>CM040125.1:13295554-14575173 GCA_022559845.1 Amorphophallus konjac
TCATGTTGTCACGAGCATCCTGCATTGCACATACGTCAGTACCACGTGCATATACATATAGAAGGGTGAAGCATTTTCATTTCACACTTACCCCTGCCATACCACCGAGGGAGAGGCGGTCCCCGTACGTAGCTCGATATCGTCTCATGTAATCTGTGCTGTCCTGTACATGGGACACCACTGGGACCCCGCCCTGCTGCCAGTAATGGTACTGTGCTGGGAAGCGCGTACGCCAGTCCACAATCTTCGCCTTCCCCTTGGTCTTCCGCCCAATGCGGGCCGGCGCATCTACATCAACCCACTCATGGGCTAGCCCCAACGTCCTCATGACCAGTCTAAGCCGCAGCGGCTCGATCTCGTTCAGACAATGGACCCACACGTCCCGCCTGAAACGAGGAAGACCCGCTACAACCCAAGGCTGGCCAGCGTCGCCCATGCCCAGGTAGGGCCTCCACACCACCTGCATCACTATACATACATCATATTAGTTACCATTCAGTCACACGCATAAACACAAAAAAAATCATACGCATCATACCATGGCCTCGGGATACTCGCTCAGCTCCCGACGAAGTGACGCCAGCTGGTAGCCGTGGGGTGCTGCAACCACGACCGGCCTCCACTGCCGCGCCAGAGGCACGGCCCTCTTGTTCCCATGCCTAGCCCTCCCCATCGGGAAATAGTAATAGCTCCACACCTGCATCCATCGTACATCATTAGTACAATAATTGCATATTTAACTGTGGGAATGCATAAATAAAATGTTTACCTGGAGAAAAGGTGCGAAGCCACTGACTGTCGTCTCCTTCTCCGAAGTCTGGGAGAGATCAGCAATCAAATGGGCAAGCAGAGCCGCCCCCCACGCGTAGTGCCCCACTCTGTCAAGGTCCGCTAGAATCCCGAGGAAGCGGCAGTGGATGCCATCCCCCTTCGTCCCCAGCAGAAGGCGGCCCAAGAAGAAGAAGAGAAACCTCCGGAGGTCTAGATCCACCAGCTCCCGCTCGCTCGGGTCCTGGGTGAAAGCTGCACGGGCATCTGCCTCCAGTCGAGCCAAGAACTCCGCTCCAGTCTCGCTAACCCGCTGGCGCGGGTCGACGAATCCGAGCGCATCCATGATCTCCACTCGGCCGACTACCCTGCTGTCTCTATCAGTCACACTTGTCTCTAACCACAGCAGGTCCAGGGCACTCTCTCGGTAGTCGGGGTAGGTGACCCCGCTGACTGCCTCTCCGTCAACCCGTAGCCCGGTAATCCGAGCCACGTCCTCTAGTGTCGGCACCATGTGCCCCCAGGGCATCAAAAACGCCCGGCTCGGCGCATGCCACCGCTCCCTCAATGCCTGGATAAGAGGAAGGTCGAGCCGGAAGGGCTCGATCCTAAGGAAAGCTCCAAAGCCCATGGCGTCCACACGCGCCCTCTGGAAGTTCGGCAGCCCGCGGTATGCTGCCACCACCAGGGACCAGCTGATCCGGCCCTTCATCACGCCCTGCACACCACAAAACCAACAAAGAACACATCAGCATCATGAACAGTAATAAATAATAACACTGTATATATACTACTTATTCTTTTTATTTTATTTTTACTTTTTTTAAAATATTTATATTTTCTTGTGGAGGCGTCCAATTCTCTGGACGCCTCCTTCCAATTTACATTTTTCCTTTTTAAAAAAAAAACCCAAAACAAAATTTATTAATAATATGTATATTTTTATGGAGGCGTCCAGGGCTTAGGACGCCTCCTTATTTTTTAATTTTATTTTATTATTTACGTAAATAAATAAATAAACAAAAATAAAAAGAAAAAGTGGAGGTGTCCAGGCCCCCTTCTCTCACTACCCGGCCTTCTCTCACAGCCTCTCGCACGCCCGTTTTAGCCTATTGAACCACAGAGTGAGAATTCCGAAGTACTTACCGGGTCGTGATCGTCCTCTCCCGCGTCACCAGCATCCGCAGCGGCCTCCGCGGCCAGAAGCGGCACCTCCATCTCCTCCTCCGCAGCAATCTTCTCTGCTACGGCCTCCTCGGCATCATCCCTCAACCCCCTCGCACGACGAGCCAGTCGTTTCCGCTTCTCTGGACCCTGGCTCGATCCTCATCGCTCCATTGGGACTAAGAATGGGTCGTTTGGAGTGGCTGGACGGTCAGAATGAACAGTATACGTGAGTAGGGTGGGAGCCCTCCCCCCTATATATAGATTGACCTTTTATTGGGGCGTCCAGGCGCCTGGACGCCCCCACACTCTTTTATTTTTTTCAAAATTCAAAAAAATAGGGGCGTCCAGGCGCCTGGACGCTCCCATAAATAAAACAAATAAAAAAATAAAAAAAAATCAAAATAGGGGCGTCCAGGACCCTGGACGCCCCCAAAAATAATTTGTCAAAAAAAATAAAATAATAAAAATAAAACTTAGGGGCGTCCAGGCCCCTGGACGCCCCCATAATAAAAAAAATATATATATATATATATACATATATATATATATATAATAAAAGAAAAAAAAGATAAGAATATAATCCAAACAAAATAAAAAACACAAAGAAAAAGAAAAACCACAAAAAAGATAATAATTAACGGAGGTCCAAAACATCCTTGCCAGATTTTATTCCATCAGAAAAGCAGAGTGAACTACATCAAGGGTTTAGGCACCTTAGGCCTTAACTTCCCCAGTTCGGTTACATAAGCCCTCCACGGCTCGCATTCTTCCACCACGTGCGCTAAGGCCTTTCCCGCAACACTTGTCTTCCAGGGATCTTTAATGGCCTTCGCTTCCTTCGCGTCCGCTTCAGTGCCCAACTCCCTTTTCTTCAAAGGAACAATGTCAGTCGGTGGCGGGAACGAATGGCGTAGGATGCCAATCTGGAGGCAGCACCGATGCGCATTATAAAGGACGAACTCGGTCGCGCCGATCAGTTGAAGATCAACTTCGGGAGAAGACCTCATGAGGAGATCTAGCGAAAGCAAACATGCCGGTGCGCAAGTAAAGAAGCCTTGTGTCACGGTGCGAAAGTGAGACCGCCAGTCTTCACGTTTCTTCAGCCACGGAACGCGGTTCACTACGGTACCACCGAAGCCTAACACGTCGGCTATGTGATGAAGAGGGCTTTGTTGGAAGAGCTTCGAAGCGGTTGGCATTCCCTCGCGGTGGTCGAATTTGAAATGCAAATCCAGCCAGCAATTCAAGACAAGTGCACAACCAAATGGAGGCTTACCCATGCTCGAGGCAGTAAGACCGCTGTAAAGATAGGCAAGGACGGCAGGTCCCACCCTCTTTCCACGCCAGATCCCGCAGATAGCACCCAGTTGGCCTTCCTCCACCATGTTGTCGGTATAAGGGAACAAGAGAGCACCCGCCAGACAAATGGTGAACCCCTTCATGATTCCCTCCAAATAGTCATCGTCTGGTGACCCTCTCAGGGCGTCCATGACCCACTCCGCAAGCTTTTGGAGATCGATCCCCTTTTGAGTACGGACCTTTCTGGCTGCGTCGGGCGGCATGAAGCTTCCAAGGACGCTTTCAGAAGTCCCCCGTGTCAGCATCCGCATAGCCTTCACCTTCCCGTCACTCTTGAATTTCTTCAATCCGAGCAGAAGTTCCACCTCCTAGAGGAGGATGGTCACCTCGAAGGTCGGGAAGATAAAAGTGTGGGTCTGGGGATGCCAGATCTCCACTAGTGCGCCCATAGCCGCCCAGTCCATACGAATCTTCTCGTAATGCTTGGCGTGAATAAGGAGCCCCTGCAGATGCCACTTCGAGAGTATGGCCCTCATGCCAATGGAGATATTAGAAGTCAGCTTTGAAAGCCATGGCAGCTTGGAAAACTTCCTCGGGCCTGGGAAGAGTGGATATGGCTGGAAGAGGAAAGAAGAAGAAATGAAGGAAGTAAGAAGAAGGTTCACGTGGAGAAATTTGAAAAAAATCAGCTTACCATATGTGACATGATCGTCCTACTCAGATGACCCTCGAGGTCGAAAAGTCGCTTAATCTCGCTGCTAGGCTTGCTCCTCTTCATAACGCGGGAAGACTCTCCTTCCATCCTGAAATCTCTAGATTCTCCTCTCCTTCCTCTCCTGAGCTTCCAAAACCCACCTTGGTGCATTTGAATGAACTAGCCTAAGGGGAGTTCTTATAGGAAGGGAAGATCGCTACAGGACAGAACATGTCACATCAGCGGTCGCTATCAGGATTTTGTCTGGATCTCCTTTGAACTGTGGTGCGATTCTGCTATGATTCTGCTACTTTATGATGTTGCTAACCTTTGCTGGCCTGTGCAGATTTTACTAACGGACGTCTTTGTCCTATCTCCTGTCCCACCTTTCATTGGTTGGTCCCACCATGTCATGCATCGTAGTATATGATACGTACGCTACTAGAACATGCCGAGGACCGTGCGGCCCGAACGAATCTGGGATCTGAGTTCCCCTTCAACAAAAACGGTGATGATCCCGGAAGAATTTGGGTTGTACGGATAGGCCGTCAATTTGTGATAGAATGGGGACGACGGTTCCATTCAGTGAGTTGATGCGCGGATAAACGGGCCCCAATCCAGTATCAGCTCACCGGGTCGGTATCCTAGCCCGTCCTTCATAAGTTGACAATATTATCCTTGGCTATTTTCTATTTTAGTTTGTTTTGAATTTTTCTTTAAACCCAGCATGCATTCATATAGGACTTTGATTTATTGCGGAAGATCATTCAAGTGATTCGATTGTGAAAGCCGTTGTGTTTCAATTCCCACAAATATGAGATATTCCACTCCGAATGAAATACCGAGTTTCCTTGAGACAGCCTCGACGCTGCTCTTCCAAAGGAGACCCTTGTTTGGACAGACCCTCAGATATTCCTTTACCTTTTTCGACCCACCTTGGCCGCAGCACTTCCACGTTGGCTGGTAACCGCTCCCCAAAGGTGAAACCTCCGGTTTATGACCCAGGTACTTCCACACCGAGAAGTTGGTCTCCTTTTGTTTCGTGCCTGAGCGCACATCTCACCCTCCCTTATTTGATCTCCGTCCAAGCAATCGTCAATATTTGAAAGACCTTCTTCAAGGTCGCCTCATTGAAACTCCAGGAAAGATTCCAAACAGTAACGTCAAAAGCGTGTCTCATCACACCTTGGCATCAACTTATCAGTCCGCTCCCACTTCACTCCACTCCACTTCGATACCATTCCACTACGTGTCGCTCCCTTGCAAAGCAGACGCCAAGGCGGGACAGCTATAGACACGCCATTCCTGACGTCTCCTGAGAAAGTCTCATATTACTATACGACGCCCCGCGACGGCTTACGCATTTCGAATCACTTGAGTACTTCCTTTTCTTGAGTCTTCTTTTGCCCTTTTCGGCATCCGGAATCGTCTCGTCACGGCATTCGGACGGCATCAACACCAGTCAGACGCATCAAGAGGTTCCGGAACCAAGAAGGGTGTCTGTCGGGCACCCGCCGACGCCTGATCTGAGGACCCGGGTGGGTCTTAATGGGGGCGTCCAGGCCCCTGGACGCCCCCATGATTTTAATTTATTTTATTATTTTCTCGGGGCCCAAAACAAAATAAATAATATATATATTAATGGAGGCGTCCAGACCCTTGGACGCCTTCATAAAAATAAAAATAAAAAATATTTGTAGAATGCCACTTGGCATAAAAAAGACAAAAAAAAATTAAAAATATATATATATTAATGGAGGCGTCCAGGCCCCTGGACGCCTCCATAAAAACAAACATAAAAAAATCAAAATGCCAGCCCTGGCACAAAAGACAAAATCAAAATAAAAATAATATAATTTTGGAGGCGTCCAGGCCTCTGGACGCCTCCATCAAAACCCTCACGGGCGCCGGCCACCGAAATCCAAATTTTAGAGACGTCCAGTCAACTGGACGCGCCCATTTCTGAATCACGAGGCGCCGCTCACAAAATCACGCGTTGTGCCAAACCGCGTGCGGCCGTCGTCGGTTTTCAGTGGACCTGTTTGAGGCGTCCGGGACCCTGGACGCCTCCACAAAAATATTCTAAAAAAATAAATAAAAATAGAATAAAATATTATTTCGGCCCTGATGGAGGTGTCCAGGGTCCTAGACGCCTCCACCCTCCGGAGCCCTATAAATAGAGGCCCACCCCCTCAGTTCTGGAAGAGTTCGAAGTGATCCGATAGGCTGCCGGAGCCCAGAGGCTACGGAGTCATTTTCTAACCCGTGGGTTCTTTTGTAGGTGGAGGTTCTGCCGGCTTCTCGGGTGTTCACGCTCGCGAGAGGAAGGTCGTCTTCATCCACCGCGCTTCCACGTCGTCCCCACGCTGCCGGAGCTCCGCCGGATTTCACCCTCGGCTCATCCAATAAGCCTTTTCTTCCCCTTTTTTCTTCGTAGTTCTTTTGCATTCATCATCTCGCATCCTCTATCCCCCTTCATAAGGGCGCCTCTTCTTTTATACTTCTTGCATCCATCATCTCATTTTCCTCCTACTCGAGTCCGAGAGGGGTTTAAAAGATAACACCAACCAGGTGTGTGTCTTGCCATCATTTCGTTATTTTTATCGCAAGGATTTGAATACTACACCTCCATCTTTCTAATCCACTTGTCATTTGTTTGTCGTTGTTTTGCAAGGGTAGCCGAGGAAAGCCCTCTCCGTCGGTCGGCCGGAGGGAGAGGAAGAAGCAACCCGCCATCTCCCGCTCTTGAGGTAGGCGCGATCACTTTCTTATTTTGGGGTCTTTCGGCCCCTGGCGATCACATCTTATTTTCGAGGCCGCGGCGAGTCACTTCTCCAATGGCCGTTTAAATTTCCGTTCTTATATTCTCTTTATACTATGTTATATTCTGCTCATATTCTCGAGGCCGCGGCGAGTCACTTCCCCAATGGCCGTTTAAATTCCCGTTTTTATATGTTATATTCTTATCTATTCGTGTTCTCGAGGCCGCGGCGAGTCACTTCCCCAATGGCCGTTTAAATTCACGTTTTTATACGTTATATTCTTATCTGTTTATGTTCTCGAGGCCGCGGCGAGTCACTTCCCCAATGGCCGTTTAAATTCCCGCTCTTTGTATTCTCTCTATATTCTGTCATCTTATTATCTGCTCATATTCTCGAGGCCGCGGCGAGTCACTTCCCCAATGGCCGTTTCAATTCTTGTTATTTAATTTTTGCACCATTCCCGTCCCCCCGAGGCCGCGGCGAGTCACTTCCCGCTATGGCCGTTTAAACCCCATATTTTGCTATATCACACTTGTCCCGCTCGCCCCGCCGGAGCAATCTCCCGTGGTGGCCCCTTCTCTCTCTTCTCTTATTTCTGTGTTGCAGCAAACAAACACCAAAAGAAAGAAAGAGGAGCCCGCGCGCGCTCCGCGTCCTTTCCGCTCTTCCCCGAACCGCGTGACGTCGCTCACACCAACGTAACGGTCGGAGAACAGGCCGTCACACACACTGCCCTAACCAACTCTAGAAATGCAAAGGCATGTAACGGCCAGCACCGGGCGCGTTACACCAGCCTGACGTACCCGACCGGGGCCGTCAGGGCCAATAACCCTCAAACTCAAAACACATTCGGACCATGTAACGCGCTAGACCAGGCGCGTTACAGCCACCTAACGCGGCAACACAAGCGCGTCAGGGCCAATAGGCACAAGCCAAAACCAACTAGCTGAGGGGCATGTAACGGTCCTGACCAGACGCGTTACAATCACCTAACGCACGGGGACGAGGCCGTTAGAGAAAACGACGCAACCACCCCAACTCAGCCAAAACAGCATGTAACGGCCTAGGGCAGGCACGTTACACACACCTAACGCACGGGAGCACGGCCATTAGGCGAACCGACTCACTCGGTCAAACACGGTGAAAAAGAACGTAACGGCCTAGGGCAGGCGCGTTACGCACACCTGACGCGCTAGGGCAGGCGCGCCAGAGGAACCGCCTCAAGAGGTCAACGTCAGTCAACCAGAATGTAACGGCCTGGGGTAGGCGCGTTACACTCACCTGACGCATAGGGGCAAGCGCGTCAGAGGAACCAACTTAACCCAAACATAAAACGACAAAATAGACGTAACGCGTCTCATGGGACGCGTCAGAGAGATGTGACGCGCCACCCCTGGGCCGTCACACTCTCAAAACCCCGAAGAACTCAAATCAACCCAGACGCTGTAACGGTCAGTTGTGGGGCCGTCAAGGCATGTGACGGTCCCTAGAACGACCGCCACACCAGTCACGGTGGGAAAATGGAGGTTTGGCCAAATCAGCCTGTTCCACGCCCCATTCACGCCGAAGCGCAGGGGAAACAACCCTCGACGATGAAAAACAACATAAGAAGGCTAAAAAGCCCACATGCAAGCACAAAAACACAAGATTAGAGCGATTCCAACGAATCCACCCTAAATAGGTCAACGAGGTTCCCGGGCTCCTACCGGCCTCGAATGACCACCGATCGACACGAAACAAGCATGGATGGGATCCTAACATCCCAACGGTCAGTTCAACACTAACCGAGCTACGAATGGTTGCCGTTCTTCGGCGAACCCTACAAAACCCGAAAATCACAGTTTAGGCTAAACAAGCCCAAACTCGACTGTTTCCACGGCAAACGAAGTGCAATGGCAGTGAAAACGTGCAGGAGGAAGTGAGGAACCATCACCCTACCTCCACCGAAGAAACTGTGCCCCGAAGGGACTAAACCGCGTCGAAAACCACGTCTCGAGCTCGAACACTGGCTTTGAATCCACCGTTCTGGATCGCGCCAAAACCATCTCGATCCTCGTTCCGTCGCACACCCAGTCAGCTCCACAGCATCCCCAACACGTGCCTCTAGGTACCCCATCTGTAGTCAGAGCCTAGAAGCCACAAGAGGAGAGGAAACGAGAGAGAGAGACGATGACGGCGAATGAGAAGGAGGAGAGAGGAAAAGGAAAGAAAAAGGAAAAGAAATTAGGAATTTTCCTAATTTTTGAAAATTCTGAAAATGCGCCGAAAATGCACAAATTCAGATAAATACGTAAAAACAGTCAAAACAACTGGCTCGAAGAGTACATCGTCGCTGCAGCATCCACGAGTCGAGGAACTGAGAAACAAACTCACCGTAGGGTTTCGTAACTAGTATAAGTGAAAAACCCACACGACTCATAAAGCTCAACTCGGAAGCCACAAAAGAGAACCGAAACTCACCGAAACCAATTCAAAAGATCTAATGAAGATCCAACAAGACCTACCAAGGATCCAGGGCATTACAGGTTGATTCTTTGATTCTCTGGTCGGGGAAGGATCTGAACTAAAGTGAAAGGTTTATTCTCTTGATTCTCTGGCCGTGGAAGGGTGCAAACCAAAGTGAAAGGTTGATTTTTTTATTATTGGGAAGTTGTTGGCCGGGATGCCAATGATGGGGTAGCTATCGGCTAGCAGTCGATAATTAGGAAGCTATCGGCCGGGATGCCAATGATGGGGTAGCTGTCGGCTAGGAGCCGATAATTAGGAAGCTGTCGGCTCAAAGGTCGATGAATAGAAAGCTGTCGGCCTAGAAGCCGATGATGGGGTAGCTGTCTGCTCATGGGCCAATAATTAGGAAGCTGTCGGCTCAAAGGCCGATGAATAGAAAGTTGTCGACCTAGAAGCCGAAAACGAGATAGTTGTCGACCCGAAGGTCGATAATGGAGTAGCTGTCGGCTTAGGGGCCGATGATTGGATAGTTGTCGGCTTAAAGGCTGATGAATGAATAGCTGTCGGCTCAGGGGCCGATGATTAGAAAGTTGTCAGCCAGGAGGCCGATAACGGGATAGCTGTCGACCCGAAGGTCGATAATGGGATAGTTGTCGGCTCAGGGGCCGATGGTTGAATAGCCGTCGGCTCGGAGGCCGATGATTAGAACATCCTTCGGTTGAAGCCCCGTTGGCGGAATGCTTGTCGGCTTGAAGCCCCGATGGATGAATGTTTTGTCAGTTTAACACCCTGTTGGCGGAATGCTTTATCGGTTTAACACCCCGTCGACGGAATGTTTGGTCAGTTTAACGCCCTGTCGGCGGAAAGTTTGGTCGGTTTAACGCCCCTTCGGCAAAAGGTCTCGTCGGTTTAACGCCCCGTCGAGGAAAGGTTTGGTCGGTATAACTCCCCGTCGGCGGAAGGTTTAGTTGGTTTAATGCCCCATCGGCGAAAGGTTTAGTCAGTTTAACGCCCCGTCGACAGAAGGTTCAGTCAGTTTAATGCCTTGTCGGTGGAAGGTTTAGTCAGTTTAACGCCCCGTCGGCGGAAGGTTTAGTCGGTTTAACGCCCCATCGGTGAAATGTTTAGTCAGTTTAATGCCCCATCGGCGGAAGGTTTTGTCGGTTTAACGCCCCGTCGGTGGAAGGTTTAGTCGGTTTAAATCCCCATCGGTGAAAGGTTTTGTCGGTTTAACTCCCTGTCGGCGGAAGGTTTTGTTGGTTTAACCCCCCCTCGGCGAAATACTTTGTCAGCTTAAACGAAAGGTCGGGACGCCGACCACATGAGGGGTCTATTTGTTGGATGGATGGAGGTAGAGGGTGAAAGACCATGTCTACCTCAAGGCTCACTTTCTTTTCTTCTCTTCTTCTTTTATGTGAAGGGGCGAGTGGAAAGACCACGTGTGCTTGATGACTGTTCTTTTCTGCTCTTCTTTTTATTATGAAGAGGCGGGTTCGAAGACCACGTCTGCCTCATGTCTCCTTTCTTTTTGTTCTGCTCTTCTTTTCTCATTAATGCCTCCGTGCTGGGGTGTATTTCTCTTAATGTGCCCCCAGGCGGGGTATGGCCTTTCTTCATCTGCCCCCCTAGGTCGGGAGGGTATGTCTCTTTGCTTCTGTGCCCCCGGGCGGGGTGTAGTCCTTGCCTCTTATGCCTCCATGGCGGGGTAGAATCTTTCTTCTGATGCCCCCGTGGCAGGATAGATTCTTCTGCATCTTATGCCCCAGAGCGAGGTATCTTTCTCTTCACATGCCCCCGGCATGGGGTGTATCTTTTACTTCTCTTTTTCATGCCCCCATGTCGGGGTATGTCTTTTGCTTCTTGTGCCCCCATGGCAGGGTATCTTCTTTACGGCCTTCCTACCCCCAGGTGTATGTTTCTTCTTCAAATGCCCCTAAGTCGGGGTGTGCCTTCCGCTTCCTATGCCTCCAGAGGGAGGTATCTTTCTCTTCACATGTCCCGGGCACGGGGCATATCTTTGCTTCTTATTCCCCCTCAGGGGGGGTGCAACTTTATTTTACATGCCCCCATGAGGGGTGTGTTTTGCTTCTTGTGCACCCAAGGCAGGATGCGTCTTTTCTTCATGTGCCCCTAAGCAGGGTATAGTTTCTCTTCAAACGCCCCTAAATCGGGGTTTATTCTTTGTGGCTTCTATGCCCTCAGGCGGGGTGTGCTCCTTCTTCAAATGCCCCAAAGCTGGGGTTTGTTCTTTTACTTCTTATGCCCCCAGGGACGAGGTGTATCTTCTGCTTCTCATGTCCTCGGAGCGGGGTATGTTTGGCTTCTTGTGCACCCAAGACCGGATGCGTTGTTGTTGTTGTTTTTTGTCCCCCTAGCTCGGGGTATAACTTCTTACTTCTCATGTCCCTAAGCCGGGGTGGATTCTTGCTTCTTATGCCCCCATATCGGGGTGAATTCCTCTGGTTCTTGCGCCCGCCTAGGGCGGAGTGTATTTCCCTTCACATGCCCCCGGCACGGGGTATATCTTTTGCTTCTCATGCCCCCAGACCGGGGTGGATTCTACTTCTTCTACCCCTCAAGGTAGGGCGTATTTATCTTCATATGCCCCCCGGAGCGGGGTCTAGTTTCTCTCTTTATATTCCCCCTAGCTCGGGGTGTACTCTTGCTTCGTATGCCCCTATATCAGGGTAGACTTTTCTGCTTCTTATGCGCCCAAGGCGGAGGGTGTTTCTTTCTTCGTGTGCCCCCATGGTGGGGTGCGCTTCTTTCTTTGAGTGTCCCCAGGCCGGGGTGAATTCTTTTCTTCTTATGCCCCCATGGTGGAGTATGTCTTTTGCTTCATGTTCCCCCATATCGGGGTATATTTCTTCTTCAAATGCCCCTAAGCCGGGGTGCAACTCTGTTTCTTCTTATGCCCCCAGGTCGGGGTAGATTCTTTTCACGTGCCCTCGAAGCCGGGGTGTAACTTTTGCCTTATGTGCCCCCGAGTCGGGGCGGATTCTCTTCATGTGCCCCTAGGCCGGGGGGTGTTCCTTCTTCGAATGCCTCTAAGCCGGGGTGTATTTCCCTTCAAATGCCCCTAAGTCGGGGTGTACGTTGCTTTCATGCCCCTAGACCGGGGGTGTGGCTTTTGCTTTCATGCCCCCAGGCCGGGATGTATTCTGCTTCTAGTGCCCCCAGAGTGGGGTGTATTGCTGCTTCCGATGCCCCCAAGGCGGGGTGTAATTCTTGCTTCTTATGCCCCCCCAGGCAACGTGAATTCTTCTTCTTTGCTTATGTGCCCCCAAGCGGGGTGTATTTCTTTCTTCATACGCCCCTAAGCCGGGGAATATTGTTTGTCTTGCTTCAGATGACCCCAGGGGGGTGTATGTTGCTTCATGGACCCCGAGTCCGGGGTGTATTCCTCTTCATGTGCCCCGAGGCCGGGGCATTTTCTTCATGTGCCCCCAGGTTGGGATGTAACTTTTCTTCTGTGCCCCCAAGCAGGGTGTATCTTTCATGGCTTCTAGGCCCCCAAATGGGGTGTAACTTCTGCTTCTTATGCCCCGGAGCGGGGTATGTTTGCTTCTTGTTCACCCAGGTCTGGGTGGATTCTTCTGCTTCTTCTGCCCCAGAGTGGGGTATATCTTTTGCTTCACGTGCCCCCATGGCGGGGTATGTTTCTTCTTCAAAAGCCTCTTAAGCCAGGGTGTATTCTTTATCTTATATGTCCCCCGGGTCGGGGTGTGTTTTAATTCTTATGCACCACAGGCAGAGTGTGTTTCTTTCTTTGTATGCCCCTAGGCCGGGGTGTGTTTCCTCGTTTGTGTGCCCCCGAGCGGGGTGTAGTCTTCGCTTCTTGTGCTCCCAAGGCGGGGCATAATTCTTCTTCAAATGCCCCTAAGTCAGGGTGCAACTCTATTTGTTCTTATGCCCCCACGTCGGGGTAGATTCTTTTCACGTGCCCCCGAAGCCGGAGTGTAACTTTTGCCTTATGTGCCCCCGAGTCGGGGCAGATTCTCTTCATGTGCCCCTAGGCTGGGGTGCAACTCCGTTTCTTCTTATGCCCCCAGGTCGGGGTGGATTCTTTTCACGTGCCCCCGAAGCCGGAGTGTAACTTTTACCTTATGTGCCCTCGAGTCGGGGCGGATTCTCTTCATGTGCCCCTAGGCCGAGGTGCAACTCCGTTTCTTCTTATGCCCCCAGGTCAGGTGGATTCTTCGTCAAATGCCCCGAAGCTGGGGTGTAACTTTTGCTTTATGTGCCCCAAAGTCGGGGTGGATTCTCTTCATGTGCCCCCAGGCCGGGGTGCAACTCTGTTTCTTCTTATGCCCCCAAGTCGGGGTAGATTCTTCTCACATGCCCCCGAGTCGGGGTGTATTCGCTTCATGTGCCCCCTAAGCGGGGTGTATCTTTTGCTTCTTATGCCCCAGAGTGGGGTGGATTCTTCTTCTTCTATCCCGACACACTGGGGGATATTTGCTTCTTGTGCACCCAAGGTGGGGTGTATTACTATTTCTGATGCCCCCAAGGTGGGGTGTAATTCTTTATGTGCTCTATGCCCCCAAGGTGGGGTGTGTTTCGCTTCTTTACGTCCCCCGGGAGAGGGTTCGATTCCTAACTTCATATGTGTAATATCCCGGACCTTTCGGATCCTTTCTTCTTGGGTCTTGGATCTGCTTTCTCGGCCGTGTCCGGCTCCGTTGTGTTTGAAATTTCGTTTCGGACATCTTTCGTGTTCGGATCGGCGCGATCCGGAGTTGTTTCGGGGGCCCAGAGTGCGTCCGCGGCTTTTCCGCGCGTATTTTTTGATTTCCGTGTGTGGATTTCGGCAATTCCTTCGGAACCTCGTTGCGGGTGAACCGGGTCATTCACCTAGGCGAGAATGGTACCATTGCGATCGGTGTGTTCCGAGGATCACGGAAACGTGATTTTTAATTTTTTGGTATTTTCTAGAATTTTTAGATTTTCTATAAATACCCCATTTCTTTTCTTTTTCTCCCCCTCTTCTTTCTCTTTCTTCTTCCTCCTCCCTTTCTCTCCCATGCGCACGCGACCGTGGCCCCCCTCCTCTTCCGGCGACGACTCCGGCGTGCTCCTCTCTGGCTACAGACGGCGGTTAGACGACGGTACGGCGATGACAGTGGGGGCGTGGTAACCGCGGCGGCGTGCGGTGCTCGGTGAGATCGTGGGAGCTCGAGAAGGTTTCAAGCATTCTTCACGGTTTGTGGACGATCCGGCGCGCCTCGAGGCGAGATCGAGGTAGGGTGACGTTCCCTAGCTCCCGACATTCCTTTCCCGTGATTTCTAGCCCGGTGTGAGGCCGAGAGGGGTCGTTTCCATGCCGGGAGGGTAAAACTATGATTTGGGGAGAGCTCGCCCAATCTATGTTTTTAAGCCGTGATTCGGCATTTTAATGGCTTAGATGCATGCTAGGGGTCCCTAGGGGGATTCCCCCTTGTTTCCCCCCTCTCCATGGAGGTATGGGGGCGTGGTTGGTGTTTTGGGTCATTTTTCGTCGGTTCACCGTCGGGGCGGTGTGACGGTCCTTCCAGTGACCGTCACAGCGTGTAACGCCCCACGGTGGGTGCGTCACAGGGGCTGTTTTGCAAACTGGGTGGTCCGTGGGCCTGACGGTCCCACGATAGACCGCCAGGGCGTGTGACGCGCCTAGGTTGGACCATCAGAGTGACCATCCGACCGTTGGCATCCGACCGTTCGGCTTTTGACCGTTGGGGGTCAAGGCCTCTGACGCACCCAGGGTGGGGCGTCAGAGCCTTGTGATGCCCCGGTGTGGGAACGTCAGAGCTGACACATCCCCACCGTCTAACGCTCCTGGGCAGGACCATCAGAGGCTGTGATGCCCCGAGGGGTGTGCGTCACAGCTAGTTTCATTCCGTCTTCTAACGCACCAGAGATGGTCCGTTAGAGCCTGTTACTCCCCGAGCGGTGTGCGTCACAGCTGGTTTCTTCTCATCTTCTGACGCACTGTTCTAGGTGCGTTAGAGACTGTGACGCACCAGGGTTGGCGCGTCACAGCCGGTTTTGCACCGAGTGTCCGGCGCACCTGTGTTGGGCCGTCAGACTGTTGTGACAGCCTAGAGATAGACCGTCAGAGCTGTGGCGCTCCTGTGTTGGACCGTCAGGCTCTGGACTACACCAGGCGGCTTTCAGTCCCGTTTCTTCTCCGACCGTGGTCACCGTGCGACGGTGCTGGTACGTGGGATGATCCCCGTACTTCTTCGGATTCGGACGTTATTTTCCGTTGACTTGAGAGTCTACTCCTTCACTGACCCTCCACTAGTCGTAGCATGCTTTCGCGTTTAGCGGTCCCACCAAGGAGTGGTGGAGAGGGTACCCTAAGGACAGTTTTAGACTAGTTTCCGTCGGGCCCCATGTCTACCTGCCAGAGTCCGGCTGAGGGGAAAATCGGTCAGAGGGCCAGACCAGGGACGCACGGTCTGTGTGTGCACACGTGGTTGGGGGCGGTTGGACCCGCGCTGACGAGCGCGGCCCCAGCTAGTCACTTATTTTGTGGTTACTTGTACGGTGTCCTTGCCTCCGTCGGGGGCTATCGTGCCAGGTGGACACCTGCGGTGCGGTGTAAGATGTTAGGGGACGCTACCGACTGTACTTCTAGTGGGAGGTACTCCTATCGAGTCGGGAGTGACAGATTGTCAGTCTCTGTGACTTCGACCTTCGGGTTTTGGTCATGTTTGACCGTTGAGTTCCGGTTATTTCACCGTGGCGCGTGTCTCGATTTTTATGCCGTGAGATCGGTGTTTGTAGTTGGAGGACTTTCACTTTCGAGGTACTCGCTTACTACTAGTGCAGCGGTTTTTCCGTTTTACGAGGTAGGGTTCGAGTGATCCCTATTGAGTCTTGTTCTGAGACTCATTCCCTGCGTGTTTTCACTGTGTTTCAGGCGAGACGCGGCCTCAGGGGAGCGCGTCTGAGGCTCAGCGTGGTTTAGGTGCCTAGCGTTAGTGCCAGAGGTCAGAGCCGGGGTATGTCCCGTGTAGCTGTACTTTTCTCTCTTGTCTCTGTACTAGTTATGGACTACTGTTGTTATTTTGTTATATCTTATGGACCGTGTATCATGTAAAATGTTAATTTATTTTCTGCTTAATCAAATAATCTGTTTATTTTTTGTAATTATTTATGATACTTGTGTAGTCTCCACGCCATCCTTCTAACCCTTCCGAGTCTTCGGGCTCGTGGGTGGCGGTTCGAGTCTCGGGTTATCGGGCCTTCCCAGTAATCGAATTCTCGGGTCGTTACAATATGCCCCTCATCCGGGGGTATGTTTTACTACTTGTGCTCCCAATGTGGGGTGCGTTTTACTTTTTGTGCCCCCAAGGCAGGGTGTATCTTCTACTTCTTATGTCCCCAGGCCGGGGTGGATTCTGCTTCTTATGCTTCTGTGCCTTCAGGCGAGGTGTATTTGCTTCTTGTGCACCCCGGGCAGAGTGTGTTTTTTTTTTGTATGCCCCCAGGACGAGGTGTGTTTCACTTTTTGTGCACCCAAGGCGGGGCGTGTGTCTTTCTTTGTACGCCCCTAGGACGGGGTGAGTTTCTTCCTTTGTCTGCCCCTAAGCAGGGTATAGTCTTTGCTTCTCATGCGCCCAGGTGGGGGTGTAGCTCTTCTTCAAGTGCCCCTAAACCGGGGTAAATTTTTTACTTTATATTCCCCTGAGTCGGGGTGGGTTCTCTTCATGCGCCCCCGTGGGGGGGGGGGGTATATCTTTTATGGCTTTTATGCCCCCAGGCGGAGCGTAAATTCTTATTTTCATGCTCCCCATGCGGGGTGTGTTTCTTTCTTGCCTCTTATCCCCCATGGCGGGGTATATTTCTTCTTCTTATCCCCCATGGCGGGGTATATGCATGCTCTCTTCGGGAGTGGTGGCCGTGCTTGGCCTCATTGCTATCATTCCCCATAGCGGGCAGGATTTCATCAAGCTAGAGTTGTAGCTTGCCAGATCTTCCAACAGCCACTCGAGGGGCCGTCTTATGCCGGATAGAGGCAACAGAAAGGTGGAACGGACCGGGACATTGCACCACGGACTTGGACCCTCTTAGAGTCGAGCGGGAGGCTGGCCTTCTTCTTGCCCTTTTGGTCGGCGATGCTTGCCAATTTTTTCTTTTTGTCCTTTCTTTTCTTCTCTTCTTTTTTGTAATAGACCAAGGTGGGTGTGCAGGAGAGCGCTCACCCCCTCAGGGAGGGGATGAGTGATTCGCTCCACCGCGTCAATCTCACAGTGGTAATCTTTATTCAGTACGGGTGTCGATGGATAAGGCCGTACAACCCTCTCTCGCCAATTCTTTCTCTTCTTTTTTTTGTTTCTTTTTTTCTTTTTTTCTTCTTTCCTTTCTTTTTCTCCTTAGGGAAAGGGGGTTTGATTTCCCCTCCTTCTTCTCTCTTTCTCTTCTTTTTGGCGGCCTCCATGATTCCTGGAAGCTGCTTGTGCCTCGGAGTAGCGTCCTCGGGGCCATAAAGGCAATTGCGCCTAGTCCGACTTTTCTTCCCATAGGGCTGGTGAAGACAGCACATGCAATTCATCAAAGCAGACAAACAATGTTTATTAGGAGGCCATGAGGCCCTGAATCCTGGCGAAGTGATGAAGGGTGATTTACGTCCCACCGGGCGTGCCAGACTTGTGGACACACTTTTTATCAAAACAGTTGTTTATTCGTTTATTGGGTTTATTAAGTGCGTGGGCGTTCCAGTCACAAAGTGACGATTTGTTTGGGCTTCGGGGAAGCCCATGGTGCGCTCGATCTGACTTAGTCAGACGATTGTGTAGTTCGTGTCAGGACCAAAACCCGCCGCGCCATAAAGGTCACGACGTTATTTACATCCCCTTGGAGAGGGGAACACCCTTAATTAATCGTCGGGGATCATGGCCTCATGGACAGGAAACTATATCGAGAGAAACAAGCTGATAGCGGTCTCGAATCAGTCGGAAAGCCCGATGTCTAGGGAAGCAAGCATTCGAAATATGTCGGTTACTTAAGGGACCATTTTGATATTCGGAGGAGCGTCCGACTTTAGAAAATCTTGATCGTCACGGGAAAAATCGGAGCACATGTATCCCAGGGTACGACAAATTTATTATTCAAAGGGATAGGAGACATTCGGTTGAATCCCGATTAGAGGGGTCAGAAATCAGCGAGTTTATTGGCCCGGTGCAAGATCGAGTCAGGACCATTCCAGGGGCGCCTCCCGCGGTCCAAACGAGGTTTACGCGGGCATCGTTAATATCTTCGATGCCGAAGGGCAGCGGAAAAGTGTCCCGGGACTAGATTCCAGAACAAATACGTGTATAGAGATGGCTGGCTATAGGCCTAGGATGTGTGTCAGGCAATGACCATGGTTGGGGCGAACCCGAGGTCCAAACTTGACTCACGAAGGTCTTATTGATGTTCCCACACGTAGGGCTCGGGGAAGACGAGAGCCGGCTCGTTCCATTTAGATTTTTTTGGTCATCCATGGACCACTCTATGTTCGTACAAAGATCCGTATTGAAGGCACGACGTAAATGGAAATAAATCCGTACAAATGTATGCATGAGTTTACGGCGATTTTAATGAAAGAGCAGAAACGAATCCCAATGGAAATGAGTCCGGTTTGACGAATTATCGGCCCAGAGCAACGTCGGATTACGGCCATTCAGGATGGTTCCGAAGGTCTGAACCCAACTTGGAGGGGCGACGTTAATATTACCTTTACACCGAGTCTTGAGGAGAAACGGGGTGCTGGAGCAGATCTCATCGTTTTATTATTATTTGAATTTTTGTCATAATTATTTGTTATTTTTGTATATATTTTTTTGGTGAGTTTGTTATTATTATTATTTATTTATTCTTGTCATTATTTGTTTGTTTATTGTATATATATTTTTTTGAGCTTGTTATCAATACTATTATTATCATTATTTATTCATTTATTTATATTTTTTATGTTGATTGACTCTTCTTTTATTGCATATGTGTGGTATTCCTTGTTGTTATTATTATTATTATTCATTTCATTGCTATCATTATCATTTTTTTTATTATTATGTTTCCCTTTTTATTGTATTATTGCATTTTGGATATACCGGGAGAGGAAGGTTAGAAGGTCTGCCGGCGGAGCAGGCTGGCAAGTGTGCCGGACAAGGGACGCTGGCGGGCGTGCCGGTGAGAAAGGCCTAGCAAGCGTGTCGGGCAAGGCAGGCGAGAGGAGGCAAGCCAAGAGTGCGCCGATAGGGCAGGCCAGGAGTGTGCCGGCCAGGTAGGCGGGGGTGCACCGGTGTAGACCGCCAGGGTGTGCCGGGCTGGGATGAAGGGGGCGCATCGGGCAGAAGGGCGTTTGGACCATGCCGGGCAGAGGTGATAGGAGCGTGCCGGAGAAGGGGCCAGGAGGGGTGTGCCCGGCAAGGCACGGTTAGGGGTGTACCGGGCAAGGAGGGAGGTGCGGTGTGCCAGACCGGAGGGTGTCCCGGCCTGGGGAGAAGAGGTCAAGGGGCGTGCCGGGGTGAAATGGATGAGGCTATACCGGGCAAGGAGGGAGGTGCGGTGTGCCGGCCAAGTGGGCGCGGGGGTGCACCGGGCAAGAAAGGGGTGGAGAGCACCGGGCAAGGCACGGGCAAGGGACAAGTTGGTTCAAGGGTTGGTGCAGCTATGGCTGGGTCGGGGAAGGTTCCTCTTATTCATGAGATGTATGCGAGGGGTTTGATTTGGTTTTCTTTTATTCATGCGGATCATGTTCATGATTATGTTCGGCATTCCGGATGCATATTTGATGCGTGCAGAAGGTCGGGTTCAACAATCCACACATAAGTTCAAGCAAATGCAAGAGGGGAATTGAGTTCGGGAATCGACCCCGGGTACGAGGCGGAGGTCAGTCCTCACGCATAGGGAAGGTTTCTGACCGAACGTAATCCGATCTTTCACACGACGCTATTTCATATACCACGGAGTCATGGCATGCATGTACACATGAGATGTGATGCAATGGTATGCAGGGGAGATGCAACCTCCTTTATTCATGCAATGCACATGAGAAATGTTAGTTAAGTCTCTTCTTCATTATGCAACTAATGCTTATGTTCATGTTTGTCGGTTCGTCACAGCGGTGTTCAAGTGCGGTCCTCTTCGCGCCTTTCACAATTCTCTCGACTCATGGGAGCATCTCGTTGTTATTTATTTTATTTGTTAGTTGCTTCCTTTTGTCTTTTAACATAGTATTGTCCCATTCATTTGTTGCTTCCTTTTTACCCTTTTAAAATGTCTATTGTTTCTGACGAAAATTTGGCAGCACTCCCCATGACCTGGATGGTAAGGGAGATAAAGGGAACGCGCCCATATGGAGTGATGAAACCCGATAATTTGAGGTGGGTTCCAGAGGCAGCAGCACCTTTGATAAAACTTCGGAAAACCCGGAAGAAACGACGAGTGGGAGGTGCCTCTGAGACTACCCAGGGGTGCACCGGGTAAGAAGAGTGACTGGTGTGCTGGCCAAGGAGGGTACAAAGGGCTGGAGGGGTGTACCGGGCTAAGCAGATAGAAGATGCGCCGGGCTAGGGTGGTCGGGCAGTGTGCCGGGCTGCGAGTGGTCAAGTTGTGCCGGACAAGGAGGCTGAAGGGGAGTGTACCGGGCAAGAGAGCCCAGGGAGCGCACCGGCCAGGAAGGCTGTGCCGGGCAAGAAAAGGGATGGAGTGCGCCGGGCTGGGGCGACCAGGGGCGCACCGGGCTGGGGTCAGTTCAAGAGGATGAAGGTGAGGGAGAGGAACCATGCCAAGGGTATTGGGCAAACCAAACACAAGGGGAACTTAGCAAGAAGGGTAAAGGCTCGGGGAGGTACTGGGACAACAACATTGGGCCTGGCTGTTTGAGGAGGGCAGGAGGGGAATATCTCCCCACAGGCAAATGGACAAGGGTGAGGGTCAGAGGCCCTACGACGGAGCTATGCCAAGGGGGAAAGATCCATGCGAGAAGGCACAGCACCAGAAGGGATGAAGAAGATGGCCAAACACACGTAACGACCCAAACCAACGGAGGCAGTAAGAAACCCAAAGGGGGGGTTTCATTCATGAAGAGAAAAGGCCATAACCGGCCATGTACATCAAAGCATACATTCAAGCCCAGACGAGGGGAGAAGAAGAAATCAAGAACATAAGAAGAAGGATAAGGAGACGAGGAGGGAGTTGGGGTCGAGCAGAGGCAATGGCCATTCCTGCTCTTCCTTACCCCATCCACTACATCAAGGCTCACACTCCCTCTCTTTCTTTCTCTCTTACTCTCTCTTTCTCAGTGGTCGTCGGAGGGCCTCACGCCAGAGCTCTCCTCTTCCTCTTCTCCCTTCTCCTTCCTCTCTTCTCTGGCAACTTCGTCGTGGCGCCCTCCATTGGTGTGCATCTCTCTCTGTCTGTGTCTCTGCCTGTTTGCCGAAGGAGAGGGATTTTTATGCCCCAGACGGTGAGAATGCTCGAGCACGAACGGCGGTGGCGGGAAGTGACCGACATTGAATGGGGATTTGACTTTCCCCGTCCTTGGTGGGAAAAGCCTAAAAAGGACTCAAGTACCACTGTGCTAAGTTCTCGTCAAAAAGAAAAAAATTACAAAAAAAAATAATATATCCACAAATCACACTATCCAAGACAATATTGTTGACTGAACTGCTAGCAAATATTAGGCAAAAGCCTAGTGTTAACATACTTGAAATGGAAACTACATTATGCTAGACTCTAGGCACGTAGAACACATAATGCATGATCAGTGTCCGTCCATTCCCTAGATGAAGTTGGTATGCACCAACTCCAAGAACTTCCTCGCTGATTCCATTCCCCATGTATACTCTTTGCATGCCCACAAAATTTTGGGGATAATCCACGAATCCTGCACGATCCCTTGTTACATGTCTCGTTGCTATTGAATCTACAGTCAACTCAGGATAACAATGAGCAACTAAGACATGTGACATACACAAGCAAATGGAGAGGTAGGAATGTAAGAAAGTTTTTTTGGCATAGTGCAATCATGAACATAATGTCCCACCTTTCTGTAGTTGAAGCACTTCATCTTGCCTTTGTCTATCTTAATTCCGCGATTACCTTGGCGATGTTTGGGTGAGTGCCTTGCCTTGGCGCCCAACGCATTGTCTCTCCCCTATCATTTTTTCTGTGGACCCTTCTTGTCAAATTGTCTGCCTCCCTAGAAGACATTGGCAGTTGTGCAATAGGCTTCTTTGCGCTCAACTTCTAGTTTCGCATGATGAGAAATATCACAGAAGCTCCTAATATTCTCATTATGTGTCAAGATCTACTTCCTATGGATCCAAGAATCGGATAGACCTAATTACATATTGCACCTACTACTTATTGGTGGGATCATTCCCCACTGCCTTTAAGTTACGAATTATATCAGACATTACCCTGCGATGCTCGATCATTGTTTGTCATGGGTCTTTCCAGTAGATCTTAAATTTTAGCATAGAAGCCCTCAACCGAGAAACGGAGGTCCCCCTAAAGAAGAACTTTAGTTAGTACGACATATCCTTTGCATGCCGACAAGATCATCTTGCATGTGGCTTAACGTCGTAAAGCACACGTTACAATCTTTTTTTAGGCTTCGTGGTCTCGACAGTGATGTGCAGTAACACCTTCCTAAGGAGGTAACATGGTACTAGTGAGGTGATCCAACAACTCTTGCTCATTTGATAGGTATTAAATTTTTCGATGCCACATGTCATAGTTATATATATTAAGCTCGTCACACTTGGTTATTGGGTCGTTGATCACATTCTTGGTAGCCATCTCGCTATTTCACTACATTATCAAATAGGGAGTTTTTAGTTGACATTATTTAAGCATGGCATAAAATTTGACTCCAAAAATATGGGCTAAAAATATTAAACTTTCCTATCGAAAAAAGATCTACGAAACTATAATCATCTCTCATTTATATAAGAGCATTTAATAAGATTATAGTGATTTTGAACACATTATCACACGTGGAGGAGAACAAACATCTCTCACTAGATAACGAGAGGAACTCACTTAAAATTACATCCAAGGATGCAAGGATAAAAATCTAAGTGATTGTTATAATTATTTAATACTTCTCACAATTATATTTCTAAAAATGCATGATTTTTCCATTAAGAAACATATAAAAATCAAGCATGATAATCATAATTCTCAAAAAAATAATCT
This sequence comes from Amorphophallus konjac, assembly GCA_022559845.1. Taxonomy (NCBI): domain Eukaryota; kingdom Viridiplantae; phylum Streptophyta; class Magnoliopsida; order Alismatales; family Araceae; genus Amorphophallus; species Amorphophallus konjac. The sequence continues at coordinate 13,318,868 of CM040125.1, forward strand.
GTTGGTCACTACACGGTTATGCAGACAGACGGACAGGGTGGTCACGGCCGCTGCTGTCGATGCTCTGTTACTCACGGGTTCACCGCTGAGGTACGCCTTGTACCCTTGCATTGTCAAGCACTGCCGCGGTAGCACAGTATTCTCCTACGCGGGCTTCGTCGTCCGCATGTTAGCATTGTAGTGATCATCGTCCCTGGATTGGGACTGTTGTTTGTCATCTCGACTGTCTTCTCATGCGGCATTTCTCTGTATGCAAGGATTGTGGTCCGTAAATGCCGCGTTGCATTTATTCATGCATTAATCCGTGGACTCGGAATGAGGTCTTACGAAGACAACTCCGAGGGAGGCACACTGAGGAGAGGGATGAAGGGAGATGACGCAAACCAATCCTCCATGATCTAAAGAAAAATAATCTTTGATATCAATGCTAATAGATCCCGAGTATAACATAACTAGGGTGCGAGGCTTACCTTGTTAGCAGAAGCGAAACTACACACGTGAACAAGTGGAGGCAACGGAAAAGGCTATCAAAGTCTCTCCAAGAAGCTCCACACTTCGAGACCCAAGGGACGACGGTGATGACTCTCTGGAGATGTAGCTGAGTTGAGGAGGAGCACGACGTCGACGTACGTTCTCAACAAACAGGGTGCAGCCAACAATGGGTGTGGCCTAGTTTTCCTTCTTCCTCACATTGCAGTGAGGAGAGGAGGAAGAGAGAAAAGGGAGAGAGGGGTCGCAACAGCTGGGGTCCTTCTTGGGTTCTACTCGCATGCAATCCCCATGCAAACCCTCCTCTCACATTTATACGAGATAGATTGGAGTATGCAGCGGCAGTGGCTCCCCTTTGGGAGTACGCCAGCCTCTCTTCCAGCTAGGGTTGCCCTAATGGGCACCATGTTCTCAATGGACCTGGCCCATTCACCAACAAACAGAAATGCCAAAAGTTCATTAAAAATCTTGAAGTCTTACCTCTTGGATTTGTATTCCTAATATACGATTGTACTTCTCGTGATATTAAATCGTAAAAAGTATATATCAAATATATATTTATATCATGACAAATTATTTCTTTTTATTTAAATAAGTTGTACATATAAATCCTTGAAACAACTCAAGAAAACTGCATTAGCTGCATGAAAGGAATTAGAGGGGTGTATGTGAAGAGCAAGTTCACATGATGATAAAATTGTCGATTTTCACAAAAGTAGACATCTAAAAAATTTAAATATGGGAAAAAGAAATATGCAAACTTTACATTTTTGTTAGAATAATAATCCTAATGCGCAAATATTTGATCTTAAGTGGCATGATGACCAACGTGTGAATCAGAAAAAAAAACATGAACACATGCCTGTTCGCATAGACACTAAACTTTGTTGTAATTACATTAATTATATGTCGAGTGTCGCATGGCCGATTCAGCCTTTACATATTAGTTTATCGATTTATGCATCAGAACCAATAAATACATAAGAACCAAAATTGATGAATAATATGCATTTTGAAAAGTTCTCCCAAAAGGTGAGAAGGGCTACAGCAGCGGTGCTAAGGAGGAGAACGGCTATGATTTCTAGGTTATCCTTGGATTCTTCTGTGGCAATGGGTTTCCTAGGAGAGGCGCCGGCGGTTGAGTAGGGTCTTCTAGCAGAACAAATTTCGGTGGCTAGAGGAGGGGAGGGTGGCGACGAGTCGAAGGAGCTTGCAAGGGCATAGGTTTCCTCTACTGCTGCGATGGTGAGAGGGAGAGTGCCTAGAGAGAGAAGGGGAGGTGAGAGAGAGAGAATGCATGAGGGAGTGGGAGGGCACCAGATCTATGGGGGCCTCCCCCTATAGTATCGGCACCCCTATGGGGGTCGTAGAGAGAGGGGGGGAGAGAAAAAGAGATCGAGATAGAGGGGGGAGAGGTAGAGAGAGTGTGCGAGAGAGAGGAGATTGACGGACCGGAGGGGGAGGGCGGGTGCGGGTTGGAGGAGCTCACAGGGGAAAAAGTTTCCTCTATTGTTACAATGGTGAGTGAAGAGGCGAGATCTCATGCTAAGATACAGGCTGTCGGCCGGATCTAGGGCACAACGAGTCCCGAATCAATTATTCGAAGCCACCTCAGGACGGAATGCTACAAAAGGGAAAGAAGTGATTAGGGGAGCTGAGATTGTTATCCCAGGGAAAATCCTCCGATGTTTAAATCAGCAAGGGCAAGACTGGGGTGTGAAAGGAGGCAAAGTAGGTTCAGGGCACGTGACTGCTCTTCACCAGTTGAGGAGGCCAAGATTGGCTTACCTTTTCAGAGGAAATCCTTGGGGTTAAATAGTTACAGGCTCCCTCTTCACAGTAGTGGGAATCTTGAAAGTCTGAGAGCATTACGTCCATGCCATGAACTCTTAGGCCTCCTTTGATAACCGGGTAGCAGGCGAATAAGCCCATTAATTCTGGCGGCGCATCCCATTTTTTGTTTGATAACAGGGTTCGAATACGCAGGGGTAAATCGGGATCTGGGTGTTGTTCGCCTGAGTAGGCTATTCGCGCTGGGAGGTCGAATACGTGGTCTGGGTAAGGTTGGGAGAGGGGAAGAGGGGCAGATGGAGTCATTTCCCTCCCCTTCGAATCGGCCTTCCCCCGTCGCATCGTTCTCTGCCCTGCGGCTAGGGTTCACGGGTGGCAATCATCTACACTCTCTCACAGCTGCCTCCCATCAGCTAGGGTTGAAGGTGAAAAACCCGACGTCCAGTGCTGCACGCCGGCCTCCCTCCCCACCCTCGACATCATGGGTAGCGTCCCGACGAGACGCGACGATGAGCCTTCAAGGTGTCCTTCGATAAGACGAGACGTGACGATGGTTGCCATGGGCGACTTCATCTCACCTTAAGCAGGGCTCATCTACAAGAAGGCGACCGATGGTTGCAAGTAGCCGTGGAGAGGAGGTAGCATGCCTTCCTTCCTCTGTGCAAGCTCCTTCACTGGTGGGTTCGGCGGCATCTATTGTATCGTCGGTGGCCTCAAACCAGCCCCATATTCACTGGTATTGAGCATTTTACTTCTACCTCGATGTAGTTGTTGATCCGTGACCGCCATTCAGATAAACCCTTTTCCCCTTTCTCTATGTTATTTGTGATTCTGTGCATGTTGGTTTCTCACCCTTTTTTCATTCTGCATGTTCTATTTTCTTGGGTTTTCTTTCACATTTATTGGGTTTGTCTTGTTTATCCGGCAATCCATGACTCTATATTTCATACTGGATGGTATTGGGCATTCTACTTCTACCTAATTTTTTTCTAATGGGGTGGGTGGGAGGGGAGGGGGGGCAGAGACAATGTGGTTTCGGTTACATTGGGGGTGGGTTTCATTTTACACCGAATTGCAAAATTATTTGGGACTGTCTGTTTTTTCTTGGTCCAGTTAAAAAAAATAGTATGTGTCCTATTAAGAAACTATTTGAAGTGTAATGAGAAAAATGGGATTTACCCCATGTAACAAGTTGACTATCCTATGGTTATGTCACTCAAAGGTCATACGGCATCACAGATGGGAGTTCTTCTCACAGATATAGATGACATTCGATATCTGGATGTTATACTTACTTAGCCCTTGGGCTACTGTGTGCAGAACATTTTTCAATATGTTTGTGTACGGTGCATGTTCTATTATGTGAGTTGTTCTTTCACATTTATTTGGGAACCCATTCTTTACATCAGACAGCCAATGACTGCCAATGTATTTGTCCATTGTTTTCTCACTCTATATTCATACCCGTTGATCTATTTGCCTCAGTTTCTTTTATAATTTTGTAGGAAGACTTGATTGGGGTTGTTAACAATGGGGTTACAATTGCATCTCTTTATAATTTCTTTCATTGCTAACCTACTAATTACATTTACATATACAAAGTGTAAGAATGTTGAGGAGGATGAGGAAGCGCATCATGTCTTCATCCGGTAAGAAGAAAACTAATTTTTTGTATTCGTGCCTTATACTATTGTAAATTTTCAGATTCAATTTTGTTGTTGATTTTGGTTATTACCTATTGGGTTTATACTCGTTCTTAGTTCAGAAGTTAAGTAGGGCATATAATAGGATCTGTAAACTCAATATAGATTTGTTCATTGAAGTGTCATGTGTAGTCCAATAAGATTGAAAGTTTCTGAAGTTTGTTGAAAATGGTTGAACATATGGGATTGACAATTGTAAGTCATGATCCGTTGAAATTTCAGGCATTAATATCCAATCTAGTTATTTACACAAAAATGATAACAATGCAATGTAGTAAACAGAAAAAAACTTAATAAGCAACACTTTGTATGAATATCTTTCTGCAGTGGCAATGTAATATTTAGTAATGTGTTCCCTAGCTATATATTTATTCCCCTTAAATGGCAATTTTTGTTTGATTTTAGAAAATATTACCAAGAAAGGTGGGTCTACGAGCGGGGGGGGAGAGTCGCGCACCCAATTGGTCTAATGAGCAAGATGGGATGCTCGTTTCACTATTAATAGAGCAGTTCGATAAGAATATGTGCACCAATGGAACTTTCAAGTCGCAAGCATGGAATTACATGGTAGCAGAATTCAACAAGACATGCAACCTGAACTACGATAGATCGACATCGATTATATAACCGCTGGAAGACCTTGAAGAAGTTATGTTTGTTGTATGCACAGTTGTTGCGTAAGAGTGGATGGGGGTGGGATGAAATGACCCACATGCCGGTCCCAGGTTACCCAGGGGCATGGGATGATCTACTAGAGGTATAATGTGAAAACACAGCTACATATGTTACATCATTGTTGCAAAATAAACTATCCTTTTGTTGCTATAACAATTGACGTTCTTAATCATGACTCTCCAGAAATTCTCAGAATATCGGATCATAAAGGGGAAATCTTTCATGCACCTAAGGCAAATAGAGCATATTTGTGAAAGCAGCATTGCAAGAGGGGAAGATGCTGTAGGGTCCATCCCTAACATGTAAACTCAATCCTCTAGCCAACATGTTGTTGAATTCTTAAGTGCCTTGGGTACTGGTTTAGGTCCCGAAAGCATGGAGTTATCCATTGACATCCCTAATGCAAATGAAAGAGCAAATGCAACTGTCACCCAAATTATACATATTAACGATGACTCTTCAAGGTCTCCGGTAAGAGGCAAGCGTTCCATTGCTTCATCGTCGAAAGGACGGCAAAAGAAGATTGGGGAGGACTCTCTAAATAATTTTGTGGCTGCTAGTAGAGAGAGGATGGACCTTGTTAAATGTCTTCGTCGGGACCGTCATGTATCTGCATCATTTGTTGCCAACATGGATAGTATTGATGTTGACCGTGAGCTGTCGGAAGTCATCCCAAGTATGAAGGAGTGCATTGAAGAGTTGAAAACTATGGAGAATTTACCGAGAGAGCTATACATCGCAGCGTTTGATCTAATAAATGATCCCCCTAATAGATCACTTTTGATGATCCTTAGCGAGGATGACATGATTGACTGGATTCGGGCTCACACCAAAGTCTAGTTAAGTTGGTTATGTATGTTAGGTCCCTCATTTGTCATCCCGGGTTAGGTCTGTCAGATGTCATGGTCGTTTGTCTTATGTTGTTTTTCATTTGTAGGTTTTAAGTGTACTATGTATTCAGATGGACATAGTGTTTGTCTATCGCTTATGTTGGATGATCAATTTGTAGGTTATATGTTTGTTGTGTATTATGAGGGACATATTTAGTGTTTATCCATCATTGCCTAGAATGTTGTGAAGTACGGTTTTATAATTTTCTTACATTGTAGTGGAATGAGAATTATGTCCTTTGCTTTACATACTATGGTCTTTAGTTGATGATGCTTTACAATATATAAATTTTATATGCATGGTTTTGAAAACTTCTACAATGGGAAAATATAAGTGTTATGTAGTGTGGGTTGGTCGATCACCTGGCATATATTCTACCTGGCCAGAATGTTACGCTCAAGTAAATGTATATCTATGAGCCCGCTATAAGGGATTCTTCTCCATAGAGGAGGCACAAGAGGCTTTCTACGGTGTCCTCACGACACGCCATGACATTTCGACCACAATTTCTGCTCCTAGTGCACTACAGCCCTCGACGTCAATAGATGTCACTCCTCCAATGCTAAATAAGAAGTTATCTGTGAAAATGATGTCGATGCCATGTCTCATCATTGTTGTACTGATGCTATGTGTTTTTCTACTATTTCTAATTTTAGTAGGACTTTTTTCCATGCTTGTACTTCATAATTAGGTTCCATCCATTACCTTAAAGAAAGCTTATCTACAAAATGTATAACCTTTATTTGGGTTGATATGAAGTGAGTAGATGGACAGTGCTTGTGTTATTCTATCCATATTTATATTAATAGTCATCTGGGTATGTGAAATGTGATGTAGCTTTTACCCAACTACTCGTGGACTTCCTTGAGGAAGAAGATGAGATGTACAATGACATCGAAGAGGTGATATTCCAACAAATAGCAGCACAAGAAGCCCCTGTGGTTCCTAGGTGCCGTATGCACTCATCTATTTATGGTGAACATGTATGGATTCACGAGATTTTGAGTGACCATGAACAAAGGTGCTACAATGTATTCCGTCTTCATCCTAAAATGTTCACACAACTGAGGGATATGCTGGTAAACAAGGGTCTACTGAAGGACTCACGATATGTCTCCACAAATGAACAACTCGCGATGTTCCTCTATGCAGCTGGGTATGGGGTCCCAACAGGAGCTCTCTGTGAACATTTTCAACACTCTTCCGAGACAATTAGTTCATATGTGAATCGTGTTATTAACGAATTGGCTTCCCCAATGTTGGAATTCATACAACTACCCACACAAATCAGTGATTGTCACCCCTTCATTCGTGGTAAAGAAAGATTCTACCCTTTCTTAAAGTTAATTACACACTACAATCATCTATTTCACCCTTTCACCCTTATAGACAGTTTTGCTAACATAAGTTGGGAATGGCTATGTTATATGTAGGATGCACTTGGAGCAATTGATGGAACCCATGTCCCAGCAACCGTACCTATAGAAGACCAAGGACATTTTCGCAATTGAAAGCAATGTATAACCTAGAATGTAATGGCTGTTGTAGGGTTCGACATGCTATTTCAATGTGTTTGTGTAGGTTGGGAGGGTTCGGCTGCAGACATGAGGGTGCTGAAATGGGCATTGGAGGAAGGAGGCTTCACTGTGCCAAATAGAAAATACTACCTAGTGGATGCTGGATATGCAAACACAAGCTCCTTCCTCGCACCATATCGAGGGCAACGATACCATCTTGCAACCTTCCGGGGTCAAGCACATATGCCATATGCCAACAAGAAGGAGAAATTCAATCATCGCCATGCTCAACTACGCAATGTGGTCGAACGATCATTTGACATTTTGAAGATGAGGTTCCAAACTCTGTGAGTGGGAAATAATTATCCGTGGCATGTACAAAAGAAGATAGTCCTTGCATGTTGTGTGGTCCAAAATTTTATTCGACGTCAGCAAGGTTTTGATTGGTATTTTAATAGGGTTAGTTCAGATGACGTGGGGGTTGACGATGTTGGAGATGATGAGATTCCCAACAACGTTCATGTCAACAACTTGGACGTGGCAGCGGGGGAAGTGTTGAGGAACCATATTGCTGATGATATTTGGGGCCTCAGTTGATGGGATGAAACTGTTAGGTCTATTGGGCCCGGTTAGGTTGATGATTTCTTGTTTATGTCATGCCATTTCTCATCATGCACTTTATATTTGTATTTGAACAATGCTATCTTCCTTCTTGTTATTATGCAATGTGGTAACTGTAATGAGGTAAACCCTCCCACGGTAATGAGATTCCTGCAACATTTTGAGCTTAAATAGGCAGGTTGGATGGGCTTGAAAATAAGGCAACCCCTCCCACTGTAATGTCCAAAATTATTTGTTAACGTGTAAATGGAATGGCTAACTTAGTTTTTTTTGTAATATGAATGTCAGGGGTGCTTGTGATGAATTCATGGAACTTGTATGGGTTCCATGATTTCAGAGGTGAAATCCATTTCATTAGCTCATGATTGATCATGGTGAAATATGGATAAGGACCCTTTACTGGTTAGTTCTGAATTGGACTGTATGTGCATCGACCTTTCATAGCATGCACAGACCCTATCTTCAAACATGCATCGACTTGAGTATAGTGGGTTACAAATTTGCATCGACCTACTAAAAACATGCACCGACCCTGTCCCTACACATGCATCGACCTGTGCTAGGTTTATTAGTCACATGCATCGACCTGTGCTAGGTTGATTAGTCATATGCACCGACATGCTTCAAATATGCACCGACCTGCTTCAAACATGCGCCGACCCTGTCCTTGCATGCACCGACCCTTTCGATGCATGCACCAACCTGCTTCAAACATACACCGACCCTGTCCCTAGACATGCATTGACCTGTGCTAGGTTGATTAGTCACATGCATCGACCTGTGCTAGGTTGATTAGTCATATGCACCGACCTGCTTCAAATATGCACCGAACCTGTCCATGCATGCACCGACCCTTTCTATGCATGCATCGACCCTATCTATGCATGCACTGTAACGACCCAAGAATCTGATTACCGGGAAAGACCCGGTAACCTGAGACTCGAACCGTCGCCCACGAGCCGGGAGGGCTCGGAAGGGCTAAAAGGAGTGTGGAGGCACAAAGAAATAGGAAATAAAATAGGATAATATAATAATTAATAGAAATAAATAAATAACTACAGCTACAACAGAGTCCAGTCCAACAGAAAGTATAGTCTAAAGCAGTAAAATGTACCACATGTCGAGTGAACACTCGGCCCGGAGAGCTTGCAACTGAGAACCTCCGTACCGCACCCTCGAACCTCGAGGAAGGACCGCCACACTTGAAAAGCAGGGAATGAGTCTCCAAAATAGAGACTCAGCAGGGATCCCGCGGAACCCCAACCGGAAACGATAGCGGTAGCAGAAAGGAAAGCTACAACGACAACAGGAATAGCGAACCGATGGCCGGTCAAAACTCGGCTCTACAGCTACTCCTACTCTACCAGAAACCCACCCCGATCTCACGGTCGGGGGCTACCGAACCACACTAGTACCACTTACCGAAGTAAAAACCCACGGCAACCGCCCCGTAGAGGCCTATCTCCCAGGACACGGCCAACCTGGACACGTTGTCCAAGGTGTAACCCCGACCACCCGGTCGTGGACACCGCACCAACAAGACACAACCTCGGTAAAGCTACTAGCACCAGTCTCACAGCACAAAAACCGACACACACGTCACGGCAAAACAACATGGACTCAACGGTCAACACGACCGAAAACTCGAAGGTCGAAGTCACGGAAACTAATAGTCTGTCACTCCCGACTCGACAGGAGTACCTCCCACTAGAAGCACAGTCGGTAGCGTCCCCTTACGACTTACACCGCACCGCAGGTGAACTGCCTGACGTGGTAGCGCCTACGAGAGACACGGACACCGAACAAGTAATCACAAAGCAAGTGACTAGCTGGGGTCATGCTCGTCAACGCGTGTCCACTGCCCCCAACCACGTGTGCACACACAGACCATGCGTCCTACGTCTGGCCTCTGACTGGTTTTCCCCTTAGTCGGACTCTGGCTACAGACGTGGGGCCCGACAGAAACCAGTCTAAAAACCGTCCTCAGGGTAAGCCCGTACATCTACTCCCAGGTGAGACCAACACACGCGTACTGGTGGGCTACGACTAGTGGAGGGTCACTAAAGGAGTAGACTCTCAAGTCAACGGAAAATCACGTCCGCATCTGACGACGTACGGGGACCGTCCCACGTACCAGCACTGTCGCACGGTGACCCCGGTCGGAAAAGAAACGGGACTATAAACCATCCGGAGTAATCCTGAGCCTGGCGGTCTACCCTAGACGCGCCACAGGCTCTGACGGTCTAAGGCTGGACCATCACAGCCATCTGACGGCCCAACACAGGGGCGCCAGACCCTCAGTGCAAAACGGCGTGTGACGCGCCTAACCTGGTGCGTCACAGTCTGTGACGCGCCTACCCTAGTGCGTCACAAGACAAGAGGAAACCGACTGTGACGCGTGCCACTCGGTGCATCACAGCCTGTAACGGACCAACCCTGGTACGTTACAGCGTGGGAGAACATCAGCTCTGACGCACCCACACAGGGGCGTCACAAGGCTGTGACGCGCCAGGTCTGGTGCGCCACATGCCTTGACCCCCAATGGTCAAAAACCAATGGTCATGCCAACGGTCAGATCGTCCATGACGGTCCAACCCAGGCACGTCACAGTGCCGTGACGGTCTATCGTGGGACCATCACAGCCCACAGACCCCCAGTTGGCCAAAATAGAGCTATGACGCACCCACCTAGGCGCGTCACATGGTGTGACGGTCACTGGAAGGACCGTCACACCGACCCAACGGCGAAACGGCGTGAAACGCCCAAAAATTCTAACAACGCCCCCATGCCTCCGTAGGAGAGGGGGAAATAAAAGGGGAAGACCCCTGGGGACCCCTAACATGATTCCAAGCCATCAAAATGTCGAATCGCGGCTCAAATCTATAGATCGGGCGAACTCTCCCCAAAAATGGATTTTTCCCAAAAATCTCAAATACGCCCGCTCGGCTCACCACGACCTACAAAACTTGCGGGAAAGGGAATGCACGAGCTGGGGGTCCATCTCCCTACCTCCACCAAAGAAACGACACGCCGTGGATGCCGATCCACGAAGAAATGCCACGAAACCCTCGCCGGCTCGCGACCGCACCACGAGCTCCCACGCGCCTCCACAGCCTCGATCCTCACCCACCCTCGCCCACGTCCTCGCCCGCGCCACCTCCGCCTCGCCCCCGCCTCGCTCCATCAGCCGCCGGAGAAGAGAGGGGAGAAAGAGAGCGTGAGAGAAGAGAGAGGGAGAGAGGGTGAGAAATGAGAGATGGGGAGAGAGGAAAAGGGAGGGGGGTTTATATAAAAAATCTGGAAATTTTAAAAAATACCACAAAATAGAAAAATACACCCCCGCGATCCTCGGAACACGCTGATCGATGTGGTAACGTTCCGGCGCCAGAGAACGCAACGGTTCACCCTGTACGGGGTTCCGAAGGTCCGACAGACGGAAAACACGCGTAAAACCCCAAACGCAACCCGGGATCCACAAAGGCGCTCCGAAAATTACAAAAAATTACCGGCGTGCTCCTCACCACACCACGGACCCAAGGGAACTCACGGGCACACCGCCAGTGGGTCTGACAATCCGATAAAAATAGCCCGAAACTCGATCGAACACAATCCGAAATCCACGGAAAGATGATCCGAAACCCACGGATCCAGATCCGAAAAACCCGAGGCATTACAGCCCTCCCCCCTTAAAGAAATTTCATTCTCGAAATTCAGGACTAGCACCAAGTCACTGGGAAAGAACACCTCAATCAACTGACAACGCTGTCAGAGCCCCAGCACAGAAAACCTCGATTCTCATGAAAAACACCGATCCTGAGGGACACAAACAGACTTACAATCACAAACAACGCCTCGCTCCACATGCCGCACACACCGGCCATTAGAGCAGGCACACCAAAGAACACAGTCCGGCATCACCTCAGACACGTGAGAACCAATCATGACACTACTGCCACAATCTCGCCTACCGAGGAGACACAGTCCTCATCACGAGAAACAACTACCGATCCATCCTATGGTCGACAGACAAATTACAAATTAGCTTCACAACCAGCTGACAGGTCGCACACCCTTCTCAAGGGAACAACCAACACAGAGCCTCCATCAGCTCATGCAGCCATCTCGACAGACCGCGACCAGAACATCGGCTCAGCACCAAGGATCACCTCACACCTAGCAAGCTGAAAGCCAGACATATCGTTGTGCCAACTCTTGTCAGAAGACAAACTTCGACAAAGCCCAGATCCCATCCAAAAAGGCACACCTCAAAATCATAAACCTCCGCTTGCTCAGGCTCTTCCTTCTTTCCTGGTCCTCCACCAGATCCGAAGGGAACATTCCAAATCTCGGCAAGCCATCCGTTGAATCACACATAGACCGATACCACATCTCAAGCCACACTCCTCTCGGACTCCGCATCCGAACTCGATCATCGCACCAACTCGACCCTCTCAAGGGAGCACGATGAAACTAAATGACAAGATCCTGGTGTCTTCAGTCATCACCTCACTCGACTTAGACTTACAGGGGAGCCATCCCATGCTGGTCACCAAACTAGGGATAACCATTGCGACACCAACGTCCCATCAAGGACCACCATTCCGATGCCAATCTCACTAAAAGGCCTCCGCCCATAGGCATCACTCTTCCGTCTGGTCTCATCACATCCCTCGACCTCCGTCAGGCGACATCCTCAACAACCCCATCCGGGTCTAATACCGACGCCTGACACGACTTCCATCACAGGAATAGGGTACTCATGCGGTGCACTAGCCAACACATTCCCCAACACTCCATCCTGTCGGTGCCAAGAACCACGATATCTCGGGCAACGGCACGGCAACAGCACGTCTCACACCGAGGGACCAATCCTCCTCTGCTCAATATAACTCAGGAATCCGCCCGTAGCAATCGACGCTACGATCCTGAACCAGTGGGTTATGGGCCCACCACGTTTCCGCTGCGCACTCTGATCCACACGCACAGCTAACACGGCAACTTGGGACTCGCCATCCCGACAATCCACAACTCGGCTGGCCAACCTCAGAAAACAGGGTGAGGAAAGCTCCATTACCTCGACCCCAAAGCACAGATTCTCTCAAATTTGGTAATCCTCTGCAACTCTGCAGGCTCCGAACTGCCACGCATCAGAAAGTTCTAGCACCAGCCAAGAATTCGGACACCGCCCGACCAGCACTCGTCCTTTCAGAATAGCGCCATCACCCTCACACACCAGGAAAAATGGGCACAGCTCTCACAGGAAATCACCTTGCCAAAACACGGATCACGTCTCGCACGGACTTCATGGTACACAGGGCCAACCAATCCGAACACATGATGCAAGACGGTAAACCTTAGGCAAACACAATCTCTCCAACCAAAGGAGAAATCGACACTCCTCTGACCAACAGAAGAACTCCGCGCTCAACCTGACCTCGAACCTTGCGCACGCTGGGAACAACACCTTCCAACACCGAGAAAACCATTACTTCCATCAGGTCAGTGCCTCCGACACACTCGACGAGTGTCACGTCGGACCACAACCACAGCATCTGTCGATGCACTACCACCGTAATTCCTCGAATTGTAACGCACCGTGCTAAGAGCCGCAACACGAGCCATAATCGGCAACCGCCAACGCTCATCCTCGAGTCCCGAAACTCACCGCGGAACCTTCACATCTCAACTCAAATCCAAGGCAAACACCACCCATTCGCACGCAAGAGCACAGGAGCAAGAACTTACTGGGACACCACAGCCCAATCCTGCCTCGAAATTCGTAAAATAATCGGGACCGACACGTCATTTCTGACGTCACAGAGCACGACAAGAACATCAGGCTCGACGAAACATCAGCTCACCGAGAAGATCCTCCGCTCACTCGAGCGCACTTCTCGATCAGAACACCTGCTCTGCCGCCTTAAACTACGACCTAAACACCTCAGGGGCTAAACAAACCTCAAGCTAGAGTGGCCAAAACTGACAACAGCTCCCTCAGAGCACGCTCACGGCCACTTAACCACGAACAATCCTCTCCAGCCACTTGACCACACTGCAGGTTCCTCGAACGCAGCACCGCGAGTTCACGCCTGCCAGCAACCTCTGCCCAACGCAGCACAACCAGGGCCACCACCGATGAGGGAGAAGGCTCTCGACCTCGATCCTTAGACCCCATGCCGGCACGAAAGTCGCGAACAACAACCACCTTCACAGCGTCGGATAGCGCACTCAAACTCTCAAGCGAGAAACTAGGCGGAAAGCGAACGCAAAACCCTAAGCCAGCTGCCGACTGTACTGGACCTTATGGACTCTAATCACTGTAATATTTCGAATTCCCATGTACGTCCACAACCAATGCTCTAATACCAGCTGTAACGACCCGAGAATCTGATTACCGAGAAAGACCCGATAACCCGAGACTCGAACCGCCGCCCACGAGTCGGGAGGGCTCGGAAGGGCTAAAAGAAGTGTGGAGGTACAAAGAAATAAGAAATAAGGCAGGACAATATAACAATTAACAGAAATAAATAAACAACTATAACTACAACAGAGTCCAGTCCAACAGAAAGTACAGTCTAAAGTAGTAAAGCGTACCACATGCCGAGTGAAAACTCGACCCGGCGAGCTGGCAACTGAGAACCTCCGTACCGCACCCTCGAACCTCGAGGAAGGACCGCCACACCTGAAAAGTAGGGAATGAGTCTCCAAAACAGAGACTCAGCAGGGATCCCGCGGAACCTCAATCGGAAACGACGTCGGTAGCGGAAAGGAAAGCTACAACGACAGTAGGAATAGCGAACCGGTGGCCGGTCAAAACTCGGCACTACAGCTACTCCAACTGTACCAGAAACACACCCCGATCTCACGGTCGGGGGCTACCGAATCACACTAGTATCACTTACCGAAGTAAAAACCCACGGCAACCGCACCGTAGAGGCCTGTCTCCCAGGACACGGCCAACCTGGACATGCTGTCCAAGGTGTAACCCCGACCACCCGGTCGCAGACACCGCACCAACAAGACACAACCTCGGTAAAGTTAATAACACCAGTCTCACGGCACGAAAATCGACACACACGTCACGGTGAAACAACCTGGACTCAAACGGTCAACAAGACCGAAAACCCGAAGGTCGAAGTCACAGAAACTGACAGTCTGTCACTCCTGACTCGACAGGAGTACCTCCCACTAGAAGCACAGTCGGTAGAGTCCCCTGATGAATTACACCGCACCGCAGGTGAACTGCCTGACGTGATAGCACCTACCAGAAGCATGGACACCAAACAAGTAGCCACAAAGCAAGTGACTAGCTGGGGTCACGCTCGTCAACGCGTGTCCACTGCCCCCAACCACGTGTGCACACACAGACCATGCGTCCTACGTCTGGCCTCTGACTGGTTTTCCCTTTAGCCGGACTCTGGCTACAGACGTGGGGCCCGACGGAAACCAGTCTAAAAACCGTCCTCAGGGTAAGCCCGTACACCTACTCCCAGGTGAGACCAGCACACGTGTACTGGTAGGATACGACTAGTGGAGGGTCACTAAAGGAGTAGACTCTCAAGTCAACGGAAAATCACGTCCGCATCCGACGACGTACGGGGACCGTCCCACGTACCAGCACCGTCGCACAGTGACCCCGGTCGGAAAAGAAACGGGACTGCAAACCATCCGGAGCAATCCTGAGCCTCGCGGTCTACCCTAGACGTGCCACAAGCTCTGACGGTCTAAGGCTGGACCATCACAGCCATCTGACGGCCCAACACAGGGGTGCCAGACCCTCAGTGCAAAACGACATGTGACGCGTCTAACCTGGTGCGTCACAGTCTGTGACGCGCTCGCCCTGGTGCGTCACAAGACAAGAGGAAATCGACTGTGACGCGTGCCACTCGGTGCGTCACAGCCTATAACGGACCACCCCTGGTGCGTTACAGCGTGGGAGAACGTCAGCTCTGACGCACCCACATAGGGGCGTCACAAGGCTGTGATGCGCCAGGTTTGGTGCGCCACATGCCTTGACCCCCAACGGTCAAAAATCAACGGTCATGCCAACGGTCAGATCGTCCCTGACGGTCCAACCCAGGCGCGTCACAGTGCCATGGCGGTCTGTCGTGGGACCGTCACAGCCCACAGACCCCCAGTTGGCCAAAACAGAGCTGTAACGCACCCACCTAGGTGCGTCACATGGTGTGATGATCACTGGAAGGACCGTCACATCGACCCGACGGTGAAATGGCGTGAAACGCCCAAAAATTCCAACCACGCCCCCATGCCTCCGTAGGAGAGGGGGAAATAAAAGGGGAAGACCCCTGGGGACCCCTGACATGATTTGAAGCCATCAAAATGTCGAATCGCGGCTCAAATCTATAGATCGGGCGAACTCTCCCCAAAACATGAATTTTTCCCAAAAATCCCAAATACGCCCGCTCGGCTCACCACGGCCTACAAAACTTGCAGGAAAGGGGATGCACGAGCTGGGGGTCCATCTCCCTACCTCCACCGAAGAAACGACGCGCCGTGGATGCCGATCCACGAAGAAACGCCGCGAAACCCTTGCCGGCTCGCGACCGCCCCACGAGCTCTCACGTGCCTCCACCGCCTCGATCCTCGCCCATCCTCGCTCGCGTCTTCGCCCGCGCCGCCTCCGCCTCGCCCGCCTCGCTTCGTCGGCCGTCGGAGAAGAGAGGGGAGAAAGAGAGCGTGAGAGAAGAGAGAGGGAGAGAGGGTGAGAAATGAGAGATGGGGAGAGAGGAAAAAGGAGGGGTTTATATAGAAAATCTAGAAGTTCTAGAAAATACTGAAAAATAAAAAAATATACCCCCGTGATCCTCGGAACACTCTGATCGTTGTGGTAACGTTCCGGCATCGGAGAACGCAACGGTTCACCCTGTACGGGATTCCAAAGGTCCGAGAGACGGAAAACACACGTAAAACCCCAAACGCAACCCGGGACCCACAAAGGCGCCCCAAAAATTACAGAAAATTACCGGCGTGCTCCTCACCACACCACGGACCCAAGGGAACTCACGGGCACACCACCAGTGGGTCCGACAATCCGGTAAAAATAGCCCGAAACTCGATCGGACACAATCCGAAATCTGCGGAAATACGATCCGAAACCCACGGATCCAGATCCGAAAAACTCGAGGCATTACATGCACCTACCTTGTCCATGCACATGCATCGACCTTATTTTGCATATGCTTGGACTTGACCCTTGATATGCATTGACTTGATTTTTAAATGTAGACTGACATGGGTGATTTGTTTATTTCAGTGAAGGTTCATGTTGCTTTCAGACCTTTGAATATATGGTAATATACTTCCAATCTTGTGTTGGGTAAAATGATTTTTTCAAGTGTCCTCATGCATTTTGGTATTGAGGATTTCATGTAAGTTGTTCAACCATTTTGATTGTTCAACTTCTATGCTATTAGAGGATTAAACCTTTCTATAAGTTCATATTTGATCTGATGAAATCTGGTTTTTGATTTACTCATATTGCTTGTTGAATGGGAAGTTCAGCTATTCATAATTGTGATTTGTGAGAACATGGGTTATGGATTGCTGTTCTTGGTCTAATTGTGGAATGAGTTCAGTTCCTTTGGAATGGTTGGATTGAATGGTTTAGAATCATTCTCATATGTGGATGACTCACAATGCTTTAACATGCAGGTCGAGGGACTTATGCATATGTCACATGGCAAGGTAATCATTCATTTCACCTACATTGTTCAAAGGATGTCAGAATGGATTTGTAATGATTGTTTAACATGTTAACATCTACCTTGGTTTGAGATACATGTATAGCAAATACATGCTCAAATTGACTGCTATTACCACTTAAGGTTTTGATGGTTTGTATGTGGCTTATTGCATATGTCTCTTGGAGTGTTTAAGCTTTTAAAGGGTATCATGCTTTGTTTGGATGAGTTTTGTTCTTGATTTGCAAGTGTTTAACCCAATCAGATTTTCTTTTGTTGGTATGTGGTCTAATTTGTGCCAATATCTTGTTTTAATGCATAATCATTTGGCTCTATGGTTGATTGAGGAAAAACAAGTTTAACCTTGTGTTAAGGGTGGTTTTTTTATCTGTCAGAACAAGTGTCGACTCAAGGAGTCACACTTATTCTCTTGCCCCCTTTGTTTTATGTGATTATGCTGAACATGCTCAAAGTGTCGACTCTGAGAGTTGACACTTGTTGGCCTGGGTTCTGTTCTGTGCGCAGACAGAACACTGCGAAATAAGCCTAAGAATGGAAATGTCGACTCCTTGAGTTGACATTTTTATCCGACCATTCTATCTTCTGGTTTTTTGGTTGGCCAGACAAAAAATTTTTTTTACTGGCACTCTGTCTTGGTGTTTTCAGCGTTCCCCGGTATGAAGTGTCGACTCCTTGAGTCGACACTTTTTCTCCTGCGTTCTGTCCATGCATTTTCCTTCGCAGGTCGACTGAGAGTATGTTCAGAAGGGATGTTCAGAACATCTTTTGTAAATGCTATACCAAAATAATTTCGTGATAAATAGTCAGCCAAACAACCTTTGTTCAATTTCTATGGACCGGCCTGTATGGACTGACCACCTTCTTCAATTGCAGGCTTCCTTTCGATCAAGTAATTAACTATTTGGCCAGGTAAGCGTGAGGGCAACGATGAAATATTTGTTTGAGGGGAGGTTGGATGGCCTTGAAAATAAGGCAACCCCTCCCACTGTGATGCCCAAAATTATTGTATCTAAGCCCGCCTGAAAACTTATGCTATGTGTGTTGGGAATAAAATGTCATTCGATCCGGCTTCCTGAAGGTATGTTCACAACATCTTTTGTAATTGCTATACCAAAAATAATTTCTTGGTAAATAGTCAGCCATACAACCTTTGTTCAATTGCTATGGACTAAAATGTATGGACTGACCACCTTCTTCAATTGCAGGCTTCCTTTCAACCAAGTAATTAGCTATTTGGTCAGGTAAGCGTGAGGGCAATGATGAAAGATTTGTTTGAGGGAAGGTTGGATGGCCTTGAAAATAAGACAACTCCTCCCACCGTGATTGACAAATTGTTTTATCTGAGCCCGCCGGAAAATGTTGTATTCCCCTCCATATGTAGTTTTCTGAGCTGGATCAGATTCTATTTGAAGTTGACATTTGTATGTGAAAAGGTGACTTAGAACTTGACAAACTGATAATGTTCTCTCATTTCCACTGAAGTCATGGATTATTACGACTCATCTATCTGTTCTTCCAAATGGTTTTTGTGCTTAGAATTTCACAGGTGGAAAATGGCTTCCAAGTCTTCAAATAATCCAAGGTACGTGACCAACCAAAATAAATCAATGGCGGGCTATTTTGCAGCAAGCGCATACGACTGAACCAAGTAAGGAACTTATTGTCATGTACTGAACTACGAGGATTTATTTTTGTATTAAACTATGATGTTTAATTGGTATTTCCAACCATGCGACTTACTCGTTGTCTTAATTTGTTGGAACCATAATGGGTGCTATCTTCCTTCTTACTATTGTACAATGAGATGACTGCTGCGAGGAGTCTTTCCTTTACGTAGTATCTATGTTGATTAAGCTTTTACCCACCTTAAAGAGTGAGGTACATGCATATGAGATTTGCCCACCTGAAAAAGTCATTCTCACAAGCATCATCTGTGTTCTTGCGAAATGTAGAAAGTAGGTACGTGCTTTCTCCGTTTTATCTTTTGCTCGAGTTATGTACCAAAGTCGATGGAATGGTCTCTGATTTTTTTTTGGTAATGATTGGTTGGACCACTGTGGATGCCCTCAAAAAGCTTAGTGGTGAGAAGGTTTCACGAATTCCACCCGATACTTGTGAGCAGTAATTAGGATGGCAGCAACCCCGTCGACTATCATTCCTGGGTAACAATGTTCTTATTTCATTCCTTGGTCTGCAACATGCTTGAAATTTTAACTTGCATTTGACCGTACTAAGTTTCTGAGATCTCGTTGTCATGACAAATGCGGTTGTCACTAGGTTTGCATCTCTTTATTTATCAAATTTGATGGGCAGAAGTATTTTGCATCCCTTTATTGTCAGATGTGACGAGTTTTAAATATGATCATCAGGTCATAGGAGTATATGTTCACTTGTGTGTGGGTTCTTCATACAGGCCTACGTTCAGACACCTGGGCGTGTGACCCAATCGACAAGGACCGAGAAGACAAGTAGGAGCGAAACTGGGAAGGATCCACACCACCGTGTGTGTAAACATGGTGAAACTTAACATGCAATACTCTGGCAAATGCCATGACCACGACACCAGCAAGAAGTCTGGGCCTACTCTACGGCTGTTTTGCTTCCCCATGATCCGTTCTTGTTTGGGTCAATTCTTCGCGGATGTACTAAACATGTGTACTGTTCATATGTAATGTAAACATTTTACATGAATGTCACGTACTATGATTCTCAGTTTAATCGTGTAAACACTTTTTTAATTGGGTTACAATACCAGGTATTGTTTGGATGTTAATCGTGTTAATAAACAATTTACTTTGTGTAAATAATGACCGCCAATATTTAAATAATATATATAGCTATTAACCTACTTATCACTAGTATATATCTATTTCAAGATTTCTTCCCAAATATAAATTAACGTCAGTTGTATCATCGGTATATCTAATGTACATTCTAGTGCGGGAGTTGGAACCCGTGCAGTCTCAATTTTATAGCTAATTAAACAGAGGGGAGTGATGTTGGGAGGGGCATTTACCGTCAATTTCCTTGGGCCTTAAACAAAGCATGTGGAATAAGATCTACTTGTCAGGAAATCCAACCCATAATAAAGTACGTGTTATCAAACTGAAATAGGAATTTCTGGTGAACAACTCATCCCACTTTAAACTCGAGTAAATTATCTTAATCGATTATCAAGGGAGGACTTACCGTTCTGAGACTCTTGCTCTTCTCTTATCCTCGTGAGCTTCTCACTCTCAGATGATAGCGTAAAATTCGGTTATAGTTATTAGGGATAAGTGTCCGGCTGCGAGGAATCCGCTCTGGCTCATCAGGGAGTCCCATTGAAGGGCTGATCCACATGGGATAAGAGATATTCCCCTTTGAAGCCCGAGCTCTAAGCATGGAGTCCCGCCCTTGGGCATCCCTGAGGGAGCATCTCATCCGCCTTTTGTTGGCTTGGTCAAGGGCGCGCCTGAGTTCCTCCCGAGCGTCAGGGAGGCTCTTACATGGGCGACATAGACGACTTGGTGGGCCTTGTTTGGGCCCTTTTACCTTGGGCTTTATAGCAAGTGGGCCCCCACTCCCCCACTATGAAGTTTGGACTGTCACTTACTGGGCCACGCAGGTCTTTATGGGCCTTTGGACTGTGAAACACTAGGCCACGAATCTTCCCCTCTCTAGTGAGAGAGAGTGCTTAGAGAGAGAGTGACCAGAGAGAGAGAATGGGAAATGTAAAAATAACCGGGATAGGGGAAAGAATATTCGTCCGATTATTCTATTTTTTTCAAGGTCAATAACTTGAGAGATTTTTTACCGAGGGTTTGAAAATTTTGGAGGTTTTTGATTAAATAGGTGGATTGGGGTTTAAAACCAAAAATCCCTATACTTTAATATTAATCAATGACATATTTGATTATTCAATGTAAGATTAATACGTTAGGATATTATAATTTAGGCTCTTAAATATATATTATATTTTGAAAAGAAAACAAACTAACAGTAGAGGAGAACTTCATTCAAGTTACAGGGTGAGAGAGACCTGGATGAATCACTCTGATATATAGCGGGGGCACTGGTACTGGTTATCAGCAATTAAAGATTATTGATTACGCCCACCTGATTATTGAACATGTCAAGTTGAAGGATGAGCATGTACAATTGGTTAATGTAGTTGAACAGATGAATGCCATCATACAACAACAGGAATTTTCAAATGCACAGCACGCAAACAGATTGCGTCTATTGCAGTAATGAATGGTTGGTGAACATCTATCACAGCTACCAGAGAGAGATGACGAGGATGATGATGACTATGAGACTGAGAGAAGGGATTAGGAGACAGAAGATGAGGAAGATGATAAGATTGCAGATGATGGAGATGAGGAGACCGGAGACGATGGAGACGACTAATATTTAATTTTTATTTCATCATATTGATTTGGTCAAATATTTTATTTTAAATATGATTATCCAATTTTCACGACTGTCATATTTGGATGTATAGACTCTGTTTTGTGTAATGGAGAGTAATTTTTATCAATTTTCTTTTGTGTAATACATGTTTGTCCTGGTTTTTGAAGATTTCATAAAGGTGATCATTTCTCGTACAAACATAAAGGTGGGGTTATACTGTGCATGATTAGTGCAGGTTTCACTGTATATGGGTGATCTTTCACTCGCGTGTTCACTCGATAAGTGAGTGGAAAATCTTCAAGGCTGGGGGTAGTAGACTTAGGGTTTACCACGAGGTGAATCTAAATCACTATAAAAATCGTGATATTTTTGTAAACGTCTAATTTCGAATATTCCACGGACCTTGTTTAGCCATCATAAGAGTGACACACTTTCCCTGGATGATTGGGAGTTTTGGAGGAGTGTGAGATCTGATCTTTATCTTGGTAGGCCTTATCTTGTCTTTATGCTGATCCAATTTCATAACAAGTTGGTGAGGGGTTGTAGGGGGTAGCACCCCTTGCCCGCAAGGTTGGGGGTTTTAAGGGTTTTTATAGTATATTGAATGCCTATTTCTAGTCTAAAAGCTCAACCAGTCTGAAAATCATTAAAAAAATCAAGTTAAATCCACTTTCTTGGCGAACCGATGGTTGCTCGGACCTCAAAAGAAGGCCAACTAGTTGGCAGCCCAGGCGCTGGGCGGCCACATGCCCGGCCGCCTAGGTTCCTAGGCGGCCAGAGACCTGGCCGCTCAGGTGCCTTAGGCGGCCACAGAGGTGGCCGCCCAATCCCCTTTAAATGGCCATCGATTTGGCCGCCTTCTGATAATAGTCCATCAATGTGATTTTCGCCCACTCGCATAGTCTCTCACGTCATCGATTCTGGATTGGTCCAAATCCCTCTCACTTGGATCCAAGTCTATTTTTGAATATTTTTGAGGGAGAAAAATGCCCCCGGGTACAAAAAACTCTCTCGAACGGAAAGGTTGAGGGGGTTAAACATTTTTGGAGAGGTTAGCAGTAGGTCTGGCAATTATTCGTTTAAAATTCAAACCGAATTCGAATTAATTTTCGTTTAATCGGATAATTATCCGAATAAAATATCTGACATATAATTTAATCGGATATCGGATATCCAATTATTAATCGGATACGAATTCGGATATTGAGATATCCGTGTTGGGTATTATCCGACTCGAACATGAACCCTTAGATAAAAATCTAAGGATACACGTATTCTATATATAATTAACTTAAATCTTAATATATTATTTGATTACTCTTTTTTATCCTTTTTTGTTTCAAAATATAATTTAAAAATAAGAAATCCACTTACACCCATTTGGTAAGTTATCTCCTAATTTTTAGGACGAAGTCTAATCTTTTGATAACATCTCCTAAAATAAAAATAACTTCCAGTCTTTTTCTTTTTTGAGAAAACAACATACGGCGCTCTCACACAGCTCACGCGACTCACCTCTAAGTAGGCCTGACAATTATCCGTTTAAAATTCGAACCGAATTCGAATTTGTATTAATCCGATAAGTATCCGAATAAAGTATCTGACGGATAATTAGAATACTAATTGGATAATTCGATTATTAATCGGATACGAATTCGGATATCACACTATCGTCTCCGTATCCAATCCGTTTACAGGCCTAGTTAGCAGTTTTGGATGAGCCCAGGAGGCTGTGAGAGCTCCAAGAACCCTTCCTCACCTCCGTTCCGTCGATCCAGACATGAGCCAAAGCCCAGCTTCATCCACGGGAGAGAGCCTACGTCCACCACCGGAGGAGGCCACGTCTACAGAAGACAGCCATCGTTCTGGCCGCCCATTCTCCTTGAACGGCCACATATTTGGTCGTCTTCTGCTGATCGACGTGCAAACCTCATCCTTCTTCCCCTTATTTCCTTCCTTGCTTTGTTTTAATTCATTTACATATATTCTCCCTCATTTTCACCGTATTACATGCATCATAATCTATCCTAGATCTAATTTTATAGAGGTTTTCACCCCCAAAACATAAGAGAGGTGGATAGTCAAAAGTCTCGGCCATCCTCCTCTCCAACCCCCTTCCTGATACGATTAACCCCCAATTGTATGCTTTTCTCTTTAGTTTGAGCATATACTGCATCTTCTAAGTCTAATGGCATTGTTTCTTGTGTTTATTGGTTGATTCGCAGGAACTTCATGCTTGACTCTCATACTCGAGCTCCTCTTCCTTGGCCTGTCGAGATCGAGGACAGGCAGGACCCATGACCCAGCTTCAAAGGTATTTGTGATCATTCTATCCCTGTGAGGCTCAGGTATAAGTCTCTGGCAATCACTCACTTTCTTTCTAATCCATGCACTGTAATGTTGGACCATCTTCGGAGCCGCGTCGATTCACGGTGACCCAAAGTTACAGATTTTATGGCGCCTACAATCCTCTATGTGATCATTCCTTATTTTCCTCTCCATTCTTCATAATTTGTCACGTGCATGATCCATCATTTTAGGGTTAATCACATGCAATATTCATAATCTTGTAATAGGTGAATAGATCGCATCAAAATAAGTAGATCTAATTGTACACATACAAAAATCAGACATTATTTTAAGCAAATCCAATTCACATTCTCTCTTGGTTTGTCATATCTCAAGTCAATAATTGATATAAGAACTAAGGCTCACATATTTGATTGAAATGCTTAATAACCTTGAGAGATCCATTCTATGGCAAGCAAGGGAATGATCCTTGAAGATCACTCTATTCACCATCTCTCATTTTTTGATAATTCTAGTTATCCTTATTGGATAAACCAGATGGTTGTTTTTCTTTGGTCTCATGACTATGAGGTTTGAAAAGTCATGAAAAAAGGTTTATACACACTTCCTAAAGATGAAGATATGTGGAATAAAGAATAAATTAGACAATATACTATAAATTATAATACTATGAATATTATGCAATATATTTTACATACTAATGAGTACTAACGAGTTTCTATGTGTGTTAGTGCTAAAAAATTGTGAGATAAGCTCTAACTTATCTATGAAGAAACTACACGAGTAAGAGATACCAGGGTCAATCTTCTTGTACATGAATACAATCAATTCAAGATGAAGTCATACGAGATAATTTCTAAAATGTTTGCACAGCTCATGGAAATCATCAATGACTTAAAAGGTCTCGGTAAGAACTACACCACTTTGCGTTCGAGCCGAGACTATGAGTGCTAGGGCTAGTTTTTCTATACGTAGATATCGAAGTTCAGTCCCTGTAACACTTTGCTCACATAGTAAATTAGGAGTTGTGTCCCACCCTCTTATCTTAGTAAAACAGAGCTTATAGAATGCTCAGTTACATAAAGGTATAGAAAGAGGGTCTCGTACTGTGTGGGGTTGGAGAGGATATGGATGAAAGCTAAGTGAGTCTTTAACTCCTAGAAGGCCTCTTGATAACTATCGTCCCACTCAAATCGCCCCTTCTTACGCAAAGGCGTGAAGAAAGGGAGGCTTCTCTTGACAGACTAACTGAGAAATCAGCCAAGGACTAAAAGATGGTCGTTGAGGCGTTGCACTCCTTTGGTAGATCAGGGAGCCTCCATGTCCAAGATAACTTGTATTTTTTAGGAATTGACTGCAATTCCCCTTTTGCTAATGAGGAACCTAAGAAATTTGCCTGCTTGGATGCCGAAGACACACTTCCCCGAGTTGATCTTCACATTGTATTGCCGGAGTGTTGAGAATGTCTTGGCGAGGTCAGAGATGTAGTCAAAGGCTCGGGAGTTTTTAACGAGCATATCATCCACGTACACCTCCATATTGCACCCAATTTGCTCCTTGAACATTCGGTTCATGAGCCTATGATATGTCGCCCTTGCATTATAATGACCAAAAGGCGTACAAGTATAACAATAATACCTAGGTCTGTGTTGAAGGTGGTCTTTTCCTCATCTCCGGGGTGTATTCAGATCTGGTGGTATCCGAAGTACGTAGCCAGTAAGTCATTAGCTTATTGTTGGTGGTGGAATCCACGAGCTAATCTACCCGGGGCAGTGGGTAACAATCCTTAGGGTAGGCCTTGTTTAGGTCAATGAAGTCCATGCACATTCTCCAGTTTCCATTGAGATTCTTG
Organism: Amorphophallus konjac; assembly: GCA_022559845.1. Lineage (NCBI taxonomy): Eukaryota > Viridiplantae > Streptophyta > Magnoliopsida > Alismatales > Araceae > Amorphophallus > Amorphophallus konjac. Next base: position 13,344,834 of record CM040125.1, read on the forward strand.
AGGAGGACAACATTTGGTACCCATTCCGGATAGTGGATATCCCAAATGAGGCTGGTGCGTAGGCCATTGGTCACCTAAGAGTGGGCTGCCATCCTTCGCTCCTCGAACATAGGTTGACATCTAAGCTTGATGGGCCTATGATTTGGGTCAACCTTGAGCTGATGAGTGCAGATGTTAGGGTCAATGCTGGGGATTTCATAATCATCCCAGGTGAAGACGTCATGGTTGGTGGTGAGGAACTCGATCAACATGGAGGAGTGGTCTTTAGCTAGCTCCCCTTCGATCTTGATCTACCAGCATACTATCCCACCGAGGTCCACAGTGGTGAGGGCCTTGATTGGTTCAGCTTGGGTGTCTTCTGAGGCTAGGGCCTATTTCGAGGTACTCCTGCATTCGAACCATCTAGGTGGTTGAGTAGAGTTCACGTAGCACCTCTGGGCCTTAGACCGGTCACCTCGTGCCTCGCCAACACCGTTGGTAGTCCAAACCTTGAGTTTTTGGTGATAGGTGTATGTCACCCCTTGGATGCAACTGAGTGTGACTCAATCGATGATGGCATTGTAAGCGGATGGCACTCTTGTAACTATAAAATCAGCCTCCAGGGTCACCTGCCAAGGGTGAGTACCAAGGGTAATCCTGAGTCTCACAGTACCCTCGATGGACACAGGTTGGCCTCTAAACCCATGCAGTGGGGTTCTTATAGGCCTTAATTGATCAGCTGAGACTTATAGTTGTACAAAGCAATCATAGTAAATAACATCTAGGGCAACTCCATTATCCACTAGAATTCTCTTTACAACATAGCTGTTAATGACGGCTGAGACAACAAGGGGATCATCATGAGGGGTCTTCATCCCTTCTAGGTCTACATCAGAGAAGGTGATTGGCTCCTTGGGACCAGTCTAGGTTGTTGGGCTAATGGTGAGGACTTCTAGGGTGTACGCTTTCCTTTTCCAGTTGCTGTCGCCACAGCTTGAGAGTCCTCCTGCAATGGTCAATGGTGACTACTTTGAGCTTCTACTACTAGCGGTTGCCTTCTGCTAGTTCTTGGTCAGGTGTCTATCGCTTCCTTTAATTGTATGTGAAGTCAGGGCCAATGCGGCCCTTTCGAATCAACCGTTGGATCTCTCAGATGAGAGTTATACAGTTGTCGATGTCGTAGCCGTGGTCACAGTGGAACTCACGGTACCTGTTTCAGTCTTGGCGCTCTGGCCTGCTCCTTAATAGACTAGGGGGATGGAAGTATGGCTTATCTTGGATCTCAAAAAGTATCTGACTAGGCGAAACAACCAGTGTAACGACTCGAGAATCTGATTACCGGGAAGGCCCGATAACCCGAGACTCGCACCGCCACCCACGAGCCCGAAGACTCGGAAGGGTTAAAAGGATGGTGTGGAGACTACACAAGTATCACAAATAATTGCAGAAATTAAACAGTGATAATATTAAGCAGGAAATAAATTAACATTTTACATGGTCCACAATAAAATAACAACAACAGCAACAGTAGTCCACGACTAGTACAGTGACAAGAAAGAAAAGTACAGCTACACGGGGCATACCCCGGCTCTGACCTCTGGCACTACCTCTGGGCACCCGCACCACGCTGCGCTCCAGACGCCCTCCCCGAAGGTGGCGCTTCACCTGAAACACAGTGAAAACACGCAGGGAATGAGTCTCGGAACAAGACTCAGTAGGGATCACTCGAACCCTACCTCGTAAAATGAGAAACCACTACTCTAGCGGTAGGAAAGTACCTCTGAAAGGAAAGCCCTGTACTCTACAGAACTAGACCCTATGGCACGCAAACCGACACACGTGCCACGGTACGAGAAGACCGAAACCCAACGGTCGAACCGCCAAAACCCGAAGGTGGGAAACACACGACTGACAGTCTGTCACTCCGTACTCGACAGGAGTACCACACACTAGAAGCACAGCCGGTAGCGTCCCCTGACGTCTTACACCTCACCGCAGGTGAACCGCCTGACGTGGTAGGTCCTACCCGAGGCGCAAACACCGTACAAGTAACCACAACAAGTGACTAGCTGGGGTCACGCCCGTCGACGTGGGTCCAACCGCCCCCAACCACGTGTGCACACACAGACCGCGCGTCCCTGGTCTGGCCCTCTGACCGGTTTTCTCCTCAGCCGGACTCTGGCTGCAAGACGTGGGGCCCAACGGTAACCGGTCCACAAACCGTCTCTAAAGGTCAGCCCGTACACCACTCCCTGGTGCGACTAGTACACGCGTACTAGTAGGCTACGACTAGTGGAGGGTCACTGAAGGAGTAGACTCTCGAGTCAACGGAAAACGACGTCCGAACCTGACCAAGTACGGGGGCCGTCCCACGTACCATCACCATTGCACGGTGACGACGGTCGGAAGAAAAACGGAGGCATCGCCCCCAGCCAAACGCATGACCGAGACGAACGGAACTTCCGGACACCAAAGACACGGTCACGGAACTCCACGGGATGTCCAGGGCACACACACGGCCCAAGAGGAACACCCAACAACGGAAAAGATCGCGCTAGGGACACCTAGCGCGACAAGGAAGAACGCGCTAGGGTCCCCTAGCGCGACTTGGAAGATCGCGCTAGGACTCCCTAGCGCGACAGGGGAGATCGCGCTAGGGAAACCTAGCGCGACAAGGACCATCGCGCTAGGTCCTCCTAGCGCGACGAGGCTAATCGCGCTAGGACCCCATAGCGCGACACGAACCGCCCTACTGTTCATCTTCTCCGATGAACGCGCCCCGTCGGGACAGCGCGACACTCAAGAACGCGCTACTGGAGTATAGCGCGTTCTTAGTCCGCGCCCGAAAACGGTAGAAACGCCCAAAAATTCCAACCACGCCCCCATGCCTCCACAGGAGAGGGGAAAAACAAAGGGGAAGACCCCTGGGGACCCCTAGCATGATTCTACCATCAAAACATGAAATCATGCATCAAATCCATAGATCGGGCGAGCTCTCCCCAAATCATGAAAAAATCCCAAAATGCTCAAACAAGCCCCTCTCGGCCTCCCCGCGGCCTACAAATCACAGGAATGAACGGCAAGAGGCTAAGGAACGTCACCCTACCTCAATGGAGCGAATGCTCCGCCGAATCACTCACGAATCACGAAGAACGCTTTTAGAAACCTCGCCTCCCCACGCTTCCCACGCTCGCCGCACACCTACGAGATCGCCTCGCCGTCGCCCACGCGTCCGCGCCGTCGCCCTGCCGCCGTCAACAGCCGGGGAGGGGTCCGCCGCGCCCGAATGGGAGAGAGAGGGAGAGAGGAGGGCGGCCACGGTTGGGGAAGGAAGGAGAAAGAAGAAGAAGAAAGAGAAAGAGGAAAAGAAAAAGAATTGGGCTATATAGAAAATCCGAATTTTCGGAAAAATAAAAAAATACATTTTCGGAATCCTCGGAACGCATCGTTCGCAATGGTACCACTCGTGCCTGGGGGAACCGCCCGATTCGCCCGCAGCGAGCTTCCGAAGAGAAAGCCGAAACACACACCGGAAATCGGAAAACACACGCGAAAAAGTCACGGAACGTCTCTGGGCCTCCGAAACGACTCCGGATCGCGCCGATCCGAACACGAAAGATGTCCGAAACGAAATTTCGGACACAACGGAGCCAGACGCTCTGAAAACCAGATCCGGGACCCACGAAAAAGGTCCGAAAGGTCCGGGATATTACAGCCCTCCCCCCTTAAGGAATTTCATCCTCGAAATTGAGAACAACCAAAGGGGAAAGAAGAGGAAGACTCACTCAAACAGATACGGGAGCTGCTGACGCATCTCGTCCTCACGTTCCCATGAAGCCTCACCACCAGAGTGTCGTTGCCACACGACCTTTACCGAGGGAATAACCTTGTTCCGCAGGCGCTGCTCTCGCCTATCCTCCACGCGGATCGGAAACTCTGGGAGAGAAAGATCTGAAGTCACCTCAGGCCAAACGGAAAACTCGAGCACATGAGAGTCATCGGGCATATACTTCCGCAACATCGAGACGTGGAACACCTCATGCACCGACGTCAACTCAGGAGGTAGCTGCAACCGGTAAGCAACCTCACCGATGCGCTCCACAATCGCGAAAGGACCAATGTAGCGGGGACTCAGCTTCCCACGCCGTTCAAAACGCATCACCCCCTTCATCGGAGAAACTCTCAAGAACACACGATCGCCCACGGTGAACTCGAGGGGCTGCCTCCTACGGTCAGCATAGCTCTTCTGCCGACTCTGGGCCGCCAACATGTTCTGACGAACCAGGTGCACAACATCCACACACTGCTGCACCAAATCCGGTCCCGTCAAAACACGCTCACCCACCTCAAACCAATCGAGCGGAGTCCTACACGGACGCCCATACAGAGCCTCATTTGGAGCCATGCCGATGCTCGAATGATAGCTGTTGTTATAGGCAAACTCCACCAACGGTAGGTGATGAATCCAACTCCCCTGCCACTCCAGGCAGCAGGATCTCAGCATGTCCTCCAAAGTCTGAATGGTCCTCTCAGACTGACCATCTGACTAAGGATGATACGCCGAGCTAAACGCCAACTCCATACCAAGAGCTCGCTGGAAACTCCTCCAGAATCCAGAAGTGAAGCGCGGATCCCGATCCGACACGATCGAAATGGGAACCCCATGCAACGGCACGATCCGCTCCACATACAAACGAGCCAACTTAGACACGCCCCAGCTGACCTTGATCGGTAACAACCGAGTCACCTTCGTCAGCCGATCCACCAGCAACCAAATACTGTCCTGCCCACTCGGGGTCCTCGGCAATCCCACCACGAAGTCCGTGGTCACATGGTCCCACTTCCAAGCAGGAACATCCAAGGGCTGGAGAGTACCTCCTGGTCGCTGATGCTCTGCCTTCACCTGCTGATAGATCAGGCACCTGGCCACAAACTCTGCGGCATCTCTCTTCATGCCAGGCCACCAGAACTGCCTCCGCAAGTTCCGATACATCTTCGTCGCACCCGGGTGTATGGTGTACCTGCTCTCATGAGCCTCGCGCAGCACCGCACGACGAATCTGCTCCTCGGCTGGGACGTACAACCTGCCACGAAACCTCGCAGCACCGTCCTCGCCGAGCTCCACGTCAGCCATAGCCAGAATCCTGAGCAACTCAGGGTCCGCATGCTGAGCCTCTGTCACCTGACGACGGATAGCAGGAGTGACAGTCAGACTCGCAAGCACTGCCAACCCTGGCTCCTGGGGAATCTTGAGCCTGAAGGATACTTCGGGCACTTGTTCCCAGAGCCTCCACTTCCTCAACATCAAGGTACTGACTGCAACCTTCCGACTCAAGACATCGGCGACGACATTCATCCTGCCCGACTGATAAGACAGGGTGAAGTCATAGTCCTTCATGAACTCCATCCAACGCCTTTGTCTGAGGTTCAGATCTCTCTGCGAGAACACATACCTCAAACTCTGATGGTCAGTAAACACCTCGAACTTCTCGCCGTACAGATAATGCCTCCAGATCTTCAGCACGAAGATCACCGCCGCCAACTCAAGATCATGGGTAGGGTAGTTCTCCTCTTGGGACTTTAGCTGCCGAGATGCATAAGCCACCACTCTACCATGCTACATCAAAACAACACCCAATCCGACGCCGGAAGCATCTATACACACCACGAAACCTCCCGATCCAGAAGGTAAAATCAACACCGGTAGTAATCTCTTCAGTTCCCTGAAGCTCTGCTCACACTCCTCGGACCAAACGAAAGGCACATCCTTCCGCGTGAGTCTAGTCATCGGGGTCGCAATGCAGGAAAAATCCTGGATAAACCGACGATAATAACCCGCAAGCCCCAAGAAACTCCGGATCTCCGTCACCGACCTCGGCCACGGCCACTGCATCACTGCCTCGACCTTGGCGGGGTCCACGGAAATGCCATCAGCAGAAATCACGTGCCCCAGAAAGTGCACCTCGCTGAGCCAAAACTCGCACTTGCTGAGCTTCGCATACAACTGGTGATCTCGCAGAGTCTGCAGCACCACACCCAAATGGTACGCGTGCTCCTCAGTAGACTGCGAATAAACAAGGATGTCGTCCACGAAGATGACCACGAACTGGTCCAAATACGGATGAAACGCCCTCTGCATCAAGTCCATGAAGGCTGCAGGGGCATTGGTGAGCCCGAACGGCATCACCAAAAACTCATAATGCCCGTACCTCGTGCTGAATGCAGTCTTCTCCACATCGGACTCGCGAATTCTCAGCTGATAGTAACCGGACCGCAAATCAATCCGCGAGAACACTCGCGCAGACTGCAGTTGGTCGAACAAATCATCAATCTGCGGCAACGGATACTTGTTCTTAATGGTCACTTCATTCAGCTGCCGATAGTCAATGCACAACCGCAGACTATCGTCCTTCTTCTTCACAAACAACACGGGCGCACCCCAAGGGGAAAAGCTAGGACGAACATACCCCTTGGCCAGCAGTTCCTGCAACTGCGCCCTCAACTCCCTCAGCTCAGCGGGGGCCATACGGTAGGGAGCCTTCGCCAAAGGTCCCGTACCAAGCACAACCTCGATCACGAAATTGATCTCCCGCTGGGGAGGTAATCCAGGCAACTCCTCGGGAAAAAATGTCGAGAAACTCGCACACCACCGCAATGTCCTCGACATCCGGCTCCATCCGGTCAGACACCACCACGGACGCGAGAAAACCCTGACAATCAGAATCAAGCAATCGACGGGCTCGAATAGCAAAGATAAGGAATCGAGAAGAGGCGGAACGGATACCTTGGAAATAGAAGGTCCTCTTGCTCGGATGCTGGAAGTAGACCCTCTTCATTCCACAATCCACCACCGCTCCATGAGTCTCGAGCCAATCCATGCCTAGAATCACATCGTAATCCCGAAGCTGCAACGCATACAACCTGCCTAGCATACTCCGCCCATCGATCCAAATCGAAACCTGATCGAAGCAATACGGAGTGATCATAAAGTCACCCGAAGGTAACTCCACTGCCAAATCACAGGACAACTGGGTCACCGGCTCCTCGACGCTCGACACGAAATCCTCCGAAATAAACGAATGAGACGCGCCAGAATCGAACAAAACCCGAGCCGCACAACCCAAAATCTGAACGGTACCTTCCACGAGCTGCGACGCCACTGCCTCTGCCCTGGTCAAGTGCGTGATCTGGCCTCGAGCCCTCTGCCTGCCTCCCACGCTGGTTGACCTGGGTAGCGGTGGATACTGTCCCTGCTACTGCTGCTGCTGCAGAGGAAACTGCTATTGCGGCGGCCTCTGAGGACAGTCACGCGCCATATGCCTTGGCAGGTCACACCGAAAACAGATGATCGGCGCCGTGCACTGCCTGCCTGGGTGAGTCCCCCCACACCGTGGACAAGGTCCACGCGCTCCACCCGCTGATCCCTGACGCTGCAAAGGAATCGGCTGTTGTACACTGCCCGATGAAGCCTGCCCCTGATCCCTGGACTTCTTCCTGCCGAACCCTCTCTTGAAGAACTTATTGACCTTCGAGGCGAAGGACGCAGATCCTGTCACCGAAGCTGCCGATGCCGGTACTCCTGAACCACCCGACGCATGCTGGAAGAAACCCTGCTACTGGGTAGCCGACTGCTGGCTGTGACCTGACAAGGACTGCCCCTGCCTGATCGGTCCTCGAGTCCTCTGCATATCCATCTCCCGGGAAATCGTAACACGACACGCTGTCTCTAGATCAGTGGCCCCATTCGCGATCAAATGGTGTCTCAGCACCAGGCTCAAGCCCTGCACAAACTGCGCGGTCCTCACCCTCTCATGCTCCATGATGTGAGGTGCGTACCGACCCAGCTCGACAAATCGGGCCCTGTACTGCAACACGGACATGTCACCCTGCACCGGCTCTAGAAACTCCAACATCCGCTGCGTGGCAACAATATCTGGACAGTACGTACGCTCGAAAGCACCGACAAAGTCATCCCACTCGATCTGCTCAAGTGGACGAAGCTGAAAGGACGTCTTCCACTCGGAAGACCACCACCTCCGAGCCGTACCCTGCAACTGGTTGTAGGCCAACACCACTCTGTCCTCGGCAGCACTCTTCGCAGAACTGAACACCCGCTCCATCTCATCGAGCCAATCACGAGCCGCATCAGGGTCTGCCTGGCCGCTAAAGTAAGGTGGATGGAACTGCATGAAGTCCCTCACCGCTCGGCCTGGACCACCCCTGGCTGACGAGCCCTCACCAGCCTCTCCGCCGAACTGCTGAGACATGAGCTGATACATGCCACGGAAGAAATCCTCGGCCCCCGGAGCTCTCGCAGCATCCGCGGCCTCGGTAGCTCCCGGAACTCTGCTATGCTCCTCCTGGTCCCTCTGGACCCCCTGCTGGATCTCCTGACCTCCAGCCGACTGCCCCTGCTGAGAGCGAGAGCTCCTCCTCGGCGCCATACTCGCTCCTGAAGCACAAGACAGAAAACACGAAAACGGCAAGGTCAATAAAAATGCACGATGCCCAATGCCAGCGTCACCTGTACATCATCGCAGTGGATTAGTGGACCACTACAATTACCTATGATTCTCATGCAATTCCACAACCGCGCTCTGATACCAGCTGTAACGACCCGAGAATCCGATTACCGGGAAGGCCCGATAACCCGAGACTCGCACCGCCACCTGCGAGTCCAAAGACTCGGAAGGGTTAAAAAGATGGTATGGAGACTACACAAGTATCACAAATAATTGCAGAAATTAAACAGTGATAATATTAAGCAGGAAATAAATTAACATTTTACATGGTCCACAATAAAATAACAACAACAGCAACAGTAGTCCACGACTAGTACAGTGACAAGAAAGAAAAGTACAGCTACAAGGGGCATACCCCGGCTCTGACCTCTGGCAATACCTCTGGGCACCCGCACCACGCTGCGCTCCAGACGCCCTCCCCGAAGGTGGCGCTTCACCTGAAACACAGTGAAAACACGTAGGGAATGAGTCTCGGAACAAGACTCAGTAGGGATCACTCGAACCCTACCTCGTAAAACGAGAAACCAGTACTCTAGCGGTAGGAAAGTACCTCGGAAAGGAAAGCCATGTACTCTACAGAACTAGACCCTACGGCACGCAAACCGACACACGTGCCACGGTACGAGAAGATCGAAACCCAACGGTCGAACCGCCAAAACCCGAAGGTGGGAAACACACGACTGACAGTCTGTCACTCCGTACTCGACAGGAGTACCACCCACTAGAAGGACAGCCGGTAGCGTCCCCTGACGTCTTACACCGCACCGCAGGTGAACCGCCTGACGTGGTAGGTCCTACCCGAGGCGCAAACACCGTACAAGTAACCACAACAAGTGACTAGCTGGGGTCACGCCCGTCGACGTGAGTCCAACCGCCCCCAACCACGTGTGCACACACAGACCGCGCGTCCCTGGTCTGGCCCTCTGATCGGTTTTCCCCTCAGCCGGACTCTGGCTGCAAGACGTGGGGCCCAACGGTAACCGGTCCACAAACCGTCTCTAAAGGTCAGCCCGTACACCACTCCCTGGTGCGACTAGCACACGCGTACTAGTAGGCTACGACTACTGGAGGGTCACTGAAGGAGTAGACTCTCGAGTCAACGGAAAACGACGTCCGAACCTGACCAAGTACGGAGGCCATCCCACGTACCATCACCATTGTACGGTGACGACGGTCGGAAGAAAAACGGAGGCACCGCCCGCAGCCAAACGCATGACCGAGGCAAACGGAACTTCCGGACACCAATGACACGGTCACGGAACTCCACGGGATGTCCAGGGCACACACACGGCCCAAGAGGAACACCCAACAACGGAAAAGATCGCGCTAGGGACACCTAGCGCGACAAGGAAGAACGCGTTAGGGTCCCCTAGCGCGACTTGGGAGATCGCGCTAGGGAACCCTAGCGCGACAAGGACCATCGCGCTAGGTCCTCCTAGCGCGACAAGGCTAATCGCGCTAGGACCCCATAGCGCGACACGAACCGCCCTACTGTTCATCTTCTCCGATGAACGCGCCCCGTCGGGGCAGCGCGACACTCAAGAACGCGCTACTGGAGTATAGCGCGTTCTCAGTCCGCGCCCGAAAACGGTAGAAACGCCCAAAAATTCCAACCACGCCCCCATGCCTCCACAGGAGAGGGGGAAAACAAAGGGGAAGACCCCTGGGGACCCCTAGCATGATTCTAGGCCATCAAAACACGAAATCATGCATCAAATCCATAGATCGGGCGAGCTCTCCCCAAATCATGGAAAAACCCCAAAATGCTCAAACAGGCCCCTCTCGGCCTCCCCGCGGCCTACAAATCACGGGAATGAACGGCAAGAGGCTAAGGAACGTCACCCTACCTCAATGGAGTGAATGCTCCGCCGAATCACTCACGAATCACGAAGAACGCTTTTAGAAATCTCGCCTCCCCACGCTTCCCACGCTCACCGCACACCCACGGGATCGCCTCGCCGTCGCCCACGCGTCCGCGCCGTCGCCCTGCCGCCGTCAACAGCCGGGGAGGGTCCGCCGCGCCCGAATGGGAGAGAGAGGGAGAGAGGAGGGCGGCCACGGTTGGGGAAGGAAGGAGAAAGAAGAAGAAGAAAGAGAGAGAGGAAAAGAGAAAGAAAAAGAATTGGGCTATATAGAAAATCCGAATTTTTGAAAAAATATCAAAAAATAGAAAAATACATTTTCGGAATCCTCGGAACGCACCGATCGCAATGGTACCACTCGTGCCTAGGGGAACCGCCCGATTCGCCCGCAGCGAGCTTCCGAAGAGAAAGCCGAAACACACACCGGAAATCGGAAAACACATGCGGAAAAGCCGCGGAACGCCTCCGGGCCTCCGAAACGACTCCGGATCGCGCCGATCCGAACACGAAAGATGTCCGAAACGAAATTTCGGACACAACACAGCCAGACGCTCCGAAAACCAGATCCGGGACCCACGAAAAAGGATCTGAAAGGTCCGGGATATTACAACCAGCTTGGGGTATTATTACGGTGCGACCTCCTGTCTTCTCTTCGGTCACTTCTCCGCTCGTCTTATCGGGGACACTGATCATCCCACTCTTCAAGAGCTCTAGGTTGCCTTTCCTAGACAAGGTCAATTCTGACATAGATAGAGAGAATACCCTCCTTGTTACTATACTTCTGAGCTTTAGCTATCAGCTCAAGGAAAGTAGTGGAAGTCTTCTTGGCGAGATTACCTTGAAAACCTGGGTCGATGGTGCCTCGCAACATGGAAGTGGCAGCCATAGAAATGTCCATGTTTTGGATTTGGAGGACCTTGGCATGGAACCTACTCAGGTATGACTTGAGTGTCTCCCCCCTTTCTTGTCTAATAGTCATGAGGCTGGCTGAAGTTTTTATGGGCCGGGTATACCCAAAAAAGTAAGAAAGGAAGGCTTTAGCAAGTTGTAGCGAAGTGGATATGGAACCAGGGGCCAGGGTTTTAAATTAGGCAGCCACTCCCTTTTCTAAGGTGAGAGGAAAAGCCCAACACTTGATGTGGCCGGTTACTCTAGAAAAGGTAAGGAAATTATTAAACCTCTCCTAATGGTCATTGGGATCTGATGTACCATTAGTTTTATGGTAGGGAGCTCCAACTTCCTCTTATGTATGGCAGCAAGTATTTCGGGGGCAAAAGGAGAGCTACTAACTTGAATTGTGGAGTGCACCTGTTTGGTCACCTTAGTGATTGCCTCCTTGAATTCGTTCCTTAGGTCCTCAATTTGGCACTCTATGGACAGGAGGACTTCTGGGCAGGGCCTTGCTTTTGGAGGAGCACTTGAAGAAGAGGAGCTATGGGTGGACTCTTGGCTGCCTCTCGTCTGGTAGACCAATGGAGGGGGGAATTGATCACCTTCCTGGTTGGCCATAGGTGGGGCATGTGCATCCATCCAATTGGTCATCCTGAGAATTATCTCTTATAGAGACCACATTTATTCCAGCAAGATGCCAAATTGCTCCTAGGAGATGGGAGCAGGAGGATTAGGGGGAGCATATCCAGTAGAGGGCTGCACTTCGACATCAAGGTTGGTCCTCTTAGCGCTATTGCAAGAGGAGGCCGTGGCGTTCTTTTCATTTCCTAGAGACGGTGTCAAAGTGTTGCGTATGTTACATTTGAATTTATTTTGTGGGACTGGACAAAGAGATTAAGGTAGCAAACCATAATGCTAATGATGAAAATCGAGCCTCATGACGAGAGTCCCAAATGTCAGGGGATGTCCTCCGAGTGTCGAAGCAGGTTCTCCTACATAGGAAGAGAAGTTTCTATCGAAGGGTGACATTCCTCAGGAAAACTCTCTGATGGTTAAGTCAGCGAAAGGCATGAGATAAACTTGCAGAAAGAGAGAGTACTATAGAGAGCAATGTTCTGGATACCTTCGGGGTGTGCCATGGCTAACATTTATAGGGGCAATTCCGAGTCTTGGCATGACTCTCTATATGGGAAGGTATCTTGCAATCGTGGGAATAAGGTAGGTTACGCTGGAATCCCAAGTAGATTCGCGGTAGGAGATCGTAGATCTAAGTAATCATGACAGGATTGTGAAGTTACCTGCCTAAGTAATACACGTGGGAATCGTATGTAGTAAGGTAATTTTGGAAGAGGGTTTCCTAATGATACCTCTACGATCAGTTGACGTCGCCCGATGGCAATAAGTTGTCACCACCATCATGCCTCTTAGGATACGTAATATGATGGGAGTCCGCTCTGAGAAGGGAAGTGGGTCACTTGTCGGTGGCGAGGAGGACCCACCCATATCAAAAGATATTCATATTTTAATGTAAATCATGATATTGGATTGCATTATTTTGAATGCACATATACAAAAACTACTTTTAAACTAGTAAGAGTGCACATATATGCAATGCATATCAAACTAAATTGAAAGTCAAAATAGATATCTTACAACGATATGCGAATATAAAATAGGAAAACAGTAATGATTTTGAACTTCCAAGTCGTTCAGCATGTTGCAGGGATGCTTTAATCTTTCGATTTCACAGTCACTCATTTTTCATAATGTTGGATACTCTGGTTTATGGTAAGCTTTGGTGGGTAACTAAAGGAGGGTAAATTAACATTTGGGATTAAAACGAAGTCCAATGATGAAATTTTATTGTGACAGTTGAAAACGAAGGAACATTACTTTCAAGACCATTTTATATAGTAGCGAAAATGAACATGCAAATAACATATTAAGCTCATCAACACAAGGGACAGACCTTAGAAGAACAACTAGGGTTTCCCGGCCAACGCATTCTTTGTTTCCTAGTCCACATTAGATCAGAGGTGAACCAGACCAAAAGTACCCTGCAGAAGAGAAAAGGAACTGGGAAAGCCGTATGTAATAATCGATACGCATACCCTGTTCCCTTCCCAGTTCCCACCCGCTGGCCAATTTCGATTTTTCCACTGTATTATAACATATGTGCATTGAGGTTCTTCCTGTTTGACTCGGAGATAACAGACTCAACGATCTCGGGCCAACTCAGTTCGCCTCCAATAGCCCTGGACCAACTCGATCGAAATGAGTCTACACAATGCTTTACGAGTCGACCCAGATCGGCCCAAGTCTTCACACACGGTGATTCAATCTTGTAAGACTGACTCAGTTCGTCCCCAATAGCCTTGGACCAACTCGATCGAAATGAGTCTACACAATACTTTACAAGTCAACCCAGATCCGCCCAAGTCATCACACACAGTGATTCAATCTTGTAAGATCTATTAACTCTTAACATCATATATCTCTCTCTCCCCTTTTCTCTTCTTTATGCAAGGTGAATCAATGGTAGGGCTGTCAATGGGCCGGGCCCGGGCCGAGTTTAGGTCGGCCCGGTCCGGGCCCGACTTATCAAGAGTAAGGCCCGAGCCCGGCCCGGGCCCGACCTATGTCGGGCCGGGTCGGGCCGGGCCTGATATTATGTAAAAAATTCAAAGCCCGACTAAGGCCCGGCCCGGCCCGACTACTTAAATAAAATAATAAAAATAATAAAAATTAATAGATTTAATACTATAAAACTCATAATCTCACTAAATAAATTAAAGTTTTGATATTAATTACATAATTTGTGTGAAAAGAGATATTTAAAATTTCTAATTAAGTAAAATAACGTAAGTTCGACTAAATAGTTTTTAAAATTTCAAGTGAGAATAAAAAAAGGGATCGGGCCGGGCCGGCCCGCGGGCCGAACTCAAAGCCCGACCTTGCGACCCGATCCGAAATCGAGCCAGGCCCGCGGACCTGTCGGGCCGACCAGGCCCATTGACAGCCCTAATCAATGGCATGCTCATTTGATGGGTGGGTTCTTGAGCCCTCTTTACACTTCTTCCTCTTCTCCCTCACTCCATGCAAGTGCGAAGGAAAGACAGAGTAATGTCCTTGCTACCTCAAAGTTGTCAGATTGTCTTATCCTGTTTGATTGTGTTTTGACACAATCTCTTCCGCCAAGATCCGAACTCAGACTTTTCCGAGATGCCTTCCTCCACTTAGAGAGAAACATGGACAAAATCCTTAGATTTAATCCTACTCCCCAGTCCCCACACAATAGTGAAATTTAGAGATTACCCCCTCGAATGTTTAACCTTCCAAAACCATACAAATCTCTTCTTAGGGAGCTTTTTTTTTGTATATTAAGGGAGTATTCTTAATTTTTGGGTGTTTCATCAAGTAATCTTAAATTGTAAATGGTTTTAAATAAGGGTTTTTTTCATAAAAACTAATGTTAAACGAGGTTTTAAATAAGTGTTTTTTCATAAAAACTAATGTTAAACGAGAATTTTCAAGAAAATCATTCCTACAAATATATTAGTAGACATATCACTGTGTAAATCTGGATTGTGTAAAAATACCATATTTATTTACAGGTGTATCACTTCTTTTTGACAAAAATTTGTAAAAAAATCACGCTCAAATGATATCTATGTATTATTTGAATTAACTGAATGATATGTGTGCTAATACATTTCTAAGAATATTTTTTTCCTAAATTTATCTCTAATAATAATTTTCATTCAAAAATCTCTTTAAATAAACACTAAAATTTAAATAACTCACTTGTTAGCAATGAAGCACCTCCAAAAAGAAAGGGCGGGTTGAATGTGAGTACATAACAATATTGTAAGTTAAATATAAATTCACACATAAATTAATCTAGGATGGAAGGAGATAGAAGACATGAAATGTAACTATACATACCTCATAATTTCTATACAGGTTTAGACATCTTCTAGTGACCTACATCTAGTATATATCCATGTCTCAGTTTAGAATTTCACAATTTCACACGATGAAACGCACTTGTTGAGTTTTGCTCACCACATCAACTGCATGCAAACACGCATATATCGAGTTTTGATTAGGTGACCACTTCACCAAAGAATCTCCCTCGGGTAATTCACACAATAGAGATTCTTATATTCTTAATTGTTCACAAATAGTAACTATTACACAAAAAAAGGAGGAATAATTTAAGAATATAATACACCTAATAATAAGTGTGAAAAAATTAAAGTACATAGATAAAGAGAAATAAGCATAAGAGAGTGTGAGTGACGACGTGCATAAAATATTGTATGATTGCAATGGATGTGGACTCTTGAATGCTCTCATTTACGGCTATGGTTCTCATAAGGCTAGAGTCCTTAGATGAAATGTTTTTAATGGTGGAGAGTTGGGTTGCGTATAGCTAGTGCTACGAGAGTTCTTGATGGCTCAAGGTTCTAATATTGAGGATGATACTTTAAGGGGGACTTTGCGAATCAAGCACGGTTAGTGCAAGTAACTCTCGTTTGCGCTAATCGAGCTAGATTAAGATGTTTGTGTGTGAGGAGAGAGCAGCGTCCATCGCTCTCTCTCTCTCGTCGGCTCCCTTATCTTACCGGCGCTTACCCACTTCTCAAACACATCCTAAGTGATTCAGCTGAATATTTTTGTTTGATAAAATACTAATGTCTTATATTTTTTTCTCAAATTATGTCATAGTGCTTGTTAATAAAATATGTACCTTTATATTTAAATTAAATATTATTTTGTTTACTTAAATTATATCATCACTGACGATGTGAGTCTGATTAACGAGATTAACGAATGGTGGTCTAACACCACTCATGACCAGTACTAAAAACGTGATGTTAGAGATAATTTCTACCGAAACACACAAAAGTTTGGTCGACTTCCACCTCCGGCTGCCTGTCGAGTACACTTTGACTTTGGCATGTGAGTTGTCGTAGTCCGGAAGAATCCGCGGATCTTCTCAGACGTTGACTGGAGTGCTATCACAACCCACGACCATATAATGCCATGCTTTGAGTACGTCTCCTTCTTTATTAAAAGCTCTCACTGACACTATTTAATCTCTCTGCATATTTACAAGAAATAAACATTTTACTACTCAAGGGATTATTTGGTTGACATAAAACACCATAAAATACTGAAAATAAAATATTCCGCGTGCCATGGAAATTAATATGATATTTTATAATATTTTACATCAAAAGAAATAACCTCTTATGGTAAGTCGTGGATATTTGATGGAGGTGACGGGAGAGACTTTGGCCCCTTTGATGATTGAATAAGGGTAGAATAAAGGGTATTTAGGAGAATAAGCAAAAGTATAATTTGATAGGCCGAGTAGAGTTTCTCACTCTTAATCACGGTTTGCCGTCCCGCCCCGACCCGCACCGACCCGCACGACCCGACCCGACCCAGGCGGGCACCGGGTCGCGCGGGCTGGGGGTCGTGGACGGGTCGCACTGGACCGCAAGGTCCCGTGCGTCCCGCCACGTCCCGCTCCGGTGCGAGGCGGGACCCGGCTCGGTACGGCGGGTCGGGGGCGGTTCGCCCATTTAACGGGCCGAAGGGGGAGGAAGAGCTCCACCCCTCCCACCGACGAACGGCGGTGCAGCGGCGGCGGACGGCGAGCAGGATCTTCGGACGGCGATCTGAGCGGCCGACGGCGGCGTTGGGCGGCGATCGGAGGTAGGTAAGTTAAATTTTTTTAAAATGGTCGGGGGTGGGGCGTCTGCCGCCGGGGGGGGGGGGGGGTGCTGGGCGTCTGGGCCGGCGTGGGGGGACGGGGGGGACGGGGGCCGCCGTGGGGGGGCGGGGGGGGTTGCTGTGCGTCCGTGGGGGGACGGGGGCCGGCGTCTGCCGCCGTGGGGGGACGGGGGCCGCCGTGGGGGGACGGGGGGGGTTGCTGTGCGTCCGTGGGGGGACGGGGGCCGGCGTCTGCCGCCGTGGGGGGACGGGGGCCGCCGTGGGGGGACGGGGGGGGTTGCTGTGCGTCCGTGGGGGGACGGGGGCCGCCGTGGGGGGACGGGGGGTGTTGCTGTGCGTCCGTGGGGGGACGGGGGGGGACAGGGGGGGGACGGGGGGGGTGTTGCTGTGCGTCCGTGGGGGGACAGGGGGGGGACGGGGGCCGCCGTGGGGGGACGGGGGGGGGGGGGGGGGGTGTTGCTGTGCGTCCGTGGGGGGACGGGAGGGGACAGGGGGGGACGGGGGGGGGGGGTGCTGCCGTGCTGGGCGTCTGCCACCGGCAGGCGGTGGGGGGATGAGGGGGGGGCGTGTGCGACCGTGGGGGTGGGGGGGGAGGAAAAAAATTTATTTTTTAAAAATGTAATATCTTTTTTTAATTTAAAAATATATGAATAAAATTTGTTAGATTGTCATTGTTTAATATTATTTTTGATGTCAGGTTGAATTTATGTTGTAAGAAAAATATAATTTTTATTTAATTCATCTTGTAGAATTTAATATATTGATATATTATTTAATTCTGGTTGTAGAAATAATATAAAGATCGTTTAATTCATGTTGTAGAAATATATTTATGTTTGATATATTATTTAATTAATGTTTAAATATTAGATTTAATTGAGATGTATTAAAATTTAAATTTAATTTTATAGAATTAATGATATTATTTTCATTATTAGTTGTAGACGTAAAATAATTTAATATAATATAAATAATTACTGATAAATAATTTAATATAATATAATTTAATTAGACATGTTTATAATTATAAATATATAATTAGTGATAAATATGTTACAAATTAATTTAAACTAAATGTAGGTCTATTAAATAAAAATTTAGCATTATATGCATATTTTAGAAATAATGATATTATTTTGAACTAAATTATATTGACATTTAGTAAATATTGAATTTAGTCTTGCATATTGTAGAAATAATGATATTATTTTCATTGTTAGTCTCTGTTTAAAATAATGTACTTAATATGATTTGTAATTTTTACATTTAGGAGATACAGTTAAGTACTTAATATGGCTCCTAAGGAACGAACAAATGATATTGGGTGGTCACACGGAGTTTTGTTGGATGGCAACCGTAGGTGCTGGCGTTGTAACTATTGTAAAATAGAACACCGGGGAGGAGGGGTGTCTCGGTTGAAGAAGCATTTGGCCGGAGGAGCCGGGGCAGGATACTCTGAGGTTGCTGGGTGTACCCATGTGCCTAGAGATGTGAAACTTGCAATGGCTAGACACCTGCGTGAGAAGAGAGCTGAGATGAAAGAAAAGGAAAAAAAGAAGAAAAGGGATCAAGCGGCAGTGAGCGGGCGCCCAAGTGGCAGCAACGAGGAGGAATGTGCATGGACACCCAGTGACGAAGACGAACAAGCATGTACTGAGCAGGCTAATGTGTATGTCACTGTGAACGATCCATACGAAGCAGAGCTTCGTGAGGCAGTACGTCAGAGCAGGGAATAGTCAAGACATCCCGAGGAGACTATAGTCCGTAGTCGCGAGGCCGCGAGGACCGGAGCATCAGGGAGTGGTGGTTCATCTACGACTCGACAATCACGAGGCATAAGGAGTTTATTGACTGGTGACTCGGGGACACAAATGAAAAGGACACAATCGATCAACATCGAAGATGTGGAGCCCGGTGCACTATCCCGAGAGCATGGTAAGCAAACGAGGATGGATGATGCGTATGGCCAGAAGGGACCTAAATGGAAACTTGGTCAAGCTGTTGCAAAATGGTGGCACCACGCGGGTCTGCCTTTCAATGCAGCCAATAGCCCTTACTACAAGCCAATGTTTCAGGAAGCACAGATCCTTGGGCTACACGTGCAACCACCTACAGCGAGAGAATTGGCTGGCGTATACCTTGATGAACAAGTTGCTGAGATCAAGAGTTACATTGACTCATTCAAGCAGAAATGGACAAAGTACGGAGTCACACTGATGTGTGATGGATGGTCAGGTACCACAAAATCTAGCCTGATTAACTTCCTTGTTTATTGTGACAGACAGGTATTCTTTCACAAATCAGTGGATGCGTCTGGTCAAATTCACAGTCACCAATATATTTTATCATTGATGGAGCAAGTGGTGACTGAGATTGGGGAGGAGTACATTGTACAAGTGGTGACTGATAATGGGTCGAACTATAAGAAGGCTGGGGAGGAGCTAATGAAGAAAAAACGGCACATTTTCTGGACCCCTTGTGCAGCACATTGTGTAGATCTGATGCTGAAGGAGATTGGGCAGCTTCGTATGGTAAAATCTGTGGTCGAGGTGGCACAAAAAATCACGAAATATATCTACAACCACACACTTGTATTGGCATGGATGAGGGAGCACTGTGGCGGCGAACTGTTGAGGCCTGGCATCACACGATTTGCCACCAACTACATCGCATTGCAGAGCCTATTGAAGCACAAGGATGGATTGAAGCAAATGTTTAGAGGTGAGACCTGGCTGAGTTCCTCTTTTGCTGCTTCACGTGAAGGGGCGGAGGTCGAGGGGATTGTCAACACCTCGAATTTTTGGGATAGAGTGAAGATATTAGTGTCATTGATAGAGCCACTGTATGAGGTTCTACGATGCGTGGATGGGGATAGAGTACCAACCATGGGGTTGGTGTACAGCAAAATAGAAGCATCCAAGCGGAAGATCCTTACAACGTCCAAAAAATATGGACCCACTATTCTGGAGATTGTGGGGGACAGATGGGACAGACAAATGAGCCGTGATCTTCACATGACAGGTAAACACTTACATTCTCGTCCAATCAATGAGCTGTGATTTTCAGTTGATACTAATATGTAATTCATTGTCTTACGATTGCAGCGTACTATCTACATCCGGCCTTCCAATATGCTCGGGCCCTTGCTTATGACGATACGTTGATAGAATCGGTCAACATTGTGGTAGACCGATTGTCTTTCACCCCAACAGATGCCGCTGATGCGTTGAATGAGGTATACTTGGATATTTTAACATTGACAATATTAAATGAAATATACACTTCATATTTTTTGATAATGCAGATGAAAATATTTAGAGAGGGAATTGGTTCATTTGCGACACCTAATGCCGTGGCCAGTCGTGATAGACTCGACCCAGGTAATGTGTCTTCACAATGTACCTTCTATATCTCGAGAAAGAATTTTTACATCTAATTATTATATTGTACATGATCTGTCTTAAACACAGCTGAGTGGTGGCTAAATTACGGCACAAGTGCACCCGTATTAAGGAAGATCGCAATGAGAGTTCTATCGCAAACATCCTCGTCGAGTGGGTGTGAGCGGAATTGGTCGACGTTCTCCTTCTTGCATACTAAGCTGAGGAATAGGCTAACACACCGCAGGCTAGACAAAATGGTGTATGTTCATTACAACATGAGGCTAAAGGTCCGGCATGTACAAATGGATACAAGGAGAGGAGAGGGAGATTACGACCCAACGGATGCTGTGTACTTGCGAGACGATGACGACCCTATGGTAGCATGGGTTGCAAGAGCCACAACCGAGTGTGGTGAGGCAGAATTAGACGAGGAGGCTGAAGAACCTGGCGAGACACCACGGCCTAATACTTTTCTCGTATCAGCTGTACAAGAGGCAGTCGGGGAGGGAGATGACACCCATGTGCATTTGGGTGGTGACGACTCTGCAACGGGACGTGATGATGAAATTAATTTAGATGAAGACCTCGTCATTGGGGGTGGAGACACATCGTATGCGTATGATGATACAGCATGGGAGCGATTGATCCAACCCCCATTAATTGAGCGTCAAGAGCCACCTCAGGTGAATTAATACATGAAAATCGAATCGCAAATTTCATTAGATAGCATAGTCATATATTTATGTATGATAGCAATATATTGCAGGTCGGTCCGACAAATGACAACATTGCGGGAGAACAGTGGTCTCGAGTTGCTGTACCGCGGCATTCAATATCTGCGGAACCAAGAAGGTTATCCACTTCAAGAGAGGCTAGGGGGAGTTCCTCATTTAGAGAGGTGAAATTATATTGTCATTTCTACATTTGTTAATATATAATTCATTGGTAATTGAATATATTCTTCTTTCAATTGTGTAGTCTTCGGGAGCATCGAAACAACCATCTCAGTCTGCTGCGCCCCGACGCTCAACATCTAAGACTAAGGCACCCAATCAGTCTTCTCAGGTATACGTACAGACTTACACAATAGAAAGTAAATTGAAAAATTATCTAAACAGGCTTCTGCTTCTCAGGCATCTATAGGGACACAACATGCAGCATGTAAGCCGCCCCCTGCTCCACAGAAGAAAAAATCATCATGGACCACATTATTCACCAGCAAGAAGGACAAGGGACCACCATTAAATCAGATAGATTTTGCAGACATGGAGACATTAGATCCCAATGCAGATGACGACACTACCGAGCCTTCTGTTGAGCCCCGCATTAGTGGGAGTCATGACTCCGATGCTGAGAGTACACCGACAGGGTCTTCATCCCATGGAGGTGGTGGTTCTCAAGGTGACCAACGGAGTCCTCGTGAGAATACGAGTGCTGGTGGCAGAGAGTACAGCAGTGGTCATAGTAGAGGTCGTGGGGGCCGTCAACATGGCGCATGGACAGAGGAGCAGCACTTCACACATGCCACGCAAGATGAGGACCACGGTGTTCCACTGCCAGGGACGAGACGGGCAGCTGATCATTGGGATCCCTACTATGGAAGTTCGGTTGCAGACAGTACCAGCTATCAAGGCATGTTGTCTGATTTTGAGAGGATGAGCACACATGACTCCCAGGGATCTGGAAGCTCGTATGGACGGTCATGGCCGCAGCAGCCGATGTATCATGGCGACTCAGATAACAGTAGTTCATTTTTCCCATCGTATCCATATCCTTATGCCGCAGCTACGTCAGTAGAGGTCGTGTACGCACAAGGTTCGCATGAGTATGAATACTGCGTACGCATGTACTGGGAGAACTATTCAGGTTCAATGCGCTATGAAGACTATCTGTCCTATCTGCAGACCACATTTAATGTCAGATTGTTTAGAGATGGGCACTGGCCCAGTTTGGGTCCATAGGCTTTATTAGTATGTATCATTTGGTTACATTTAGAACTAACTAATAATTAATTGTACATTTCTTCATATATAGAGTTTTGTACTTGTCATCGAAATCACTAATGTAAACTTTTACATCATTTGCAGGTCATCATGGACGGACGACGTCACCCTGCGTGGGAGCATGGATATTCTGTTGAGGGTGATGGACATGTGCACTGTAGATACTGCGAATATCGCGTCACCGGCATACACAGGTTTGCGGAGCACCTTGCGGGAGTGGGACGCGATGTTCGTGCATGCGACCGAGTTCCGGGAGATGTTCGACATTCCTTTCGGACACAGTTACATGATAGATACGGTTCTCGTAGCACACCGAGGACATCTTCTTCTACGTCCCGGGTACCTCCACCACGAGCACATGGCGGAGCAGGATCTTCCTCCACGTCCAGAGTTCGAGCAGCACCAGCACCAGCACCAGTCGCACATGATAGAATTGAAGCTATAGATGTAGTGAGGACTTTTTTTACAGATTTTCATGTACCCTCCACCGCAGCACACGACCCATCATTTGTGCAGATGGTTACATATTTTCAGTCTCACCCATATGTACCTCCACCCACTAGGATAGAGTTAGATTATACGGGTGATCAGTCTCATGTATCTGATGATGAGTTTTGGGATTCGGGCTTCACTGATGATGAGGATTAGTGAGTTTTGGGTTTCGGATTACACACATGAGGAGGATGAGTGAGTTTTGGGATTCGGACTTCACAGATGGACACGGATTAGTGAGTTTTTATATTTTATACTTCATGAATGAATGTCATTATTATGTCACTGTTTACTTTTACATATTTAGTAATTAAAATAAATTTTTATGTATTATATATAATAGGATGTTTAATTAAGCAGTGTAATATGTAATTTTTATATAATTTAATATGTATAATGTAGTATGGATCTATTATCATAAATAAATTATACATTCTAATATTTTTAAATATATATATACCATTTAATCTTTCAAAATAAATTTTTTAAAAATTTTAAAAAAAATTCCAAAAAAATCGCGTGGAGAGCCAAAGGGCGGACCGGGTCGCTTTGCGACCCGCCCGACTCGACCCGTCCCGCACCGAGACCGGGTCGGCCGGGTCGGGCGGGTCGGCAAACCCTGCTCTTAATTGGAATTTTCGTGAAGTAACTCATTCTGACTAAAAGAAAGAATGAGTTAGTTGACATTAAGTTGAAGATGTTTCAAAATAAAAAAGTGAAAAAAATAAGAATAATTTACCCGAGGGTTAAATTAATCCCGATTTTTTCGGTACCATCTTCAAATAAGACTACTCTAAAGAGTACAAATAACATTTCTAACCCCAAAAGACCCTGCCTTTTTTATGTTTTGTTCTAGCGAGCTGGCTCGGAATACCCATCACTTGTTCATATTTGAGATTTTTACATATATATATATATATATATATATATATCTCGTTACAAAGTTTAATTTTATCAAAAGTACCCTTCATTAAAGCATATTATCATAAATATCCTGAATAATATCAGGATTATGTCATTACCGTAACTCCCATGTGTTTAACTTTAACCTGAGTTACATGTGAGTTATAAAATAAGATTTATATATATATAACCTTATAAAGTTTGATTTTGTCAAATATATCTTAGATCTAATGACCGTAGATGACATATTTCACGGAATATTCTCCTCCGTCGACGACATTAAACTAAAGGGGATATAACCACAATATTCCTATTTAAATGAAAGATATTTATGATAATATGCTGAGATGAGAGATATATTTGACAAAATCAAATTTTATAAGGTATATTTGTAAAAATCCCTTCATATTTTGTTTGTAAAAACACAGTCTCGAAACTAGGAGGAACTTTAACACTACAGAATGATCTCTAACAAAAGTCGCTCTACTATTTACATAAAACCTTTTCCTCCAAATGATTTACTTGTCAAATTGTGTGTTTTTGACATCCAAGCTCGAATAAATCCTATCCACCTATTCCATTATCAAATGGGAGAATAATTAATATCTACCCACAGACTGTTGTCGCGGAGAAATTAAACTCGCGTGGCAGGCCTCATGACCGAGTGTTGATAAACACACTCCGGTTCTAATTCACGATTCCCAAATCATAAACACACTCCTGTTCTAATTCATTAAAAACATTGGAATTAAAGCACCGTAATTTATATGTTATATGCCCATTATTTTTCATCAAACTAATGAACCATTTAAAACATAATTCAGCTATTCCTTTTTTAACCGAGTGAAAAATATAATGGCAGCAGGAGGACCACCCAGTAACCACTCGCCAACCTTTGTTGGCCCATGAAAGGTTCCACCGTATTCTACTATTCCTTTGTTGGGTCCTCTCTGTAAATCGGGTAAGATATCGCGTTCGATCTCAGAGGATCGAATGTGATAGTCGAGATCAGGTAAGTATCATGTGTGTGAGAGAAACGTGTGAGACCCACACGACTCTCTCTCTCATCAAATTTATTATCTACTCCCGATATTTCGATAACAAATGGACCCTTACTTCTTGACATGGATAAGTTTGTGGAGGGGTCTTTCGAGGGACCATATATCTCATCATCCTCTCTGTGTAGAAGATAGCTAGGTTTCATAAAGATTATATATCACGGCATCAATGTCATGACTTATGTTGGGAAGTATTCTCTTCAGAAAGGGAATGTTTGTTTCCATATATCAGCGTCTTATTTCTTCTAATCTATTTGATCGTGAGGATCCAATGTTTCGGTCAGTATTCGGGTTAAGGGTCAGCATCTGAGTTAACCCTATTCTAATAAAAAAATAGAATAAATTAATCCAAATATAGTCTAAATAATATTATTTATTTTTTGATGTATCTTAATATCAATTAATGACATCCCCTTAACCTATTCTGGAAAGCCCGACTTATTTTTGGTTAGAAATGAAGGGATAAATTAATCAAGGAGAGAGCGGTGTGAGCTCTCCACTCTTCCTCTCACACTCGGGGATGTCAAAAATATCCGCAAACTCGATTACCTGCATCACTCGACCCATCATATTCAGGTTCAGATATGTTTAAATACATGTTTCATATTCGGATAGAGTATGGATTTAGTGCACATGAATCTATACTCGATCCGAACCCATTCTTAATAATTCATTGTGCATGTTAAGCATATGATTTTGACGTAAACGTAACCATTTGTCCTCCTTAATTGTTAGGTTTGTGAGTTTAATCTACTTGCTAAAATTGTAAGTATGTTTTTATAAAATATAAAAAATACTTTAGAAATAAAATAATTGACTGATCTTCTCTTTTTCACTTCTCACAAATCTCACGTTCTATTAGATGTGAAAGTGGACGTATATTTTATAGACGGATACGGATATCCGCAGATATATCCATACCAGTGACCGATATATCCGTATTCATACCTGCGAAAATAATAGGGTACTATCTAGGTATGATATTTGTAAAATTTTCATAGATAAGATATTATATTAGTCTACCCGAGTCGAAGTCGATCCATTTACGTCTCTGCTCACACTCAACATATCTAATCGAGATCGGTTAGAGCTTAACGACCCTCTGGAGAGGGGTCGAATGCGCTCATCTCACCCGATTAATAAAGTCCACCTAAATAAATAGGGTCAAATAGAATAGATGAGTAAGTTCAAATTTTTAGGTTATCTTGACCAAATATAAGGCAGTAGTATTTAACCACATGGCATGGCCTGATTGAGACAACTTTCACATCTCTGAAAGAGAAAATTCTTGCACGGGGAATAAAAAGTTTATAATAGTATCCCGGGGGAAACGACGTCACAGAATCTGCGGAAAAAGGGGCGTGGGATCGCACCGAGGATTTTTCATTTGACTTTGGTGCACGGCAAACCAACCCATCAATCATCATGTTTTACTGCCCCCCCATGGATGGGACTTCACGAGAGAACGGGCTACTAGTTAAAGAATGGACCCACATCAGGTAGGAAAACAAGTGATCAGACATGAACGTGACATCAAAACTATTTTAACCCATCGAGTGGTAATTTTACAAATTAAAAAAAATAATTCAAGAGTTGTCGTTTTAATTTAAAAATACAAGTTCATGTTTCTTAATATTGACCATTAATTACTCTAAAACGTCTCTTCAAACTAGAGAAATGTTAATTGTCCGAGATAGGATTTGTTAAATCGAGACAAGACGATCTGAATCGTCCATCTCATATTGTCTCAATCACGATCGATCCGTGATATGTAATCGGAATATTTTATATATTTTATATTTTATTTTAAAAATAAAATATTTTATAAATAAGTTGGTTGAATATTTACATTGATCGAGAGCGGTTTGGGTTTAAAACCCATCGATTACATTTTTTTTTTAATTTCTTTTTAAGATTTTCAATCAAAAAAACTTAAAATTCCAAAGATATATGTGAGAATCGATCTTAGGTCGTCTTAAATAGAGCACACAGACTGTCAAACCAACCGAGTTAAGAATTTGTTTATATTAATTTACATATATAATATATACGATGACTCTTTTTCTATCGTGACAATTTACGGTACGGAACGATACGGTACCGTATCGTTCCGTCTCATGTCACGATTGAGACGGCCGATTCGATCGATATGATAAACTTTAGTCCGATACCATTCGGGACGGGATTGGTTTATCCGTCTGGGATGGGTAATAAATATTTTTATCGAAGTTAAAGGTGTCGCTCAAAAATAACCAACAGTCATATCGTATGCAATGGGAGCTCGTATTTTTGACATTAAAAAAGGGTATGTTAACTTACATATCGATTACCTGACTTCGAATTTTGACTAGTATCAGGCGGAGGTTAGGTAACGTAAGATAAATCAAAATTTGTTTAACGTAATTCTTACTGATCAAAATTCGGAGTTGGATCTTGGGATGCCCCAATGTTCGCGAATCACTCGTAACTGAATCAGGGTGTATGTAGAATATTCATCTTACACTGGTGAGTGCGCAAATATACAAAACAGGAGGGGGAATCCCAAAAGTAGCTGAGTGATTAGGCTTCAAACAAAGTCTTTGTTCACGTGATTCACGCTTTTGGGTGTCGTCGCGTGCCATCACCAGCTTCGCCCCAACCTCAACATGCGGGGTGAACTCACCGGGCCCTCATCCTTGCCAAACACTTCGAAATTAGAGCGTGAGCAGCGCCAATCACTAGCTCACGCGTGTCCGTGAGTTGCTCCGTGGCCCCGCCTGTGGCCGGCCGCCGGCTTTGTTAAACGTAGGAGTCATTCTTTCTCTCTTTTTTTTGTGTACGTACTGCTACTTCCACTATGTTCATCGAACGTACTTCGATATTCGAATCCCACCATGCTCATGATATATCAGCCTATAAATGCTAGCTATTTTTTTATACGGGTATAAAAGTTAACCGTCTAATATATTATTAGTTCGTATCATTATCTCGTGAGCGTCACTCATTAATTTTTTTAATATTTATTTTTATATTTATTTATTTATTACTTTTATTCATATATTTATCATTCTTAAATAATTATTTTAAATCTTTAAATAATTATTTATCATCTTTAAATAGTATTGAAAATCACATTCGTCGTCTCGAGAATACATAAAAAATAAGAATTAAATATTTATCATCCTTACATAGTTATTTATCATCCTTAAATATTTTTCATCCTTAGAAAGTTATTTGTCACTCTTAAATAATATTTGAAGTCTCGTTCGTCATCTCGAAAATACGTAAAAACTCACGGGAGTGACTATTTGTCATCCTTAGATAGTTATTTTTTATCATTTAATAGTTATTTGTCACCCTTAAATAACATTGAAAGTCTCATTGGTCGCCTCATAAATACATAAAAAATGATAGGAGTTAACTATTTGTCATCCTTACATATCTATTTGTCACCCTTAGATAGTTATTTTTCACCTTTAAATAATTATTTCACTCTTATAGTATTAAAATTTTTATTAAAAATATGTGCAAAACTGATAAGAAGTTAGATCTGCACACTATATATATAACTTAACGAGAGATAGGATGGATAATAAACTTACCTTCCTACACGGAGAATAAGTATTTCTCAATATCAACTTAATCATTATTTTTTCTTATTTTGGAGAGCACTAGTAATAAGTATTTCTCTATATCAGCCT
Source organism: Amorphophallus konjac (assembly GCA_022559845.1). Classification (NCBI taxonomy): domain Eukaryota; kingdom Viridiplantae; phylum Streptophyta; class Magnoliopsida; order Alismatales; family Araceae; genus Amorphophallus; species Amorphophallus konjac. The sequence continues at coordinate 13,373,352 of CM040125.1, forward strand.
AATTATTATTTTTTCTTATTTCGGATAGCCTCTGCCAAAATAGTTCACAAAATTTTTTACATAATCTGGTTCATCCTATTTCAAACATAGACGATTCCCTTCTTAATCCTTTACTCGTACCAACTAAACTATAATTTGTTAGTGACAATATTTATATCTAATAATCATGATTTAATTTTAACTTAAATAAATAAAATAAGATAGTTAAACTGGGTAAAAAAGATAAAGCAAATATAAAGTAGGTGCCAATCAAATTCTATTCTAGCCAGAGTAATTAATTAGGGCATTTTCAATCACATCCTATTGACCAAAACAAAGTTAAATAACCAGGTAGCATAGTCTATCCTATTCTAGGTTTATTCGGTTATCAAAATAATGAGGAATCAATTGAGTTGGGAAACTTGCACATAAGTGAATCAAGGTTCGTCGGTTTGATCGTACCGGTCGTCTTAATTTTTTATCGGGATGATATAATATCGTCCTACTCTGTCCCGATCCATCTCGTAAAATATCAAAATGAAAAAAGACTCTTTATATATATAATATATATATAATATATATATAATAATACAACAAAATTATTAACTTAGTTGGTTAAGTGATTTGTGCATTTTGTTTAAGACGTCTTAGGTTAAAATCTTGTTAATGTTCTTAAGATTTTGAGTTTTTTATGTGAAAATCTAAAAAAGAAATAAAAAAACACATGTAATTGGTGAGTTTTGAACTCAAACCACCACCCTTGAATTGATAAAGACACTTAATCATCTTACCTATAGAATATTTTTTATTTAAAATAAAATATCAAATATATGAAGAGTCTCGGTTGCATCCCACAGATCGGTTGTCCAATGACTGGGACGAGTCGGGTCGTACGAGTCAGGTCATCTCGACTCGATCTGTCAAACCCTCGAGTGAACAATGAAATGAGTTTGTATCTCAGACGTGACTGAGTTTCTCTCTCTCTTAAATTTTACCCTTCTCAGAAGAAATAAACAAAATCACAAGTGCGTGATTTTCTTAACTATTTTTTCCGCGGTGTTCAATCCATGGTTCTTCCTTTTCCATTAAAAAAAACACCTAAAAAGTAATTTTTTGCAATATAGTTTCGAAAGAGGTCACATGTAAATGTGACCATTTTTTTCTTTGAAAGTTACTTAAATATGACCAAAAAAAAGTAGCCACCCATAGTGGCATTGTTTGCGATGGGAATTTTGTTTTTATTTTATTTTATTTTATTATTTCATTTGGGTTTATTTTGTTTATTTCACGTGTCAATTAACCAATTAACTAACTGGTAGCTATCTGGCTAGTTGACTACGCAGGCGTGCCAGTCACGTACGTGACGAGTTTATTATGCGCTCGTTCTGACCCGTGTCGGGTGAGAGAGAGGATCGGTCGGGACCAGCAGTCCACCATACCATAAAGGCTATGGCGTTAATTACATCCCCCACGAGGAGGGAAAACCTTTGATTAATTGTCGAGATGGTGGGTTGTCGAGGCTGGAATAAAGATGCAAAGGTATAAACGTGACCAGGTCATGTGAGGTGCTTCTATATGTCATGCGAAAGAGGCATGGTTCATTAAGTTAGGTCCCCTCGATACGTGGCGGAGGACATAGGTCCGAAGACCACCGTCGCGCATGGCAAAGACTTCCAATCGGGAGCGACCCAGACCTTCGTCAATGCCGTTTAATATACCGGAGGGAATCCATGCAGGCATGCATGCATGATGCTCATGACAACGTTAAGCATAGTCGCAAAGTTGCAAAGATGAACAATGATCAATCAAGTTTAATCGACTCCGCTAAGGGGACGAAAGTGGCAACGTAAGCATGATGACAAAAGTAAAATGCTAACAAACATGATATTAAAAGCATGATAATAAGATTGTCCGTGCTTGAATAGCCCCTTCCTTATTTAGTTTATTATCAATTAGAGTTACTAATCTCGACCACGGGAGGCGAGGATTGCTCCGAGGGTGAGCAAGTGATCAGAACAGCGCAACGATTCAAAACCGGCGTGATCGCGCGTAGGGATAGGTTTCCCGACGCGGCCACACGCAGATAAAGGGGCTTAATCCGGCGCGCCCATGGTCATTGTTAAAATGGCGCGGCAGGCATGGGGCGCGCCGATTTAAGGAGCGTCGGGAATGAGCCATTTGAAAGATAAAGAAAATGAGTCTAACGTTAATACGGCGCAGGGGGGTACCGCGCCATATTAGGGCGCACCGGATTAGGACCGCGCCGGCCTAACTGATTTTCCTGAGAATTTTGAAACCATTTAGGCTGATTAAAATGTTTTAAAGGTTTAGAAGTTTAATTGGGTTTATTGCCTGTTGAATTAGAGCCCAGGGCTCTCCAGGAGCGAAGTCATGAGCTAGTGCGAGGTTCATACTCGAGCACTAGGGTTCTTTGACTCAGAACGAGTGTCTTATTGCAGTCAATCCACGGAAGTGATATTATCTGTCTGAAACTCTGCCCCCCCCCCCCCCCCCCCCCCCAAAAAAAAAAAAAAAAAATGGGCAGCATCTCCCTCGTCCCTGAAGGGTTGTAGGAGAGGAACGGGGTCGTACCCACTTATGGAGTAAGCCCCTAAACTGTCGGTTTGCATGGTAGCAGCCAGCCAATTCCCCACCAGATAGGATACCCCGAGGACAAGTCTGCGAGGGGCACCAAAGCTCTGTGGGTGAAGACAGAGGGATGAGGCAGCTGATGATGGAAACAACACCCTGAGGACTAGCCTGCGAGGGGTGGGCCACCTACAGCTTGCACTGTATCCCTTAGAGGGACAGACCGTTAGGGAGAGAAACTCGGAGGACTAGCCTGCTAGGAGCACGCATCCCTTAGTCACCACAAGATATCAAATTATTGGGTTTAGAATTGTCGGGCTGAAGCCCCTATTACTATCCGCTCTGTGGCCTCTGGGGAGCATCTACCATTGAGAGGTAGAGTCCCTCGACCAATTAGCAGCTCCGTGAAACAATGGGGAATATCCCCCTCCTCGTATGACTAAGGTGAAATCGACGAGACGTGAGTGACTCAATGGCTGCGAGAAGAATGAGGATATTTGATATTGGAAAATCACCACCCATAGAGTTGAGGTGTTAATGCCCGCGAGACTGGGTTACCATTCACAAAGGAGAAGGCAAGCCACAATCACGGAGAGATGTAACTAATATGCAGACAGGATGGTGTACTTATACATACATATGCTCGAGCGGCTAGCGTGCGTGATCACAAGACAGGTCTTACCGCTCTTGAGGCGACTTCCAACTCCTCTGGGCAATAGAACAGTGCGAAGGGGAGAGGGAATGGTAAGACCTCGTATCAAGGCGAGAAGAGACACGCGCACAAGCACGACTCTGCCCACCCAGTATATAGAAATCACCGGACGAAGCACGGCCACGACCTCGACATGAAAGACCCGGGGAGGGGTCGTCTCTGTAGCCCATGGCGGACCAGGGCGCGTTTGCAATCGAAGCAATGAGAATCGGAAATCGCGCACGAGGGAGACCGATGTACACCAACTAAAATAGAAGAGGAGAGGTGAGGGAGAGAAGGCGTCGAGCATTCAACACATCATCACATCCATATATTCACCGTCATCCACTCAACGGGGAAGGCTAAGGCATATGTTGCAGATTCGGCGTCGGCGCCGTGCTCTAATTACAACAAGGCTCACAAAAGACCAAATCATAAGATGGCGAAGGGGGGGGGGATGAGATTGGCTCCTATCATCGCCATCTCCCCCCCTCTCACTTACATTTTTATTAAAAAAAGACAAATAGCAGGACGGTCGGAAACACATAGATAACCCACCTGTCCTAAAACAGAGTATCGGGCTCTTCTATCTTCTCCGGCTCCGGAGGGCTCCAGGTAGAGGAAGGAAGGCGGCGGCGAAGAGTGCTCAGCGAAAACCCTACTTCTTCCCCGAGGAAAAACCCCTTTCTCTCGGACTCGAACGGCTTTCAGGCTCTCCCCCTCTCTTCAGCAGTTGCCCGTAGAAAAACCCTTTCTCCCTTTTTCTCTTCTTTTCTGGTCGAGCAGCCCCATATATAGGAGCGGGCTCGAAACTTGATCCGGCACGAGAAATGGCGCGCCGGGAAAAGGCTTCACAATCTTTAGCGCGTCGGGATAAAGGGGCACCGATTTAAGGGGGCGCGCCGGATAAGGGCGCGCCGTTTTAACATCCTCCGCACGTTGCGGGTCAGCCGGTGAGTCCGGAAATGGTTCCGGAAGTCGCCGTGAACATTCTTCTTGCCGCCGTTCCTCGAAACCTTTGACAAGAAGTTTCGTCGAAGCTTTCAGGACAATGTATGGCTCTTCTTAGAACCTTGAGTGCCTTCTGTTTGAGCACGCGGGTCTTTCGCAGACACGGCTTTCCGCGCTACGACCCGTGTTGCTGGCTTGGTCCGGCTTGTACTTAATGCTTCTTGGAAGGTGGGGTGACACCCGGGATAGTTCCGCCCAGGCCGGGCGATCATTCAGCCATTAATGGACCCAATTTGGCGAGAAGCCGTACTCGTGCTGGGTAGCCGGGATCTTCCGCTAACAGAGCCCCCGGTCTTCTGTTCTGAATAGCCAAGGGAGTTTTTCATCTCAAGAGAGTCTTCATTCAGGTGGCGAGCCACCGGGTAGACCGTCGTCCTTGATCGGTGACGCGTGCAGGGTAGCGGCACGACGGAGTCGATGCCGGATCATTAGGCAGGCTTGGTCGCACTGTTGGTTGGTTGTAGATTTATCTTGACTTTTCCTGAGGCGAAGTCCCCGATGTTCGTCCCAGGTGACTCGGGGCTCTGGCAGCTTGAGAAGTCTTCAATAAGTTGATCTTTATCAGCTTCTGTGTTTCAGCGGGCCGTATCATTCATCTTTGCGGCTTGGTCGCCAATGATCATATTTTGAGTGCCAACAAGTATCTAAATGGTGCCGACTGTTGAAGAAAAAGTCAGAGTTTTTTTTAGTTCGAGGAAGACGTGCGCATCACACTCAGATGTGATGCGCATCGTGTATGTATAATATTTTTAAATTTTTATTTTTTTAAAAAATAGAATAATTTTTAAGATATTTTAATTTAAAATATAAATTACGTCATCATTTGGTTATTTAAAAAATTAAAAAGAAAATAAATTAAATTTAAAAAAATAAATTTAATACTATTTATTTAATTTAATTTTTTAGTTATTTTTAAATAATCTAATAGTGACGTATCTTAGATCTTAAATTAGGAGCTGTGTCAAAAAATTTAAAAAAAAAGGCACACCTGAGCGTGTAAGACTTTTTCTTTTTTTTTTCAGATATCCCTCGTTAAAAGTGAAATCCTGTCAGAATTTATTTTAGATTTATATTTACATATATATCCTCTATATAAAAATATATTGTCACGTCCCATTTTGCTGTAAACTTCAAAATATCCGCAAAACATTCCAGTCTTTTCCTTCATCTCCTCTCAAGAGATTTTAAGGATCTCTTAACTCAAAGTGAGGACAAGAGAATACATGATATTTACTTAATATAGTATATGCGAATTTAAGATGGTTTTTCACATAATGTCACTTTTAACATAGATATATACGTAAAAAAACCCCAAAAGGAAATATAAACACAGCCGCCAGAAGACCGTAGTTTCTACGCTGGCTCGTTAAGCTTTTCCTCCCCAATTCATCCCTCCACTCTTCCTTTCTTGGAGGAGAAACGTGGAAAGTGAAGAAAAACGAAGAAACCCCGTTCACCTCCACATTTGCATCCCACTTTGGAAAGTGAAGTAGCGTGAACCCCCACATAAACGTGCCTCTCGTTTCATCCCTCTCACCTGCGCCACATGAACACCTTTCCTCTCTTTTCTTCAAAGCCCACTTTGATAATCTAGTGGGGTTAGGGGTCGGTCACTACGTTTGCCCTCCCACTCGGATAAGTCGTTTGACTTTGAGAGATCGAACACGGCGTCCGACCTTAAGGCCCCTTTTGATAATCGGGTGGGAATAACTTAATCGACCCGATAGGGTCGATTATGTTACCCCTAGGCGATTAGATGGGCATGTGTGAGGGGGAGGCGAGTGGGAGGTGGGGCCCGCTGTTCTCCGGTTACGCTAACCGGCCGACCAACCCTTTATCAAATCGGCCCTAATTATTCGACCAAAACAAAGCGTGCCTCTCACCTATGTGAGAATCAGCCATCCGAATCTATCAAAGTCAGTTAGGGCCAATTTGTTATCGGAATATCGGAGACGAATAACAAATCTGACGAGAAAGAGTCGGGTAGGCCTCACACGCTCCTCTCACACACATGATACTTACTCGACCCCGAGTACCGCATTCGACTCTATGAAGTCGAATGTGATATCCTACCCGATTTACAAAGAGGGCCTTACGATTTTCATCAGTAACATTGACCGGCCACCGGCGACCAAGCCATCCGCTGATGACCTATTCGACCGTCAAAGTGGACCCAAATGTTCTCATGAATCTGACCCTCCTCTTCTTTATTATACGCCTGCCTTTTTCTTCCTCTGCCCACTTTCTTTTGGAGAAGATTTGTGAGGGAAGAACTGAACTGTGGACATTTTTTCTTCTCACTTTCTGCTGATTTATGGACACTTTCCTTCTCAATTTCGGCTGTGGGTGAACCCCACTAGCCAAACCTCGTGGGCACACCCTTCTCATCACCATAATGGCTTGTTCAAATTGGTTAGACGCCTACCCTGCATTCATCTTTGCAAGCATTTGTTGGGGGTATCACAGTCCACCGGCATATGGTGGTCTGCCACTCTTGACTACACATCTCAAATTACAGTGCATTAATTAATCTATGTGTAACATTCGCTTAACATGCAGATTGAGCATCACAAAACAGCCTATACAGTTGTGGGTCTCCTTGTGTTGTTGTCGTGAAGCTGGAAGGGCAAACAAGCGTTTGCATGGTTCCGATGTGATTGGTCATAGACAAAGTGTAGATCAATCAATCGCGATTGTGGAAGATTCGAACTTAGCTTTTAAGTATTTACAGGTTTTAGGAGATCACACGCCAAAGAAACAGTCGATGCCTTCTGATCATGCCTTTTCGGTCAAAGTCGTAAGATCACACGGGATTATCTCATTGATATTTTTCGTCAAATCAGATGACTGCTAATCGAAATTAATATAATCACATTTTTTTCTTGTTGAAGATGTGACACTTTTGCCAAAGTTTTATGGGGGACCATAATGAATCCCTCGACGTCTTATTAACGATAGATACATGCAAAAATCCCTATATTTAAATTGGAGGATGTCGAGGTGCAAATGAAAAAAACCCCCACGAACTTTTCCTCTTCTTTGGCATGCTTGACGTAGACGAGCACCTTTGAAAAACCACGATGGGTACTCGGGTTGTCTCTTTTGAGGCCGCAGAAACCTTTTGAATCCTGAAGTTGACAATCGCAGGACAAGGTTGACTCTTCTCAAAACATTTGCCTTTGGAGTAGTTTGATATTATAAGATCATTATAACTATATTTTACAAATATAATATACTTAGTTTTATCAGATAGGATAATCCGAACTTGAGGTGTGTCTAGGTGGTTGACCACCTTCCTGTTAGAGTGTGGAGTCCGAACTCGTCATCATGTATCCTCGCACGCGGATCGACCTGCGCGGTCAGGTCGCGCGGATCTCCTTGGTACCCTGACTTCTGACGCCCTAATCTCCATGTATAAAAGGGTGCGAACTCTCTCTTTGTATTGTATCTGGGTGTGATTATTTTAGTGGAAACTCTGCTGCGACCGTGGATGTAAGAAGGTACATCGCCCCTGGAAGAAAATTTATGTTTATAACAGGTTGTCCTTGGTACCCCGACTTCTGGCGCCCTAATCTCCTTGTATAGAAGGGTGCGGACTCTCTCTTTGTATTGTATCTGGGTGTGATTATTCTAGTGAAAACTCTACTGCGACTGTGGACGTAGGAAGGTACGTCGCCTTCGAACCACGTAAATCTCCATATTCTAATGACTTGATCTCTTCTTCCCCTTTCTTCTTCCTCCTCTGTTATTTGTCCATCCCTACAGGTACTCCGATTTACAATACTTTCTCCTCAATGAAGAGTGATTCTGCTTCTTAACATGCAGAGCAGACTCATCCACTCTCGAATTATTCATGGGCGTCAGATTGTTAGTTAATGGGAACGTCCATCCTCGATTTATAAAAAAACATAGAGCGCCATTTTTGAATCACGGTTCTCCCTTTATCTTCCATGTCACGGTCTAAACCGACCCCCCCCCCCCCAAAAAAAAAAAAAGAAGAAAAAAAAAAGATAGGATGATCCAAGTAAGAATTTTAATAACCTGACCTGGATTGGCTCTGATGATTCTCTAATTGGATCATTAGGGTTTAGAATGCCGTTAAATTTATCCTTGCCGTGACTTGACATGTTAGTAACTTAATTATGGTTGCTTTTAACCTTAACTACTCCTTTAAAGGACTAAGTGAATTTCTTATTAACTTTTTTTGATACTTTTTTTCTCCCTCTTAAGAAAGGTGGTTTGGTATTAATTATAAAATGTGGACTAACATATGAATGAGAGATGAAAGAAAATATTAGACGGCAAATTGAAGGTTTTCACTGTGTACAAAGAGTATATAAATAACTAAAGTTATAATTCTGTAAATTCTAATATAAAGTTATAAACAATACAAAATTTCTGTATATAAAATATTTTTAAAATAATAATTACATATTTATCACTCTTGCATTTACATCTACGTACATATGATAAAAAATACCAATAATATATAAAAGGAGCATGAATTAGTATTTTACACATGATTTTATAAATCGGTCTAATACGAGATAAAATGTACGTACCAGATCATATCATCCAGAGATTGAGACGATCGGTGCATGATACGCAATCGATATATATTTATATATTTTATATTTTATATTTAAAATATCTTGATAACTAAATTAGTTAGGGACGATTCTGTCCCACGGTGAGTTTCAAATTTGAAACTGGTGGACATCACATTTTCTTTTGAATTTTTTATTAATTTTTAAAAAAATTAAAATACGGACGTCAATCATGAGATTCAAATCGAATATCTGACGTTCAAACAAGTGACACTCTGATCAACTCAATTACGTATGATTTCACCTCAATATTTATTATAATTAATATTTATTATATAATTTTTTAATATATTATAATATAATATGATACAGTATTATATCCTATTGTATCAGTACGCAATTTATACCATCGGACAGTCAAACTTTAATTTTACACATGTTCAATTAGTCATTTTTGCACTAAGGAATGACGCTATTTTTACGCCCTCCCGACATTTTAATGATAAATGTAAGAATTATAATTTTATGGTCTTTTAAAATATATTCACAAGAATCGAAGAAGGGCACGTCTCTAATTTTATACTTCATACCGAGAATATGAAATTGACACTGTGACAATGGAGAAGCCCAAAAATACGAGCAAGTAATAGGGCCCCTAAAGCCTGTTCACGTTGTCCACGCCTTGACCAGTAGCTGTCACGTGCGTCACAAACCGATCGGCGCGCCAGGATGCGGCCGGTCCTTTTCATTCGCCCGAGGACCACGTGATCGTACATGGATGCGTGCCTCCGCGCACTCCGTCGTCGGGGCCCGGGACTTGTGGCTGGAACTTGGAAGTAATAAGGTTGTGTCACAAGTTGCGCGTGGTAACTGCCGCCGCGGCGCGCCTGCGATTTCCCTCGCGCTCAAGCCGCTCCAACCGCGCCGTGCCGCCGGCTTCTTCCTCCGTACATTATCCCTGTTCTATTTACTGCTTTGAAAAAATATATTTTGTGACGAAGCATATGTAGTGTTTCCCCCCCAAAAAAAACTAAGCATCATTAGGGGCTTCATTTAGAAAATATCATTTCAAAATTCCGAATCGCTGGTATCATGTGATTGACGATTCTTATGGTATGTTATTTGGTGTTTTAAAAAATATCATAAACTACAACTTGTTGCTTTTGTGATGTTTGATGTGGTACACAAATACTTGAATTTTAGAATATGCTCAATTTATATACAAGTTTAGGAGGTCGTTTGATGTGCACTAAAATATTATAAAATATCATAAAATAAGGTCGTTTGAATCCTAGTTTTCTGTTTGGTGATCTGATTTAAATTATTTTTACAGGTTTTAGGTGCATAAAATGTTTCTATTAAACTATCTAAATTGGATATTCTGATAGCTAATTCTGAATCGAAAACTGTAACCTTTTGGTTTATGATTCTGCCTTTTTTTAGCGATCAAATCTTTTTAAAAAGCATACTTTTTTAGTTTATGGTTAACTAAATATTCCGAGAATTTAAGACATTGAAAAAAAATATATAGAATATAATTTTTAAATATAAAATTTCAAAGAAAGCCAATATTCCTATACTTATCGTAATTTGCTCAAATTTCAGTCATCAAAATCTTAAAGAGTATGTTAGAAGTTTTCTAGAATCAAAATCTTAATTTTCTTATCAAAATCAAAATAAAAATATGTAGATTCTGCATTTGATTCCTCCCTATTAAATAAGGTTCGGTGGATCGCAAAATCGGATCGGCTCGAAACCAACTTGATCGTGTATGACTTGGTCCAACTTGGTTTGACTCGGGTCATCTCATCCAAATCACATATTTGAGACCATTTTTTACTCTTTCTTTAGCAAAATCAAAATTCTTGAATTGTTTGAGTTATGTATCCTAGATTTTGATCTAATTAGGATATATAAATTACACAAGTTAGAAATATAATGTTCCGAAAGTCAAATAATATAATGTTGTTGAGTGGTTCATTATTCTTTCAAGGGATTGAGATGTTGAGTGTTTAAATTTTAATGCGACATGGGTGAAAAATTAAGCGACGTACAATTGTATTTCTTAGTTTATTAAATTAGTTTATTAAATCAGCCACTTAAATGTAGTAAAAATCACATCCGACTGAGATTAACGAGAAAAATAATAATAATAAAGGATTAATCACTCCACCTGAAAAGACCGGAACCCGATTTGTTAAAATTCACGCCGTCAGTTACACACAGATCACATCCAACCGAGGGATTAATGAGGTTAATTAATAAATCAAAATCAATAATCACTCATCCAAAAGACATTTGGCGGGCCGCCGGCTGCTTCGACGGCTCACCATCAGCCACGCGTCCAGGGTCATCGCCTCCGACCTTTTCCTCACCTTCCTCTTTGCGGCGGCTCGCCTCTGAGGTGGCGGCTCGCACGCCTGCCCCCCCGCCGTCTTCGTCTTCGGTTTTTCCTCGGGCCGCTTTCTCCGGAGCGCCTCGACCAAGGACGACACGTTCGGCCCGCACCCCGCCCCGCCCCCACACCAACTAACCCTACCTAGGGTTCGGTTCTAACTTTGGTATCCCCAAACCCTGGTTGGGTCAGAGGGAGGCCAGATTAGAGTGGCCCCCCCTCTCCACCCGCGTCTTCTTCCCCCCCCCCCCCCCCCCCGTGTCTTCCCTGTCAAGCTTTCTGGACACACGTACAACCCTTCCTCTTCCCGTTCCCGCAATCTAAACCCGCCCTTCTACTGCTTATCAGGCACCTGCGTAGAAACCAGTATTGAGGAGAGAGATAAGAGATATATATATATAGAGAGAGAGAGAGAGAGGGGGGAGGGAAAAATGTTGGTGAGATTTATTTGTTGGATGATATAAAGGGGAGGGGAGGCGGGCGGGCGCGCGGGCCGGCGTGGGTTTCTGAAGAAGGGAGGAGGGAGTGGAGGTCGCCCTCTAAAGCCCCGCCCCGCGCAGGTGTGTGTTGTGTGTGTGTGTGTGTTCTGTTCCCGTTCCCTTGTTTTGGATTCGATTGCCGAAGATTTTGGTGTGGGGGTGGCAGAAATTCTCCATTTCTCTCTTCCTCTTGGATTCCCGGATCCCGTTGGGGAGGAGGGGAAGGAGCCGGCGGATTCCGGGCTTTTGTCCTTATCCACCTCCTTCTCCGCTTCCATTACAGTTCTTCGTCGGAGTCGATCGGGGAGATCCGGGGAGGGGGGGGCGGGGGCGGCGGCCATGGAGTCGCGGGAGAGATGGGGATTTATTTAGGGTTTTCGTTGATACTTCTGGTGCTCTGTTTCGTTGTTTCCGATTACTTCCTCTTGATCTCTTTATCCTAGTTTGTTGACAAGTCTGGGGGGGCGGGGGCGGGTTGGGGGGAGATGAAGACGGAGATGGGGGCGGGGGGTGGGGGATTCTGGAACGACGAGGACAAGGCGATGGCGATGGCCGTGCTGGGCGGGCCGGCGTTCGAGTACTTGACGACTGTCCATGTGTCGTCGGACGGCCTAACGGCGGTCGGCAGCGACCCCGATCTTCAGGACAAGCTGGTGGCGCTGGTGGAGGGGCCCAACCCCTCCGGGTTCACCTGGAACTACGCCATCTTCTGGCAGATCTCCAGATCCGGGTCCGGCGACATCGTGCTCGGCTGGGGCGACGGGCACTGTCGGGAGCCGCGGGAGGGGGAGGAGTCCCGCCACCACGGCCGGCGGCAGCAGCACGACGAGGCGCACCAGCACATGAGGAAACGGGTTCTTCAGAAGCTGAGCACATTCGCCGGCGGGGCCGACGACGAGAACTACGCCCTCAGCCTCGACCGCGTCACGGACACCGAGATGTTCTTCCTGGCCTCCATGTACTTCTCGTTCCCCCTGGGGGAGGGCGGGCCAGGGAAGGTGTTCGCGTCCGGCAAGCACCTCTGGATCTCGGATGCCATCCCACAGTCCTCCGCATCCGACTTCTGTGTCCGGGGTTTCTTGGCACGGTCGTCTGGCATGCGGACGGTGGTCCTTGTTCCATCAGAGGCTGGAGTACTTGAATTGGGGTCGGTGAGCTCGGTGATGGAGAATGTGGAAGCGATGCAGGTGATAAGATCCATGCTCTTACCTGGCCAGATCAAGGCTGCATCAGCGCCGAGGGAGAAGAGGGATGACGGCGGCAACACGGCCCATGCATCCAGCCTTAGATTTGGAGAGCGGGCAGAGGAATATCCTAGGATTTTTGGGAAGGATCTAAATCTCGGGCGTAGCCAGACCAACGAAAGATTCAATATTGCAAAGGTAGAGGAGCGGCCATGGGATTTGCAACCAAACAGCAGTGGTGGCGACAGGGTTCACTTTCCAAACATTCGAAAAGGTCTTCATGTTCTGAACTGGAACCAGGCCCGCCCTGTGAATGCGAACCAAGCTCAGAATAACCCGCAAACATTCAGTAATGGAATCATGATCGCGGGCAGTGAAGCAGATGCATGCCATCGTCCTTTTGGTCATCAGAGTAATGGGGTTAGGGAGGACCCCAGGCTGAACCACTTTGCAGTACAGAAGCAGCAGTCTCTACCACCTCCAGCACCTAGGCAAATTGATTTTTCAGGGACCGCAGCAACTTCACGGGCAGTGCCTGTTAAACCCCGGCCTAATAATTTGGAGACTGAACACTCGGATGCTGAGATTTCATGCAAGGAGGACAGACCAGTGCCAGTTGAAGAGCGGAGGCCAAGGAAGAGAGGAAGGAAGCCTGCTAATGGGAGAGAGGAACCTCTCAATCATGTAGAAGCAGAGCGCCAGAGGAGGGAGAAGCTTAACCAGCGGTTTTATGCCCTGAGAGCGGTTGTACCCAACATTTCCAAGATGGACAAAGCTTCTCTGCTTGGTGATGCTATAGCGTACATCAAAGAGCTGCAGAAGAAGTTGAAGGAGATGGAATCTGAGAGGGAAAGGCTCTCTGATCTGAGTTTAGGGGATACAAAGAAACAGGTGCAGTGCCCAGACATAGATGTCCAAATGGTACACGATGAGGTCATTGTACATGTGAGCTGCCCTTTGGATACTCATCCTGTTTCAAAGGTCATCCATGTGTTCAAGGAGGCACAAATTAACGTGGTAGAGTCAAAGGTTTCAGCCGGCAATGACATGGTTTTACACACTTTTGTAGTCAAGTCCCAGGGTTCTGAACAGATGATGAAGGAAAAGCTGATTGCTGCATTCTCTCGTGAGATTCTTCCTGCATAGATCCCATTAAGGCTCTAGTAACTGGCAGGGGAGATTGATAGGAGTGGCTCATCTGAAGTAGTAGAAGACTCAGAAGGGAGCTATATAGGTTTACCTGATTACTGGTGATGATGATTAGTTGCTGTTGTCAAGTATATGTATCATCTGGGATCTGGCTGACCTGGGGTTAAACCCTTCATAGTGTCATCGAACTGTAAGCTATCTAGCATCCATTGCTTAGGTTGGTTTTTGACATATTGCCTAGAATTTGGTCTTCATTGTCAATCTGATAATCTCTTCGCTGTTCTTATCATCTATCATTTTTTCTTCCAGGTCCTGCTGCTTCAATACCATTTGCTGCTGACTGCTCTTCAGAGTCCCTAGGCTTCGGGAGTTAAGGAAGCTTGGACGTTGTAGTATGCGATACAGCATTGTGACTTTTACTCTGGATTTATAAACTGAGTTCATTTTATTTACCAAAGCCCACATCCCTCTCATGACAGATGTCACAACATTCATTCACAATTGATGTCAAGAGTTTTTTGAGGTAATTCTTACAACTGCAAGCATTAGGAAAAAAAAATTATCCACTATGGATGTAATTTTTGCAGATGTCATTTGGAAGATATAGGAAGAATGTACATACATATCAATTCTATTAAACTACCATCTGTTCCTAAGGCTGTTCTTGGTAACTGTAATTCAAATTCTGTCATACAGAAACCCATGAGAATTAGTCACTACAAAGATGGCCATGCATATTCACTACATGTAATCTTGAGGAGTCATCAAAAAATATTTTATTTGAAAAAGGAAAAAACTGGTTTTAAGTTCTGGCATTTAAACAATTTCTTTACCAACACAAATCTGGCCCAAGACAGGAGAATCTGTTCTGAGCTGGTGATACATTTGTATATTTGAAGATCGGGATAAGTTTGTTGTCATAATAAGTAAATAGGTTTTATGGTAACTGTTGTTAAATTATTATCAGTGCTCTTTTCCATGGAGATTCATGGCTCTTCTCTTGCCTAGAAATGATGGTGAAGATGTGCCTTATTCAAATCCGGTTTCTGCGGCATGAATTCCCTGATCCATGGAAGAACCTGGTGTATCAGGTAGAGCATGCAAAAGATTCTTTTTACTTGGTCCTTTTTCGTCATACTTGGTAATTGTTGATCCTCTCTTTTCCGGAGCTTTTGGGTCTATGCCCCCGAAGGTTTGTTGGTTAAGGTAGGGTTGTGAGCAAATAGTGTTCCAGTTTGGTCCTTAGTTCTGCTCAAGGTTTTTGGTATTTCATACTTTATTCATTGTTTATGCTGAGAAGCCTTTAGTCACTTGAGCTATAAAAGACATGATTAGATTGCATGGTGTTATGATGGGCTGCTCACCTTTTATGGTGGAGATTTAAATCTTACTTTTTGTTGGAGGAAAGGTGGTTCTTAAAATCAACTCGATAGTTGCTGGCCAGAAATCTAGAAGTGTCTGTGATCGAGATCTTTGATATTATCAAGTTTATGAATGAATGTTTAAAGTTCTCACACTCTCGCTGAGTGTTTATATTTCATCCAAGGTAGCCTGTTAAAAGTGGCAACAAGCATTTGCTTAATCGCAGTTAAGGTTGCTTGTGAGAAGTGTAAAGGTATAATCTGCCTTGTCTAAGGGTTATTGTTGAAGGGAGATTACATGTCTGGGATAAAGGCTGTGCTGTCTTGTTGTTAAAGTTTGGCATTGAAGATAGCTGTCAAGGCTGCATCCCATGTTAAAAGGAGGAAGAAAGGGGACAAACATTCTGTCTTCTTAGCATGATAGGATGAGTAAGCTGTGATATATACTGCCATTTCCCATGAGCTGAGCGATTGTGAATTGACACATGCCATCCACTTGCTAAAAGAACTCATCTTATTGAGAACCTGCTTGCACATTTTCTTCTGAGAGCCTGTCACATGTTCTCTCTATATGTTTGTTAATCACGTTTGCAAAGACTAATGGGCAAGGAACATAAAGCATCTCGTGCAATGAACATGTTTCGATTGATTGTTCTTTTGTGTATTCTGACAAAAGGAAATATTGTTCTTTTGTGTTCATGCACTTTATTCCCTGCCGATATTCTTTTCCATAAGGCTGAAGTATGCAAGCTAGAATGTTAGTAATAACTTCGTGGGTTCTCTTGTGCATGCATCCTCGGCCCGTAGACCTTACTGGATACTGGATAGAGTTTTAACTTCGGCTGCCAAGGTAACCATTGTTTCTCTCACTCTGTGAGAACTTCGGGAGGCAGTTCCGCTGTTATTTGATGACGGGGGGAGTGGGTTTTTGTTCACTATCGAAAGACCGGTGGGTTCAGCACCGTCGAAGGCTTGTTGTTTCAGACGGAGCTTTTCATACCCGCAACATGCAGATCTATTTTACTCTTTGAGTAATGATTAGTGCACATCTGAGTAAATAAAAATACAAATAATCGATTAACAAAATGGTTCTAATGGTATTTATTTGATCTGAATTTTTGTAAAGAGTTTTTTAGACCTGAGATGTGATTTGTATCACAAGTCTCCTTGAATTTTACGTCATATGAAATTTTTTTAAAAATACAAAATAAATTCAATATACACTCGGGGTGTGTAGTAACTCCCGGAGGTGCGGTGCACTAGGTATTTTTCTTTTACTACTACTCGAATGATCCGTCTAAGAAGTTGATCTGAGAGTTTAACTTGGACAGATGGCCCCCTCTGCCCTTCACCTGCAGGTCACCTGGGAAAGGGAATTCGTTACGTCCATCGTTTGCCGGAGTTGTTGATTGATTTCCGTTGTCGGTGGTGCCGACTCCTGCCTGTCCTCGGCAGCAATAGCTTACAAAACAACAACGCGCATGGGCGCAAACGTCAGCGTTACTTGATCACGACGTTGCTTTGGTTTGGCACCTCCCCCTACACTATAGGCTGTTTATATCGATGGCATTTGTCGGTGACGTTATTGGTATCACTTGTTTTGCCTGGTTGGCCTGGGAGTCGTGCCTCCCAGCCCTCCTCGTGTGAAGACTGTAGTTTCTTTCGTAGGCGACTGGTGTTCTTATGGCCGACGTTGCTGCAATGTTGCAGCTGGGGTCTTTTAATAATCCAACCCCGCTGTTGACGACTGTACATACATCCCACACCGTAATCCGTGGACCTCTCTGCCCCACTTGGCTTCACACACCCTGCCCCGTGTGTTTGGAGTCGGTGTCGTTTTGGTGGACCTGTTCGATGTGAACCCTGTAATACAGATAACGAATGTATACGAGGAGAAGAAAGCGGGACATATTTTCAAGTCCTTCCCTGGGAAAAAGCGGAAGGAGGCGGGTGGGGGGGGGGGGGGGGTAGGTGCATGCCATCTCTCTCTGGTGTTCTCCGTCCTCTGAGAATCGACGCCTTCTACTTGGGCTGGTTCTTTTCAATCATGGACGGCTTATGAATATCTACTTGGGCTGGTTCTTTTCAATCATGGACGGCTTATGAATAGCGTTCGGCCTCAATTAGGAAGAGCCGGCATTATCCAACCGGTGCTTCTTGTTTTTTTCTTCTTGAAATCTCAGCACCACTAGGGCTGCACTGCCCATTTAGTCGGCTCGGGTGGGCTGGGGTACTTTTAATTTCAATCATTTGCCAGACGCTCCTTGGACTTGAAACCTGGGAGTGCCCAGAAAATGATGCTTCCGTGCGGCCTTTTGGGACCGTCGAGTTCTCCCTCATGGATGGAGAATCTGGATATGGTGCGGGCTCCCAGCCCCGGCGGCCCGGTGGAAAATCTTCTTTGAAGCGCCACAGGGTTGTGTTTAGTCCGAAAAAAAGTTCACGACATAATTCCAAGATAAAATGCAGATAAAATCCCAAGATATCAAATGCCAGTTTTGATACTCAAATTGAGCCTGTGATTCTAATTATCATAAATTTTATTTATTTCATTGTAATATGTTTAGTCTCATTGCAGATAGGGATGAGCACGATTTAGGTTGGTTTAATTTGAAGAGAATTTTCTCAAACCAAACCAAACCCAATTAAGAGTTCTAACTCGAATTAAATCAAATCAAATTATTTTGAAATTGAATTAAATTAAATCGAATTAATTCGATTTGGCTCGATGCGGTTTGGTTTAAATCATATTGACGTCTCTTTTTAGAAATTAGATTAGATTCAAACAATAGTAGAGAAAGATAGAGTAAACGAATTTTTATTACATAAAGTAAATATTAAAGAAATAACATCAAAATTTGAAATTTGTAAGAATAAGCTCCATAATATTTTTACATGAAAAATTAAGAATTTCAGTTATAATAAAATAAAAGTTGATTTGAAATCTATTTTATAGAGTCAGAAATCTCATCAGGATGATGGAGATTGAACTTTTAGAATTAAGATTTATAGTTATATATATTTTTATATTAACTTGATAAAAATATCTTTAAATTCAAGTTATTCAATTAATTTGATTTTTTGAGTTTTAAAATCAAATCAAACTAAAATTTTTAATACGGTTCGATTTGAAATCAAATCAAATTTTTTAAAATTTCAATCTAAACTAAATCAAATTAAATCTATCGATTCGATTTAATTTTAAGATTGAGCTCGAATAATGATCATCCTTAATTGCAGATAATGTAATATGTGTCAGAGATCTGTTTTCACACGCCGGGTTTGGAGGGAATTAGTTTTGGGGTTTTTTAGGAGAAGCCCTTAAAATATTGCATAATTACAAAAACCCCTATAATCTGACTATTTCTGAAACATTTATAAAAAGGTCCGTCAAACTAACGAGTGTCTGGAAAAATAGAATAGATCATCTTATTTTGAAGAATATTATTTCCTGATCAGTCCAGTAGTTCTTTGTTCCCCAAAATACCCTTTTTCTCCATTTAGACGGGCATAATCATCTTATATAGCCTTTATGCCGTAATTCCCACCGCCCACTCGAGATGTTTCCAGGAGGATGAGCCGCCCTTTGATGGCGAGGAGCCCCCCCCCCCTCCCCCCGGTGGCGATAACTATATGCGGCTGCGCTAAACTCCACCAACGCCGACGAGCATTGCCACTGATCCCCATCGCCACCTCTCTCAGGAACCAGTGGACCACCCCAGCACCATCCCGTCTAGATCAACCTCCCATCTGCAGCCCCATCCTGTGCCTTTCTCCATCCCCTCCTATGTCTCAAAAATCTCACCGCAAAACCGTCGTACGAGCACCCCCCCCACCCGGGCCTCGTGGGAATAGATTTTATTTTATATTGATTTTTATTTATTTATTTGACTTATTTATTTAGTTTATTAATTAGACGTGTCGGTCACTGTCGTGATAATTTATTATGCGTTCATCTGACTGATCAAATGATTATGGGTGATCGTGTCGGGACCCAAAACCCGTCGTACCATAAAGACTACGACGTTAATTACGCCCCTCCTAAAGAGAGATAACCCTTGATTAATCGTCAAAATAAAGACTATGGGACCCACATAATTAAAGATGCAATTGCATGCAAGAAAGTAATATGGTAGTACTTATTTATTAAATCGAC
Source organism: Amorphophallus konjac (assembly GCA_022559845.1). Lineage (NCBI taxonomy): Eukaryota > Viridiplantae > Streptophyta > Magnoliopsida > Alismatales > Araceae > Amorphophallus > Amorphophallus konjac. Next base: position 13,392,893 of record CM040125.1, read on the forward strand.
TCTCGGTACGAGGCGGAGAACTTAGGTCCGAGGACCATCATCACGCATAGTGATAGCTTCCGGTCGGGCGTAACCCGACTTTCCGCTAATCACCATTTAATATACCGGAGAATCGGATCATGCAAGCATGTAAGATAACAGTATTTAGTATTATCGTTTATTATTTGTTTGATCATTTATTTATAATTTCGAGAGAAATTTCGACAGCGCCACCCTGCTCCGAGAGGTATCGGGGCCTTTTTATTTTGAAGCCATACATAACATCACGGTGCACATACATGGACCCATGAAGTGGGCCGGGTGTGACTATATTCGAGCAAGCTCGGAGATTATCGAGACAATGTATGCCAAGGTACGACAAATTTGTTGTTCAAGAACCGAGGAAACGCGGTTAAAACACAGTCGGAACGAACTAAATTCAGTGAGCTATCATCTTGGGACAAGGTTATGCTTTGGCTAAAATGGGAGTGAGTCCCGAGAACCAAGCACGGCCCGTCGGAGCGACATTAGTATTCCATACCCGGGGTCTAGGGAAGGTGAGGGCACCGGAGCATACACGGCCATTATTCTTTATTTATTTCTGTTATTATTTTAGATGCATGAATGCCTTTATTCTCATTTTATTTTTATTTATGTCATCCCCTTTCATTATTCATTTATTATTCATTTATTTTTATATTCTCGTATATGAGATGATGCACATTTTAATTTCTTTATTAATATTTGTTCGACAATTATTCCTTTATTCATCATTTTTTATTGTTTATTCTCTTTTTGTCATTTATTTGGCCATTGTTTGTTTATTGTGTATTTCTTATTATCACTTTTTTATCTCCCCCGTTCACTCATTTTTTTATTTCATTATCATTTATCTTATTTTATTATTATATTTTTTTTTAATTTAGGTATGTATTACACATGAAGTACTTGTGCCGATTCAATACTTAGGGTTTCTTGGCTTTTATTATTTTATTATTTATTTTCTTTGTGAAATGGGCGCCGATTCACCCTTGCATATCCACCTGAGCCGATTCAACTTTTTGGGTATTTTTTGTCTTGCATGTGGGGGTTGCATTGCATGGGTGTGGGTTTGCTTTTGTTAATGCATGTGTTAATTGCATGTATTAGTCACGTTGCGTGGGTTGTGTGTGCATGTGTTTTGTAAATGTGAGTGCTACCTGGGTGGTTTAGTATTAACGGGTATGTGTGTGTTTTGGGTTATTTTGTTTTATCTATAACATACAGATGGGGTGACGTCGATGGAGTTTTGGTGCCGATGCAATTTGGCGCCGAGGAGAGCCCCCGCCGACTCTCTTCTTATGCTTTGTTTAGCATTTTCATTTACTTGTTATTATATATATATATATATATTTATTTATTTCATTCTATTTATTTGTTTGTTTATTTGTTTGTTTTAATTTTATTATTATTATTTATTTTGTTTGTTTATGTTTATTATTTTTTATTTTATTTTGTTTTATTTTATTAACAGTTCTACATTTAATCTGCAGGTCGGGTAAAAATTCGATAGCATCTCCCCTGTACCCGGAATATGTCAAGGGTACATAGGAAATCGTCTACGGAGAGCCGAGACGGAGTCCATAATAAACGGGCATATCAGAGCCCGAGAAATAATGGGTCAATGTCTGTCATAATGCGACTTATTTAGCATTCTCTTGGTGGAATCATGCGTGTACATTACACATTACTCGCACACAAAAATGTATGCACAAATAGGTGTTTAAGTCTCACGGTAGTCATGTATTTACCCATATGAGTTTATTCATATAAAAATATATATAGAGACAGAGTGAATGCATCGATTAAGGAAAAAAACACGTTTATTCCCCCATGTACACACACAGATGCTCATTAATACAGATATGGGATTAAGAGGCTTGTGGGGGGGGGGGGGGGTATTAATGCATGCACATATTACATGTGAAGTGTGCTAATCGGCACGGTTACGGCAGAAATCCATATATCGGCGGCCATGGTTCATTTGGCAACAGAGGAAGTGGAAATGGGGCATCGGCGCGGATGGAAATCGGCACAGCATGGGAGCGGCAGTGGCCGGGTCGGCGCGCGAGGGGGTTCGGCGCGAAGCTTGTCACCCCGAGGGTCATTCACGCGCTGGGATCAGAGGGCGTCTGGTGGATGAAGAGAGGCGCCGATGGTAAACTGAGAAGGGTTCTCTAATCTCAGAAAACAGAGCAAAGGTGCAACAAACAGAGTATCGGGAAAGTGAAGAAAATTATGCAATCGTCGAGTGAAACCCACGGGGTAGTATCATGTTCCCATTTAAAGCGGGCGAAGGGCCATGAGATGGACTGTCTCAGGCCTCCGTTACTCACAGCGAGAACTAATTCAAAAATAAATCATGAATTTCGACCGGGGAAAACATCAGGATCAACATCTCCCAGTGCATAATACCTCTCGTTTGCGTCATATACCATCAGAAGCCACGCGCTTCCGGCATCTCTGCGAGAGGGTGGCAACCACCGGGGCTTGATGCTCAAATACATAGACATATATATATATATTGATGAACAGAAGAGAGACAGTACGGGGGAATAAAGAACCATATGGCCTGTATTTTATTGCTCACAAAAGGGGCAACAAGCTACATTAAATTGAAAATGGGAATAGAAATCCCTGGATATTACATTAGAAACTACAAAAGAACGAAAGGGGAGGGGAGATGTAGCCCCAAGTTGGGCATTGACGAACATAGACTCACCTCGCTCTTTCCTCAATTGTATCACCTCTTCTTTCTCAGACTCCTCTCTCTCTTTTCTTCACCGCCGCTGGCATTTTCTTTTCTTTTTGGCTCTTCTCCTTCTTTTTTGTCTCTCTCTTCTTTTTTTTAAGCAACCGAAGGCAGGGGTTTATATAAAGAAGCAGGCCCTCTCTGCTCGGCGCGGTGGTCTCCCGGGGTGGTGTGCTTATCGGCGCCCTTCTTCTCACCCTTCTCGGCACGGGCGAGTCTCGGCGCGCCTCTGTTTGGCTTTTGGGCTTTGACACAATTAGGCCATTGACGCCTTTGCCGGTTATATGGGCTTCTTCAATGGAACACCTCCGTCCAGTAATCATGTTTGTTTATGTAGTTCCTTTAATATCTTTCATCCGCAACGTAGATAGTGTGGATCCCTTTTATAAGTACGAGGACATTAGGAAGATCATTTTCAGCATGTAAATGATTACCCAGAGTTTTGCTATCTGGGCTCCTGCTCATTTTCTCGGGAATGATTTTGAACATTTTTTTGAGCAGCCATTCTTCGTAGCCGAGCATCCCTTCTCTTTTTTTTTCTTTGGTTTCATCTTTTGTTCAGTTTCCGTCAATTCTTTTTTTTCCTTTCTTTCTTTCTTCTCTGTCGGCACGAGAGCACTCGATCAGAACCTAAGACATGCGGAAGCAGAAGTAAAAAAAAATTAAGAATATTTTCAGTGTCAACGGGCCTCTCTCAACTGTTCTAACGTGCCATTCCCCGTTGGAGGAGATGGAGCAGCAGTGTCTGAAATGATTTGCTGTCCCTTGTTTGGCATTGGATATTAGGTGTTTGTTCCTTTGTTCATATCGATTGATGGTTGACTAATGTTTTCACTCCAATGCAACCGGCGCTGCTTTTGGTGGAGTTCCATTTCAACCCCCGCCATAGGGATGCCACCGCCATTGGAATGCTACTGCAGGAAGGATTTTTGTCTGAGCTTTTGCTTCCCAACTTGAAAGATGGAAAGGAAGGCACTTATATCGATGTCCAAAAGGTAGCGATTTAGATGTAACGTAGATTGTTTTTTTTCGTGTGGATTGACGATGCAAGACATATTACTGTGTGGATCAAAAATATTAAATCAAAGTAATGAAATAAGATTTGGCTAGGAAATTTGAAAGCTTGGAGAATCAAATGCGTCGGGTGAAAGTCCTTGTGCACTTGAAAGATATGAGGCATCTCTTGGGCTATGGAGAAGTGTGGGATGTGACAGTTCCTAAGAATAATTTAGCTTTTATTGATGTGGAGGGGTTTTCCCCATAAGCCGATTACCCAGGCAGATAGCAATAGGAGGCCAGCGTGGTCGAATATCGCCAAGAGGCCGACCCATGTCTGGCCCACGTCACGAGGAAGCCCGAGCGTTGCACCCTTACGCTAGGCTTGAAGTTGGGAAGAAGGCGCCAACGAGGGCAGTTCGGGCCACGCTAGCTCAATCTCGAGCCTTCTTAAGAGTTCTAGAGTGTTGACTCGGTCTCGGGTTATTCTTGGATACCGTGAGAAATAGCTCGATCCTAACATGAGATCTAGAGTGATAGCTCGACCCTAGACATTATTTGGTGGTGTAGAGAGCTAACTCGATCTCGAGCCTTCTTAAGTGGTCTAGAGCGCTGACTCGGTCTCGAGTATTCTAGGAGACCTCAAGAGATAGCTTGACCCCAACAAGAGATTTGGAGTGGTAGCTCAACTCCGGACGTCACCGGAGGCTTGGAGCGTTAGCACGATCTCGACTTTTCTTAGGAGGTCTAGAGCCCTAACTCGGTCCTGTGTTATTCTCAGGGATCTTGAGAGATAGGTCAACCCCAATAGGAGATATGAAGCGGTAGCTCGACCCCGGACGATACCCGAAGGTCTTGAGCACTAGCTCAATCTTGTGCTTCTCAAGAAGTCTAGAGCGCAGACTTGGTCCCGGGCCATTCTCACAGATATTGAGAGATAGCTTGACCCTATCCTCAAGAGATCTGAAACGGTAGTCTGACCCCAGATGTTACCTGGAGATCTGGAGCGCTAGCTTGAACTTGGCACTCGAATTTGGGCTAGCAGAAGGCCTTGACATGTACCATGGGAGCCCGCCCACTTGGATCCCCATGAGCGTCGTGTAAGATTCACGACCACCGATGGATGCGATCAAACTCCCTCACTAGATCACGAGATAGTGCCATCAAAGATAAGATCTTAGTCAGGCGGATATCCCTCAAGAATCACAACTGCCGCCATGCATTCAGTCGCTAGGACTGCATGCAGGCGGGCACCCTACAGGACCGTAACCTGACCCTGTCTGTCAAATTCGGACAATCCCACTAAGTTGCAAGGATCCGACATACCATTATGACCTGCTACTATCAATAAACCCTTTGTGTTCTTAATACAGTTATTTTATTATTATCTTTAGGGTTAAATCGTCATTAGGGATCATCATTAGAGCGTCATTCTTTTGTCATGTTATTTACGTATCAACTTTTATTTATTTATTTATTTATGGGTAGCACGGCCCAATAGTTTGGGAGTCGAGGGAAGAACGGGCATATGACCTCCAAACTCCCCCAAGGAGATGCCTGCATGGGTGGCCGTGTGCGGACGTGGGGGAGGGACGAACCACTGCAGCTATATATCAGCCTTGATAGTTTTTCAACAGAGTAATGTTTAATGCACACTCGGATATAATTACACATCCGAGATGTGAACCAAATAAATAATTTTTTTTATAAAAAATTAATAACATGAGACGTAAGTCATCTTAATGTATCGTACAACATATATCTCGATGTAATATTTTTTAAAAAATCTAAAATTTAACTCGAGCTTACACTAAACATTGCTCAGTCCAAATATCGTCTTCGTGTGATTGATCTCACATTTTGTTGCTTCGGACGTCGTTGTGCCTGAAGTCGTATTCATCATCGTTGCTGGTGAGTCTGTCTTACCATGGTTGTCATGCCGTTTCGGTGATGGGGTGAATCTGGCGTGCAAGGTCAGTCGATTGACTCCGGCATTTGGTCGAACGTCACGTCAAGAGAGGACAATCTTATTGTTCTAGAGTCAAATTGTCAGATAGATCTGCAGTTGTCTGAATGAGTACTCGAGAAGTCGACAATCCAATCTTGCGTCGAATGCGAGCTTTCTTAAAATAAATGTTGCTGTGGGGAGGAGGGGTTGCGAATGAGCCAGTCGACGTCCCTGGTCTTCTCATCTCTGTCACCGAGCCCATTCTCGAGCCTGCCTTCTCCGGCCAACACCTCGCAACTCGGAGAGGCAACCCGAAAACGCGTGCCGGGTAAGTGAAAATGACAGCCATTCATCATGGTAGTGTTGAAGAAAGGATTAGTGACTCTTCTTAGACCTTGGGGGGGGGGGGGGGGAGTCTGACTCACATTGGGATGTGAGTCTAAGATTTGTTAATTTTAGAGTTTCGTACAGATAAATCAATGTTAAAATTGAAATGTCAAAAATAATCATTCTTAGATTTGGATTAACAGAGATACCATTATTTTTTCTAAATAATATAGATATGTCATCGCAGTGAATTTTTGTTGACGAAAAGACAGATTCTTCAAAGATCAGAATATTCTCTTTAATTTGTAATGAAACGACTAAAATATCTCTATCAAATCCCAAAGTTTCTCCCATTGTAAAAAAAAAAGATGAGAGAGGATAGAGAAAGATAGAGAGATAGAGGGGCCAGAGTGCCTTCCCCCTCGGGCGTTGGTTATGTTGTTGTGAGATCTCTGGTCTGTCATCGGAGGGTGGGTAAGCTAGCTGGATGGTTCACGATCGGGGTTGATGCGAGGTCCAATAAGGGGGCCCGTAGTGATGGATGTCCGGTGCCTGTGTAGAGGATGTCGGCACAAGGACGCCATTGTGGACTCCGGTCGGGGATGGGGGGCCTACGCGGGGTTGGGCTAGACGACCAGCAGATGAGGGTTGTGGCAGTCCGACAGCATGGTCCCGCGAGGTGGCAGCCCATGGAGGCTGGCCGTGGCGGGGTAAGCTAGGCCGGCCGTGACTGTGGATTGCACCGTCATAGAGCTTGGCACTCCCTTCCCCCCCAGCGATCTCCACCACTCCCCGACAGAACCTCTCCACCCTCCCTCTATCATGCCGGCACCCCCCCCCCCCCCCGATCTCCCCTTCCTTAGGCGATCTTGCACCGATAGAACCTCCCCTCCCTCTCTGCATCTCGCTGGCACCACCCCCCCATCTCCATATCCCCATACGATCTCCTCCCTGCTATACACAAACCTTCTGTCAGCCCCGCCCTCCAGCTAATCTCTCCTCCCTCTAGTGATCTCCCCCTACTATATGCTCTCACCCCCACCCAACAACCCTACCCCTCGATCGATCTTCCCTCTCCCTTGTGATCCCCCATTGGTATCCCATCCCGCCAGAGTCGCCCCCACCCTTCAATCCCCTCCCCTCCCTACTGCCCCCCACCCTGCAACACACCCCCACTGTAACCCTCCCACGTGAACCCCCTCTCCCCCTGCTACCCCACCTCCCGTCAGAGTCCACCTTTCGTACGCATTCCCCTCTGATTAGGGGTGAGAGGGGAAAGAAGTTAGGAGAGATATGAGTCTTTTTATTTTTAACTATAGACATTATCATATTTCCTCACCTTGAGTTAAGGTTAATTAGAATTTGATTCATAGCAAATAATGATAGGTTACAGCTATGACATATATGCACTATTTCGACCAAAAAAATGGTATCCGAGGAGAGTAAACCTGTGACGACCCAAAGCTCCGGATATCGATATACCGATAACATCGATACACCGATACCAAGAACTGGGGAAGCCACCCAAGAGGCTGATAAGGCCCCTGAAGGGTTAGTGGAGTTTGCTGAGGAGTTGCATAACGAATTGAGACCGTAGGCGCGTAATATTAATTAGGATAGCAATTAATAAATAAGTGCGGAAGCAATTTAAAATCTTAGAGTGGTAAAATATATACAATAGTCCAGATTTACAAATAACAGAGGTCCACTGTACAACTACACGGGGCATACCCCGGCTCAAAAGAACAAAAAAGACAAACCGACAGGAGCTGGCACTCTAACGACGGTCGGCACAACCACGAGAAGGACCAGCGGACGACTGGGGCAGCTCACCTGAAAGGAGAAAGGGTGAGTCACAGCCAGACTCAGTAGGGGTCACGCGGATCCCTACCTCACACTAAACAAGCAAGCAGGCAAATATAAAAGTAATTAGAGCATGCATTTAAACAATAAACAAGCAGATGCACGATTTAATAAATAAATAATAACGACAGGAAATAGCGTTAGGAGCTAAATCTACCAATAGAATAAATCACTGCTAACCAAGTGAAGTGAGAGACGGAACAACCCACTAGAAGAACAAGACCAGATGCGTCCTCCGACGACTTACACTGCGTCTCGGCAACTCGCAAGTCTGGAACGTGACAAGCGAGAGACGTAACAGGACCAAACCAAGTACTAGTCAGAGCAACACTCGTTAGTGTCAGTCCAAGTCTCCGACCACGTGTGCACAAACTGACTCCTGCCTAGAGCCAGACCTCTAGCTAGTCCCCCCCCCCGTTGGACGCAACGTAACTGCAGGGGCCCACGGTAACTAGCTCACAAACCGTTCAATGGGAACACCCCTCCACCTCTCCCGGGTGGGACGACACGCTCAGTCGCTGGGCTACGACTAGTGGTTCCATCACAAGGAAAGAGAAAGTAATTTCATCGGGATATAATAACAAGCCATCGTTCATAAAACAACTTAAACATGGCATATATATATCGTGGAATGCATTAGAAATTGACCATGCATGCTTTTAAAAATTAGGGGAATGTAACGGTCTAGGTCTGTCGCGTCACAGGGTGTGACGGTCAGGGAAGGGTGCACTACAGGTCGGTGACGCGTCCCTGGCGGGCCATCAGGTCCAGGCTGTAACACGCCAGGATAGGGGCGTTACGCGAACGTAACGCGCCTCCCCTGAGCCGTTACGCCACGCGAAGCTATAAAAATGAGAGTTTTTCTAACGTTCAAACAGGGTGTGACGCACGCCAGGAGGCGCGTCACGGAGCCCTGACGGTCCCCCGACGGACCGTCAGGCCAACCGCCTTACCAGGTCAACTATAGTCAAATGAAATGTAACGGTTGTGGGCTCGACCGTTACACACACTGTGACGCACCTACTTAGGTCCGTCACAATACTGTAACGCGTCCCATGAGGGTCGTTACCAATGTGATGGCTCCTGGTAGGACCGTCACACCGCCTGGGTTACGGACGTGTTAGGTTCAAAACCGAACTCCCTCCCGGTCGAGCCGGATCGACGGGAAAACATGGAAAAATTGTAAAACCTGCCAAACCACAACATTCTACAACTAAGCATGCCATTGAAATTTAAAAACAACGCCTATAACAATTAATTTCATGAAATTAAGCATAAATAGGCTAACATGGAGTTTTGCACGGAAAACGAGGAAATGGCCGTGCATGTGCGTGCATGTGGCGTCAAAATGATCCTAGCGACGCAGGGATTCCATCCCCCTACCTCGATCGCGACGAAGATGGCGATTCGGTGCCGAACGGACGCCGCGGCTACACTTGGCCCCACACGCCTCCATGTACCGCGGATCGAGACAAAGCTGGCGTCCACGTGATCCTCACGTCGAGCCCGTCCCGTCGGTACCTCCCGTGCCTCGATCGGGGCCCGTCCGGACCGAATCCGAGAGAGAGGGAGAGGAGAGATCGTGAGAGGGAGAGAGGAAGAGAGAGAACGAGTGAGGGAGAGAGAGAGTTCGATGGGGGAGATATATATATATATATATTATTTTGAAAAATTAACTCTAATTGTCATAAATCTTAAATAAATTCTAATAAATGCCAAACGAACGCCTAAAAATCCACAAAAATAGCCAAAACGATCAGGACAAAGCCTAGATCCGAACTGCTACGAATCCGCTAAGGCACGAGCGCTACAGTCCCTCCCTCCTTAAAGAAATTTCGTCCTCGAAATTTAAACAGAAGGCGAAAGGAGGCAACTGTAAAATTAAAGCATACCTTGGAAATAAAAGGCTGGCTTCCCGCGTGACATAAAATAGACTCGCTTGTATCTGCAGTCAACCACGGCACCATACAATTCCAGCCAGTCCATGCCTAGAATAGCGTCATATTTGGCCAATTTCAATGCATAAAGCTTCACATGCATCTGCCGATTGCTGACGACAATAGGGGAATCTTCCAGGCAGACCGGAGTGGACATGAAATCTCCAGAGGGTAACTCCATGAGCAAATTACAGGACACTTCAGTCATCGGCTCCCCAATGCAAGCAAGAAAATCCTCGGACACAAAAGAATGAGTTGCACCAGAATCGAAAAGAACATGAGCTGGACGACCGAAAATCAAAACCGTACCTTCTACCAGATTAGCTGCCACAGCTTCTGCACAGGTGATGTGAGTGACCCTACCTCTCGGAGGACGGCCGGATGCAGAAGACTGCTGGGAAGGAACTGGAGCAGGTAGATAAGACGGCTGAGGTTGAGACGGCGGAGGAAGATGAAATTGAGGCTACTGCGGCTGGGTAAACTGTGAGAACAGCACCGGTTTCGGCTTCAGCGGATAGTCTCGGACTACGTGACCCGGCTGATCACAGCAGTAACAGACGATTGGCAAAGAACACGGCATGCCTGGATGACTGCCACCACACCTCGGACACGGACGCTGCTGACTACCGGAAAAATCTTGGCGCGGTCGAACAGAAGGAACGGACAACTAACTTGAATCGGAAGGCACCGAATGCTCAAACTTCCTCTTCGATTTCTTATTCTTGAATTGCCGGAAACGGGAATCAGAAGGAGAAGAGACACCGCTGACAGCATGAACAGCAGAAGGAACTCCTGGGACAGATGGCTGGTAAGTCGGCTGAAACTGTACAGTCGGCTGCACCATTCTGGCCTGAGAAAGCCCTCGAGTCCTCGCCATTTCCATCTCCACTGCAACAGTAGCCTGGTACGCTGAATCCAACTCAGACACTCGGGTAGCGAACAACGGCAGGCTCAATTCCGCTTTCAGTCCGCGCAGAAACTGATGAGTCTTCATAGCTTCATCAGCAAAAATATGGGGCGCGTACCTGCCAAATTCGATGAACTTATCTCGGTACTGCAACACAGTCATGTCACCTTGCGTCAGCTCTAGAAACTGGTACATCTTCGCTAACTTGAGGCAGGCTGGAGTGTAAGCACGCTCGAAAGTAGCAACGAACTCTGCCCAGGTGATTTGCCGAAGCGGACGGGAACGGAAGGCAACCTCCCACTCTTTAGTCCACCACATGCGTGCGGTACCTTGAAGCTGATAAGTAGCCAACATGACTCTCTCATCATCCGCACACTCCATCGATTGGAACACGCACTCAGTGGCATTGAGCCACGATCTAGCTGCCTCCGGATCTGATTGACCCTCGAAAGTCGGTGGGTGGAACAGCAGGAATTCCTTTAACGCTCTACCACGACCACCGGGCACTTCTTCACGCGGAGCAGGGTTGACAGAGACTGGCACAGCTGGGGCAGAGGAAGTGCCACTCTCCTCCCGAGGAGCCCGAGCTTTCTTCCATCCACGAGGTAACATCTTGAATCTAGGAAACACACGATAACGGAAAACCATCAGTAATCACGAGAAACATCCTAAGCCAGCAATGGACGACTCAGTGGACTTACTCTAGACCAGTGCGAGTTTCAATTCCTAACACAAATCTCCAACACCGCTCTGATACCAACTGTGATGACCCAAAGCTCCGGATATCGATATACCGATAACATCGATACACCGATACCAAGAACTGGGGAAGCCACCCAAGAGGTTGATGAGGCCCCTGAAGGGTTAGTGGAGTTTGCTGAGGAGTTGCATAACGAATTGAGACCGCATGCGTGCAATATTAATTAGGATAGCAATTAATAAATAAGTGCGGAAGTAATTTAAAATCTCAGAGTGGTAAAATATATACAATAGTCCAGATTTACAAATAACAGAGGTCCATTGTACAACTACACGGGGCATACCCTGGCTCAAAAGAATAAAAAAGACAAACCGATAGGAGCTGGCACTCTAACGACGGTCGGCACAACCACGAGAAGGACCGGCGGACGACTGGGGCGGCTCACCTGAAAGGAGAAAGGGTGAGTCACGGCCAGACTCAGTAGGGGTCACGCGGATCCCTACCTCACACTAAACAAGCAAGCATGCAAATATAAAAGTAATTAGAGCATGCATTTAAACAATAAACAGGCAGATGCACGATTTAATAAATAAATAATAACGACAGGAAATAGCGTTAGGAGCTAAATCTACCAATAGAATAAACCACTGCTAACCAAGTGAAGTGAGAGACGGAACAACACACTAGAAGAACAAGACCATATGCGTCCTCCGACGACTTACACTGCTTCTCGGCAACTCGCAAGTCTGGAACGTGACAAGCGAGAGACGTAACAGGACCAAACCAAGTACTAGTCAGAGCAACACTCGTCAGTGTTAGTCCAAGTCTCCGACCACGTGTGCACACACTGACTCCTACCTAGAGCCAGGCCTCTAGCTAGTCCCCCCCCCGTTGGACGCAACGGTAACCGCAGGGGCCCACGATAACTAGCTTACAAACCGTTCAATGGGAACACCCCTCCACCTCTCCCGGGTGGGACGACACGCTCAGTCACTAGGCTACGACTAGTGGTTCCATCACAAGGAAAGAGAAAGTAATTCCATCGGGATCTAATAACAAGCCATCGTTCATAAAACAACTTAAACATGGCATCTATATATCGTGGAATGCATTAGAAATTGACCATGCATGCTTTTAAAAATTAGGGGAATGTAACGGTCTCGGTCTGCCGCGTCACAGGGTGTGACGGTCGGGGAAGGGTGCGCTACAGGTCGGTGACGCGTCCCTGGCGGGCCGTCAGGTCCAGGCTGTAACGCGCCAAGACAGGGGCGTTACGCGAACGTAACGCGCCTCCCCTGAGCCGTTATGCCACGTGAAGCTATAAAAATGAGAGTTTTTCTAACGTTCAGACAGGGTGTGACGCACGCCAGGAGGCGCATCACGGAGCCCTGATGGTCGCCCGACGAACCGTCAGGCCAACCGCCTTACCAGGTCAACTATAGTCGAATGAAATGTAACGGTCGTGGGCTCGACCGTTACACACACTATGACGCACCTACTTAGGTCCGTCACAGTACTGTAACGCGTCCCATGAGGGCCGTTACCAATGTGACGGCTCCTGCTAGGACCGTCACACCGCCTGGGTTACGGACGGGTTAGGTTCAAAACTAAACTCCCTCCCGGTCGAGCCGGATCGACGGGAAAACATGGAAAAGCTGTAAAACCGGCCAAACCACAACATTGTACAACTAAGCATGCCATTGAAATTTAAAAACAACGCCTATAACAATTAATTTCACGAAATTAAGCATAAATAGGCTAACATGGAGTTTTGCATGGAAAACGAGGAAAACGGCCGTGCATGTGCGTGCATGTGGCGTCAAAATGATCCTAGCGACGCAGGGATTCCATCCCCCTACCTCGATCGCGACGAAGACGGCGATTCGGTGCCGAACGGATGAAGGGACGCCGCGGCTACACTTGGCCCCACACGCCTCCACGTACCGCGGATCGAGACAAAGCTGGCGTCCACGTGATCCTCGTGTCGAGCCCGTCCCGCCGGTACCTCCCGTGCCTCGATCAGGGCCCGTCCGAACCGAATCTGAGAGAGAGGGAGAGGAGAGATCGTGAGAGGGAGAGAGGAAGAGAGAGAACGAGTGAGGGAGAGAGAGAGTTCGATGGGGGAGATATATATATATTATTATTATTATTATTATTATTTTGAAAAATTAACCCTAATTGCCATAAATCTTAAACAAATTCCAATAAATACCAAACGAACACCTAAAAATCTGCAAAAATAGCCAAAACGATCAGGACAAAGCCTAGATCTGAACTACTACGAATCCGCTAAGGCACGAGCACTACAAAACCCCTCCTGACCCATCGTGGCCCATCAGCATCGGGCCCGCTTCAGCCCAGTCTGGTTGGGATCGAAGCAGGCCGCTCGATAGCTTGCAGACCAAAATCTGACGGACCAGTAAGGGAATATAAAGTATTCGCTAGCCCACAAGTGATGCGGGATGATCTGTCCAAGATGTACGGACGGACATCGTCATTGATAATAGACAGGCTTGTCTTTAGCATACGACGGGCTAAGACGTACGAGCATTGAGATGCATTGCATCTCTAGTGATCTCACGATCGGGCTAAGACGTACGACAGACTTGATGTGCGGCCAGCACTAACACGCTAAAGACAAGTCGGGCGGCTGACCACCGTGGCATTCTCCAGGTGGAGACGTCTCTCAACAACAACTCACTCTAGCCCGACAATCGTCCCTTGCGAGGGAAACGTGGGATCGCAGCGGTTAAGGAACCACTGTCGCTTAGGGTAATGCAGTCCGAGCTCGGTGCTCGACTGGAGCTAAGGAACGGGTGCTCACAACTCACAACCACGGCAATTTGCAACTAGCTAATGGTCCTATTCTAACAAACGCAGCATGATAGAAAATATACTAAATCAGCAATGTGAGTGTGGAACGAAGCGCGTACCACCACGACTAGCGCGTGGGGAAGAATTCCCGGTCGAATCCGACAACCCCAATACACACACTTAATAACCGTACACTTTTGGAACCTAATGCCCACTCCACGTAGGGAGGTAAAGGGCTACAAATGTAAATTTGGGGTTGCTGGAATCCGGGTTGACGGGCCGCACTCGCAGAAGACGAGGGAAGCGAGTCGGGGCCGATCGGGTGAGCCGATTGGAAGTCGACTTGATTCTGCTCGCGTAGGTCACTCGGCGCAGCAAACTTGCGGAGGCCGGTACGCCAAGATCCGACGTCCGATTGGAGTGCCATTTGTTAGAGAACGTCGGAGACAGGATGAAGATTCTCTGCTCCGAAGGGTGTGATCATATCTTACCAGATCTGGGCGCAGCAGCGACTGTTCTCAGCCTCAGGTTCTGTGCACACAGAACTACACAAGAAGGTAAATAATTACTGAAAAAATGGTTCCCGGTGTCGGAACAAGGCGCCGTTTGTTGCAGATCGTCGGAGACGTCCAGAGGAAGGATCTAACCAAGGGTTTGGTCAGATCAGCAAAGAGAAGGGCAAGGCAGCTTCTTGAAGTTGCCTCTTCTTCTGGGTCGAATCTGCACAGGGTGGTCTGCACAATCCCACGAGAATCTCTACCATGATCAGCACAGATCTCAGATCGACACGAGCTCAGCGGCAACACGAAGAGGACTCAAAATCCTACGATCACTCTGAAAGGTAGATCCAGATAGCTTAGGAGTAGATCTGTAGAAATTTGGGATCAGGAAACTCAGAATCTGGACAGCAAGCTCGGACAGATTTGTGCGACTTCACGAGACGAATTGTTGCCGGCGATCCAGAGCTATGATCGACACGAAGCCACCGCCGAATTCTCCTGACTCGCAGAAGCTTCACTGAGAATTTTTGTGGAACCAGATGCGAAGGGGATAGGGAGGATAGAGGGGCGAGTCACACGCCCAAATAAATCTCGTCATAGGATTTGGCCTAGGGCATCACACCAAAAGGAAAGAAGAGAATCACTCTCTTAATGCAATTTTCTCTCACCAATTCTTCATTAATTCCTTCATTGACACTATACACATGTTTAAATAGAGGGATGGCAAGGGGAGGGGGCTGGGAAATACGTGGGAGCAAGGGGAGGGAGAGGGGCTGCGCACCTTGACCAAGGGGGAGAGAGGGGGGGACCAAGGGAGAACACGTGCCACCTAATTTTGGAATCTAAGGGAGGGGAGTCAAGTTACGTAGGTGGCAGCCTCCCTCTTGGACCAAGAAGGGGGAAGTCCCTTTCCAAGCCTCCATTCTTTTAGCCCTTTTCACACCTAGCATGCTATCCCTTTAGTCTTGTTCACATTGAAGCCCTTTGGCCCTTTTAAGGCCCAAAATCCAATAAGTCTAGCCCATTCCCCACATGAGGTCCAACAAAGATAAAAAGAGATAATTGTCCATGAAAGGACTACAAAGGGCCCAATAAGGCCTTAAAGCAAGAAATAAGACAAGTAAGTAGCTTGATCAGACGTCCACGTCCTCCGCGAGCTAACCGGGCCCCACAGAGTCCTCGTCCACCGGCGTGTATAGCGACGTGTGTCCGCACCAATAGAAGGAATGGACGCGGGCATCCCGAGCACCGGACGACTCTTCAGCAACTGAACGTTGCTCCCACCATTATAGGCCTCTCCTCCAGCAGGGACGAGGTCACACCCACTACGCCAAGATCCTCGCCCTGAGGCCGGACTTCCCGATTAAGCAGGAACACAATGGGAAACTCCTCCCACAATTAAGGAGGCGTTACCCCATGACTTACGCCTTCCCCGTTAGGAAATGAATCTCCATCGTCAGGGTGACCTATATAAATAGGCCTCCGGTCAGATGACAAGACAAGGACACAAGAAGACAGAGACACAAAAGATGGATACCCAGACACACAGAGAAAAAGGAGAGAGATAGGAAGACAAAAGTAAAATCTCGTTGAGGGAAGCTAGCTCCATCGTTCCATCACATCCCTGCGACTCTTCGAGCACGACCTATGCCCAGCAAGCACTCTCCGAGCACTCGCCAAGCGTGGCGAGCAACTCCGGGAATCTGGCTCCTACTCCTAGGCTTGTTCACTCCCCTCTCTCCCTCTCTCTCCCTCTCTGCCTCCTACTGTTCTACACCTCAGCGTGATCCTGACTTAAGCATCGGATGGTTATTCCCTGGGGAAACACCCAGAGATCCTTCTGACACTGTCTTTCTAGTGCATGCAGGCTTTCATGGGTGGCTAAACACCTTTTCCCAACTAAACAAATTTTAAAAGTGTGGTACGGGGTCTGGGACCATTTTCTCACCTCTACATTTGTTGGCGCCGTTTGTGGGAACGTGACTAAAGGCCATGGCACCCCATGGAAGCTATCGCAACACTAACAATCGTGACCGAGGATCCCACCAGGTCTCGAGTTCCCGACGGGGGTCCCAGGAGGCGTCCACATCTACTCGACTACAACGCGGTGCTGCCATCCACAGCCCCGCCGCTGACGAGATGGTAGAGATGTGTCGACAGCTCCAGGCGTTGATGGAATTATGTCAAGGCCTCCTCAACTGACCTACGGGGCAGGACCGCGTCTCAACGGAGTTACCCCAGAATGGGGGAGCCCTCACCATAGCGGAATCCCACCCAGGTGCGTAAGCCCTCCCACATGTCCGTCGCGTAATCTCAGCGTCCGCGTATCTCTCCCGCACCACGGCCTCGCAGCCCACTCCACCCCAACCCGGAGATGGTACAACGGCTGTAACATTACGAGAAAGTAGGACGCGAGCTGGAGGGCAATGTCCTATACTTGGACGACGTTGTACTTACCATGAAAACTTAGGGGCTCATTGACGATGACGTCGACTTTCATCCTCCTTTATCCAAGGAGATCATGGAAGCCCCCATTCCTCCAAAGTTTCAATTGTCGTCGTTTACCCCATACGACGGCACCACCAATCCGGCCGACCACATGTACAGCTTCGAATTGAACCTGGTGTTCCATGGAGCCTCGGATGCTGTGAAATGTCTGGCGTTCGTCACCACACTCCGAGAGAATGCTCGGACCTGGTTCAAGTCTTTGCCCGTCTGATCAATCACCTCCTTCTAGTAGCTGAAGAAGCTATTCAAGGAGAACTTCATCGGCTACCTAAAGAAAGCCAAGTCCGCAGTGAGCCTACTCGCCGTCAGAAAGGGACGCGAAGAGACCTTATGAGACTATGTGTCCCATTTCCGGATGGAAGCCCTCCGCATCCCTCACCTTGACGTCAGCATCACCACTACCGCCTTGATGCAAATGACCCGAGATCCCATTCTCCGATGATTGCTTGGAGTAGAAGCCCTAACGGCCCTGATGGATCTCCTCGCCTTGGCCCAAAAACATGCCAGCTGTTAGCCTACACCCTTGGGATTCCAGAAGCTCCTGAAGACCGATGTACTAAGCCCTCATCTTCTGAAGCTGAGCCTCCAGCAATGACAGCTCGATGCGGCTATCAGCCAGTTGCCAAGCAGCCTCTCGGAAGTGGACTCCCCACATGCCAAGGGCCCCGAGCCATCGAGCACAGGTTCGTAGCCGACAGACTGAACAATTCCCCGTCAATCCCCGGGGAGAGGATGGCCGAGGGCTCCCTCTGCTTCATGGACTTCTCCATCGGTGTGTAGGCTTCCCGCTAATAGGTGAGTATCCCTAGGGCATCCTCGGTCAGGGGAGTGTTGGGATCAACAACATGGCATGTCGTCTCGCCCCTTTCGGTTAGCTCCTCGACGGGAACCGATGGACTAGCCCCCATCAGCGGCGATGACAACCTTCTTCTTTTTCAAGAGGCGACGCTGGTGGTCCATCACCGCCACGGCCCCAAGATCAACCTGTCGACGCTTGTCCCTGGCCATCGGCGAGACCTCGACAGGTATGTCCGATGAGCTCCTCGGACTGCTAGAAATGGCTAGCCGCGTGAGTGCCCGAACCGGCGCTGGGTGCGGATAAGGCGGCCACAGGGGAAGACGATGAAGGTTGGCACAAGCCCTAAGCCACTGCCGACAAGGGGTATGGCAGGCGCCTCGGCTCAAAGATGATTGCCAGTTGGGGGTCTACAGTGGTCACCTTATCCTCACCAGGCTCGATGTGGTCGCATGGCTGGGGAACAGCCAACAGTCGCTCTACCGTCTCGAACCGTAGTTCTGGCGGTGGTGGAGCCCCTCCATCACAATAAGATGGTTATAAGTCAAAGATAGAGGCACCATGGAAAGGACAAGGGCCATACCAGGAGGTAGTGGGGGACTCAATCCTAATTTCTGAAGTACTTCGAGAGTCAGCCTCATGTCGGCGTCGTGAAGGGGGTGATGAAGAATGGCCTTTACCACCTTAGCTTCCTCGGTGATTGGGGTTGAAAAATTGTCACCCGCATGAAGTTAGGGAATGTTAAAGAAACCCCAGTCGCTAGCTCGGCCAATCCCCCTACCTTCATTACGATAACAAAGCGCTCGGCCCAGCGCTTGATGTTGGCTACGACAGTGGAAACAAAACTGATGGATCAGTTGTTTCTGGTACAAAGATAAAAAGATGGGTAATCAGCACCAGGACAATGCTGAAGACTGCAGAATTGGTGGAAGAGATGGAGGGTGGGCGTGATCGCCGCCCAGTTGCAGATATGCACGAAGGCGCAGAGAAGATGCCAAGAATTGGGGGAAAGATCACCCGGATACTTACCGTAGAAGTGAAGAACATACTTAAAGAAGGAATGAAGGGGAAGGTGAAATCCTACCCAGAAAAACTCAATAGGGATATTGATGCCGTCGGGGTAATATCATCCTAAGTACTCCTTGATGGCAGGGAAGATGATGTCGCATGCAGTCGGCTAGAATCTGGAAGGCCTCCCGGAAGCCGTGGACAACCTGGTAAGATACAGGGTGTAATGCCCTGAATCCTTAGTAGGTCTTGTTGGATCTTTATTGGATCTTTCGAATCTGTTTCGGTGAGTTTCGGGTCGCTTTTGTGGCTTCCGAGTTGAGTTTTATGATCCGTGTGGGTTTTTCTCTCGTACTAGTTACGGAACCCTACGGTGAGTTTATTTGTCAGTTCATCGACTCGAGGATGCTGCAACAACGATGTACTCTCCGAGCCGGTCGTTTTGACTATTTTTGCGTATTTTTCTGAGATAGGGGGCCAAAAATCAGAATTTTGAAAATTAGGAAAATTCATAATTTCTTTTCCCTTTTTCTTTCCTTCCTCTCTCCTCCCTTCTCATTTCGCCGCCGCCTTATCTCTCTCACGTTTTCTCTCCTTTCGAGCTTCCTTGGCTCTGGCTGTAGATGGAGGACCTAGGGGCGCGTGCTGGGGATGCTGTGGAGCTGGTCGGGTGCGCGACGGGGTGAGGATGGAGTGGTTTTGGCACGATCCCGAACGGTGGATTCAAAGCCGGCGTTTGAGCTCGTGGTGTGGTTTTCGGCGCGGTTTAGTCCCTACGAGACACGGTTTCTTCGGTGGAGGTAGGGAGATAGATCGCCTACATGTTCTGCACGTTTTCCCTACTTCTGTGCGTAGTTTGGTGCTCGACCGGGAGAGATTGTAGATCGTGATAAATCCACACATGAAGAAGTGGAATTTAAATATGAGAAAGCGTAATAAAAATAAGGGGAGATGATGATATAATAAAGAAAAGAAGAAGCACGTGGTGCTACTGAGGAGGGTGATCGCCAGAGGGGTTACCTCAAGAAGAAACAAATAAGATCGCGAATACCTGGTGGAAAAGAAAACGCGGGATGGATTGTGAATTCCTCCTCCTCCTTCAATCGGCCGGCCGATGAAGGGGGTTTTCCTTTATTGATTACCCTTGTAAGAAAGACAAAACAAACAATAAGTGGATCAGCCAAGTGCACGTAGTATCAATCCCAAGGAGATAATTTGATGATGAAATAAGAACAAAACATGCGCACCTTTCTTTTTATTTTTAAACCCCTAAAGAGATAGGGAAGGAGAAGATATGATGAAGCTAACGTAAAAAGAAGAAAAGAAACACAGTGGACGTGATGATCGATCTATGAAGACAAAATACACAAACAAAATAAACAAAGTAAACAAAGAAAACCCTGCTGTCCCTGACGACAGTAAAGGGAAACAAAGGCGACGCGGTTAACAGGAAGAAGAGGAAGCAGATGAAGCAAAGCCCTTCTAAAAGAACGCACAGGAAGAAGATGAAGAGCCTCTGTAACTCTGATCTTGTCTAATCTCGTAACCCGTAACCTGCAACCCGTCAACCTGACCTGCCAATCTAGTAACTCGTTTCTAACCTCTGCCAAGATTGACCAGAGCATCCTTTTATAGGATTTCAATGGAAGATAAACTCAAATTTGGAAGATAAGGATAGGCAAGGATCAAAGAAGGCAGGACTCTAGTTCTAATTCGAGCAAGGAGACCAACGGAGGCAGGGAACTCTCCAGGAAAGTTGAGTTTAAGCAGAACACGGAAAGGTGAAACACGACCTTCAGAAGGGCGTCAAATAACAAATTGACGACCTACATCAAGACGTTACTCAAAAACACGACCATGATTAAGGGCGTCACTTCTTGGATTAAATTTTGACAATAAAACTTACTTTATTTGAAAATTATGAGGAAACGCCTGAGATGAAGGCGTTACTTGAAAACACGCCCTGAGGAAGGACGTTAATCAATAATTGGAATTTATTTTGAAATCGGATAATACCACGAATTGACGCCCTGACATTTGGTCGTCCTTTCTTTTGAACACGCCCTAGATAAGGTCGCTTTTAAAAACACGCCCCTCTTCAGGTCGCGAATCACAAAAAATGCAAAGACCAAACCACAAACGCACAAAAAAAGAAAGAAAAAGTTCATATTATAGAAATATTGAAGTTCACTTTGGGGCGTCAACATAGTGACATGAGATTTGATCAACATAGCATCAATTTTGGCGTGTCTACAGCTGCCCCGCCTTGGCGTCTGCTTTGCAAGGGAGTGAGACGAAAATGAAGTGAAAGTGCAACAAACGGAATGAAGTGGAGCGAACTGATAAGTAGATGCCAAGGTGTGATGTGACACGCCTCAGACACTAAGCATTGGAAATCTTTCCAAGATTCTGAGTAAAACAACTTCGAGTGATTCCAAGGAAGCATCGATTTGCTGGATAAAGGAGATTAAACTAAACAAGTAAAAATGTGCGCATGGCACGATAAGGAGACACCATTGGAGAGCGGTTACCAGCCAACGTGGACGTGCTACAACCAAGGTGGATTTGCAAAAAAATAAAGGGAATTGAGATGAAGACCCAGCAAAGGGACATTTTTAAGAAATCAGCCTAAGCGGCTTCAAAGAGAATAAAGTACTCAATTTGGAATGGAATGTCTCATGTCAACTCAATCAAGAGCGAGTGACCTTCATTACTGCCATAATATGAAGATTTTCAGCATGAAGCTCAAAGTCCTACATGATGCATGCTGGGCTAAAAGAAAAACTAAAACAAACTAAAAAATAGAAAATAATCAAGGATAATATTGCTAAGCCATCTAGATTTGGTCAAGAATCCAGATCTCTGAGCTAACACTAAGTCGAAGCCTGTTTGTCCGCGCATCAACTCAGAAAGTGGAACCATCGTCCCAGACCTTCAACGACTCAACGGCCTATCCGTGTGATCAAGATTCTCCTGGAACTATCACCGTTTTTGATGAAGGGGAACTCAAATTCCAGGTTCATCAGAACCACAAGGTCCTTGATATGCTATAATAGGGTAAAAATATCATATAGTAATAATGCTTACAAGGATGTTACTTCAACAGTGATCCTGGCATCTCGAAACCTGCAATCTTCTGCACTTTGAAAGTTCATTAGTCTTCCCATAATTTCAATATGAATAATCCTCAATTCAAAGCATAACATGATCATAAGTGCTAAATAAAATAAAATTCCAATGAAATAATAGCACTTAAGTTCATCAGAGCATGTAGGGAAGCAAATTCATAAGCTCACAAATTCACGCCTGGACTGAACGGCGTCAAAACGTAAAAGGCGCCTTAGGATGAGGGCGTCAAAAATAAAAACACGCCCTTCACTGAGGCGTGAAACGCATCGAGAGTTCACGAAGGAAACGACCCGCTCAAGGTCGTTACACAAAACACGACCTCTGTAAGGTCGTCAATTCAACAATTGACGCCCTAACTGAAGGCGTTAATTAAGCACAAACTTCCGTTTCCAATTCGAAAGCTAAACCCAGTCCTAGTAGCCATAAACTTTCTAACTCCGAACAGCCTTGAGACTCCCCGAACTTCTATAAAGGGAAGGCAATTCCTCAAATCAATCAAAGCAATCCTCCGAGCTCTGTTCTTCTGCCTATTTTTTCTGTCTGTTCTTCTGCAGGCACCGCAACCGTCCGAGCTTCTTCCTGCAAACCGAAGATGGAGAGGGCGATTAAGAGGTCCAAAGCTTCCACTCCCAGGCTAACCGATATTAACGGGCATATCAGCAGTAGAATTTCCATGAATCAGGTAGAGATAAAATCCTTCTGTTCTTTTCCACTCTTGTCTTAAATGTTCTTCTCTTCTGCATGCTCATTTATCCTTCTTTCTCTGCATTGTTCTTCCTTTCTTCCTTACGCAGGACTACCCGAATGTCCCAGGAGCAAGGAGATTTACAAAAATTAAGTGGCTGCCTCTTATACTCTCCAAATTTTCTTCAGACATGAGAGTCTATTTAACAAGATGGCATCTTTTAGGCTTAATTACTCATGCCAAACACTATGATCAAATTCACCTTGATTGGGCTGCCATAGGAGCTCTAGTTGAAATATGACACCCTTCCACCCATACCTTCCTTTTCTCAACCTTCGAAGCCACCGTATTATTGGAAGAATTAGAGATGATCTTCGGCTTAAAGAGAATGAAGCAAGGAGATGAGGAGAAGATGACCATCATGCCAAAACCAATCTCCTCTCATGAACTATTAACAAGCTTGATTCCTAACCCCAACCTAGTGAATCAGATCAAAGCCACTAAAGGAATCAACCTTCTAAAGCTCGCCTCATGGGTGTAAAAGAGAGCAGATCAAGCCAAAGAAGATGAAGAGATAGAGCGTGTAGCAAAAGCCTTCGTGGTGTGCTTAGCGGGAGCACTCCTATTCCCATCCACGGAGGATTTTCTAGAAGAGGCACAATTAAGCGCCGTGGTGAGCCTATGGGAAGGAGATAGAGTTGGACTGGCTATTCTAGCCTACCTCTATAGCGGGCTTACCTCGGTGGCGATGGGAAGGCCCATCTACGGATGCATGCTAGCACTCTCTAGTTGGGTAGATCTCCACCTCAAGTTCGATCCATGTGATGAAGCCCAACAATCCTCGAGAATCTTCTCAAAAAGCCCACTCTCTTATATGACCGGTTCACTTGGGATAAGCAATAGAGTGACGAACCGGATTCCTCAAATCAAGAAGAGAGCGGAATGGAGAGAACACCTCAAAGTAATGCCAAAGAACCTCTTCACTTGCGCCCCGGGAATACTCAAGACTCAAGAACTCCGTGCAAGATTTTCTCCCGGGACGGACCTTCGACTTATAGGCGCTTCGGAATTTATCTTGTACAATTCACATCGGTGCCTTCCTCAACTCGGGCTTCCACGGCGAGTATTCGAGGACCCATCTCACCTCCCTCCTATCAAAACAAGGGACCTTGGCAGCAATGAAGATGGAGAAGACACAACCACAATCCAAGCTCTGTGGAAAATCAATAAAGCTCAACAACCTGTGGAAAGCCTAGAAGACGACAGAGATGAATGGAAGTCTTATGTAATAGCTTTGAGAAAATTGAGGCCCAAAATGGCTCATTAAGCATTGTAATCTTTTCCTTCCAATAATTCAATGATATTTCCTTTGATTGAGCCATATTACTGTTTTCTAAATAACTCTTCCAACGTTCTGTGATTCTGTTGCAAATAACGCCTCAAGAAATGCCGTGAATTCCAGAAATGACGCCTCAGACAATGTCGCTTTCAACATTCCAGCTCACAAATTTGACACCTTCACCAATGGGCGTTAACTGCAACACAACTTAAACAAAGGCGTGGATTGATTCAAATTCCCAAAATATATTCGTTGAAATTCCAAAAGTAACGCCCTTAACTAAGTCACGGATCATCAAAATAATGCCTCAAGCTCAGACGTTAATCATAAACAACAATTATTACTTCCATCGCATCAATCAATACCCATTAAATGCGTCTGACGACGGTTATCATTCCCCATGCACACAGAAATAACGCCTTAATAAACGTCGCCTATTATCAAAACACGCCCAGAGAGATGGGCGTCAATTCCACAAATCACGCCCTTCATCAAGGCGTGTCTTCTTTTCGAGTGCCAAAAGGCCTTTTCCCTTCTTCTTCTTCCTCCTTCGTCCCACTCTCTCCATTCTTCTGCAAGCCCTAACCGAAGCCCCCCATTTCTCATTCTCTCTCTCTATCTCTCTCCCTCCCTAACCCTAGCCCTAGACATGGCCGGAGGAGGCTTGAAGCGGCAGGGTGGCTGCCCCAGAAGTGGTTGATCTAGGCGAAGACGCCCACACCGAAGAAGAAGCCCCTCCTTCAGCGGCGGAGGAACCTCCGGCGACGGCGGCCGACGAGGCTCCAACGGCGACGGGCGATGAGGAAGACGAAGAAGAAGGTGAAGGAAATGAAGAGGGAGGAGAAGAGGGAGAAAACGAAGAGGGAGAAGAAGGTGAGGGCGGTGAAGAAGAAGAAGAAGATGGTGATGAACCACCGCCCACGGCGGCGGCTCCTCCCCGTGCCGGCCAGCTCCGGCGACCTAGGCAGCCACGGCCTCAACTGGCAGAGCCAAAGCACAAGAAGGTAGGCCCCTAATCCGATTTCCATTTTTTTCATTTTAATTTCATTTTTTATGCAATTTCCATAGCCCTCGGGGTATAAACCCTGCAACCCAGAGAATCAGGGGCGTCACGTTTTAAAAATGAAACGCCCAACCCAAGGGCGTTAATTAAATTATTTCCTGAAAAATAATTAACCCCATGAGAACACGCCCTAAAGCATGTCGCCCATTTATATTCATATCATGCTGTTAATTTCCATTAATTCCTTGCTTTAATTATTTTCCATGAATTATTCGCATGCTGTTATTTCTATTTTCTGAAGAACTTGAAAACAACGCCCCCCACTAGGGCGTTAATTCAACAACAGACGACCAAACCAGCGGTCGTCCATTCATTAATTCCTGATTAAATTAACGGACCCATTCGAAAAACGCCCCACCCAAGGGCGTGACTTGAAATATTTTTAAGAATTTCAGAAATTAACCATAGGATCACGCCCAACACAGAGGCGTTTCTTAGATAACAGCGACCTTAGGGTAGGTCATGAATTCAAAACATACTTAAGAACCACGCCCTCCTCAGGGGCGCTAATTCAACAAACCACGACCTGAGGATGGTCGTTAATTAAATCAAACATTAACATAACCCAAGGCAATCAAAAAATGAGATTCAGCATGAATAATCAAAATAATTAAGTGAAAATTCTTTTCTTTACATGCAGGGATTGATGAGGACGCGCATCTCCTGGGTCATGGTCCGGGCAGCATACTACGGCCTCCCCGAGTTTCAGAGAGCGAGGGTAGATGCTATGGGGTTTGGGGCCTTCCTTAGCATAGAGCCAGTCAGACCCGACCTACCACTTATCCAGGTTCTACGGGAGAGATGGGACAGGACTAGCCGGGCATTCTTGATACCATGGGGGCATATGGTTCCTACCCTGGAGGATGTGGCTAGGATCACCGGATTGAGGGTAGACGGTGAGGCTGTGAGCGGGATCACCTACCCTGACTACATTGAGTTCGCCCAGAGGCTGCTAGGGCTAGAGATGGTCTACGAGACGCCTAGCGAGTGTAGGACTATCTTCCGCACCGACCTTACTACAGTGATGGGCTTAGGGAATGCTAGGCATAGGTCCGGGGAGACCCTAGGGCAGTTCTCTCAGAGGTTGATAGACGGGGCTAGGGCGGTCTACTGTCAGGACCCAGCTGACAGGGAGAGAGCAGACCGGGACTTGAGGAGGTTCCTACTACTGCTGCTCGGGAGGCTATTGCTCGGGACAAAGGGCGACGTCATCAACTGTCGATTCCTAGGGATACTCGAGGACCTGGAGGCAGTTGGCAGCTACGCCTGGGGAGCAGCACTGCTGGCGCATATGATGGCCAACCTGTCCACGGGGACAGGTCGAGAGACGACCGTCAGTGGCTTCTCACATTTTCTTCAGGTATGCATTTTTCCTCTTTTCTTTTCTTTTTATTATTATTATGCATGTGAGTGCCTTACTAATGCAATGCATGGGTGCAGGTTTGGAGCCACCTATACATGCCGATGGGGCGCGTTGACCCACGGCCTGGAGGTGAGGGAGCTTTTCTCTTAGCGCGGCGCTGGCTTCCGGTTGTGTTTGGAGCCCCACTGGGCTACGAGTTGTGGGTGCTGCGGAGAGAGTTCCGAGACTTCCCTCCCTCGCTGGTATGTATGAATGTTATGCATCTTTCTTTTGAATTTATTTTGAATTTATTATGATGCTGATGAAATGATGACATGTATGTTTATGAATGCAGGTGTGATGGAGACCCTACGAGGGGATGACAGATGAGGGCCAGCCGTGGGTCGTAGCGGGCCGACCTCGTTTTGGGCATGAGCTCTGGGTTCATTGCCTGAGCGAGATCGAGCCGTTACGGCTTAGGTTGGTGATGAGGACGCTGGGCCTCCACCAGGAGTGGGTAGAGGTCGGCGAGCCACGCGGCATCGGGAAGAAGACGCGCGGTCGTACAAAGGCGACCGACTGGAGAGTGCGGTTCGAGGAGCAGTACGCCGACTGGCAGCGAGGCGGGACCAGATTCACTTCCCGAGCGACTGACATCTCCGAGTACCTCCGGCGCTACTGGGAGGTTTACGCCGGCCGACCCCAGATGAGGGTCTTAGGGGTATGTATGAATGTAATTGTTTCTAAATTAAAGCAAATGCTTATGTTTCTATCATGTGACTAACATGTAATGAATGCAGGATGCGCGGGACATAGCGGCGATGGATCCCCAGGCCCACCTACACAGCCTGGAGGACCAGCTGGCCGCCACACGGGCCGACCTAGAGGCCCTGGTGAGTGTTTAAATTATTTCTATATGTAAATGTATTTTTGTTGAATTATTGATGATTAGCCACTGACGATCTTAATGAATGCAGCGTGCCCAGCAGGGAGCAGTGAGGAGAGACCCAGGGGAGGCCTCCAGCTCGAGAGGACCCAGTGCAGAGGTGACTGCACTGGCAGAGCAGCTAGCCGGAGCGATCGCACGAGCCGAGGCAGCAGAGCGCGATCTCGCTTCACGGGTAAATTCCAAAACACAAATCATTCAAATATTGATTATATAATTGTGCACTGATGAAATTCATTTTACAGACTGAGGAGCTTCGAGCCGCTCTTACCTGCGTTGATGAGGGCTTCCGTGCGACGAGCACACAGGTGAGTGGTTCAATCATGTATTGCTTGTATTGCTAGATTACTGAATCATTGCATTTAATTGTGGAATTGATGATTTGCTTACCTGTTTGCAGATGACTCAGCTTCAGGCGGTACGTACCGAGTTGGCGATCCATGATCAGCGGATCTCAGAGCTAGAGAGGTCCCTGAGGCGACGAGAGGAGCTTCCTCAGGACGTGGCCGAGCTGCGGGTGGCTCTTGAGCTGGAGAGACGTGAGCGTGCCCGGGAGCGCGAGGAGCGTGCTCGTGAGCGGGAGGAGTACCAGGCGGAGCGTGCTCGGTACCAGGAGCAGATAGCAGCACGCGAGCGAGAGCTAGCAGATTCGAGGACCCAGCTGATCCTTTCCCAAGAGCGGCTATGAGTGTCTGAGGAGCGTCTCCAGCGAGGGCGTGAGCGAGCACGGGCTGCGGGGTACTCCTTCACCAGCTCCACCTTTGTGGCGGGCTCTTCCCTCCGTGAGAGGAGTGAGGCAGGTGGCCAGGCTCGAGTTCCAGCTTCTTCATGGGGTCCCATGCCTCCTCTACCAGCACCAGCTCGGGACGGCGAGGAGGAGGTTGAGAGTAGGAGAGAGGAGGGTGGAGGCGAGAGCTGAGAGACTTACTTGTACTCCTCCACCCTCACACTTGTACTCAGACATTCATGATGTATATATATATGAGATTGAGATTTCTTTTGTTACCTGAGCACTTTGTGTGGTTGTGGCCTTGTGTTTGTGTACTTTGCTTCTTTCCACGTTCTTTGTGTTTGCTTTACTTTGTCCTGTACGACTATAATCCACACTTTGAACAAACAGGTTAATTCATCTGTTCGACTTGGCCCCTTGCTCAATAAGCAAGGGGTGCCTTTACTTTTGACCTTAATAGCGGGTCAAGGGGCCAAGCCTTTAATCAAATAAGGTAAATAAAATACTGATAACGGGGAGATGCATCATGCAAGCATGCATATGTAAACCATAAATAAAAGATGCCCATGCAAGCATACATTGTGAAGAAATGCATTTTTTTCTTTGTTTTCTCTCATTTATATTTTTTTTGTTATTTTTCCTGAAAAACGCGCCTTAGAGTAGGTCGTGATTCGCATAAAGACGCCTTTAGGAGACGGCGTGAATTTGAAAAAGAAATCTGATTTTGAGAAAGACACGACATGCTCAGAGACGTTATTAGGAAAGAGACGACCTAATCTAGGACGTTAATTATATAAAAAGCGCCTTAGCGGAAGGCGTTAATTGAATTATTCTGCAAAAAAGGTTGACAAGGCTATCAAGACCACGGGTCCTACACGGTCACTATCTAAAATTCATTAACCTTTCTTGAGTAATTAAAAGGGAGTTGACGTGATCATATTTGACTTGTATTCGAGATTTCGCACAGTGTAATTTCTTAAGTCCGTCTTGACCATCCTGCTAGTTCGTGACTTACCACATAGAAAGGATGGAAGAACATATAAGAGAAGCCCATAAGGGATTCTGAGATGCTCAAGGTAAAGTTACCTCCCCCACCCTATGCCTGTTGGGGTTCGGTCTTTGGCGTAAGGAAATTTGTTACCTTTTTGCTCATTTATATTGCACGCATACGCCCAAGGTTTTCCTTGCGGGGACTTTGCCCTCTTGACATGCTTTTCTTTTCACAACTTGACTTTCACTTTGGAATTGATTTGCATTGATGAAAATAAACCTAATTGTACTTGGGCTTTTGTGGCATTTGCTCCCTTTTGGGCCCTGACTTCCACCTACTAGGGCAGCGGATAGGCTTGGCGTGTCTACCCCGAGGTCTCCCTTCCTCCCTTATGGGCCGAAGAAGAAAAGAATGGGTATTGTCTTTCACTTTTAGTCAGGTTTTTGACTTTCCATCGGATTTTGTACTGCTTGAGCTCAAGAATAAGCGTGTAGTGTGTGCGGGAATCAACCCCCTTTTAAGTTAGCAAGACTGATGAATGAATTCTGAATTTTGACCTTTCGGACCTTGATCCTTCGTGTGCCATGGCACCAATTTTGATTTCTTTCGATTTGAAGAACTTCTATTTTTATTTGCTTTTGGAATTTCTATTTTTTTTTATTTTGGAAATATTCCATTTTGTTTTGATTTTTTTGAATCAATTTTCATTCATTTTTTTTGATTTTGAAAATTACTCTCTATATATATTTGTTTGGATTTCTGAATCAAGGGTAGTATTTCTTAAGATACAAACCATTCCAAGGGTGAGTTAACTCTTCTCCTTCAGCATTAATCAGTTTATAAGCATTACCAGGAAAAACATCTTTTATAACAAACGGTCCTTCCCAATTGGGTTGGAGTTTTGAGCGGGGCCCGCCGAGTTTTACAAAAACTCTTTTAATTACCATCTCACCGACTTTGAATTTTCTCTCAATTACTTTCTTTTGATAAAAACGCGAGAGCCTGTTTTGATAAGCGCGCGCATGCTCAGCGGCGACCAGACGCTTCTCGTCTAGGAGTTCCAATTGGGCAAGGAGCGAATCACGACGCTCATCAATAGAAAATTCCTTATCCAATTGTACTCGTAGAGAGGGAACTAGAATCTCATAAGGGACTACTGCCTCCATTCCATAAGTAAGGGCGAAAGGGGTTTGCCCAGTGGGGGTACGAATGGAAGTGCGATAGGCCCAGAGAGCTTCAACTAGCTTGTCTGGCCAATCCGAAAATTTATTAGCCTCACACGTCTTTTTGACAATTTTTATCAAAGTTTTGTTAGTGGCCTCTGCTTGGCCATTGCCCTACGGATAATAGGGAGAAGAATGATGCAATGTAATGTTGTACCTGTTGCAGAGATCCTTGATTTCCTGAGAGATAAATTGAGGTCCATTGTCGGTGACGATGGTGCTCGGGATGCCGAACCTCGTGATGATGTTCTTCATTATGAATTTGCAGACGTTGTCGCTTTAATCTCCACGTAAGCTTCCGCTTCAGCCCACTTGGTGAAGTACTCCGTTGCCGTGAGGATGAACGATTTTTGTTTGGTCAGGAGGTTCGAATCACCAAGAGGTCCAATGATATCAAAAGCCCACATGGCGAAAGGCCATGGGGAGGACGTAGGATGGAGTGAAGAAGCAGGAGAATGAATCTTGTCGGCGTGCAGTTGGCACTTAACACACCTTCGAACATAGATGGAACAATCCTCTTCTAGAGTTGGCCAATAGAACCCTAGCCTAAGATCTTCTTAGCTAGCATCTGGCTATTCACATGACCACCACATACTCCAGAATGCGCCTCTTCCACAACTTCCAAGATTCATCATCATCGAGGCATCTTAATAAAACACCAGTGAGCCCTCTCCTGTAGAGCACACCTCCAACCAAAACATAACGCTGAGCCACTCTTCTAATTGCTTTCTTTTCTTCTACAGTGGCTTCCTCAGGATAGGACTGATCATTGCAATATCTGGCAATCTCATAATACCAAGGCTTCTCTTCGTCAGCCAATTCCTCTTCCCAGTCTAAAAGCATGACCTCTTTGCCTTTAAGAGATTCCTTCTGCTTAACCTTTTCAAGCACCTTATCCCTAATATCGAGGAATGCACGATCCTTAATAGCTGGAGTGTCACGCTGATGAATCAGAGGAACATGAAAATCACGCTCAGGAGGGAAGACTAAAGCAGAGGCCAAAGAGGCAAGGGCGTCGGCCAAGATGTTCTGGCTACGAGGAACATGGACGAAGATTAACTTGGTGAAGAGTTTGACATAAGCTGAAGCGAGTTCTTGGTAGGGTTTGAGCTTAGGATTGATAGTGCGGCACTTGACCAGCACCTGGCGCAGAATGAGTTGGCTATCACCGACAATCCTCAAATGGGTGACACCATATCGATGGGCGGTTTGAAGACCCGCCAAAAGAGCTTCATACTCAGCTATATTATTGGTGACAGGAAAAGTGAGCCGAGCAGCAAATGGGATGGTGACCCCTTCTGGTGTTAAAAGAACCATGCCGATCCCTCTTCCTTGGGAATTTAGAGCTCCATCAAAATGTAATGTCCACATCGGATCGTGGGGTTGATTAATGGACATTAATTCTTCATCTGGAAACTTTGAATTGACAGGATCAAAGTGTGGGAGAGGGTGGTGAGCAAGGTGTTCAGCAATGGCGTAGCCTTTGATAGCTTTCTGCTGAATGTAAGTGATATCAAATTGAGAAAGGAAGCTTTGCCAGCGTGCTAATCGATCAGTGAGGACAGATGTTTCAAGGAGGAATTTAATCGGATTCATGCGAGCAATGAGGTGAACCTCGTGAGCTAGGAAATAGTGTTTTAACTTCTGAACTACCCAGACTAAAGCAGCGCAAGTCTTCTCCATGGCTGAGTACCTCTGCTCACAGGGGTTAAGAAGTTTAGACAAATAGTATGCTGCCCTCTCCTTACCTTCTTCATCCACTTGAGCTAAGACAGCACCTACAGAGTCATCCAGGACTGAGACATAGAGAATAAGTGGTTTGCCTGGAATTGGCGGCCTCAGGACAGGAGGATTAGCCAAATAATCCTTCAATCCGTCAAAGGCTACCTGACACTTGCCGTCCCAATTGAACTTGACTCCCGGCTTAGTAAGCTCGTAAAACGGCCTGCATCTTTGTGAGTGCTGGGAGATAAAGCGGCGAATAAATTACAACCTCCCGATTAATCCTCGAACTTCCTTCAAATTCTTGGGAGGAGACATATCTCTAATGGCCCTTGCCTTGTTGGGATCAACTTCAATTCCCCTCTTGCTAACAATGAAACCAAGCAACTTCCCTGAAGAAACGCCAAATACGCACTTCTTGGGGTTCATCTTCAACTGATACTCTCGTGATCATTGCAAGACCTTAGCTAGAACCCCAGGATGTTCAATCCTTGTCCTTGATTTTACAACCAGGTCATCCACATACACCTCAATATAAATATGAATCATGTCATGAAAAATCGCCATCATAGCCCTCTGATAGGTGGCTCCAGCATTCTTAAGTCCAAAAGGCATGACCACATAACAATAAGTACCCCATGGTGTAGTGAATGATGTCTTCTCTTGATCTTCCTCAGCCAGACGAATTTGATTGTAACCTGAGAAGCCATCCATGAAAGAGAGAGTCTCAAATCCTGCCGTATTATCGATCAGAACATCAATATGAGGGAGGGGGAAGTCATCTTAGGACACGCACGGTTGAGGTCCCGGAAGTCTATACAAATCCGAACTTTTCCATCTTTTTTCATAACCGGGACGATGTTAGCCACCCAATTGGGGTAGAGGACAACTCTAACAAATCTAGCCTTATGGAGCTTGTCGACCTCTTCTTTCATCTTTAAAGCCATATTAGGGTGGAAACGCCTCAGCCGTTGCTTGACCGGGACAGACCCTGGCTTAAGTGTAAGGCGGTGTTCAACGAGC
Organism: Amorphophallus konjac; assembly: GCA_022559845.1. NCBI lineage: Eukaryota > Viridiplantae > Streptophyta > Magnoliopsida > Alismatales > Araceae > Amorphophallus > Amorphophallus konjac. The sequence goes on from CM040125.1 coordinate 13,426,160, forward strand.
GCAGGGTCTAATCCAGGCATATCTTCATAACTCCATGCGAACGTGTCCTTGTATTCTTGCAGAACCAAAATGAGCGCCTCCTCTTCGGAGGACGGTAAATTCTTGCTTATGAGGACAATCCTAGGATCTTCCTCGGTACCCAAATTAATTTCTTTGGTAGGCTCTTCTACAGAGGCTGATGGTTCGTCAAATCGTCTTATGCCACTAGCAAAAGCATCAGCCTCGTCCTCATATTCTTCATAACTTTCATCCCCCTCTTCAATAGGGTCTTCGTCATTCATGATTTCATAGACACCCAAACCCTCATAAGAAACAACAGCATCCTCATATTCTAACTCTGGCAGGATGATTGGATTCTCTATGAATTCAGGAAGAGCTAAACAAGCCTGGCATCTGATAGCTAACTCTAACAGAAACCTATGGGAATCTGCTTACCCTTGGACTTCTTATGTGAATCTACCCCTTGAATTTTAGCGTTAGCAGAAGAAGAGGAGGAGCAACTAGCTTGATCAGAAAAAGGAAGGGAAGGAGGTGAAAAAGTGGATACAGGAGGTGATACAGAGGAAGTCCCCTCACCAGAGGGGGAGAAAAGATTTAGCAATGAATCTTGAAGGAGCGGTCCCTGGGTTGGGACGCACTCAGAAGAGAAATAGGAGGTCTCCTCGACAGAAATGGAGGATTGAAAATTTGGGAATTTGGCATTTTTTTTTCATTTTTGTCTTTTTCTTCATTTTTATTTTCTGTTTCAAGAAGAAAGCAGTGTGAAGGGAGGATAGCAGGAGGAGTGGAAATTGCAAGCTTGGAGAAAGATTGAATCAGTGATGGCCCGCGCGGGGGCGTGATGGAGAGTTTAGAAAATTGCTCGAGGAGCGAAGAAGGAATTGTGAGAGAAACTTGGATTGAATCTGGAGACAAATTGATTATAATCGGAGGCGGTCTTGGCACGCGACCAAACCGATGAGAATATAGAGAAGCAAGCACAGATGGATGCATGGAAGTGAGGGAAAAGAGGCCGGCCCATAGCCTGTCCATGGTGAAACCTTCTTCAAACGGAACATCTGGCTCTCCAGTATCAGTGTAGTCACTCAGCAGCTGCCTCTTATCTGTAATTGCAGCTGGCATTTCAATCAATTGGTGTATTAATGGTGGCCATTCCGGATCAGTCGGCATGAAGAGGCGGCTCAAAGAAATAGTAATATCCTGCATATCGAACCACCGGTACCAGTCACATTCTGGATCATCCATTTTCCTTCTTTTGTCAGGCCTTAAGGATTCCAGGGCTTTATAAGTGGCCAACGGGGCAATATGACGGGCAAACTGTCTAGCATGGACATCCTGACAGTCTAATATGTAAGTAATTACGGTAGTTTGCTCATTATTTTGAAAGCCACCCGTGACAAAATGTGTCTTTAATGTCCAAGTGAGCGGTTGACGATCTGTTTTTAATGTGGATGTCATAAATGCCCATGGTTCATCTTTGTTTTTGCTTGGCCCTTTGTAACCTAGGCCACCTCGCGTGATCAGCTTCTGAGGTTTAACAGGCCTAATCCTGCCTTGACAATTGGCACCCAGACCTTTGCCATTTTGATACCCCATTTTCATCAAGATGTTCCAGCCAGAGGTGTTCATCATTTTTTTCTTCTTTTTCCCCTTGGGAGGCAGGGGTGTCATAGCAACTATTGTGACTTTTCCTGGCATTGGTCGTGGACAAGGGACATCCAGCACAGATAATAGTGGCTTGTTGGCCGGCCACATAGATGGAACTGATGAAGCCACGTGAATATCCTCCTCTGGCAAAATTGGCATGCTGGTAACTTTAATAATGCGGCCCTTGTGTGGGAATTTAAGGCATTGGTGATTTGTTGAGGGCACCTCATCGAGTTGCTGAATGTAGGGGCGGCCCAGAATGCCATTAAATGTCGGATCCATATCCAGAATGTGAAAATCTGCTATGATGGCGGCAGGACCCAAACTTACTTTTAACGTAATCATGCCTAGAGGAGGTTTCTTCCTGTTATCATATGCAGTTACTGTAATAGTAGACGGCCGAATTTGGCTTTTCGGAATGCCACACAACTTCAAGGTGCTAGGTGGCAAGACATTGATGGATGCCCCAGTGTCCACCAGACATTGCTTAACAGCCACCTTATTGATGTCAACTGTGATGCATAGAGCGTACTTTCTTGCTGGGAGTGGCGCCAGTTCATATTCATGGAAAGTAATTGCCGGCTGACTGCTAGCGGGCGTTAAAACCGTGACTATCTGTTCAACTGGAATGTCCTCATTGACCATCACCTTTTGCAGATATTCTTTCAAAGCTAGCTGATGAGTGGTGGACCTTTTAATTAGTTCCAAGATTGAAATCCTTGCTGGTGTTCGGTCCAAGTGCTTTAGCAAATCATACTGAGTCCCTGGCACTGACTCTTGTTCTTGCTCTTGCGGCCCCTGTACGGGCTCTAGCTCTCTTTGTGGAAAAATACGGTGGAACACATCCGTCCACTGCGGAGCGGCGCCACGCCTTGACGTGCCTCTGTCGGGGCGAGTGTGGGAGGAGGATTAGAAGAAGAAGAAGGTGTGTTGGTGTTAAGAAGTGGTGGAGTGGGAGTTTCCGCAGAGGGAAACCCTGTAGAGGGTGTTGGTGCCCCAGTAGGAGGCGTAGGAGTAGAAAGGGATACCCGATGCGGGGGGAATTGGTGGGGGGTGGAATGAGAAGAGTTCTGGGTAAAAAAGGTGGTGGAACCGATGGTGGGGGAATTCTTGCCGGTGAAGGAGTAGTGGTGGCGTGTGCAGTGGGCGTTGGCGATGGGCGGATGAGGAGTGGCCTAGATGGCAATGGCGAAGGGTTGGTGGTGGATGAGTGTTGTTGTGGCGTAGGCTGTGGAGGTGGTAAGCGTGTAAGAAGGGGGCGAACCGGCAAGGTCGGGGAATAGGCGGAGGTGGGTGGATTAACGGTGCGCAGAAGGGATCGGCCCGCTTGGGGAGCAGAAGAAGAAGAAAGGGTGCGCAAGAGGCGCGGAGGTTGATTTTGATTATGATGAAGTGCCCCGACAGAGGCTTTTTCTTCATGCCATCCCTGCCCTCTCTCCACCTCATAGAGAGATGTGACAGGGTTTACGTGCTGGTTTGGCGGGTGTTCCGGCAGTGGATTGTGGACAATCCCCATATCCTGCTGAGGCGCTGGAGCTTGTTGTTGCTGCTGTGGAGCTGGTTGCTGTGGCTGCTGAGCCTGTTGCTACCGAGGAGGCCTTCTTTCTTTCATGGTGGCAATAAACTGCCTCATTTCATCCCAGTTGATGCCGCCCTGGTCATTTAGATCATAAATATAATCTCTGAAGTGAAAGCAACGATCAAAGTTGTGACCAGGCGCACGATGGAAAGCGCAGTAACGGGATGTATCAACATTAGCGGGCCATGCTGTTCTTTCCCTTGGTAACATAAGCAAGTTGGCGGCCATTAAGGCGTTGAAAATATCCGGGAGACTTTCTGGCAATGGAGGGTAGTGAGCTCTCTTGGGGCCAAGTGGTGGTCTCTGTTGTTATTGTTGTTGGCCATAGTTGGTGGGTGGTGGTACCTGGTGGTACTGTCGCGGAGCTGGAGGGTTAGCGCGGGGTGCTTGGTTTTGCGGTGAAGCAAAGGAATGTTGGGGTGCGAATTGGTGTTGTGGAGTGGAGTTGAAATGGGGGTTTTGTTGTGGAGGTGGGTTAGGTCGTGGGTTAGCTTGGTGGTGGGGGTGGCCAACTACACCAACCTGCTCATTTGCAATAGTGCCCTCCGTCGTGGGCCCGCTGTTGTTGACAGTTGTGGTTTTCTTGAATAGCCGTGGCTTCGGCTCAAACATGCCCATAATGGGCGAATCCTTCATCTGCGTCTGGATATAACGAGTCCTTTCATAGAGCTCTTCCATGGTTGTTAATCTGTTCATGGCCAAGATATGCCGGAACTGAGGAGTTGCATTTGAAATTATCATCTTAACTTGTTCTTGTTCCGACAGTGTATCTTTCAGCTTCTCGGCCATTGAACGCCACCTATCAGCAAATATGATGAAGTCCTCCTCGGTCTTCATTTTTTCTGCAACCAGATCTGTGACTGAGAGGGAGGGTCCGACCCGGTCTCTGTACTTCTGCAAGAACTTCTTCTGAACAATATCAAAGTCACCGGCATCAGCAGGATCCAATGAATAGAACCATTCAAGGGCTGGCCCCTCCAGAGATCTCCTAAATAAGTAAGCCAAAGAGGCCTTGTTATCTTGCCAAAAGGAGGTCTCGTACATGAAATCCTTCAAATGAATGAAGGGGTTAGCAGTCCCATTATATCGCCGAAAATTCGGCATCTCAGATGGTGGCAGATGGAAGACTGGCAATGTAGGGAGCGAGATCTCCGGGGCATTTTTAGCCATGGTGACCTTCTTTAGTTGCTCTTCCATGCTTGCCAACTTCTGAAGCAGTAGAACATTAGTGTCGGACTCGACTGGGGCCGGATTTTGAATGAAAGAATGCGGTATAGGCGTCCGTAGAATTCGGGGAGGTTGGAGAGACTGAGGCCTAATCGCTGAATAGCTCGCCTGTTGGACCGGCATGGCCGCAATGGGCGTTGGTGGACGGGAAGGAGGTTTGTGCAAGACCGCCTGGTCATTAACAATGTGGTGGCCACTCTCGGTCGGAGGGGGATTAGGGGATGAAGAGGGAACAGACTTCCCCTTCAAAGCGGCCTTAACTGCCTGCCGCTGGGAATCATCTAACTGGGATAGAGCATTAATTAAATCCGTGACATTGAAGGATGGGGAAGGGTTCCCCGAAGTGTTGGAGGGTAAAGTCTGGGAAGAGGGCACAACCTCTTGAGGAGTGGTATCAACCACATGAACCTGAGGGTAATGAGACTGAGGAGGAGGGTAATTTCCCTCATGATAAATGGAATCTTGGAGGGGGGTTTCATATTGACCAAAAACATTCTCATCCTCATCATCATAAGAATACCCGTAGCCTGCCATGTTGATGATCTTACCTGAACGGAGTTGCATGCTTAAGAAAGGGGAGAGCTTTTATGAAAGGGGTTATCACACCAAAAGCACTCAATCCAAGCAAACTTTAAGCAAATCAATCCAACCAAATTTATGCAATCAAGTTGAGATGAACGTAAAATTTTAGTGTTACGCTTGAGATTAGAGTGGATTAAATTGCAGAATAATTCCCTCTTTTACAAAGTGAAACCTAGTTTATCCAAGTGTGATCTCCGGGTTAACTAGGTTCTTTCTCTCTCCTCACCAACGATAGGTTCTCTATACTCCGGGTACTTCAAGGGTACAACCAGCCCGGCGTCCGTGAGGGAATCCACGGGTGCGGGGACTTACGGAGGTCTTGGAAAAGGGATTTCCGGTCCAAAGAGACGGAGTGCTCAATGGAGGGTTGTCCCGATTCCAAGAGAGGTGTGTGGAATCCTAGTGTAGAGAGAGGAGGTCTCTCAACCAAATGCCACAAGATGTAAAATAATATGATCAGATCACAGCAATATAGGCAAGCAAGGCAATAATCAATCCAACAATCACAGACAGCAACAATAAACAGGTTTCTGTAAAAACGCAGGAAAGAGACGACCTGGGGCAGGTCGCTATCAACCAAAGAGACGACAGAGTCACTGTCGTGAATCACTGTGGTGGCCCACAGGTAGTGCAAAAACACGCGCCTTGGTGTGAGGCGCGTAATATGAAAGGACGCCTTTACCAAAGGGCGTCAAATATCAGTGGTGCACACGGTCGAGGAAACACGCGCCTTGGTGTGAGGCGCTGCCCAATAAAAAGACGCCCAAAGGTTAGGGCGCGAATTATCAAACAGAACGAGAAGACGGTAGATATGATAAAAGACGCCTTCTGGGAAGACGTAACACAGCAAATCGACGCCCTCGATGAAGGCGTGAAACGAAAAAGCGCCTCTGGGTGAGGCGTTAATTCAGGAAAATAATCAAACAATCACAAACTGGCTGATCCCGGGAGTGTGCAGTGTGCACGATGGAGGGTGCTCGTGGGGCACAAAAGGAGAGGTACCGTGGGTACCGAGGGGAAAGGGCACACGTGGGTGCCGAAGGGGAAAGGGCACACGTGGGTGCCAATAGGAAAGGGCACACGTGGGTGCCAATAGGATATGGTAATCAAAAGAAAAACAGTGGAGGTCCCACTGTGATCGCCAATTTGTAGATCGTGATAAATTCACACATGAAGAAGTGGAATTTAAATATGAGAAAGCATAATAAAAATAAGGGGAGATGATGATATAATAAAGAAAAGAAGAAGCACGTGGTGCTACTGAGGAGGGTGATCGCCAGAGGGGTTACCTCAAGAAGAAACAAAGAAGATCGCGAATACCTGGTGGAAAAGAAAACGCGGGATGGATTGTGAATTCCTCCTCCTCCTTCAATCGGCCGGTCGATGAAGGGGGTTTTCCTTTATTGATTACCCTTGTAAGAAAGACAAAACAAACAATAAGTGGATCAGCCAAGTGCACGTAGTATCAATCCCAAGGAGATAATATGATGATGAAATAAGAACAAAACATGCGCACCTTTCTTTTTGTTTTAAAACCCCTAAAGAGATAGGGAAGGAGAAGATATGATGAAGCTAACGTAAAAAGAAGAAAAGAAACACAGTGGACGTGATGATCGATCTATGAAGACAAAATACACAAACAAAATAAACAAAGTAAACAAAGAAAACCCTGCTGTCCCTGACGACAGTAAAGGGAAACAAAGGCGACGCGGTTAACAGGAAGAAGAGGAAGCAGAGGAAGCAGATGAAGCAAAGCCCTTCTAAAAGAACGCACAGGAAGAAGATGAAGAGCCTCTGTAACTCTGATCTTGTCTAATCTCGTAACCCGTAACCTGCAACCCGTCAACCTGACCTGCCAATCTAGTAACTCGTTTCTAACCTCTGCCAAGATTGACCAGAGCATCCTTTTATAGGATTTCAATGGAAGATACACTCAAATTTGGAAGATAAGGATAGGCAAGGATCAAAGAAGGCAAGACTCTAGTTCCAATTCGAGCAAGGAGACCAACGGAGGCAGGGAACTCTCCAGGAAAGTTGAGTTTAAGCAGAACACGGAAAGGTGAAACACGACCTTCAGAAGGGCGTCAAATAACAAATTGACGACCTACATCAAGACGTTACTCAAAAACATGACCATGATTAAGGGCGTCACTTCTTGGATTAAATTTTGGCAATAAAACTTACTTTATTTGAAAATTATGAGGAAACGCCTGAGATGAAGGCGTTACTTGAAAACACGCCCTGAGGAAGGACGTTAATCAATAATTGAAATTTATTTTGAAACCGGATAATACCAGGAATTGACGCCCTGACATTTGGTCATCCTTTCTTTTGAACACGCTCTAGATAAGGTCGCTTTTAAAAACACGCCCCTCTTCAGGTCGCGAATCACAAAAAATGCAAAGACCAAACCACAAACGCACAAAAAAAGAAAGAAAAAGTTCATATTATAGAAATATTGAAGTTCACTTTGGGGCGTCAACATAGTGACATGAGATTTGATCAACATAGCGTCAATTTTGGCGTGTCTACAGAGATCGGGCCGATTTAGTGAAAACTGTCATTTTCGGAGTTTTCAGGGTTCGCCGGAAAATGGCAACCATTTTTAGTCTAATTACCGTCAAAATGACCGCTGCGATGTCTGGACCCCATTCATGTTAGTTTCGTGTCGATCGGTCGTCATTCGAGGCCGGTAGGAGTCTGGGAACCTCGATGACTCGTTTAGGGTCGATTTGTCCAAATCGCCCCGATCCTGCGTTTTAGTGCATGCATGTGGGCTTTTTAGCCTCCCGAAGTTATTTTTTGTCGTTTAGCTTTGTTTCCCCTGCGCTTTGGCGTGTATGGGGCGTGGAACGGGCCGATTCGGCGTTTCCACCTTTTTCCCGCCGTGACCGGGGTAGCGGTCGTTGCAGAGACCGTCACAGTCTCTGACGGCCCTACGATAGACCGCCACAGTATTTTAACGTTTTAAACTTTTCGTGGCTGTGGGAGTGTGACTGTAATGCCCCGGGTTTTTCGGATCCTTCTTCTCGGGTCCCGGATCTGCGTTCCGGTATATCTGGCTCCGTTGTGTCCGAAATGATGTTTCGGACATCTTTCGAGTTCGGATCGGCGCGATCGGAGTTGTTTCGGAGGCCCGGAAGAGCTCCGCGGCTATTCCGCATGTGTTTTCTGATTCCCGGTGTGTGTTTCGGTAATTCCTTCAGAACCTCGTTGCGGGTGAACCGGGCCGTTCACCTAGGCGAGTGTGGTACCGTTGCGATTGGTGCTTTCCGAGGATCGCGAGGCTGTGATTTTCTATTTTCTGGGATTTTTCTGAATTTTCGGATTTTCCTATATAAAGCCCCCACTCTCTCTCTCTTCCCCTCATTCTCTCTTCCTCACTCTCTCCCTTCTCACGCTCTCTCTTCTCTCCCTCTCTTCTCCGGCGGCTGACGGAGGCGGATGGGGGTGAGGTGGCGAGGTCCGTGGGATGAGGGACGGCGAGGACGGGTCGAGGAACGAGGCGGTGGCGCGTGGCGAGCCAGTTCGCGGGCGTGGAGGCACCGGCGGGGTTTTGGAGGTGTTACTTCGTGGATCGGCGTCCACGGTGCGCGAAATCTTCGGTGGAGGTAGGGAGATGGACCCCCAGCTCGTGCACTCCCTTTCCCGCGAGTTTCGTAGGCCGTGGTGAGCCGAGCGGGTGGAATCGGGGTTTTTGGGCAAAACCCATGTTTTAGGGCTTGTGGGCCGATCTCTCGTTTTACGGCATTTTTAGCTGATCCAGGGGCTTAGATGCATGCCTAGGGGCTTGGGGATGGATTCCCCTTTGTTTCCCCATCACCCGGGGGTGATCGGGGCGTGGATCGGTGTTTTGGATGGTTCTCGCCGTAACGTTCTCGGGAGGGTGTGACAGTCATTCCAGTGACCGTTACATGTGTGTAACGCGCCTGGGCAGGGGCGTTACATTCCCTTGGCTTTTGGCTTTGGCATTCGTGGGTGTGACGGTCCCACGATAGACCGCCACAGCCGTGTGACGCGCCTGGGTGGGTGCGTCACATCCCCTGTTACCCAGTTGAGGGCTGGGGAGGTGTAACGGCCCCCGACGGACCGTTACATGCATGTAACGCGCCCGGGGTGGGCCGTCAGGGGCGTTTCAACCGTTGTCTTCCTGACCGTTGGGGGTCAGCGCGTGTAACGCGCCAGGACGGGTGCGTTACATCCGTGTGACGCGCTGGAGCAGGCACGTTACATTCTGCGTTCCTTTGGGCCGTGTAACGGCCTGCGTTAGGCCGCCGGGTGGATGTGATGGTTCTGCCTAGACCGTTACAGCCATGTGACGGTCTAGGGCTAGACCGTCAGGCTTTGTGTCATTTCGAGGTGAGTTTTTGTGTTTTCCGCCTTGCTCCGCGATGTGTGGATCCCCGGTCGACCCGGTTGGGACCAGTGGTCGACTTGCGGTCTTGTGAGTGCCAGACACCCATGGGATTCTGTGTCCGTGTTATCTCGTTTAGCGTGCCCGTAGGGTTGAGAGTCCGAGTGACTTCTCGCGTGTTGGGCTTTCATGTTACGTTCGATCGAGTCACCGTGTATCGGTGTGTGTGCGGTGGGGTCTCCCCCGCATGTCGTGGATTTCTTTGGAAGGTGATTCCCATGTGGGCCACGTGTTTGGCCTTGGACTGCGAGTCCAGTTATCCGGCCGGGGGTTGGAGGTTTCCCGCTTGCCCTGAGATGGGAAATCGACATGGCGGCTTGTGTGCTGCCTTGGGAATCGTGCTTTTTTATTTTCCGTGTGGCCCGTGTGGGTGGCCTTAGTCCTTTGCGTTCCCTTCCCGAGGGAGTGGTCTTGGCGGCACATGAGTTATCTCGGTACTCATGCTACCGTGGTTTTAGACCTAGAGATTGGACTAGATTGACGGCCTTGTGCTGTTGCGTACAACGGTCTTGACCCCGAGTCTTGTGACTCAAGGACCGTTGGGTGTAGTGCGTGTAGAGGACTACCCAGAGCCCAGTGGCGTAGCGCCACTTGAGTTTTCTCGACTCTCGCGCAGGGTGCGTGCGTGACCGTGGACTGCGAGTCCCGTTTCTTCTCCGACTGTGGTCACCGTGCGACGGTGCTGGTACGTGGGATGGTCCCCGTACTTCGTCAGGTTCAGACGTTGTTTTCTGTTGTCTTGAGAGTCTACTCTCTCAGTGACCCTCCACTAGTCGTAGCCTGCTTACACGCGAGTGGTCCCACCAGGGAGTGGTGGAGAGGCTACCCTTAGAGACGGTTTTTAGACTGGTTTCCGTCGGGCCCCACGTCTTGTAGCCAGAGTCCGGCTGAGGGGAAAACCAGTTAGAGGCCAGACCTGGGACGCATGGTCTATGTGTGCACACGTGGTTGGGGGCGGTTAGACCCACGCCGACGGAAGTGACCCCAGCTAGTCACTTGTTTGCGGTTACTTGTACGGTGTTCGTGCCTTTGGTAGGCGCTACCACGTCAGGCAGTTCACCTGCGGTGCGGTGTAAGTCGTCAGGGGACGCTACCGACTGTGCTTCTAGTGGGAGGTACTCCTGTCGAGTTGGGAGTGACAGACTGTCAGTTTCCGTGACTTTGACCTTCGGGTTTTGGTCGTGTCGACCGTTGAGTTTCGGTTGTTTCGCCGTGGCGCGTGTGTTGGTTTTCACGCCGTCAGACCAGTGCTAGTGACTCTACCGAGGTTGCGTCTTGTTGTACGGTACCCACGATCGGATTGTCGGGGTTGCACCTTGGACAGCGTGTCCAGGTCGGCTGTGTCCGGGGGACAGGCCTCTACAGCATGGTTGCCGTGTGTTTTTACTTCGGTAAGCGGTACTAGTGTAGTCCGGTAGCCTCGACCGCGAGGTCAGGGTGTGTTTCTGATACAGTAGGAGTAGTTGTAGTGCCGTGTTTCGACCGGCCACCGGCTTTACTGTTCCTGCTGTTGCGGTTGCTCTAGTAGCCTTCCTTTCCTCTACCGCCGTTGTTTCCTGTTGGGGTTCCGCGGGACCCCTGCTGAGTCTCTATTTTGGAGCCTCATTCCCTGCTTTTCAGGTGTGGCGGCTCTTCCTCGAGGTTCGAGGGCGCGGAGCGGAGGTTCTCAGTTGCCAGCTTGTCGGGCCGAGTGTTCACTTGGCATGTGGTACGCTTTACTGCTTTAGACTATACTTTCAGTTGGACTGGACTCTGTTATAGCTGTAGTTGTTTATTTATTCTGTTAATTGTTGAATTGTCCTGCTTTATTTTCTATCTCTTTGTGCCTCCACACTCCTTTTAGCCCTTCCGAGCCCTCCTGGCTCGTGGGCGGCGGTGCGAGTCTCGGGTTATCGGGCCTTCCCGGTAATCTGATTCTCGGGTCGTTACAGCTGGTATCAGAGCAGAGGTTGTGGACGTACATATGAATTCGAAATATTGCAGTGATCAGAGTCCATAAGGTCTAGTACAGTCGGCAACTGGCTTAGGGTTTTGTGTTCGCTTTCCGCCTAGTTTCTCGTTTGAGAGCTTGAGTGCGCTGTGCGGCGCTGTGAAGGTGGTTGTTGTCCGTGACTTTCGTGCCAGCATGGGGTCTAAGGATCGAGGTCGAGAGCCTTCTCCCTCATCGGTGGTGGCCCTGGTTGTGCTGCGTTGGGCAGAGGTTGCTGGCAGGCGTGAGCTCGCGGCGCTGCGTTCGAGGAATTGCGGCGGCGGTGCATCGAGAGATGCTTTGATTATGGTCCGACGTGACACTTGCTGGGTGTGTCGGAGGCGCTGACCTGATGGAAGCGATGGTTTTCCTTGGTGTTGGATGGTGCTGTTTCCAGCATGCGTGAGGTTTGAGGTCAGGTCGAGCGTGGAGATCTTCAGTTGGTCGGAAGTGTGCTGGTTTCTCCTTTGGTTGAAGAGATTGTGTTGGGTTAAGGTTCGTCGTCTTGCATTACGTGTTCGGATTGGTTGGCCTTGTGTGCCATGAAGTCTGTGCGAGACGTGCCCCTTGTCTTGGCAAGGTGGTTGCCTGTGAGAAGTTGTACCCCTTCCCTTGTCGTGTTAGGGTGTTGGCGCTTTTCCAGAAGGACGAGTGCCGGTTGGGCGGTGTTTTCAAGAATTTGTGGCTGTGCACGCGGATCAGAGTGCGCAGCGGAAGCGTGGTGGGCTTGTGACCCACTGGTTCAGGATCGTAGCGTGGGTTGCTACAGGTGGATTCCTGAGGTTGCGTTGAGCATCGGAGGATTGGTTCCTCGGTGTGAAACGTGTTGCTGCCGTGCCGTTGCTCGAGGTATTATGGTTCTTGGCGCTGGCAGGATGGAGTGTTGGGGATTATGCTGGCAGGTGCGCCGCGTGAGTACCATGTTCTTGTGATGGAAGCCGTGTCAGGCGTCGATGTTGGACCCGGATGGGGTTGTTGTGGATGTCGCCTGACGGAGGTCGAGGACGTGTTGGTCAGAGTCGGTGGCTTGGTGCCCGACTTGTGCTCCCAGTCGTGTCCTTGGATGAGATCATTTTTGGAGAAGTGATCTCTGGTAGGCTGTGGGTTCCTGTTGGTGGCTGCGAGTGACTGGTAAGGCTAGTCTCGTAGCCGACCACGGTGAGATGTATGTTGCTTGGGGACCATGAGCAGTGTTCAGGTGGTGTCCCGTGGCTCTGTGGTAAGGGCGGAATCGGGATTGGCAGGTGTCCACTTGGATTGATCGAAGGATTTGATGAGACCAGCATGGGGTGGTTCCCCTGTAAGTCTGAGTCGACTGAGGTGATGACCGAGATGCCGGGATCTGTCATTCGGTTTCATCGTGCTCCCCTGAGAGGGTCGAGTTGAGATCGGATGCGGAGTCCGAGAGGAGTGTGGCTCTAGATGTAGCATCGGTCTGTGTGCGAGTCGACGGATGGCTTGCTGAGGTTTGGAATGTTTCCTTAGATCTGGTGGAGGACCAAGAATGAGGGAAGAACCTGAGCGAGCGGTTGGTGATCGTCGGCACGTGGTCTTTTCACAGACAGAAGATGCTAGTTTTCGGGGCTCGAGCGTGGCGTGAGCCGTGTGCCAGTGAGTCCTTTGGTGGTCGTTTCCGTGATGTGCCTTCCCGAACGGGATCTGGACTTTGTCAAAGTTTGTCTTCTGACAAGAGTTGGCACAGTGTTATGTCCGGCTTTTGACTTGCCATGCATGGGGTGTTTCTTGGTGCTGAGCCGATGAGCTGGTTGCGGTCTGTTGAGATGGCTGCTTGAGCTGATGGAGGCTCTATTCTGGTTGTTCCCTTGAGAAGGGTGTGCGACCTGTCTGTTGGTTGTGAAGCTGATGTGCGATTTGTCTACTGACCATTGGATGGATCAGTAGCTGTTGCTCGTGTCGAGGGTTGTGTTTCCTTGGTGAGCAAGATTGTGGCTGCGGTGCCATGGTGGATTCTCGCGTTGTCTGAGGTGATGCCGGACTGTGCCCTTTGGTATATGCCTGCTCTGTTGGCCAGTGTGCTCGGCACGAGGAGCGAGGTGTTGTGTGTGATTGTAAGTCTGGCTGTGTCCCTCAGGATTGGTGTTTTCATGAGGATCGAGGTTTTCTGTGCTGGGGCTCTGACAGCGTGTCAGTTGGTTCAGTGTTCTTCCCCTGTGACTTTGTGCTAGGTCCTGAATTTCGAGGATGAAATTCCTTTAAGGGGGGAGGGCTGTAATGCCCCGAGTTTTTTGGATCCTTCTTCTCAGGTCCCGGATCTGCGTTCCGATATATCTGGCTCCGTTGTGTCCAAAATGATGTTTCGGACATCTTTCAAGTTCGGATCGACGCGATCCGGAGTTGTTTCGGAGGCCCGGAAGAGCTCCGCGGCTTTTCCGCGTGTGTTTTCCGATTCCCGGTGTGTGTTTCAGTAATTCCTTCGGAACCTCGTTGCGGGTGAACCGGGCCGTTCACCTAGGCGAGTGTGGTACCGTTGCGATCGGTGCGTTCCGAGGATCGCGAGGCTGTGATTTTCTATTTTCTGGGATTTTTTCAAATTTCTAGATTTTCCTATATAAACCCCCCACTCTCTCTCTCTTCCCCTCATTCTCTCTTCCTCACTCTCTCCCTTCTCACGCTCTCTCTTCTCTCCCTCTCTTCTCCGACGGCAGACGGAGGCGGATGGGGGCGAGGTGGCGAGGCCCGTGGGACGAGGGACGGCGAGGACGGGTCGAGGAACGAGGCGGTGGCGCGTGGCGAGTCGATTCGCGGGCGTGGAGGCACCGGCGGGGTTTTGGAGGCGTTTCTTCGTGGATCGGCGTCCACGGTGCGCGAAATCTTCGGTGGAGGTAGGGAGATGGACCCCCAGCTCGTGCACTCCCTTTCCCGAGAGTTTCGTAGGCCGTGGTGAGCCGAGCGGGTGGAATCGGGGTTTTTGGGCAAAACCCATGTTTTAGGGCTTGTGGGCCGATCTCTCGTTTTACGGCATTTTTAGCTGATCCAGGGGCTTAGATGCATGCCTAGGGGCTTGGGGATGGATTCCCCTTTATTTCCCCATCACCCGGGGGTGATCGGGGCATGGATCGGTGTTTTGGATGGTTTCCCGCCGTAACGTTCTCGGGAGGGTGTGACGGTCATTCCAGTGACCGTTACATGTGTGTAACGCGCCTGGGCAGCGGCGTTACATTCTCTTGGCTTTTGGCTTTGGCGTTCGTGGGTGTGACGGTCCCACGATAGACCGCCACAGCCGTGTGACGCGCCTGGGTGGGTGCGTCACATCCCCTGTTACCCAGTTGAGGGCTGGGGGGGTGTAACGGCCCCCGATGGACCGTTACATGCGTGTAACGCGCCCGGGGTGGGCCGTCAGGGGCGTTTCAACCGTTGTCTTCCTGACCGTTGGGGGTCAGCGCGTGTAACGCGCCAGGGCGGGCGCGTTACATCCGTGTGACGCACTGGAGCAGGCGCGTTACATTCTGCGTTTCTTTGGGCCGTGTAACGGCCTGCTTTAGGCCGCCGGGTGGATGTGACGGTCCTGCCTAGACCGTTACAGTCATGTGACGGTCTAGGGCTAGACCGTCAGGCTTTGTGTCATTTTGAGGCGAGTTTTTGTGTTTTCCGCCTTGCTCCGTGATGTGTGGATCCCCGGTGGACCCGGTTGGGACCCAGTGGTCGACTTGCGGTCTCGTGAGTGCCAGACAGCCATGGTATTCTGTGTCCGTGTTTTGAGGGTGTCTGGAAGACCGTGTTATCTCGTTTAGCGTGCCCATAGGGTTGAGAGTCTGGGTGACTTCTCGCGTGTTGGGCTTTCGTGTTACGTTCGATCGAGTCACCGTGTATCGATGTGTGTGCGGTGGGGTCTCCCCCGCATGTCGTGGGTTTCTTTGGAAGGCGATTCTCATGTGGGCCACGTGTTTGGCCTTGGACTGTGAGTCTAGTTATCCGGCCTGGGGTTGGAGGTTTCCCGCTTGCCCTGAGATGGGAAATCGACATGGCGACTTGTGTGCTACCTTGGGAATCGTGCTTCTGTGTTTTCCGTGTGGCCCGTGTGGGTGGCCTTAGTCCTTTGCGTTCCCTTCCCGAGGGAGTGGTCTTGGCGGCTCGTGAGTTATCTCGGTACTCGTGCTACCGTGGTTTTAGACCTAGAGATTGGACTAGATTGACGGCCTTGTGCTGTTGCGTACAACGGTCTTGACCCCGAGTCTTGTGACTCAAGGACCGTTGGGTGTAGTGCGTCTAGAGGACTGCCCAGAGCCCAGTGGCTTAGCGCCACTTGAGTTTTCTTGACTCTCGCGCAGGGTGCGTGCGTGACCGTGGACTGCGAGTCCCGTTTCTTCTCCGACTGTGGTCACCGTGCGACGGTGCTGGTACGTGGGATGGTCCCCGTACTTCGTCGGGTTCGGACGTTATTTTCTGTTATCTTGAGAGTCTACTCTCTCAGTGACCCTCCACTAGCCGTAGCCTGCTTACACGCAAGTGGTCCCACCAGGAGTGGTGGAGAGGCTACCCTTAGAGATGGTTTTTAGACTGGTTTCCGTCGGGCCCCACGTCTTGCAGCCAGAGTCCGGCTGAGGGGAAAACCAGTTAGAGGCCAGACCTGGGACGCATGGTCTATGTGTGCACACGTGGTTGGGGGCGGTTAGACCCACGCCGACGGAAGTGACCCCAGCTAGTCACTTGTTTGCGGTTACTTGTACGGTGTTCGTGCCTTTGGTAGGCGCTACCACGTCAGGCAGTTCACCTGCGGTGCGGTGTAAGTCGTCAGGGGACGCTACCGACTGTGCTTCTAGTGGGAGGTACTCCTGTCGAGTTGGGAGTGACAGACTGTCAGTTTCCGTGACTTTGACCTTCGGGTTTTGGTTGTGTCGACCGTTGAGTTTCGGTTGTTTCGCCGTGCCGCGTGTGTTGGTTTTCGCGCCGTCAGACAAGTGCTAGTGACTCTACCGAGGTTGCGTCTTGTTGTCCGGTACCCGCGATCGGATGGTCGGGGTTGCACCTTGGACAACGTGTCCAGGTCGGCTGTATCCGGGGGACAGGCCTCTACGGCATGGTTGCCGTGTGTTTTTACTTCGGTAAGCGGTACTAGTGTAGTCCGGTAGCCTCGACCGCGAGGTCAGGGTGTGTTTCTGATACAGTAGGAGTAGTTGTAGTGCCGTGTTTCGACCGGCCACCGGCTTTACTGTTCCTGCTGTTGCGGTTGCTCTAGTAGCCTTCCTTTCTGCTACCGTCGTTGTTTCCGGTTGGGGTTCCGCGGGACCCATGCTGAGTCTCTGTGTTGGAGACTCATTCCCTGCTTTTCAGGTGTGGCGGCTCTTCCTCGAGGTTCGAGGGCGCGGAGCGGAGGTTCTCAGTTGCCAGCTTGCCGGGCCGAGTGTTCACTTGGCATGTGGTACGCTTTACTGCTTTAGACTGTACTTTTAGTTGGACTGGGCTCTGTTATAGCTGTAGTTGTTTATTTATTCTGTTAATTGTTGAATTGTCCTGCTTTATTTCCTATCTCTTTGTGCCTCCACACTCCTTTTAGCCCTTCCAAGCCCTCCCGGCTCGTGGGCGACGGTGCGAGTCTCGGGTTATTAGGCCTTCCCGGTAATCGGATTCTCGGGTCGTTACAATGACGGTCCAGTATTGGTGCGTCACAGCCCTCTGACGCATCCAGGTAGGTGCGTCACGGCTATTTTGTCTTCTTGAGATTTGAGTAACTCAGTTCCTCTGACGGCCCTTCCGTGGTGCGTCAGAGCCTTGTAACGCGCCTGTACTAGGTCGTTATGTTCGGTTTGACCGGATTTGACCGTTTAAGTCGGTTCGTGTAGCGGTCTTACCCTCATGCGTCACAGTGCTGTAACGCGTCCATCTTGGACCGTTACATGCTATTTGTCTGAGTTTTTTTGGCTTAGGTCTGGTGGCCCTGACGGCCCTAGATGGGTGCGTCAGAGCTGTGTAACGCGCCTAGGTTAGGCCGTTACATGTCTTGTGCATTTTAGGTGTTGGATAGGGCGGTGTCTGTGACGGCTCATTCTTCGACCGTCACGTCACTGTAGCGCGTCTTCATTAGACCGCCACAGTCTTGTTTTCTCTAGAGTGTAACGGCCTAGCGTTAGACCACCACATTCGTGTAACGGTCTAAGGGTGGTGCGTTACAGTCCTAGAGCTCTGATTTCCGTCGTTTTGGTTTCTGATTATCTTGGCTTAACCTTGTGGCCTGCCTGTTTTCCCGCGGATGTCTCCTGACATCCTATGAGGGCTAAGACTACGTTATAAGGTAGACATGAGTTTTCTTGCTTGAGGTAGGATTCTCTTTCCTGCTATAGAGTGTCTTTGTCTGGTTCCGGTCAACCCACGGTGACCCAGTGGTTGACGGGTGACCTTGTGTGGGTCTCACGGCGGTTCTGTCCAGTCCGAGACACTGGTTCTGGATGTCTCGAGGTACCGTTTTACCTTGATTTGCATGTCCATGCGTGTCTGAGGGTCCTCGGTGTTCCCTCAGGTCTCCGTGAGTCATTTTCTGCGGAGCGTTGTTTCCTCTGGCTTAGGATTAGACCGATTGGCGGCTTGTTCCGCTGTCAGTGACGATCTTGCCTTTGAGTCGTCTGACTCAAGGATCGTTACGTTGTAGGTCTAGTTGCCTTGTCCTGAGTCTGTTGGCAGTGGTCATACTACCAGTGGTACCTAGTAGTACGTGTGACAGCGCGTCCTAACTTGTCTGTACTCAAGCACTTGTGTTTCTGAGTCTGGTGTCTCGTGAACCTCAACTAGTCGTAGCCTATCGATGCACGCGATCCATTGTGTTGACCCACCTCGGAGTGGTGGAAAGGGCAGTTCCCGAGATACGGTTTGTAAGCTAGTTCCGTGGGCTCCCGGCCAACGGTGGCGTCCCACCGAGGGAGAAAACTAGCTAGAGGGCCTGGCTTAGGCAAGAGCCAGTGTGTGCACACGTGGTTAGGGGTTGAGGAATTACGTCGACGGGCGTAGCCCTGACTAGTCACTTGTTACTGTAGTTCCTGTTTGGTTCAACGCGTGCCTGCAACTCTGCCGTGACTTCAGCGGTACCATATGTGAGACACTCATGGCGCAGTGTAAGACGTCAGTGGACGCATCTGGCTATTCTTCTTGTGAGAAGGTGCTTCCGTCACGTGACACGTGACTCTCGCGTTTCTTGTGCGTCGTGACCTTTCCGGGTTAGCCCTGTCGTGGCCCTACCCGAGGCCAGTGTTGTGTCGTGTGCACGACGTTCTAGTCGTGTGCACGACGTTCTAGTCGTGTGTATCGTCGAGTCTGTCTGTCGTCTGTGTGGGTCTTTTTTTGACCTTTTGCCTGTCCTTGCAGGTCTTCGTCTTAGGCCTGGCGTCGTGTCGACAGATCGGTAACTCCTGACTTTGTCAGATTAGAGTCGCCCTTCTGTCGCTGCTTGGAGTAGTTTGGGGTGCCGATGTTAGTTCGGTAGCCGCTTGTCTGGTACAGGTTCTCCCCCTTTCCTACTTGTTCCCTACTCCTACTCCTCGTCTGTTCTTTACTACTTCTAGGGTATTTTTACAGCTTTGTAGTGTAGTTTTCCCACTTTACTACACCTGCTGTTCTTCCTGTCATTTTTGTTGTTCCGTGTTACTACGTATTTTTCAGTGGGGATCCGCGTGACCCCTACTGAGCCAGTGACACGAGGCTCACCCCTGCTTTTCAGGTGGGCTATCGTTCGTTCTGCTTCCGTGGTTCTTGGTGCCCGTGCTCGTAGCGTGTCGTTGTGGCCAGTTGGTACCTGCGTCGGGCTCCCCCGACTTCTCGGTACGTCTTTCTTTTCAGTCGATTGTACTTGCTAGACTTGCTGTCTTTAGCTTTGGGCTTGACTCTGGTATATAATTGTTAAATTGAAACTATTAATTAAAAAGTAATTTTGTTTCTGCTACTTTAGCAAACCGATCTAATGAAACTTAATTACTTACTGTTATATCTCTGTGGCTTCAATGTACTCTACACATACCTTTTTATCCCTTCGGAGCTTTACCGCTCTTGGGAGGCCTCGCGGGTTCTAAGTGATATCAGGTGTATCCGGTAATCCTATCGGGTATATCTAGTATCCGGATCCGGGTCGTCACAGTTGGTATCAGAGCAGTGTTCTGAGATGTTCGGAGTTCTTTTCTGAGCTATCAGAGCGTTGTTGTGTGAAGTACATGGGAATCTGAGATATATAGTATCCAGAGTCCTGAAAGTCCAGTACAGTCTTTCGCTGGCTTAGGTTTGTGATTCTTTGTCGCTTCGTTTTCTGTGTGTCATCTTGTGCGTGCTGTTCTGGCACTGTACGAGATGGTCCTGCTCTCGTCAGGATGTGACGAGGTGTTTCTTTTTCGTCGTTGTGTCTGTCTCGATCATGTTGTACTTGGCAGAGTTCACCGGAAGGCTTGAATCTGCAGTACGTTGTTCGAGGTTTTCTTCGTGTGTTGTTCAGGTTGCTATTGACCTTTGGCCTTGGTCTGATGACCGTACACGTTCTCACGTTGTCTTGGTCGTCCCGGCTTGAGTCTGTTCAGCTCCTGATGTGTCTCGCTTCTGTTGAAGTGCTCGATTAGATTCCGTATTGGAGAAGTTGCTCAGGCAAGCTAGGATTTTCCCTTCCTGGTGAGCTTTTGTGGTTGAGCTTATTGCTTCTCGTCCCTTCTGGTGGAATCTTCTCGAGGTTTGCCTTGGAATTACTGTCTTAGTGATGCCTTTGTCCTGTGTCTGCTTAAGTGTGGACAGCTTTGTTCTGAGCCTGATCTGCTCTTTGCTATACGGTTGCTTGGCTTTGGACTCTATCACAGTGTTAAGAGCTGCTGTGTACCGTATTTGTCGTGCCGTGTCCAGCGGCCGATGTATTGTGAAGGCTCATTTACAGTTTTCAGGACGTGAAGGTAAGCTGAGATTAGCCTTTTCCTTGGGCCTTGTGCTGAAGCTGGTACTCCTCTTCTTTGCACTTAGGTGACTTATGATCAGTTATTCGCCAGATCGGTACTCTTGGCGTGTTACGTTGCGATTTTCAGGAGTTGCGATGGCGCCGAGTATGTTCTGAGATGCGTATACTGAGGTATTGTCTGTTGCCGGTGCACTTGTGTGTTTTATGAGTGTGCAGCTGAAGCATGTGGGCTGACTACCCACGTGTCGAGAGGTTTGTTCTTTCTCGATGTGACTTCATCTTGGCTTCTTGTGCCTTGATGTTGCCTGTTGCTGCGCTGTTGCTGGAGTTATTCTGGTGTTGGCATTGGCATTTGTGAGTATTGAAGAATTTGTCGGTATTTCTACTGATTGAGTACCCTCTGCTCCGCATGTGTTTTCTTGGGTGTTGTTCTCTCAAGGCATGTTCGTAGTCCTTGAGTTGCGTTCCCCGAGATTGTTGTCGTTTCTCGTTGTCATGGGTCTTTTCTTGGTGAGCAGTCTGATGCGTGACCCGTCCCTTGAGGTCGTGTGTTCAGCTGTTCTTGTGCCTTGATGTGACCCTGCTTGCAGTTGTGTTCCATGGTTCTGTGTTCAGAACGGAACCGGAATTCTGCAAGTGCTACTGCTGCTGTTGTTTTGGCGCTATTTCTCTATGATTTTGTCTGTTTGTCTTGGCTCTGTGTGGACCAGGTCTTGTCGGTTAGCTTTGCTGTACTCTTTTTCCCTAGAGTTAGCTTGCGGCTCAATCAAATGTAATATCTGAGTGAGGACTGACTTGATTGTGCTTGTGGTCCAGTGCTGTCGTTGGCGTCCTGTGTGCCAGGTGTTCCCTGTTGCCCTGGGCACTGGAGCTGATGATGTTATCGAGCTGTCAGTTGAGGAGATTGTGTCTCCTTGTTTGAGCTGATACTCGCCGTGTCTGTCGTTTCGTTTCCTCGATATCTATTGTTGTGATAGTCGTGTCTCTTTCCCTGTGAGACGTGAACGACATTGCCTTGTTTCGGAGGTGTCAGACTTGTGTCCACTTGTGTCGTGCTCGATCCAGAGCATGTGCTCGTGATTGTGGTCTGACAATGTTCCTCTGAGCTGTGTTTCTCGAGATTTGTGTCACTTCCGTAGTTGTGATGTCGGGTTGTTCTTCCCTACTTACCCTTGCTAGTCCTTAAATTTTGAGGATGAAATTTCTTAAAGGAGGGGAGGATGTAATGCCCTGAATCCTTAATAGGTCTTGTTGGATCTTTATTGAATCTTTCGGATCTGTTTCGGTGAGTTTCGGGTCGCTTTTGTGGCTTCCGAGTTGAGTTTTACGATCCGTGTGGGTTTTTCTCTCGTACTAATTACGGAACCATACGGTGAGTTTATTTGTCAGTTCATCGACTCGAGGATGCTGCAACGATGATGTACTCTCTGAGCCGGTCGTTTTGACTATTTTTACGTATTTTTCTGAGATAGGGGGCCAAAAATCGATTTTCAGAAATTAGGAAAATTCGTAATTTCTTTTCCCTTTTTCTTTCCTTCCTCTCTCCTCCCTTCTCATTTCGCCGCCGCCTTCTCTCTCTCTCCTCTCGAGCTTCCTTGGCTCCGGCTACAGACGGAGGACCTAGGGGCGCGTGCTAGGGATGCTGTGGAGCTGGTCGGGTGCGCGACGGGGTGAGGATGGAGTGGTTTTGGCGCGATCCCGAACGGTGGATTCAAAGCCGGCGTTTGAGCTCGCGGCACGGTTTTCAGCGCGGTTTAGTCCCTACGGGGCACGGTTTCTTCGGTGGAGGTAGGGAGATGGATCGCCTGTGGACGCCAAAAAATGATGATGATGATGATGATCATTGCGACATTCGCGTATACGCATTCGAGCGCGAGTCAAAGATGGAAATGCCGAATAAACCTCATACCTCACCCGATCAAGACGAGGACTCGCTTGGTGGTCCGCTAGCCGATGAGGGAGCTGCCCGAACGGAAGATACGGCCACAACTCTACAGCTGGCCGTGCCGAGAGCTGAATCAAAGAAAAAATCAGGAACTCCGGCACAGTCTCGGCATATGCCGGAAGTCACGCAAAGCCCTGGACCGAGCCCCAGAAGCTGCGAACGGAAAATTGCGGAAGCCATGCATCGCAACTAAAACATTCCGGGAGTGCCAACATTCATATAAATGGCCGCGACTTCGAAACGAATCCGTTCGATGCTTAAAACGGCGCGGAAGGACCTTAAAACGGCGCGCCTTAAACCGGCGCGCCCCCCTTGCTAAATCGACGCGCTCCATGTTCTTTCGAATGCTGATCCGGCGCCACCTTTGCCCAAATACGGTGCGTTCATTTGAAGGAAGTGCCCCCTTTACAACTTAATACGGTGCCACCTTTGATGTCTTAATATGGCGCGCTAATTTCATATGGTTTAAAACGCCGCAGGGGAATAGTGACCGCGCCGTTTTAACCGAAGGGCCATCCCGTCCGCCGGCCGATACCCTATTTCACGCCAGTCTGAGCGCACAGAGAACATTCAATGCCCATCCCATAACCATTTAAAGATTGAGGAGCTGTGCACGCCTTAACTCGACAGCGCGATGGTTGCAGCGGCGAAGGAAAGCAGAGTAATGGCAACAGCGTACTGTGCAAATCGACGGACGACATCGCGGCCTGTCAAGCCCGTCTGTTCAGTAAACAAGAGGGAAAAAAGGCAACCCCTCCTATATAATCTCTGCAGGTTCGACAGAGCAACCGGCTGGCTTCTCCCCCCGGCTGGCCATCAAGGAGAATAAAGGGCTCTCGGCTGTGTGCAGTGAAGAGAAGAAGAAAAAGAGAGAAGGAGAGGTTCCACCTGCTCGCGCCGGTAAGGTGAAGAAGAAGAAGAGAGTGAGTGTGAGAGAGGAGAGGTGAGTCGGAGGGGGAAGAGCCTGTGCTCTCTCCCCCTCCCTCGTCAATGTATTCTTTCCCCCCTCGCGATGTATTTCTTCTTTATCAAGAGATGAATCCCTTCTGTTTTAAAATCTTCCCCGGTTATGTGGATGAATAAAAAGAAAAGGGCCTTTTGCGATCTTAGTATCCTTTGCTTTAATCCCCGGTTCCTTCTTCTTCTCTCCTCCTCCTCCTCATCCAAGACCCTTCGAAGCTTGCTTCTCCATAGCACAGCCTTCGAAGGAGTTCGTCATCGGATGAACATTCGTGGCCCTCGTGACAAACATTCATCCCGCTTTGAGGAATCATCACCCGTGAGTCGTGAGAGTTCTTGAAGGCTAGTCCTCGAGCTTTTCCACACTCACATTTCGGTTATCGGACCGCCATGAGGTCTACATTTTGAGGCTCACCCCGGAGCAATTCGTTTGGTGTTCCTCTTTTCTTCTCTGGCAAGCCTCAGTCCGGGGGAGACGCTGCCCAATTTTTTCCAGGAACACAAGCAACAAGGACTTACAAACAAACCATTCTCTAAGGATAAGAATAGCACGTGTTTGAAGCCACTGAAACAAATCGAACTTCTAAGCTCCTGCACAAACCCCTCTGAACAAAACACTTAAACCTTATGATAACTCCCCTTAATAAACAACTAAAATGATTAAACCCCCTCTTTGCCAACTTAATCCACCAAATGAATGAACAAACGGATCATTAACTCAACCTGCAGGTGAAAGAAAAGAAAACACACAGTCAAAGCAATAAAACCTCGGGAGAGTTTAATACGGCGCGGTGACTATTCCACCGCATCGGTTTAATACCACTCTCATAACCCCAATCTCCATCTTGTTGCCCCATAACCGGCGCAGCCCATTCTTGTTCATTCCATACCCGGCGCACCCCCTCCCTTGCACATTCTATTACGGCGTTGCCAAATCCGGCGCGCCCTCCATTGGCATCCTAATCCGGCATGGCCTTAACCGGCGCGCCCTCCTCATTGAACCCAAATCCGGCGCGCCCCCCCTGAACACCATTAAACCGGCGCGCCCCTCTTTTGCAACCCATAACCGGCGCGCCTCCTCTTCTTGAGCCTATTCCGACGCGCCCATCTCCATCTTGTTGCATTAAAACGGCGTGGCCCCTATAGTCTTCTTAACACGGCACGCCCCTTGTCCATTCTTAATACGGCGCCCTCCTTGAGGTTCCATACCCGGCGCGCTCCCTTGCCATCCTAATCCAACGTGCCTCCTGTAAAAAAAAACACAATTAACTAAATGGAAGAAAAGCTTAAAACTCATAAATAAATTAAAAGAAAGGACCCAAACAAATGAATGAAATAAAAGACTATGAACCACTCTCATGAGAACAAACACCATAACATTTCTATACTTAAATTTTTGTCGATCCGCGTGCGAGGCGGCACGTTGGCGAGTTTGGGCTTCACACTTAACAATTCACTCCCCCGAACTGGGTGCAAAGAGAAAATCAATGATGCCGTGTGGTATCGGACGTGGACCTCGGAACCCCCGACATGGTCATGATCCGAACACATCTCGGGCCAATAGTTCGTTAACTCGACCCGCTTCTCCCGGGATCTAATCCCGCAACCCCACATTAAACTTGTCGTGTCTACGCCATACATTTTCACGGTTTTCTCGTCGTCTTCGATGCTTCAAACGTGGACTCGCGTCCGAATAATGAATGGTCCGACCGTGATCGACATGCACACATACCTTGGAACCTTCGTTTCCCCGGAATGTGTGTGAAGAGAAAAGTAATGACGCCCCATGGCATCGGACGTGGACCTCGGGAACCCCGTTATGGCCATAGTCCGAAACCATCTCGGGCCGATAGTTCATCAGCTTGACCTACCTCTATCGGGATCCAATCACGCATCCACATTAAACTTGACGTATCCACGGCAGATATCCGTACAGCTTTGTCGTTATCTTCGATGCTTCAAATGTGGACTCTCGTCCGAACAGTGTATGGTCCGTTAGTGACCGACGTATATCCCGGGATATAATCCCGCGCTTGCATTAAACTTGCCGTACTCACGGCAGACATTTGTACGGGTTTATTTCCGTTTACGTCTTCAATACGGATCTTTGTCTGAACATAAAATGGTCCATGAATGACCAACAAAATCTGAATGGAACGAGACGGCTCTCGTCTTCCCCCAACCATACGTGTGGGAATATCAATAAGAGCTTCGTGAGTCACGTCTGGACCTCGGGTTCGCCCCAACCATGGTCATTACCTGACCCACATCTAGGCCTATAGCCAGCTATCTCCGTATACGTCTTTGTTTTGGAATCTAGTCCCGGGACACTTTCCCGCTGCCCTTCGGCACCGGAAATATTAACGATGCCCACGCAAGCCTCATTTGGACCGCGGGAGGCACCCCCGGAATGGTCCTGACTCGATCTCGCACCGGGCCAATAAACTCACTGATTTCGACCACTCTAACCGGGATTCAACCGAATGTCTCATATCCCTTTGAACACTAAATTTACCGTACCCCGGCATACATATGCTCCAGTTTTCCCCGTGAGGTTCACGATTCTCTGAAGCCGGACGCTCGTCCGAATATCAAAATGGTCCCTTGGGTGACTGTTGACACATGAAAAATGATAAAATAATAACAATATATACATATATATATATAAATAATGTCAACATATTTTTCCTACTAAATCATCTTATATTCCTTATTTTCTAGGGATAGAGGAAGAGGCGGAGAGGCTACAAGGGCCCATTAAGCCCACAAAGGCACCCAGACCATATCAAAGTTTAAAAGGACGTCGAAGCCCATACTGAAGAGGGGGCGCGCCGAGAGCACCAGGCAAGAGGAGCGCGCCGATGAGAAGAGGGTTCTGTAACCCACTATAAAAGCTGAGGTTCGACGAAGAAACAAGGGAGCCGGGGGAAAACGACAACAAGAGAAGAAAGCCAGCGGCGGACAGGGATAAAAAAAAAGATAGAAGAAAGGAGAGAGCCACCAACTCGTCGAGGGAGAAAGAGGGAGGATCGTCTAAGGAAGAAAAGAGAGGAGTGGGTTTCCCCCTGCAAGAAAGGTGGTCTCCCACCATGTAATGCCCTTCGGGGCTACATTCTTCCCTCTCCCCCGTTTCCTTTTTTTTTTCTATGTAATTCTTCTTCTAAAGTTGTCTTTCCGATCCCATGTATGAGATGCTGATAATGAATGAATCAAATGAAATTGGTTCTGACTGTCGATTTCCACTAGTCTTCCCTCTATTTCCATGTGGATGCATCTTTTTTTTCTTCGTCATCTCCATGCTCATCTCTCATGATCTCATATCACGAGTGCTAGTTGGTTTTAACCATATTTTTCGATGCCATCCCCGGTAGATGTCTCAAATGAAGGCCAGAGACTGTCAAGCCTGTGGCATGCTCTCTGCTTCTTCTCCAAGTGGATGAGGTACAATGAGATGCTCGAACAAATGGTTTTACGATACTTTGTTTCGGCTGCAGCTTGCTTCCTTCTGTCCGCCGAGATGGTTCTATTTGGCTCAAGTGCCATCTGTATTGATCTCCATGCTCCACGGAGCACTCTGATGCTCACAGTTTCTTTTCTGGAGCAATCAAACCACCCCTTTGTCATGGATTTATTTCCGTCATTTCTCTCTCATGCATTTAATATCTGTTTGCTCGTGAGCACTCGGTCGGCATTGGTTTCTCACACGGCGCCCTCCCAAATCATGAGGAAAAGTAATTTTTGCCCGGCTCTGATATGGTGTTTGTGTTCTCCGAATAGTTTCATGTTCACTCAGAAGAGCTCGAACCCAGCAATTTTTCGTTAAATTTAAAACCCCAAAACCCCCTTTCAGCTAGCCTCGGCGCCAACAGCTCTCGGCGCCAAACCCGCGCCGATTACTACCCGCGCCGGTTCCTCTGCCGTGCCGAGAAGCTGCCACGCCGAGCTAGGCCTCCCCCATTTTCATTTCTACGCCGAGTGCTATCTTCCGCGCCGAGTGTCACAGCCGTCGAGTAGCAAGGCTGTCACCCCGCCACATGCATGCATAAAGCATTTAACCCCCGATACATTGGTTCCCACGTTATACAAACCACCCAGCCCATCTTGCTCTGCATACGAATAAACCATGTGGGTAAGTGTTAATGCTAAGAGTGGCTTAATCTCACCCAACCCCTGTCCTATACCTGCGGGTATCTGGCCTGTAATAAATGCACATAGCCCACTCTGCCATATGCATGTAGATAGGTCTGCAAATGTACATAGATTGACCGAATGCATGCATCACCCCTTTTAAACCCATTCCATATACGTAAATGGCTGTCAGCCCATTCAACAGTTTCAAGCATGCATGTCAGTTTGCATTAATTCCTAAGCCTCACCCACTAACTATGCCCATATTACGTGGGTGTGATGCGGGACGGATGACCGACTCGGGCTAAGACGTACGACCGACTCGATGTGCGGCCAGCACTAGCACACTAAGGCAAGCCGGGCGGCTGACCACCGTGGTATTCTCCGGGTGGAGACGTCTCTCAACAGCGACTCTCTTGAGCCCGACGATCGTCCATTGCGAGGGAAACATGGGGATCGCGGCGATTAAGAAACCACCGTCGCCTAGGGTGCTAATCCGCGCTCGGTGCTCGATTAGAGCTACGGAACGGGCACTCACAACTCACAATCGCGGTGAAATTTGGAACTAGCTAACGGCCCTAATCTCACAAACACAGCAATATAGAAAGCATACTAAACAGTAAATGTAAGGATCGGAACGAGCACGTACCTCCACGACTAGGCGTGGGGAAGAACTCCCGGCCGATTTCGAACAACCCCAATACACAAATGATTAACTTTACAATTTCAGAAGCTTGGCCCACTCCACACAGGGAGGTATAGGGCTACAAATGCCAATTTTGGGGTTGCTGGAACCCGGGTTGATGGGCCACACTCGCAGGAGGCGAGGAACGCGTGCCGGAGCCGCTCGGGTACGCCGACGGAAAACTGATACGGTTCTGCCCGCGCTGGTCACCCTGCGCAGCGAGCTTGCGGAGGTTGGTACGACCAGATCCGATGGCCGATCGGAGGGCCGTTTGTTGGAGAATGTCGGCGACTGGATGTAGTATCTTCACTCGAAGGGCGTGATCAGATGCTTTCAGATCTGGGCGCAGCGACGAGACTTCTCAGGTTCTGGTTTTATGCTCACAGAACTGCACAGTGACACGGTAAAAATATGAAATAATGGTTTCCGATGTCGGATCGGGACGCTCTTTGTGGGAGAACATCGGCGACGCCCTAAGGAAGAAAAACCGTCTCCGGGGCAACTACTGAAGACTAAAGCAGAAATAAACCCAAGAATAAAAGAAAAGACGATGCTTTACCGCTCAATGTGCTGCCCTCTTTATTCAAGCCATCAGCTCAAGAGTGGAGTCCACTCATATCAGGGCCAACTGTAAAATGATAAAGATGCAAGGAAGAATCTCCTTCCAAATGAAATGACCCAGCACAATGTAGCCGCTGCTCTACATGCTCCGGCACACAATAATGGAGGCTCAACTCTCTCCGAGCAAGGGGGGGCAAGAATGAAAATATGCTCAGTCGCAATCAAACTCTGAGGTGCCGCTGGGCACAGCAAGACTCTATTCCCCGCTCGGGGGCTGCCAACAAAAGAGAAGAGGGTGGAGTCCAACGGTCGGATTTCCCTGCTATTGTCTGCCTACACAACTGCTCGTGAAGCGAACAAGCTACCCAATGGAAAGACGTGCTTTGAACAACTCGTCTTCAGCTATCCACCCTAGCTTGGGGCATTAAAAGGAGAATGAACTCTTCGACTATCCACCCCAGCATGGGGGCATTCAAAGCTAAAAGAAGAGAGAACGGGATTATTCAGGGCACACCAACATCCCACCATGAGCTGGAGAACCCGCTGCAGATGCTAACTATTCAACAAGCTCGACTGCTAAAGATTTCGAGCTCCTCGCTTAGAGGACCCATCTGCTGCATTTCATTCAATGTTAGAATGGGATTCCTCCTTATCCTACAAAATGCTTCCCAATAGTCCCACCGGGATTGACTCTCTACCCCCAGTGTGGAACCCACATTCATAACTAATACATCCTTGCCATCCTTCGGCGTTCCACCGTAAACAGCTATACAAACATGCTAAGAGATACCAAACTTGTCCCACTGGGCTCATAAAATCTGTCCCTTGGCCTGTGGCACTCCGCCCTCGCGAAGCTCTAGGCGTTGCCCATCAGTCGCATTGGATCGGGCCCATTAAATCTTTCCCTTGGTCTAGTGGCATTCCGCCCTGACCGAGCTCTACCTACCTTAGTCTAGTGGCACTCTGCCCTAGCTAAGTTCTACCTATCTTAGTCTAGTGGCACTCTGCCCTAGCTAATTTTTACCTACCTTAGTCTAGTGGCACTCTGCCCTAGCTAAGTTCTACCTGCCTTAGTCTAGTAGCGTTCCGCCCTAGCTAAGTCCTACCCACCTTGGTCTGGTGGCATTCCGCCCTAACCGAGCTTTATCTGCCTTAGTCTAGTGGCGCTCTGCCCTAGCTAGGTTTCACCCACCTTAGTTTAGTGGCACTCCGCCCTAGCTAAGTTATACCTACCCTTGGTCTAGTGGCATTCCGCCCTGACCGAGCTCTACCTACCTTAGTCTAGTGGCACTCTGCCCTAGCTAAGTTCTACCTACCTTAGTCTAGTGGCACTCTGCCCTAGCTAATTTTTACCTACCTTAGTCTAGTGGCACTCTGCCCTAGCTAAGTTCTACCTGCCTTAGTCTAGTAGCGTTCCGCCCTAGCTAAGTCCTACCCACCTTGGTCTGGTGGCATTCCGCCCTAACCGAGCTTTATCTGCCTTAGTCTAGTGGCGCTCTGCCCTAGCTAGGTTTCACCCACCTTAGTTTAGTGGCACTCCGCCCTAGCTAAGTTATACCTACCCTTGGTCTAGTGGCATTCCACCCTGACCGAGTTTTACCTACCTTGGTCTAGTGGCATTCTGCCCTGGCCGAGCTCTACCCACCTTGGTCTAGTGACATTCCGCCCTGACCGAGCTCTATATGCCTTAGTCTAGTGGCACTCTGCCCTAGCTAAGTTTTACCTACCTTGGTCTAGTGGCATTCCGCCCTGGCTAAGCTCTACCCACCTTAGTCTAGTGGCACTCTACCCTAGCTAAGTTTTACCTACCTTGGTCTAGTGGCATTCCGCCCTGGCCGAGCTCTACCCACCTTGGTTTGGTGGCATTCCGCCCTAACCGAGCTTTATCTGCCTTAGTCTAGTGGCGCTCTGCCCTAGCTAGGTTTCAGCCACCTTAGTTTAGTGGCACTCTGCCCTTGCTAAGTTATACCTACCTTTGGTCTAGTGGCATTCCACCCTGACCGAGCTTTACCTACCTTGGTCTAGTGGCATTCCGCCCTAACCGAGCTCTATATTTACCCTTAGTCTAGTGGCACTCCACCCTAGCTGAGCTCTATCCACCTCGGTCTAGTGGCACTCCACCCGGACCGAGCTACCTTCCCCTTGGTCTAGTGGCATTCCGCCCTGGCCGAGCTCTACCCACCTTGGTCTAGTGGCACTCCGCCCTAACCAAGCTCTATCTGCCATAGTCTAGTGGCACCTCACCCTAGCTAAGTTCTATCTGCCTTAGTCTAGTGGCACTCTGCCCTAGCTAAGTTCTACCTGCCTTGGTCCAGCGGCATTCCGCCATGACCGAGCTCTATATTTGCCGTTAGTCTAGCGGCACTCCACCCTAGCTGAGCTCTATCCACCTCGGTCTAGTGGCACTCCGCCCGGACCGAGCTACCTTCCCCTTGGTCTAGTGGCATTCCGCCCTGGCCGAGCTCTACCCACCTTGGTCTAGTGGCACTCCGCCCTAACCAAGCTCTATCTGCCTTAGTCTAGTGGCACCTCGCCCTAGCTAAGTTCTATCTGCCTTAGTCTAGTGGCACTCTGCCCTAGCTAAGTTCTACCTACCTTGGTCTAGTGGCATTCCGCCCTGGCCGAGCTCTACCCATCTTGGTCTAGTGGCATCCCGCCCTGACCGAGCTATATCTGCCTTAGTCTAGTGGCACTCTGCCCTTAGCTAGTCTAGTGGCACTCTGCCCTAGCTAAGTTTTATCTACCTTAGTCTAGTGGCACTCCGCCCTGGCTAAGCTCTACCCAACTTGATCTAGTGGCACTCCGCCCTTGTCAAGCTCTCATCTCCCTAGTCCCGTTGGGCTCATAAAACTCATAAAACTCTTTTTCCCTTGGCCAGTGGCACTCCACCCTCGTCGAGCTCTTAGACTTTACCCATCAAGTCCCGTCGAGCTGAGTCCATAAGCTTTTTCCTCGGCGCAAGGCACTCCATCCGTGTCGAGCTCTTAAGTATTGCCACCGGGCTAGGCCCATAAACCTTTTCCCTCTGGCTCAAGGCACCCTGCCTTGGCCGAGCTCTCAGATGTTAATCCCTAGCCCCACCGGCGCTATAACAACACACTCAAATCCATCAATAGTCCCACCGGACAACACAGCCCGCACTATGGACTGGTCTATACCAAGAGTACTTTTGGAAGGTACCATTCTTAGCCCTAGTCAGCCGGCTAGGTTTTACCCTTGGCCTAGACCCCACGTCTTCGCTGAGTTGTTTGATTTCGATGTTCTGTGATGTCAATGCCCATTTATATACCCTGCCCTTGTTTCAGACCTCCCGTCTGAGCAAGGTTTATTGATTCCGACATCTCGTCGGGTCGACGACTATATTATGCCCTTGCCCCAGACACACTGTCCGAGCAAGATTTGTTGATTCCGATATCTTGTCAGGTTGACGTCTACACTCTACCCTTGTCCCGGACCTACCGTCTGAGCAAGGTTTGTCAGCTCCGACATATTGTCAAGTTGGCATCTAGATTCTACCTTTGACACAGATCTCCCGTCTGGGTCAGATGCATGGGTTGTCTTTGACAGTCCGTCAAGGCAACATCAATTCCAGATTGCTTCCAAGTCCGACATCCTACCAGGATCCGCTATCCTATCTTCTGGCCTTTGACATCCAGTCGAAGCCAGCTATCCTTATTGGCAAGCCCAACACCCTATCATGTATTTCAAGTATCTCTTTTTTATTTTGGCTCATCCTCCTCGGCTGAAGCCCACTACCATATATCTCACAACTTCCAGCTATTT
Source organism: Amorphophallus konjac (assembly GCA_022559845.1). NCBI lineage: Eukaryota > Viridiplantae > Streptophyta > Magnoliopsida > Alismatales > Araceae > Amorphophallus > Amorphophallus konjac. Next base: position 13,458,512 of record CM040125.1, read on the forward strand.
TATTCCCCGACTCAGCCATGACAACCGAAGTCACTATTATACATTTTCAGCCATTCCATCATCCGGCTAAAACCGCTATCACAATTTGTTGATTGTCTCACCCTCCGGCTCAACCATCCTTGCCAAAGCCACTGTTACAATTCTTCAACTATCTCCTCTTTCGGTTTAGCCATTCTGGCTAAAGCCGCTATCACAATTTGTTAATTGTCTCATCCTCCGGCTCAGCCATCCCGACCGAAGCCGCTACTACATTTTTCAGCTATCTCCTCTTTCGGTTTAGCCATTCTGGCTAAAGCCGCTATCGCAATTTGTTAATTGTCTTGTCCTCCGGCTCAGCCATCCCGACCGAAGCCGCTACTACATTTTTTCAGCTATCTCCTCTTTCGGTTTAGCCATTCTGGCCAAAGCTGCTATCACAATTTGTTGATTGTCTCATCCTCTGGCTCAGCCATTCCGACCGAAGCTGCTCTCATGATTTTCAACTACTCTATCTATCGACTTAGCCATTCTGGCCGAAGCTTCTATCATAATTTTTGACCATTCTATCTTTCGGCTTAGCCATTCCAGCCAAAGCTGCTATCATAATTTTCAGCTATTCTAGCTTTCGGCTTAGCCGTTCCAGCCAAAGCTGCTATCATGATTTTCAACTACTCTATCTGTCGGCTTAGCCATTCCGGCCAAAGCTGCTATCGTAATTTTCGACCATTCTATCTTTCGGCTTAGCCATTCCGGCCAAAGCCGCTATTATAATGTCCAACTGCTTCATCCATCGGCTTAGCCATTTTGGCCAAAGCTTGCTATCAAGACTCATCCACCTGTCCCATTGCAATAATCAATGCAATGCAATGGCCTAGACCTGTCGTCGAAGCCCACTTCCCTTGATTAAGACTATTCAGTCCCTCTCTCCTCAATTTCAACTCACATTCCATCCTCCTGGATGTCGGCTTGGAAGCCCGCTTCCCCACAGCATGTGACCACTATCCTATCTTTCGGCTTAGCCAATCCGTCCAAAACTGCTACCTCACACCTCAGCTATCTTATCTCTCGACTTAGCCAAAGCCCGCTATCATGACTCTCAGCTATCTCGTCATTTAGCTTAGTCATTTCAGCTGAAGCTCGCTATCCCACGTTTCAGCTATCTTACATTCTGGCTTAGCCTCTTCGGCTAAGACCCGCAACCATATAATTCGGCTAAACTACCTTTTGGCTCTCACAAGCCCGATTCCTTACTGCTCTCTGGCTTTCGCAACCTGCTATCTCTGCTACTTTTTGGCTCTCGTAGCCTGCTATATCTAGCTCTCGCAGCTCGCTATCTCTGGCTCTCATGGCCTGCTATATCTAGTTCTCGCAGATCGCTATCTCTGGCTCTTGTAGCCTGCTGTCTCTGGCTCTCGTATCCTACTATTCCTGGCTTCTGCAGCCTGCTATCCTGGCTCTTATAGCCTACTGCCTCTGGCTCTCGTAGCCTGCTATTCTTGGCTTCTACAGCCTACTATCCTCGCTCTTATAGCCTGCTGCCTCTGGCTCTCGTAGCCTGCTATTCCTGGCTTCTGCAGCCTGCTATCCTGGCTCTTATAGCCTGCTGTCTCTGGCTCTCGTAGCCTGCTATTCCTGGCTTCTGCAGCATGCTATCCTGACTCTTATAGCCTGCTGTCTCTGGCTCTCATAGCCTACTATTCCTGGCTTCTACGGCCTGCTATTCTGGCTCTTAAAGCCTACTGTTATTGGCTCTTATAGCCTGCTGCCTCTGGCTCTCGTAGCCTGCTATTCCTGGCTTCTACAGCCTGCTATTCTGGCTCTTATAGCCTGCTATCTCTGGCTCTTATAGCCTGCCATTCCTGGCTTCTGCAGCCTGCTATCCTGGCTCTTATAGCCTGCTGTCTCTGGCTCTCGTAGCCCGCTATTCCTGGCTTCTGCAGCCTGCTATCCTGGCTCTTATAGCCTGTTGCCTCTGGCTCTCGTAACCTGCTATTCCTGGCTTCTACAGCCTGCTATTCTGGCTCTTAAAGCCTGCTGTCTCTGACTCTCGTAGCCTACTATTCCTGACTTCTACGGCATGCTATTCTGGCTCTTAAAGCCTGCTGTTATTGGCTCCTATATCCTGCTATCTTTGGCTCATATAGTTTTATGTTTCCAGACCTTATAGTCTGCTTATCCTGGCTTTACAGCTTGCTACCTCTGGCTCTTTTAACCTGCTACCCTGGCCCCCACGGCCTGCTATCATCACTTTCCGGTCCTTGTCACCATCGGCAAGACCGTCTACCCTTTACGGTCATTGTCACCATCGGCAAGACCGTCTACCTTCTCGACCCTTGTCACCATCGGCAAGATCGGTCGCTACCCTTTCGACCCTTGTCACCATCGATAAGATCGGTCGCTACCCTCTCCGGTCCTTGTCACCATCGACAAGACCGTCTACCCTTTTCGGTCCTTGTCACCATCGGCAAGACCGTCTACCTTCTCGACCCTTGTCACCATCGGCAAGATCGGTCGCTACCCTTTCGACCCTTGTCACCATCGGCAAGATCGGTCGCTACCCTTTCCGGTCCTTGTCACCATCGGTAAGACCGTCTACCCTTTTTGGTCCTTGTCACCATCGGCAAGACCGTCTACCTTTTCGACCCTTGTCACCATCGACAAGATCGGTCGCTACCCTTTCTGGTCCTTGTCACCATCGGCAAGACCATCTACCCTGTTGGGTCCTTGTCACCATCGGCAAGACCGTCTACCCTGTTGGGTCCTTGTCGCCATCGGCAAGACCGTCTACCTTTTCGACCCTTGTCACCATCGGCAAGATCGGTCGCTACCCTTTCCGGTCCTTGTCACCATCGGCAAGACCGTCTACCCTTTTTGATCCTTGTCACCATCGGCAAGACCGTCTACCTTTTCGACCCTTGTCACCATCGACAAGATCGGTCGCTACCCTTTCTGGTCCTTGTCACCATCGGCAAGACCGTCTACCCTGTTCGGTCCTTGTCACTATCGGCAAGACCGTCTACCTTTTCGACCCTTGTCACCATCGGCAAGATCGGTCGCTACCCTTTCCGGTCCTTGTCACCATCGGTAAGACCGTCTACCCTTTTCGGTCCTTGTCACCATCGACAAGACCATCTACCTTTTCGGCCCTTGTCACCATTGGCAAGATCGGTCGCTACCCTTTCCAGTCCTTGTCACCATCGGCAAGACCGTCTACCTTTTCGACCCTTGTCACCATCGGTAAGATCGGTCGCTACCCTTTCGGTCCTTGTCACCATCGGCAAGACCGTCTACCCTTTTCGGTCCTTGTCACCATCGGCAAGACCGTCTACCTTTTCGACCCTTGTCACCATCGACAAGATCGGTCGCTACCCTTTCCAGTCCTTGTCACCATCGATAAGACCGTCTACCCTTTTCAGTCCTTGACACCATCGGCAAGACCGTCTACCCTTTCCGGTCCTTGTCACCATCGGCGAGATCGGTCAACCTACTCATGGCCCTTGTCATCATCGGCATGGTCGGCCAGCATCTCCTCAAGCCCATTGTCTCGCTACCCTTGTGGCTTAAGCCTACTTCAGCAATGACCATCATGTCCCACCGTGATGTTTGCTACAACTCAATGACTTGGGCTCCCCTTGAAGCCTGCTTCCCTGCTATCGCTAGGTCTGCATATCCTATTCTCCCATTATCTCATGGCTTTTACAGCCTGCTTGCCATGTTACCTTTCGGCTGTCATAGCCTGCTTCCCTTGCCAACTGTTGACTTCTATAGTCCACTTTCTATATTCGGGTTAGACTCCATGTCAAACCCGATGCCCGTCCTTGGCCAGGGCACCCTGTTGAGGCCTACCACTCCACTTTAATCCAGGTCCATCATCTGAATAAAATGGCTCTCGTTGGCCAGTACCAACCCTCTTCGTCCCGCCAAGACTTGCTGCATAAAGCCCTTTCCCATTATTTTGTTATCAATTCTGCTGGCTTTTGAATAACTAACCTGCAGGTATTCGCATCAGGCGCTTGAACAAATAAATGGATATATAGTGACATATACATAAATGAATACATATAAAATAATATAAAAAAAGAGAAAGAAAAAGAAAGGAAAAATTGCTTGCTTTCAAAATTTTGGGTGTTTGTTGGCCATGCTTGCATGCTTGCTTATACTATAAGATAATACACCTCCTTCAATTTTCTAGGACCACATCTCCTTGGTAAATAAAACTGTCTGATTCTAAGCATGTGTGCGCCACGGCATACACTAAGAGATGAAAAGTCAATATTGGCCGAGTGCATGCGTCTAGTGGAAAAGTCATAGCTATGTCGCTAACGCAACTCGTGAGATACACCCAAAGCAAAACTCCCGCACTTTGCACCACAATGTGTTCAGCAGTCTCTTATCATAGGGATCCTAGAAGGTTCTTCCTAATACTTTATGGATGCTCAAACGTCTGCACTCACATGAGGGGTAATCATGAGGAAAAAGCTACCTTCCCTCAAGTTAAAAAAAAAGGGAAGAAGAAGGACGATAGATAGGATGAATCCTAGTAGCCGGGAATCTTCATTGAGACATATGAGGAGACTCGTGCCAAACGGTGAAGTCCGCAATAAAATCACTATAAATGATGAATCCTAGTAGCCGGGAATCCCCATTGAGACACATGAGGAGACTCGCGCCGAACGGTGAAGTCCGTAATAAAATTGCTATAAAGGATGAATCTTAGAAGCCGGGAATCCCCATTGAGACATATGAGGAGACTCGCGCCGAACGGTGAAGTCCGCAATAAAATCACTATAAATGATGAATCCTAGTAGCCGGGAATCCCCATTGAGACACATGAGGAGACTCGCGCCGAACGGTGAAGTCCGTAATAAAATTACTATAAAGGATGAATCCTAGTAGCCGGGAATCCCCATTGAGACATATGAGGAGACTCGTGCCGAACGGTGAAGTCCGGAGCTGGGAATAAGCTAAGGGGGTTGTGAGAAGCTACCAAAAATCGAGAACCCTAGCTGTATGTGTAGATGCTAGAGCAATACTCTAGTGGTATCTAGAACATCTGTGTATCCCTACGTAGCAGATTCGCTGCTCGCATACTTGCACTATCACACTATAGAGAAGTAGCCATGGGTGTAGATCGTGGCTTACGCTGTGCACATATTCTATGCGATGTCCTCTCTGCGCATGCACATCTCCCTTAGTTGTGCCTTGTGAGCCGCACTCTGACTATGAGTCACAGGCGCTGTCCTTGTCCTATCCCCGATATAGGGGAGCTATTCCATATATCTAGCTTATGCTTGCTGTTGAATGCCTGCATGCTCGCATGAATAAAAAGACACGCTTTCAAACGGGTCTCACCCGTAGGCCCCGCTCACCCGTCCCTCATTCGCACCACCTACGGGTGGGGGGCATTTGTTGACACATGAAAAATGATAAAATAATAACAATATATACATATATATATAAATAATATCAACATATTTTTCCTACTAAATCATCTTATATTCCTTATTTTCTAGGGATAGAGGAAGAGGCAGAGAGGCTACAAGGGCCCATTAAGCCCACAAAGGCACCCAGACCATATCAAAGTTTAAAAGGACGTCGAAGCCCATACTGAAGAGGGGGCGCGCCGAGAGCACCAGGCAAGAGGAGCGCGCCGATGATAAGAGGGTTCTGTAACCCACTATAAAAGCTGAGGTTCGACGAAGAAACAAGGGAGCCGGGGGAAAACGACAACAAGAGAAGAAAGCCAGCGGCAGACGGGGATAAAAAAAAAGACAGAAGAAAGGAGAGAGCCACCAACTCGTCGAGGAAGAAAGAGGGAGGATCGTCTAAGGAAGAAAAGAGAGGAGTGGGTTTCCCCCTGCAAGAAAGGTGGGTCTCCCACCATGTAATGCCCTTCGGGGCTACATTCTTCTCTCTCCCCCGTTTCCTTTTTTTTTCTATGTAATTCTTCTTCTAAAGTTGTCTTTCCGATCCCATTTATGAGATGCTGATAATGAATGAATCAAATGAAATTGGTTCTGACTGTCGATTTCCACTAGTCTTCCCTCTATTTCCATGTGGATGCATCTTTTTTTCTTCGTCATCTCTATGCTCGTCTCTCATGATCTCATATCACGAGTGCTAGTTGGTTTTAACCATATTTTTCGATGCCGTCCCCGGTAGATGTCTCAAATGGAGGCCAGAGACTGTCAAGCCTGTGGCATGCTCTCTGCTTCTTATCCAAGTGGATGAGGTACAATGAGATGCTCGAACAAATGGTTTTACGATACTCTGTTTCGGCTACAGGTTGCTTCATTCTGTCCGCCGAGATGGTTCTATTTGGCTCAAGTGCCATCTGTATTGATCTCCATGCTCCACGGAGCACTCTGATGCTCACAGTTTCTTTTCTAGAGCAATCAAACCACCCCTTTGTCATGGATTTATTTCTGTCATTTCTCTCTCATGCATTTAATATCTGTTTGCTCGTGAGCACTCGGTCGGCGTTGGTTTCTCACACGGCGCCCTCCCAAATCATGAGGAAAAGTAATGTTTGCCCGGCTCTGATATTGTGTTTGTGTTCTCCGAATAGTTTCCTGTTCACTCAGAAGAGCTCGAACCCGGCAATTTTCCGTGAAATTTAAAACCCCAAAACCCCCTTTCAGCTAGCCTCGGCGCCAACAGCTCTCGGCGCCAAACCCGCACCGATTACTACCCGCGCCGGTTCCTCTGCCGTGTCGAGTAGCTACCACACCGAGCTAGGCCTTCCCCATTTTCATTTCTACGCCGAGTGCTATCTTCCGCGCCGAGTGTCACTGCCGTCGAGTAGCAAGGCTGTCACCCCGCCACATGCATGCATAAAGCATTTAACCCCCGATACATTGGTTCCCACGTTATACAAACCACCCAGCCCATCTTGCTCTGCATACGAATAAACCATGTGGGTAAGTGTTAATGCTAAGAGTGGCTTAATCTCACCCAACCCCTGTCCTATACCTGCGGGTATCTGGCCTGTAATAAATGCACATAGCCCACTCTGCCATATGCATGTAGATAGGTCTGCATATGTACATAGATTGACCGAATGCATGCATCACCCCTTTTAAACCCATTCCATATACGTAAATGGCTGTCAGCCCATTCAACAGGTTCAAGAATGCATGTCAGTTTGCATTAATTCCTAAGCCTCACCCACTAACTATGCCCATATTACGTGGGTGTGATGCGGGACGGATGACCGACTCGGGCTAAGACGTACGACCGACTCGATGTGCGGCCAACACTAGCACACTAAGGCAAGCCGGGCGGCTGACCACCGTGGTATTCTCCGGGTGGAGACGTCTCTCAACAGCGACTCTCTTGAGCCCGACAATCGTCCATTGCGAGGGAAACATGGGGATCGCGGCGATTAAGAAACCACCGTCGCCTAGGGTGCTAATCCGCGCTCGGTGCTCAATTGGAGCTACGGAACGGGCACTCACAACTCACAATCGCGGTGAAATTTGGAACTAGCTAACGGCCCTAATCTCACAAACGCAGCAATATAGAAAGCATACTAAACAGTAAATGTAAGGATCGGAACGAGCACGTACCTCCACGACTAGGCGTGGGGAAGAACTCCCGGCCGATTTCCGAACAACCCCAATACACAAAAGATTAACTTTACAATTTCAGAAGCTTGGCCCACTCCACACAGGGAGGTATAGGGCTACAAATGCCAATTTTGGGGTTGCTGGAACCCAGGTTGATGGGCCACACTCGCAGGAGGCGAGGAACGCGTGCCGGAGCCGCTCGGGTACGCCGACGGAAAACTGATACGGTTCTGCCCGCGCTGGTCACCCTGCGCAGCGAGCTTGCGGAGGTTGGTACGACCAGATCCGATGCCCGATCGGAGCACCGTTTGCTGGAGAATATCGGCGACTGGATGTAGTATCTTCACTCCGATGGGCGTGATCAGATGCTTTCAGATCTGGGCGCAGCAATGACACTTCTCAGGTTCTGGTTTTGTGCTCACAGAACTGCACAACGACACGGTAAAAATATGAAATAATAGTTTCCGATGTCGGATCGGGGCGCTCTTTGTGGGAGAACGTCGGTGACGCCCTGAGGAAGACATACTTTGAAGACCTCTCACATGGATCTTGGCCGGATGAAGGTGGGGCAGGCTCTAAAAGTCGACTCAGATCTCAGCCGGACCTGCTCAGACCAGCCCGCGTGATCCCACGAGATCTATCGTCACGATCAGCACCGGTCACGGATCGAGGCAAAACCAGTTGCAACGTGAAGAGGACTTGAAATACTATGATTGCTCTTTATAGACCAACTTCTGATGGCAGTCGGGGTTGGGCTGCAGGAATTAAAACACAGACATCTTCAATTCTGGGCAGCATTCAGGAACCGATCTGCGTGCCTCCACGAGAAAAATAGCCACTATTGGTCACGAACTCGGATCGACACGAAACCAAAGCTGAATCCTTGCTAACTCGTAGTAGTATCAACGATAAATCAGGTGAAGCCAGAAGATGAGAGGAAGAGGGGGGTATATGGTCGAGTCTCATGACCTAAATACTATCCAGTCACAGGACAGGGTTGGGAGTCACACCCAAGGAAGAAGAAGTGAATCACTCACTTAATGAAATTTCTCACAAAATATTTTCATTAACCTTTAAACACACATTGTACAAGCCTTTAAATAGGCATTACAAGAGGTATAGAGGGGAGGGGCTGCGTGGGATACACAATGAGAGAGGAGGAGAACCCATTACAATGTGATAGTGAAAGGGGGGGACAAGGGGCAATGGTGGCTCACCTAACTTTGAATTTCTTGTAAAATGTTAGGTGGCAGCCATTGGAAAATTGACCAGCAGCCTTCTAATACCCCCATGTGGTAATTGGAGAAGAAAACAAATCAACCATCTAGCCTAATAAGCCAAAAAATGGGGTGCCCCCTTCTTGGGCCTAGAATGGGCCACTTGGTGGTCTTGGCTTAAGCCCACCTATCCACTCTAGCTTAAGGCCCTTTCCATCTTGAGAACCCAAGAGTAAAAGAAGCCCATTCTAGTATGAGGCCTCTCCCACTTAGAGAGCCCATGTAGGAAGGGAGCCCATTTGGGCCTTGCTAGGCTAATGGGTCTTCATATTGGTCCAAGGCCTTTCCTTTCTTATGGAATGCTTAAGGGCCTTTAACCAATTGGCCTTTTAAGGGTCTAGCAACCAGCCCAATATGAAAACCCATGTATAATCTTCAATAAAAGCCCAAATTTAATGCAAAAAGTGTCCAAATGGAAGTCAAATTATCCCCAATTCGATGGGAAGCCGATGTAGTCCACTTGGCGCTCCGCGTATGGCACCGTCGGTTCGTCGACGTGTCACGTGATCGCCCTGGTGTCCGCACCAATTCTCCCCGGGTGGGAGGAACTCGACCCCGTCGAGTGAGGGTCTCGAAGCTTACATTCTCCGCATGTGATCAAGGTGTTGGTCATCGTGGGGCATCCTCGCCAACGCACTAGGACGTGTGGATATGCGCCGTTCCCTGTGGTGATCCATGCTCATCCAGTATACAATCTATATGCATGCGTTGAGGCTGGAAGATGTGGACTCTCGGGTGGTGTTTCACTCACAATAGAAGGAGAAAGCCCAAAACTCACGAGGCATCACCGCGGGTTCCAATATGCTACCAGTTGAAACATGGAACGTCGAATTGACACCATAGTCGCTCGGTAGTTCAATATCATACGCATTCGGAGCCACTTGTTTCTTAACCCGGAAAGGGTGGGTATCGTGGACTTAGAGTTGCTTTTGGTCTCCGGGAGGAAACCAATCAGGTATGACCCTACTCTAGACGTACTCTCCCTTTGAATCCTCGGATATGTAGCATGCATCGGCTACCTCCTTATATGTGCTTTGACTGGCCATTTATTGACACGACTTAATGCAAACCATATGAAAGAAAACAAACCATAGAAACAAACACACACACTTGAACTTAGACAAACCTATGGTTAGTTCGACCTACGCGTGGGCGATGGCGGACCAGGACACCCAAATGTGTGCCATGCATACACTAGATGCAACCAAAGGTAGGTATGATGATGTACTCCTAGACACCCAAAAAGACACCATGCATGCAAGGATTTCCTATCAGATGTGGGTGTGGGTGGGCTAAGAGGTTCATCACCACTACATGTAGGTAAGGCATGCCATGCTTCCCAATAATCGGACCTATTGCTATGTGGAATTTGATTGACCCGAGTGGGAAGAGAGTGGTAGGGGACTTCCTTGACAAAGTAGAGGGGAAGTGGTGGAGCACGTGGCCCACTAGAGAAGGGGTCGAATGGGTCAAAGAATGTGTGACCCCCCGGTTCCTCCATTACATAGTCCCATGTTTGAAATTCATGAAGGTGATGGTCACCTCCATCCATCGTGGTAGATGGGACAGTGTATAGAAGATAGGGCTCCTCCCTCGGGATAAAAGGAGCGAAGTTGGGCTCGGCTGGTAACGGGAGGAGTAGAAGAACCTCCGTGGTAACATGACCCACGGTGTACACGGAGGTGATGGACCCTAAAGCGGGATGAGTGAAACTACGACCTGTGGGTCGGTCGAAGCCTGGAGCCAACAATTGCGTAAATATCAATTGCCGGTCTAACCCTTTAAGAAGGTCGTCCAATGAATCCACATAGTGACGAGACCGGAAGGTGGTGTGAAATGAGTTGCTTGGCACTAGAGGTAGTGTTGGGTCTATGGATGGGAAGGGAGGTGGGACCAAGCCATCTTTGAGCCAGCTAAGGAGTGGCTCGGCGATGAAAAGCATTCCCGTTAGAAACACGGGTGGCTCGGGCGGAGGTGGCTCCAAACAAGATGGCTCCGAATGAAGTTCGGAAGGAGAGGATGGCAATGGAGCACTCACGGGTGATGAAGGAGGGATCTCCATAATGAGGAGAGGGCTTGGGGACCCCGTTGATGGGGCCGGGTTAAGACTACCGGCGATGACCTCCTTAGGCTCGGGTAGGAGTACATCACTAGGAGTACGTGTCCTATCCACCCCATCCAACCGGTCCAAAATCATTTGCATAAGTTCGGCAACGGAGTGGGTTGGAATAGGGATATCTTGGTGGACTCGCCCGTAGTCAACCGTCCTAGGATTGGGTCTTGGCTCATCTACGTGTGGGACTCTTTGCCTCCGACTAGAACCCACTTGGTTGGAAGTGATTGGGTGGGGCCGGTTGGAGGTGACCGGTTGGGGCACGTAGACCTTCCTAAGCTCTCTCTTCATGTCCCACCATGACGCGATGGGCCATTGCCCCCTAACCTCTCTCATTCTTTCGATGTAATCCCACTTTTCAACAGCCTCATGAAGAAGCCGCTCTTTGGCGAAAGAGAATTGTACTGCCTCGGACATAGTATAACAATCAAAGTATGTGTCCATGGTGGCCTCCCACTTGAGGTAGATGCTCGGGTCATTGGAGCCAAAAAAATCTGAGGCTTCAGGCCTACAGAAGTGGAGAGGATGGTTGCCAAGCCCATGGGTGGGCCAACGGTCATATCGCCAGGGTGATTGGGACTCCATGAGAAATTGGGGAACTACATGTTAGACATGCCGACACTTGGACAAGACTGACTGACTCTTATAGGACTACACGAACTAGAAGACACCGACTAATGCAAACACTCACTAATGCAAAAAAATGATGCACGTAGACCTAACCAATATCCGGTACGTGGCGGAGATAAGCAATCCGAAGATCACTCGCGCAAGTACGCTACCTTCCCGATAGGCATAACCTAATGTTCGGGCAACGCCTTTTAATATACCGGGCTATTGGGTGAAATGCAATTTGAAAACACTCTTTTTTTTTGTTTTAAAAGTAATGATGGTTCTAGACTCGACTTAGACCATGATGCATGCAAGACTTATGCAAAGACTACCCTAGACTCAACCCGCTCTGATACCAATTTGATGCGGGACGGATGACCGACTCGGGCTAAGACGTACGACCGACTCGATGTGCGGCCAGCACTAGCACACTAAGGCAAGCCGGGCGGCTGACCACCGTGGTATTCTCCGGGTGGAGACGTCTCTCAACAGCGACTCTCTTGAGCCTGACGATCGTCCATTGCGAGGGAAACGTGGGGATCACGGTGATTAAGAAACCACCGTCGCCTAGGGTGCTAATCCGCGCTCGGTGCTCGATTGGAGCTACGGAACGGGCACTCACAACTCACAATCCCGGTGAAATTTGGAACTAGCTAACGGCCCTAATCTCACAAACGCAGCAATATAGAAAGCATACTAAACAGCAAATGTAAGGATCGGAACGAGCACGTACCTCCACGACTAGGCGTGGGGAAGAACTCCTGGCCGATTTCCGAACAACCCCAATACACAAATGATTAACTTTACAATTTCAGAAGCTTGGCCCACTCCACACAGGGAGGTATAGGGCTACAAATGCCAATTTTGGGGTTGCTGGAACCCGAGTTGACGGGCCACACTCGCAGGAGGCGAGGAACGCGTGCCGGAGCCGCTCGGGTACGCCGACGGAAAATTGATCCGGTTCTGCCCGCGCTGGTCACCCTGCGCAACGAGCTTGCGGAGGTTGGTACAACCAGATCCGATGCCCGATCGGAGCGCCGTTTGCTGGAGAATATCGACGACTGGATGTAGTATCTTCACTCCGATGGGCGTGATCAGATGCTTTCAGATCTGGGCGCAGCGATGACACTTCTCAGGTTCTGGTTTTGTGCTCATAAAACTGCACAACGACACGGTAAAAATATGAAATAATAGTTTTCGATGTCGGATCAGGGCGCTCTTTGTGGGAGAACGTCGGTGACGCCCTGAGGAAGAAATACTTTGAAGACCTCTCACACGGATCTTGGTCGGATGAAGGTGGGGCAGGCTCTAAAAGTCGACTCAGATCTCAGCCGGACCTGCTCAGACCAGCCCGCGTGATCCCACGAGATCTATCGTCACGATCAGCACCGGTCACGGATCGAGGAGAAACCAGTGGCAACGCAAAGAGGACTTGAAATACTACGATTTATCTTTAGAGACCAACTTCTGATGGCTTCGGGGTTGGGCTCCAGGAATTAAAACACAGACATCTTCAATTCTGGGCAGCATTCAAGAACCGATCTGCGTGCCTCCACGAGAAAAATCGCCACCGTTGGTCACGAACTCGGATCGACACGAAACTAAAGCTGAATCCTTGCTAACTCATAGTAGTATCAAGGAGAAGTCAGGTGAAGCCAGAAGATAAGAGGAAGAGGGGGGTAGATGGTCGAGTCTCACGACCTAAATACTGTCCAGTCACAGGACAGGGTTGGGAGTCACACCCAAGGAAGAAGAAGTGAATCACTCACTTAATGCAATTTCTCATAAAATCTTTTCATTAACCTTTAAACACACATTGTACAAGCATTTAAATAGGCATTACAAGAGGTATAGAAAGGAGGGGCTGCGTGGGATACACAATGAGAGAGGGGGAGAACCCATTACAATGTGATAGTGAAAGGGGGGGGGGACAAGGGGCAATGGTGGCTCACCTAACTTTGAATTTCTTGTAAAATGTTAGGTGGCAGCCATTGGAAAATTGACCAGCAGCCTTCTAATACCCCATGTGATAATTGGATAAGAAAACAAAACAACCATCTAGCCTAATAAGCCAAAAAATGGGGCGCCCCCTTCTTGGGCCTAGAATGGGCCACTTGGTGGTCTTGGCTTAAGCCCACCTATCCACTCTAGCTTAAGGCCCTTTCCATCTTGAGAACCCAAGAGTAAAAGAAGTCCATTCTAGTATGAGGCCTCTCCCAGTTAGAGAGCCCATGTAGGAAGGGAGCCCATTTGGGGCTTGCTAGGCTAATGGGTTCTTCATATTGGTCCAAGGCCTTTCCTTTCTTATGGAATTCTTAAGGGCCTTTAACCAATTGGCCTTTTAAGGGTCTAGCAACCAGCCCAATATGAAAACCCATGTATAATCTTCAATACAAGCCCAAATTTAATGCAAAAAGTGTCCAAATGGAAGCCAAATTATCCCCAATTCGATGGGAAGCCGATGTAGTCCAGTTGACGCTCCGCGTATGGCACCGTCGGTTCGCCGACGTGTCACGTGATCGCCCTGGTGTCCGCACCAGGGTGCATGATGAAATGCCAACCAACCCAATTTCCATATATGGATATATAAAGGGGCATACATATGGCTTATATATATAGATGATCCTACCCTTTTTTAAGCATGCAAACTCTTACGTGAATACCCTCATTTGGTCCATCCATATTTAAACATGCATAGGGAGTGTATACTAGTAAATCCCCAATTGGCCCTTTAGCCATCATCTTTTGAGTGGCCATGCATACATTCATATGCTGCTCATAGATATATGTATATGTGTGCATGGATATATGTATGTATATATATATGTGTGCATGCATGAATATAAGAATAAACGCATATATTTTTATGGATCAATTCTGTTGGGCCATTTACGTCCAGTTCTGTGAGAGTCAGAGGAGCTATATCAACGGGGTTTTACCCCTACATTTATTTCAATTCGGGTTTCGGGTTTTCGATTTCCTTCTTTCACCCCGTCGGGACACGGAGTTCTGCCACTGCATGTTCTCCGCGGGTCCCTTTAGGGGAATATTAATGAGGCGCCGCCATGAGTGGACACTGTCCCGCTGACTTCTGATCCTTCTACATCTTGGGCTACGCCCATCTTTCCTTTGGCTTCCATCTCGGCACTCGTAGATGGATGTCCTATACTCCCCTTTTGGCATAGTCCAAAATATGGGGAGATGCTGCCGAAATTCATTCACGATCCTTGCTTTGCTATATCGTGTGATGTTTTCGTTAAGCTGATGAATTAACTCCCGGCTATGTGGCAGAGACTTGAGGCAGACTATCTCATGGCCCTTTGCCCACTGTAAAAGGGAACATAATCATTATGAGATTTCCCGTTGATTGTCACATGGTCTCCCTAGACCTTCTGTGGATGAATTTCTCCTCCCCTCTCAGCTTGCCTAAACATCATTGCCAGAGCCCATGAAGCCCTGATTAAACACAAGAGATCCCCTCAATAGGACCCACCAAGATCCATAACCTCACAAAGCCTTCAAAGCCTTTAAATCTAAAGAAACCCCTCTTCTCGGCGCCGTATAGCCTCCCGGTGCCGCCCTCCCCCGACGCGGGTTCCGCGCCGGATGACGGCCTCGCCGAGACGCAGGTCGCACCGGGCACATACCGCGTCGATAACCCCCGTGTTCATCGTCGCGCCGGGACCCCACCGCGCCGGTTCATCTTCGCACCGGCTCCCCTCCGTGCCGGTTCACCTCAATGCCATCTACTATTCAAACACTCAACTTCCCAGTAACCTTAATGAGTCCTAAACTCAGTCTAAACCTAATGTCCCAACCTCATTAGCCTTCATGCCAACCTTCATCATATCATGGGGAATCATAGTTCTTCATCCAAGTCTAAGGGAGATAAATTAATGGGGTTTTACCCCCACATTATACCATTTGATCGCGATGTTTTCTTCTAACCCTGCTGACTCTTGGAGTTTTGCCACTGCATGTCCTCCAATAGTTTCTTAAGGGGATATCAATAAATACCATGATAATGGACATTGTCCCGTTGCATCTTGATCCTCTTGGATCTCGAGCTACGCCCATCTTTCCTTTGGCGTCCATCTCGGCACTCCGTGGATGGATGTCCTATATTCCCACTTGACATAGTCTAAGATAAGGGGATATGCTGCCGGATTTATTCCGTGTATTAATATATCGTATCTTGCAACGCATGCACCTTCTATCCTGCGAATGAATGAGCATACCTATCATATTGGTTTTTCCCCTGGGACTCTTCTACTTTGGCGATTAATCAAGGGTTGTCCTTCTTTGGAAGAACGTAATTAACGTCATAGTCTTTATGGTATGACGGACTTTCGGTCCCGACTCAGACTTCACAATCGACTGACTGAGTCAGATCGAGCGCATAATAAATCGTCACTCCGGTGACTGGCACGCCTAACAAACCAACCAATAAATCAATAAATAAAATAAATAATAAATAAATCCATTCCCACAAGCTGGCACGCCCGGTGGGACCTAGTCTCCCTTCATCTCTTCGCCAAAGTAGAAGGCCTGGAGGCCTTCCCCAAAATACTGATCGTTTGCTCATTCTGATTTGCAGTGATCTCAATGGCTCGCGGATTTATCGCGCTTGCATTCAGCCCTCAAGTGGTCGCTACCCACGCGGAGCACGGGTACCTGGCGGTGCCCACTGCTTTTGGAACTCTACCACCAGTGGTGGGGTTCCCTAACTTTCTCGGAGTCGCCTTCACCGGCCTGCTTAGGATCGAAGATGAGGAAGCTGAGAAGACTGTTGCGGCCAAGGCCGTAGCCTCTGCAAAGGCGAGCTGTCCGTGGGGAACCACTCCGTCTCGCCATACTATCTCATGCTTTGTCCACCACATGGACTACCTTGCTGTCCCTGCCAGTGACAAGGCATCCGGGCGCAAGAAGAAGAAGAACCAAAGAAGAAGAGTTGTTGCTATTTCTCGAGGCCGACTCTCGGCTTCTGGAAAGGCTGTTCTAATTGGTGGCGTTCGTGTTTATCTGAACGGCCGCCGTGCTGAAGCTTTGCCGGATCATATCATCCCGGTAGTTCCCATTCACAATGCCTTCCAGGCATTAGCAAGCCAGAAGGCCAATCTAGACATGGATGTCCGGGGGAAGCTAGCTCCCAAGCTACCAAAATTCAAGCAAATTTGGGTCCTCAAGAGGACCCGGGGCCCAGTTTCGACCCCGCAAGATTCAACATCAACTGTCAAGGACCCCATGAGTGGGGGCAATAAAGCTGCACCAAAGGAAGAAGAGGTCATGCCAGTAGCCTCTCCGCCCGCTCATAGGGTCTGTGCCAGGCAGACCAATGTTCTCCGACGTTCGATAAGATCGAACGGAGCTACTAGACTATCGCGGCACTCCTACATGCCGTCGATGCAAGACCAACTGTTAATTTCTGCCCTCTCTCCAGGGCATAATCAAGAAGGAATGGCCCAGGTGGTCCGAAATTACTTCTATGGCTTGGAAAGTTCTTCCCTAAGTCGGCAAAGGCTACTCCACGCCATCAGCGCCGAAAGAAAAGAAGAAGGCAAAGAAAGAAGAAGAATGGTGTCATTCGTGCACATCAATGAATATGAAGATGGCTTGTGATAAGTGTGTATTTTTATAGCTTAATTCATGAGTATACATATTTTTATAAGCTTAACTAATAATAAATATACACTTCTCACACTTATTGTTGATTGAGACTCAAATGTTTAATTTTCTAAAATTAAATAGTTTTAATAATGATTTTTATGTATTTATGTAGGCACGTAATACGAGAAAAGCTCCAATAAAAAGAAAAAAAAGGAAAATAAAAGTACATGTGAAAATGGGCCAAAAGCCCAAGGACTTGTTCAAGAAAGAATAGAAAAAAATTAGAAAAAAAAATAATTATTTGATATTTTTTTGAATTTTCTATACTTATATATGAGATATATACTTATATATACTAGATATATATATATATATATAATATAATTAAACAAAAAAAATTTTAAAAAAAAATCGGACCCGCCCCCTTCCCGCCTTCGCCGCCCGCGCGAAGCGCACGGGCGACGAGGCGCGAAAGGGGGGGGGGTCGTGGCATGCAGGGCTTCGGCAGGCGGGCTTCGGCAGGCGGGCGACGCGGGCGGGGGTCGTGGCCGGCGCGGAGAGGTTGGCGGGGAGGCGCGGGCGCACGTGCGACACGCGGCGACCACAGGCGGGGTTCGGCGCACGGCGGGCCCACGGGCAGGCCACCTAACCCGGTCGGCCGGTCGGCGCAACGCGCCGGCAGAGAGAAAATGAAAGAGAAAGAGAGAAAGAGAAGGAAAAGAAGGCCAACAAAATGCCAGAAAAATCCAAAAAAATTCCAGAAAAATTGATAAAACGTGTGCAGCACATGCCAGCCCACATTTAGGTCAAAATTAGGTGCACTTGAGTTGTTTTACATGGGCAAGAAGAGTTTGTTACCCTATATAAGGGCTTCATTTGTAATGGAACAAGTAGTTAGTTGTTAGTGAAGGTTGAGTTAGAGATAGAACTAGCTATGGGTCATTTGTAATGTAAGTTTGTTCTTTGTATTTCTGAAGTTGTTGATTGTTGGAGTTGTGTTTTACAAGCTTTTGAAGTCAAAGTTGTAAGCTGAAGTTATTTCAATACAAGTTTCATTTTGAAATTCAGTCTTTTCTTAGCCTTATTTCTCATTGTTATGATTTTCATTTAAATTTGAGTTCTTCATAAAAGTTGTTCCTTTTTAAATTTTCTTCAACTTCTCTGTTTATCATTTCTTCAAATTCTTCCTAATTCATAGAGTTCTTGTCCATTTTCTTAAGTGCTGTTTTGTATGTTTACTGTTCATCCGTGGTGATACCTTCTGCCATTTCTTCATTTTGAAGCCTTTCCCATCTTAATTTTACTCTGAGTTATTCATGAAAGTTGGTCCTTACTTGTAGATCTAAGTTTTGTTCTTCTACCACTTCTCCAATTCTGCTTATTTTGTGTGTTAGAATTAGTTTTTCAACGTTCCGATTTTTACTCTGTTACTGTTCATCCGAACCAATAGGTCATAGTTTTTCAAGTTTTTCATTATCTTCCTTTCATTTTCTGTTTCTGTGTTCTTCATAAAAGTTATTCATCTTTTTATTCTCTACAACTTTCATTTAGTTCACTTTGTCTAATTCCTTCTAGATTTCAAATTATTCTTTGCCTTCCAAACCTCTATTTCAATAAATTTTTGTTGTAATTGCCACTTGTGTTTCCACTTGTGTTTTGTTTCAATTTCAATCCAAACCTTTTCTTCACGATTTCATCACACATACCCAAAGCGGTAAGTCTTCTTCAAATCATCTCACGGCGTCGACTTCCAAGGCGGAGCGATCTTCATCCAAGGCTCGGCGAGGAAACGACGCCATTCTTCAATCAATTGGCTAATTATTCTTTCACTTATCTCTTGTTATTTAAAGTTGTAATTTCATTTCCTTTAGTGATAATCACACTCCAAAATACAAAATTTACTTTTCCAAACATAAGGGTATTTCCAACAGGAGCTAAAATCAAATATTCTCTCCCCGTGGGATCGACCCGTATTCACCACTGTACTCGTATTTTCAAAATCATTCGAGTGAGTGAGTGCGGTTATAAATTTTGAAATTTGTGTGGCACGGAATTTTTAAACGACGACTGTCGAGCGCATCAGCTTGCAAGCCAAGTACTGTGAAGCTTCTCCATAGCATGAAGAGAATAAAAGGATATCAAAGTTTAAAAAGTACAAGTCAAGAAGACAGTCTGGGGGCAAAGAAAAAGAATCCAAGTCTTCACTTGCAACATGGCAGGGGTGGCTAGCAGATACGGGCCCCTACCCGAAGAACCAGAAGAGTTGGCCAAGTTAGCTGAAAGGCCCGGGCTAATGACAAGAAGAGGTAAAGCTGCAAGAGAAGTGCTCGAAGCAGCCAAAGAGAAGCAAAGTATCACTACTTCAACTGCCAACATGGTGACTTCTAAAGAAGAAGAGATTACTCTGCCAGCCTCGTTTGAAGATGTTTCGGGCAAAGCATTCAAGGGTACTTCCACTATGGCAGTGCAAGACCCAACCATCTTAATGATGTTACAAAATTACCAGCAAGAGATCGAAGCTTTGAAGAGGCAACTGAATGAAAGAAATGAACAAGCCCCTTTTCCCTGGCAACAGGACGTGCATGCTGAATCATCCCGGGAAGTTCCTAACCCGGTCAATGCTACACCCCAAACTACTTCTCAAGTAATAGGCTATGGCAAGGCCGCTCTTCAGCCACATTCCCTACAGCCACCCTTGGTGCAACCAGCTCTTCCACCAGCGCAGCAGTTGCCACCAACGGAGCCATCGACACCTCATGTCGAAGCTCTACTCACTCCCTCTATAAAGCATTCTGCACATTGCCACTCGGTGCCGGTGGACCCAACCGTGGTAAATAGATCAATGGTGGAACAACTAATTGAAATGAAGCTGGCCGAGAGGACAGATGGTGATATCAGCACTTTTGATGTTTACAAGGTGCCATATCCGCCACAGTATGCCGCAAAGAGACTCCCTCCTGGCATCAACAAGCCGCCCAAATTTGAAAAGTTTAGCGGGCAGGGCTCTCCTAAAGAGCATATTGCTTACTATATGACAGTAATGGGCGACCTGGCAACAGATGAAGCCTACCTGCTAAAGTTCTTCGGGTCCTCACTAACAGGCCTAGCTTTTAAATGGTATTCCAATCTGCCAGCTGGCTCTATAAGCGACTGGGCAGCCATGCAATGGAAGTTCCGGGGGCGGTTCCATGTTGCTGAAAGAGAGGTCACACCGGCCGAGCTGTATGCCTCCAGACAAAGACATGATGAGTCAGCCCAGGAGTACATCAAAAGATGACAGAATCTCAGTATGAGATGCAAGCGGCCGCCACATCCAGAGGATGCAGTGCAAATATGCAAGCAGAATCTGAGCTGGAAAATCCTCGGCAGGATGACCGGAATTGAAATACGGCCTTTCGACCGGCTAAATAATGTGGTCACGGTGATTGAAGCCTTCATCTCCAGCTCTCCCTCTACTCCAACCGCTACAAGCCAAAAGGGCAAGTCTACTGACAAGTGGCCATCGCCCAAGGAAGCTCACACAATTAACTTCAAAGCATTTAACCAACAAGAAGAAAAAGAAGGAGTGGCTAACCCTCCAACTGCTAAGCCAGCTGAGCAGCAAGAAGTCCCGTCCTTGCGGGCCAAGATGAAAAAGCTCTACTCTTTCCCCAAGGAGAGGACTCGGATCTTCTTCGAATGGGCTGTCGTAAACAATAAGGTTACTCTACCAGAGCCGAAGAGACCGGAAGATGCTAGAAAGAAGGATCATCCTCGCTTCTGCCCATATAACCAGATGGTTGGGCACCATATTAAAGATTGTTGCGTCTTTAAAGACGCTATTGAAAAGCTAATCAGAAGAGGGGAGCTACAACTGGGCGACTATAAGGTTGATCCTCCTCGCCCGCATGAACAACCTGCTATGGGAAGAGCAATCAATATAGTGTCTCTATGCCAGCTGTCGTCTCAAGAGACAACCAGAGTTCGCATCACACACCAGGTGCCAACTACAAAAAGGCAAGAGAAGAATAAGCCAAGAGACAGAGAGAGCGGCGTTCTCCTCTCCTGCAATACCCTATCGGCCTGGCACAGTGCGAGCCGAGCTGCAGAAGAAGATGACGAAGAAATATGCTATACACCAGCAAGGGCAGGTCAAGCAGCACCATTTATTTCTCGCCATCAACCTCATGAAGGGTGGGGGCATCCTCCACCGCCTGCTGAAGAAGCATGCTATTATACCCCTCCTCAACATGAGAGCATGGGGGCAAGAACATCCACTCATACAGGACCATACGTGTCCCGTGTCGACAATAAAATGCTGCTAGTCCCACCTGAAATCAGCACGGGAAACAGCACTCCCAGCTCCTACCAAGCTAAATCCTCTCTGATGATGTAGCTCTATCAGAAAATACAAGAAGTGGAGACACTAAGAAAAAGATTGACTGAGATGGGCTTACTCCCAGTCACACTCGGGCAGGCAGGACCCTCATCCGAAGCCCTACAAGGTGGCGCTAAATCATTTGAAGTCTCACTGCAACCAGCTATGCCACAGTCAACACAAGGCCACGACGGGAACACCCTCCCGCGGTAGCTATACCACGTGGCCCCCGCGTACCCCTCAGCTCTCCAAGCACGTCAGGGGGCAGCTTCCACGCCTCATGCAATGCCGCCTCTACAATCAGCTGGCTTACGCTGAAATCCAACGGCGACAGCCGTAACAAACAAGCCAGCAACAGAACAAGCAACTGAGATAAAATCCGCTGAGGAAGAAGTCACCAAAGCTGAGTTATATATGATCCAACAAAAAGATGATGAGTCTACTGCGGACTAAATCCAACGTTGGAAGAATCTCAGTGCAAGATGCAAACACCCGCCAAGCTACAAGGACGCTGTCCAGCTATGTAAGCGCAATATGAGGAAAGAGATCCTGCAAAGGGTAATTGGCCTCAAAGTCAAATCCTTCGACCAATTAGAAGATGTGGCAATTGAAATTGAAGCCTTTCTGGCCAAATATTGCCCGAATTTTACATCTCCAATTCAAGAGCACAAGCTAATTAAAGAACAGTCGGCACTAGAAGAAATAGAAGCAGCTGACTTTGTAGCCTTCGAGCGTCAGTGGAGGAAAGCACAGGAGGCAACTAGCTCCTCCTCTACCGGGGTTGCTGAACAAAAACCCCCTTCACTAAGGGCAAGAATGAAAAGACCATACTCCTTTCTGCAAGACAAGACCCAGCGGCTGTTTGAGTGGGCCCTTGAGTACAAAAAAGTCATCCTCCCGGAGCTCAAGAGACCAAATGACATCGAAAGAAAAGACGACCCTCGGTTCTGCCCCTACCATCGGAAGAGGGGACATCTCATCGAGGACTGCTATATGTTCAAAGACATCATGGAAGACTTAGTCCAAAGTGGTGAATTACAACTTGGAGAATATAGGGTGGATCCACCTCGCCCTCACCTTATGCCCATTTTCAAGATGACGGCTGACACAGTTTCCGTACATCAATCGGGATGGTACACCTTCTAAGATGCATCCCGAGGTCCCTCCGTTGTGGCAGGAGGCCGAACAAATGCAATTGTTGCACCGTCTCCGGGGCAACTACTGAAGACTAAAGCAGAAATAAACCCAAGAATAAAAGAAAAGATGATGCTTTACCGCTCAATGTGCTGCCCTCTTTATTCAAGCCATCAGCTCAAGAGTGGAGTCCACTCATATCAGGGCCAACTGTAAAATGATAAAGATGCAAGGAAGAATCTCCTTCCAAATGAAATGACCCAGCACAATGTAGCCGCTGCTCTACATGCTCCGGCACACAATAATGGAGGCTCAACTCTCTCCGAGCAAGGGGGGGCAATAATGAAAATATGCTCAGTCGCAATCAAGCTCTGAGGTGCCGCTGGGCACAGCAAGACTCTATTCCCCGCTCGGGGGCTGCCAACAAAAGAGAAGAGGGTGGAGTCCAACGGTCGGATTTCCCTGCTATTGTCTGCCTACACAACTGCTCGTGAAGCGAACAAGCTACCCAATGGAAAGACGTGCTTTGAACAACTCGTCTTCAGCTATCCACCCTAGCTTGGGGCATTAAAAGGAGAATGAACTCTCCGACTATCCACCCCAGCATGGGGGCATTCAAAGCTAAAAGAAGAGAGAACGGGATTATTCAGGGCACACCAACATCCCACCATGAACTGGACAACCCGCTGCAGATGCTAACTGTTCGACAAGCTCGACTGCTAAAGATTTCGAGCTCCTCGCTTAGAGGACCCATCTGCTGCATTTCATTCAATGTTAGAACGGGATTCCTCCTTATCCTACAAAATGCTTCCCATTAGTCCCACCGGGATTGATTCTCTACCCCCAGTGTGGAACCCACATTCATAACTAATACATCCTTGCCATCCTTCGGCGTTCCACCGTAAACAGCTATACAAACATGCTAAGAGATACCAAACTTGTCCCACTGGGCTCATAAAATCTGTCCCTTGGCCTGTGGCACTCCACCCTCGCCAAGCTCTAGGCGTTGCCCATCAGTCGCATTGGATCGGGCCCATTAAATCTTTCCCTTGGTCTAGTGGCATTCCGCCCTGACCGAGCTCTACCTACCTTAGTCTAGTGGCACTCTGCCCTAGCTAAGTTCTACCTACCTTAGTCTAGTGGCACTCTGCCCTAGCTAATTTTTACCTACCTTAGTCTAGTGGCACTCTGCCCTAGCTAAGTTCTACCTGCCTTAGTCTAGTAGCGTTCCGCCCTAGCTAAGTCCTACCCACCTTGGTCTAGTGGCATTCCGCCCTAACCGATCTGCCTTAGTCTAGTGGCGCTCTGCCCTAGCTAGGTTTCACCCACCTTAGTTTAGTGGCACTCCGCCCTAGCTAAGTTATACCTACCCTTGGTCTAGTGGCATTCCACCCTGACCGAGTTTTACCTACCTTGGTCAGTGGCATTCTGCCCTGGCCGAGCTCTACCCACCTTGGTCTAGTGGCATTCCGCCCTGACCAAGCTCTATATACCTTAGTCTAGTGGCACTCTGCCCTAGCTAAGTTTTACCTACCTTGGTCTAGTGGCATTCCGCCCTGGCTAAGCTCTACCCACCTTAGTCTAGTGGCACTCTACCCTAGCTAAGTTTTACCTACCTTGGTCTAGTGGCATTCCGCCCTGGCCGAGCTCTACCCACCTTGGTCTGGTGGCATTCCGCCCTAACCGAGCTTTATCTGCCTTAGTCTAGTGGCGCTCTGCCCTAGCTAGGTTTCACCCACCTTAGTTTAGTGGCACTCTGCCCTAGCTAAGTTATACCTACCTTTGGTCTAGTGGCATTCCACCCTGACCGAGCTTTACCTACCTTGGTCTAGTGGCATTCCGCCCTGACCGAGCTCTATATTTACCCTTAGTCTAGTGGCACTCCACCCTAGCTGAGCTCTATCCACCTCGGTCTAGTGGCACTCCACCCGGACCGAGCTACCTTCCCCTTGGTCTAGTGGCATTCTGCCCTGGCCGAGCTCTACCCACCTTGGTCTAGTGGCACTCCGCCCTAACCAAGCTCTATCTGCCGTAGTCTAGTGGCACCTCACCCTAGCTAAGTTCTATCTGCCTTAGTCTAGTGGCACTCTGCCCTAGCTAAGTTCTACCTGCCTTGGTCCAGCGGCATTCCACCCTGACCGAGCTCTATATTTGCCGTTAGTCTAGCGGCACTCCACCCTAGCTGAGCTCTATCCACCTCGGTCTAGTGGCACTCCGCCCGGACCTAGCTACCTTCCCCTTGGTCTAGTGGCATTCCGCCCTGGCCGAGCTCTACCCACCTTGGTCTAGTGGCACTCCGCCCTAACCAAGATCTATCTGCCTTAGTCTAGTGGCACCTCGCCCTAGCTAAGTTCTATCTGCCTTAGTCTAGTGGCACTCTGCCCTAGCTAAGTTCTACCTACCTTGGTCTAGTGGCATTCCGCCCTGGCCGAGCTCTACCCATCTTGGTCTAGTGGCATCCCGCCCTGACCGAGCTATATCTGCCTTAGTCTAGTGGCACTCTGCCCTTAGCTAGTCTAGTGGCACTCTGCCCTAGCTAAGTTTTATCTACCTTAGTCTAGTGGCACTCCGCCCTGGCTAAGCTCTACCCAACTTGATCTAGTGGCACTCCGCCCTTGTCAAGCTCTCATCTCCCTAGTCCCGTTGGGCTCATAAAACTCATAAAACTCTTTTTCCCTTGGCCAGTGGCACTCCACCCTCGTCGAGCTCTTAGACTTTACCCATCAAGTCCCGTCGAGCTGAGTCCATAAGCTTTTTCCTCGGCGCAAGGCACTCCATCCGTGTCGAGCTCTTAAGTATTGCCACCGGGCTAGGCCCATAAACCTTTTCCCTCTGGCTTAAGGCACCCTGCCTTGGCCGAGCTCTCAGATGTTAATCCCTAGCCCCACCGGCGCTATAACAACACACTCAAATCCATCAATAGTCCCACCGGACAACACAGCCCGCACTATGGACTGGTCTATACCAAGAGTACTTTTGGAAGGTACCATTCTTAGCCCTAGTCAGCCGGCTAGGTTTTACCCTTGGCCTAGACCCCACGTCTTCGCTGAGTTGTTTGATTTCGATGTTCTGTGATGTCAATGCCCATTTATATACCCTGCCCTTGTTTTAGACCTCCCGTCTGAGCAAGGTTTATTGATTCCGACATCTCGTCGGGTCGACGTCTATATTATGCCCTTGCCCTAGACACACTGTCCGAGCAAGATTTGTTGATTCCGATATCTTGTCAGGTTGACGTCTACACTCTACCCTTGTCCCGGACCTACCGTCTGAGCAAGGTTTGTCAGCTCCGACATATTGTCAAGTTGGCATCTAGATTCTACCTTTGACACAGATCTCCCGTCTGGGTCAGATGCATGGGTTGTCTTTGACAGTCCGTCAAGGCAACATCAATTCCAGATTGCTTCCAAGTCCGACATCCTACCAGGATCTGCTATCCTATCTTCTGGCCTTTGACATCCAGTCGAAGCCAGCTATCCTTATTGGCAAGCCCAACACCCTATCATGTATTTCAAGTATCTCTCTTTTTTTTTGGCTCATCCTCCTCGGCTGAAGCCCACTACCATATATCTCACAACTTCCAGCTATTTTATTCCCCGACTCAGCCATGACAACCGAAGTCACTATTATACATTTTCAGCCATTCCATCATCCGGCTAAAACCGCTATCACAATTTGTTGATTGTCTCACCCTCCGGCTCAGCCATCCTTGCCAAAGCCACTGTTACAATTCTTCAACTATCTCCTCTTTCGGTTTAGCCATTCTGGCTAAAGCCGCTATCACAATTTGTTAATTGTCTCATCCTCCGGCTCAGCCATCCCGACCGAAGCCGCTACTACATTTTTTCAGCTATCTCCTCTTTCGGTTTAGCCATTCTGGCTAAAGCCGCTATCGCAATTTGTTAATTGTCTCGTCCTCCGGCTCAGCCATCCCGACCGAAGCCGCTACTACATTTTTTCAGCTATCTCCTCTTTCGGTTTAGCCATTCTGGCCAAAGCCGCTATCACAATTTGTTGATTGTCTCATCCTCTGGCTCAGCCATTCCGACCGAAGCTGCTCTCATGATTTTCAACTACTCTATCTATCGACTTAGCCATTCTGGCCGAAGCTTCTATCATAATTTTTGACCATTCTATCTTTCGGCTTAGCCATTCCAGCCAAAGCTGCTATCATAATTTTCAGCTATTCTAGCTTTCGGCTTAGCCGTTCCAGCCAAAGCTGCTATCATGATTTTCAACTACTCTATCTGTCGGCTTAGCCATTCCGGCCAAAGCTGCTATCGTAATTTTCGACCATTCTATCTTTCGGCTTAGCCATTCCGGCCAAAGCCGCTATTATAATGTCCAACTGCTTCATCCATCGGCTTAGCCATTTTTGGCCAAAGCTTGCTATCAAGACTCATCCACCCGTCCCATTGCAATAATCAATGCAATGCAATGGCCTAGACCTGTCGTCGAAGCCCACTTCCCTTGATTATGACTATTCAGTCCCTCTCTCCTCAATTTCAACTCACATTCCATCCTCCTGGATGTCGGCTTGGAAGCCCGCTTCCCCACAGCATGTGACCACTATCCTATCTTTCGGCTTAGCCAATCCGTCCAAAACTGCTACCTCACACCTCAGCTATCTTATCTCTCGACTTAGCCAAAGCCCGCTATCATGACTCTCAGCTATCTCGTCATTTAGCTTAGTCATTTCAGCTGAAGCTCGCTATCCCACGTTTCAGCTATCTTACATTCTGGCTTAGCCTCTTCGGCTAAGACCCGCAACCATATAATTCGGCTAAACTACCTTTTGGCTCTCACAAGCCCGATTCCTTACTGCTCTCTGGCTTTCGCAACCTGCTATCTTTGCTACTTTTTGGCTCTCGTAGCCTGCTATATCTAGCTCTCGCAGCTCGCTATCTCTGGCTCTCATGGCCTGCTATATCTAGTTCTCGCAGATCGCTATCTCTGGCTCTTGTAGCCTGCTGTCTCTGGCTCTCGTATCCTGCTATTCCTGGCTTCTGCAGCCTGCTATCCTGGCTCTTATAGCCTACTGCCTCTGGCTCTCGTAGCCTGCTATTCTTGGCTTCTACAGCCTGCTATCCTCGCTCTTATAGCCTGCTGCCTCTGGCTCTCGTAGCCTGCTATTCCTGGCTTCTGCAGCCTACTATCCTGGCTCTTATAGCCTACTGTCTCTGGCTCTCGTAGCCTGCTATTCCTGGCTTCTGCAGCATGCTATCCTGACTCTTATAGCCTGCTGTCTCTGGCTCTCATAGCCTACTATTCCTGGCTTCTACGGCCTGCTATTCTGGCTCTTAAAGCCTACTGTTATTGGCTCTTATAGACTGCTGCCTCTGGCTCTCGTAGCCTACTATTCTTGGCTTCTACAGCCTGCTATTCTGGCTCTTATAGCCTGCTATCTCTGGCTCTTATAGCCTGCCATTCCTGGCTTCTGCAGCCTGCTATCCTGGCTCTTATAGCCTGCTGTCTCTGGCTCTCGTAGCCCGCTATTCCTGGCTTCTGCAGCCTGCTATCCTGGCTCTTATAGCCTATTGCCTCTGGCTCTCGTAACCTGCTATTCCTAGCTTCTACAGCCTGCTATTCTGGCTCTTAAAGCCTGCTGTCTCTGGCTCTCGTAGCCTGCTATTCCTGGCTTCTACGGCATGCTATTCTGGCTCTTAAAACCTGCTGTTATTGGCTCCTATATCCTGCTATCTTTGGCTCATATAGTTTTATGTTTCCAGACCTTATAGTCTGCTGATCCTGGCTTTACAGCTTGCTACCTCTGGCTCTTTTAACCTGCTACCCTGGCCCCCACGGCCTGCTATCATCACTTTCCGGTCCTTGTCACCATCGGCAAGACCGTCTACCCTTTACGGTCATTGTCACCATCGGCAAGACCGTCTACCTTCTCGACCCTTGTCACCATCGGCAAGATCGGTCGCTACCCTTTCGACCCTTGTCACCATCGATAAGATTGGTCGCTACCCTCTCCGGTCCTTGTCACCATCGACAAGACCGTCTACCCTTTTCGGTCCTTGTCACCATCGGCAAGACCGTCTACCTTCTCGACCCTTGTCACCATCGGCAAGATCGGTCGCTACCCTTTCGACCCTTGTCACCATCGGCAAGATCGGTCGCTACCCTTTCCGGTCCTTATCACCATCGGTAAGACCGTCTACCCTTTTTGGTCCTTGTCACCATCGGCAAGACCGTCTACCTTTTCGACCCTTGTCACCATCGACAAGATCGGTCGCTACCCTTTCTGGTCCTTGTCACCATCGGCAAGACCATCTACCCTGTTGGGTCCTTGTCACCATCGGCAAGACCGTCTACCCTGTTGGGTCCTTGTCACCATCGGCAAGACCGTCTACCTTTTCGACCCTTGTCACCATCGACAAGATCGGTCGCTACCCTTTCCGGTCCTTGTCACCATCGGTAAGACCGTCTACCCTTTTTGATCCTTGTCACCATCGGCAAGACCGTCTACCTTTTCGACCCTTGTCACCATCGACAAGATCGGTCGCTACCCTTTCTGGTCCTTGTCACCATCGGCAAGACCGTCTACCCTGTTCGGTCCTTGTCACCATCGGCAAGACCGTCTACCTTTTCGACCCTTGTCACCATCGGCAAGATCGGTCGCTACCCTTTCCGGTCCTTGTCACCATCGGTAAGACCGTCTACCCTTTTCGGTCCTTGTCACCATCGACAAGACCATCTACCTTTTCGACCCATGTCACCATTGGCAAGATCGGTCGCTACCCTTTCCAGTCCTTGTCACCATCGGCAAGACCGTCTACCTTTTCGACCCTTGTCACCATCGGTAAGATCGGTCGCTACCCTTTCCGGTCCTTGTCACCATCGGCAAGACCGTCTACCCTTTTCGGTCCTTGTCACCATCGGCAAGACCGTCTACCTTTTCGACCCTTGTCACCATCGGCAAGATCGGTCACTACCCTTTCCGGTCCTTGTCACCATCGATAAGACTGTCTACCCTTTTCAGTCCTTGACACCATCGGCAAGACCATCTACCCTTTCCGGTCCTTGTCACCATCGGCGAGATCGGTCAACCTACTCATGGCCCTTGTCATCATCGGCAAGGTCGGCCAGCATCTCCTCAAGCCCATTGTCTCGCTACCCTTGTGGCTTAAGCCTACTTCAGCAATGACCATCATGTCCCACCGTGATGATTGCTACAACTCAATGACTTGGGCTCCCCTTGAAGCCTGCTTCCCTGCTATCGCTAGGTCTGCATATCCTATTCTCCCATTATCTCATGGCTTTTACAGCCTGCTTGCCATGTTACCTTTCGGCTGTCATAGCCTGCTTCCCTTGCCAACTGTTGACTTCTATAGTCCACTTTCTATATTCGGGTTAGACTCCATGTCAAACCCGATGCCCGTCCTTGGCCAGGGCACCCTGTTGAGGCCTACCACTCCACTTTAATCCAGGTCCATCATCTGAATAAAACGGCTCTCGTTGGCCAGTACCAACCCTCTTCGTCCCGCCAAGACTTGCTGCATAAAGCCCTTTCCCATTATTTTGTTATCAATTCTGCTGGCTTTTGAATAACTAACCTGCAGGTATTCGCATCAGGCGCTTGAACAAATAAATGGATATATAGTGACATATACATAAATGCATACATATAAAATAATATAAAAAAAGAGAAAGAAAAAGAAAGGAAAAATTGCTTGCTTTCAAAATTTTGGGTGTTTGTTGGCCATGCTTGCATGCTTGCTTATACTATAAGATAATACACCTCCTTCAATTTTCTAGGACCACATCTCCTTGGTAAATAAAACTGTCTGATTCTAAGCATGTGTGCGCCACGGCATACACTAAGAGATGAAAAGTCAATATTGGCCGAGTGCATGCGTCTAGTGGAAAAGTCATAGCTATGTCGCTAACGCAACTCGTGAGATACACCCAAAGCAAAACTCCCGCACTTTGCACCACAATGTGTTCAACAGTCTCTTATCATAGGGATCCTAGAAGGTTCTTCCTAATACTTTATGGATGCTCAAACGTCTGCACTCACATGAGAGGTAATCATGAGGAAAAAGCTGCCTTCCCTCAAGTTAAAAAAAAAGGGAAGAAGAAGGACGATAGATAGGATGAATCCTAGTAGCCGGGAATCTCCATTGAGACATATGAGGAGACTCGTGCCAAACGGTGAAGTCCGCAATAAAATCACTATAAATGATGAATCCTAGTAGCCGGGAATCCCCATTGAGACACATGAGGAGACTCACGCCGAACGGTGAAGTCCGTAATAAAATTGCTATAAAGGATGAATCTTAGAAGCCGGGAATCCCCATTGAGACATATGAGGAGACTCGCGCCGAACGGTGAAGTCCGTAATAAAACCACTATAAATGATGAATCCTAGTAGCCGGGAATCCCCATTGAGACACATGAGGAGACTCGCGCTGAACGGTGAAGTCCGTAATAAAATTACTATAAAGGATGAATCCTAGTAGTCGGGAATCCCCATTGAGACATATGAGGAGACTCGTGCCGAACGGTGAAGTCCGGAGCTGGGAATAAGCTAAGGGGGTTGTGAGAAGCTATCAAAAATCGAGAACCCTAGCTGTATGTGTAGATGCTAGAGCAATACTCTAGTGGTATCTAGAACATCTGTGTATCCCTACGTAGCAGATTCGCTGCTCGCATACTTGCACTATCACACTATAGAGAAGTAGCCATGGGTGTAGATCGTGGCTTACGCTGTGCACATATTCTATGCGATGTCCTCTCTGCGCATGCACATCTCCCTTAGTTGTGCCTTGTGAGCCGCACTCTGACTATGAGTCACAGGCGCTGTCCTTGTCCTATCCCCGATATAGGGGAGCTATTCCATATATCTAGCTTATGCTTGCTGTTGAATGCCTGCATGCTCGCATGAATAAAAAGACACGCTTTCAAACGGGTCTCACCCGTAGGCCCCGCTCACCCGTCCCTCATTCGCACCACCTACGGGTGGGGGGCATTTGTTGACACATGAAAAATGATAAAATAATAACAATATATACATATATATATAAATAATGTCAACATATTTTTCCTACTAAATCATCTTATATTCCTTATTTTCTAGGGATAGAGGAAGAGGCAGAGAGGCTACAAGGGCCCATTAAGCCCACAAAGGCACCCAGACCATATCAAAGTTTAAAAGGACGTCGAAGCCCATACTGAAGAGGGGGCGCGCCGAGAGCACCAGGCAAGAGGAGCGCGCCAATGATAAGAGGGTTCTGTAACCCACTATAAAAGCTGAGGTTCGACGAAGAAACAAGGGAGCCGGGGGAAAACGACAACAAGAGAAGAAAGCCAGCGGCAGACGGGGATAAAAAAAAAGACAGAAGAAAGGAGAGAGCCACCAACTCGTCGAGGAAGAAAGAGGGAGGATCGTCTAAGGAAGAAAAGAGAGGAGTGGGTTTCCCCCTGCAAGAAAGGTGGGTCTCCCACCATGTAATGCCCTTCGGGGCTACATTCTTCCCTCTCCCCCGTTTCCTTTTTTTTTCTATGTAATTCTTCTTCTAAAGTTGTCTTTCCGATCCCATTTATGAGATGCTGATAATGAATGAATCAAATGAAATTGGTTCTGACTGTCGATTTCCACTAGTCTTCCCTCTATTTCCATGTGGATGCATCTTTTTTTTCTTCGTCATCTCTATGCTCGTCTCTCATGATCTCATATCACGAGTGCTAGTTGGTTTTAACCATATTTTTCGATGCTGTCCCCGGTAGATGTCTTAAATGGAGGCCACAGACTGTCAAGCCTGTGGCATGCTCTCTGCTTCTTATCCAAGTGGATGAGGTACAATGAGATGCTCGAACAAATGGTTTTACGATACTCTGTTTCGGCTACAGGTTGCTTTGTTCTGTCCGCCGAGATGGTTCTATTTGGCTCAAGTGCCATCTGTATTGATCTCCATGCTCCACGGAGCACTCTGATGCTCACAGTTTCTTTTCTAGAGCAATCAAACCACCCCTTTGTCATGGATTTATTTCTGTCATTTCTCTCTCATGCATTTAATATCTGTTTGCTCGTGAGCACTCGGTCGGCGTTGGTTTCTCACACGGCGCCCTCCCAAATCATGAGGAAAAGTAATTTTTGCCCGGCTCTGATATTGTGTTTGTGTTCTCCGAATAGTTTCCTGTTCACTCAGAAGAGCTCGAACCCGACAATTTTTCGTGAAATTTAAAACCCCAAAACCCCCTTTCAGCTAGCCTCGGCGCCAACAGCTCTCGGCGCCAAACCCGCACCGATTACTACCCGCGCCGGTTCCTCTGCCGTGCCGAGTAGCTACCACGCCGAGCTAGGCCTTCCCCATTTTCATTTCTACGCGGAGTGCTATCTTCCGCGCCGAGTGTCACTGCCGTCGAGTAGCAAGGCTGTCACCTCGCCACATGCATGCATAAAGCATTTAACCCCCGATACATTGGTTCCCACGTTATACAAACCACCCAGCCCATCTTGCTCTGCATACGAATAAACCATGTGGGTAAGTGTTAATGCTAATAGTGGCTTAATCTCACCCAACCCCTGTCCTATACCTGCGGGTATCTGGCCTGTAATAAATGCACATGGCCCACTCTGCCATATGCATGTAGATAGGTCTGCATATGTAGATAGATTGACCGAATGCATGCATCACCCCTTTTAAACCCATTCCATATACGTAAATGGCTGTCAGCCCATTCAACAGTTTCAAGCATGCATGTCAGTTTGCATTAATTCCTAAGCCTCACCCACTAACTATGCCCATATTACGTGGGTGCATGATGAAATGCCAACCAACCCAATTTCCATATATGGATATATAAAGGGGCATACATATGGCTCATATATATAGATGATCCAACCCTTTTTTAAGCATGCAAACTCTTACGTGAATACCCTCATTTGGTCCATCCATATTTAAACATGCATAGGGAGTGTATACTAGTAAATCCCCAATTGGCCCTTTAGCCATCATCTTTTGAGTGGCCATGCATACATTCATATGCTGCTCATAGATATATGTATATGTGTGCATGGATATATGTATGTATATATATATGTGTGCATGCATGAATATAAGAATAAACACATATATTTTTATGGATCAATTCTGTTGGGCCATTTACGTCCAGTTCTGTGAGAGTCAGAGGAGCTATATCAACGGGGTTTTACCCCTACATTTATTTCAATTCGGGTTTCGGGTTTCCGATTTCCTTCTTTCACCCCGTCGGGACAAGGAGTTTTGCCACTGCATGTTCTCCGCTGGTCCCTTTAGGGGAATATTAATGAGGCGCCGCCATGAGTGGACACTGTCCCACGGACTTCTGATCCTTCTGGATCTTGGGCTACGCCCATCTTTCCTTTGGCTTCCATCTCGGCACTCATAGATGGATGTCCTATACTCCCCTTTTGGCATAGTCCAAAATAAGGGGAGTTGCTGTCGAAATTCATTCACGATCCTTGCTTTGCTATATCGTGTGATATTTTCGTTAAGCTGATGAATTAACTCCCGGCTATGTGGCAGAGACCTGAGGCAGACTATCTCATGGCCCTTTGCCCACTGTAAAAGGGAACATAATCATTATGAGATTTTTCGTTGATTGTCACATGGTCTCCCTAGACCTTCTGTGGATGAATTTCTCCTCCCCTCTCAGCTTGCCTAAGCATCATCGCCAGAGCCCATGAAGCCCTGATTAAACACAAGAGATCCCCTCAATAGGACCCACCAAGATCCATAACCTCACAAAGCCTTCAAAGCCTTTAAATCTAAAGAAACCCCTCTTCTCGGCGCCGTATAGCCTCCCAGCGCCGCCCTCCCCCGGTGCGGGTTCCGCGCCGGATGACGGCCGCGCCGAGACGCAGGTCGCGCTGGGCACATACCGCGCCGATAACCCCCGTGTTCATCGTCGCGCCGAGACCCCACCGCGTCGGTTCATCTTCGCGCCGGCTCCCCTCCGTGCCTGTTCACCTCAATGCCATCTACTATTCAAACACTCAAATTTCCAGTAACCTTAATGAGTCCTAAACTCAGTCTAAACCTAATGTCCCAACCTCATTAGCCTTCATGCCAACCTTCATCATATCATAGGGAATCATAGTTCTTCATCCAAGTCTAAGGGAGATAAATTAATGGGGTTTTATCCCCACATTATACCGTTTGACCGCGATATTTTCTTCTAACCCTGTTGACTCTTGGAGTTTTCCCACTGCATGTCCTCCAATAGTTTCTTAAGGGGATATCAATAAATACCATGATAATGGACATTGTCCCGTTGCATCTAGATCCTCTTGGATCTCGGGCTATGCCCATATTTCCTTTGGCGTCCATCTCGGCACTCCGTGGATGGATGTCCTATATTCCCACTTTGCATAGTCTAAGATAAGGGGATATGATGCCGGATTTATTCTGTGTATTAATATATCGTATCTTGCAACGCATGCACCTTCTATCCTGGGAATGAATGAGCATACCTATCATATTGGTTTTTCCCCTGGGACTCTTCTACTTTGGCGATTAATCAAGGGTTGTCCTTCTTTGGAAGGACGTAATTAACGTCATAGCCTTTATGGTATGACGGACTTTTGGTCTCGACTCGGACTTCACAATCGACTGACTGAGTCAGATCGAGCGCATAATAAATCGTCACTCCGGTGACTGGCACGCGTAACAAACCAACCAATAAATCAATAAATAAAATAAATAATAAATAAATCCATTCCCACAGTGACCGACATATTTCGAATGCTTGCTTCCCTAGACATCGGACTTTTCGATTGATTCAAGACCGCTATCGGCTAGTTTCTCTCGATATAATTTCCTAGCCATGAGGCCCTGATTCTCGACGATTAATCAAGGGTGTTCCCCTCTCCGAGGGGATGTAAATGATGCTGTGACCTTTATGACGCGGCGGGTTTTGGTCCCGACACGAACCACACAATCATCTGATTAGTCAGATCGAGCGCACACTAAATTGTCATTTTGTGACTGGCACGCCCACGCACTTAATAAACGAATAAACCCACCGAATAAACCGAGTTAAAGGAATAGACGATCGAGCATGTCAAAAAGTGCGTCCACATCGCCTACATGTTATGCACATTTTCCCTACTTCTGTGCGTAGTTTGGTGCTCGACCGGGAGAGATCGGGCCGATTTAGTGAAAACCGTCATTTTTGGAGTTTTCAGGGTTCGCCGGGAAACGGCAACCATTTTTAGTCTAATTACCGTCAAAATGACCGTTGGGATGTCTGGGCCCCATTCATGTTAGTTTCGTGTCGATCGGTCGTCATTCGAGGCCGATAGGACTCCGGGAACCTCGGTGACTCGTTTAGGGTCGATTTGTCCAAATCGCCCCGATCTTGCGTTTTAGTGCGTGCATGTGGGCTTTTTAGCCTCCCGAAGTTATTTTTCGTCGTTTAGCTTTGTTTCCCCTGCGCTTCGACGTGAATGGAGCGTGGAACGGGCCGATTCGGCGTTTCCACCTTTTTCCCGCCGTGACCAGCCTAGCGGTCGTTGCAGATACCGTCATAATCTCTGACGGCCCTACGATAGACCGCCACAGCATTTTAACGTTTTAAACTTTTCATGGCTGTGGGAGTGTGACGGTCCAGTATTGGTGCGTCACAGCGCTTTGACGCATCCAGGTAGGTGCGTCACGGCCATTTCATCTTCTTGAGATTTGGGTAAGTCGGTTCCTCTGACGGTCCTTCCATGGTGCGTCAGAGCCTTGTAATGCGCCTGTACTAGGCCGTTACGTTCTGTTTGACCGAATTTGACCGTTTACGTCAGTTCGTGTAGCGGTCTTACCCTCATGCGTCACAGTGCTGTAACGCGTCCATCTTGGACCGTTACATGATGTTCGTCTGAGTTTTTAGGCTGGAGTCTGTTGGCCCTGACGGCCCTAGATGGGTGCGTCAGAGCTGTGTAACACGCCTAGGTTAGGCCGTTACATGTCTTGTGCATTTTAGGTGTTGGATAGGGCGGTGTCTGTGACGGCTCATTCTTCGACCGTCACGTCGCTGTAGCGCGTCTTCATTAGACCGCCATAGTCTTGTTTTCTCTAGAGTGTAACGGCCTAACGTTAGACCGCCACATTCGTGTAACGGTCTAAGGGTGGTGCGTTACAGTCCTAGAGCTTCGATTTCTGTCATTTTGATTTCTGATTGTCTTGGCTTAACCTTGTGGCCTGCCCGTTTTCCCGCGGATGTCTCCTGACATCCTATGAGGGCTAAGACTACGTTATAAGGTAGCCAGGAGTTTTCTTGCTTGAGGTAGGATTCTCTTTCCTACTATAGAGTGTCTTTGTCTGGTTCCGGTCAACCCGGGATGACCTAGTGGTTGACGGGTGACCTTGTGTGGGTGTCTCGGCGGTTCTGTCCAGTCCGAGACACTGGTTCTGGATGTCTCGAGGTACCGTTTTATCTTGATTTGCGTGTCCAGGCGTGTCTGAGGGTCCTTGGTGTTCCCTCAGGTCTCCGTGAGTCGTTTTCTGTGGAGCGTTATTTCCTCTGGCTTAGGATTAGACCGATTGGCAGCTTGTTCCGCTGTCAGTGACGATCTTGCCTTTGAGTCGTCCGACTCAAGGATCGTTAAGTTATAGGTCTAGTTGCCTAGTCCTGAGTCTGTTGGCAGTGGTCATACTGCCAGTGGTGCCTAGTAGTACGTGTGACAGCACGTCCTAACTTGTCTGTACTCTAGCACTTGTGTTTCTGAGTCTGGTGTCTCATGAACCTCCACTAGTCGTAGCCTGTCGATGCACGTGATCCAGTGTGTTGACCCACCTCGGAGTGGTGGAAAGGGCAGTTCCCGAGATACGGTTTGTAAGCTAGTTCCGTGGGCTCCCGGCCAACGGTGGCGTCCTACCGAGGGAGAAAACTCGCTAGAGGGCCTGGCTTAGGCAAGAGCCAGTGTGTGCACACGTGGTCAGGGGCTCAGGACTTACGTCGATGGGCGTAGCCCTGACTAGTCACTTGTTACTGTAGTTCCTGTTTGGTTCAACGCGTGTCTGCAACTCTGCCGTGACTTCAGCGGTACCGTAGGCGAGACACTCGTGGCGCAGTGTTCTTCTTGTGAGAAGGTGCTTCCGTCACGTGACACGTGACTCTCGCGTTTCTTGTGCGTCGTGACCTTTCCGAGTTAGCCCTCTCGTGGCCCTACCCGAGGCCAGTGTTGTGTCGTGTGCACGACGTTCTAGTCGTGTGTATCGTCGAGTCTATCTGTCGTCTGTGTGGGTCTTTTTTTGACATTTTGCCTGTCCTTGTAGGTCTTCATCTTAGGCCTGGCGTCGTGTCGACAGATCGGTAACTCCTGACTTTGTCAGATCAGAGTCGCCCTTCTGTCGCTGCTTGGAGTAGTTTAGGGTGCCGAGGTTAGTTCGGCAGCCGCTTGTCTGGTACGGGTTCTCCCCCTTTCCTACTTGTT
The DNA here is from genome assembly GCA_022559845.1 of Amorphophallus konjac. Taxonomy (NCBI): domain Eukaryota; kingdom Viridiplantae; phylum Streptophyta; class Magnoliopsida; order Alismatales; family Araceae; genus Amorphophallus; species Amorphophallus konjac. The sequence continues at coordinate 13,496,571 of CM040125.1, forward strand.
CCCTACTCCTACTCCTCGTCTGTTCTTTACTGCTTCTAGGGTAGTTTTACAGCTTTGTAGTGTAGTTTTCCCGCTTTACTACACCTACTGTTCTTCATGTCATTTTTGTTGTTCTGTGTTACTGCGTGTTTTTCAGTGGGGATCCGCGTGACCCCTACTGAGCCAGTGACACGAGGCTCACCCCTGCTTTTCAGGTGGGCTATCGTTCGTTCTGCTTCCGTGGTTCTTGGTGCGCGTGCTCGTAGCGTGTCGTTGTGGCCAGCTGGTACCTGCGTCGGGCTTCTCCCGACTTCTCGGTACGTCTTTCTTTTCAGTCGACTATACTTGCTAGACTTGCTGTCTTTAGCTTTGGGCTTGACTCTGGTATATAATTGTTAAATTGAAACTGTTAATTAAAAATTAATTTTATTTTTGCTACTTTAGCAAACCGATCTAATGAAATTTAATTACTTACTGTTATATCTCTGTGGCTTCAATGTACTCTACACATACCTTTTTATCCCTTCGGAGCTTTACTGCTCTTGGGAGGCCTCGCGGGTTCTAAGTGGTATCAGGTGTATTCGATAATCCTATCGGGTATATCTAGTATCCGGGATCCGGGTTGTCACACAGGGGGAGGAGAACGAGGACGGCTGGGACCGGCCCCCAAAGTACTCGAGGCACCGGTGAGGTTGGCTTCTTCCATGGAGGGTTCGGAACCAAAAATAATAAGTCTCTTAGGAGGTGCCATGAGTCGTAGAATGAAGGAGAAGAAGAAGGGTTCTCACCAAGGAAAGGGACGAGCATAGAGGTAGCAGTGGACTCTCACACACTCTATCATTTGCTAAGCACAACACACACACACAATCTGCCTCCCCTGCACACACGCACATACACAAAAAAAATCTGGCAGAATACACACACACACACACAACCTGTCCCCACTAAACACACACACACACACACTCTATCATTTGCTAAGCACAACACACACACACACACACACACTCTATCATTTGCTAAGCACAACACACACACACACACACACAATCTGTCTCCCCTGCACATACACACCCAAAGAAAAAAAAATCTGGCAGAATACACACACACACACACACACAACCTGTCCCCACTGAACACGCACACACAGACACACACACACTCCCTATCATTTACTAACCACAACACACACACACACACACACACACACACACACACACAATCTGTCTCCCCTGCACATACACACCCAAAGAAAAATAAATCTGGCAGAATACACACACACACACACAACCTGTCCCCACTGAACACGCACACACAGACACACACACACTCCCTATCATTTACTAACCACAACACACACACACACACACACACACACACACACACACACACACACACACACACACACACACACACACTATCAATTGGTCAACACACATACTCGTCGTTAAAAGTTGTGCCACAATTTCAATAATAATCACACTCATTCACTAAAAAGATGTAAAATCTAAGTAGAGTGGTAAGAACGGGTCGATCCCACGAAGATGAATATTTTCAATTAAACAAATTAGAAAAATCCTTATATTTGGGAAATCTGAATTTTGAGTGAGGTTTATGCTAAAGGAAAATAAAATTATATGAAAATAAACATATCTAAAGAATATGAGAACATTGAGAATAGAAATTTGGAAGAAGATAGAGAGAGAAAGAAGAACATAATTGTAAAAGATTGAATTTTTATTGCTTAAGATAAAAGATTACAACTCTATGAAAACTAAAAATTACAACTTGAAATAAAAGAACAAGGGAATAAATAGAGTCAAGATAGTGAAGAATAGTGTCGCCCAATCACCATGTCGAGCCTTTGAGATGTTCGTCCCACCGTGAAGATAGACCAAAAATTGATGCGCACTACACTCGTCGTTAAAAATACCGTGCCACAATTTCAAAAATATACCGCACTCACTCACTATAAAGATGTAAAATCCAAGCATAGTGGTAAGAGCGGGTCGATCCCACGGAGAGGAAAAATTCTTGTTTAAGCAAGTTAAAAAATCTTTATGTTTTGAAAAGCTGAATTTTTGAGTGAGTTTTTGAAAACTAAATTAAAATTGCATAAAAATAGATTGCTTGAAATTAAATCTACCTAAAGAATATCGGAGGATTGAGAAGAGAAATTGAAAGGAGTGGAGAGAGAAAATATAAGGAATAAGTGCACAAAATGGATTTTTATTGCTAAGGAAAGATTACAGTGTCTTATGAAAACTAAAAATTACAACTTGAATAAACTAAAGAAAAAGGAAGAAAGGAGCCAAGAAAGTGAAGAATAGCACCGCCCAATCGCCGTGCCGAGCCTTTGAGATGTTCGCCCCGCCGTGGAGGTAGACGCCGCCTTTAGAAGACCGAAGTAGAAGATTTGTCTTAGGGATGTTTAGAGGAAAATAGAGGAGGGGAAGATAGAAGAACAGTGAAAATAAAATAAAAAAATAGAGCTAAAGGAGAACTTCTTCAACAAGATTAGATTCGCCGAGATCATGAAGAGGTAAAAGATCAATTCTCTCCCCTTGATTAAAAAGTGCCCAATCGAGATGAAAGTCATGACAGTTCCCTACCTCTTCCTTTGCCCAAGAGAGATCATAGATAGTCTCATTCAATTCATTCTCCACTCGAACATCATCTTCATCCTTCTCTTGGAACAAGGTCTTCCCAAATTCAAAAATGGAAGCGAATGGGATTTGATCATAGACTAGCACATTACTTTCCTCTTCTTCTCCCCCCAACTTGAGATCATCAACTTCTTTAGAACTCTCTACATAAGGGCAATGACGCTCTAGCTCTGCAAGCTTATCTTTTTTATCATCATCACAGCTATAGCTAACTCCCTCAAAAATTTCCTGATAGGACTCCTCCATATGTCCCACATGATCTAAATCGAGAATGATTTGAGTGTTATGATCTTGGGAAATCATAGATTGATCATAGTCAACATCAGGAATTTGATCAGTAGAATTGGAGCCCAAGTAGCCAAGCAATTGATCTTCCTCTATCCTCTTGATCTCCTCAGTCATCCTATCAATTCGCACTTGGACTTGGAGAGATTGATCTAGTTGGGCTTGGATGGCTTGATTTTGAGCCATGATGAATTGATAAAATTGATCAAAGCTCTCTTCCTTTTTGAGAGTTGGGCATGAAGGAGATAGAGTTGTAAGTTGAGAAGTAGAGTTAAAAGGATAAGAAGTTGAATAATTATCGGATTGATAGTGAGAAAATGGGGTGGATGTGAGTTATCCTCTATAGTGGGCTTGATCATGAAAGTTATTTGAAGATGGAGCCCAATGTTGAAAGAATTGATCCGGAGGATTTTGGGCCGGGCCTTGATAAGAATCCCAAGAACTATTATGTTGTCCTCCCCCATAAGAATCATAAGAAGGTATGGAGGGTCTTTGAGCAATTTGGGCTTATTCTTGGGGGCGAAATGAATTATAGGGCCCATGAAGGAATTGAGTGGATTTGATATTTTCTTGATTAAAGGAATGAAGCTGGGCCCTCATGAGTGATGGGCTTTCATTGTAGGCCGACCAAGAGTATGGATTGTCGTAATGGGTCGGGTCATGTTGGGTGAAAGGTGGAGATTGAGTTGGACTATTGTCAACATAATGGGCCGGCTTGGCCCACATGTCATTAGGATCATGATAATCAGGTGGAATAAAGGAGTTTGAATTCATAGCCTAAACAATGGATCAAGAAAAATGGGCCAAAAGGTATGCCTTATTAAACATGCAAGCCCACTCAAAGATTGGAATTTTCTCACCTATTTTTTTATTTTTTTAAAATAATGCAAATGCAATAACAACTATATGAGTTATGTATGCAAAAATGATAATTTTTTTTAAACAAAAGAGGAATTGATACTCACTACTAAATTGGTCCACCGGCCAAGTAAGAGGTGAGGTTGTGGGAGGCTCCCCTTACTTTCGTAGGGTCCTAATTAATTAACCACAAGCCCGCTTAAGCGTTTGCCACTCGACCTCTAGCCTAGATACCGATTTGTCCAAAGTAGCAACAAGTTCTAAAACTCTTTTTTTTTAACTTCTAAGGACAAGCTGACTTCAAGGTGCTTCTTGGTACAACCGGCGCGGCGTCCGTGAGGGAATCCACGGGTGCGGAGACTTATGGAGCTCTTGAAAAGGAGATTTCTATCCAAATAGACGGAATCCTCAATGGAGGGTCCTTCCAATTTCAAGAGGGATGTGCCTATATTGCCCTTAACAAGGGAGAAAGAGAAGAAGAGAATGATGATTTTTTTTTTATTTTTTAAATGATGCAAGAACAAGGAACAATGAATCAACTATATGCAATAATACATGCAAGAGATATAACTAACATGAAAGCACGATGTCATGACAAGGAGATTTTTTTATCACTTTTTTTCTATTTTTTGACTTTATTTTCATAGAATTTTTTTTCTATTTTTTTTAAAAGAGAGATGGATAAAAGATAAATATCAACTAAAAATACTAAACAACATGCAACCTGCTGAAGAATAAAGTCTAAACTCATGCTTTCTGTGTTTTTTAGTTTTTTAAATTTTTTTTATTTTTTAGGATTTTTTTTGATTTTTTGAGAATTTTTAAAAATTTTCAAAACAGAATCTGTGTCTACGCTTACTGACCTTTGGAGACGCTTAATTCTCAGAATTTTCAGAATTCTTAATTTTCTGCTCCCTGTAGTGACAGATACAGACTTTCAGTGACGCTTTCTGGCTTTCTACAATAATTGATTTTCTGTGAATTTTAAGTCTGAATTTTTATTTTTCTTTATTTTTTTGATTTTTTGATTTTTTTTCGGTAAAATAAAAATAGAAAAATTAATATACAAATATACACATCAAATATAAGAATTTCCAACTATCAAAAATTATTTTCCTCCCCGACAACAGCGCCAAAAATTGATGCGCACTACACTCGTCGTTAAAAATGTCGTGCCATAATTTTAAGGGAAAATTACCCCTATACCCTTGAAAAATTATGTAATTACCCCTATACCCCTACCTTTATTGTATTTACCGTAATACTCGTGAAATCTTTAAAAAATAGTCATTGTGCCTCTATCCTTAAGAATCCTTAAAATAGAAAATTACCCCTATATCCCTGTGGAGGGGCACAATAGTTATTTTTTAAGGATTTCAGGGGTATTACGGTAAATACAATAAAGGTAGGGATATAGGGGTAATTACATAATTTTTCAAGGGTATAGGGGTAATTAACCCTATTTTTAAAAATATATCGCATTCACTCACTAAAAAGATGTAAAATCTAAACAGAGTGGTAAGAACATGTCGATCCCATGGAGAGGAAAAATTCTTGTTTAAGCAAGTTGAAAAATCCTTATATTTTGAAAAGTTGAATTTTTGAGTGAGTTTTTAAAAACTAAATTAAAATTGCATAAAAATAGATTGCTTGAAATTAAATCTACCTAAAGAATAATGGAGGATTGAGAAGAGAAATTGGAAGGAGTGGAGAGAGAAAATATAAGGAATAATTACATAAAATAGATTTTTATTGCTAAGGAAAGATTACAATGTCTTAAGAAAACTAAAAATTACCACTTGAATAAACTAAGGAAAAAGGGAAGAAAGGAGTCAAGAAAGTGAAGAATAGCACCGCCCAATCGCCGTGCCGAGCCTTTGAGATGTTCGCCCCATCATGGAGGTAGACGCCGCCTTTACAAGACCGAAGTAGAAGATCCACCTTAGGGATATTTAGAGGAAAATAGAGGAGGGAAAGATAGAAGAACAGTGAAAAATAAAATAAAAAATATAGCTAAAGGAGAACTGAAATTACTATCAAACGGAGAAGAATTAGGAGATGTAGAAGAAGAGAAAGTTGAAGAGGTTGAAGAGAGGAAGAAGTTTGATGAAAAGAGCAGATGGAGAAAACGAGAAGAAGAGGGAGAGAACAAGAGAAGAACATAGGGCTACGCGTGGATGAACAGTGAAAAACGAGAAATCTAAACTTTGAAAAAGAGATTATAACTTGAAAATGAAGAGAATAAGAAGAATAAGAAAATCTAGATCTAGGCAAAATGAAGAACTTTTATGAAGAGATCAGAAATAGAAAATGATCATAAGATGGATAAAAGTTGAGAAGAAGAGTAAAAAATGTAGATGAATAGTAATCAAACGTAAAGGGCAGAGCTTTGAAAAATTAGAAATAGATTGAAAACTAGAGAGAACTAGCTAAAGGTGAAGAAGAAGAAATTAAAGAGCTTTTAAAAAAGAAGAAGTTTGCTGAAGACAGTAAATCGAAAAGAAGAACAGAAAGTAAGGAAAAAGGCCAAGATCTCCGGCTTGGTGGCTCTAGGGCGGGTTTTATAGTGTGCAGGGGGCTTCCAATCGTACGAATCCTTGGAGATTAAGCTCAAATCTGACTTTCCTTCATCCAAAGAGTCTTTCCCGTGCCAGACATTGAGAGATAAGTCCAAAATATAGGAAGATAACCTTATTAAGATCCAAGATAACTCCATCAAGCTCCATCCATTTTCGTTTCTGTTTCGAACTGAAATGGCGACTAGTGCAGTGCCGTTTATTCATAAAATGTCGTCTTATGTCTAGCCGCAAATTCTAATTGGCGTTTATCCTCCATCCGCATAATCTTCCTTTCTTTATTTTATCATTTTTCTTACTTTTCGTGCAAAAGATCTAGCGACTTCTTGAGTGGGCGCTATTTCATGTTTCCATATTTTCAGCCCTTTTCTTTTTAATTTGTACAATGAATGGGCGCCTTCTCGAACGGTCGTTCATTCATTTCTTCATCGGAGCACTGTCAATTGGCGCCTTTTCACGAGGGCGTTCATTATTGATTTAGCGCCCGTCAACGCAGGCGTTCATTTAAATGGCGACAGGGCTCTGGTCGCATATTCCTGCAATAGTAAAAACCCTTTGTAAATGCCAAAAATAGATTATGCAATTTATCCTTATGCAAGTTCACATCTCACATAGTCATTTTGGCTTCTAAACTAGGATAATTTCATGCAAATTCAATTTATTTGTGAGAATGAAGTTAATTATCCAAATTACATAACTTTATTCTTTTAATGCCCAAAGATGATGTATGTGATGTAAATTATGATATGAAATATGACACTCATCACACCCCAAAAAAATAATCTGTCTCCCTTGCACACACACAATCTATCATTTGCTAAGCACAACACACACACACACAATTTGTCTCCCCGCCATGCACACACACACACACACACACTGTCAATTGGTCAGCACACATACACCTCCCCCCCCCCCGAAAAAAATGGCAGAATACACACACACACACACACAACATGTCCCCACTGAACACACACACACACTCTATCATTTGCTAAGCACAATCTGTCTCCCCTACACACAAACACAATCCTGCACACACACCCTCTATCATTTGCTAAGCACAACACACACACATGGTCTCCCCTGCACACACATACACACAAACACACACACACCCTCAACACAAATACACACAATCTGTCAGAATACACACACACACACACACACACACACCCTAAATAAAAAATGATAGAACAGAAGGAAAATGACAAGGCCATATAATCAAAATAAGTGTAAATCTTAATTATGGATTTAGAATAAACTTATGATTTACCATTGACATATCTGCCGCCCATTTAAAAAACCCACAACCTACTGTTCTATCATCGGCCTGCAAAAGATATTTATTGGTCAATAAGATGCATTTGATAGCGTAACCAAAAAGGAAGAACTTAATGAGGAGTGTGCCATGTACCTTTGATTATGGACATACATAAAATACTTTCCCGTTAGTCTTACTAGTGTTTCAGGTCCGCCTCCTACATGGGCCTTTACCACAAGGATAAAGTAATAACTATCCACCCACATGAAGAATCGGCATGACTTATCATTCCCAAACTGTGAGGAAGTATACAAGAGAATATGACATATAGAGCATGTAAGCAAATATCAATTTGTAATTAGGATTAATATACACCAAGTGGGCAGCAATAGTAGGGACGTTGGGGATTCCTACTGCTGTGGGAGATCTTGATAAAACATTCCCCTTGGCCACATTCACATCGAATACAATATTTACCATCGCCCATCATATTTGAATCCATTTTATCAATACCTTGAAAATGAGAAGATCAGTTACACAGAATGTTATATGTGGTGGTTTTAGGCTCAGATAGACCTCATTCATGTCTGCATATTCATTGGAGAACATATGTGCACTCACATTCCAAGTCACATGTAGTAAATCTCGCCATTAGTAGGGGCAGCCCTTAGACCGTCCAACCGACTGTAGGTGCGACATACAACTAGGGAAATGAAATGAGATGCCCCCATAGTACTCCTCATCATATGAATGGCTCCTTCCCATCATTATAGCCCAATTTGTCTATTATTGCTGACGATCATCCTGTAAAAAAATTCAAAATGCAAATATAGCGATAAAAATAAATAAATCATAAACATAAACATATAACAGAAATCAAAACACGTGTGCATGTGTAGCCGCCAGAAGCCCGTGGCACACTGAGCCAGGCTGCTCCAAAATATTATGTGAGTGATAATTGTGTGTATGTCTCAATATGTTATGAAGTTGTGATGGTCATAATCATTCATATGGAGTTTATAGCGAGTGAGAATGCCATTCCCCACTGAACACTATCATATCTAAAAAAAATGTTAAGGAAATTATGTTACACAATAGAAATAAAATGTAATCAAAGCATTAAGAAAAGAAATTGTCCATCTCATCAGTGAGCACATACACCCACAATCACTCAATTTGTGCGTCCATTTGATTGCGCCTGCATTGGACAAACCACGTGTCACTTACTAACACATGATTGCATGCGATGAAATGATTACTATAGAACCAAATATTTTGGCTTAGAGAGTACCCTCGGCTACTGTGATGGGTCCAAAGCCGAGTGGATATACGGTCCCAAAATCTCTCCCCTCTAGCAACCTCCCTCCTTGCCACATTATCCTCTTCATCCACCTTGTCATCTCCAGGATTATTCATGTCATCTTCTGCTTGTTGGAAAATATGATCAAGGCCCTGCTCCTTTCTAATGAAGTTGTGTAGTACACAACATGCTATTGCAATTCTCGCTTGTGTCTTAATTGGATAGTTTCGTTGCTTCACTAGAATTGCGAAACGTGACTTGAGCACACTAAAGGCACGCTTGATGCAATTTCGTAGTTGAGCGTGTCTATGGTTGAACATGTCCTTCTTATCCCGATGTGTAACTCTCGTTCTATTGCACCTGTACTCCGATAAATGATACCTTGTCCCACGATACGGTGCTAAGAAATGAGGAATGTTTGCATACCCTGCATCAACCAAGAAGTATTTTCCTACGACAAAGAATGTGTGGAAGTTTGAGTATATAAATCTCGGAGTGGCAATACGCTACGAATTGAGAATCATTTACCTTCCGGTACAGTAAATCCACCTTTCTCAATGGCCCACCTTAACACTTTCATGTCGGGAGCTGATCCCTCCCAACTCACAATGACATAAGTGAATGTAAGATCAAAATTCACACATCTCATGACATTCTGGGATATCTCACCCTTTCGATTTCGATAACAAGGTTGGTCATCCATCGACACATTTGCATAAATGTGCGTTCCATCAATTGCACCCAAGACATTCTAACCATAAAGCAAATAAAAAAGCACTAGCACTTTATGAACAATTAAATAGGAGTTAATATTTATGAGGAGTGTGTTTGGCACATAACCTTGAAGAAGGGGTAGAATTGGGGGTCATGCCGAATCTTGGGATGCACTTGCTCTTCACCAGTTGGCAGTTTGATGTAGTCATGACGTATAGATAAAACTTCCATGAGAACATTATTAAAGTGCCGACTAATCGTCTCTCTCGAATGTTGGAACCATTATCTGAGTAACCTATTCCCAACTCCAGGACCAACCTCAAGAAGAAAAATAGCCAATTGCTCAGTGGCAGATATATTCCTGGTGTCACTGAGCACACCTCTTTCCATCAGTGTATCTCTTAACCTTAAGAATAGGTGGGGGTGAACTCGAAAACTTGATTATGTCCCGCCAACATGACCATCCATTATCTGTTTAACCCACATATGAGCTCGACCAACGTCTGTGTGTATTGGGGTCCTAGAGATAGATTTTCCAAGGGACAACATGTGTAACACTACGACATGTTCAACCTCCTCCCAATACTCCTCCTCGTCCATCATAAAGTTGATGAGGGATTGAAGTGAATCACCTGTTTCAATAGTTCGGTAATTCATTTTGAATGCAATAGCTAAAAATCATATATCATAAACATGAGGAAATTAAATTGGTGAATGAACATTTCATCAAGCAAGCACATTAAATGAAGCATTTGCATGTTGACAAATAATAAAATACGTAAAATAAAAGTGCATATGTGAAATTAACTCTTGAAAAGGATATGGAAAACTTTCAGAAGTAGCCTAGGCGGCTTAATATCCATCCAGTTTTCAACTCTTCTGGGAGGGCCAAGAAGATGGAACGGTCATCCACGGAGCGAAGAAGGTCAATATCTCTATATAGATCTTGCAGAGGAAGTCCATACAACTTTATTAGCATATCAATTGCCTCATCCATTGGTGGGGTAGCTTTTCTTTGCATTTGAAATATCTCTCTGGCCAAAGTCATCCTATCATGACCTAGCGCCACTGTGACGACCCAGGGTCCGGATACCGAGTAAACCCGATACCACTTGGATCCTGCGAGGCCTCCCAAGAGCGGTAAAGCTCCGAAGGGATAAAAGGAGTGTGTGTGATACATTGAAGTTCCAGATAAAACAATAAGCAATTAATATTTCAATGATCAGGTTTGCTAAAGTAGCAAAAATAAAATTACTTTTTCAATTAACAATTTAAATTAATAGAGTCCAGTCCAAATAAAGACAAGTACAATCCAACAGAAAAGAGAACGTACACTGAAGTCGGGGGAAGCCTGACGTAGGCAACGCTGGCAACTACGAACTGACGCACCGCGTCACGAACCACGAGGAAAAAGAACGACCACACCTGAAAAACCGGGGCGAGTCTCGTATCACTGGCTCAGTAGGGGTCACGCAGATCCCCACTGGAAATAACGAAGTTACACGCAAGACAACAACGCTAAACAGTAAAGCAGGAGCAGAAGTAACAACAGTGCCAACTACAGTAGCAAAGCTGTAAGAGCATGAGTAAGAACAACTAAAGGAAAGAGTAAAGCTGTAAGAGACAGAACCACGGCAGCCGACCAAACCACGGCTCTCTAAGCTACTCCAAATAGCAACAGAAAGGCAAACCCCGATCTCACAAAGTCGGGAGTTACCAATTTGTCGACAAAGCACTAACTCCAAAGCTAAAGCCTTATTAAAACAGGCAAAAGCCCTATAAAAGACTGTTGGCACCGGCTTATTTTCTCGAATTAATCGAGGATTAAGCATAGGGAAATACTCCCTAAATGGAGTAAAATGGCACATCGCCAAAGTTGCTCTACCAGTCGAGTTGTGCTCGAAAATCGAGACGTGTCGCCAGGTCAAGCGGCATAACATAACAACCGGCATCGGCCCCGAGCAAATGGCACTATGCCAGCCAGTTTCTCGACAACCGGGTCGATTTCGAGATTCGGGACAACCTGTCGTACCTTACGGCACTCTGTGAAGATTCGGGGATCACCTCTGGACACCCTGCATACGGTATTATATCACCGACGCTTCAACAACCGAGTTAACTCGGGACTCAGAACAGCCTGCCGCATCATACGACTCTTCGCCAAGGAACAATGGTCACCTCGACCACCAGACAAACGGCATCATCATGTCGACGCCCCAGTTACCGGGCCCAACCAAGGGTCCTAACCAGCTAGCCGTGACCCATGGCAACATCGGCAATCGATTGGGCCTACCCCCGATCACTCAGTTTGCGGGGTTACCCGCGTTCAACACAGCTACCCGAGCCGACCCGGGGGTGCCCCGACTACGAGCCACGCCATGTGGCACCTAGCAACGAGGCCAGGGTCTACCCCCGAGTCGCCCCCCTCTAGCCCTCTGAAGTCACAGGAAGACCCACTTGGCACCAACCACAAGCTTCAGGAGCTCACAGCACCCGTATACGGCCCACGCACGCGCGTCAGGAATTTCCCCGAGCACCTGGTGGGCGCATATGCTCCAGGCACTCTACAGCAAGTCCGAGCCCAACTCGGGACTCCCAGCAACCCATCGCGTCATGCACCACCATCGTGCGCCCTCGCACGCGGATTGACCTGCGCGGGGGTCAAGGGGGCAGCGCCCCTTGCGGGGGTTTCCGGGGGCGGAGCCCTTGGAAGAAAATCTCTATTTTATAACAGGTCAAACCCAGTCAAACTCTAGTCAAACCCACGATCAAACCCGCGTAAATCCCTCCGAGGAGGGGTTTAGGCGGACCAGACCCAGCCTTGGGTCTGGTCCACCTAAACCCCCCTTGGGGGAGGGGTTTAGGCGGACCAGCCTCACCCCCAAGGCTGGTCCGCCTAAACCCCCATTAAACCAAAAAAAAGCTTTTAATTAAAAAAGTGCCCAGCCAGTCCGCCCAAACCCCCCCTGGGGAGGGTTTAGGCGGACCAGCCTGGACCCCCAGGCTGATCCGCCTAAACCCCCTGGGGGAGGGGGTTTAGGCGGACCAGCCTGCCCCCCCAGGCTGGTCCGCCTAAACCCCATCGAAACAAAAAAAAATGTTTTAGAAGGGTTTAGGCGGACCAGCTTTCACCCTCAACCTGGTCCGCCTAAACCCCTTCCACCCCTTCACCTTCCACTATAAAAGCCCCCCTTTGGGAGCCCAAATGCCATGGAAAAAGTACCAAATGAATCAAGCACCTAAGGAGCTCAGCCCCGGACTACAAGGGGGTGCTAAGGAGAATTGTGTGTGTTTGCTAGGCTCACGCCGAGGGCATGCCGCATATGCATCCCTCATACAGCGTCTAGCCCAAACACCCGTCTCCGGGAGATTTGTGTGTGTTTGCTAGGCTCACGCCGAGGGCATGCCGCATGAGCATCCCTCATACGGCGTCTAGCCCAAACACTCACCTCTGGCCCCCTATTGTGATATGTCGTCTCGATAATCATGCACGACCCTAACTTTTACTTGGTGAAAGCACTCTACCTGAGTCCTATCTCGATACTCGTGCACGACCCTGATGTCGCTTCGTAAGAGCGCCATGCACAGTCCCTGCCTGAATGATCGTGCACCATCGAACATCGCTCGATCGAGGCACCCTGCTCGATCTCCGCCTCGACATTCACGCATGATGCAGACGTGGCTTGATGAGAGCATCCTGCCCAATCTCTGTCCCAATGGTCGCACACCCTCAGACATGGCTCGACCGAGGCACCCAGCCGGGTCCTCTACCTCGATAAGCGTGCCCTCAGCACTGTCACTTGGACAATGGGCATACTTCACAAGTCACGACGCATGATGAAGTGTCAGGCCCCTACCTCCGCAAATGGGCCGCGAGCACGACCACCGGGGTCTCACGGTGCCCAGCTCTCTCAGTCACAACGGTGCCCCCGGCACCCGACTGTCAATAACTAAGTCACAACGGTGCCCCCGGGCACTCGATCACCCAGCAACTCCAGTCACAACGGTGCCCCCGACACCCGACTGCCAGCAACTCCAGTCACAACGGTGCTCCCGACACCTGACTGCCAGCTACTCCAGTCACATCGGGGCCCGCGGCACCGGATCACTCAATAACTCCAGTCACAACGGTGCCCCGGGGCACCCGATCACCCAGCAACTCTAGTCACAACGGTGCCCCCGGCACCTGACTACCAGCAACTCCAGTCACAACGGTGCCCCCGGCACCCGACTGCCAGGTACTCCAGTCACATCGGGGCCCACGGCACCCGATCACTCAACAACTCCAGTCACAACGGTGCCCCCGGCACCCGACTGCCAACAACTCTAGTCACAACGTCCCCCCCCGGCACCCGACTGCCAACAACTCCAGTCACAACGGTGCCCCCGACACCCGACTGCCAGCTACTCCAGTTACATCGGGGCCCGCGGCACCCGACCGCCCAACTGCTCCAGCACAACGGTGCGTACGGCCCCTACTGCCCCGACCTCGACACTGTCCCATGTCAGGAACACATTGCGACGCCCCTCGAGCGCCATGCTGCTAAGTCACAGGTCCTCTGACGGACGCCACGTACAAATGCGGAAATACCCGCACAATAATGCAATGACCCAGGGACCGTCATGAATGACAGAATTATCCCGTGGCTTGCAAGCAATTGTAATCGGGCTCTCATGCCCCCATATAAATGCCTTTCATGGCACATAAGTCATGTAATCCAGTCAGGGAGCGGATCCCCCTCCTCACCGGAACCAATCACTCAGCCGCCAGTTATCCCTGTTGTGTTGTTGTTGCCCTGTCGCTGTTGCACGGACTAAGACCTCCTGACGTCGCGGCCCCAGGGTCCATGACTTTTTCTTCGGTAGTAGAAACAAAGGTATTCAGATTCAATCCGGTGTAAAAGAAACACCAGTTGCTTGCGACCGGTGGGGAAAGATGTCCAGTACACGAATCCCCATAATTGCCTGTGCACTCGCACCCGTGGAACCCTTCTATCCACGTATTGCCCGATCCCTCGAGCCACGTGCCACGTCCTAGCGACGCTTCCTCGGTCAATCCTCGATTCCATAGGTGATTGTCAAGAAATCGACTGGCACGCCCGCATTCCACCCAGCCATCCCTGTCCCAGTCTCCCAGAATGATGAACCATACGTCATCCCTTCGAGTGCGTTCCTATCATTCTCTCTGCCTTCTTCTCAATACCCCCGGAATCTCCGCGTGCCCAGTCAACCTATCTCGACCTTCTGTAAAAGGCGAGTCTACACCCCCGTCGCGAGGACAAAACGACAAGTGACTCCCTGCGGTCGCAAACAAAGACCTACACAGTCAAAGGCACAAACATACACGAGCTCACAGTCGTGTACGCTACACAAGACTAGACCACGGGTGAAGCCAAGAACAGACTACCCGACATGTCACGTCAATCATGACAGGAAACAATCACAAAACACAAGTCACGATACTCATGCGTCAAGTGACAGAAGTACCTCCTCACTAGAAGAACATCCAGATGCGCCACAAGCATCTCCCATACACCGGGAACGGTGGTAACTGAGACACTCACAGAACCAATTACAAGGAACAACAGTAACGAGTGACTAATCAGGGTCATGTCCGTCGGCGCTCGTCCAAACCCCCCTGACCACGTGTGCACACACAAGCTCAATGCCTTGAGTCATGCCTCTAGCTAGTTTTCTCCCCCAGTAGGATGCTACTGCAAGGCAAGGGAGTCCACGGAAACTATCCTAAAAACCGTATATCGGAAAGTCACCCCTCCACCACTCCTAGGTGGGCCGACACACAGGAAAGTGTCGTCAAGCTACGACTAGTGGAGGTTAACTAGACACAGAAACTCCAAAACATCAGTGCTGAAGTACGGACAGGCTAAGCACGCACTGTCGCACGTACCACGAAACACTAAGCACAAGGCAACACACCAATTGTCACCAGACTCCGGACAAACAACTAGACCTGCCAACACAACGATCCTTGAGTCGCACGACTCGGGGTCAAGATCGTCGCACAAAAGCGATAACATGCCGCCAATCAGCCTAGTTCCTAAGCCACATCACGATAAAACACAAATAAAGGAAACGACATAGGATCACCTGATCCATGCCCCCGTATAACACGAACCATGGAGACCTGAGGGATCATCAAGACCCTCAAAGCACATCGACACATAAATCGAGGTAAAATAGCATCTCAAGGCGTCCAACATCATGTCTCGATCCATACAGGATAGACGAGGCATTCACGATATCACATGTCAACCACTGGATCACACCGGGTTGATCAGAAACCAATAGTGACTCTGAAGCAGTACGGAACACTATTCGACACAATGGCACTCCCGACCACCCCACAACATGGTCATCGCCCTCATAGGACATCCAGGATATCCACAGGACTACGGGCAACCCACAAGGTAAGGCCAAGACAAATGGAGGCCAAAACATCAAGAAAACAGACTCTAGGAAGGAAACGATCATATGCCAGGCCGCTAGGTAAGTCAAGCGGTCAGCCAAAGGGCCGCTACCCTCACACAGAGAACATAAACACTCGACGGTCATATAAAGGCCGCACCAAGCTAACAAACGGTTATACATAGGCCGTCTCACTGAGACAAGCAGTCCAGGACATGCCCGCTACACTCAAAGACTCAAGCGAACAAAACTATAAAAATAGAAGGGGCGTGCGGTCTATCGCAGGGCCGCCTGAAGACTGTAGCGGTCGTGGACCTGACCGCTAGACCCACTCAACCCCCGAACCGACTTAAACCAGTCAAAGAGCTTAGCGGTCTCCCACTGGGCCGCCAAGGTCACCATGCGGTCGGAGCTAGGACCGCTAGCCCAACCGACTTAAAAACCTATTGAACCGACATAAACAATGCTTAGCGGTCTCCCGAAGGGCCGCTAAGACCAGCCTTGCGGTCTATCGTGTGACCGCTTGGCTGAACCGACATATCACACGGAGCCTAGCGGTCCCCAATAGACCGTTTCACAAGGCTTAGCGGTCCTTCAATGGGCCGCTAGGCAACCCAAATGGTCTATCGCATTACCGCTAAGACCTAAACCGACATAGAACTGACAAAGCACCAAACGGTCACCCTTGGTCCGTTTGAGGCACCCAAACAGTCACTATTACGACCGCTAAGGCGTCACGGCGGGTAAAACAGAGGATTGGCCAAAACTCGGCCTTTCCACGCCCCGTTTGCCCTAAAACGAAGGGGAAACAATCCTAATGGTGATGCACACCTTCCACAGACCGGAAGGGATCCAAACGACACCAAAAATACAAGAAATGGGCGATTCTACCGAATCGACCCAAAATGAGTCACATGGGTTCCCGGGCTCATACCGGTCCCAAATGACAACCAATCACAATGAAACCAGCGGGAATGGAATGCAGACATGCCATGGATTGAAATAAAACTAATTAGGCTAGAAACCGTTGTCGAGAAAGGCGAACACATCTCACACCCCCCAAAGTATGCTTCACCTAAAACA
Organism: Amorphophallus konjac; assembly: GCA_022559845.1. Taxonomy (NCBI): domain Eukaryota; kingdom Viridiplantae; phylum Streptophyta; class Magnoliopsida; order Alismatales; family Araceae; genus Amorphophallus; species Amorphophallus konjac. The sequence goes on from CM040125.1 coordinate 13,513,722, forward strand.
AGGCAGAACCCGCTCGTTCTCGCACTGTTTAGCTCGAAATCACGGGGGAACGTAGAACAGAAGTAGGGCATCCATCTCCCTACCTCCACCGAAGTTCTAGCGCGCCGAAGTGACTAAACTGCGTCGAAAACCATCAAACGAACCCGAACACGCTGGCTTTGAATCCACCGAGGGATTGCGCCAACGTCACGCTCCATCCGTCACACCATCACGCGCCAGATCACCTCCACGGCATCTCCACGGCATCCTCGAGCCTCCTCCGTCTACAGACGGAGCATAGGGAGAAAGAAGAGAGAGAACGGGAGGGTGAGAGTGAGCGACGTGAGGGAGAAGAGAGGAAGGAGAGAGAGAGTTTAGAAGAAATAGAAATTAGGAAATTTTGCAATTTCCGTAAAATCTGATTTTTGGCCCGAAAATGCACTAATTCAAAAAAATATGAAAAAATAGTCTAAACGATCCTCGGAAGGAGCACAACGTAACTGTAGCATCCTCGAGTCGATGAATTGAACAGTGAACTCTCCACTGGGTTCCGTAACTTGTATGAGAGAAAAACTCACGTGGATCGTAAAACACAACTCAGGACCCACAAAAGTGATCCGAAAGCTCTCCGATAAGGATCCGAAAGACCAAGGGTATTACAGCCACCAACTTGTCTATTGAATCTTCATTGCCCTATGACACCCGCTTCCTCTTTATCCTGACATTGCTAGATGAGGGCACGTTCTTAGGGGCTGGAGGAGCTCCCTCATTCAATTGATTGTTACTATTGGGAGTTTCGACTCCTGACTATTGTTGATTATCGATTGGTTTAGAATCATTCAAAAGACTTCCTAAATTAAATTCAGTGCCCGTGCCCCCCTCCACATCCTGCTCCTCATCACCATGCTCACTATGCATGTCAAGGTATGAGGTACCTTAGTTGCATGCAGCGTTATCACCTCTCGCCATAGAAGTAGTGTCACGGCCTGAGATATTAGTACAGCGGAAGGAACTCAGGGACATGAGCAGCCAGCTAGTATGCCTCAAGCGATCAATATAATTAGAGCGCTAACATTCACACATAAAAGAGTGAACACAAGATGTAATCAAACTTCACTTTATTAAATGATGAAACAATGTTTACAACGACTCTTGACTGTTTCTACATAGTGACTCAAATAAAGAAAAATTACATGGACTCATTATTTTGCAACTATTACTATGACACTTGACATCAACTAATGATAATCTAGGGCTTCGCTCTTCATTCGCTTTCGCCCTCAGATCCGTCATTTGAATAGTCCGAATCCGTCCCACTAGAGTTTCCTGAAAAGATTAGAAAGTAGGGTAATGAGCACACTTGTCCAGTAGGTAACTTCGTATCAACATGAAGGTAATATTTAAGTAGTTAACATTTTAGCTCTAGAAAGTAAGAATATGAAAATGCGATGAACCACACGAAACCAAGGTAACATAAGTAACATGATGGGATAGAAATAATGAATATGAGAGCATGATCGAGCAAGATTATAACATGAATGTAAATTTGGCCTTTCATGAACGAGAATGTACTTTTCATAACCTTGTAAAGGCTATGCACTAGAAAGTCTTGTAACAAGTAATCATGTAATTTAATCATGAGATTCGTGAATTTCACCCATTTATAAAAAAAGTACTCCCGGCGCAATACGACGCCAGTGTTCATCATACCCCATGGTTTATAGTATGTTTTCAGTAATCAGCTGAGGGGGCTAGCGTCGAGCCCTTAGACACAATCAGTGTCTGATCCGCATCTACAAGTTATAAATCAAGCTACTTTCACGAAAATATATCAATAAAGTATGGCCAGCAATTAACAAGTCAAACAATAAGGTTCATGACAAGTAATTTAAGGCAAGAACGTACCAAATGCAATCATGAGAATCTAAAGAATGAATTAAGGACAAGGTCATGCTACGAAAGGAATTCGACAACATAACGGCACATTCATTAGCTTCCATAATTTGTTAATAACTTGTTGAATAAGATTTTGGGTTCTAGATAAGCCATAGACCATCTAGGAGCAGAGTATATACAACCCTTGGGTCAAACCACGGGTTGGGAACAAGTTGATAGAAAGCGGTCATGCGTGGACCGTTTCTTGAATTTGGCGGTCTGGTTAAGACCGTTTTCAGGAAGTAGCGGTCATGCCAAGACCGCAATAAGGCAGAGTCGACATAGAGAGAAGGAACAGGTCGACTCAGTGTACTCAGACAGAAGGCGGTTATGCCAGGGCCACAACCTGAAGGTGGTGGTCTCCAGAAGGCCGCTATCTACCCGGAGTGCAGAAAACGTCGGTAAACTTGAGTGCTTTCTAGACAAATGGGCTTTGAGGGTACAACCAGCTCGGCGTCCTAGTGGGAATCTCAGGCTCACGGAGACTTACGGAGGCCTTGAAACAAGATCACCTAGTCCGGTGGAAGGAATATCCAACGGAGAGGATCACAAGTCCAAGAGAGTGTGCCTATCATGTGCAAGTGTAACTAATGACACCGTACTATAATACGTGCCATGTACTTAAGAAAGACTCACAGATGAGAGTGAATCGTGTAGAAACAGCAATCAAAACATCAATAAATCAAGTTCTATAAACCATAACTTTATTACAAGAATATATGGTTTTGACATGAAATTAGCATAAGTTTAAAATAGGTTTATAAAACATATAAGACATGAAATCTATCATGGTAGATGCACAATATAACTAATATCATGAATATGAAGTCAAAACTGGGAATAAAGCCTAATAACTTTGGTTTAACATATATTTATAAGGGCCGTTCTGCGTTCTGTTTAGGGTTAACAGCAAGCAGAACATAGAAAGCAGAAGACGGTCTAGGAAGGACCGTTTCTTGATGGTGGCGGTCGATCTGGGACCACCTATTCAGAGTGGCGGTGTGACGACCTGGATCCCGGATACCAGATATACCCGATAGGACTATCGAATATACCTGATACCACTTGGAACCCGCGAGGCCTCCCAAGAGCGGTAAAGCTCCGAAGGGATAAAAGGTATGTGTAGAGTACATTGAAGCCACAGAGATATAACAGTAAGCAATTAAATTTCATTAGATCGGTTTGCTAAAGTAGCAGAAATAAAATTACTTTTTAATTAACAGTTTCAAATTAACAATTATATCCCAGAGTCAAGCCCAGAGCTAAGACAGTAAGTCTAGCAAGTACAGTGGACATAAAAGAAAGACGTACCGAGAAGTCGGAAGAAGCCCGACGCAGGTACCAGCTGGCCACAACGACACGCTACGAGAACGCGCACCAAGAACCACGGAAGCAGAACGAACGATAGCCCACCTGAAAAGTAGGGGTGAGCCTCGTGTCACTGGCTCAGTAGGGGTCACGCAGATCCCCACTGAAAAACTCGCAGTAACACGGAACAACAAAAATGACAAGAAGAACAGCAGGTGTAGTAAGGCGGAAAAACTACACTACAAAGCCGTAAAACTACTCTAGAAGCAGTAAAGAACAGACGGGGAGTAGGAGTAGGGAACAAGTAGGAAAGGGGGAGAATCCACACCAGACAAGCGGCTGCCGAACTAACCTCGACACCCCAAACTACTCCAGGCAGCGACAGAAGGGCGACTCTGAACTGACAAAGTCAGGAGTTACCGATCTGCCAACACGACGCCAGGCCTAAGACAAAGACCTGCAAGGACAGATAAAAGTCTATAAAAGATCTAGACAGACAACGGACAGACCCGATGAGCACACACGACTAGAACGTCGTGCACACAACACAACACTGACCTCGAGTAGGGCCACGAGAGGGCTAACTCGGAAAGGTCACGGCGCACAAGAAATGCGAAAGTCACGTATCACGTGACGGAAGGGCCTCCTCACAAGGAGAATAGCCAGCTGCGTCCACTTACGTCTTATGCTGCGCCCCGAGTGTCTCGCCTACGGTACCGCTAAAGACACGGCAGAGACGCAGACACGCACTGAACCAAATAAGAACAACAGCAACAAGAGACTAGTCAGGGTCACGCCCGTCGGCGTAAGTCCTCAGTCCCTGATAACGTGTGCACACACTGGCTCTAGCCTAAGCCAGGTCCTCTAGTTAGTTTTCTCCCTCTGTAGGACACTACCGTTGGCTGGGAGCCCACGGAACTAGCTTACAAACCGTATCTCAGGAACTGTCCTTTCCACCCCTCCGAGGTGGGTCAACACACTAGACCGCGTGCATCGACAGGCCACGACAAGTGGAGGTTCACGAGACACCAGACTCAAAAACACAAGTGCTAGAGTACAGACAAGCTAGAACGCGCTGTCACACGTACAACTAGGCACCACTGGCAGTATTACTACTGCCAACAGACTCAGGATTAGGCAACTGGACCTACAACGTAACGATCCTTGAGTCGGATGACTCAAAGGCAAGATCGTCACTGACAGCGGAACAAGCCGCCAATCGGTCTAATCCTAAGCCACGAGAAACGACACTTCGCAGAAAATGACTCACGGAGACCTAAGGGAACAGCAAGAACCCTCCGGCACGCCTGGACACGCAACTCAAGGTAAAATAGTACCTCGAGGCATCCAGAACCAGTGTCTTGAACTGGACAGAACCGCCGAGACACACACACAGGCACAAACCCTCTTGGCCACCTCGGAACACGGTTATAGCCCTCAGAGGACATCGGGTGATGTCCACGTTACAATGGGTGAACCACCAGGTCAAGCCAAGATACCGGAAACCAAACCACCGGTAAACCACTCTCTGGGCATAGGCTATCCATCACTCGGCCGCTAGGTCAACCAAGCAGTCAAGGAGGAATCGCCATGCAACCAGAGGCAAAGACATTCTATAGTAGGAAAGAGAATCCTACCTCAAGCAAGAAGACTCCTGGCTACCTTATAATGTAGTCTTAGCCCTCATAGGATGTCAGGAGACATCCGCAGGAAAACGGGCAGGCCACAAGGTGAAGCCAAGACAATCAGAAACCACAACGATGGAAAATCGGAGCTCTAGGACTGTAACGCACCACCCTTAGACCGTTACACGAATGTGGCGGTCTAATGAAGACGCGCTACAGTGGCGTGACGGTCGAAGAATGAGCTGTCACAGACACCGCCCTATCCAACACCTAAAATGCACAAGACATGTAACGGCCTAACCTAGGCACGTTACACAGCTCTGACGCACCCCTTTAGGGCCGTCAGGGCCAACAGACCTAAGCCAAAAAAACTCAGACAAATAGCATGTAACGGTCCAAGATGGACGCGTTACAGCACTGTGATGCATGAGGGTAAGTCCGCTACACGAACCGACTTAAACGGTCAAATCCGCTCAAACAGAACGTAACGACCTAGTACAGGCGCGTTACAAGGCTCTGACGCACCACGGAAGGGCCGTCAGAGGAACCGACTTACTCAAATCTCAAGAAGACAAAATAGCCGTGACGCACCTACCTGGATGCGTCAGAGGGCTGTGACGCACTACTACTGGATCGTCACACTCCCACAACCACGAAAAGTTTAAACATTAAAATGCTGTGGCGGTCTATCGTAGGGCCGTCAGAGACTGTGACGGTCTCTGCAACGACCGCTACACCGGTCACGGTGGGAAAAAGGTGGAAACGCCGAATCAGCCCGTTCCACGCCCCATTCACGCCGAAACGTAGGGGAAACAAAGCTAGACGACGAAAAATAACTTCAGGAGGCTAAAAAGCCCACATGCACGCATCAAAACGCAAGATCGGGGCAATTTGGACAAATCGACCCTAAACAAGTCACCGAGGTTCCCGGACTCCTACCGGCCTCGAATGACGACCGATCGACACGAAACTAACATGAATGGGATCCAGACATCCAACGGTCATTTTGATACTAACTAGACCAAGAATGGTTGCCGTTTTTCGGTGAATCCTGAAAACTCCAAAAATAACAGTTTTCACTAGATCGGCCCGATCTCTCCCGATCGAGCACCAAACTACGCACAGAAGCAGGGAAAATGTGCAGAATAGGTAGACGATCCATCTCCCTACCTCCACTTAAGAAACCATGCCCCGAAGGGACTAAATCACATCGAAAACCGTGCCACGAGCTCAAACGCCGGCTTTGAATCCACCGTTCGGGATCGCGCCAAAACCACTCCATCCTCGCCCCGTCGCGCACCCAACCAACTCCACAGCATCCCCAGCACGCGCCCCTAGGTCCTCCGTCTGCAGTCGGAGCCAAGGAAGCTCGAGAGGAGAGAAAACGAAGAGAGAGGGGGCGGCGGCGTGAAATGAGAAGGAGGAGAGAGGAAGGAAAGAAAAAAGGAAAAGAAATTAGGAATTTTCCTAATTTCCGAAAAATCTGATTTTTGGCCCTATCTCAGAAAAATACGCAAAAATAGTCAAAATGACCGGCTCGGAGAGTACATCGTCGCTGCAGCATCCTTGAGTCGATGAACTAACAAATAAACTCACCGTAGGGTTCCGTAACTAATACGAGAGAAAAACCCACACGGATCGTAAAACTCAACTCGGAAGCCACATAAGCGAACCGAAACTCACCGAAACGGATCCGAAAGATCCAATAAAGATCCAACCAGACCTACTAAGGATCCAGCAAAGATCCAGGACATTACATCCTCCCCTCCTTTAAGAAATTTCATCCTCAAAATTTAAGGACTAGCAAGGGTAAGCAGGGAAGAACAACCCGACAGCACATCTACGGAAACGACACAAATCTCGAGAAACACAGCTCAGAGGAACATCGTCAGACCATAATCACAAGCACACGCTCTAGATCGAGCACGACACAAGTGAACACAAGTGAACACAAGTCCAACACCTCTGAAACAAAGCAACGTCGCTTACGTCTCACCGGGAAAGAGACACGACTGCCACGACAGCAGATATCGAGGAAACGAAACGACGGACACGGCGAGTATCAACTCAAACAAGGAGACACAGTCCTCTCAGCTGACAGCTCGACCACATCATCGGCTCCAGTGCCAAAGGTGACAGAGAACACCTGGCACACAGGATGCCAACGACAACACTGGACCACAAGCACAATCAAGTTAGTCCTTACTCAGATATTACATCTGATCGAGTCGCATGCCAACTCTAGGGAAAAAGAGTACAGCAAAGCTAACTGACAAGGCCTGGTCCAAGACAGAGACACAAAATCATAGAGAAACAGCAATAAAACGACGACAACAGCACTTGCAGGATTCGGCTCCATATAGAACACAGAACCACGGAACACGACTGGAAGCAGGGTCACATCAAGGCACAAGAACAGCTGAACACACGACCACAAGGAACTAGTCATGTATCAAGCAGCTCACCAAGAAAGGACCCACTATAACGAGAAACGACAATAATATCAGGGAACGCAACTCAAGGACCACGATCATACCCTGAGAGCACAACACCCAAGAGAAAAAAATAGAGGAACAGAGGGTACTCAATCAGCAGGAATGCCGAGAGATTCCCCAACACTCGCAAATGCCAATGCCAACACCCAGAATAACTCCAGCAACAGCACGGCAACAGGCAACATCAAGGCACAGGAAGCCAAGATGAAGTTACATCGAGAACAACAATTCTCTCGATCCGCCAGAATCTCACAACCAACGATCCTGAGCCCATGAGTAATCAGCCCACACGCTTCCGCTGCGCACTCAACAACGCACGCAGGAACCAGAAAGACCTTGGTATCCGCATCTCAGCGCACTCTAGGCGTCATTGCAGTCCATGAAGATCGCAATATAACACACGTCGAGTACTGATCCAGCGAACAACCGATCATAGGTCGCCAAAGTGCCAATCACGGAGAGCACCGGCTCCAGCACAAAGCACAGAAGAATGCTAATCTCAGCTTACCTTCACGTCCTGAAAATAGTAAATGAGCCTTCACAACACATCGGCCGCTGGACACGGCACGACAAATTCGGTACGCGACAGCTCTTAACACCATGATGGAGTCCAAAGCCAAGCAATCGTAAGACAAAGAGCAGATCAGGCTCAGAACAAAGCTGTCCACACTTAAGCAGACACAGGACAAGGGCATCACTAAGATAGCAATTCCAAGGCAAACCTCGAAAAGATTCCACCAGAAAGGATGAGAAGCAATAAGCTCAACCACGAAAGCTCACCAGGAAGGGAAAATCCTAGCTTGCCTGAGTAATTTCTCAAACACGGAATCTAATCGAGCACTTCAACAGAAGCGAAACACATCAGGAGCTGGACAGACTCAAGCTGGGACGACCAAAACAACGTAAGAACGTGTGCGGCCATCACAACAACGCTAAAAGTCACCAGCCACCTGAACAAGTCACAGAAAAGATCTCGAACAATGTACCACAGATTCAAGGCTTCCAGCGAACTCTGCCAAGTACAACATGATCAAGATAGACACAACGACGAAAAAGAAACACCTCGTCACATCCTGACGAGAGCAGGACCATCTCCTACAGTGCCAGGACAGCACGTACAAGACGACACACAGAAAACGAAGCGACAAAGAATCATAAACCTAAGCCAGCGAAAGACTGTACTGGACTTTCAGGACTCTGGATACTGTATATCTTGGATTCCCATGTACTTCACACAACAATGCTCTGATAGCTCAGAAAAGAACTCCGAACATCTCAGAACACTGCTCTGATACCAGCTGTGAGGACCCGGATCCCGGATACCAGATATACCCGATAGGACTATCGAATATACCTGATACCACTTGGAACCCACGAGGCCTCCCAAGAGCGGTAAAGCTCTGAAGGGATAAAAGGTATGTGTAGAGTACATTGACGCCACAGAGATATAACAGTAAGCAATTAAATTTCATTAGATCGGTTTGCTAAAGTAGCAGAAATAAAATTACTTTTTAATTAACAGTTTCAAATTAACAATTATATACCAGAGTCAAGCCCAGAGCTAAGACAACAAGTCTAGCAAGTACAGTCGACAGAAAAGAAAGACGTACCGAGAAGTCAGGAGAAGCCCGACGCAGGTACCAGCTGGCCACAATGACATGCTACGAGCACGCGCACCAAGAACCACGGAAGCAGAATGAATGATAGCCCACCTGAAAATAGGGGTGAGCCTTGTGTCACTGGCTCAGTAGGGGTCACGCAGATCCCCACTGAAAAACACGCAGTAACACGGAACAACAAAAATGACAAGAAGAACAGCAGGTGTAGTAAGGCGGAAAAACTACACTACAAAGCTGTAAAACTACTCTAGAAGCAGTAAGAATAGACGGGGAGTAGGAGTAGGGAACAAGTAGGAAAGGGGGAGAATCCGCACCAGACAAGCGGCTGCCGAACTAACCTCGACACCACAAACTACTCCAGGCAGCGATAGAAGGGTGACTCTGAACTGACAAAGTCAGGAGTTACCGATCTGTCGACATGACGCCAGGCCTAAGACAAAGACCTGCAAGGACAGACAAAAGTCTAGAAAAGATCTAGACAGACGACGGACAGACCCGACGAGCACACACGACTAGAACGTCGTGCACACAACACAACACTGACCTCGAGTAGGGCCACGAGAGGGCTAACTCGGAAAGGTCACGGCGCACAAGAAACGCGAAAGTCACATATCACGTGACGGAAGCGCCTCCTCACAAGGAGAACAGCCAGCTGCGTCCACTGACGTCTTATGCTTCGCCCCGAGTGTCTCGCCTACGGTACCGCTAAAGACACGGCAGAGACGCAGACACGCACCGAACCAAATAAGAACAACAGCAACAAGAGACTAGTCAGGGTCACGCCCGTCGGCGTAAGTCCTCAGTCCCTGACAACGTGTGCACACACTGGCTCTAGCCTAAGCCAGGTCCTCTAGCTAGTTTTCTCCCTCTGTAGGACGCTACCGTTGGCTGGGAGCCCACGGAACTAGCTTACAAACCGTATCTCGGGAACTGCCCTTTCCACCCCTCCGAGGTGGGTCAACACACTGGACCGTGTGCATCGACATGCCACGACAAGCGGAGGTTCACGAGACACCAGACTCAAAAACACAAGTGCAAGAGTACGGACAAGCTAGAACGCGCTGTCACACGTACTACTAGGCACCACTGGCAGTACTACTACTGCCAACAGACTCAGGATTAGGCAACTAGACCTACAACGTAACGATCCTTGAGTCGACGACTCAAAGGCAAGATTGTCACTGACAGCGGAACAAGCCGCCAATCGGTCTAATCCTAAGCCACGAGAAACGACACTTCGCAGAAAACGACTCACGGAGACCTGAGGGAACAGCAAGAACCCTCCGGCACGCCTGGACATGCAACTCAAGGTAAAATAGTACCCCGAGGCATCCAGAACCAGTGTCTTGAACTGGACAGAACCGCCGAGACACACACACAGGCACAAACCCTCTTGGCCACCTCGGAACACGGTTATAGCCCTCATAGGACATCGGGTGATGTCCACGTGACAATGGGCGAACCACCAGGTCAAGCCAAGATACCGAAAACCAAACCACTAGTAAACCACTCTCTGAGCATAGGCTATCCATCACTCGGCCGCTAGGTCAACCAAGCAGTCAAGGAGGAATCGCCACGCAACCAGAGGCAAAGACATTCTATAGCAGGAAAGAGAATCCTACTTGAAGCAAGAAGACTCCTGGCTACCTTATAATGTAGTCTTAGCCCTCATAGGATGTCAGGAGACATCAGCAGGAAAATGGGCAGGCCACAAGGTGAAGCCAAGACAATCAAAAACCACAACGATGGAAAATCAGAGCTCTAGGACTGTAACGCACCACCCTTAGACCGTTACACAAATGTGGCGGTCTAATGAAGACGCGCTACAGCGGCGTGACGGTCGAAGAATGAGCCGTCACAGACACCGCCCTATCCAACACCTAAAACGCACAAGACATGTAACGGCCTAACCTAGGCGCGTTACACAGCACTGACGCACCCCTTTAGGGCCGTCAGGGCCAACAGACCTAAGCCAAAAAAACTCAGACAAACAGCATGTAACGGTCCAAGATGGACGCGTTACAGCACTGTGACGCATGAGGGTAAGACTGCTACACGAACCGACTTAAACGGTCAAATCCGGTCAAACAGAACGTAACGGCCTAGTACAGGCGCGTTACAAGGCTCTGACGCACCACGGAAGGGCCGTCAGAGGAACCGACTTACTCAAATCTCAAGAAGACAAAATAGCCGTGACGCACCTACCTGGATGCGTCAGAGGGCTGTGAGGCACCACTACTGGACCGTCACACTCCCACAGCCACGAAAACTTTAAAACGTTAAAACGCTGTGGCGGTCTATCGTAGGGCCGTCAGAGACTGTGACAGTCTCTGCAACGACCGCTACACCGGTCACGGCGGGAAAAAGGTGGAAACGCCGAATCGGCCCGTTCCACACCCCATTCACGCCGAAACGCAGGGGAAACAAGACTAGACGATGAAAAATAACTTCAGGAGGCTAAAAAGCCCACATGCACGCATTAAAACGTAAGATCGGGGCGATTTGGACAAATCGACCCTAAACGAATCACCGAGGTTCCCGGACTCCTACCGGCCTCGAATGACGACCGATCGACACGAAACTAACATGAATGGGATCCAGACATCCCAGCAGTCATTTTGATACTAACTAGACCAAGAATGGTTGCCGTTTTCCGGCGAACCCTGAAAACTCCGAAAATAACAGTTTTCACTAGATCGGCCCGATCTCTCCTGATCGAGCACCAAACTACGCACAGAAGCAGGGAAAATGTGCAGAACAGGTAGGCGATCCATCTCCCTACCTCCACCGAAGAAACCGTGCCCCGAAGAGACTAAACCGCGCCGAAAATCACGCCGTGAGCTCAAACGCCAGCTTTGAATCCACCGTTCGGGATCGCGCCAAAACCACTCCATCCTCGCCCCGTCGCGCACCCGACCAACTCCACAGCATCCCCAGCACGCGCCCCTAGGTCCTCCGTCTGTAGCCGGAGCCAAGGAAGCTTGAGAGGAGAGAAAACGAAGAGAGAGGGGGCGGCGGCGTGAAATGAGAAGGAGGAGAGAGGAAGGAAAGAAAAAAGGAAAAGAAATTAGGAATTTTCCTAATTTCCGAAAATCTGATTTTTGGCCCTTTCTCAGAAAAATACGCAAAAATAGTCAAAACGACCAGCTCGGAGAGTACATTGTCGCTGCAGCATCCTTGAGTCGATGAACTAACAAATAAACTCACCGTAGGGTTCCGTAACTAGTACGAGAGAAAAACACATACGGATCGTAAAACTCAACTCGAAAGCCACATAAGCGAACCGAAACTCACTGAAACTGATCCGAAAGATCCAATAAAGATCCAACCAGACCTACTAAGGATCCAGCAAAGATCCGGGACATTACAGGCGGTCTCTGATGGACCATTTCCTTGTCTATTGTAGACAGAACCAGAAACCAAGGTGCAGGCTTAATCTAGGGCAAATTAAGCATGATAAACGTGCTGGGTAGGGATATAAGACATGCCATAACAAAGTTAAATCATGGAAATGCATGGGTTTGCATGGATTAGGTCAAAATCATTATGTTTTCTATTAGAGTGTAGGGATATGTATGCAGAATTAACCTAATTGCACAGTGATAGAAAAACATGAAATACGATGTATAGAAAGCATGAAATCGGGAGAAAACAGAGGACTTTTACTCCTAACATGATGTTTGTGCCAATCATGAGATAACCTACCTTTAATTTGATCCGTAAACTCGTAATTTGTTGCTAGAAGAATAACCTAGTTCCTGCACGTCTTGCGCTAAAGCAACAACTTCCCGTACCTCTACTCCCTAACCACTTGACCTAAATTCCTGAAATTTAAGGGGAAGTAAGAAGACATAAAGAGGAACAAATAACTCGAAAGGGTTAACTTGGAAATACCTCGTTTAGGGTTCTTAAACTTCGAGTCTTCATTGGACAGACATGTTTGTTCCTGTGCGCTCTGCAGAGAAACTGCAACTTGTAGGCGCTCTAACTTCTCAACGGCTTGATCTCCTATCACATAATTAGGTGAGGAGTTAGACAATACAAAGGAGAAGAAAAACTTCTTAAGGCTGACCATGAGTTGACGACGCCTTACCTTCGAAATATGCGAGCCAAAAGTAAGGTTCGCGCAGGTCGAATCTGGGCTCTATTTATAGAGTGGGCTAGGGTTTGAGGTTTTAGATCCAACTAGGAGTCTAAATTTGGAGTAGGATTGATCCCCAAGAGTCCTAGACCAAGTTTACATGCCAGGTGGCTTCGAATCATAGGGATTGGGATGGAGAAAATAACATTTTCCCACGCTTTTAACCCTTCTATTCACGGAATATGGTAGCGGCCCGATCTGGACCGTTTCTAGGAAGAGGCGATCTGGCGATAGACCGCCATATGGCATTTAATCCGAAAATTTTAGATTTTCCTGTTTATCCCTTTAGTTGATCTATTTATCCCATTTTAAATTCGTAAATTGCCCAAATTACGTTTTTAGTAATGGGCTTGGGCCTAAAGGTCTTGAAAATTGGTATTTGGGCCCAATTTAAGTGGGCTTATCCCTTTAGTTAATATAGGGCCCCATAATTTATTTAATAGCCCATTCAGCCTTTTTAAATGCTTAATAAATTATATTTAAATCTAGAAATTTTTAAAAAAATTCTTTGACGTTACAAGTAGAGCAAATGATCTCTATCTCATCCATAAATAAGAAAGGCTTTCCTTGAATTGTTCTATACTCTCTATTGATCCGAAATTTTAAACCATATGTTATTCATCACTAATAAGAAAAAATAAGAATCAAATTAATAATATGCAACTTTCATACAACTATCAGATCTTCCCAACTTTCGTCTGTGCCTAGGATACGTATTTTTTTGTCATCATCCCACCCCCAACCTGATCGCTTCTTGATATTCAAAATTAAATAATACCATTTCTTTAGATTTTTTAACCGATTCTTCAAATTTTCCATTGAGTAACCTAACTTTATCTTCTCATTGAAAACTTTGATTGTGTGTCTCCATGCATCTTTTGTGAAATTTCCATTGACAAAGCCGTCATTATTAACACGATGCTCTACCAATAGGTCTACAAAGACCCGATCAGCATCGTTGCTCTAATTTACCACCCTAGTCTTATCTTTGGATACACTCATAATTTCTTAATAAATGAACATAATATAACGTTAGCAGGAAAGAGGTTAGAGTAATCCAAATACAACACATGACCATGACTAATTTATGATGATATAAAACTGAATTTTTACTTATAAGCACTGACCATGACATTGCAAAAAAGAACGAAACTCTAAAAACACAATGTAATACAATAATCAGATTAACATTAATATAATAATCATGGAAACAGTAATCTAAAGCATATTGTGCCCGTCTATTAACAATTTTAGATAATATGAACAAGATTACATCTGCATAATAGCATTAACAAGAATCACAAAGCACAGTATGTAAGTAAATCGCACAAGGAATGTACTTAAATCAGACATTGTAATTGCAAAAAAAAACTCTAAAATCACAATGTAATACAATAATCAGATTAACATTAATACAATAATCAGGGAAAGAGTAATCTAAAGCATATTGTGCCCATCTATTGAAAATTTCATATAATATGAACAAGATTGGATCTACATAATAGCCTAACAAAAATCACAAAGCACAGTTGTGAGCGACGTCACGCGGAATGCTGCGGGGCGCGAAGCGCGCTCATTTTGCTGTGACATAGAAAGAGAGAGAGAGATAGAGACCGCCACGGGAGATTGCTCCGACTGGGTATGCAGAATAGATATGGCGTAATAAATGCGAGGATTAAACGGCCATAGCGGGAAATGACTCTCTGCGACCTCGGGGGATGGGAATGTGTGGACGCACTAAAATTCGCTCATTTACGTGATTCGTCTATTATGATGGTCGATTCGTCTATTAAGTGCGTGGGCATGCCAGTCACAAAGTGACGATTTATTCGGGCTCCGAAGAGCCCATGGTGCGCTCGATCTGACTTCGTCAGACGATTGTGTAGTTCGTGTCGGAACCAAAACCCGCCGCGTCATAAAGGTCACGGCGTCATTTACATCCCCCATACGAGGGAACACCCTTGATTAATCGCCGGGATTCAGGGCCTCATGGCCAGGAAATTAATTGCATGAAAGGTCTATTACGAGGTATTGAAATCCTCACGCGAGGGCGAGAAGAAAACCATTCGAGATCATGTCGGTCGTATACTGACCATTTAATGTTCGGACGAGTGTCCGTCTCGAGAAAATCATGGTTGTCGCGGTAAAACCGGAGCATACGTATGCCAGGATATGGCAAATTTATTGTTCGGAAGAGCGGAAAACGTTCGGCTGAGCCTCGGTTGGAGCGGTCAAAAACCAGCAAATCTGCTGGCCCAGTGCAAGAGCAAGCTGCGACCATACTGCGGTGGGCCCCCCCGCGGTCAAAACAAGACTTGCATGAACGTCATTAATATTTCCAGTGCCAAGGGACAACGAGGGAATATTCCATGAATCGGCTGAAAGCCCTATGTCTTGGGAAGCGAACGTTCGAAACGTGTCGATTATTCGGGAGACCGTTTAATATTCGGACGGGTGTCCGGCTTGAGAATATCATAATCGTCGCAGGAGGACCTGGAACATATGTATGCCGTGATACGGCAAACACATTATTCCGAGACACTAAAAACATTCGGTTAAATCTCGGTTAGTGTAGCAGGAAACTAACGAATTTATTGGCCCGGTGCGAGATCGAGTCGAGACCATACCGGGGGCAGCTCCCACAGTCCAAACGGGGCTTGCGTGGGCATCATTAATGATTCCGGTGCCAGTCTCTTCAGAGGTGTCCCATGGTTTCTCACCTTCTATTTGCGGATGACACACTTATCTTCTCTAATGGTTCCATTCGCCATATTCGCAATCTTATGAGATTCTTGCGGAAATATGAAATCGCTTCGGGGCAGCTCATCAATGCCAACAAAAGCTCTTATATTGTCTCCAAAGACATGCATGAGGCATCATGTAGATCCATTGCTGAGGCAACCGGTTTTTCTAGGGGCATGTTGCCCATCTTCTACCTTGGGATGTCCCTATACTCGGGACGACAACGGTCTTCCTACTTCAGCCACATTCTGTCCAAGACGGCTACTAATTTGCAGGCATGGAAGACTAAGTTCCTCTCCTCGGGTGGCAGACTTGTTCTCATTAGACATGTACTTTCAGCCCTCCCCATTTACACTATGTCTGCCACCAATATTCCTGCCCCTGTTATGAAGTCTTTCCACAGACTCCTTGCTAATTTTTTCTGGGGATCATATGAGGGGTCTCCAAAGAAGCATTGGATCTCCTGGGATTCCATTTCTCAGCCCGTTGACAGTGGAGGCTTGGGGGTTCTTAACCTCCATCTTATGCAGGTTGCTTTAAGGACCAAGATGTTATGGGCTGCCATCTCTACTGACTCCCTTTGGGCCAGGTTCTTTAAGGCCAAGCACTTGTATAATACACACTATTCTGAGGCTCGGTTTCCATTGATGACTGTTGCAGACCGCAAGTCATGGCAGCAGGCCGCAAGACTTGTGTTTGAGAACCATCGTGTGTTGGTCACGGCTACCTCTTCCCATACTAGTTTATGGATGGATAGGTGGGCCGGTGCTGCTCCTCTCTACAGTTTTCTTCCCTCTCATATATGGTCCACTTTGGTTGATAAACATTGCTCAGTCTAGCAAGCCTTTGTTGATCCGTTGCATTCTCATATCGACATTGTTCGGAACTTTTGTTCTGCTGGTTGCCTTGACTATGTCTTATCTTCTCCTGATAGCAATGATCAATGGTTGTGGTGCCCCACCTCCAATGGTGCATTTTCCTCCAAATCAGCCCTTGAGCTGCTCCAAGGGCGGTGCTCATCTTGCTGGTCTGGTTTATGGTCTCCTTTGTTCCCTTTGAAATGGTATGTTCTTGCTTGGAGAATTGTTCGTGGCTGCCTCCCTACTGACGTCGCCATCCAGACTTGTGGTATTACTATATGTTCCATGTGCTCTTGCTGCCCGACGCCATCCATTGAATCAGATTTGCATCTCTTTTTCCATGGGCATGTTGCGAAGGAGGTTTGGGCTGCTTTGAATGCAGTCCTTAACTTTGACAACCATGCGGTCTTGAGTGCTAATGGGGTTCTTGATTACCTTATGGACAGCCGCCTCTCTTATTTGGCTGGTCGCATTTCGAAATGTATCTTTATGGCTGTGATTTGGGAACTTTGGCTCAGCAGAAACTCAGCCCGTTATGGCGACCAGCCCATGACTCCTCGGCGTATCCTTTGTCGGGTCATGCTTCTTGTTTGCCCGATTGTTCGGTCCATCAAGTTCAAAGGGAGAGACATCTCCCCCTCGCTGCGTCAAATGCTAGTTTCTTGGGGCATGGTTATTCCCCCTGCATACCCTTGCCCAACTAAGGTGATTCGATGGCTTGCCCCCCCTCCTGGACGGCTGAAACTTAATGTGGATGGCGCTTTCAAGTCCAGTTGCGGTCTTGCTGGTGGCGGGGGTATTGTTCGCACCAATAGTGGTGGTCTCTTGTTTGCCTTCGCTGCTGCCTACCAAGAGGTATCTTCCAGTCTAGAAGCTGAGGCATTGGCCCTCCGTGATGGACTTTACTTCTGCCGGTCCAAAGGTCTCTCTCTTGTCTCCATTGAGTCGGATTCCCTTGTGCTCATCCAGATTATGAAGGGTGGCTGCTCCCGGCCCTGGCGTTTGACTTATATTCTCCATGAGATTGCTGCCCTCTCTCAGGCGCTACAGGCCACCTTCACTCACGTCTTTAGGGAGGCCAATCAGGTCTTGGATTCTCTTGCTGGTTTTGGTTGTTTTCTGTCTGTTTCCCCTATTGTGTATGTTGCTGGGGCTGTCCTCCCCACTTGTGTAAAGGGCCCCTATCATCTTGATAAGATAGGGTGCCCTACTATCAGGCCATGATCTCTTGTATTCTCTTCTCCCTTCCCTTCTGTACCTTCCATTACGCATACTTATAAAATTGCCTGTTAGTGGTTGGTGGTGGAGCGAACAACTTATTCCCCCCTGAGGGGGTGAGCGCTCTTCTACGCCCACTTTCAGGTATTACTTTAGTTAAAAAAAATGATTCCGGTGCCAGAGGGCAATGGGGAAGAGTCCCGGGACTAGATTCCAAAATCGAAAACGTGTTCGAAGGGAGCGAGCTATAGGCCGAGGATATGAGTCATATAATGACCATAATCGGGACAAGCCCGAGGTCTAACCATGGCCCACGGGGGCCCAGTTGACCTTCCCATGGAAAGGGTCCAGGGATGACAGGAGCCATCTCATTCTATTCGGATTTCTGTCAGTCACTTGCGGACCACTTGATATTCGGACGAGGGTCCATATTGAAGGTACGACGTAGATAGAAACAACCCCGTACCAATGTATGCCGAGTTTGCGGCCATTTCAATGAAGGGGGGGGGGCGAATCCCGAAAGGGTGAATCCGATTCGGCGAGCTATCGGCCCAGAGCAATACCGGGTCACGACCACGTCGGGGTGGGAGCCGTCGGCCATGTTGGTTGCTCACGGGTCCTTTCATGTTCAGACACAGGTCTGTAATAGAAACGCGGTGGAAATCGAGGTGAACCCGTTCAAATGTCTGCCGAACGCGCGGTAATTTTAGTGGTGGCTCGGAAGAGATCCGGCCCGAGAAACGAGTCCGGTTTCATCAGAATGTCGGCTCGGGGCGAGGTCGGGTCGTGGCCGTGCTGAGGCATTCCCCGTGACTCAGGCCCGACCTGCAGGGGCAACATTGTTATTCCCTCCAGCGCCATGTCACATGAGAGACAGGCTGCAATATAGACTTTATCGTTTCTTTTATCTGGGCTCCTAATTATATACAAGCATTCTTTTTTATTGCTCATTTCCCTTTTGTATATTTTTCCTGAATGATTTATCCATGCTGTTTATTATTATTATTATTAGAAATTTCTCTCACCATTATTATTATTATTTCATAATTTTTGTTTGATATATATATATACATATATCCAAATTTATTTAGTCTTCGTAATTTTTATTGATTTATTACTATTATTATTATTATTATTATATATTATATATTACACACATACTTCTAGGGGGAGTGGACCGCTGAAGGGCCAAAAGGGGACTGAAGGAGCGTGCCGATGAAGGTCGCTTAGGGCGTGCCAGGGAAGGAGGCTGGAGGGTGTACCGGGTAGGTTAGAGGGTGCCGGAGAAGCGCCAAGAGAGTGTGCTGGGGAGGGAGTTGGCGGGCGTGCCGGGCTAACTCGAAGTCTGTACAACGTCTGCTAGCATACGCACAGAGTCTGTACACTATCCATTTGCTGCAACACAAAGTCTGTACATTGGCTGGTTGCTGCAACACAAAGTCTGTACATTGGCTGGTTGCATGCACACAAAGTCTGTACATTGGCTGGTTGCATGCACACAAAGTCTGTACATTGTGTTCCACTTCGAGAAAGGCCATTCCACATGGATTTCTTTAATCCAAAAGTCACCTAATCACCCACAAGTTGTGGATCTGGTCTGAAGGATGTCCAAGGGCCATTCAAGGTCTATAAAACCAACACATGAGGGGTTAGAAACCCTAAGGCTTCGAGGGAGAATGAGAGAGAGAGAGAGAAGAGGTGAGATGTGGGGAGAAGAGAGAGGAGGTGGGAGCGTGAGAGAGAGAGAGAGAAGGTGAGCGTGAGAGAGAGACGGTGGGAGGAGAGATGGTGAGACGGAGGGAGAGAGAAAGACGATGGGAGCGTGAGAGAGAGGGAGATACGGTGGGAGAGGAGAGACGGTGGAGAGAGAGAGAGACGATGGGAGTGCGAGAGACGGTGGAGAGAGAGAGACAATGGGAGTGCGAGAGAGGATGAGACGGAGGGAGAGAGAGATGGTGAGACGGAGGGAGCGTGACAGAGAGAGAGAGAGATAAATGAAACGGTGGGGAGAAGAGGTGAGACGGAGGAAGAGTGTGAGAGAGGAGTGTGCCGCTGAAGGGCCAAAAAGGTGTGTCGTTGAAGGGCTGTTTGAGTGTGCTGCTGGAGGGTTAATAGGGTGTACCGGCGAAGGCTGGAACAGGTGTGCCGATGAAGGCCCAGTCCTCCTTTACTTCTTTTAAGGCTTTTCTTTTCTTCCTTTCTTTAGTTTTTATGCAGTTTTATACCAGTCTTCCCTCCCTTTCCGCACAGCATGTTCTTTATAAGTTGGGCATTTAATCCGCCACACCATCGTTTAATCTGATTCTTTTCACGTCGCCCACAGTGTCTTATTCCGGTTGGAGTGTTTTATCGCCGAGCGTTCCATTCGTTCGTTATTTTCCTTTGCCCTTTAATATGTTGTTGTTCCATTTGTTTGTTGCATCCTTTTGCCTTTTTATGTGTTATTATTTTATTTGTTCGTTGCTTCCTTTGGTATCTTCAATGTGTTATTATTTCTAACGAAAATTCGGCAGCATCTCCCCTTGACCCGAGCGTAAGGGAGATAAAGGGAACGCACCCACATGGAGTGGCGGAACCCGATAGTTGGAGGTGGGCGCCCGAGAGCGGCAACACCTTAGCAAAACCTCGAAAAACTCGGAGGAAACGACGGACGGGAAACCTCTAAGACTGGACAGGGCGTACTGGAGGGGGGGTTAGCCAAGGCATGCCGGCCAAGGACGGGCACAGGGCGTTTGAGGGGTGTACTGGGCTAGAGAGAGACCAGGTGTGCCGCTGGGGCACCAAGGGAGAGTGTACCGTTGGGGGCTACTATGAGTGTGTCGGCCAAGGTGCCGGAAGGGTGTGTCGCTGGGGGGAAAGTGTAAGCGCACCGAGCAAGGCTCCAAAAGGGTTGGCCTGCTAATCAAACCCACAGGGACCTCTGACAGGAGGGGAGAGGGCTTAAAGGGGCAAGCACGGGTGAAGGCATTGGGCTTTACAGGAGGAGGTTCGTGACCTCAAACCATTCAAGATGGCATCGGATCCGGAGGAAACCGTCGGCGTGAGGGATGAAAAAAAACACCGGAAAGGGAAGGAAAAGACGATCAAGCGCACTGTGGCCCAAACCAACGAGACGAAGAGAAAAACCCACTGAGGGGGACGATCTTCATTCGGGGGGAACAAAGGGCCGTAGCCGTCCATATACATTACAAAGCATGCCCGAGCTAAGGCTACATGCAAGAAAGAAAGCCAAAGAACAAAAGAACTTGGAGGGGGAAAAAAGAACAAAAGAAGAGGAAGTGTTGGGGATCGAAGCAGGGACGACCGTCCGCTGCTCTTTCCCCCACTTTCCCCTACTACATCAAGCCCTCTCTCTCTCTTACTCTATTTTTTTCCTTTCCTGGTGGTCGTCGTAAGACTCCACGTCGGAGCCCTATCCCTTTTCTTCTCTCTTCTCCTTCTTCTCGTATGTGGCTCTGTGTCTGTTCGTCTCTTCCCACTGTGTGCCTCTTCTGTGTCTCTTTTCTCTTCGCCGGAATGGGAGTGGTTTTATACTCCCAGCAGCGGGAGCCCTCGAGCACGGGCGGCGAAGGCCGGAAGTAGCTCCGACATGATTGCCTTTGACTTTCCCCGTCCTGGGTGGCGGAGTGGTAGCCAGCGTGGCCCAACCCCTGGTCGACACCTCGGACAGCTCACTGCGCGTCGAAGATCCGTAGGGCATGGGCGCGAGATTTAGTCTGCCGGACGTGCCGTTGGAACGGCTGAGCGTCGTGCCGCTGGTGGGCTCAGCAAGTGTGCCGCTGGAAGGTCATCGGGGCGTGTCGCTGCAAGACCCTACAAGCGCGCCATTGAAGAGGGCAAGAGGCGTGCCGCTGAAGGGCTGCCAAAGTGTGCCGTTGAATGGGGCAAACAGCGTGCCGCTGAAGGCCACGGCACCGTGCCGCTGAAGGCCACAAGGGTGTGCCGCTGTAGGCCAACAGGGCGTACCGCTGAAAGCTCGAAGGGTGTGCCGCTGAAGGCCATGAGGGCGTGCCGTTGAATGGGCTTCAGGGCGTGTCGTTGAAGGCCAAAGGGGGCATGCCGTTGAATGGGCTTTAGGGCGTGCCGCTGAAGGGCTAAATGGGCAATTCTGTGCCCGTTGTAAGCACGAGTTGCAACCCATTTGATTTTCTCCGAAGGCCATGGATTGTGGGGCTCTTGGTGGTTGATTTCTCTTCACCGTCGTGACTCTGGAGACAGCTTTACGGCAGCGTGTGTTGATATTCAGAGAGTCCGGATGGCCCTCTTTCTTCGTAATTTTTTCGGCTGAAGTTGTTGTCGATGTCGGGCTTACTGGGACGTACGGGAGTGCAATTTTGCACGTCCACAAATGCCCCCCACCCACGGGTAACGCAGGCGAAGGATGAGCCAGGCAGTGCCGTGGGTGTACTGGTCTCTTCTTCTCTTTGTTGGCGCCGACAAGGTGTCGGGAACTGACGTGGTTTGTTGATCTCTTCATGTCTTCATCAGTGCCGACGGGATGCCGGGAACTGAAACAGCATGTTGGTCTCTTTGTCTCTTCATCAGTGTCGACAGGGTGCCGGGGACTGACGTAGGATGTTGGTCTCTTCTTCTCTTCACCAGTGCCGACGGGGTGTCAGGAACTGACGTGGTATGTCGGTCTCTTTGTCATTGCCGACAGGGTGTCGGATGCTGACATGGTACGCTGGCCTCTTCTTCTCTTCGTCAATGCCGACGGGGTGTCAAGGGCTGAAAGGGTTTGTTGGTCTCTTCTGCTGGTCTCTTCTTCTCTTCATCAGTGTCGACGGGGCGTCGAGAGCTGACAGGGTTTGTTGATCTCTTTGTCTCTTCGTCAGTGCCGACGGGGTGTCGGGAGCTGACATTGTTTGTTGATCTCTTTGTCTCTTCGTCAGTGCTGATGGGGTGTCGGGAGCTGACCTGGTTTGTTGGTCTCTTCTTCTCTTCGTCAGTACCGACAGGGTGTCGGGAGCTGACATGGTTTGTTGGGCTCTTCTTCTCTTCGTTAGTGCCGACAGGGTGTCGGGAGTTGACATAGTTTGTTGGTCTCTTCTTCTCTTCGTCAGTGCCGACGTGGTGTCGGGCGTTGACATGGCTCGCTTGTCCTCTTCTTCTCTTTGTCAGTGCCGACGGGGTGCCGGGAACCGACGTGGTTTGTTTGTCTATTCTTCTCTTCGCCAATGCCTGATAGGGCGTCGGGCGTTGACATGGTATGGTTGTCTATTGGTCTCTTCGTCAGTGCCGACGGGGTGCCGGGAACCGAAGCGGTATGCTGCTCTCTTTGTCTCTTCATCAGTGCCGACGGAGTGCCCTGAACTGAAGCAATATGTTGGTCTCTTTGTCTCTTCATAAGTGCCGACGGGATGCCGGGAACTGAAGCAGTATATTGGTCTCTTTGTCTCTTCATTAGTGCCGACGGGGTGTCGGGAGCTGACCTGGTTTATTGATCCCTTTGTCTCTTCGTTAGTGCCGACGGGGTGTCGGGAGCTGACATGGTTTATTGATCTCTTTGTCTCTTCGTCAGTGCCGATGGGGTGTCGGGAGCTGACATGATTTGTTGGTCTCTTTGTCTCTTCATCAGTGCCGACGGGGTGTCGGGAACTGAAGCAGTATGTTGGTCTCCTTGTCTCTTTTTTTTTCTTCTCTCTTTTCTCTTCTTCTCTTCTTTTTCTTCTCCTCTTTTTTGTCATCCTTTTTTCTCTTCTCTCTTTTTGTTGTTTTTTTTTCTTCTCCTCTTCGTCCCTTCTTTTTTTTCTCTCTTTTTTTTTGAAGAACTCCGGGTGGCTGCTGGCGTGGATGCCAATGATATAAGAGCTGTCGGCACAGCGGCCGATAATTGAAAGCTGTTGACATGGGGGCCAATAATTGAAAAGCTGTCGACCCGAAGGCCGATGATTAAAAGCTGTCGGCTCAGGGGCCGATAATCGAAAGCTGTTGGCATGGGAGCCAATAATTGAAAAGTTGTCGACCCGAAGGCTGATGATTAAAAGCTGTCGCCTCAGGGGCCGATAATTGAAAGCTGTTGGCATGGGAGCCAATAATTGAAAAGCTGTCGACCCGAAGGCCGATGATTAAAAAGCTGTCGGCTCAGGGGCCGATAATTGAAAGCTGTTGGCATGGGAGCCAATGATTGAAAAGCTATCGGCTCAGGGGCCAATGATTGAAAAGTTTTCGGCTCAGGGGCCGATAATTGAAAGCTGTCGGCTAAGGAGCCGATAAGGGAAGTTAAAACAGCCGAGGCTGGGAGCGGGCTTAAAGAGCCGAAGTTGGGGATTAACGAGCCGCGAGGGCAAGAGGTAGGCCATGGGGGCCAAGATTGGGCTCTACGAGCCAGCGCTGGGAAAGTAGGCTTCGATAGTCAAAATTGAGTTTATTATATACACACATTTTTATTATTTATTATTTTTTTAATATATATATTTTTTTATTCAAGCATGCAAGCATTCATTAGCAGGCATAACATAGATATAAGTAAGGCAGCTCCCTCTATAGGGGATAGGATAGGGACATCGCCCGTAATTCGTAGATGCGGTGCGCGCCGCGAGGCACGATTGAGGGGTGGTGCACCCGTCAAGAGGATATCGCATGTCTTGCATGCATAGCCTAAATTCACGCATTTCACCCGAGGCAATTCTCTGTGGCGTGACAGTGCAAATGTATGAACAAAGAGCCCTAACCATAGAGATATGCAGGTTTTCCTGGTGACACTCTAGGATCACTATAGCGCCTACACATTAGTTCCAGGCTTTCGACTTTCGGTAGCTTCACACAGCCCCCATTTGTTTATTTTGGTAGCGGATTTCACCGTTCGGCATGAGTCTCCTCATGTGTCTCAATGGAGATTCCCGGCTACTAAGATTCGTCCTTATTGTGATTCGCTTCACCATTTCGCGCGAGTCTCCTCATTTGTTTTAGTGGGGATTCTCGACTACTCGGATCTGCGTTTCTCTCTCTCTTCTCTCTCTCTTTTTTTTTACAGTGGGGGTAGGCAGCTTTTTTCCTCACGATTACCTTTCATGCGAGTGCAGGAATTCAAGTCTCCGTAGAGTGCTAAGAAGAAATTCGGGCAATCCCTATAGCCGAGGGCTATTGAACACATTAAGTGCTAAGTGTGGGAGCGTTGCCTCCGGTTTATTTTGTGAGTTGGGCTTAGCGATTCAGCCATGACTCTTCCCCTTGACGTGTGCACCCGCCATAATTGGGTTCCCTTCGAGCGCGTGACATGACGCCCGTGCATCTGGAATCGGGGCGATATTATTTAGCAAGGAAACACGGTCCTAGAAAATTCCAAGGAGGTGTATTATTCTATATTAAGTAACCATGCAAGCAGGGCAATCATGCATTCTCTTTTTCATTTTTTTTTTTTGTTGTTTGTTGTTGTTGTTGTTGTTGTTGTTGTTGTTATTTTTTTTTTTGCATAAGAAAATATTGTTGTTACGTATAAGGGTAGTGGTAGTAAAGGTATTAGGGAGGCAGACCGCAAAAGGGCTGAAAGGATATTAGGGAAGCGGGCTATAGAACCCAAGGGACATTAGGGGAGTGGGCCATAAGGGCTAAAAGATGTTGGGACGTGGGCTGCGGGAGCCAGAATCGGGAAGCGCGGTGGGACAGATGGGTTAATCCCGACAGTAGGCCTCGGTCGAAATGGCTGAGTCGAGGGGCATCGGGTAGCGGGACGTGAGAGTCGAAGAGAAGGGTCTCTTTTGTTCTCTGGCCAGGGAAGGATCTGGACCAAAACGGAAGGTTTATTCTTTGATTCTCTGGTGGGGGAAGGATCCGAACCAAAGTGAGAGGTCTATTTTTTTAACTGGGAAGCTGTCGGCTGGGGTGCTAATGATGAGATAGCTGTCGACTAGGAGCCGATGATGGGGTAGCTGTCGGCTAGGAGCCGATGATTATATAGCTGTCAACCCGAAGGCCGATGAAGGGGTATCTGTCGACCCAAAGGCCGATAACTAAATAGCTGTCGACCCGAAGGCCGATGAAGGGGTAGCTGTCAACCCAAAGGCCAATAATTAGATAGCTGTCGACCCGAAGGCCGATGAAAGGGTAGTTGTCGGCTCGAAACCCCGATGGCTGAAAGTTGGTCGGTTTAGCGCCCCGTCGGCGGAAGGTCTAGTCGGTTTAACGCCCCGTCGGCGGAAGGTTTAGTCGGTTTAACGCCCCGTTGGCGAAGGTCTAGTCGGTTTAACGCCCCGTCGGCGGAAGGTTTAGTCGGTTTAACGCCCCGTCGGTGGAAGGTCTAGTCGGTTTAACGCCCCGTCGGTGGAAGGTTTAGTCGGTTTAACGCCCCACCGGCGGAAGGTTTAGTCGATTTAACGCCCCGTCGGCTGAAGGTTTAGTCGGTTTAATGCCCCATCGGCGGAAGGTCTAGTCGGTTTAACGCCCCGCCGGCAGAAGGTTTCGTCGGTTTAACGCCCCGTCGGCGGAAGGTCTAGTTGGTTTAACGCCCCGTCGGCGGAAGGTCTAGTCGGTTTAACGCCCCATCGGCGGAAGGTCTTGTCGGCTCGAAGCCCCGATGGCTGAATATCTGTCGGCTTGAAGCCCCGATGGCTGGATATCTATCGGCTTGAAGCCCCGATGGCTGAATATCTATCGGCTTGAAGCCCCGATGGCTGAATATCTATCGGCTTGAAGCCCCGATGGCTGAATATCTGTCGGCTTGAAGCCCCGATGGCTGGATATCTGTCGGCTTGAAGCCCCGATGGCTGAATATCTGTCGGCTTGAAGCCCCGATGGCTGGATATCTGTCGGCTTGAAGCCCTGATGGCTGAATATCTGTCGGCTTGAAGCCCCGATGGCTGAATATCTATCGGCTTGATGCCCCGATGGCTGGATATCTGTCGGCTTGAAGCCCCGATGGCTGAATATCTATCGGCTTGAAGCCCCGATGGCTGAATATCTGTCGGCTTGAAGCCCCGATGGCTGAATATCTATCGGCTTGAAGCCCCGATGGGCTGAATATCTATCGGCTTGAAGCCCCGATGGCTGAATATCTATCGGCTTGAAGCCCCGATGGCTGAATATTTTCCAGTTTAACGCCCCGTCGGCAGAATGCTGATTGGTTTCTATTTGTTGGGTAGCTGGAGGGCGGAGGTAAAAGTTTACCTCATAAAGA
Source organism: Amorphophallus konjac (assembly GCA_022559845.1). Lineage (NCBI taxonomy): Eukaryota > Viridiplantae > Streptophyta > Magnoliopsida > Alismatales > Araceae > Amorphophallus > Amorphophallus konjac. The sequence goes on from CM040125.1 coordinate 13,540,759, forward strand.
TTTTTTTTGAAGAGGCAGGTACAAAGACCATGTTTGCCTCGTTGCTATTCTTTCTCTTCTTCTCTTCTTTTGTGTGGAGAGGCGGGTGCAAAGACCGTGTCGCCTCATAATTACTTTTTCTTCTTCTTCTCTTCTTCTTTTATGGAGAGGCAGGTGCAGAGACCATGTTTGCCTCATGATCGCTCTTTTTCTTCTTCCCTTCTTCTTTTATAGAGAGGCAGGTGCAAGGACCATGTTTGCCCTGTGATTATTTCTTTCTTTTCTCCTCTTCTTCTTTTGTGTAGAGAGGCGGGTGCAAAGACCGTGTTCGCCTCAAAATTACTCTTTTTCTTCTTCTCTTCTTCTTTTATGGAGAGGCAGGTGCAAGGACCATGTTCGCCTCATGTGCATTCTTTCTTTCCTTCTCTTCTTTTGTGTGATGAGACGGGCTCGAAGACCACGTCTGTCTCGTGACTCTTTTTCTTTCTTTTCTTCTCTTCTTTTATGGGATGAGGCGGGCTCAAAGACCACGTCTGCCTCATGTGCCCCCTTTTCTTTCTTTTCTGCTCTTCTTTTCTCATTAATGCTTCCGTGCCGGAGTGTATTTCTCTTAATGTGCCCCCAGGTTGGGGTGTAGCTTCATTTGGTGTGCATCCCCCCCTGAGGGGTGTGTTTTGCCTCTTTGCTTCTGTGTCCCCAGGCGGGGTGTATTTTTTGGCTTCTATGTCCCCAGACCAGGGTGTGTTTTTTTTAATGCCCCAGAGGCGGGGTGTAGCTCTCTTCAAATGCCCCCATGGTGGGGTATACTCTTCACGGCTTCTATGCCCCCAGGTGGGTATGTTTCTTCTTCAAATACCCCTAAGCCAGGGTGGGCTTCTCTTCATATGCCCCTGAGCCGGGGCGCATTCTTTATAGCTTCTAGGCCCTCGAGGCGAGGTATGTTTCTTCTTCATATGCCCCTGGTACGGGGTGTAGCTCTCTTCAAATGCCCCCCCCCCAAGCCGGGGTATACTCTTCACGGCTTCTATGCCCCCAGGCAGGGTATGTTTCTTCTTCATATGCCCCTGGTACGGGGCGTGTCTTTTGTTTCTTATACCCCCCCATGGCGGGGCGAATTCTGCTCTCTTTCTACCCCTGAAGGCGGAGGAGTGCTTCTCTTCATATGTCCTCGGCACGAGGGTGTATCTCTTGCTTCTTATGCCCCCCTGAGGCCGGGGTGTATCTCTTTATGGCTTCTGTGCCCCCGAAGCAGGGTATGTTGTTTCTTCAAATGCCGCTTGGGCGGAGTATATCTTTCTTCTTATGCACCCAGATCGGGATGTATGTCTCTTCGTTCCTATGCCCCGGGTCGGGGTAGATGCTTTTGTTTCTTATGCGCCAAGGGCAGAGTGTATTTTTTTGTGCCCCCAGGCTGGGGTAGGTGCTTCTGCTTCTTATGCGCCAAGGGCGGAGTATGTGTCTTTCTGTGCCCCCAGGCTGGGGTACATTCTTCATGTTTCTTATACCCTTTTCGCAGGGCATATTCTCTTGCTTCTTATATCCTTGGATCGGGGCGTATGTTTCTTCTTCTGACGCTCCTAGGTCGGGGTATATTCTTTCTTCATGTGCTCCCAGGTCGAGATGTATGTCTCTTTGCTTCTTTACGCCCCCGGAACGGGGTAAATGCTTCTGCTTCTTATGCGCCAAGGACGGAGTGTACCTCTTTGTGCCCCCTGAGCGGGGTGGATGCTCAGCATGTGTCCCCGCGTCGGGGTGTAGCTTTGTCTCCCATGGAGGGGGTGTGTTGTTTCTTCAAAAGCCCCCAGACCAGGGTGTATTCTTCTCTTTCTTATACTCCCAAGGCGGGAGGGGTTCTCTTCATGTGCCCCCGTGGCGGGATGTGCTTCTTTCTTCAAGTGTCCCCAGGCCGGGGTGAATTTTTTTCTTCTTCCCAGACACACCGGGGGGATTGTTTGCTTCTTGTGCTCCCAAGGTGGGGTGTATTGCTGCTTTTGATGCCCCCAAGGTGGGGCGTATTGCTGCTTATGATGCCCCAGAGCGAGGTATCCTTTTTTTTATATGCCCCCGGCACGGGGTGTATTCCGCTTCTAGTGCCCCCAGAGTGGAGTGTATTGCCGCTTTTGATGCGGGGTGTAGTTCTTGCTTTTTATGCACCCGAGGCGGGGTGAATTCTTCTTCTTTGTTTACGTGCCCCCATATCGGGGTGTATTCCTTTCTTCATATGCTTCCCTAAGCCGGGGGATGTTGTTTGTTCTGCTTCAGATGGTCCCCCCCCCCCGGGCCGGGGGGGGGGGGGGTGCATGTTGCTTCATGGACTCCGAGCCTGGGTATGCTCCTTGAAAGGTCCCTAAGCTGGGGTGGATTCTCTTTTCTTCTCATGCTTCCAAGGCGGGATGTAGCTTCTTCAAGTACCCCTAAACCGGAGCGTATTCTTTTATGGCTTCTATGTCCCCTGGTGGGGTATGCTTCTTCTTCAAATACCCCTAAGCCGGGGCATATTCTTTATGGCTTCTGGGCCCTCGAGGTGAGGTATGCTTCTTCTTCAAATACCCCTAAGACGGGGGTGTGATTCTTGACTTCATATGCCCCCGACGTGGGGTATATCTTTTGTTTATTATGCTCCCGAGCCGGGATGTAGCTTCTTGGCCTCATATGCTGCCGAGGTGAGGGGTATGTTGCTTCATGTGCCCCCGGGGGGGGATGCATTTTTCCTCTACTATCCCGTCGCGGGGTATATCTCTTGGCTTCTTACGCCCCCAAGGTGGGGTGTGTTTTCTTCTTGTGCCCCCGGGGTGGGGTATATCTTTCGCTTCTTATGCCCCCCCCCCTTGAGGCGGGGTGAAGTCTTTGCTTCAAATGCCCCTAAATCGGGGTATAGTTTTGTCTCATATGCCCCTAGAGCAGGGGTGTATTTCTCTTCATGTGCCCCTAGGACCGGGTGTATCTTTGCTTTTTTTTTTATGCCCCTGAGGGGGGATTCTTCTTCTTCTGCCCCTACACGCTGGAGAATGTTTGCTTCTTGTGCCCCCAAAGTGGGGTGTATGCTTTTTCTTCAGACTCCCCTAAGGCGAGGTGTATTCTTTGTTGCTTCATGTACTCCCGAGTCAGGGTGGATTCTCTTCATGTGCCCCCATGGTGGGGTGGATTCTCTTCGTGTGCCCCCATGGCGGGGTGTACTCTCTTTATGTGTCCCCAGGAGTGGGGTGTGGTTTGCTTCCTGTGCGCCCTAGTAGGGTGTATCGCTGCTTGCAATGTCCCCCGAGGTGGGGTATCCTTCTTCTTCAAATATCCCTAAGACGGGGCGTATTCTTTATGGCTTCTATGCCCCCCATAGCGGTGTGTTTCTTCTTCAAATACCCCTAAGATGGGGTGGACTCTTTTCTTCTTATACTCCCAAGGTAGGATGTAGCTTCTTCAAATGCCCCTGAGCCGAGACGTGTTCTTTACGGCTTCTATGCCCCCAGGCGGGGTATATTTCTTCTTCAAATACCCCTAGGCCGGGGTGTATTCTTGCTGCTTCTCATGCTCCCGAGGCGGGATGTGACTTCTTCAAATGCCCTTAAGCCGGGGCGTATTCTTCATGACTTCTATGCCCCCTGGCGGGGTATATTTCTTCTTCAAATGCCCCTAAGCCAGGGTGTGTTCTTATACTTTTTGTGCCCCTCAGGGCGAGGTGCATTCCTCTCCATATGCCCCTAGCATGGGGTGTGCTTTTGTTTCTTATGCCCCCAGGCCGGGGTACGTTCCTTCTTCATATACCCCTAAGCCAGGGTGAGTTTCTCTTTTCGTGTGTCCCCAGGCCGGGGTGAATTCTTTTCTTCTTATGCCCCCATGGCGGGGTATGTCTTTTGCTTCAGGTGCCTCCATATCGGGGCATATTTCCCCTTCAAATGCCCCTAAGCCGGGGTGCAGCTCTATTTCTTCTTACGTCCCCAGGTCGGGGCGGATTCTTCTTCAAATGCCCCGAAGCCGGGGTGTAGCTTTTACTTTGTGTGCCCCTCATTCGGGGCGGATTCTATTCATGTGCCCCTGGGAATGGGGTGTATTTATTTTTTTGCCTCCTATGCCCCCGTAGCAGGGTATATATCTTCTTCTCATCCCCCATGGCGGGGTATGTGCATGCTCTCTTCGGGAGTGGTGGCCGTGCTTGGCCTCATTGCTATAAAGCATTCCCCACAGCGGGCAACCATTCACCAAGCTACAATTGTGGCTCGCCGGGTCTTTTAGCAACCAGTCGGGGGTCGTTTTGTGCCGGATGGAGGCAGTAGGAAGGAGGAACGAGCGGGGTCATTGCACCGCGGACTCGGGACCTCCTAGAGTCGGGCGGGATGCCAGGTTTCTTCTTGATCTTTCAGTCGGCGATGCTGGCCAATTTTTCTTCCTTTCTTCTTTATTTCCCCCCCTTTTGTATGATTGACCAGGGTGGAGGTGCAGAAGAGCGCTCACCCCCTCAAGGAGGGGATGAGTGGTTCGCTCCACCGCATCAACCCCACAGTGGTAATCTTTGTTCAGCACGGGTCTCGACGGACGTGGCCGTACAACCCTCTCTCGTCAATTCATTCTCTTCTTTTTTTGCTTCTTTCTTTTCTCTTTTTTTTTCTTTTCTTCTCTTCTTCTTTTCTTCTTTTCTTCTTTTCTTCTCTTTCTTCTTGAGGGAAACGGGGGGGGCTTGATTTCCCCTCCCTTCTCTTCTCTTTCTCTTCTCCCCCTTTTTTTTATAACAGCCCCCATGATTCCTGGAAGCTGCATATGCTTCGAAGCAGCGTCCTAGAGGCCGCGAAGGCAGCTGCATCGAGTCTGGATTTTCTCCCCATAGGGCTGGAGAAGACAGCACCTGCAATTCATCAAAGCAGGCAAACATCGTTTATTAGGGGGCCATGAGGCCTTGAATCCCGGCGAAGAGATGAAGGGTAGTTTCGGTCCCACCGGGCGTGCCAGACTTGTGGACGGACTAAAATTCGCTCATTTACGTGATTCGTCTATTAAGATGGTCGATTCATCTATTAAGTGCGTGGGTGTGCCAGTCATAAAGTGATGATTTATTCGGGCTCCGAAGAGCCCATGGTGCGCTCGATCTGACTTCGTCAGACGATTGTGTAGTTCATGTCGAGACCAAAACCCGCCGCGCCATAAAGGTCGCGGCGTCATTTACATCCCCCATACGAGGGAACACCCTTGATTAATCGCCGGGATTCAGGGCCTCATGGCCTGGAAATTAATTGCATGAAAGGTCTATTATGAGGTATTGAAATCCTCGCGCGAGGGCAAGAAGAAAATCATTCGAGATCATGTCGGTCGTATACTGACCATTTAATGTTCGGACGAGTGTCCGTCTCGAGAAAATCGCGGTTATCGCGGGAAAACCGGAGCATACGTATGCCTGGATATGGCAAATTTATTGTTCGGAAGAGCGAAAAACGTTCGGCTGAGCCTCGGTTGGAGCGGTCAAAAACCCACAAATCTGTTGGCCCGATGCAAGAGCAAGCTGCGACCATACTGCGATGGGCCCCCCCCGCGGTCGAAACAAGACTTGCATGAGCGTCATTAATATTTTCGATGCCAAAGGACAACGAGGGAATATTCCTTGAATCGGCTGAAAGCCCTATGTCTTGGGAAGCGAACGTTCGAAACGTGTCGGTTATTCGGGAGACCGTTTAATATTCGGACGGGTGTCCGGCTTGAGAATATCATAATCGTCGCAGGAGGACCTGGAACATATGTATGCCGTGATACGGCAAACACATTATTCCGAGACACTGAAAACATTTGTTTAAATCTCGGTTAGTGTAGCAGGAAACTAACGAATTTATTGGCCCGGTGCGAGATCGAGCCGGGACCATACCGGGGGCGCCTCCCGCGGTCCAAACGGGGCTTGTGTGGGCATCATTAATGATTCCGGTGCCGGAGGGCAACGGGGAAGAGTCTAGGGACTAGATTCCAAAATCGAAAACGTGTTCGAAGGGAGCGAGCTATAGGCCGAGGATATGAGTCATACAATGACCATAATCGGGACAAGCCCGAGGTCTAAGCATGGCCCACGGGGGCCCTTTTGACCTTCCCAAGCAAAGGGTCCAGGGATGACAGGAGCCATCTCATTCTATTCGGATTTCTGTCGGTCACTTGCGGACCACTTGATATTCGGACGAGGGTCCATATTGAAGGTACGACGTAGATAGAAACAACCCCGTACCAATGTATGCCGAGTTGGCGGCCATTTCAATGAAAAGGGGGTGACGAATCCCGATAGGGTGAATCCGATTCGGCGAGCTATCGGCCCAGAGCAATACCGGGTCACAACCACGTCGGGGTGGGAGCCGTCGGCCATGTTGGTTGCTCACGGGTCCTTTCATGTTCAGACACAGGTCCGTAATAGAAACGCGGCGGAAATCGAGGTGAACCCGTTCAAATGTCTGCCGAATGCGCGACAATTTTAGTGGTGGCTCGGAAGAGATCCGGCTCGAGAAATGAGTCCGGTTTAATCAGAATGTCGGCCCGGGGCGAGGTCGGGTCGTGGCCGTGCTGAGGCAATCCCCGTGACTCAGGCCCGACCAACAGGGGCAACATTGTTATTCCCTCCAGCGCCATGTCACATGAGAGATAGGCTGCAATATAGAATTTATCGTTTCTTTTATCTGGGCTCCTAATTATATACATGCATTCTTTTTTATTGCTCATTTCCATTTTGTATATTTTTCCAGAATGATTTATTCATGTTGTTTATTATTATTATTATTAGAAATTTCTCTCACCATTATTATTATTATTTCATAATTTTTGTTTGTTTTATATATATATATATCCAAATTTATTTAGTCATCGTAATTTTTATTGATTTATTATTATTATTATTATTATTATTATTATATATTACACGCATACTTCTAGGGGGAGTGGACCGCTGAAGGGCCAAAAGGGGACTGAAGGAGCGTGCCGGGGAAGGGGGCTGGAGGGTGTACCGGGTAGGTTAGAGGGTGTCGGAGAAGCGCCAAGAGAGTGTGCCGGGGAGGGAGTTGGCGGGCGTGCCGGGCTAACTCGAAGTCTGTACAACGTCTGCTAGCACACGCGTAGAGTCTATACACTATCCATTTGCTGCAACTCGAAGTCTATACATTGGTTGGTTGCTGCAACACAAAGTCTGTACATTGGCTGGTTGCTGCAACACAAAGTCTGTACATTGGCTGGTTGCATGCACACAAAGTCTGTACATTGGCTGGTTGCTGCAACACAAAGTCTGTGCATTGGCTGGTTGCTACAACACAAAGTCTGTACATTGGCTAGTTGCATGCACACAAAGTCTGTACATTGTGTTCCACTTCGAAAAAGGCCATTCCACATGGATTTCTTTAATCCAAAAGTCACCTAATCACCCACAAGTTGTGGATCTGGTCTGAAGGATGTCCAAAGGCCATTCAAGGTCTATAAAACCAACACATGAGGGGTTAGAAACCCTAAGGCTTCGAGGGAGAACAAGAGAGAGAGATAGAGAGAGAGAGACGGTGGGAGAAGAGGTGAGACGGAGAGATAGATGAGACGGTGGGGAGAAGAGAGAGGAGGTGGGAGCGTGAGAGAGAGACGGTGGGAGGAGAGATGGTGAGACGGAGGGAGAGAGAAAGACGATGGGAGCGTGAGAGAGAGGGAGAGACGGTGGAGAGAGAGAGACGATGGGAGTGCGAGAGACGGTGGAGAGAGAGAGAGACGATGGGAGTGCGAGAGAGGATGAGACGGAGGGAGAGAGAGATGGTGAGACGGAGGGAGCGTGAGAGAGAGAGAGAGAGATAAATGAAACGGTGGGGAGAAGCGATGAGACGGAGGAAGAGTGTGAGAGAGGAGTGTGCCGCTGAAGGGCCAAAAAGGTTTGTCGTTGAAGGGCTGTTTGAGTGTGCCGCTGGAGGGTTAATAGGGTGTATCGGCGAAGGCTGGAACAGGTGTGCCGATGAAGGCCCAGTCCTCCTTTACTTCTTTTAAGGCTTTTCTTTTCTTCCTTTCTTTAGTTTTTATGCAGTTTTATACAAGTCTTCCCTCCCTTTCCGCACAGCCTGTTCTTTATAAGTTGGGCATTTAATCCGCCACACCATCGTTCAATCTGATTCTTTTCACGTCGCCCACAATGTTTTATTCCGGTTGGAGTGTTTTATCGCCGAGCGTTCCATTCGTTCGTTATTTTCCTTTGCCCTTTAATATGTTGTTGTTCCATTTGTTTGTTGCATCCTTTTACGTTTTTATGTGTTATTATTCTATTTGTTCGTTGCTTCCTTTTGTCTCTTCAATGTGTTATTATTTCTAACGAAAATTCGGCAGCATCTCCCCTTGACCCGAGCGTAAGGGAGATAAAGGGAACGCACCCACATGGAGTGGCAGAACCCGACAGTTGGAGGTGGGTGCCCGAGAGCGGCAACACCTTAGCAAAACCTCGGAAAACTCGGAGGAAACGACGGACGGGAAACCTCTAAGACTGGACAGGGCGTACTGAGGGGGGGTTAGCCAAGGCGTGCCGGCCAAGGACGGGCATAGGGCGTTTGAGGGGTGTACTGGGCTAGAGAGAGACCAGGTGTGCCGCTGGGGCACCAAGGGAGAGTGTACCGTTGGGGGCTACTATGAGTGTGTCGGCCAAGGTGCCGGAAGGGTGTGCCGCTGGGGGAAAGTGCAAGCGCACCGAGCAAGGCTCCAAAAGGGTTGGCCTACTGATCAAACCCACAGGGACCCCTGACAGGAGGGGAGAGGGCTTAAAGGGGCAGGCATGGGTGAAGGCATTGGGCTTTACAGGAGGAGGTTCGTGACCTCAAACCATTCAAGATGGCCCAGATCCGGAGGAAACCGTCGGCGTGAGGGATGAAAACAAACACCGGAAAGGGAAGGAACAGACGATCAAGCGCACTGTGGCCCAAACCAACGAGACGAAGAGAAAAACCCACTGAGGGGGATGATCTTCATTCGTGGGGAACAAAGGGCCGTAGCCGTCCATATACATTACAAAGCATGCCCGAGCTAAGGCTACAGGCAAGAAAGAAAGCCAAAGAACAAAAGAACGGGGAGGGGGAAAAAAGAACAAAAGAAGAGGAAGTGTTGGGGATCGAAGCAGGACGACCGTCCGTTGCTCTTTCCCCCACTTTCCCCTACTACATCAAGCCCTCTCTCTCTTACTCTCTTTTTTTCCTTTCCTAGTGGTCGTCGGAAGACTCCACGCTGGAGCCCTCTCCCTTTTCTTCTCTCTTCTCCTTTTTCTCGTATGTGGCTCTGTGTCTGTTCGTCTCTTCCCACTGTGTGCCTCTTCTATGTCTCTTTTCTCTTCGCCAGAATGGGAGTGATTTTATACTCCCAGCAGCGGGAGCCCTCGAGCACGGGCGGCGAAGGCCGGAAGCAGCTCCGACATGATTGCCTTTGACTTTCCCCGTCCTGGGTGGCGGAGTGGTAGCCTGCGTGACCCAACCCCCGGTGACACCTCTGACAGCTCACTATGCGCCGAAGATCCATAGGGCATGGGCGCGAGATTTGGTCTGCCGTACGTGCCGTTGGAACGGCTGAGCGTCGTGCCGCTGGCGGGCTCAGCAAGTGTGCCGCTGGAAGGTCATCGGGGCGTGTCGTTGCAAGACCCTACAAGCGCGCCGCTGAAGAGGGAAAGAGGCGTGCCGCTGAAGGGCTGCCAAAGTGTGCCGTTGAATGGGGAAAATAGCGTGCCGCTGAAGGCCACGGCATCGTGCCGCTGACGGCCACAAGGGTGTGCCGCTGTAGGCCAACAGGGCGTACCGCTGAAAGCTCGAAGGGTGTGCTGCTGAAGGCCATGAGGGCTTGCCGTTGAATGGGCTTCAGGGCGTGCCGTTGAAGGCGAAAGGGGGCGTGCCGTTGAATGGGCTTTAGGGCGTGCCGCTGAAGGGCTCAGGGCATGCCGCTGAAGGGCTAAATGGGCAATTTTGAGCCCGTTATGAGCACGAGTTGTGACCCATTTGATTTTCTCCGAAGGCCATGGACTGTGGGGCTCTTGGTGGTTGATTTCTCTTCACCGTCGTGACTCTGGAGACAGCTTTACGGCAGCGTGTGTTGATATTCAGAGAATCCGAATGGCCCTCTTTCTTCACAGTCTTTTCGGCTGAAGTTGTTGTCGATGCCGGGCTAATTGGGACGTATGGGCGTGCAATTTTGCACGTCCACAGAATGGTGCAAAATTTAAAAGACGTGAATTTAAACGGCCATAGAACCACCACGAGAGATTACTCCAGTGGGGTATGGGCCTCGAAGAGATGAAAATAGAGCAGAATTTAAGAGACAGAATTTAAACATCCATAGCACCACCACGGGAGATTGCTCCAGTGGGATATAGGCCTCGAATAGATGAAAATAGCATAGAATTTAAGAGACAAAATTTAAACGGTCATAGCACCACCACGTGAGATTGCTCCAGTGGGATATAGGCCGCGAAGATATGAGAATATGGCAGTATTTAAAAGACAGAGTTCAAACGGCCATAGCGGGAAGTGACTCACCGCGGCCTCGAAGATATGGTGTGATCGCCAGGGGCTGAAGACCCCAAAAATAAGAAGAGTGATCGCGTTTACCTCAAAAGTGGAAAATGGTGGGTTACTTCTTCCTCTCCCTTCGGCCGGCCGATGGAGATGTCCTTCTCTGGTTACCCTTGCAAAAACAGACAAAGAGCAAACGAATCAGAAAAATGGCAGTGTAGTATTAATCCTTTGTGATGAAAATAGCGAAATCATGGCGAGACACACACCTGGTTGGTGTTATTTTTAAACCCCTCTCAGACACGAGTAGAAGGAAAATGCTATGATGGATGAAGGATCGTGCAAACGTGCATAAAATAGAACTCTTTTATGGAGCGAGATGACAGATGACGGATGATTCATGCAATAGAAACAACAAAAGAGAAAGGGGGAAAATGGCTTATTGAAGGCGCCAATGGCGGGATCCAGTGGAGCTTCGGCAGCGTGGGGACGTCGTGGAAGCACGGTGGATGAAGATTGCCTTCCTCTCGCGAGCGCGGGCACCCGAAAATCCAGCAGAACCTCCTCCTACAAAACCCACGGGTTAGAGAAGAATCCGATAGAGTTTCCCTCTCCTCTGTCGGATCTGAAGCTCTCTGATTTCGAGGGAGGGGGTCCCTATTTATAGGGAAAAATTTTATTGGGGCGTCTAGGGTCCTGGATGCCTCAATGTTGAGGCGTCCAACTGACTGGATGCGCCCATTATTTTTTTTATTTTTTATTTATTGAGGCGTCTAGGACCCTTGATGCCTCAAGGACTTTCCATTAAAACGGCGCCGAAAATCGTCGATAGCGGAGAAAGCGAGTGGTTTCGGCACCTAACTTTGACTTCTAAACCGCGTCTAGGATCAATGACGTCTTCATGAGCGAAACGTCAAACTAGCCGGCCGGAGCGGCGCCGCCCGCATGCTGCACGAAGCTCTGAAGGAGGCGTCTAGGGTCTTGGACGCCTTTACAAGAGGCGTCTAGTTACCCTGCCACTTTCAAAAAGGAAAAAGAAATATTTAAAAAAATAAATATAATAAAAATAAATATTTTTATGAAGGCGTCAAGATACCTTGACACCTCAAAGTGAGGCGTCTAACCATCTTGACACGTCAAAAAAATTTTCACGAAAAAATTCAAAAAAATGTAAAAAAAATTCAGAAAAATAGGAAATAACCAAAGTAATTAAAAGTGTGAAGGCAACCTTGAGGTATCATAGTGTAATATGATATTTACTCACGGTAATGTCAAAACGACGTGTCTACAACTGTCCCGCCTTGGCGTCTGCTTTGCAAGGGAGTGGCACGTAATGGGAGTGGCATAGAAGTGAAATGAAATGGAGTGGGAGCTGACTGAAAAGTAGATGCCAAGGTGTGATGAGACACGCTTTTAACATTATGGTTTGGAATGTTTTCAGAGTTTCAATGAGGCGACCTTGAAGAAGGTCTTCTGAATTCGACAATTACTTGGATGGAAATCAAACACAAAAGGGGAAGACATGCGCTCAGGCACAAGTAGGAAAATGGACCAACTTCTCTGTGTGGAAGTACCTAGGTCATAAATATGTAGGTTTCACCTTTGAGGAGCGGTTACCAGACAATGTGGAAGTGCTGCGGCCAAGGTGGGTCAAATGGAGTAACAGTAAAGGAACATTTGAGGATCAATCCAAACAAGGGTCTTTTTTGGAAGAACAGCCCAGGGATGGCTCAAGGAAACTCAGTATCTCATTAGGAATGGAATATCTCATATTATAAGACTTAAACACGGCGGCCTTCACAATCGATTTACTTTGGATGATCTTCCGCAATGGAATCAAAGTATTGCATGAATGCATGCTGGGTTTAAAAGAAAACTTAAAACAAACTAAAATAGAAAATAGTCAAGGATAATATTGTCAAGTTGTTAAGAATGGGTCAGGATACCGATCCGGTGAGCTGAAACTGAGCCGGGGTCCATTTATCCACGCACCAACTCACTGAATGGAACCATCGTCCCCACGCTTTCTCAACTTAATGGCCTATCCGTACAACCCAAATTCCTCTAAACTTATCATGGTTTTTTTTGAAGGGGAACTCAAACTCCAGATCGTTCAGGCTGCAAGGTCCTTGACATGTCCCTTATATCACAACATAGTGGAGGAAGATCAACTGAGTGCCATTTACGGTATTTAGAATGGTAAAAGGGTGGGACCTGCCGTTCTTGCTTACCTCTACAGTGGCCTTACTGCTTCCAGCATGGGTAAGCCTCCTTTTGGTTGCGCACTTCTTCTGAATTTCTGGGTTGATTTACATTTCAAATTTGATCACCGTGAGGGGATGCCAACTGCATCGAAGATCTTTCAACAAAGCCCCCTTTACCACATAGTGTTCCTTGGCTGAGGAAGCGTGAAGACTGGAGGTCTCACTTCAGAACTATGACACAAAGCTTCTTCACTTGTGCACCGGCATGTCTACTCTCGCGCGAACTCCTCACGAGGTCTTCCCCCGAAGCTGAACTCCAACTTATTGGCGCGACCGAGTTTGTTCTTTACAACGCGCATCGGTGCTGCATTCAAATTGGCCTTCCCTGCCACTTGTTCTCACAATTATCTGGCACTGCTCCTCTAAGGAAGAGAGGGTTGGGCGCGGAAGATGATGCAAAGGAGGTGAAGGCCTCAAAGTGTCATGGAAGATGAGCATTCTGGGAAAGGCATTAGTGCATGTAGAGGAAGAACGCGAGCTGTGGAGGGCTTATGTAACCGAACTGGGGAAGTTAAGGCCTGAAGTGTCTAAACCCTGATGTAACTCACTTTGCTGTTTTAATGAAATAAATGCGAAGTTATTGTGCGCAAATACTTTCTTTCTCTTCTTTTTATTATTTTTTTTAGTAGCGAACAAGTAGAGAGGGAGAGAGGGTTTGGTGAATGTTGCACTCAAATGATGAATGCGTCTTCGACAGGAGACGTTTTTTTTTTGTAATGATGTGGCCCTTCCTTTTGATGCGCAGGGTATGACAAGGATCCCGGGCTTGGCTGATGAATGGGCGAGTGCGGATGAGCCGAACCGCGTCGGGGGAGAAAAATGCGGCAAGGCAAAACTTGAAGACTGGCGCATACATCTCCCTGCTCAGTTCCCAAACGAGCAGCGAGGTGACGTGCCTGTGCAGGGGAGTGCTGACTACCTGCAACAGTGTAGGGAGAGCCATGTGGGGCCCCTTCAGCTCGGGAGACGGACAGAGGTGAAAGCAGAGTCATATTTTTTTTTAAACCCGGGGCTTAGTCGATAGCTGTTGTTTGTCTATTCCAGCGTGCCCAGCAGGCAGCGATGGCGGGGATGGCCGGCGGATCGTCTTCCAGCTCTCAAGCTCCTTTTCTGGAGATCGCCTCCCTTCGGGAGCAACTTGCCAGTGTAGTGGCCCGCTCGACCCGGGCTGAAGAGGAGTGTGATGCTTGGGCAGCAACCATGGCAGAGCTGCGTCATTATGATGAGGAGAGGCCGCCTCCAGACATCTTGGGGTAAGGGTGTTCCTTCAAGGAGCGACGAGGGAGGCAGAGAGGGAGAGAGAGGAGAGGGAGAAGGAGAGGGAGGAAAGAAGGGCCGAGCGACAGTAGGATCAGGACGAGAGGAGGGCCTTGGAGGCCCAGGTGAGGGAGCTCCAGCTAGGCCTTCGAGTTATGGGGTAGAGGCTTGAAGTCATGGAGACGCATTACGAGAGGGCGCGAGAGTTCAGGGCGCGACTCCACCAATCTGGCCACCTTTCTGTCGGTGGCTTTTTCGCCACGCCAGGGGAGCAGCAGCGAGTCACCGTTGCTGAGCAGGCATTGCGAGGCGAGGGGACTGCTGCTTCACGGAGCCCCAGAAGGCCCCTGAGGGACCCTCACCCTAGGGGAGAGGAGAGGGACGTCTGGAGGGATGAGCATGAAGGTAATGGCGAGGGTTAGCGGGCTAGCATACCCGCCTCCTCTCTATGATTGTGATGCTCATGACTGTTTATGTAAACCTATGAATGGAGTGATTTGGTTTCATGTTGCTTATTTGTTCTCTTGCGCGTTCCTTCTCCCCTATGCTTCTTCTCTTTTGTACTATTTCCATGTGATGCGCTCGACAAGACCCCGCCGTGAAACGGGGAATCGTGTCTCGCCGCGATCGTTTTCCATAAGAAACTGCCATCAAAGTCAACAATGAGAGCTTCTAGCTCCTTCTCCCGGATGACCTTTCAACCTTCCAAAGAGACCTCTACAACATGACAGGGCATCCCTAGACTGCGTAGGGAGCGAGTCATCATATCGCACCATCCAATCAATTACCCTGCGCGGGCGGTGAAGTGACACATGGGACCGCAGGGAAGGTACTGTATCATGAGGGCTATCGTTAAGGATGATGGAGGGAGTTTTGGCTCGCACTTCCCCCATTTCTATAAATACCCCCCTTCTTCATTCTCCCAGGGGCATCGAGAGCCAACTCCAAGAGTACAAGTTTCCATGGAAACGGAAGAACTAAGAGTCCTAAGGTTCAAAATAGAGGGTGAATCTTCCACTCCTCGAAGAGAAGCTGGTCCAGCGGTAGTAGTTCCAGAAGACTCTCAGACCTCGAAGAGGACTTCAGTGAAAGGACCCAATCGCAACTCGTAAGATGAGCTTTCTTGCCCCTTTTCTCATTCTTTCTTTCTTTCTCTCTTTTGACAAAACTCTTCTCCATTCCTTGTGTATGCGCAGCGTGTGATGAAATAACATATTTCATGGGAATTAGTAGTGGCAGCATACAGAGGTCTCCCGGATTTTCAGAAGGCCAGGCTAGACGTAATGGGCTTTGGAGCCTTTCTCCAGATTGAGCCAATCAAGCTCGACCTCGCTCTCATCCAAGGGTTACGTGAGAGGTGGGATCCAATGAGCCGTGCCTTCTTAATGCCTTGGGGGCACATGGTGCCCAACTTGGAAGATGTGGTCCGAATGACGGACCTCAAAGTGGATGGCGAGGCGCTAACCGATATCACCTACTCCGACTACAGAGAGGCTGCCCATATGTTACTAGGAGTGGACCTGGATGATCGCAAGAACAGGTCCGTAGCCAAGACGCCTATCATGGAGACGTTGGGGCTTACTGACATTCGTTCCCGTGATGATGAGTCCTTGGAAGAGTTCATGGAGAGGGTCGAAAGGGGATGCCGCACCGTCTACTGTGTAGATGCGAGCAATTGGGAAAGGACCAACATGGATTTGAGGAGATTCCTCTTCTTCCTATTGGGGAAATTGTTGCTGGGCTCGAAAGGAGACAGCATCCATTGCCGCTTCTTCGAATTCCTGGTAGACCCTGAGAAAGTGGGGCGATATGCCTGGAGAGCAGCCATGCTGGCGCATCTATTTGCGGGTCTGTCTGAAAGAGTACGTAAACAGAGAGGTAACAGTGAGTGGTTTCACGCCGTTCATCCAGGTACCCCCTCCCTATCCTCTTTTTTTTGTTCTTTTTTTTAAATATGTTAAAGACACATGATGGTGCAGTTGTGGAGCTATTATTACCTTCCAATGGGAAAGGCCCGTCATTGGCGCCCAGCGGCGGTGCCGTTGGCAAGGCGGTGGCAGCCCCTCATGAGCCCAGCCCCTCTATCCTACCAGTTGATGGTGCTAAGACGCGAGTTGCAAGAGTTCCCCACAGCGATGGCAGTTATTATTCTTTTTTGTTATTTTTCTTGATTTTTTTTTGAATTTTTTTATATTAAGAAGACGTGTGTGACCTGACCTAGGTGATCTGGAGACCTTATGCGGGCATGATCGATGCCGATCAGCCATGGGTCATGATGAGTCGTGCCTGGTTCGGGCGTGACCTCTGGATCCACTGTCTGAATGAAATCGAGCCACTTCGGCTACGATTGGCCATGAGGACCCTAGGGCTCGCCCAGGAATGGGTGGACATGACTACAACACCCCGCGTTGGGAGGAAGACGCACGGGCTGGCGACCTCCGTTGATTGGCGAGTGCGGTTCCCCGAACAGTATGAAGATTGGCAACGGGGTGGCACACTCGTGGAGTCACATGCTCAAGATAGCGAGGATTATCTACACCTCTATAAGGTGATGTACGTAGAGCGACTCCATCCCGAGGGGACTATGGAGGTGAACACCTTTTTTTTATTTTTTTATTATTTTTTAAATATGTTAACTTATGCTCTGGCCATAGGATGCTCGCGACACCATGATAGCGAACCTGAAAGCTCGCCTGATAGGCACAGAGCGGCAGTTACGTGATACTCGCGCAGCCTTGAGTTCTTCGGTAAGCCTGTTTACTCATGATCATAGACCAAGATTCCTGATGCTAGACCCTCAATGCCACCTCATGCGTGTTGCAGCACGCCCAGCTTGACGCGGCTTCTTCAGCCGATGGTGTCTCTTCCAGCTTATGGATCCCCACTTTCGAACTTGATTTGCTCCATGAACAGCTTGCCTGCACTACGCAGCAGGCTGCAGAGGCAGAAGGAATGCTTTCCACACAGGTGAGAGTTTCACCATTGAATTTCACTTATTCGCGCCTCCACATATCTGAGATGATGGTTATGGCAGACGAAAGAGGTGCAAGATGCACTTGCCCGTACTGCGCAGGGGGAAGCCAGAATAGCGGAACTAGAGGAAGAGTTGCGGCATCGTTCAGATGATGGCTCTTCTCAAGACGCCGTGGAGCTGAGGATTACCCTTCAGTTGGAAAGAGAGGACAGAGAGAGAGAACGTGCGGAGAGGGAAAGAGACACCGAACGAGAGAGAGCCGACAGATTGGCTGAGAGGGAGGAGCGGAGGGCCATGGAGGCCCAACTGTTTGAACTCTGAACCAGCCTCGGTCTTGCTGAACGATGGCTGAGGGATGGTGAAGAGCGCTACCGAAGTGCACGAGAGCGTGGCTTTCGTGTTAGTAGCTTCTTTGCCGCCCCTATCGATCGACGGAGAGCAGAGACGGGAAGAGGGGTACCGAGCAGTAGAGGCACCGCCTTGCATGGTTTAGCAACACCCTCCAGGGTTTCTCGCCTGGAGAGCGGAGAGAGGGGTAACTCTGAGAGAGAGGACGAAACTTAATGTATAATTCCTAGAAGGAAATAAAGGAAGGAATGTTCAGTTTCATGTCTTCCTCCTTCATTCCTACTTTTCAATCCTGTACACATTGTTCAATGAAACAAGTTAGTTCTGTTGTTTTGTTATTTTTTTGACTTATTAGATTTTTTTATTTTTTTATTTTTTACGAAGGACACTATTATCACAACCGGCATGGTTCTTGGATCAGGGGTGTTTTAAATCGTTCATAAATAGCCTAATGCAGGGTTAACATGCTCAAAAGAATTTCCACTTGGGAACTCAACCGACGGCGTCTTCCGAGGGCCACTTCATCACATTACTACCATCTCTCTCTCTTTTTTTTTATATGGCCAATGCCTGGTGACCATTCTTATGGCACCTGACCTTTATGAAGACAGGGCTTCTTACTAACCTCCCAGGTATCCTGTGTGCACATCTAGAGTGATTTGGGCCCCTGACTCCTCAAATGATAATCCTGCCAGTTAAGACTTAACCTGATGACAAAACCGTCATGCCATGCTTAGGCTCCCATTTGCTTCCGACCGCAAGGATACACCGAAAGAGCGTTCAAGGTAAAAGATTTACCCGACCCGGGTCTATTTCTTCACAACTCTAGATGGTATAGGATGGAACACCCTGGAACCCTAACGGTCAACCACGCGACGTTGACCCAGAATCAGACGCCGTCGCACCTATGGTGATGCGCTTGCATTGACCTAAGCCCGAGGTTGAAGTGAGAATCCACCGAGGTGGTAGATAGAGGTCTTGACCGGCCAGAAACACCGAGACTCCTTCGCGGCGATGGTTTTCACTTTTTGAAGTAGACAGGTATATGTGTGTTTTGCTAAAATGAGGTCGCTTGCCTTAGCGGGGTGCGCCTTTCAAGATTTTCATTGGGCTTTCACCTTTGAGGGGAGAAAGAAGAGTGCGGTGTAGACACGCCAAAATTGACATTATTTTGAGTATATTGCATATCGCTCTGCGATGCCCCATTTGACCCTCGAATCAGCTTATTTGAGTGGTTTTCTCACTTTTCTTGAATTTTTCCTATTTTTCCTCATTTATCTCCTTTTTCCTATTTTTTTTAGATTTTTTGGGTATTTATCTCTATTTTCTGAATTAACGCCCTTGATAGGGGCGTGTTTTTGAAACACGACCTTGACTGGGGCGTGTCTTTTCCATTTTATCTATTTATCCCCATTTTATCTATTTTATGAATTTTCTAAATACACGACCTGGGTAAGGGCGTGTTTTTATTAAAACACGACTTGTACTAGGGCGTTTCTTAAGAAAGGACGACCACACTGGAGGGCGTCAATTCTTTTGGTTTGACCGACTTCCCCATTTGAGCTCTTGAAATTAACGCCCTTCCCAGGGGCGTGTTTTTGAAACGCGGCTTTGATTGAGGCGTGTTTTTCATGTTTCAAATATGGGGAGTTTTCATTTCTAAAAATTTGGTCTTGAGAAACGCCCTTGTGCAGGGCGTGTTTTTGAGAAACGCCCTAGGGTAGGTCGTCAATTCTTAAATTAACGCCCTGACCTAAGGCGTGTTTCACCTTCTGGCTTCGCAGCCCTTTCCCCAGAGAGTCCTTGCCTCGTTAGACTCCTCCTCTATTTGGGCTCTTGCTGTTCTTATCCATTCCTCCTTTAATCTCTTCCCTTCTTATCACCTTTTCCTAACCTATTAATAGAGGCTCTCGCCTCTGTTAAGGGGTTGGTTCCGATAATTTTTATTCTCCCCTGCGTTCTTCTTCTTTTTTCTTCTTTCCCCTTTCTTCTGTCTTCTACGTGTCTCCTTCTTTTTCTATTTCTTCTTCTGATTCTTCTTCTTCTTCTTCCGTATCCTCCATTCTTCCTCTTCTTATTTTTCTTCTTCTACTTCTGTTTCCTCCCTCTTTTCTTCTGTTGTCTTCTTTTCTTTTTACAGGAACCGAAGGTGCTTGGCTAAGGGAAGGCTTCTTCACATCAAGCTTCATCCTTTGAAGGCTTCCTCCCATCGAGCATTCAAGCCAAAGAAGCCACCCAAACAAGATTTTTCTATCTTATCTCCCCTTATTTGTATTTTTCATTAAGTCATGCATGCATCATTGTCATTGATTTTCCTCAACTATCATATTGAGATCTCTCCTTAGTGCAACTCTTGCACTCTTTCCCCCTATTTTTATTCATATTTTTCATATCATTCACATCATATCTCCCATACCCTTTTGCATAGGGGTTTAAGGGCAATCCCCTTAAGGTGTGTTCTTGCACATGCTTTCATGCTCATATATTTTTATTGAATTTGATGCTACACTCACCATATTCTAATCCATATTTTTTATTGGTGTTTGTCTTTTTTGCAAGGGTAATTAATTGAAGAACTCTCTTCGTCGGCCGGCCGATCTTGAAGAGAAAGGAAGCACTCACATCCCCGCGTTTCAAGAGGTATTTTGCGATCATCTCCCCATATCAATCTCCTCTTTGAGACCCTCGTGTCTCTGGCGATCACACAAACTCCCCTTGTGCACCTCGTGCATATTTTTCTCCACATTATTTATTGATTATTGTTTGTTATTCTTATAATATTTTTCTTAAGTGTGGATTTTAATCCAAATCTACATGCGGTAGGGTAAACCTTCCGAGAGGACCGGTAAAACCGTTAACCCGACGAGCTAATCGGGACCTACTTGACCTTTCCCTTTTGGGCGACTTCGGACCAAGCCTCGAACAAGATCGCATTGCCCCTTTTGGAATTTAGCCTTTGTTTTGAGGGGTTTTCGCTTGTCGAAATCAGGCACGGCCACGACCAGGCTCTTATTTGACCCCCCCCCTTTTTTGAGGGGGACATGATAATTCGATATGTGTGAGTCCCTCTTGTATGGCTGCGGGGACATTACCCTCTTCTCGTGCTCTGATTCGGGTTCGAGGAGATGAATCCTACTCTCGCCTTGAAGGTATAGTACTTTGGATCCCTTATGCTCAGCGTTTTAAGGCGCCGGCTGTCTCATTGGGTCGAGAAAGAAGAGAACAAAGATTACAACTTTCCCGGAGACCTTCGAGTACAGCCCCACATAAGCAATACTACCAACTTTCTTGGCTAAAACACTTGCGTGTGTGTGTTACCTTCTTTTAGTGGGCATAAGCCGTCATGACCGGATAGGAATTTTCACGGTTCTGGCAGACCAAGACTCGAGACCTACCGAACCTTACTGGGTCCTATCCTAATACGAGGGATAGATGCAAAGACTTGACTATATGATGATCACCCGGCATTAGTTTTTTTCTCTTTTTTTTAAAGTGTTCCCTCGAGTTCCGTTTCGTTTGTTCCCAAAAGCGGGGTGTGGGAGTGTGCGCAGGTTAACCCTGAGTTAGACTACAAAGATCGAAGAGTGAATTTCCAGCTCCATTGGTCCTCGTACCATGCCAGTTGTTACACCTATCTACGGGTAGTATTTCTTGAGATAAAGCCCGTTCCAAGGGTGGGATAACTCGGTCCCTTCGGCATTGACTAGCTTGTAGGCGTTGCCGGGGTACACAGCCTGAACCACATATGGTCCTTCCCAATTGGGTTGAAGTTTAGAACGCGGCCCTCCAGGTTTGACAAAAATTCTTTTTACGACCATCTCGCCGACTTTGAATTTTCTCTCAATGAACTTCTTTTGGTAAAAACGAGCGAGTCTATTTTGATAAACACGTGCATGCTCAGCAGCGGCCAGCCACTTCTCGTCTAAGAGTTCCAACTGGGCAAGGAGTGAATCACGACGTTCGTCGAGGGGAAATTCCTTATCCAATTGTACCCTGAGAGAAGGAATCTGAGTCTCGTACGGGACTACCGCTTCCATCCCATAAGTAAGGGCAAACAGAGTCTACCCGGTGGGGGTACGGATTGAAGTGCGGTAGGCCCATAGAGCTTCATAAACTTTTCTGGCCAGTCTGAAAACTTACTAGACTCGCAGGTTTTTTTAATGATTTTAATCAATATTTTATTGGTGGCCTCTGCCTGGCCAATACCTTGTGGGTAATAAGGTGATGAATGATGCAATGTGATTGCGTACCTTTTGCAGAGGTCTTGAAGGTCCTGAGAAATGAACTGTGGCCCATTGTTGGTGACGATTGTACTTGAGACGCCGAACCTGGTGAGGATGTTCTTCATGATGAACTTGCAGACTGTTGACGTCTTGATTTCGCGTATGCTTCGGCTTCGGCCCATTTGGTGAAGTACTCCGTCGCAGTGAGGATGAAGGATTTCTGCTTGGTAAGGGAGTTGGGATCACCTAGGGGACCGATGATGTCGAACGCCCACATGGAGAAGGGTCATGGGGAGGATACTGGATGAAGTGAGGAAGACGGTGAATGAATCTTATCGGCGTGAAGCTGACACTTGACACATCTATGGACGTAGATAGCACAATCTTCTTCCATGGTGGGCCAGTAAAAACTTGCCGAATGATCTTCTTAGCGAGTATTTGGCTATTTACATGGCCACCGCACACACCTGAGTGTGCTTCCTCTACACGTTTCCAGATCTCATTGTCATCAAGACATCTTAAAAGAACACCAATAAGGCTCCTCCTATAGAGTAGACCTCCAACCAATGTGTATTTCTGGGCTGCCCTTCTTATGACTTTCTTATCCTCTGCTGTGGCTCCCTCAGGGTAAGACTAATCTTTGCAATATTTGATAATTTCGTAGAACCAAGGCTTCTCCTCATCAGCCAGTTCTTCTTCAAATTCTGTCAACATGATTTCCCTCTTCTCAAGAATTTCTCCTTCCTGAACCTTCCGTAGGACTCTTTCTTTGATTTTTAAGAGGTAAAGGTCTTGAACGGCAGGGACGAGATGCTTGTAGATGGTGATGGATTTAGGCCATGCACCTAAAGGGAATTTAAAAGATGATGCCAAGGAGGCGAGGGCATCGGCCAGAATGTTCTGTTCGCGAGGAACATGGACAAAGATCAGCTTGGTGAATAATTTGACATAAGCGGAGACCAGCTCTTGATAAGACTTGAGTTTGGGATCGAGAGTGCGATATTTGGTGAGCACTTGGCGGAGAACAAGTTGACTATCACCCACAACTCGCAATTCGGTGATATAGAAAGAATGGGCTAGTTCCAGACTAGCTAGAAGAGCCTCGTATTCAGCAATGTTGTTGGTGACTGGGAATGCGAGATGAAATGCCTCTGGATGGTAACGCCCTCGAGCGTTAGAAGGACAATGCCAATACCCTTCCCTTGGGAATTCAGAGCTCCATCAAAATATAATGTCCACATTGGCTTGTTAGATTGGGTGATGGACATTAGTTCCTCATCTGAAAACTCTGATTGGACAGGATCGAACTTGGGGAGAGGATGGTGAGCGAGATGCTCGGCTATAGCATAGCCTTTAATCGCCTTTTTTTGAATGTAGGTGATGTCAAACTGAGATAGGAAACTATGCCAGCGTGCTAGCCTATCAGTAAGGACGGATTTCTCTAGGAGGAACTTGATAGGGTTCATGCGGGCAATCAAATGGACCTCATGAGCCAGGAAGTAGTGGTTCAATTTTTGCACTACCCAAACGAGGGCAGCACAAGTTTTCTCCATGGCTGTGTACTTCTGTTCACAAGAATTAAGGAGTTTGGACAAGTAATAGGTTACCCGTTCCTTGCCTTCTTCATCGGTTTGTGTGAGGACGGCTCCTACGGAGTCATCCAAGACTGAGATGTAAAGGATCAGAGGTTTTCCGGGCTTGGGTGGAATGAGAACGGGTGGACTAGTCAGGTATTCCTTCAACCCTTCAAAAGCTTTTTGACACTTAGAATCCCAATGGAATTCTACTCCTGGCTTGGTCAACTCATAGAAAGGTCTACACCTTTGTGCATGCTGAGACACAAACCGATGGATGAATTGCAGCCTCCCAATTAAACCTCGGACTTCCCTCAAATTTTTGGGAGGCGGCATGTCCCTGATGGCCTTAGCTTTGTCGGGATCTATCTCAATCCCCCTTTTGCTCACAATGAAACCCAGTAATTTGCCCGATGATACGCCAAACACACGCTTCTTCGGATTCATTTCAATTGGAACTCCCTTGATCTCTGCAAGACCTTAGCCAAAACCCTTGGATGTTCCACCCTGGTTCTTGATTTCACCAATAAATCATCCACGTACACCTCCAGATATATATGCATCATGTTATGAAATATGGCCATCATAGCTCTTTGGTAAGTAGCTCCAGCATTCTTTAATCCAAATGGCATTACCACGTAACAATATGTTCCCCATGGTGTAGTGAATGACGTCTTCTCCTGATCCTCTTCTGCCAAACGAATTTGATTATATCCCGAAAATCATCCATAAATGAGAGGGTCTCATAGCCTGCCGTGTTATCGATTAATAAATCAATGTGAGGCAAGGGAAAATCATCCTTTGGACACGCGCGGTTAAGGTCCCGGAAGTCGATGCAAATCCTGACTTTTCCATCCTTCTTCATGACCGGGACAATGTTCGCCACCCATTGAGGATAAAGGATGACTCTAATAAACCTGGCTTTGTGGAGCTTGTCGACTTCTTCTTTCATTTTCAAAGCCATCTGAGGGTGGAAACGCATTAACCTTTATTTTACCGAGATGGACCCTGGTTTTAAAGTTAAGCGGTGTTCGACCAAGGTGGAATCCAAACCCGGCATATCCACATAGCTCCATGCAAACGTGTCCTTATACTTCTTGAGAACTTCAGTTAATGTCTCTTCCTCAGATGATGGTAAATTATTACTTATGAGGACGATCCTAGGGTCTTCCTCAGTTCCCAAGTTGACTTCTTTGGTGGACTCTTCTCGGCTGCTGACGGCTCGTCGAATCTCCTCATCCCACTAGCATATGCGCCAGCCGCGTCCTCATATTCTTCATCCTCTTCTTCAATAGGGCATTCTTCATCTATGATCTCATAGACTCCATACCCTTCATCAATTGTGCAATTATCCTCACAATCTATCTCTGGCAGTTGGATGGGATTTTCTAGCAATTGAAGAATGGATAGGCACGCTCGACACCTACTGGCTAGATCTAGAAGGAATCGACAAGGGATCTTCTTACCCTTGGATTTCGTTTTAGGTACTACCCTCGACCCATTATTCCTAGATTGACTAAGCGATCCTACGGACGAAGAAGAAGCTGAAGAAGATGCTGAAGAATGTACAGGGAAGGACCCCTCAGAGGAGGGGTAGAAAAGGTCGCTCATAGGACCTTGGATGAGTGGCCCGTAGGTCGGGACACACTCGTGGGAAATGTAGGAGGTTTCCTCAACGAAGATGTGTTGTTGAGGGGTTTGAAAATTGACGTTTTTTTTTCGTTTTCATTTTTAATGACAAAGCAATGAAAAGAAATTGGAGGAGGGGGAAAAGTGATTATGGCTAAAGGGTTGAGAGGCTCATAGAGCAGATCGTGATTGAAACCTTGGCGCTAGTTGAGAAATCCGCGTAGGTATGTAAGTAGAGAAGGGGACCTGGGAAGATCATCAGACAACAGTCTGGCCCAGGAGGAAGACATCAGCGAAGGCTGAGGCGAGTGAATGGAGAAGACGACGGCTAATGAGCCGTCGATGGTAATGTTGATGACGGATGAAGATCCGCCGGTGACAGAGTCCTCTTGGTGAGGATGGTTTGGAACTTTGGCAACAGTAGTGATGTTCCCTAGCATTTCAGAGATCAATGGCGGCCCTTCCAGCTGTGGAGGCGAGAACATTCTTTCTAGTGCGATGGAAATAACTTGTATGTCAAACCATTTGCTCCATTCGCATTCTGGATCTTTGATCTTGCCACTCTTAGTGGCCCTTGAACATTTTTCAGCCAAGTATACAACGTGCGATCCCCCATGTGTTTCTTGCGGGTAATCCCCCATCTGAACAACGGGCCCCTTCTTGAAATGAGAGGATAGGGTCCACGTGAGGGGTTTCCCATCCGCCTCGAGCGGTCCTTTAAAGCCTAGACCAAACTTGTGGCTCAACCTTATTTTCTTTGGCGGTTTTAGCCTTCCTTGTAATTGTGCGCCCAAGCCTTTGCCCTGTTGATAGCCGATATTCCTCATAATCTCCCATCCTTTAGAATGAAAAGGGAGACGTGATATTGGTACCGAAAGTGGCTTTTTTGGTGTAATACGGGATGGGTCATACACATCCAGTAGTGACAATATGGGCCGATGAGATGGCCAAACAGATGGTATAGAGGCATTAATAGCATCCACTGTATGAAGGACAGGTGTACTGATCACTTTAATAATCCTCCCATTGTACGGGAACTTTAGGCATTGGTGGTTGGTGGACGGCACAGCATCCATGACTTCAATATAGGGGCGACCTAGTATAGCCTTGAATGTGGGATCCATATCGAGGACATGAATTCCGTAGAGACTGACACAGGGCCTAACTCTGCCCTTAGGATAATCATCCCTTGAGGCGGCCTTTTGCTGTTGTCATAGGCTGTGACTGTGATTGAAGAAGGTCTTATCTGTTCCTCATCGACCCCACACAACTGAAGGGTGCTCATAGAGATCACATTTATGGATGCACCTGTGTCCACCAGGCACGGGTTTATGGACACTCCATTGACTTTTATCGAAACACACAATGCATATTTTCGAGCTTCCTTGGGGGCAAGGTCGTGGTTGTGGAACATAATGGCCGACTGTGTGTCCGTCGGCGTCAGAACGGCCAAAATCTTCTCTACAGGGAGGTCCTCATTCACCATGACCCTTTGAAAATATTCCATTAAGGCTGCCTGATGGGACGCGGATCTCTGAAGCAGCTCAAGGATGGAGATCCGAGCGGGCATCTTGTCTAGGTGTTTTAACAAATCATATTGTGTTCCAGGGATGGACTTTTCTGGCTGCTCTCCCTTGTCTTT
Organism: Amorphophallus konjac; assembly: GCA_022559845.1. Taxonomy (NCBI): domain Eukaryota; kingdom Viridiplantae; phylum Streptophyta; class Magnoliopsida; order Alismatales; family Araceae; genus Amorphophallus; species Amorphophallus konjac. The sequence goes on from CM040125.1 coordinate 13,567,103, forward strand.
CTCTGGCTGAGACTGCTAGGGGTCCTGACTGTTCTGGGGGAAAATCATGTGGAAAATTGATGCGGGATGGACACACGACTCCACTCCAAATGGATATGCGATCCTTGGACTCTAAACAAGCTCGCGATCATCCCTAACGAGGGAAGCGTCGGACGTGCGCGGTTGAGAAACCGACAAAGAGCTAGGGTGGTCAACTCACAAATTCGTGTCCGGATCGGGTCATGGGACGGTCTCGCTCTCTCTCGCAGCAGCGATGATATAAAAAGTATAGCGAGCTACGATCCTAGCATGCTCTCTAGCAGCGGCATAAAGAAATATATATGAAATAAAGCAAATGCCGGGTAAAGGAGCGAATACGATACCTCCACGCTACCGGGCGTGGGGAAGACTTCCCGGCCGATCTCGTACTCCCGGAACAGTAAATACACAGATATTACAGCAATGAATATGAATGCCCACTCTATGCAGGGAGGTAAAGGGTGACACAATGGGACCCGGGAGTAGCGGTTTCGGGTTGACGGGCCGCTTCTTGTGTTGCTTCGGTGGCACACGTACTCATGACCGTGGGATCCACGTGCTGGTCCGAGGGGCCGTGTGGGACCGGGGTGGCACCACTGTGGTGGGGACAGCTGGAAGGGTGCTCCCTGGGATGGCGGTGTGCTGGTTCGCCAGTCGGAGGCCGGGCGGCTCCGATCTCCACTCACCGGAGTTGCTGGCCATGGATCTGCAGTTCTGTGTTACAGCGCGCGACCTGGCGAGAGCTGCTGATGCGGTCACTCCCGACGTCGGATCAATGCACAAGAGGTATCGATGGAAAGATGACTTGAAATATTTCGATATATGGCCGGAGAAAGAAATTTGAGTTTCCCGTTGATGGCCTTTGTCGAATTTTCAAGCTACTGACTCACAGAATCTGAAAACTCAGGACAGAACTAAGTTTTCCTGAGAGTTGGCGTTGACCGTGATGTAGACCTTCGATTCAACCTTTGAGCCCTTCAGGAAAGTTGTAGAGGCCGAAGAGAGGAAAACGAAGATATATCTTATGAAAGGTTTGGTGGCAGTTTCGATTTTTTGGGGATTTTATATTCACTCGGGGTAGGATCTGGACAACAGAAACAGAACTAAAGTTGGGGAAAGACATAATTTCTAAAAATAGGTAGAGGGCTTTACAAATTCGAAAAAAAAATTTGGAGGGTGGGGATGATGGACAGAACCTTCAATAAATTTGGGGGTTCCAAAAAAAATCAAAAAGGGGGTCGAAAGGTGGAAAAACTAAGCTTCTGCTACATAGATCTGAAAAGGGACAGATCAGGAAAATAGAAAGACACGAAAATGGAAAAATATAAAAGGAAGGTGAAATGATGGGATAATTTTACTGGAGGGTGGGGATCAAGTGGGGAACCAACTCTGAAAATCTCAACTGCAGATGATATCGAAGTTGGGAGTTAAAAATCCCAGAGTGAACCTCTGTCTAGCAGAACAGAACCTTGGACAGCACTTCGGAAGCGGCTTCGCGGCGGCTCGATGGTGGCACGAACGGCGGCGGCGGCACCAGAGATGAAATCAAAGATAGAGGGGCTCAGGTAGAAGGGGTTCTCAACCCTGAAATGCAGAGGGAAGAAGGAGGAACCAAGAGGAGAGAGGGGAGGGGCGCACCAGGCTCCTTGGCACAATACATAATTTTCTTCTCATTAATTCTTCAAAAATGGAAATACAAGGTACTTATAATAAATGACAAATGACCTAATCTACCCTTAGATCTAGGGTCAGGAGGGGTACTTAAGGGACTTCACATTTAAATGTGATCAAACAAAAAAAATAAAATTTCTAATTAATTCTAATGGGGGGGCGCCCCCTTGACCAAGGGGTAAGGTAGGTGGCCAACTTTTGACATTTTACACCACTTGTCTCCCATGTGTTTATTTGACATTCAACCCTTCTAGAAGCCACCTAGGATGGTTTGACCAGCCCCACATGACCTAGGTGGACCAATGGGGGAGGACTGGGTGCCCCCTTGCTGGACATACTGACATTTTGCACATAAACCCACTAAGACTTATAATTGTGTATCCATATAACACAAGGGTATACATACAAATATAAAAGGATATAAATGTAAATAAAATATGAGCGGTCTTGCTTCGATTTCCCCATCAAAAATCCTTCCACTCCGGAGCACCATTGCTTGCGGCTTTTGTACTTCTATGGGGTTAGATGTGTGTTTTAGCAGGGGTTTGAGGGATAATGGTGGAGGAATGGTTGACGTAGCAGGGGTGACAATGGGAGGGGGGATTCTGATGAGGGGTTTGTTAGGTGGAGGCATGGTGGAGGTGGAGGGGACCTCATATGGGCTATGGAGGGTAAGGGGCTTGAAAGGAGGAGGCGGAGGTAAAGTGGAGGTGGATAAGACCTGAGATGGATAATGGTTCTGAGATGGATGGTGGGTGATGAGTGGTTTTGAGGGCATTAGTGGAGGCATGGTGTGGGTAGGCGGGGTCACGTACGATTGACGGATGATAAGAGGTTTGGAAGGCATAGGTGTAGATGTAGTAGGTGTAGATGGTGAAATGAAGGGGTGAAAGAAGATGAGAGGGTATGAGGGCATAGTGGAGGGCGTTGGTTGATAGGTCATTGGTGAGTTAGTGGGAGGGGTGTGGATGAGAGAGCATGATGGCTGCGGAAATGGTGAAGGCCGCGGTATGGGTTGTGATGCAGGTTGATGAGAGAGAGGTGCCACCCGGGCAAGGCGAGGTGGTTGCTTAATGATAGGGGTGGCAGCTGTGAGAACGGAGGTACTTTCTTAGTGCCAACCCTGCTCCCTCCCAACCTCCGGGAAGGAGGAGATGGGGTTTACCTGGTGATTGGGTTGTTGGTGCTCCGGCAATGGATCCTGGATTATGCCCATGTTAGGCTGTTGTGGTTGGGCCTGCTGAGGCTGATGTTGTGGTTGTGGTTGTTGCTGTGGCTGCTATTGTAACTGCTGTTGTTGTTGGAACTGTGGTCTAGGAGGAGGTCTCCTGGCTTTGAGAGTGGCGATGTATCGCCTCATTTCATCCCAGTCAATTCCACCTTCATCATTCATATCATAGATGTAGTCTTTAAAATGGAAACAAGTCTCTATTGTATGTCTTGGCTGCCTGTGGTAAACACAGTATCTGGAGGCGTCAACATTCGGGGGCCACGCGGGCTTCTCCCTTGGTAGAATGAGTGTATTTGAGGTCATGAGGGCGTTGAAAATATCCGCCAAAGTTTCTGGCAATGGCGGGTAATGGGCTCTCTTGGGGCCAATCAGCCGTCTCTGTTGCTGTGGGGGGCATAGTTTCTTGGGGGTATAACCTGGTGGTACTGAGGTTGTGGTTGTTGTTGCTGGGGTCGTGGTTGTTGCTGAGGTTGAAATGGTTGAGGCATATGGTTCTGGGGTAGATTATTTTGGGGCGGAGGACGAGAGGGGAAATGACCTTGCTGGAGGGGAAGTCGTGGCATTTGTGGATACCTTGGGTTGGCTGCATAATTGGTGTTATTGACTGCACTCACCTGCTCATTTGTTACGACCCCCTCTGTCGCTCCACCTGGGACACCAGTGCCTGTCTTTCTGACCACCTTGGGCTTCGGCGGCTCAAACATGTGCATGATAGGGGAATCTTTTAGCTGAGTCTGGATATACCGGGCCCTCTCATAGAGCTCTTCCATTGTGGTAAGCTTGTTCATAGCTAGGACGTGCCTAAACTGTAGGGTGGCATTGGACACAATCATTTTTACTTGTTCGGGCTCTGAGAGGGTATCTCTTATCCTCTCTGCCAGAGACCTCCATCTGTCAGCATAGCGTCCGACCTCATTTTCTCGGCCACTAGGTCGGTAATGAAAAGAGAGGGACCAACCCTATCCCGATACTTTTGCAAGAATTTTCTTTGCACTGCATCAAAATTCTCAGCCTCGCCCGACTCCAGAGAATAGAACCATTCTAGCGCGGGACCGTCCAACGATCTCCGAAAGAGGTATGCCAGGGATCTCTGGTCATTTTGCCAATAGGAGGATTCATACATGAAGTCCTTGAGGTGAATAAAGGGATTGCCAGTGCCATTGTACCTACGGTACGTAGGCATTTCGGAGGGAGGGAGATGGAATACTGGTAGGATTGGTAGAGAAACCTCGGGGGTGGATTTTACGTCCACCCTTTGCTTTAGGTTGCGAAACTGCTCATCCATTTTATTGAACCTATGGAGGAGTGCTTGGGCAAGCTCCTCGGTAGATGAAGGTGGCACCTGCCACTGGGGAGTAAGATGTCTCCCGGAGACTTGAGGAGGGAACCCCGAATGAGAGGGATATAGCGGCCCTCCTGCAGCTGGCCCTGGTTGGAGTGGTGTGTGGGGAACAACAGAGGTTTGAGATTGTGAAGAGAATTGGAAAGAGGGGGGATGTTGGCTTGCCTGCCTTTGAAGTGAGGGAGAAGGCATGGCTTGTATCGGTGTAGAAGAGGGGATAGCTTGCACCGACTCCTGGAGGGGTGTGATGACTGGAGCTGACTCCTGGGGAGCGGGAGAAACAGATTTCCCTTTAGAATGACCTGGAAGGCTCGGAGTTGTTCAGAGGTGAGCTCCGTATTGGCAAGGGCACCTAACAAGGATGAAATGTCATGTGGCGGGGAGGCGTCCCCTATAGTTGCCTGCACCTCGCGTGGGGGCTCGTGGGAAGGGCCCGAGTCCATAGCATGGACATGTGGCTCAATTGACTGACCACGACCGGGGTGGTTCTCCTCAAAAGACTCGTGAGTCATGCTCAAAGTTCTTCCGGAACGCAAAAACATACACCAACAAGCAAATAGTAGAGATTATCAAACAAGTAGATGCTTTTACGTCCCCTTTTTTGTTTCTATTTTTGATGATTTTTTTTGTATTTTTAACCAGATCTGAAATTCACACAAAAATAGGAAGGACCCTAATTTCAATTTGTTTCACCGCCGTGTCAACTAGGGTCACCCGTCTCACCACGAATGGGTCAACTAACTCCAGAGAACTTCAATGGTACAACCGGCCCAGTGAACGAAGAGGGAATCCTTCGCTGTCGGGGACTTACAGAGGTCCCGGTGGAGGAGATCTTAGTCCGTCGAGAGGAATTCCCGAACGGAGAGTCATTCCTTCACCGAGAGAGGGTGATCCTTAGAAAAATGAAAAGAAAGGGTAGATGTATGCAATGAAGTGCTGAATAGATATATGGAATACAACAAAAATAGAGACAACAGAGGTACAACAACACCCAAGAGAGATAGTAATGCAAACCACAAGAAATCGCAAGGGTAACTAAAAGAAAGCGAAAGAAGGTCCCACCGTGATCGCCAAGATGTAAGCGACGTCACGCGGAATGCTGCGGGGAGCGAAGCGCGCTCATTTTGCTGTGACACAGAAAGAGAGAGAGAGATAGATACCGCCACGGGAGATTGCTCCGGCGGGGTATGCAGAATAGATATGGCGTAATAAATGCGGGGATTAAATGGCCATAGCGGGAAATGACTCTCCGCGACCTCGGGGGATGGGAATGGTGCAGAATTTAAAAGACGTGAATTTAAACGGCCATAGCACCACCACGGGAGATTGCTCCAGTGAGGTATGGGCCTCGAAGATATGAAAATAGCGCAGAATTTAAGAGACATAATTTAAATGGCCATAGCACCACCACGGGAGATTGCTCAGTGGGATATAGGCCGCGAAGAGATGAGAATATGGCAGTATTTAAAAGATAGAATTCAAACGGCCATAGCGGAAGTGACTCGCCGCGGCCTCGAAGATATGGTGTGATCGCCAGGGGCTGGAGACCCCAAAAATAAGAAGAGTGATCGTGTTTACCTCAAAAGCGGAAAATGGTGGGTTGCTTCTTCCTCTCCCTTCGGCCGGCCGACGGAGAAGTCCTTCTTTGGTTACCCTTGCAAAAATAGACAAAGAGCAAACGAATTAGAAAAATGACAGTGTAGTATTAATCCTTTGTGATGAAAATAGTGAAATCATGGCGAGACACACACCTGGTTGGTGTTATTTTTAAACCCCTCTCAGACACGAGTAGGAGGAAAATGCTATGATGGATGAAGGATCATGCAAACGTGCATAAAACAGAACTCTTTTATAGAGAGAGATGATAGATGACGGATGATGCATGCAATAGAAACGACAAAAGAGAAAGGGGGAAAATGGCTTATTGAAGGCGCCAATGGCGGGATCCGGTGGAGCTTCGGCAGCGTGGGGACGTCGTGGAAGCACTGTGGATGAAGATTGCCTTCCTCTCGCGAGCGCGGGCACCCGGAAATCCGGCAGAACCTCCTCCTACAAAACCCACGGGTTAGAGAAGAATCCGACAGAGTTTCCCTCTCCTCTGTCGGATCTGAAGCTCTCTGATTTCGAGGGAGGGGGGTCCCTATTTATAAAGAAAAATTTTATTGGGGCGTTGTTGGCACTCAAAACATGATCCTTTGGCTACCAAGCCGCAAAGATGAATGATACGGCCCACTGAAGCACGGAAGCCGATAAAGATCAACTTATCAAGGGGACCCCTCAAGCTGACAAAGCCCCAAGCCACCTTGAAGGGAACGTCGGGGACTTTACCTCAGGAGAGCCGAAGTGAACCCGCAACCAACCGGCAGCGCGATCAAGCCTGCCCAATGATCCGGCATCGACCTCGTCATGCCGCTACCCCACATCCGTCGCCCGACCAAGGACGACGGTCTACCCAATGACTCCTAAGGAGGAAGAATGTCCTTGGCCATCCGAAACAAGGGGGCCAAAGGTTCTATCAGCAGAAGACCCCGATTACCCGGCACAAGTTCGGCTTCTCGCCATAGTGGGCCCGTTAGTGGCCGATTGATCACCAATTCAAGGTGGAATTGTCCAGGATGTAACGTCATCCTGTAAGGAAGCTTCGAGCACGAGTCCGTCTCAGCCAGAAGCACAAATCACAGTGCCGAAGACTGTGTCAGTAGGACACCCGTGTGCTCGGACCGGACACACACGAAGTCTTGTTTAAGGCCATTCGTCCTATCAAGAGCTTCGTGAACACCCCATCAAGGCCCTTCGATGGCCAGGGCGAGGGGAACAGTCGACGGGAGCTTCTGGAATCATCTCCGGGCCTACCAGACTGACACGCCAAGTGAATAGGTTAAAACGGCGCCGTCAAACCGGCGCGCAAAGAACAAAAGGGGGTGTTCCCCGGCGCCGTCAATCCGGCGCGCAAAAGCCAGATGGGGCCCTTCCCCGGCGCCGTCAACCCGGCGCGCAAAAGCCAAATGGGGCCTCTCCCCGGCGCCGTCAACCCGGCGCGCCTCTTCCTGGGGCGCCGTTTTAACCCCAAGGCTATATATAGCCTGTCGACAGAAGAGATCAAGATATAGAAGATCAAGGGGGACCCGATCAAGAGAGGAAGCGGAATCAAAAAGAAAGAAAAGGGAAATAGAAAGAAAGGGGGGAGGTCCAAGGGTGCTTCTTTTCTGAAGGAGTTCCCGGCTGAAGTCCCTCGGCGGTCGCCACCCTCTTCCGCTCGAGCTCCCCAGTGTCGGAGAGGACGATCGACTGCTTCCCTGCCTTCTAGGTGGGTCGTCGTCGTGTTCCTCGTCGAATCTCCCCGCTTCTGTTTTGCTGTATTCGCCCCAGGGCTGCAATGTAAATGAAGAAAAGGGGGAGGGGCGATGATACAAGCCTTTCCTCCCCCTTTTTCCTCATCTTTCCTTCTGCCTTTTTTTTTATTCCGTCTGTAATCGTTTCTTCGATTAATGGAAACGGCGGCCGATCGACAACGACGGCGCCGGAATCTACGTGCTCTGCATACACATAACTGTGTCTTCCATGGGATGAATAAAGAGTTGCTCTGATTGATGTTGTATCTCTTCCTCCCGCTCTCCAATCCTCCTTCGAGCGTGCATTTAATGATGTCTCCAACATATGTATATACTCTCGTATAACCGATTTCTCCGACATTGGTTATGCCTTCGAGCTACATGAATCATTCATCCCCCTCCCCGGGGTTCTCTTCCTTTCGAGTTTGATGCAACGGCTGGACTCAGCATTGAATATTTTATGGGCTTTGCGAGCAGAGATGTACTTGTGTGCATATCTCTGTCTGGTCTCCGCCTAGGGAATAAGGTTCTTCACCGTCCCCTTTATGCTCTGTTTCATAGACCAGGGGGATGGGAAGAATCCTTGGATGGCTTCCAGTCGTTCGACGGTGAGCCCCATGTGGGTTTGTTCTCGAATGTCATATATACGTATATGTATATCGATACCCCGGGCTATGCGCCGGCTACATATTCTGCTGGTGATTGACTTGCTCGATCCGTGGGGCTCCATCATTTCAATGTATTTCTAGGCAATTAGCTTGTCTGTCTGGCATCGTCAAGCGAAGTTTCATACTGCTTCCTGTTATGTCATTTGTACTTTGATGGGAGTATGCTATGTAGCATCACTCCAGCATCCGGGGAGGGGGGACATTCCCCAAATCCTATTTTCACCAATCATTCGGTTGACAGAGGGATCGTCTCTCGATGACAAATCTCCCTGTGGACCACTGGGTGTACAATAATGGGGCTAAGCCCTACAGTTCAGAATCTGCAGTCCTTAACGGACTCGACAGTGACCGTGGGTGGTGTTCCCCTCGTAGGCTAGCCCTCGGGGATTCCTTCCCTGTATGGTCGTCCCGATTCGAGTGTTGTGGTGACTCGGGTCGCGTGCCCCTCGTAGGCTAGCCCTCGGGGTTTTCGCTCCCATATCGAGTCGCCTCACTCACTCACCGTTACCCACGGACTCGGTGCCCCTAGTAGGCTAGCCCTCGGGGTTTTTCCTATCCGTTTGGGTCTGCCGGCCGCCGTTGTGCCACCCGGCTTTTAGGGGTTTACTCCGCCACGTGAGTACTCCCTGCGTCTCCCCGACCATCCTTTGAGATGGGGAGATGCTGCCGAAATTTCGGCTCGAACGAGTTAAACTCGGAACAATCGCCTCACGCGAGCCCGTGACTCGGCCTTTAAATGACTCGGCACCGATTCTATGAATAATCAACTTAATAAATTCTCAAAACCATCCAAAACCTCTTAATAAATCTATGAATAAACCAACGAGGCTCCTGTTTCCATGAAGTCGGGTTAATTCGGCGCGTTCATGCGCGATCACGCTTTAAAACGGCGCGCCCTTCCCGGCGCGGTCTTCCCGGCGCGCCCTTCCCGGCGCGCCCTTCCCGGCGCGCCCCGGCTTCCCGTGCCGTTTTAACAGCCTGCCCCTTTTACCTACGGTTCTGACGCCGTTTTAAACCTTTTACCTACGTTCCAGGGCGCCGTTTCAAGCGTTTTAGCCCCTGTCTTTGCACGCACTGCACCGGTTTCGTCCCGAATCGTGTCGTCGCATCATTCTAACCCCTTTCCCACTTATGGGATGAACTCTTGTGTCAATCACAGAAGGATGCAAGTCCCTCAACTAATAATCATCATGTAGTTCCTTTTCCGGCTTCGACAGCCCGATATCTCGGCAATTAATCAAAGGTGTTCCCTCCTCGTGGGGGATGTAATTAACGTCATAACCTTTATGGTATGGCGGACTGCTGGTCCCGACCGAACCTCACATTCGCCCGACACGGGTCAGAATGAGCGCACAATAAAATCGTCACTCATGTGACTGGCACGCCCACGTCGTTAATTGATCATTTGACTACCAGTTAGTCAGTTGGTCGATCGACCCGCGAAGGAAAGAAAAAAAAGGTCGCGAACAAGTCTGGCACGCCCGGTGGGACCAGTGTCACCTTTCATCTCTTTGCCGAGATATTCAGGCTTCGAAGCCCTCTCAAAGGCTACTGATTATCGCCTTGTTTGATATTTCAGTGCAAACAATGACGACTCACGGGATAACCGGCGTCGGCTTCAGTCCTGCGATCGTCGCCAAACACGCGCAAGGGTACCTGGCGGTGCCCATGGAATTTGGTAGCTTTCCTCCTGCTGTGGGCTTCCCCAACTTCTTGGGGTTGGCCTTTGTCGACATGCTGGAAGTCGAAGCCACGGAACCCGTCAAGGAAACCGTGAAGGAAATGGAGCCTCTGAAGGCTCCCTGCTGCGATGGTTCGCTCAAGAATCCGGCCCCGGCCGCTAGCTGCCTGGTGCACCACATTGTACGTGGGATGCATCCCACTGTCATCAACAAACCCCCTGGAGGACGTCAGCGTCGCCAGGCTCGCAAGAACACTGCTGTGATCACCGGAACGGTCTCTCAGTCCGGAAAATCAATGCTGGTGGGAGGCATGCGTGTCTTCCTCAACGGGCGCACGGCACGGGTGACCCTAGACTGCGTTATCCCAAACGTTCCTGTCTACAACAACTATCAAGCTCTCGCTGGAAGGAGGGCAGAAAGAGAAGAAGCCGGCCACCATGGCCAAAGAAACCCGGCGCTCAGGCCGAGGAAATTCAAACAGGTGTGGGTTCCCAAGCGGACCCAACCTGCCTGCCATCCAACGCCCACCCGCCGTCGTCCTATGAACGACGAGGCGGGAGCGAGAAGAGAAAGGGGCTTGTCCCCGATGAATGAAGAAGAGGTGGTTGCGGACCCTCCGCGTCACAGAAGTTTCCGGGCTGTGGCCCGTCAAGCCAACGTCCCTGCCACGGGGCGAAGGTTCCAACAACCAGCCGACAGGGCTCGACTGGCCTACATTCCTCCTGCTGGAGGTCGACCACTTTCCCCCGTGCTACATCAAGAACGGGGTCGAGAAGAAATGGCCTGCCTGGTCAGAAGCTATTTCCGAGGATTGGGTAACACCTCGCTCGGACAGCAGCGGCTGATGCAGACAGTCGCCACTGAAGAAAATTACTGCCCATCAACGGCAGATGAAGAAGAAATGGAGGATATAATGAGGATGTCGTCGGTCGACGACAATGGACACAATGACGGCTTTGAGATCGAAGCCGATGAAACCTCCCCCGAGCGGGAAGAAAGAAGAAGAATTTCTGTGTTCGAGAGGCTGACCTTTCCGCAACAAGCAAGGCGGAGGGTCCATCGACAAAGAAGGAGGATGCAGGTTTTCACTTGCAACATGGCTGGTGTATCCAGCCGATATGGGGAGCTTCCTGAAGACCCCCAAGAACTGGCTCAGTTGGCCGTACGGCCGGGACCAGCTACCCGCAGGACAGAAGCAGCAAGAGGGCTTCTGACAAGGATGAAAGAGAAACAGCCCCAGTTATACCTCCACTGGGATGACAAAGCCCCCGTCTTGACCGCTAATGTGGTAACGACGGAAGAAGAAGACGACGTACTCCTCGACATCCTGCCCGAGGGTACGTCCGGGGAAACAACAGAAGGTGTCCCCACCACTATAGATCCATCAGTCTTGATGTTGCTGCAAAGATATCAACGGGAAATAGATTCCCTGAAGAAACAGCTGATGGAGAAAACTGAACACTCATCGGCCTCTAAACCACCCGAAGTCCAAGGTGAATCATCCCGGGGAGCGGCTCGTCGAGACGACCCTCCACCACTTTATACACTACCCCAGCCGTCAGAGCCAACTGTGACGACAGCACAACAGCGGCCACCACAGCCTCAGCCGCTGCTACCTCCGGTGCTTCCTCAGGTGCACCCAGCACCCCCGCTGCTGCGTCCTCCACAGGCGACCACCCTGGTCACCCCGTACCTGCAGCCAGCACACTTCTATCCGGAGCCAGTCGACCCCACGGTCGTGAACCGGATGATGGTGGAGAGGATGATCGAGCTGAAGCTCGCAGAGAAGAGCGAAGGCGACTACGTCGCATTCGATGCCTATCGGGTGCCCTACCCGCAACACCATGCGGCTAAGCGACTTCCCCCGGGAGTCAACAAGCCACCTAAATTTGATAAATTCAACGGGAAAGGTTCCCCAAAAGAACATATTGCATATTATATGACCGTTATGGGTGATCTGTCCACCGACGAGTCATATTTGCTGAAATTCTTCGGGTCCTCGCTGACGGGGCTCGCATTTGAATGGTACTGCAGCCTCTCGGCCGGGTCAATCAATGACTGGTCAGATATGCAGAGGAAGTTCAGAGAAAGATTCCATGTCACGGAGAGGGAGGTCACAGTGGCCGAACTCTATTCGACAAAACAAAGGGCAGATGAGACAGCCCTTGACTACATCAAGAGGTGGAGGAACCTCGGAATGAGGTGTAAGCGACCCCCGCATCAGGAGGACGCTGTGCAAATATGTAAACAAAATCTCAGGAGGGAGGTCCTGGAAAAAATGATCGGAATGGAAATACGGTCGTTCGACCGGCTGAATAATGTGGTAGCCGAGGTGGAGGCTTTCCTAGCTAAACCTGTCCCGACGTCAGCTGTCAGCATAGCCCAGAAAGGCAAGGCGGCGGAGCGGCGCCCCGTACCTAAAGAAGCGAATGCGCTTGATATCAAGGCATTCGAACAACAGAAGGAGAAAGGCAAGAAAGCGGCTCCCCCGCAGCCTGCGAAAGCTCCAGATGACAAAGAAGGTCCTTCGTTGAGGGACAAAATGAAGAAGGCTTATTCCTTTCCTAAGGATAAGACCCGGATCCTGTTTGACTGGGTAACGGAATACAGTATGGTCACTCTGCCTGAGCCGAGAAGACCAGAGGACCTGAAGAGAAAAGACAGTCCAAGATTCTGCCCCTATCACCAAATGCTGGGACATTCAATCGAAGACTGTTATGTTTTCAAAGACGTCATCGAAGGGATGGTGAAGAAGAATGAGATAGAGCTGGGAGAGTACAAAGTAGACCCTCCTCAGCCACATGAAGCTCCTCCCCGAAGAGCGGCAGTCAACATGGTCTCCCTCTATCAGGCACTACCCGAGGAGATCTCTGAAGCAAGCACACGGAGCACCTACGAAATCCATTTCCTGGAGCCCGTGAAGGAACAGCAGGGGTGGCAGCAAATCCCTGTGAAGCACAAGAAGAAGGGGGCACCCCGCCCAAAAGAGGGGGCACATATCCGTGGCGTTACACCCCGGCCTGCTCCGCCAGTGGTAGCGCCCGTATGGGTCACTTCACCTACAGCTGTCAGAATATATACACCCAACAGGAGGAGACAAACTCCGCTGCCAGTAATCAAGGAAACCAATCCTGGGGTCCTTCGACTGCAACACTTAATTGAAGGGCTAGAGGAATATGTACAGCCCGAACTGAAACCTCTGCTGGTACGGGACCACGTCCCATGGCAAGAGCTGGAGCAACTCTCACTCAAGCAAGGGGAGGAAGCTGAAGCAGCACCACCTCAAGAGAGCAACCTGTTCTGGGGGCAAGCACCTGCAGAAATCAAAAAGAAGAAAAAGCAAAAGAAAAAGAAGAGAAAGGCCGCTGGGGCCCATAAAACACAGGTCGTCTCCTGCAATACCCTGTCAGCACTCTTCAACCTACCCGGAGAAGAGGAAGAAGAAGAAATTTGCTTCACACCCCATGCTGGGGGAGGCAAGGCCGAGGCCGCAACTGCTGCACATGCCACTCGGTCAGGCCGGAAATGGGGGCGCCAGCCACCGCCCAATCACAACATTATGTTCAGAGGGGAGCAACCCTACAAGACACCTCCGCCGGAGGTTAAGGGAGTACAAATCCCTCCTCCGTCAGGTCTATACAGCAAGACTGGGGGCAAGACAGCCCCTTCATTCCTTGAATTTATGAAGATGTCAAAGGGAAGGCAGCCTTGTCAGGAGGCTAACCCTACACTCGGGGTCAATCACCCTCGGCCAGTGCAATCTACTGAGGATGCAAATGCAGATGGGGCTTGCCCTACAGCAGCTAATAAAGAAGACCCGACAGTCGGTGCCAGCCTGGACGGTGCCGAGTCCGAGGAAGATAAAGCAGGGCCATCTGGACCCACAAATCAAGCCCTCCCTAAGCCCAGGTGGGTTGAGGAGATGAAGCTCTCTAATGTCCGGGCTGGAAGCCGAATAATGAAGCTGCTCAAGAAGCTCCCTGCTCGATTTACGATCTGGGAAATTCTCTCTTTGAGTGAAGAGACTCGACAGGCAATCATCACTGCTCTGCAGACGCCTGCTCATTTTGAAACCTGCATAGTTGAGGCTATACCAGAAGCCAGTATGACCTTCTCTCCAGAAGACATGCTACTACCTACTGCCAGTCACAACAGGCCTCTATATATGAAAGGACATCTGAATGGAAGAGAGCTGAACCGGATTCTGGTTGACCCTGGTGCAGCAGTCAACATCTTGCCATATAGAATATACGAGAGGTACCACTTCAATGTACATCTCGAGAAAGTCGGGGATATGCGTATCGCTGGCTTCAACCAAAAATGTGAAGTATCTATGGGGGTGGCAGAGTTCACACTGACCCTGGCAGATTTCACTACAACGGTGCAGTTTCACGTCATTGATTCTCGCACCTCCTACAAAGCACTGCTCGGCCGCCCATGGCTGCACGAAAATATGGTGGTGCCCTCCACGCTCCACCAGTGCATCAAATACAGCCTCCAGGGGAAGGAGGAAAGGATATTTGCTGACATCCACCCGTTCGAGGTGTTTGAATGTCACTTGGCGGACGCCAATCTGTATACGGGGTCTCCCCGGAAGGTTTCTGAAACTGAAGCCCCCGTAGGGGCATCAAAGAATAGATCGGGTGACGGTTGGTATCCACCACCGCCGCGCGGATATGTCAAGCCGAAGGTGGTTTCCCACATCACGGCGTCTGGAAATGTCGGCAGGGTGACACCCCCAGCATTATACCCCAAAGCTAAGGAAGCGCATGTTGATCGACAGCACGACCGCATCGGAGTCCCGGCCGGCCTCACCAAGCCAGTCTCCGGCCTCGATGGTCCCACTGTCGAACCTTTCAAAGCCTGGGAGGTGGCACAAGAAGATGGGCCCAGCAGCTTGTTCTATACGGCTGAGGAGCATCCCACTCAGGAAGACGTAGACTGCAGCCTCCCTGAGGATCTAGCCGACCCGCGGGTTCCTGTTCAGGGCCTGGCATTTACCACTGATCGAACGGCCAGGATGTTTCAAAAGCAACACATCCCTCCCGATCAACCTCAAAAACGCAAGGAAGCTTTCCAGAAGATGTGGTATCCTGTAAATCTGGACAAAGAAATGAGACGTGTCTCTCAACATCCGGGTCTGGGCTTCACCCTGGAAGACTACTATTACAGTGGGCGGTACGAGGTGGATACCATCTCCACCTTCTATCCAACTGAAGACAGCCCTCTGGGGGCAACCTTTGATGAGTATCCGGCGGAGGCCGAACATGCTGAATTGGCCCTATCCGGGAATCAACAAATGGAGACCTTGATCTCCTGCCGATGTTGGGAGCAGGTCCGTCCTGAGGAAGCGGCCTTTCAAGCCGAATTTGATACGGCTGATAGCAGCGAAGCCGAGGACATTCAAGAAGCAGGAGTCTCTCCCTCTACAGGGGTCCTACTAACGATAACTTCAACACCCTTTCTGCCAATCAGGGAGGTCTTGGTCAACTCCAATCAAGGGGAGCCGGCTACCATGAAAGAAAGGGCCACTTCTGTGGAAGATACAACTGTCCCAGAAGGCGAGACTCCCTCAACTTCTGCCACAAGTCCAATATGCTGTCCGAGTCCGGCGGCAAACAACTACCGGCCTGTCATGGCTGCGACTTCATCTACAAGCACTGAAGCTGTTCTCTCACCCTCAGGAGCTGCAACGGCAATGGATCTTCTAATAGAACAATCCACCCAGCCGCTAGCACAAGAGATCAAGAAACCTCAGGAAGCTCTGGCAGTGTCTGACGAGGAAGTAGAAGTGCTCGACCCTCAAGATGGTATTCCAGACTTCGTCGACCTCCAGCCGGCACCTCCGGAAATAGAAGACGGAGGCCAGGCCACAGTCGATGAACTAATAGAAGTCAACTTGGGAGATGAGGGGGACCCTAGGCCTACCTTCCTCAGTGCCCAACTATCCCCGGAAGAACGGGAGCTGTACATTCAACTACTACTAGAATACCGGGATTGCTTCGCCTGGACTTATAAAGAGATGCCAGGTCTAAGCCCTGCTGTCTCACAACATGAGCTGGCAATCAACCCTGAAGCCGAGCCGGTGAAGCAACCACCGCGGCGTATGAGGCCAGAGCTCATCACCCGAATCTGTGCTGAAGTTGACAAGCTCATTGATGTGGGATTTGTTGAAGAAAATCAGTACACCACATGGCTGGCGAATATCGTCCCCGTAAAAAAGAAGAATGGACAGATCCGGATTTGTGTCGACTTCCGAGATCTAAACAAAGCCTGCCCTAAAGATGACTTCCCGGTGCCAATAACCGAGGTCATGATCGATGCTACAACCGGCCATGAAGCCCTGTCATTCATGGATGGGTCGTCCGGCTACAATCAGATTTGGATTGCGGAGCACGACCGGGTCCATACCGCTTTCCGAACTCCCAAAGGCATTTATCATTACAAGAGAATGCCATTCGGACTGAAGAATGCTGGTGCAACCTATCAGCGCGCAATGACCAAAATCTTTGATGAATTGCTCTACCACAAGGTCGAGTGCTACATAGATGACCTGGTGGTCAAAACCAGAAGAAAAGAAGATCACCTGCAAGACCTCCGGATTGTTTTTCAGAGGCTGAGGCAGCATGAGCTAAAAATGAATCCTATGAAATGTGCGTTCGGAGTGTCGAGCGGAAAATTCTTGGGCTTTGTCGTCCGATATCGGGGGATCGAGATAGACCCCGCAAAGATCAAGGCGATTCAGGAGTTACCTCCACCAAGGAACATCTCCGAGCTGAGGTCACTACAAGGCCGCTTGGCTTACATCCGGCGTTTCATTTCCAATTTGTCAGGGCGATGCCAGCCTTTTCACAAGTTGATGATGAAAGATGTCCCCTTCTATTGGGATGAAGATTGCCAGACAGCCTTTGACAAGTTAAAAGACTATCTGAAGACTCCTCCAGTATTGGGCGCGCCGGTGAAAGGACGGCCGTTGATACTGTATATAGCAGCTACACACAATTCTCTGGGGGCAATGCTAGCCCAGAACAATGAAGAAGGGAAAGAACAAGCCCTCTATTATCTCAGTAGAAGACTGGTCAGAACCGAAGAAAAATATACTTATATTGAGAAGATCTGTCTGGCACTAGTCTTCGCAGTCAAAAAGCTCCGGCACTATATGTTGTCGCATGAAATCAGCTTGGTGTCCAAGGAGGATCCCCTGAAATATATTATGTCCCAGCCGGCACTCAAAGGCCGCCTAGGCAAATGGGCGGTAATCCTCATGGAGTTTGATGTCTCCTACGTGCCGCGCAAAGCCATCAAAGGTCAAGCTATTGCGGACTTCTTTGCTGAACATCCGATACCCGGGGAAAGCCCGTGGGAACCGGAACTTCCCGAGGATGAGACCCTAGAAGCCGCCCAAGTACAGCCTTCCTCATGGCAGCTATACTTTGATGGCGCTTCCAGAATCGACACCTCTGCTACCGGGTCATCCAGGGTCAGAGCAGGGGCAGGCATAGTCTTGAAGTCCCCGGAAGGAGAAGTGGTGCATACATCCTGCTCCATAAACAAACAATGCACAAACAATGAAGCAGAATATGAAGCCCTGATAATCGGGTTGCAGATTGCTCTGTCCATGGGAATTCAGATGCTGGAAGCATTCGGAGACTCCATGCTAGTTATAAAACAGCTGGAAGGAGAGTTCGAGGTGCGAAAGCAAGGGCTCCTCCCTTATCACCAGTTGGCAGCTCGCCTGATGTCGAAATTTTACTTCATCAGCATTAAGCACATCAATCGAGGCCGGAATGCTCAGGCAGACGCCCTCGCTAAATTGGCCAGTTCATTGGCGGTCCCGCCAGACACAAGCCTAAACATAACAGTGATCAACCGCCGACAGGTCCCCAGCGTAACAGAGGTTCTGGCCGACGAAGAAGAGATGGAAGTGGCAGTCATCGAAGGGGTTCAGCAGCCCGACTGGCGAGAACATCTCCTACGCTGGTTTCAACACCAGCAACTTCCAAAAGAAAAGGAACAAAGAATGAAGCTCCTGAGGATCAAGGATTCTTACGAGATGAGAAGCGGGACCTTGTTCCGAATTATGGCAGATGCCCGAAGGAAAGTCCTACTCCGTTGCCTGTCTTCAGCAGAAGCGGGACAGGTGATGCAAGAAGTTCATGCAGGATCAGCTGGGGCACACCAGGCCGGTCCGAAAATGAAGATAGAGATAAAGAAATTGGGTTACTATTGGCCCACTATATTCAATGATTGCTGCAAGTTCGCCAAGGCTTGTCAGAAATGTCAAGAACATGCTAATGTGGCGAGGAGACCCCCAGTGCCACTACATCCCACTCTACCAAGTTGGCCGTTTGCTCAGTGGGGCACGGACGTGGTAGGGCCACTTCCAGCATCTTCATCAGGATGCAGATACATCTTAGCAGCTACAGATTATTTCTCCAGATGGGCGGAGGCAGTAGCACTAAGAGATGTGACCGGAGAACTAGTTGCAAGATTCTTCCGGCAGAATGTAATATTTCGGTTCGGGATCCCCAGCCGAATCATCTCTGATAACGGCAGCCATTTCAGGAACCAGAAGGTTTATCGGCTGGCCGACAAATACAAAATTGACTGGAGGACATCCTCCCCCTATAACCCTCAAGCCAATGGATTAGCAGAGGCCTTTAACAAGACCTTGTGCACACTATTGGCGAAGACTGTCAAGTCTAACAAAAAGGATTGGGAAGAAAGGATGTACGAAGCACTTTGGGCTTATCGTACTGTCTACAAGACCCCAACCGGCTGTTCACCCTTCTCCCTTGTCTATGGGTCGGAAGCTGTAGTGCCGATTGAACTTGAAGTTCCTTCATTACGAGTTGCCATCCAGCACGGATTAGTCAGCGGTGAGCAGACCAACGCAGAAAGAAGATTGGAAGAGCTCGCTGAGCTCGAAGGAAAACGCCTCCAGGCGCAACAAAACATCCAACTCTACCAAGCTCGCATGGCCCGTGCTTTTGACAAATTAGTCAAGGGTCGAGAGTTCAAGAAAGGAGACCTGGTGATGGTCAAAAGAAGAGAAGTGATGGCCTCTAACCCCAAAGGGAAGCTGGTCGAAAACTGGGTCGGACCGTATATCGTCCGCCGAGTATATGAAGGGGGTGCCTACGTCCTTGTAGACCACAAAGGAGCCGTCCAGTTCTCTCCCCTCAACGGAAAACACATTAAGCTGTATCATGCGGCGCAGCCGACACACCCCGAGTGATCGGTCGGAACATACCCTTTACTTGGTTAGCGGCATTCCGCCCTAATCGAGCTACCTTTTCCTTGGTTAGCGGCATTCCGCCTTAATCGAGCTACTTTTCCTTGGTTAGCGGCATTCCGCCCTAATCGAGCTACCTTTTCCTTGGTTAGTGGCACTCCGCCTTAATCGAGCTACTTTTCCTTGGTTAGCGGCATTCCGTCCTAATCAAGCTACTTTTCCTTGGTTAGTAGCACTTCGCCCTAACTGAGCTACCCTTTCCTTGGTTAGTGGCACTCCGCCTTAATCGAGCTACTTTCCCTTGGTTAGCGGCATTCCGCCCTAATCGAGCTACTTATCCTTGGTTAGTGGCATTCCGTCCTAATCGAGTTACTCTTCCTTGGTTAGTGGCACTCCGCCTTAATCGAGCTACTTTTCCTTGGTTAGTGGCACTCCGCCTTAATCAAGCTACCTTTCCTTGGTTAGCAGCATTCCGCCCTGATCAAGCTACTTTTCATCGGTCAATGGCACTCTGCCCTGATCGAGCTACCCTCTCCTTGGCTAGCGGCACTCCGCCTTAATCAAGCTACCTTTCCTTGGTTAGCAGCATTCCGCCCTGATCAAGCTACTTTTCATCGGTCAATGGCACTCTGCCCTGATCGAGCTACCCTCTCCTTGGCTAGCGGCTTTCCGCCCTAATCAAGCTACCTCTCCTCGGTGAGCGGCATTTCGCCCCGATCAAGCTACCCTCTCTCGGATCGCATTCCAAATAAAAAAAAAGAAGAAAAGAAAAAAAGAGATGGGGTTAAAAATAGAGATACCCCACCAGACTCGCTCCCACATCGGGACAAGTGCAAAAATAGCTATAACCCGGCTGTGGCAAAAACCCGAAAGGGCGTCGCAGGCAAAATCGGGTACCCCGCCACGTGAAAACCTGAAAGGGCGCGTGGGCAAAAGCAAGAAGGGGCTGGCTTCGGCGAAAACCCGAAAGGGCGCTTGAGTCAGTAAAGTGGTAATTTCCCAAATGCCTCTCCTATTCTCCACCCAATAAAACTCCGAAAGGGACAATCATCAAAGTCCCACCGGGAATACTTTAACAAACCCTTTTTGACCCTCGTCATCATCGACGAGATCGGTCGATCTCTGTCCATAACTTGGACCTTACGTCCTTGTTAATAACCACATCTTTGCTTCGGCATGTAACCCATGTCGATGAACAAACCCTTTTCGACCCTCATCATCATCGGCGAGATCGGTCGATCTCTACCCCCAACATTGGACCTTACATCCCTGTTGACAACCCCATCCTTGTTTCGACAGTGACATATGCCGACGAACAAACCCTCTTCGACTCTCGCCATCATCTGCGAGATCGGTCAACCTCTACTCTTGAACTTGGATCCTACATCCTTGTTAATAAACCACTTCCTTGCTTCGACATTTAACCAGTGTCGACGAAATAAACCTAAGACCCACCCTTGTCCTCATCAACAAGGACGGTCGGCGTTCCCGCGATCCAGTTCTTCTGAATCTCAAATTAAAAAAAAAAGAGAAAAGAAATTGGGGTTAAAAATAGAGATACCCCGCCAGACTTGTTCCTATATCAGGACAAGTGCAAAAACGGCTATAACCCGGCTGTGGCGAAAACCCGAAAGGGCGTCGCAGGCAAAATTGGGTACTCCGCCGCGTGAAAACCCGAAAGGGCGCGCGGGCAAAAGCAAGAGGGGGCTGGCCTCGGCGAAAACTCGAAAGGGCGCTTAGGTCAGTAATGTGAATAAAAAATTTTGAATGATGAATAGTTATGAACCATCCGCCGTCCAAAAGGCCACTTTCAAGGTCGTGACGAGGATCTTCATCCGATATCCCACTTATACACGTCCAGTGTCTATACCCTTTTGACCCTTGTCACCATCGGCAAGATCGGTCACTACCTATCCGGTTTTTGTCACCATCGGCAATACCGTCTACCCTTTTGACCCTTGTCACCATCGGCAAGATCGGTCACTACCTATCCGGTTTTTGTCACCATCGGTAATACCGTCTACCCTTTTGACCCTTGTCACCATCGGCAAGATCGGTCGCTACCCTTATCCGGTTTTTGTCACCATCGGCAATATCGTCTACCCTTTTGACCCTTGTCACCATCGGCAAGATCGGTCACTACCTATCCGGTTTTTGTCACCATCGGCAATACCGTCTACCCTTTTGACCCTTGTCACCATCGGCAAGATCGGTCACTACCCTTATCCGGTTTTTGTCACCATCGGCAATACCGTCTACCCTTTTGACCCTTGTCACCATCGGCAAGATCGGTCACTACCTATCCGGTTTTTGTCACCATCGGTAATACCGTCTACCCTTTTGACCCTTGTCACCATCGGCAAGATCGGTCACTACCTATCCGATTTTTGTCACCATCGGCAATACCGTCTACCCTTTTGACCCTTGTCACCATCGGCAAGATCGTTCACTACCTATCCGGTTTTTGTCACCATCGGCAATACCGTCTACCCTTTTGACCATTGTCACCATCGGCAAGATCGGTCACTACCTATCCGGTTTTTGTCACCATCGGTAAGACTGTCTACCCTTTTGACCCTTGTCACCATCGGCAAGATCGGTCCCTACCCTTATCCAGTTTTTGCCATCATCGGCAATACCGTCTACCTTTTCGACCCTTGTCACCATCGGCAAGATCGGTCGCTACCTATCCGGTTCTTGTCACCATCGGCAAGACCGTCTACCCCTTTTCGACCCTTGTCACCATCGACAAGATCGGTTGACTACTCTCTAACCTGGGCCCTCCGCCCTCGCTAACCAACAAAACATCATGGCATCAACATTTGACCCGTGTCAAGGGTCATAACACACCTCTCATCACCAGCGGCAAGATTCGCTAGGTGCATCTGCCTACGCTACCTATGTCCCACATTGGCAAAGGCCCCGTTCCGGGAACGGCTACATCGCGGTGGAGCGAACACCTCACCCCTTCCTTGAAGGCGTGAGCGCTCTCCTGCGCCATCAGCAAGTATCCCTAGGTTCGGGTGACCATCCAGAATAAAGAAAAGAAAGAAGGAAAAGAAGTCGCGATTGATGGCGACGAAAAGAAATATTTCCATTTAATGAGAATGGGTGGAACACATTTTTTTTGCCCGGGGCATCCCCCGGGGGTACATGAGCTCCGAAGACAAAAAGGAGCATTACAAAAAAAAAAAAAAAAAAAAAAGGGCAAGGTCACGGCAGAGGGCGCCGGAAGATATCTGCCAAGTCTAAAAGGCCCAGCGAAGGATATCGTGTCAACTCTTGCAAACGGGTCTCGGTGGCTGTCAGCTGGGATAACCTCTCGTCTAGTGAGGCAAGTTGTCCTTCAGCCAGGTCAGCCTCTTCCGTTGTCTGGATCTCTAGGCGCTCGCCCTCTTGCAGCTCGGCTTCGACCTTAGCAAGTTCCGAGCGCAACTCGTCCAACCGTGCCGCGAGGAGCATCCGACGTTCCGAGATATTGCTGGCAACATTTCTCAGCTGCCCCACGGTCGTCCTCAATGAACTAACGGCGGTGCGGCAATCTGCCTTCTCCAGCTTCGCGGCAGTCAGCTGATCAGAAACCTCTCGATTGAGGAACTCCCGCCTGTTGGCATGTTTTAACAACATCACAACCCGCGGGGTCCAATCATCCATTGGACAGCCAAATGCTAAAAGCGATCGGGAGAGATGATCTATCAAGCTTCTCAGCTGCAGATAAGTCAGGTTCGGAGAAGCTAGCATGGCCCGCTGGAGGTTATCCAGAGACTGCCACACCATGTCTCCAGAAAATTGTAGACCCAGTGGCGAAGTCTCGGGGAGCTGAAAGTCTACCCTGCTATCTACCTCGGCCCAGATATCGTCGGCTACCCCGAGGGACGTCGATGGCATAGTCTGTACGACGCCCACATCCGGCCCGACTATTGCGGCTACATCAACTGAAGGAACCTCCACGATGGCAACTTCCTTGCCCGCCCGTTGCGGTGAGGCTACAACAACCGTGTCGGCGACGGAAGGCGCTGGCTCTTCCTGAGCAGTCTCACCGGTCGCTGAGGCAGGAGAGCCCTCTATGATCGACAGAGCTTTAATGATATCGGCCTCGCCCGCAATAATTTCCCCTGCCTCTATTTCCGGGGGATCACTTGGCTTCAGCAATGACTCGTCACCAGCAACCAGGGCTTGAGCACCTGCAACCTCGGGCGGGCCGCTGACCTCGGCAGTCGCACCTGGTTCCTCCGAGGCCGCTGCAGCAGCATAGGTCCGTGGAAGCCGCAGGGCAATAGGCCTCACAACTGGTGGGAAGGCCGACTGACCCATATCCACATCTGGAAGGGGTATGCGGATCATTATAGCCGGCGGTACCACCTCAGCCTGCATTCCATATATGTACATCAGCCAGCTGGCTTGAAAATTAAAAGAAGTGCTGCAAGTGGGAATCGGAATACTTCCTACCTCAACCGGCACTATATTTAGGCCTCCCAAAGTGGCCTCTGAAGATTCTGGCCCTTCTCCTGTAGCCGGGTATGATGGCCCGTGCTCGGCTCCCAATAGCCTCGGAGGGCTAAACGTTGGCAGGTCGCTCTCATAAGCTGATGAAGCCCCGGCGTCCTCAGCCTCGGTGTCCGCCATCGGGAACCCCTCATCATCGCCGGAGCCGCAGCCGTAATCAACCTGTTCAGAAGAGGATGACTCTTCTGCTTGTCCTCTGATCTCCAGGACCTGAGCATGAACCGGGCCGCTGAGAGGAGGCCCTCTATCCAGAACCTCCTCGGCGATCGCCATCTCGAGAACATCTATCGGCGAAGTATCCAGGGGCTGGTCCCTTGGAAGCCCTTGCTCTCCGATGACAACCCCTGCCGAGGCACCAACCTCAGGGAGCAGTGTGGGCCGAATGTCGACTGGAGTCAAAGGATAATAAACAATCAGGACTTGACTGAAATTACAACATGCCACTGAGCTCTACGGGCAAGCTGCAAATTACCTTCTGTTTCTCGATGGGGTGTCGGTGAAGGCAAGTCGCCCTCAACAGAGGTCAAGGGGACTTCCCTCTCTCTCTCTCCAGCGGCAGCTCCGGTTGCCGCCTCCAACCCAACAACGGCAGGGATAGTGCCGGCAGCTACTGAAAAGAAAGATGGTCAGCCCAGGCGGCCGAAACAAGCAAATAAGCCATGCAAGAATAAGAAGTCACCTTCGCCTTCAGGCCCTTGCGCCCGGGAGGCCTCAAATTCAGAAAATGACGGAACCCGAGGAAGGGGAACCGTAGACTCCTCTTCAGCGGCCTTCCTCCGACGTGCCCGAGTAGCACGGGATTCTGCCCTCTTGGCTTTCTTAGCCCTGCTGATGGCCTCCCTGACCTGAGACCTGGTCCGCTTTCGCGAGTCCCCAGGGGGTAATGGCGTCGTGGTGGGAGTCGGCTCTGGAATGTTAAAATATGAAGGCTTCTGCGCCTTAGATATCAGCTCCCTACAGTGTCGAGTCGCTCCCGCAGAAAGACGGGCTGCGAAAACACATGAGTAAGAAGATGCACACTGAATATAGGGGAAGCAGCTCCAGGGCTGAAGAAGAAAACAAGCATTACCTGGCATCCCCGTATATCGAGGACTGAGTGGCCAGTAAAGCAATACTGGCGCCTTATCCCGGGAAGCTGCCTCGCGGATCAGCCAGCATACATCACCAATTGTCTCACTTTTCTCCGTCAGTTGGGCCAAATCTTCATGGCCGCAGGAGGACAAGTGATGATATAAGCTCAAGTGGTCGAATCCCTAGCCGTCGACATACTTGAAGGATATTTGAAGCTGATGGTTCCGAATGGCTTCTAACGGACTGTCAACTGAAAGCCCATGAGAATGAAGTAGGGCGAATATCCAGGGGGTGGTGGTGTACAAGTCAGCCCGCCTGTTTTCCCTCCCGATGAAGGTCCGATAAGGATGAAAATGGTCGACTTCCGGGCGCCAGCTCGCCATACTAGGAAGGGGTTCTTCCACCGGAAGGGGGATCGTCTAGAGAGCAACCCTCTCACTACTAACCCGGCACAGCCCCCAGAGAGTCTTAATATAATCATCCCTCTGGATCTCTGGCATCTTCGGGTCGGCTCGGGACGACTTGCCCTTCGCAGCTTTCCTGGCTTCTACATATGCCGCCACCTCAGTATGGGACCAAGATTTCAGCCTCTTCAAGTAGGCTGGATCAACATCCAGAATGGGCTCCCGCTGGGAGTCTAAAAAACGGCGTTCGGCAGCATGCCAGCAATCCTTCCGGAAATTCCGATAAAAGCCCGTTCGTGCATTCCACCACTTGATGAAGTCTGGAGTCACTCGGGGCAGGCGAGCCGGGGTTGGCACCCTGAATGATACATCCTCTCGGCGATGGAAGTAGTCCCACCATCCACGGGCTTCATCAGTAGCCGTCTGACCAGCCCGGTGTCTATTCGGCAGATTGAACCGGGCTGAAGAAGAAGAAATTTGCTGGTCATACCCAAAATTCCGGCTGAAACGGAAAGGATAATACGGCTCCAGCCACAGCAAGCCGCTTTTCCTGAAGACTAGAACATTGGGGCGAATAGACAACGCCCATTCCACCAGTTCCGGCTCCAAGATTGGCCTTGTGCTCTTCGACCCGGTCAGCTGATGAATAAATTCCTCTGTCTCAAATAATCGGCATTGCCGCATCCTGTTGACAAGAGGGCTGGAGCTGGCAGCCAAACTCCAGAAATGCAGAACGCCAGGGGAATCTGTTGGAACTGTCGTCAACTTCCCCCGAATGGCGAAAAGCTGGTCCACCAGTGAAGACGGTTCAGCACTGGCAAATTCGATCATCCGCGGCAAAGGACGATCTGACTGCATTGACCGGGGAGCTGCTTCCGGAAATAGGGTGCAGACCCAGGCATTAAAAAAGTGGAGGGGACCAACTATCCGCGAATTCCTGGGGATGTGCGACTTGTGCAAATCCCCCAACATTTTGTATATAAGACATAAAGCCACAGGGCACAGGGATAGCTTCGTCCCCCAAGCCATCAAACAGGCAGGGTAAATCGCCTCCGGCCTGATCACCGTCTCATCTCCTTGGGGAAGGGCGAATGAACAAAGCCAATATGTCAAGTACGCAGCACAGTGTGTAACTGCGTCAACTCCCGTGGGATTCGGGCCGGCCTGCCGCCCTCTCCCTGAGACAGCAGGATATGTTGCTTGGCGCCGAGCCCTCTTCTTCCGCGCCACCGCTGTCGGAACCACTGTGGGGAAGTCCTCATAGTGCTGTTCCCCACCAAAGAAATATTGAAGCCACGTGCCCATCCGCACGCGCCTCTTTTCACCAGACTTTCGCGCTTCCCGCGAGTCAAGTGTCAGGTGCAGCAGGGTGCGATACGCCTTCATCAGATAACGATAGGCGAAGCCCGTGAAGTAGTTGCCTTCACCATCTGTCTGGTCCTTCAGCCAGTCTGCGAAGCAAACTTCTTCATACGGCTCTCCATCTATCGGCAGGCCGCTCAGCTGAGAAAGGCTCCATAAATCCAATGAAGTTTCACCTTCTGCAGTGTAGAAAGTATTGTACTCTGGGCAGAAGACTTCAATCATCCCGCAACATAGGCCTCGGGAGATCGGGTATCTATACCGGGAAGCGTATACGCTCTGATAAATTCCGGCGTGCACCAAGATGGGGGCGTATTGCCGCAGCACGAAGTCTGTAAATTCAACCGCTCCCGGTCTGAAGGCGTGAGCATCGGTGGCTTTGAGCTCTCCAAACCACCCCACTGAAATTTGATGTTTGAACCGGACCGCCAAGCAGTCCAAAAGAAAAGGCTCGTCCCGGTATCCCCAATGGAGCGGTGCGAGGAACAGACCATATATGGGCTTCTCCCTATCAACGCGGCCGGCGGTTTCATTCCAGCGAGCTGGTGTGTATTGCGGCGCTCTCGTCAGCATCCCGGCCTCGGGGGATAATTCCTGTACTCCGAGCACGACCCCCCATTTCCTGGGTTCCCCGGGGATGTACATGGGCATACCATAGGTGACTGACTCAGTCAGGCTGTCCCGCTCCGCCAGTAGCGCTCCTTCAGCTCTGTGGACCAGAATTAAATCACGCTTCCCACCAAGGTTGAAGCGCTCGAGGAACGCCATCAGGTGCTTGTCTTTGGGGTGGTCCCGTCTGATGTCGTCCCCTCGGTCATACCTGAATTGGTTGCCGTCGAGGATCAACAAATGGCCGGTGTCGACGGTGTCGATTTCTGAGTCGAAGACTCAGCCACCACGGCTACACGTCGGAGCCCCCGATCAAGGGAATGGACGTTCCCCCATGTCACGGCGACCCGAGATACGGAGGAAGAAGAGCCGGAAGCCATGTTATCTGCAAAACAGCACCCGGAAAAGAACAAACGAGAGTCAGAAATTAGTGGATCAAAATAATATTTCTGACAAAATTTCGGCAGCATCTCCTCAGCTCGAGGGTTTGCCAAAAAGAAAGCGGAAGCCGTCCACAAAGGGAGCGGCCCCTAAAAAGCAGCCATAGGCATTAAGCCAGGGCCAAATGGGACACCCGAGGGATCTAGCTCCGAGGACAAGTCCTACGAGAAGCCTCCCGGGGCCCGAAGAATGGGTTCAAAACCCAAAGGACAGCAACACTCAACTCACCCGCTCACAGGCGAAACCGCCCGAGCCCAAGAGCTACTCGGCACCGAGGGAAGAGGAGAAAGCGAAATGAAGAGAGAGAAAAATCTGTTGCAAATGAGCAGTGAAGAAGAAAAAACAAAGAAGAAAGCCTTATATAGGCCGCCCCTCGTTTTGTTAAAACGGCGCGCCCCGGAGCGCGCCGTTTTAAGCAAATGGCGCGCCGGGGAGGGCGCGCCGTTTTAACCCCTGAAAGGGCCAGGGCGCGCCGGGAAGGCGGCTCCGTTTTAACCCCGAAGGCCCAGGGCGCGCCGTAAAGGCCGCGCCGTTTTAACTCTCGAAGCAAAGGCCGCGCCGTTTTAACTCTCGAAGCAAAGGCGGCGCCATTTTAAGCAACGCCGTCAGGCTTCTTTACCTCGCCGGATCGACATCTGACGTCAGAATTAAGTGCTGGTCGAGCCTCCGTCAGCCAAACGAAGCTCATCCGCAGGCCTTGCCGCATTCCTGCCTCACTTGCACCGCCTACGTCTGGGGGGCATTTGTTGGCACTCAAAACATGATCCTTTGGCAACCAAGCCGCAAAGATGAATGATACGGCCCACTGAAGCACGGAAGCCGATAAAGATCAACTTATCAAGGGGACCCCTCAAGCTGACAAAGCCCCGAGCCACCTTGAAGGGAACGTCGGGGACTTTACCTCAGGAGAGCCGAAGTGAACCCGCAACCAACCGGCAGCGCGATCAAGCCTGCCCAATGATCCGGCATCGACCTCGTCATGCCGCTACCCCACATCCGTCGCCCGACCAAGGACGACGGTCTACCCAATGACTCTCCTAAGGAGGAAGAATGTCCTCGGCCATCCGAAACAAGGGGGCCAAAGGTTCTGTCAGCAGAAGACCCCGATTACCCAGCACGGGTTTGGCTTCTCGCCATAGTGGGCCCGTTAGTGGCCGATTGATCACCAATTCAAGGTGGAATTGTCCAGGATGTAACGTCATCCTGTAAGGAAGCTTCGAGCACGAGTCCGTCTCAGCCAGAAGCACAAATCACAGTGCCGAAGACTGTGTCAGTAGGACACCCGTGTGCTCGGACCTGACACACACGAAGTCTTGTTTAAGGCCATTCGTCCTATCAAGAGCTTCGTGAACACCCCATCAAGGCCCTTCGATGGCCAGGGCGAGGGGAACAGTCGACGGGAGCTTCCGGAATCATCTCCGGGCCTACCGGACTGACACGCCAAGTGAATAGGTTAAAATGGCGCCGTCAAAACGGCGCGCAAAGAACAAAAGGGGGTGTTCCCCGGCGCCGTCAATCCGGCGCGCAAAAGCCAGATGGGGCCCTTCCCCGGCGCCGTCAACCCGGCGCGCAAAAGCCAAATGGGGCCTCTCCCCGGCGCCGTCAACCCGGCGCGCCTCTTCCTGGGGCGCCGTTTTAACCCCAAGGCTATATATAGCCTGTCGACAGAAGAGATCAAGATATAGAAGATCAAGGGGGACCCGATCAAGAGAGGAAGCAGAATCAAAAAGAAAGAAAAGGGAAATAGAAAGAAAGGGGGGAGGTCCAGGGGTGCTTCTTTTCTGAAGGAGTTCCCGGCTGAAGTCCCTCGGCGGCCGCCACCCTCTTCCGCTCGAGCTCCCCGGTGTCGGAGAGGACGATCGACTGCTTCCCTGCCTTCTAGGTGGGTCGTCGTCGTGTTCCTCGTCGAATCTCCCCGCTTCTGTTTTGCTGTATTCGCCCCAGGGCTGCAATGTAAATGAAGAAAAGGGGGAGGGGCGATGATACGAGCCTTTCCTCCCCCTTTTTCCTCATCTTTCCTTCTGCCTTTTTTTTATTCCGTCTGTAATCGTTTCTTCGATTAATGGAAACGGCGGCCGATCGACAACGACAGCGCCGGAATCTACGTGCTCTGCATACACATAACTGTGTCTTCCATGGGATGAATAAAGAGTTGCTCTGATTGATGTTGTATCTCTTCCTCCCGCTCTCCAATCCTCCTTCGAGCGTGCATTTAATGATGTCTCCAACATATGTATATACTCTCGTATAACCGATTTCTCCGACATTGGTTATGCCTTCGGGCTACATGAATCATTCATCCCCCTCCCCGGGGTTCTCTTCCTTTCGAGTTTGATGCAACGGCTGGACTCAGCATTGAATATTTTATGGGCTTTGCGAGCAGAGATGTACTTGTGTGCATATCTCTGTCTGGTCTCCGCCTAGGGAATAAGGTTCTTCACCGTCCCCTTTATGCTCTGTTTCATAGACCAGGGGGATGGGAAGAATCCTTGGATGGCTTCCAGTCGTTCGACGGTGAGCCCCATGTGGGTTTGTTCTCGAATGTCATATATACGTATATGTATATCGGTACCCCGGGCTATGCGCCGGCTACATATTCTGCTGGTGATTGACTTGCTCGATCCGTGGGGCTCCATCATTTCAATGTATTTCTAGGCAATTAGCTTGTCTGTCTGGCATCGTCAAGCAAAGTTTCATACTGCTTCCTGTTATGTCATTTGTACTTTGATGGGAGTATGCTATGTAGCATCACTCCAGCATCCGGGGAGGGGGGACATTCCCCAAATCCTGTTTTCACCAATCATTCGGTTGACAGAGGGATCATCTCTCGATGACAAATCTCCCTGTGGACCACTGGGTGTACAATAATGGGGCTAAGCCCTACAGTTCAGAATCTGCAGTCCTTAACGGACTCGACAGTGACCGTGGGTGGTGTTCCCCTCGTAGGCTAGCCCTCGGGGATTCCTTCCCTGTATGGTCGTCCCGATTCGAGTGTTGTGGTGACTCGGGTCGCGTGCCCCTCGTAGGCTAGCCCTCGGGGTTTTCGCTCCCATATCGAGTCGCCTCACTCACTCACCGTTACCCACGGACTCGGTGCCCCTAGCAGGCTAGCCCTCGGGGTTTTTCCTATCCGTTTGGGTCTGTCGGCCGCCGTTGTGCCACCCGACTTTTAGGGGTTTACTCTGCCACGTGAGTACTCCCTGCGTCTCCCCGACCATCCTTTGAGATGGGGAGATGCTGCCGAAATTTCGGCTCGAACGAGTTAAACTCGGAACAATCGCCTCACGCGAGCCCGTGACTCGGCCTTTAAATGACTCGGCACCGATTCTATGAATAATCAACTTAATAAATTCTCAAAACCATCCAAAACCTCTTAATAAATCTATGAATAAACCAACGAGGCTCCTGTTTCCATGAAGTCGGGTTAATTCGGCGCGTTCATGCGCGATCACGCTTTAAAACGGCGCGCCCTTCCCGGCGCGGTCTTCCCGGCGCGGCCTTCCCGGTGCGACCTTTCCGGCACGGCCTTCCCGGCGCGCCCCGGTTTCCCGCGCCGTTTTAACAGCCTGCCCCTTTTACCTACGGTTCTGACGCCGTTTTAAACCTTTTACCTACGTTCCAGGGCGCCGTTTCAAGCGTTTTAGCCCCTGTCTTTGCACGCACTGCACCGGTTTCGTCCCGAATCGTGTCGTCGCATCATTCTAACCCCTTTCCCACTTATGGGATGAACTCTTGTGTCAATCACAGAAGGATGCAAGTCCCTCAACTAATAATCATCATGTAGTTCCTTTTCCGGCTTCGACAGCCCGATATCTCGACAATTAATCAAAGGTGTTCCCTCCTCATGGGGGATGTAATTAACGCCATAACCTTTATGGTATGGCGGACTGCTGGTCCCGACCGAACCTCACATTCGCCCGACACGGGTCAGAATGAGCGCACAATAAAATCGTCACTCATGTGACTGGCACGCCCGCGTCGTTAATTGATCATTTGACTACCAGTTAGTCAGTTGGTCGATCGACCCGCGAAGGAAAGAAAAAAAAGGTCGCGAACAGGCGTCCAGGGTCCTGGACGCCTCAATGTTGAGGCGTCCAGCTGACTGGACGCACCCATTATTATTTTTCTATTTTTTATTTATTGAGGCGTCTAAGACCCTTGACGCCTCAAGGACTTTCCATGAAAACGGCGCCGAAAACCGTCAACAGCGGAGAAAGCGAGTGGTTTCGGCGCCTAACTTTGACTTCTAAACCGCGTCTAGGATCAATGACGTCTTCATGATTGGATTCATTCAAAACGTCAAACTAGCCGGCCGGAGCGGCGCCACCCGCGTGCTGCACGAAGCTCTGAAGGAGGCGTCTAGGGTCCTGGACGCCTTTAAAAGAGGCGTCCAGTTACCCTGCCACTTTCAAAAAGGAAAAAGAAATATTTAAAAAAAATAAAAAAATAAGAAAAAATATTTTTATGAAGGCGTCATGATACCTTGACACCTCAAAGTGAGGCGTCTAACCATCTTGACACGTCAAAAAAAATTTCATGAAAAAATTCAAAAATATATAAAAAAAAATTCAAAAAAAGAGGAAATCACCAAAGTAATTAAAAGTGTGAAGGCAACCTTGAGATATCATAGTGTAATATGAGATTTACTTACGGTAAGGTCAAAACGGCGTGTCTATAACAGTATGTAAAATCACACAAGGAATGTACTTAAACCACAAGTGAACAAGCCTATATGTAGGATGCCAAATTTCACATTAAATCACACAAGGAATGTACTATGACCTACAGAAAAATGACTTACATAAATCACAAATCTCAATCACACATGACCTGCAGAAAATTTCACATTAATCTGAAACACAGGCATGAGAACATTCATCCTGTGTAATCTACAAACACATGACTACATATGAAAATATTCTGGTTAATCATGCTCATAAAATGAAGATCAAGCATCATACTAACAAAATCATGTGGAAAGGAGCAACATCCCACACTGATGAGGGGTAAGAGCAGCCATGAATGACAAAATCAAAACACAATAGACTTTTACAAGGGAAGGAGCAGCCAACACAGTGATGAGGGGAAAGGAGCAGCCCATTCACTTGAGGGGGAAGAAACAGACACACTGTTAGCCCACAGAAGGAAGGAGCACCACACAGAGGTGAAGGGGAAAGAGTAGCCCACGGCCTGTGCCTACACAAACCGGATGATATATCACATAATGCCATCATAGGAAAGTAAAGGGAAGGATTCCAAATATAACACACGACATCACCTCTCACAACTGCAGGGAAGGAAGGATGTTTGCAGAAGATGTTGCCGCAAGACAAGCGTTGATGAAGACCCCGTTTCTGGAGAAGACGAACTCACAAGGGCACAGCAAATGATGACCTGATACGGTGGGTACCCAGCTCCGAAAAGACGTCGTCAGATGAGGATCACACGATCAACCCTCAGAGGAGAGAAAGGGGCAACAGATGAGGAAGGAGAAAGACGCAAGGGGCCGTCGTCGCACAGTACCACCGGAGACAATTGCGAGGGAAAGCGGCAACAGATGGGGAAGGAGAAAGACATAGGGCATCGTTGCCAGAGTACAACCGGAGACACGCAGAGTACCACTGGAGATGATCGCGAGGGAAAGGGGCAACAGATGGGGAAGGAGAAAGACGCCTTGACGTCGTTGCCGCAGAGTACAACCGGAGACGATCGCAAGGGAAAGGGGCGTTTGGTTGGAGAAGGAGAAAGACGCAAGGCGTCGTTGCCACAGAGGACCACCGGAGGCGATCGGAGTCGGAAATGATCGATACGATCGATAGAGCAGGAGGGCAGGAGTGGCCGAAGGAGGCGCAAACAGGTTTACGGGAGCCAGGTTATGTCATTTCACTATTTCAATGGAATGGTTTAACCCCATTTGTAACCCCGATATCTCTCGTAACCCCATTCCATCTAACCCCTTTATTCCCGCGCAAAAAAGCCGAACCAAGCGTCGACAAATGGGGTCACACCAGGGATATCCTCCGCCTATCCCCCAACCAAATGTGCCCTAATTAACTAGCTGTGGACGCACTTTTCGTCACGCTCATTTGTTTGTTTCTTTAAGTCGGTTTATTCGGTGGGTTTATTCGTTTATTAAGTGCGTGGGCGTGCCAGTCACAAAGTGACAATTCATTCGGGCCCCGAAGAGCCCATGGTGCGCTCGATCTGACTTCGTCAGACGATTGTGTAGTTCGTGTCGGGACCAAAACCCATCGCGCCATAAAGGTCACGTCGTCATTTATATCCCCCATACGAGAGAACACCCTTGATTAATCGTCGGGATTCAGGGCCTCATGGCCAAGAAATTAACTGCATGACAGGTCTATTAGGAGGTATTGAAATCCCCGTACGAGGACAAGAAGAAAGCATTCGGGATCATGTCGGTCATGTGCTGATCATTTAATATTCGGACGAATGTCCGGCTCGAGAAAACCGCGATTGTCCCAGGAAAACCGGGATGCATGTATGCCGAGGTACGGCAGATTTATTGTTCAGAAGATTGGAAAGCGTTCGGCTAAAC
This sequence comes from Amorphophallus konjac, assembly GCA_022559845.1. Classification (NCBI taxonomy): domain Eukaryota; kingdom Viridiplantae; phylum Streptophyta; class Magnoliopsida; order Alismatales; family Araceae; genus Amorphophallus; species Amorphophallus konjac. The sequence goes on from CM040125.1 coordinate 13,601,234, forward strand.
CTCGGTTGAGGTGGTCAAAAATTAGTGAATCTATTGGCCCGGTGCAAGAGCAAGCTGCGACCATACTGCGGTGGCCCCCCGCGGTCGAAGTCAGGCTCGCATGAGCGTCATTAACGTTTCCGGTGCCGGTGGGCAACGGGGGAATATCCCTTGAATCAGCTGGAAAGCCCTGTGTCTAGAGAAGCAGAAGTTCGAAATGTGTCGGTCATTCGGGAGACCGTTCAACATTCGGACGGGTGTCCGGCTTGAGAATATCATAATCGTCGCAGGAGAACCTGGAACATATGTATACCGTGCTACGTCAAATACATTATTCCGAGACACTGAAAACATTCGGTTAAATCTCGGTTAGTGTAGCAGGAAACTAACGAATTTATTGGCCCGGTGCGAGATCGAGTCGGGACCATACCGGGGGCACCTCCCGCGGTCCAAACGGGGCTTGCGTGGGCATTGTTAATATTTCCGGTGCCGAAGGGCAGCGGGAAAGTGTCTCGGGACTAGATTCTAAAATAAAGACGCATACCGAGATGGCTGGCTATAGGTCTAAGATGTGGGTCAGGCAATGACCATGACTAAGGCGAACCCGTGGTCTAAGCATGACTCGCGAAGGTCTTATTGATATTCCCACGCGTAGGGTTCGGGGATGACGAGAGCCGTCTCGTTCCATCCAGATTGTGTTGGTCGTTCATGGACCACTCTATGTTCGGATAAAGATCTGTATTGAAGGCGCGACGTAAACGGAAAATAAACCCGTACAAATGTATGCCGAGTTTACGGTAATCTCAATGAGAGAGCGGGAACGAATCCCAACGGGAAAGCATCAGGTTTGATAGACTATAGGCCCAAAGCAATATCGGATTACGACCGTATTGGGATGGCTCCCAAGGTCCGAATCCGACTTGGAGGGGGCGGCGTCAATGTTCCCTTTATACCGGGTATTGAGGAGAATGAGGCTGTGGAGCGGAGCTCATCATTTATTATTATTATTTACATTTCTATCATTACTATTTGTTATTCCTTTATATTTTTTTTCTAGTGAGTTTGTTATTATTATTCATTTATTATTATTTTTTGTTATTATTATCTACTTATTTATTTATTATATTCCTTTTTATTGAATCGGTAATTATTATTACTTATTTCCCCCTTTTTATTATTATAATTTTATCATCATTATTATTATTTATCTCCCCCTTTTTATGAGTCTGTTATGATTGTTATTGCTTGTTGCATTCGGCATGTGTGTGGAGAGGGCAGAGGAGAGTGTCGCTGAAGAATTAGGAAGTGTGTCGCTAGGGAGCTGAGAGCGCACCGCTGAAGGATCTGGGGGTGTACCGCTGAAGGACAAAGGGGTGTGTACTGCTGGATGGTAAAGGGGGGTGTACCGCTAGAGGACTAATGGGTGTACTGCTGGAAGGTAAAGGGGGTGTACCGCTGGAGGGTTTAAGCTGTACCGCTGGATGGTTGAAGGTTGTACCTTTAGTTGATTAGAATGTTTTATTGTTGTTGATTTTATTTGTTTGTTGCTTTCTCTTTGTCTTTTAATTCATTATTGCCCCATTTGTTTGTTACTTCATTTTATCCTCTTAATATGTTATCGTTTCTAACAAAAATTCGGCAGCATCTCCCCTTGACCCGAGCGTAAGGGAGATACAGGGAACGCGCCCATATGGAGTGGCGGAACCCGACAATTGGAGGTGGGCGCCCAAGAGCGGAAACACCTTAATAAAACCTCGAAAACTCGGAGGGGACGACAGATGGGAAACACTGGGCTAATGCAACCTAAGGATACCCTGACTGGAAGGGAGAGGGCCAGGTGTGCCGCTGAGGTAGCCAAGGGTGTACCGCTGAGCGGGCCAACAGGGGAGGTGTGCCGCTGAGGCAGCCAAGGGTGTACCGCTGAGCAGGCCAACAGGGGAGGTGTGCCGCTGAGGCGGCCAAGGGTGGTGTGATGACCGGGGGCTTGAATAGGTGTGTGCATGCCGTGGCTTCTGGAGGAAAGGCTGAAAAGCCTCCTAGCCAGTGGACGAGTCCCAGCAGCTGGGCGAGGGTAGTGGGTGCTAACGAACCCATAGAGGGAAGAGGTGAGGTACCGCTCACGCCATAGAAGGCCAACAAAAGGGGAGGAGCCAGTCTTGCACTGGTGAATCAAGAACATCACACGTTGAGCTGAGCTAACCAATGGCACAAGGGGCAATCATAACGAAGCTAGAAAGTCGGGGTGAAAATGCGAACCACAGACGAACGATGAGGAGAAAACAACGGCGGAGGCTAGGCATAACTAACTGACAGAGTGCATTCCATTCACGGAGAACCATGGCCAATACATTGCAAGGGGAAGGAAAAGACAAACAAAAGAAACAAAAAGAAAATACAATGTGGGGAGGGGAATGGAGCCGAAGGGGAGGCTCCTCCCCTCCCAGAACTCACTCCTCTCTTCTTCTCTTCTCTCTTTTCTCTCTTCTTCTCTTCTTCTCCTTCTTCTGCCCTCTTCCGAGAGCCCGCCCCGCCAGCCAGAGAGAGGGCCACCTTTTATATTGAATCCGGGGTTGGCCGCTTCGAAGGCCAAGCCTTCTTCTCCTCCTCCCTTTTTCTTTTCCCATCCGAAGCCATCAAGTGGCCTGTACGTTGGGACAGCGGGAGGGAGCTGGTGTGCCTTCACCTGGTTGGCCGAGGTTGACGTCGACGGCATGCTGCCGCTACGCTGTCGGTCGGAGCATGAGCCAGCGGCATGAGCATTAAATGCTCCGTGCTTGAGTGAAAACAGAGCATCGTAATGAGATGGGACGTTGTGCCGCTGGGGGGCCAAACAAGTGTGCCGCTGAAGGGCCGAACAAGCACCCGAGGGTGTGCCGTTGGAGGGCACTTGAGGGTGTGCCGTTGGGGCTTTCAGGGGTGTGCCGTGGAAGGGCCAACGGCTGTGCCGGGCAGAGGCTCCACAGAGCGTGCCGCTAGAGGTTCAACAAGGTGTGCTGGGGAAGGGCTTCGCAGGGTGTGCCGTTGGGAGGCTGTGTCGCTAAGAGGGCTTTGAGGGCGTGCCGGATGGAGGCACGGGGAGTGTGCCGCTGGGGCTTGTTTGGTGTGCCATGGAACGCACTTCGAAGTGTGCCGCAGGGGCTTTCTTTTCTTCTTTTCTTCTTCTCATCTTCTCTTCTCTTTTTTCTTTCTCTTCTTCTTCTTCTTCTCTTCACTCTGGATCGTGCAGACTCTGTCTCTGCTTCTTCTTCAGGACTTCTGCCTATTCGATCAGTCTTCTTCAGACAAAGGAGTCCTCCTTATATAGCAGTTCCAGCAGGAGCAGCACTGGGCGCGTGTCTTCCACAGTTCCCGCCCAATTGTTTTGGCCACGTGTCATCATCCTGTCAGCCCTTCCAACCTCGGATCACGTGCCATTCATAAGCTTCACGAATAGTACCTGTCAGACAGACGAAAGGAATATCAGTTTAAGTCTAATAGCTTGTACAGACTTTGTGAAGGCAATGCAGTGTGTAGACTTTGCAATGCGAAGACAAGGCATGTATAGACTTCACGTTGTGAATACAAAGCTAAAGCATGTACAGACTCTGAATGCTTGAAGCACAGAATGCACTGGCTAGAGTTATGAGTGTATAGACTTTGCTGCAGTATGCATATGGTGAAGTATGTACGTTGACGCTGAATGCTCAGGCATGCCAAACGAGTGTATAGACTCTGCGTGCAATGTATGAACAATGTACAGACTTTGTGAATGAAGCACACAGGCTGTACAGACTTGTGCTAATGCTGCAAGTGGACAGTGTATAGACTTCAGCTCGTGCAAGCAAAGCCAATGTATAGACTTGGCATTTGTGCAAGCAGAACGATGTATAGACTTTGTGTTGTGAACACAGGCTGTACAGACTTTGAGTGAAGCATGCACAAGACGCAACGAATGTACAGACTTAGAGTTCGTGCATGCTACATTGCCAATGTATGGACTTAGTGTACCGCAGGGCAGATAATGTCTAGACTTTGAAAGCTATAACACGAACTGGCTGTAATATATAGACTTGGATTGAGACGATGCATGAGGCGTGCGATGTACAGACTCTGAGTGAGACGATGGAGTGTATAGACTTAGACAGACTTCGCTAGCGTGGAATGTGCAGACTTCATGCAATGCAACGTACAGACTTTAGAAAGGAATGTGCAGACTTGGTGCATGAAGCAAGCCAATGAGGAATGTATAGACTTTCACAATGTATGGACTTGCCAAAGGAGTGATGCATGAGCAGGCACTCAATGTATAGGCTTAGCCAAGACAACTAGACGATGTACAGACTTGAGCAAAGCGAGGTCTGTACAGACTTGAGAGTTCACAATGTATAGACTTATGAGTGCAACGTAGGTAAAGCTACCAATGTATAGACTTATAAGTGTGTGTGACCAGACAGTGTACAGACTTCATGCACAGGCTGTACAGACTTCAACTCAGCTGCGATGTATAGACTTAGCATATGCATGAGACGCTAAGTAAGACGGACGATGTATAGACTTAGCTGATGCAGACTTAGTCCAATGTACAAAATTTCCTAGCCGATGCATAGACTTTAAGGTATGCAGAGAGACGATGCATGAGACGATGCGATGTACAGACTTAACATAAGACGCTGAATAAGACGATAGGCTGTACAGACTTCAATTCAAATGATGCAATGCATGAACAAGAAGACGATGTACAGACTTTGAACGTGAATGATGCAGCGATGTATAGACTTTGCATATGTTCATGCTAAGGACGCTGTACAGACTTGATACCAATGTATAGACTTGCTATGCTTACGCATGGACCAAGTCTGTATAGACTTTGACCTTATGTAATGTGCAAACGCTGTACAGACTTTCTTAACAGACACATGCAGCAACTGTTAATGCACTGATGCAGAGTGCGAAAAAATAGAGAAAGCAAATGCAATGAGCTCACTGTAATGAATGCACCTGTGATACTCTCACTGTGTTGCTATCATCAAAACAAAATACATAAGCTTGTGCCTAAGGGGCACAACATAGAACACTGCATTCTCCACATAACAGATCAAACATAGATCAGACATATGCATTCATGTGATGGCTCAATGTGTTATTCTTAGCAAAACAATATGGTGACTCATTCATGTTGATATCATTAAAACACCACATTATCATCAAAGCACAAGGGGCACAACACCCTTCTTTATTCCCCTGTACGTGAACATGGGGTGATAAATTTTTAGTGTCCACAAATGCCCCCTACCTGCAAGCGGCGCAAGCGAGGGATGAGAGAGCGGGGCATGCGGGTGCAGACCGGCTGAGAGATTCATCGACACGACGTGGAGAGCGGGGCTACAAGAGCCGAAGGATGTTGGAAGCCGGCTACAGAAGCCGAAGTTGTTGGAAGGCGAGCCACGCAGGTGGAGAGAAGGGTTTATCCCTCTAATGATCCGGACGGCGGATCCAAATCAGAGGGGGATTCGCCACCCAAAGGGACGGAGAGGAGAGTTTGTTGATTCAAAAGGAGTGTTCGTCACCCGGAGGGACGGAGAGGAGAATTTGTTAATTCAACGGTCTGGACGGAAGGTCCGAATCGGATGGGTTATTCGTCACCCGAAGGGACAGAAGGAGAGATTGTTCCTTTAGAAGAGGTATTCATCGCCCGAGGAGATGGAGAGAAGAATTCATTCCTTTAATGATCTGGACGGTAGGTCCAATCCAGAAGAGGTGATGTTCATCGCCGAAAGGGAACGGAGAGATGGTCAAGTCATTGACACGGGCTAGTGTCAACACAGGGAGAGAGGATTGATTCCTCACCCGAACAGCAGGCTCGGACCAAGGTGGGAGGGTGTTTTATTCTTTAACGTGCCGGGGGTACCAGCTGTATGACGGGTCTTTTATTTCTTTGGCTGGACGGAAGGTCTGAACCAGAGTGGAGGGAATTCTTTTTAGTTCTCTAGCCGGCTGGAAGATCCGATCTAGAGTGAAAAGTCTTTTTGTTCTCTGGTTGGACGGAGGGTCCGAACCAAAGTGAGAGAGTGTTTCGTTCTCTAGTCGGACGGGAGGTCTGATCTAGAGCGAAGAGAATCCGATGTTCTTTCAATGCGCCGGGAGTACTGGCTACGAAATCCGAACCCGAGAAAGTGGACCGCAAGGGCCAGAATCGGTGTTGCAGAAGTAGGCCGTGAAGACCGAAATCGGGGGAGCGGGCTACAAGAGCCGCAATCGGGAGGTTGGCTGCAAAAGCCAAAATTGGGGAGCAGGCTATGAGAGCCCAAAGGTAAGGAAGCGGATTACGGAAGTCGCAATCGGGAAGCTGGCTACAAAGCCGAAGGGTAGCGGGCTGCAAGAGCCGAGGTTGTGAAGAAGGCTGCAAGAGCCGAGATTAAGGAAAGCAGGCTACGAGAGCCAAAGACGAGAAGTGGGCTACAAAGAGCCGAAGTTGAGAAGCGGGCTAACATGCCCAGAATTGGGAAGCGGGCCGTAAAGAGCCGAGGCTAGGAAGCAGGCTACAAGAGCCGAAATCGGAGGAGCAAGCTGCAAGAGTCAAAGTCGAGAAATTAACAAGCCGCGAGGGCGGAAAGTAGGCCATGGGGGTCAAGATTGGGCTCCACGAGCCAAAATTGGGAAGGCAGGCTGCTACAGCCAAAATTGAGCTTATATTTTTTTAATTATTATTATTTATTTCTTCATTCAGGCATGTAAGCATTCGTCAGCAGGCATAACATAAGTATAAGTAAGGTAGCCCCCTCTATAGGGGATGGGATAGGGACATCGCCCATAATCCGCAGGCACGGTGTGGACCAGAAGGCATGGCTGAGGGGTGGTGCACCCGTCAAGAGGATATCGCATGTCTTGCATGCACAGCTTAAATTCACGCATTTCACCCGAGGTAATTCTCTGTGGCATGGCAGTGCAAATGTGTGAACAAAGAGCCCTAACCATAGGGATATGCAGGTTTTCCTGGTGACACTCGAAGATCACTCTAGCGCCTACACATTAGTTTTAGGCTTTCGACTTTCGGTAGCTTCACACAGCCCCCATCTGTTTATTTTGGTAGCGGATTTCATCGTTCGACGCGAGTCTCCTCATGTGTCTCAATGGGGATTCCCGGCTACTAAGATTCGTCCTTATTGTGATTCGCTTCACCATTTCGCGCGAGTCTCCTCATTAGTTTCAGTGGGAATTCCCGGCTACTCGGATCCGCGTTCCTCTTTTTTTTTTTTTTTTTTACAGTGGGGGGTAGGCAACTTTTTCCTCACGATTACCTTTCACGCGAGTGCAGGAATTCAAGTCTCCGTAGAGTGCTAAGAAGAAATTCGGGCAATCCCTATGGTTGAAAGCTATTGAACACGTTAAGTGCAAAGCGTGGGAGCGTTACCTCAGGTTTATTTTGTGAGTTAGGCTTAACAATTTAACCATGACTCTTCCCCTTGACATGTGCACCTGCCATAACTAGGTTCCCTTTGAGCATATGCCGCGACGCACGCGCATCCGGACTCGGGGCATTATTATTTAACAAGGAAACAAGGTCCTAGAAAATTTCAAGGAGGTGCGTTATTCTATATTATAAGCAAGCACGCAAGCAGGGCAATCAAGCATTCTCTTCTTTCTCTTTTCTTTTCTTCTTTCTTTCTCTTTTTTTGCATAAGAACATATTGTCATTGCGTATAAGTTTAGTGGTAATAAAAGTATTAGGGAAGCAGACTACGAAGGGCCGAAAGGAAATTAGGGAAGCGGGCTATAAAAGCCAAAGTTGGGGAGCAGACCGCAGAGGCCAAAGGGGAAGCAGGCCATAAGAGCTAAGGGTATGCAGGCTACGAGATCCAGAATTAGGAAGCAGGCCACGAGAGCCAAAATTGGGAAGCAGGCCACGAGAGCCAAAGTTGAGAAGCAGGCTATAAAAGCCAAAGGGAAGCAGGCTGCAAGAGCCAAAGTTGGGAAGCAGGCTATAAAAGCCAAAGGGAAGAAAGCTACGAGAGCCAGAGTTGGGAAGCAGGCTACGAAGGCCAAAGGTAAGCAGGCTATAAAAGCCAAAGGGAAGTAGGCTATAAAAGCCAAAGGGAAGCAGGCTACGAGAGCCAGAGTTGGGAAGCAGGCCACGAAGGCCAAAGGCAAGCATGCTATAAAAGCCAAAAGGAAGCAGGCTACGAGAGCCAGAGTTGGGAAGCAGGCCACGACGGCCAAAGGTAAGCAGGCTACGAGAGCCAGAATTGGGAAGCAGTCCGCGAAGGCCAAAGGTTGGGATATTAAAAGGTAGGCTAAAAAGCCAAGAGATATTGGGAGCGCGGTGGGCCGGATGGATTAATCCTGGTAATGAGCCTTGATCGAAATGGCTGAGCCAAAAGGAGTTGGGTAGCGAGTCGTGTGAGGCTGAAGAGAAGGGTCTCCTTTTTTGATTCTCTGGACGGAGAAGGATCCGAACCGGAGTGAAAGGTTGATTCTTTGATTCTCTGGCCGGGGAAGGGCCCGAACCGGAGTAAAGGGTTGATTCTTTGATTCTCTGGCTGGGGAAGGACCCGAACCGGAGTGAAAGGTTGATTCTTTGATTCTCTGGCCGAGGAAGGACCCGAACCGGAGTAAAGGGTTGATTCTTTGATTCTCTGGCCGGGGAAGGACCCGAACCGGAGTGAAAGGTTGATTCTTTGATTCTCTGGCCGGGGAAGGACCCGAACCGGAGTGAAAGGTTGATTCTTTGATTCTCTGGCCGGGGAAGGGCCCGAATCCGGAGTAAATGGTTGATTCTTTGATTCTCTGGCCGGGGAAGGACCCGAACCGAAGTGAAAGGTTGATTCTTTGATTCTCTGGCCGGGGAAGGACCCGAACCGGAGTAAAGGGTTGATTCTTTGATTCTCTGGCCGGGGAAGGACCCGAACCGGAGTGAAAGGTTGATTCTTTGATTCTCTGGCCGGGGAAGGACCCGAACCGGAGTAAAGGGTTGATTCTTTGATTCTCTGGCCGGGGAAGGACCCGAACCGGAGTAAAGGGTTGATTCTTTGATTCTCTGTCCGGGGAAGGACCCGAATCGGAGTAAATGGTTGATTCTTTGATTCTCTGGCCGGGGAAGGACCCAAACTAGAGTAAAGGGTTGATTATTTGATTCTTTAGCCGGGGAAGGACCCGAACCGGAGTAAAGGGTTGATTCTTTGATTCTCTAGCCGTGGAAGGGCCCAAACCAGAGTAAAGGGTTGATTCTTTGATTCTCTAGCCGGGGAAGGACCCAAACCGGAGTAAAGGGTTGATTCTTTGATTCTCTAGCCGGGGAAGGACCCAAACCAGAGTGAAGGGTTGATTCTTTGATTCTCTAGCCGGGGAAGGACCCGAACCGGAGTAAAGGGTTGATTCTTTGATTCTCTAGCTGGGGAAGGGCCCAAACCAGAGTAAAGGGTTGATTCTTTGATTCTCTAGCCGGGGAAGGGCCCAAACCAGAGTGAAAGGTTGATTCTTTGATTCTCTGGCCGGGGAAGGACCCGAACCGGAGTAAAGGGCTGATTCTTTGATTCTCTGGCCGGGGAAGGGCCCGAACCGGAGTGAAAGGTTGATTCTTTTGATTCTCTAGCCGGGGAAGGGCCCAAACCAGAGTAAAGGGTTGATTCTTCTGGGTGGCCAAAGGTCGGAGGTGAAAGTTTACCTCGTGACTCTTCTTTCTCTTCTTCTCTTCTTCTTTTATGTGGAAAGGCGGGTGCAAAGACCACGTCTGTCTCTTGTCCGTTCTTTTTCTTTTTCTATGTGAAGAGGCGGGTTCGAAGACCACGTCTGCCTCATGACTCTCTCTCTCTTTTTTTCTCTTCTTCTTTTGTAAAGAGGCAGGTGCAGAGACCATGTTCGCCTCATGTGCATTCTTTCTTTCCTTCTCTTCTTTTGTGTGATGAGGCGGGCTCGAAGATCACGTCTGCCTCATGTGTCTTCTTTTGGTTCTGCTCTTCTTCTTTTATGTGAAGAGGCGGGTTCAGGGACCACGTCTGCCTCATGTGTCTCTTCTTCCTTTTCTTCACGTCTTTTACGTGATGAGGCGGGCTCGAAGACCATGTCTGCCTCATGTGTCTTCTTTTCCCTTTCTTCTCTTCTTTTGTGTGATGAGGCGGGCTCGAAGACCACGTCTGCCTTATGTGTCTTTTCTTCCTTTTCTTCTTTTCTTTTGTGTGATGAGGCGGGCTCGAAGACCACGTCTGCCTCATGTGTATTCTTTCTTTCCTTCTTTTCTTTTGTGTGATGAGACGGGCTCGAAGACCACATCTGCCTCGTGCGTGTCTTTTTCTTTATTCTGCTCTTCTTTTCTCATTAATGCTTCTAAGCTGGAGTGTATTTCTCTTAATGTGCCCCCATGTTGGGGTGTAGCTTCATTTGGTATGCATCCCCCCTAAGGGGGGTGTGTTTTACCTCTTCGCTTCTGCACCTCCAGGCGGGGTGTATTTTTTTTGGCTTGTATGTCTCCAGACTAGGGTGTGTTTCTTCTTCGAATGCCCCAAAGCGGGGTGTAGCACTCTTCAAATGCCCTCAGAGTGGGGTAGGTGCTTCTGCTTCTTATGCGCCAAGGGCGGAGTGTGTTTCTTTTTTTTGGTGCCCCCTGAGCGGGGTAGGTGCTTCTGCTTCTTATGCGCCAAGGGCAGAGTGTGTTTATTATATTTTTTTTGTGCCCCCAGGCTGGGGTAGAGGCTTCTGTTGCTTACGCGCCGAGGGCGGAGTGTGTCTCTTTTTTTGGGTGCCCCCAGAGCGGGGTAGATGCTTCTCATGTGTCCCCAGGTCGGGGTGTATTCTTTTGCTTCTCATCACCCCAGATCGGGGTGTTTCTTCTCCAAGTGCACCTAGAGTGGAGTGTGCAGCTTTATCTGTTTCTTTTTTAAAGCCCCCACGCCAAGGTGTATTCTTCTCTTTCTTGTGCTCCCGAGGCGGGATGGGTTCTCCTCATGCGCCCCCCGTGGCGGGGGGTAGATCCTTCATGGTTCCTATGCCCCCCAGGCAGGGTGTAAATTCTTGTTTTTATACCCCTCATGCGGGGCGCGTTTCGTTTGCTTCATACGCCCCCATGGTGGGGTACATTTCTTCTTCGAATGCCCTTAAATCAGGGTTTGTTCTTTGTGACTTCTACGCCCCCGGGGACGAGGTGTTCTCCTTCTTCAAATGCCCCAAAGCCCGGGGTTTATTCTTTTGCTTCTTCTATCCCCGGGGACGAGGTGTATCTTCTACTTATCATGTCCCCAGAGTGGGGTATGTTTGGCCTCCGGTGCACCCAAGGCCGATGCGTTGTTATTGCTATTTTTTTTGTGTCCCCCTAGCTCGGGGTATAACTTCTTGCTTCTCATGTCCCTAAGCCGGGGTGGATCCTTGCTTCTTATGTCCCAGAGCGGGGTGAATTCCTGCTTCTTATGTCCCTAAGCGGGGTGAATTCTCTGGTTCTTGCGCCCTCCCAGGGCAGAGTGTATTTCCCTTCACATGCCCCCGACACGGGGTATATCTCTTGCTTCTCATGCCCTCATTGTGGGGTGTAGTTCTTCTTCAAATGCCCCTGAGCCGGGGAGTCTCCTCTATGGCTTCTATGCCCCAGTGGCGGGGTGTATGCTGCTTCATATGCCCCCAGAGCGGGGATGTATGTTGCTTCATATGCCCCCAGAGAGGGGATGTATTCGCTTCTAATGCCCCCATGGCGGGGTATGTTCTTAGCTTCTTATGCCCCCAAGGTGGGGTGTGTTTTGCGTCTTGTGCCCTCGAGGTGGGGTGAATTTCTTTCTTTGTATGCCCCCAGTCCGGGGTGTGGTTCCTTTTTTTTTTGAGTGTCCCCAGGCCGGGGTGAATTCTTTTCTTCTTATGCCCCCATGGCGGAGTATGTCTTTTGCTTCATGTGCCCCCAGGCTGGGATGTATTCTGTTTCTAGTGCCCCCAGAGTGGAGTGTGGTGCTGCTTCCGATGCCCCCAAGGCGGGGTGTAATTCTTGCTTCCTATGCCCCCGAGGCGGGGTGAACTCTTCTTTTTTTGCTTATGTGCTCCCATATCGGGGTGTATTCCTTTCTTCATATGCTCCCCCAAACTGGGGAATGTTGTTCGTTCTGCTTCAAATGCCCCCAAAGGGGGGTGTGCGTGTTGCTTCGTGGACCCCGAGGCCGGGATGTATTCCTTCTTCAAATGCTCCTAAGCTGGGTGGATTCTCTTTTCTTCTTATGCCCCCAAGGTGGGATGTAGCTTCTTCAAATACCCCTAAGCCGGAGCGTATTCTTTATGGCTTCTATGCTCCCGGGCAGGGTATGTCTTTTGCTTCAAATACCTCTAGGCCGGGGTGGACTTCTCTTCATATGCCCCTGAATCAGGGCGTGTTCTTTATAGCTTCCAGGCCCTCAAGACGAGGTATGCTTCTTCTTCAAATACCCCTAAGACGGGGGTGTGATTCTTGACTTCATATGCCCTCAAGGCGGGGTGTATTCTTCTGCTTCCTCTGCCCCAGAGTGGGGTATACTTCTCTTTGTATTCCCATAAGCCAGGGTACATTCTTTTCGCTTCATGTGCCCCCAGGGTGGAGTGCGCCTTCCACTTTTTATGCCCCCGGGATGGAGTGTATTCTCTTCATATACCCCGGGCATGGGGGTGTATCTTTGTTGCCCGTTGTGCCCCCAAAGGGAGGTGTATTTCTTTTCATATGCCCCGGACACCGGGTGTATCTTTGCTTTTTTTTTGTGCCCCCGAGGGGGATTCTTCTTCTTCTGCCCCGACACGCTGGGGGATGTTTGCCTCTTGTGCACCCAAAGTGGGATGTGTTCGCGATGGCTCCTGTGCCCCCGTTGGCAGGGTGTATGCTTCTTCTTCAGATTCCCCTAAGGCGGGGTGTATTCTCTGTTGCTTCATGTACCCCCGACTCGGGGTGGACTCTCCTCATGTGCCCCCATGGCGGGGCGTACTCTCTTTATGTGCCTCCAGGAGCGGGGTGTGGTCCTTTCTTCGAGTGTCCCTAGGTCGGGGTATCTTTCTTCTTCAAATACCCCTAAGCCAGGGTGCAACTCTATTTCTTCTTATGTCCCCAGGTCGGGGCGGATTCTTCTTCAAATGCCCCGAAGCCGGGGTGTAGCTTTTGCTTTGTGCCCCTCAGTCGGGGCAGATTCTCGTCATGTGCCCCTGGAATGGGGTATATCTCTCTTTTTTTTTTGTGCCCCCCCCTGTGGCAGGGTACATCTCTTCTTCTTATCCCCCATGGGGGGGGTATGTGCATGCTCCCTTTGGGAGTGGTGGTCGTGCTTGGCCTCATTGCTATAAAGCCTTCCCCGCAGCGGGCAGCAATTCATCAAGCTACAGTCGCGGCCTGCCGGGTCTTTTAACAACCGCTCGAGGGGCTGTTTTGTGTCGGATGGAGGCAGTAGGAAGGAGAAACGGGCGGGATGCCGGGTTTCTTCTTGCTCTTTTAGTCGGTGATGCTGGCAACTTTTCTTCCTTTCTTCTTTCCTTCTCCTCTTTTTTTCTCTTTTTTTTCTCTTCTCTTCTTCTTGTATGATTGACCAGGGTGGAGGTGCAGGAGAGCGCTCACCCCTCAAGGAGGGGACGAGTGGTTCACTCTACCGCATCAACCCCGCAGTGGTAATCATTGTTCGGCACGGGTGTCGACGGATATGGCCATGCAACCCTCTCTCGCCAATTCTTTCTCCTCTTCTTCTTTTTTGCTTCTTTCTTTTCTACTTTTCTTCTTTTCTCTTTCTTCTTTCTTCTTTTCTTCTTTCCTTCTTCTCTTTCCTCTTGAGGAAAAGGGGGTTTGGTCTCCCTCCCTTCTCTTCTCTTTCTCTTCTTTTCTTTTATAACAGCCCCCATGATTCCTGGAAGCCGCATATGCTTCGAAGCAACGTCCTCGAGGCCACGAAGGCAGCTGCACCGAGTCTGGCTCTCTTTTTTTATAGGACTGGCGAAGACAGCACCTGCAATTCATCAAAGCAGGCAAACATCGTTTATTAGGGGGCCATGAGGCCCTGAATCTCGGCGAAGAGATGAAGGGTGGTTCAGTCCCACCTGGCGTGCCAGACTTGTGGACGCACTTTTCGTCACGCTCATTGTTTGTTCTTAAGTCGTTATTCGGATGGTTTATTCGTTTATTAAGTGCGTGGGCGTGCCAGTCACAAAGTGACGATTTATTCGGGCTCCGAAGAGCCCATGGTGCGCTCGATCTGACTCAGTCAGACGATTGTGTGGTTCGTGTCGGGATCAAAACCCGCCGCGCCATAAAGGTCACGGCGTCATTTACATCCCCCATACGAGGGAACACCCTTGATTAATCATCGGGATTCAGGGCCTCATGGCCAAGAAATTAATTGCATGAAAGGTCTATTACGAGGTATTGAAATCCTCGCGCGGGGGTGAGAAGAAAACCATTCGCGGTCATGTCAGTCGTGTACTGACCATTTAATGTTCAGACGAATGTCCGGCTCGAGAAAATCACAGTTGTCGCGGGAAAATCGAAACGCATGTGTGCCGAGGTACGGCAAATTTATTGTTCGGAAGAGTGGAGAACGTTCGGCTGAGCCTCGGCTGGAGCAGTCAAAAACCAGTAAATCTGTTGGCCTGGTGCAAGAGCAATCTGCGACCATACTGCGGTGGGCCCCCCGCGGTCAAAACAAGACTTGCATGAGCGTCATTAATATTTCCGGTGCAAGAGGGCAACGAGGGAATATCCCTTGAATCGGCTGAAAGCCCTGTGTCTAGGGAAGCGGACGTTCGAAACGTGTCGGTCATTCGGGAGACCGTTTAATATTCGGACGGGTGTCCGGCTTGAGAATATCATAATCGTCGCAGGAGGACCTGGAACATATGTATGACCGTGATACGGCAAATACGTTATTCCGAGACACTGAAAACCCTCGGTTAAATCTCGGTTAGTGTAGCAGGAAACTAGCGAATTTATTGGCCCGGTGCGAGATCGAGTCGGGACCATACCGGGGGCGCCTCCCGCGGTCCAAACGGGGCTTGCGTGGGCATTGTTAATATTTCCGATGCCGAAGGGCAGCGGGAAAGTGTCCCGGGACTAGATTCCAAAATAAAGACGCATACCGAGATGGCTGGCTATAGGCCTAAGATGTGGGTCAGGCAATGACCATGACTAGGGCGAACCTGTGGTCTAAGCATGACTCACGAAGGTCCTATTGATGTTCCCACGCGTAGGGTTCGGGGATGACGAGAGCCGTCTCGTTCCATCCAGATTGTGTTGGTCGTTCATGGACCACTCTATGTTCGGATAAAGATCCGTATTGAAGGCGCGACGTAAACGGAAAATAAACCCGTATAAATGTATGTCGAGTTTACGGCAATATCAATGAGAGAGCGGGAACGAATCCCAACGGGAAAGCATCAGGTTTGATAGACTATAGGCCCAAAGCAATATCGGATTACGACCGTATTGGGATGGCTCCCAAGGTCCGAATCCAACTTGGAGGGGGCGGCGTCAATGTTCCCTTTATACCGGGTCTTGAGGAGAATGAGGCTGTGGAGCGGAGCTCATCATTTATTATTATTATTTACATTTCTATCATTACTATTTGTTATTCCTTTATTTTTTTTCTAGTGAGTTTGTTATTATTGTTCATTTATTATTATTATTTGTTATTATTATCTACTTATTTATTTATTATATTCTTTTTATTGAATCGATAATTATTATTACTTATTTCCCCTTTTTTATTATTATAATTTTATCATTATTATTATTATTTATCCCCCCCTTTTTATGAGTCCGTTATGATTGTTATTGCTTGTTGCATTCGGCATGTGTGTGGAGAGGGCAGAGGAGAGTGTCGCTGAAGATTAGGAAGTGTGTCGCTAGGGAGCTGAGAGCGCACCGCTGAAGGATCTGGGGGTGTACCGCTGAAGGATAAAGGGGTGTGTACCGCTGGACGGTAAAGGGGGGTGTACCGCTGGAGGACTAATGGGTGTACCGCTGGAAGGTAAAGGGGTGTACCGCTGGAGGGTTTAAGCTATACCGCTGGAGGGTTGAAGGTTGTACCTTTAGTTGATTAGAATGTTTTATTGTTGTTGATTTCATTTGTTTGTTGCTTTCTCTTTGTCTTTTAATTCGTTATTGCCCCATTTGTTTGTTACTTCATTTTGTCCTCTTAATATGTTATCGTTTCTAACGAAAATTCGGCAGCATCTCCGCTTGACCCGAGCGTAAGGGAGATACAGGGAACGCGCCCACATGGAGTGGCGGAACCCGACAATTGGAGGTGGGCGTCCAAGAGCGGCAACACCTTAATAAAACCTCGAAAAACTCGGAGGGGACGACAGACGGGAAACACTGGGCTAATGCAGCCTAAGGATACCCTGACTGGAAGGGAGAGGGCTAGGTGTGCCGCTGAGGTAGCCAAGGGTGTACCGCTGAGCGGGCCAACAGGGGAGTTGTGCCGCTGAGGCAGCCAAGGGTGTACCGCTGAGTAGGCCAATAGGGGAGGTGTGCCGCTGAGGCGGCCAAGGGTGGTGTGATGACCGGGGGCTTGAATAGGTGTGTGCCTACCGTGGCTTCTGGAGGAAAGGCTGAAAAGCCTCCTAGCCAGTGGACGAGTCCCAGCAGCTAGGCGAGGGTAGTGGGTGCTAGCGAACCCATAGAGGGAAGAGGTGAGGTAACGCTCACGCCATAGAAGACCAACAAAAGGGGAGGAGCCAGTCTTACACTGGTGAGTCAAGAACACCACACGTTGAGCTGAGCTGACCAATGGCACAAGGGGCAATCATAACGAAGCTTGAAAGTCGGGGTGAAAATGTGAACCACAGACGAACGATGAGGAGAAAACAACGGCGGAGGCTAGGCATAACAAACTGACAGAGTGCATTCCATTCACGGAGAACCATGGCCAATACATTGCAAGGGGAAGGAAAAGACAAACAAAAGAAACAAGAAAATACAATGTGGGGAGGGAAATGGAGCAGAAGGGGAGGCTCCTCTCTTCTTCTCTTCTCTCTTTCCTCTCTTCTTCTCCTTCTCTCTTCACGCATACGGTGGTGGTCGAACAGGCCGGGGGGTGAGAGGTAGGAACCTCTTCTCTTCTTCTTCTTCTCTTGCTCTTCTTCTTCTCCTTCTTCTGCCCTCTTCGGAGAGCCAGCCCTGCCAGCCAGAGAGAGGGCCACCTTTTATATTTAATCCGGGGTTGGCCGCTTCGAAGGCCAAGCCTTCTTCTCCTCCTCCCTTTTTCTTTTCCCATCCAAAGCCATCAAGTGGCCTGTACATAGGGACAGCAGGAGGGAGCTGGTGTGCCTTCACCTGGTTGGCCGAGGTTGACGTCGATGGCCTGCTACCGCTACGCTGTCGGCCGGAGCACGAGCCTGCGGCATGAGCATTAAATGCTCTGTGCTTGAGTTAAAACAGAGCATCGTAATGAGATGGGACGTTGTGCCGCTGGGGGGCCAAACAAGTGTGCCGCTGAAGGGCCGAACAAGCACCCGAGGGTGTGCTGTTGGAGGGCACGAGAGGGTGTGCCGTTGGAGGGCACTTGAGGGTGTGCCGCTGGGGCTTTCAGGGGTGTGCCGTGGAAGGGCCAACGGTTGTGCCGGGCAGAGGCTCCACAGAGCGTGCCGCTAGAGGTTCAACAAGGTGTGCTAGGGAAGGGCCTCGCAGGGTGTGCCGTTGGGAGGCTGTGCCGCTGAGAGGGCTTAGAGGGCATGCCGGATGGAGGCACGGGGAGTGTGCCACTGGGGCTTGTTTGGTGTGCCGTTGAAGGCACTTCGAAGTGTGTCGCAGGGGCTTTCTTTTCTTCTTTTCTTCTTCTCATCTTCTCTTCTCTTTTTTCTTTCTCTTCTTCTTCTTCTTCTCTTCACTCTGGATCGTGCAGACTCTGTCTCTGCTCTTCTTCAGGACTTCTGCCTATTCGATCAGTCTTCTTCAGACAAAGGAGTCCTCCTTATATAGCAGTTCCAGCAGGAGCAGCACTGGGCGCGTGTCTTCCACAGTTCCCGCCCAATTATTTTGGCCACGTGTCATCATCCTGTCAGCCCTTCCAGCCTCGGATCACGTGCCATTCTTAAGCTTCACGAGAAGTACCTGTCAGACAGACGAAAGGAACATCAGTTTAAGTCTAACAGCTTGTACAGACTTTGTGAAGGCAATGCAGTGTGTAGACTTTGCAATGCGAAGACAAGGCATGTACAGACTTCACGTTGTGAATGCAAAGCTAAAGCATGTACATACTCTGAATGCTTGAAGCACAGAATGCACTGGCTATAGTTATGAGTGTATAGACTATGCTGCAGTATGCATATGGTGAAGTATGTACATTGACGATGAATACTCAGGCATGCGAAATGAGTGTATAGACTCTGCGTGCAATGTATGAACAATGTACAGACTCTGTGAATGAAGCACACAGGCTGTACAGACTTGTGCTAATGCTGCAAGTGGACAGTGTATAGACTTCAGCTCGTGCAAGCAGAGCCAATGTATAGACTTGGCGTTTGTGCAAGCAGAACGATGTATAGACTTTGTGTTGTGAACACAGGCTGTACAGACTTTTAGTGAAGCATGCACAAGATGCAATAAATGTACAGACTTAGAGTTCGTGCATGCTACAGTGCCAATGTATGGACTTAGTGTACCGTAGGGCAGACAATGTCTAGACTTTGAAAGCTAGAACACGAACAGGCTGCAATGTATAGACTTGGATTGAGACGATGCATGAGACGTGCGATGTACAAACTCTGAGTGAGATGATGGAGTGTATAGACTTAGATAGACTTCGCTAGCGTGGAATGTGCAGACTTCATCCAATGCAACGTACAGACTTTAGAAAGGAATGTGCAGACTTGGTGCATGAAGCAAGCCAATGAGGAATGTATAGACTTTCACAATGTATGGACTTGCCAAAGGAGTGATGCATGAGCATGCAATCAATGTATAGACTTAGCCAAGACAACTAGACGATGTACAGACTTGAGCAAAACGAGGTCTGTACAGACTTGAGAGTTCACAATGTATAGACTTATGAGTGCAACATAGGTAAAGCTACCAATGTATAGACTTATAAGTGTGTGCGACCAGACAGTGTTCAGACTTCATGCACAGGCTGTACAGACTTCAACTCAGCTGCGATGTATAGACTTAGCATATGCATGAGACGCTAAGTGAGACGGACGATGTATAGACTTAGCTGATGCAGACTTAGTCCAATGTACAGACTTTCCTGGCTGATGCATAGACTTTAAGGTATGCAGAGAGACGATGCATGAGACGATGCGATGTACAGACTTAACATAAGATGCTGAATGAGACGGTAGGCTGTACAGACTTCAATTCAAATGATGCAATGTATGAACAAGAAGACGATGTACAGACTTTGAACGTGAATGATGCAGCGATGTATAGACTTTGCATATGTTCATGCTAAGGACGCTGTACAGACTTGATACCAATGTACAGACTTGCTATGCTTACGCATGGACCAAGTCTGTATAGACTTTGACCTTATGTAATGTGCAAACGTTGTACAGACTTTCTAACAGACACATGCAGCAACTGTTAATGCACTGATGCAGAGTGCGAATAAACAGAGAAAGCAAATGCAATGAGCTCACTGTAATGAATGCACCTGTGATACTCTCACTGTGTTGCTATCATCAAAACAAAATACATAAGCTTGTGCCTAAGGGGCACAACATAGAACACTGCATTCTCCACAGAACAGATCAAACATAGATCAGACATATGCATTCATGTGATGGCTCAATGTGTTATTCTTAGCAAAACAATATGGTGACTCATTCATGTTGCTATCATTAAAACACCACATTATCATCAAAGCACAAGGGGCACAACACCCTTCTTTATTCCCCTGTACGTGAACATGGGGTGAGAAATTTTTAGTGTCCACACTGGCACAAAACCTAGGGGCGTAGATTCCCTTCGACACTAGACCTTCATCAAACTAGCAAATCCTCTATGGGATCAACCCGCAGGAGACTCCCCTCAATAACTCAAGTAATTAATTGGGGCTTCTTGGAGGAGGATATATAGATGTAATTAATATCCCTCATTTGAACATTCTGGCCAGGAGGTGCCGGAATTTTATGAAAGACCTACTTTGAGTTTGGAACAAAAGTTCGCAATAGTGGTTGTACCTTGAGAGTATAGTTCAAGTGTTGAACCGATATATATAAGATGGCAAAAGTTATAAATTTAGATATAATTTGACTTACATCTTAAGTAAAGTGCACGATAAAAAAAAAGGGCCAAACAACCAAAAAATTATAAAAAGGGATAAGAGAATATATATATATATATATATATACTAGTCAAAGTAACGCGCTGTGCATATGGATTTTATTTAGATTTTTTCAAATTATAATAACACTACGATTGAGTGCAAAATTCATACATCGACAGATAGATTCAAATAACTTTCCTTGGTAGCCTAATGCTCGGTTCACGGTTCACAATCTTGGTTCACAATCTATCTATGACATATATTATTCCAAAATGTACATGCCCAATTGATTCAGAAGGGCACTAATCTCCTGGACTTCATTATGTAGCGTCCCGCCAGGTACAAATTCATGCACCAGACCATGTACATCAATCATACTAGAGTTCGATTTCCTCCTCACCCTCCTCTCCTTCGTCATCTCTCTCACCTTGATGGAATCCATGTATGCACCAGTTCCTGGTTATGCATTTGCTAGAAGTAGGTATCCCCCGCTGTCCCAAGGATCCAACTCCTTTATCTCTGTTGCAGCTCGTGCTCCAATATCTACATTCCCATTGCTACTACATGCTGCCGTGGATGAAGGGTACTCTGACTGCCGCCGTGGGGGACTGCTCACCTGCGGAGGGGGTTGATGAAGAATGCGACGAGGGAGGCAAGAGCATAGTGGCAATCGGCATAGGGAGCGAGGCGGACCCAGACGCTGGGCTCCGGGTGGGTGCCTCGGTTGCGAGGGCCCCTCGGCGAGCGAGATCATAGCGAGGAGAATCGTCGCCAGGTGGAGCGCAAGGGGAGCACTGTTGCAGTGGGCGGGGGCCATCTCTGACTGCGGCTTAATTGGGGTTTCGGCGACTGGGGCGTGGGGAAGGAGGGGGAGGAGCAAGAGAAGGGAGGGTAGGGCCCGATTTACATGGGAGACGGTGCAACTAGTTTACGGGAAAGAAGTCAACCTTCTATAGAGACAGTTGTGAATGGGGAACTTGAGTTCGTGCAAGATGATCGAAAGTGGGCAAAACAGTAGAGAACACGGTGGAGTTTCGAACCGAACCGGGTTAAAAACCCCCCAACCAATTAAACCGGCGACAAAAAACCCACTAATTCTCTTATAGTTTATGTTATAGATGTAAGTTCATGTCAATAGGTATAACTTTCTGATTATATGATCCAGTAGAGGTAGAAAAATGGTCCCTAGACCTCGTACCACACTTTTAAAATTTATTTCTTGGGGAAGAGCCACTAGTCACCCGTGGAAGTCTGTAAACACTAGAATGACGGTGTCAGAAGGAGCCCTGGGCATTTTCCCAGGGAACAACCCTCCGATGCTTAAGTTAGGTTCACACTTGGAAGAAGACTATCAGGGGGAGAGAGGGGAGAGAGGGCGTAGGAACAGAGTGGACAAGCCTGGGTGTACGAATAGGGGCTCCTAAAGTGCTCGCCGCGTCTGGTGAGTGCTCGGAGAGTGCTCGCAGGGCCTAGAGTGTGCTCGGAGAGCCTCGAGAGTGCTTGGAGCGATGGGCACAAGTCTCGTTTCTCTCTGCCTGAGTCTGTGTGTGCACATCTCTCTCTATATGTCTGTGTGTCTCCTTTTTTCTGGGCGTCTGATCGGGGGCCTATTTATATAGGTAGTCCTGGCGGTGAGGATCCGTTCTCAGTGGGGAAAGGACGTAGGTCGTGAAGTAACGTCTCCTTGATCATGGGGAGAGTTGCCCGTTGTGCACCTGCCTATTCGGGAAGAGGGGCCTTGTGGCGAGAATCACGACGCTATGGGCGTGACCTCGTCCCTGCTGGGGAAGGGTCTATAATGGCGGAGGTAACGTTCGGTGACTGGCGAGTTTTTCGGCGCCCGAGATGCTCACGTCGATCTCTCCCGTGCGCTAGCGAATCTTTCGTGGGCCTCAGCCCGGCCGCACGACTTGGGCTCCAGATCGTCGGGCGATCTGCCTCGGGTCTGACTGGGCCG
This sequence comes from Amorphophallus konjac, assembly GCA_022559845.1. NCBI lineage: Eukaryota > Viridiplantae > Streptophyta > Magnoliopsida > Alismatales > Araceae > Amorphophallus > Amorphophallus konjac. Next base: position 13,623,326 of record CM040125.1, read on the forward strand.
GGCTGCCGTGAGTCTGCCGCTGATGGGCTGCACTAGGCATGACAGATTTTACCCTCCTCAGATCTCATGATGCATGGGACATGTGTTCAATTGTAGAAGTTGTTGACTCTTGTTGAAGTTTTTGGATCATCAAACTAAAATACCCTTAAACAGTCTAGGAGAGAATTATTTCAATATTTTAATATGTCATCATGTTTTAAAAAGGTCAGTCAACTCAAACATAAGACAGTCAGAGTTCTTATGGCAATGAGGGGACCATTTTAATATTCCAATGTGTCTTCACATGTACAAGTTAGTAAGCTCTATCATGTAAATGATCACAAATCAATACTGGATACACAAGTACCCTATAATTTAAAAACATGGCCATGTGTCCTTTTTCTATCTTTGATCAATGCAAAATTAAACTTTAATATCATAAAGATTAAACAGGACACCACCACTCTCTTAATATTCTTTTTCTATCTTTCAATCACTACGAAACTATAAATTGTTCAGATGCTATAATTAATTTAACTAAAGCCGCGGATTCTTCCCCCAGAACCAGAATGCCCCCCCCCCCCCTCTTACGTGTTCGGCACGGTCCGGAGGCCCGCCACCCACACACAGGGCTCCCTACAAGACAAGCGCCACCCACTTGACGGGGGAGGGCGCGCTTCTTCGGCCTCATCGATGCTCGCCGACAGCACAGGAAAGTGGGAGGGAAGCTCCGGCCGTCGCCACTGTGCCTGCCCCTGACAAGCTTTCCCGGGTCGATCACATGGCCTCACTGGTCGCCCATCGATGTCGCCACGCTAAGCCACCTTCTCTATCCACGCAGCCTACGCCTGCTGCAGCGTACATGCCCTGGTTTTCAAATTCTCGCTCCCCCCCTGCATCGGAAAAGATACAAACTTCCAGTTCAGAGAGCCCCTTACGACGCCCCCCCCCCTCTGTGTCTCCCCCACCCTTGCTGCAGTGACATTGCCGAAGAGCCTGTTACCCTGTTCCAACCTGCTGGGTTTCCCCCTCAAATCCACAGCCCCCGACATGACCTTTCAAATTCGGAGTGGGGCACCCAGTGTGGGGATGCAGCAACAAAGTTCTGCCAGGGCCTTGTCTTCTCCTCTCATGTGGGCTAGTGCTTCCCCAGATTCCTCCGCCTCCTCATGTTTGTGTGCGTGTGTATATAAGCGCTGCTGCCGGGGGCTTCCCTGGGACCCGTTGCGAGGGGGCGCCCGATCGGCGATGGGGAACTGCACCGTCAGGGGCACCACGGTGGGCTGCTCCGTGAAGGGAGCCGCCGTGAGCTGCTCGTCGCACAGGGCCACCGCCGTCGCCCACGTTCGGGTGGTCACTGACACTGGTCGAGTCATCGAGTTCGAGGGCCCCGTCCCCGCCGGGGACGTCCTCGTCGGCTTCCCAAGGCACGGCATCTTCCGGCAGGGGAACATCTCCTCCCCCTTGCACCGCCACGAGCAGCTCCAGAACGGCCGGTTATATTATCTCCTCCCCCTGGAGAGGAAGCGGACAAGCCACGAACACCTGGTGGAGGACCCCGACGTGGACGATGGAGCTTCCGGCGCTTTCAGAGAGGACCTCCAGTTCTCATCGGGGATGGTCTGCGAGCACGTGAAGAGTCTCGAGGTGCTGCCTCCGCAGATGAATGGCATCTGGCGGGTCAAGATGGCGATCAGTGCCGAACGGCTTGCGGGCATCCTGTCGGAGCAGGTGAACGCAGAGGCTCTCATCGAGAGGATGCGGATGCTGGCGATCACGGCGGAGGCCGTGCCCGCACATGCCAAGCTGCAGAGAGGTGGTGCTGCCGGGTGGAAGCCCTCCGCGGTGGCCCTTCCCATGGCGTCCAAGGTACGGCCTTGTGATCGCATGCAGTGACCTCTGAGGGGTGCCCATGCACCGAGCCAACTGCGTGTGTGCGTGTGCGCGCGTGTGCAGCTCCATCGGCCCTTCTCTTTCCCTGCTGGTCACTAGGTCCTTGCTGCCTGCCCAGCAAGAACGTTGGTGTGGTGAATGGGTATACTCCTATCCTCCGCATGCAACTCGTAGTACGTTCCAGATCAGATCCCCACAACTGGTGTGAAGTTGTGCCATCTACCCATAAAAACTAATCTGTAGTATTCTGTATAATTTCGGCAACGTTCCCCCCCTCCCCACGTTATGTATTACATGAAAACTTTCATATATAAATTCTTCATGTCGAAGAACAACAGCACGTACGTATGTGGCATCTCCAAGTGCAGAAAGTGTGTACAAAGGAACGTACATGGCTGTGAGAGAAGCAGCAACTCATTCTTTCTTTGTTCCTTTTAAAGGGGAAATAGTGCGAAGATAAGAGATTTTGAGAAGAAGGGTGTTCTCTGTGTATTGTTCCAGAGACACCGAAGGGTTGCATATAACGCAAGGTTGTTCATAGAGTACAGGAGTATTGTTACAGATATACAAGACTAACATTATCCTCTGGCTGACGTAGTGATATGTTGTTGAGTAGTTAGCTGCGCTGATATCCTCCTGCAAGTTGAAGAATCCATAGGCTGGAGATTCAACTTGTCACGAAGAAATTGAAATCTGGATGTGGCTAATGGCTTGGTAAGTATATCTGCAATTTGATCTTTAGTGGATGGAAACTTCACATGTACGTAGTAGGCGCCGAGCCACCTGATCACGGACAAAGTGAAAGTCTATCTCAATGTGTTTAGTGCGGGCATGAAACAGAGGGTTAGCAGTGAGACAGGTTGCTCCTAGGTTGTCACACCATAAGATAGGGGGCGCAGTTGGAATAAAGCCAAGTTCTTGAAGGAGAGATTGAAGCCAGATTACCTCTACAGTAGCATTTGCTAAGGACCTATATTCAGCTTCAGTGGATGACCGAGCAACAGTGTGTTGCTTGCGGGCTGACCATGAAATTAAAGTGCCACCCATAAAAATTGCATAGCCACCGGTTGATCGACGATCGTGTGGGCATCCTGCCCAGTCTGCATCAGAGAAGGCCTGCAGCTATTGAGATGGAGTACGACACATGAGAAGACCAAGTGAAGGTGTGCCCTTGATATAACGCAGGATACGCTTGACAACCTGCCAGTGATCCTCACGGGGTTCTTGCATAAAGTGACAAATCTTGTTCACTACATAATTGGTGATATCTGGCCGTGTCATGGTTAGATATTGAAGCGCTCCTACGTACAGTGCTGCGATACATATGGGGATCAACCACAAGTTGGTTGCAGTGTTGAGAGAGTGTGTGAGATGTACTCATTGGTGTGCAAACAGGCTTTACATTCAGCATATGTGTGGTGAAGTAAATTTGAAACATAGCGTTGTTGGGACAGAAGAAGACCTGAGTTGGTATGTGTAACTTCCACACCCCAAAAATAATGTAGAGGGCCGAGATCCTTCCATGCAAACTCAGAGCTTAGCTGGGTAATGAGTGAAGTGATAGCGGATGATTGAGAACTGAGGAGGGTAAATCCGGTTTAACCTAAGAATGGCCCAGTAACAGCAGGCTCACGACAGATAGCTCTCAAGAGAGTGCGCCTAAGAAGTGGACGTACGGGTGTGGCCCACTAAGAGGAGGCCCAGCCCAAAAGAGCATCGAATTCTACAAGGCGTAAGGGTTACGGCCCAAGCACAGTTATCGCCGGAGGACTCTCCGACGATCGACCGTTATCCCCGTGACGTCGGCCTTGACCCGATAACGGACGAGCACGCCCCACGAGCGCCGTAAGACTCGTCCCGGGACCAGCCAACGTCAGGGTAATCGCCCTCCAACTGAAAATTTCTACTGCTATAGCGGAGAAGCTTACTCTACTACGAACGCCCTCCCTCATCGAGGGATGAGGCCCCTCGCTCCAGGACAACCCCTATAAAGAGAAGAACAACAGAGAAGGCACATACGGTAGATTCTTCTACTAAACCCTACACGACTACGCAAGGGAAAAGAGCTACTGATCCTACGAGACAACGAGAGAGAAGCAGCCGCGACCAACGCTGAAAGGGAAACTCTTCTCCGGCGACCTTACCACCTAGCGAGCACTCTCCGAGTGAGCACTGGGAGCGGCGAGCACTCGCACTGAGGATCTACATGACCCTTTAGCCCTCCACTGCGATCTCCTTCTCTCTCTCCATTCGCTCTTCTCTGTTCTTCATTAAACCGTTGCTGACTTAAACATCAGAGGGTTGTCCCCTATGGTAACACCCGGGACTCCTTCTGACGCCTTCCTGGCTTCTGGTGTTTGCAGGCTTCCACGGGCGCGAGACGACTTCCCCAACAAATAAATAGAGAAGCTGGTACGTGGCCTAGGAATAATTTTTCTGCCTCTACACTTCTTGGCGCCGTCTGTGGGAATCTCGAGCAGAAAGTTATGGCGCCCCGTGGAAGCCTCCACAACGCTAGCAACCGGGGACGTGGCTCCCACCAGGGACCCAGCTCCCGCCGGGGATCGTAGGAAGCTTCCTCTGCTCATCCCCAACGAGAGGTCACCCCGGGTGACCTAGATGAAATCCGCCAGTAGATCCGAGCCCTGATGGAGTTCTGCCAGGAGCTTCGGAACCAGCGGATCGAGCCCCAGCGCGCCCTACCCGAGCAACGGGAGGACGGGAGGGGACACACCAGGGAGAACCCCCACCAAGTACGCGAGGCATCCCACGCCTCCGTCGTCAGGACCCGACGATCGCGCTTCCAGCCCGCACCAAGGGTGCGCAGCCCACTGCATTCCAACCCGGAGATGGATCGCCGGCTCCAGCACTTCGACGAGATCGAGGACAAAGCCCGATACCTAGATGACGTCCTCTTGGCAGCTAAGAATCGTGGCCTGATCGATGATGACATGGACTTCCACGCTCCCTTCTCTAGGGAGATCATGGAAGCCCCCATCCCGCCAAAGCTTCAGCTGCCGTCATTCACCTCCTATGACGGCACCACCGACCCGGTCGACCACATGCACAGCTTCGAGTCCCACTTGGTGTTTCACCGGGCCTCGGACACTGTGAAGTGCCTGGCGTTCATGACGACCCTCCGGGAGAACGTCCGGGCCTGGTTCGAGTCCCTACCGGTCGGGACCATCTCCTCCTTCCAGCAGCTCAAGAAGTTGTTCAAGAGAACTTTATCGGCTGCCGAAAGGTAGCCAAGTCTGCGGTGACCCTGCTCGCCCTCAGGTAGGAGAAAGAAGAGACGCTGTGGGACTTCATCTCCCGCTTCCGCTCGGAGGCACTCCGCATTCCCCACCTCGACGTCAGCATAGCGACCACGGCCCTCACCCAGGGGACGCGAGACCACATCCTCCGGCGTGCCCCCGGAGTTGAAGCCCCAACGACACTCCCCGACCTCCTCGCACTAGCTCAAAAGCATGCACACTGCGAAGAGAATACTGCGGCCCTAGGCCGCGCAGCCAGGTCTGATCGGCCCGATCACAAGAGGTCCGCCGACCCACCGCGAGAGGGCCGGAACAAACGGGAGCGACGCGACGGGGAACGCCACGACCGTCCCGAGAAGGAAAGGGGCGCTTATCGTCACTACACGCCCCTAACAGCTCCACCCGACCAGATCCTGATGGAGATCCGCGAGGAGCCCTTCCTCAAGTGGCCTTCCCAGATGAAGTCAGATCGAGCACGAGGAGCAAGAAGAAGTTCTGCCATTACCATCGCGATCACGGCCACGACACCGCCGACTGCATCAACTTGAAGGACGCCATCGAGGACCTTGTCCGCCGAGGACTCCTCGACAAATTCCTCGCCAAAGCCGCCTAGAGGGACAGAAGACGCCCCCGCCGATCGACAACTGGCCCAACGGAAAGGAGGTCATGATGATCTCTGGGGGACCGGCCGGGGGGGGGGATAGAGCAAGCCGTCGACGACGATACGCATCGACTATCCACGCTGTGGACCAAGGCGACAACACCCGACGAGGGGTTTCCACCCGTGGTCGTCTAGGAGACCCTATTGTTTTCTCCGAGGATGACCTGGAGGGTGTGACCACACCCCACTCTGATGCCTTGGTGGTTTCTGCCACCATAAACCAGTGTACCGTGCGTCGAATATTAGTCGATAATGGAATTGGACCGGATGTTATCGCGTACGACTGTCTTGTACTCATGGGTGTGGACCTCTCTCGACTGACGCCCTTACACACACCGCTATACGAATTCTCCTGTACTACAGTCCAACCAGAAGGGTGCATCTCGCTTCCGATCACATTTGGAACCACGCCAAAAGAGGTAACCTTCCTCGCCGACTTTACGGTTGTTCGGGCAATGACAGGATACAACACCATCATTGGTCGAGGAATCCTCGGCACGCTTCGAGGCGTCCCATCCTCCTATCATCAAAAACTCAAGTTCCCCACCCCTCGAAGGGTGGGGGAGGTTCGAAGGGACCAGAGGGAGTTCAGGAGATGCTACCTCATTTCGACTCGCGACTGGCATCCCGGAGAAGTACCACTAGAAAAGAAAGCAAGAACTGAAGATCCAGGTCCGAGCACGAGCGCGTCGGCCGAAGACTTGTACCTCATCCAGGTGGGGGGCGACCCCAATAAGACACTGAAGATCGACGCTGCTCTGACCGAGCAGAACAAGCAAGCCTACACGCGCTTCCTCACGACCAACCAAGATGTGTTCGCTTGGTCCGAGGACGAGCTACCCGGGATCCCACCAGAGGTCATCACCCACCAACTCAGGTTGGACCCCACTTGCCACCCGATATAGCAACGCCGATGGCCTTGCAACCCCGAGCGACAAACCGTCATCAGAGAGCAGGTGAGCAAGAAGCTACGCTCAGGACTGCTCAGACGCACTCAATATCCTGACTGGGTAGCTAACGTGGTCCTAGTCCCCAAGAGCAATGAGAAGTGGCGGATGTGCGTGGACTACACCAACCTCAACAAAGCCACGCCCAAAGACAACTTTCCCATGCCACGGATCGACCAACTAGTCGACGCCACGGTTGGGCATGAAATGCTAAGCTTCTTAGATGCCTACTCCGACTATCATCAGATCAGCATGCACAAGCCCGACCAAGACAAAATGGCATTCGTCACCGACCACGGCTTGTACTGCTACACCCGCATGCCGTTCGGGCTGAAGAACGCAGGGAGCAATGTACCAGCGCCTCGTCAACCATACATTCGACTCGCAGATCGGCCGTAACATGGAGGTGTACATCGACGACATGCTCGTAAAAAGCATCCAAGCCACCGAGCACTTGGGAGACTTGGCAGAGACCTTCGTCACCCTCAGGAGGTACAATATGAAGCTCAACCCGGCCAAATGTGTGTTCGGGGTGCGGTCAGGAAAGTTTCTGGGTTTTCTGGTTACCCACCGGGGAATCGAAGCCAACCCCGACCAGATTCAAGCAGTGTTGGAGATGCAGCGACCCAGGCGAGAAAGGGACGTGCAGTGCCTCACCGGCGCGTCGCTGCCTTGGCCAGGTTCCTATCTCGAGCCGCCGAGCGCTGCTTCCCCTTCTTCTGGCTGATTAAGCAAGCCAACCAAGCGCCAGAGAAGAAAGGCCAGACCGATTGGACCCAAGAATGCGAGCAGGCATTCGAAGAGCTAAAACGCTATCTGGTGACGCCTCCTGTCCTCGCCAAACCGTAGAAGGGAGAACATCTACTCCTGTACCTCTTTGTAACGCCGAGCACCATGAGTGCCATACTCACGTGTGAGGAGGCAGGCATCATGAAGGCCGTCTACTATGTCAGCCGAGCATTACAAGGGTCGGAATTCTGGTACTCGCGGACTGAAAAGTTCACCTTGGCACTTGTTACGGCTGCTCGTAAGCTACGGCCATACTTCTTAGCCCATCCCATCGTCGTCCTCACCGACCAACCACTACGACAAATTCTCCAGAACCCCGACGCCTCGAGAAGGCTGATCAAATGGGCGATCGAGTTGGGGGAGTTCGATGTTAAGTTTCGCCCAAGGACCGCAATCAAGGCTCGGGCCCTCGCCGACTTCGTCGCCGAATGCACCATACCTGCCGAGGACTCGCCAGAGCAATCTTCGGGACCTACATGGGAGTTATACGTCAATGGATCATCCTGTGCAGCGGGCAACGGAGCAGGATTGGTTCTGCTCTCACCTGAAGGAGTAGAACTCCAGTACGCCTTACGATTCAACTTCCCGACCACGAACAACGTGACCGAGTACGAGGCACTCCTCTCAGGGCTGCGCATGGCGAAACATTTGGGGGCATCCAGCGTACGAGCGTACAGTGACTCCATGCTTATTGCCAACCAGGTCCAAGGAGAGTTCGAGGCGCGCGAACCGACCATGATCAAATACTTGGAGAAGGCCAAGGCAGCGGCGAATGAATTCTCCCACTTTGAGGTGGTCCACAGTCCGCGGGGGGGAAATGTCCGAGCAGACACCCTATCTCGCCTGGCGTCAGCCACCGCAGTCTCCAACTCAAGGTCGGTCTTGATAGAAGAACTATCGGCGCCGAGCATGGACGAGCCAACATCCCAGGTAAACGCAATCGACTATGAGCTCTCTTGGATGGATCCTCTCTTGGACTTCCTCCTATGGCAACAGCTCCCAAATGACTATGCCGAGGCCCGGCGCACGCGAGCAAGAGCAGCCCACTTCACAATGGTGAACGGCCGGCTATACCGTCGCTCCCTCTCAACTCCATTACTAAAGTGCTTGTTCCCCACGGAAGCCAGCCAAGCTATCCAAGAGGTCCACGACGGACTCTGTGGGAGCAACGTAGGGGGACGAGCACTCGCTTGAACACTTATTTGACAGGGATACTGGTGGCCCACCTTACAACAGGACTGTCTTGAGTATGTTCGGAGGTGCCTACAGTGCCAGAGATATTCTCACCTACACCATCAGCCGGCTACACTGTAGCGACCCAGATTCCGGATACCCGGCATACCCGGTAGGACTACCGGATACGCGTGATACCGCATGGAACCCGCGGGGCCTCCCAAGAGCGGGAAAGCTCCGAAGGGAAAAAGGCACGTGTAGAGTACATTGAAGCCACAGAGATATAACAGAAGCAATTAAATTCATTAGATCGGTTTGCTAAAGTAGCAGAAATAAAATTACTTTTTAATTAACAGTTCAAATTAACAATTATATCCCAGAGTCAAGTCCAAAGCTAAAGACAACTAGTCTAGCATAGTACAGTCAACAGAAAGGAAAAACGTACCAAGAAGTCGGGGGCAGCCCGACGCAGGTACCAGCTGGCAGCAACGGCACGCAACGAGCACGCACACCAGGAACCACGCGGAAGCCGAACGAACAACGCCACCCCACCTGAAAGAGCAGGGGTGAGCCACGTGTCACTGGCTCAGTAGGGGTCACGCGGATCCCCACTGAAAAACATGCATTAACACGGAACAACAACGACAAAAACAGCAGGTGTAGCAAAGCAAGAAAAGCTACACTACAAAGCTGTAAAACTACGCTACAGGCAGTAGTAAGCAGACGGGAAGTAGGAGTAGGGAGCAAGTAAGAAAGGGGAAGAACCCGCGCCAGACAAGCGGCGGCCGAACTAACTTCGGCACCCCAAACTACTCCAAACAACAACAGAAGGGCGATTCTGACCTAGCAAAGTCAGAAGTTACCGATCTGTCGACCCGACACTAGGTCCAAAACGAAGACCTGCAAGGACGGATAAAACAACCACAACGGCCTACACGATTGGACCATCGTGTACGCAACCCCAGGCTCATCTTGGACACAGCCAAGAATAGACCACACAGCCAGGGAAGCAAATCTTGGGCAAGGCCAAGACTAGCCGACACGGAAAGGAGAACACCGGCTCCGAGAAACGCGAGAGTCGCCGGTCAAGTGATAGGAGTACCCTCACACTAGAAGAACAGCCAGATACGTCAACTGACGTCTTACACTGCGCCACAAGTGTCACGTCTACTAGACCGTGTGCAGCACAGAGGAGACTAGACACACCAAGAACCAGGTCCAAGGAACAACGACGTTCCAAGGAAAAACGGCACCTCACGGACACAAGACCGCAGTACCACGCTGCGGGTGACTAGTCAGGGTAACGCCCGTCGACGCAAGTCCTCAGTCCCTGACCACGTGTGCACACACTGACCACTACCTAGGCCAGGCCTCTAGCTAGTATTCCCCTCGGTAGGACGCTACCGTTGGCTAGGGCCCACGGAACTAGCTTAAAAACCGTATAATGGGAAACTGCCCGTCCACCACTCCCGGTGGGTGACGTACTAAAAAAAAGCCTACGTCACAGGCTACGACTAGTGGAGGTTCACAAGGCACAGACTCCAAAACACAAGTGCTAGAGTATAGACAGTCTACGGAAGCCCTGTCACACGTACTACGAAGCACCACTGGAAGTACAACCACTGCCAACCGACTCAGGACCAGGCAACTAGACCTACCACGTAACGATCCCGAGTCGAACGACTCAAAGGCAAGATCGTCACAGACAGCGGAACAAGCCGTCAATCGGTCTAATCCTAAGCCACGAGAAACGACACTCCGCAGAAAACAACTCACGCAGACCTGAGGGAACACTGGAGACCCTCAACACACCTGGACATGCAACCCAAGGTAACGCAGTACCTCGAGGCATCCATAACCAGTGTCTCGGACTGGACGAAAACCCCAAGACACCCACACGCAAGGTCGCCCGTCAACCGCTGGGTCACCCCGGGTAACCCAACTAAAGACACACACAAGAGTAGGATAGAGAATCCTACCACAAGCAAGAAGACTCCTGGCTATCTTACAACGTAGTCCTAGCCCTCATAGGACGTCAGGAGACATCCACGGGACAACGGGCAGACCACAAGGCCAAGCCAAGACAAGCAGAAATCGGAATCACGGAAATCGGAGCACAAGGCATGTAACGCACCACCCTTAGACCGCTACATGAACCTGACGGTCTAAGCCTAGGCCATTACACTCCACGCGACGGTCGGGGAACATGCTGTCACACACACCGCCCTAACCAACTCCTGAAACACAAAGGCATGTAACGGCCAGCACCGGACGCGTTACACCAGCCTGACGCGCCCGACCGGGGCCGTCAGGGCCAACAACCCTAAAACTCAAAACACACACGGACCATGTAACGTGCCAGACCGAACGCGTTACAGCCACCTAACGCGCCAGGGCAAGCGCGTCAGGGCCAGTAAAACCCAGAACAACAAATGGCTGAGAGGCATGTAACGGTCAGCAACAGACGCGTTACAATCACCTAACGCACGGGGACGAGGCAGTTAGAGACAACGACGCAACCACCCCAACTCAGCCAAAACAGCATCTAACGGCCTGGGGCAGGCGCGTTACACACACCTAACGCACGGGAGCACGGCCGTTAGGCGAACCGGCTCACTCGGTCAAACACGGTCAAACTGAACGTAACGGCCTGGGGCAGGCACGTTACGCACACCTGACGCGCTAGGGCAGACGCGCCAGGGGAATCGCCTCAAAAGGTCAACGTCAGTCAACCAGAATGTAACGGCCTGGGGCAGGCGCGTTACACTCACCTGACGCACAGGGGCAAGCGCGTTAGAGGAACCGACTTAACCCAAACATAAAACGACAAAATAGACGTAACGCGTCTCACGGGACGCGTCAGAGAGATGTGACGCGCCACCCCTGGGCCGTCACACTCTCAAAACCCCGAAGAACTCAAATCGACCCAGACGCTGTAACGGTCAATCGTGGGGCCGTCAGGGCATGTGACGGTCCCTGGAACGACCGCCACACCAGTTACGGCGGGAAAACAAAGGGTTGGCCAAATCGGCCCGTTCCACGCCTCATTCACGCCGAAGCGCAGGGGAAACAACCCTCGACGATGAAAAACAACATAAGAAGGCTAAAAAGCCCACATGCAAGCATCAAAACGCAAGATCGGGGCGATTCCAACGAATCAACCCTAAATGGGTCAACGATGTTCCCGGACTCCTACCGGCCTCGAATGACCACCGATCAACACAAAACTAGCATGGATGGGATCCTAACATCCCAACAGTAAGTTCAACACTAACCGAGCTACAAATGGTTGCCATTTTTCGGCGAACCCTACAAAACCCGAAAATCACGGTTTAGGCTAAACAAGCCCAAACTCGGCCATTTCCTTACCGAACGACGTGTAATGGCAGGGAAAAGGAGCAGGAGAAAGTGAGGAACCATCACCCTACCTCCACCGAAGAAACCGTGCCCCGAAGGGACTAAATCGCGCCGAAAACCACGCCGCGAGCTCGAACACCGGCTTTGAATCCACCGTTCGGGATCGCGCCAAAACCATTCCGATCCTCGCTCCATCACGCACCTCAACAGCTTCCCGACGTCGCCACCTCACCAACGGACCCCTCCGTCTGCAGCCGGAGGTGAGAAGGTGGGAGAACGAGAGAGAACGGGAGGGAGAGAGGCAAACGTGCGAATAAGGAGAGAGAAAGAGGAAAGGAAAAGAAAAAGGAAAAGAAAAGAAATTAGGAAATTTTCCTAATTTCTGAAAATTCCAAAAATGCGCCGAAAATGCGCAAATTCAGAAAAATACGCAAAAATAGTCGAAACGACCTGCTCGACGAGTACATCGTCGCTGTAGCATCCGCGAGTTGATGAACTGACAACCAAACTCACCGTAGGGTTCCGTAACTAGTACAAGAGAAAAACCCACACGGCTCGTAAAGCTCAACTCGGAAGCCACAAAAGTGAACCGAAACTCAACGAAACCAATCCAGAAGATCCAATGAAGATCCAGCAAGACCTACCAAGGATCCAGGGCATTACATCCTCCCCTCCTTTAAGGAATTTCGCCATCGAAATTAAGGACTAACAAAGGAGAAGCAGGGAAGAACAACCCAACAACACAACCATAAAAATAACACAAATCTCAAGAGAACACAATTCAGAGGAACACTGTCAGACCACAATCACGAGCACACGCTCTGGATCGAGCACGACACAAGTGGACACAAGTCCAACACCTCCGAAACAAGGCAACGTCGCTTACGTCTCACAGGACAGGAGACACGACTGCCACAACAATAGACAACCGACCGAGAAACACAACGACAGGCACAGCGAGTATCAGCTTAACCAAGGGAACACAATCTCCACAGCTGACAGCTCGATGACATCATCGGCTCCAGTGCCAAAGGCGACAGGGAACACCTGGCACACAGGACACCAACGACAACAGCAGCACCGGACCACAAACACAATCAAGTCAGTCCTCACTCAGATATTACATTCGATCGAGTCGCAAGCTAACTCTAGGAAAAGAGCACAGCAAGGCTAACCGACAAGACTTGGTCCACACAGAGACACAAAATCATAGAGAAACAGCACTTACAGAAACAACACAATGGCATCACCTGCAGGATTCCGGCTCCGCACAACACGCAGGGCCACAGAATACCACTGCAAGCAGGGTCATAACAAGGCACAAGAACAGCTGAGCACACGACCACAAGAAACGGGTCACGCATCAGACTGCTCACCAAGAGAAAACCCACAACAACAAGAAACGACAACAATCTCGGGGAATGTAACTCAAGGACCACCAACACGCCTCGAGAGCACAACACCCAAGAAAGAAATGCAGAGCAAAGGGTACTCAATCAGCAGGAATGCTGACAAATTCCCCAATACTCGCAAATGCCAATGCCAACACCAGAAAACCACCAACAATGGCACGGCAACAGACGACATCAAGGCACAAGAAGCCAAGACGAAGTCACATCGAGGAGAAACAGATCTCTCGACCAGTGGGTAGCCAACCCACACACTTTCGCTGCACTCTCAACAACGCACACAGACAACAGAACAACCTCGGTAGTCGCACCTCAGCACACACCAGGCGCTTTCGCAATCAATGAAGATCGCAAATAACACGCCACGAGTACCGATCTCGTGAACAACCGATCACAAGGAGCCTAAGTGCAACAGGAGAAGAGCACCAGCTTCAGCACAAAGCACAAGGAAAGCATCAATCTCAGCTTACCTTCACGTCCCGAAAATGATAAATGAGCCCTCACCATACATCGGCCGCAGGACACGGCGCGACAACTACGGTACGCGACAGCTCTTAACACCATCATGGAGTCCAAAGCCAAGCAACCGTATAGCAGAGAGCAGATCAGGCTCAAAACAAAGCTGTCCACACTTAAGCAGACACAGGACAAAGGCATCACTAAGATAGCAATTCCAAGGCAAACCTCGAAAAAAGATTCCACCAGAAGGGACGAGAAGCAAGAAGCTCAACCACAAAAGCTCACCAGGGAGGGAAAATCCTAGCTTGCCTGAGCAACTTCTCCCACACGGAATCAAATCGAGCACTTCAACAGAAGCGAAACACATCATGAGCTGAATAGACTCAAGCAGGGATGACCAAGACAACGTAAGAACGTGTACGGTCATCAAACCAAGGCCAAAGGTCAACAGCAACCTGAACAACACACAGAGAAAACCTCGAACAACGTACTGCAGATTCAAGCCTTCCGGCGAACACTGCCAAGTACAACATGATCGAAACAAGCACAACGATGAAAAGAAACACCTCGTCACATCCTGACGAGAGCAGAACCATCTCGCACAGTGCCTGAATAGCACGCACAAGACAACATACAGAAAACACAAAGCGACAAAGGATCGCAAACCGAAGCCAACTGAAGACTGTACTGGACCTTCACGACTCTGGATACTTTATATCTCGGATTCCCATGTACTTCACACGACAATGCTCTGATAGCTCAGAAAAGAACTCCGAACATCTCAGAACACCGCTCTGATACCAAGCTGTAGCGACCCAGATTCTGGATACCCGGCATACCCGGTAGGACTACCGGATACGCGTGATACCGCATGGAACCCGCGAGGCCTCCCAAGAGCGGGAAAGCTCCGAAGGGAAAAAGGCACGTGTAGAGTATATTGAAGCCACAGAGATATAACAGAAGCAATTAAATTTTATTAGATTGGTTTGCTAAAGTAGCAGAAATAAAATTACTTTTTAATTAACAGTTCAAATTAACAATTATATCCCAGAGTCAAGTCCAAAGCTAAAGACAACTAGTCTAGCACAGTACAGTCAACAGAAAGGAAAAACGTACCAAGATGTCGGTTGCAGCCCGACGCAGGTACCAGCTGGCAGCAACGGCACGCAACAAGCACGCACACCAGGAACCACGCGAAAGCAGAACGAACAATGCCACCCCACCTGAAAGAGCAGGGGTGAGCCACGTGTCACTGGCTCAGTAGGGGTCACGCGGATCCCCACTGAAAAACACGCAGTAACACGGAACAACAACGACAAAAACAGCAGGTGTAGCAAAGCAGGAAAAGTTACACTACAAAGCTGTAAAACTACGCTACAGGCAGTAGTAAGCAGATGGGAAGTAGGAGTAGGGAGCAAGTAAGAAAGGGGAAGAACCCGCGCCAGACAAGCGGTGGCCGAACTAACCTCGGCACCCCAAACTACTCCAAACAACAACAGAAGGGCGATTCTGACCCAACAAAGTCAGAAGTTACCGATCTGTCGACCCAACACTAGGTCCAAAACGAAGACCTGCAAGGATGGATAAAACAACCACAACGGCCTACACGATTGGAACATCGTGTACGCAACCCCAGGCTCATCTTGGACACAGCCAAGAACAGACCATATAGCCAGGGAAGCAAATCTTGGGTAAGGCCAAGACTAGCCGACACGGAAAGGAGAACACCGGCTCCGAGAAACGCGAGAGTCGCCGGTCAAGTGATAAGAGTACCCTCACACTAGAAGAATAGCCAGATGCGTCCACTGACGTCTTACACTGAGCCACAAGTGTCACGTCTACCAGACCGTGTGCAGCACGGAGGAGACTAGACACACCAAGAACCAGGTCCAAGGAACAACGACGTTCCAAGGAAAAACGGCACCTCACGGACACAAGACCGCAGTACCACGCTGCGAGTGACTAGTCAGGGTTACGCCCGTCGACGCAAGTCCTCAATCCCTGACCACGTGTGCACACACTGACCACTACCTAAGCCAGGCCTTTAGCTAGTATTCCCCTCGGTAGGACGCTACCGTTGGCCGGGGCCCACAGAACTAGCTTAAAAACTATATAACGGGAAACTGCCCGTCCACCACTCCCGGTGGGTGACGTACTAAAAAAAAGTCTACGTCACAGGCTACGACTAGTGGAGGTTCACAAGGCACGGACTCCAAAATACAAGTGCTATAGTACAGACAGTCTACGGAAGCCCTATCACACGTACTACGAAGCACCACTGGCAGTACAACCACTTCCAACCGACTCAGGACCAGGCAACTAGACCTACCACGTAACGATCCCGAGTCGAACGACTCAAAGGCAAGATCGTCACAGACAGCGGAACAAGCCGTCAATCGGTCTAATCCTAAGCCACGAGAAACGACACTCCGCAGAAAACAACTCACGGAGACCTGAGGGAACACCGGAGACCCTCAGCACACCTGGACACGCAACCCAAGGTAACGCAGTACCTTGAGACATCCAGAACCAGTGTCTCGGACTGGATGAAAACCCCCAAGACACCCACACGCAAGGTCGCCCGTCAACCGCTGGGTCACCCCGGGTTGACCGGAACCCAACTAAAGACACACACAAGAGTAGGATAGAGAATCCTACCACAAGCAAGAAGACTCCTGGCTACCTTACAATGTAGTCCTAGCCCTCATAGGACGTCAGGAGACATCCACGGGACAACGGGCAGACCACAAGGCCAAGCCAAGACAAGCAGAAACTAGAATCACGGAAATCGGAGCACAAGGCATGTAACGCACCACCCTTAGACCGCTACATGAACCTGACGGTCTAAGCCTAGGCCGTTACACTCCACGCGACGGTCGGGGAATAGGCCGTCGCACACACCGCCCTAACCAACTCCAGAAACACAAAGGCATGTAACGGCCAGCACCGGGCGCGTTACACCAGCCTGATGCGCCCGACCGGGGCCGTCAGGGCCAACAACCCTAAAACTCAAAACACACACGGACCATGTAACGCGCCAGACCGAACGCATTACAGCCACCTAACGCGCCAGGGCAAGCGCGTCAGGGCCAGCGAAACCCAGAACAACAACTGGCTGAGAGGCATGTAACGGTCAGCACCGGACGCGTTACAATCACCTAACGCACGGGGACGAGGCCGTTAGAGACAACGACGCAACCACCCTAACTCAGCCAAAATAGCATGTAACGGCCTGGGGCAGGCGCGTTACACACACACAATGCACGGGAGCACGGCCGTTAGGCGAACCGGCTCACTCGGTCAAACTGAACGTAACGGCCTGGGGCAGGCGCGTTACGCACACCTGACGCGCTAGGGCAGACGCGCCGGGGGAACCGCCTCAAAAGGTCAATGTCAGTCAACCAGAATGTAACGGCCTGGGGCAGGCACGTTACACTCACCTGACGCACAGGGGCAAGCGTGTCAGAGGAACCGACTTAACCCAAACATAAAACGACAAAATAGACGTAACGCGTCTCACGGGACGCGTCAGAGAGATGTGACGCGCCACCCCTGGGCCGTCACACTCTCAAAACCCCGAAGAACTCAAATCGACCCAGACGCTGTAACGGTCAGTCGTGGGGCCGTCAGGGCATGTGACGGTCCCTGGAACGACTGCCACACCAGTTACGACGGGAAAACAGAGGGTTGGCCAAATAGGCCCGTTCCACGCCCCATTCACGCCGAAGCGCAGGGGAAACAACCCTCGACGATGAAAAACAACATAAGAAGGCTAAAAAGCCCACATGCAAGCATCAAAACGCAAGATCGGGTCGATTCCAACGAATCAACCCTAAATGGGTCAACGAGGTTCTCGGGCTCCTACCGGCCTCGAATGACCACCGATCAACATAAAACTAGCATGGATGGGATCCTAACATCCCAACGGTCAGTTCAACACTAACCGAGCTACAAATGGTTGCCGTTTTCCGGCGAACCCTACAAAACCTGAAAATCACGGTTTAGGCTAAACAAGCCCAAACTCGGCCGTTTCCATGTCGAACGACATGCAATGGCAGGGAAAAGGAGCAGGAGGAAGTGAGGAACCATCACCCTACCTCCACCGAAGAAATAGTGCCCCGAAGGGACTAAACCGCGCCGAAAATCACACCGCAAGCTCGAACACCGGCTTTGAATCCACCGTTCGGGATCGCGCCAAAACCATTTCGATCCTCGCTCCATCACACACCTCAACAGCTTCCCGACGTCGCCACCTCACCAACGGACCCCTCCGTCTGTAGCCGGAGGCGAGAAGGTGGGAGAACGAGAGAGAATGGGAGGGAGAGAGGCGAACGTGCGAATGAGGAGAGAGAAAGAGGAAAGGAAAAGAAAAAGAAAAAGAAAAGAAATTAGGAAAATTTCCTAATTTTCAAAAATTCCGAAAATGCGCCGAAAATGCACAAATTCAGAAAAATACGCAAAAATAGTCGAAACGACCGGCTCGACGAGTACATCGTCGCTGTAGCATCCGCGAGTTGATGAACTGACAACCAAACTCACCGTAGGGTTCCGTAACTAGTCTGAGAGAAAAACCCACACGGCTCGTAAAGCTCAACTCGGAAGCCACAAAAGCGAACCGAAACTCAACGAAACCAATCCAGAAGATCCAATGAAGATCCAGCAAGACCTACCAAGGATCCAGGGCATTACATACACAGCTTCACACCTTGATGGAACCTCGCCCCTTCGCTCGATGGGGAGTGAACATACTAGGTCTCTTCCCTGAGGTGCAAGTGAGGAAGAAATTCCTCATAGTCGCCATAGACTACTTCACCAAGTGGATCGAAGTTGAACCATTGGGAAAGATCACGAGCGAAGTAACGTGGAAGTTCGTGCTGCGAAGCATCATCTGCTGCTTTGGGATACCGAGGCTTCTCACAACTGACAACGGCAGACAGTTCGCGAGCACGGCTTTCCAGAAGAAATGCTCGGAACTGGGGATCTGGAACCACTACACTTTGGTGGGACACCCCCAGGCTAACGGGCTGGTAGAAAACGCCAACCGAACAATCCTCCACGGCATCAAGACACGGCTATCCCAAGAGGGCGATTCGTGGGTAGACTCAATCCCAAGCATCCTATGGGCCCACCGAACCACCGCTAGAGCCGCCACCAGGGAGACACCCTTCCACCTCACCTACGGCACTGAGACAGCGGTACTAGTAGAGATATCGAACCCCACGTTACGAGTGGGACACTTCAACGAAGCCAGAAATAACCAAGCAATGCGAGAGAACCTGGACTTGCTCGAGGAAGATAGAGCAAGAACATAAGTAAGGCTCGTAGCATACCAGCAGAAGCTGGCTCAATATTATAATGTTTGAGTTAAAGAACGACATTTCCTCCCTGGAGATTTGGTCCTACGACGAGCAAGTGTGGCTAACCCAAGAGGAGCCGCAGGGAAGCTCGCACCAAACTGGGAAGGCCCGTACAGGGTAGCGGAAACACTCAGCAAAGGGGCGTACATGCTAGTGATGCTGAGGGGGGAGAGGTACCCAGGACGTGGAACTCTGTCAACCTCAAGAAATACTTCCAGTAAATTGTCACCAGCCAGACTCCACCAAGGTAATTTACCTACATATCACGAGAAGGTAACCTAAGGGTTTCCTAGAGGCGAGCATGGCTCCCCTTGAAAATGAAAGGGTAACCTAAGGGTTTCCTAGAGGCGAGCACCGCTCCCCTTGAAAATGAAGAGGTAACCTAAGGGTTTCCTAGATGTGAGCACCGCTCCCCTTGAAAACAAAGAGGCAACCTAATGGTTTCCTAGAGGCGAGCACCGCTCTCCTCAAAAATGATGGCAGCAAACAAATGGAGACGCAAACACCACATAACATGCACGTGGAAGAATCATGCTAAAGTCTTCCAACAAAGGTATACAATGAACGTTGACTCAAATCAAAGAATTTTTATTCTTTTAGTCCAAATACAAGTTGCCAGAAATCAGCAAGTAACCCCCACGCGGGCAATATACAAGTACGTGGAGAGACAAAACGTGCTCGATCATGGTGATGTACAACTCCAGCAGTTCACTTCCCGGGCACCGTCCTCCACCAACAACCATGCTGAGCCCCTGAGCGGACACCTAGCACCCATTTTTGTTTTATGGAAGGGTGTCAATAGTGAAGCCACCTATGCCAGAGAAGAGGGACAAACCCCCTAGACCAAAGGGCTTCACTGGTAGAAAACCTGCACCAGAAAAACTAGGTTGGTTGCTCCGACCGCCCCTGGTCGAACAGGGGGCAGTGGAGCAACAAGGCCTACCCATTACAGGGAACCAGCAGGTCCTCAACAACACCCAAAGTATGAAGAAGCTGACTCCGGATCCCATACTCCTGAAGACCCTCTCCAGGCCGACTCTCAGCCCCCTGTGTAGTGCTCGGCGATTGAGAGTAGGGGGGAAGTGAGGAGGGTAAATCCAGTTTAACCCAAGAACGGCTTAGTAACAGCAAGCCCACGACAGATAGCTCTCAAGAGAGCGCGTCCAAGAAGTGGACGTATGAGTGTGGCCCACTAAGAGGAGGCCCAGCCCAAAAGAGCATCGTATTCTATAAGGCGTAAGGGTTACGGCCCAAGCGCAGTTATCACCGGAGGACTCTCCGGCGATCGACCGTTGCCCCCGTGACGTCGGCCTTGACCCCATAATGGGCGAGCACGCCCCACGAGCGCCGTAAAACTCGTCCCGAGACTAGCCAACGCCGGGGTAATCACCCTCCAACGGGAAATTTCCGCTACTATAGCGGAGAAGGTTACTCTACTACGAACGCCCTCCCTCATCGAGAGATAAGGCCCCTCGCTCCAGGACAACCCCTATAAAGAGAAGAACAACAGAGAAGGCACATACAGTAGATTCTTCTACTAAACCCTACACGACTACGCAAGAGAAAAGAGCTACTGATCCTTCGGGACAACTAGAGGGAAGTAGCCGCGACCGACGCTGAAAGGGAAACTCTCCTCCGGCGACCTTACCACCGAGCGAGCACTCTCCGAGTAAGAACTGGGAGCGGCGAGCACTCGCACTGAGGATCTACACGACCCTTCATCCCTCCACTGCAATCTTCTTCTCACTCCCCATTCGCTCTTCTCTGTTCTTCATTAAACCGTTGCTGACTTAAGCATCGGAGGGTTGTCCTCTGGGGTAACACCCGAGACTCCTTCTGACGCATTCTTGGCTTCTAGTATTTGCAGGCTTCCACGGGCGCGAGACGACTTCCCCAACAAATAAATAGAGAATGTGTTACGTGGCCTAGGAACCATTTTCTTGCCTCTACAAGGACCAAACATAATAATGTCATTGACATATACTAGGACAACAATAAAAACATTTATGCTCCGAAAATAGAAGATCGAGGGAGGCATTGGTCTTGGAGTCCTTGAAGCCAAGCTTGAGTAAGAAGGAGGTAAGTCTGTGAAACCATTCCCGTGAAGCCTACTTTAGGCCATAGAGAGCTTGTGCAATTGGCATACATGAGTGGGATATCGTTCATCTGTGAAGCCCAGAGGTTGGGTCATGTAGATGGTTTCTTGAATATGACCACACAAAAAGGTATTGGAGACATCTAACTGCCGGATGCTCCAACCTTGAGAGATAGCTATGGCAAGTACTGCACGAATAGCAGTAGGCTTAACGACCAGACTAAAAGTTTCCATATAATCAACTCCAGCCTGTTGCGCATAACCCTTGGCCACTAATTAATAGGCCTTATATCAGTACTCGATAGAGCCATCTGAACGTCATTTGATGTGAAACACCCATTTACAGCCAACAACGTTTGCATTACATGGGCATGGGATGAGCTCCCATGTCCCATTTCATAAGAGAGCATTGATTTCATCAGCCATGGCAGCTCGCCATTCTGGAGACTTTGAACCATCCATAAGGGAGGTAGGCTCAACTGTTGGTGCAGGGAGAGCAAGCAGAGCACTTGGTGGAGGATGCTTGGTTGTTATCGAGTGCAATTGCATTAGATGAGTGTGCTGCGATGCTAGCTGTTGCAGGCCTTTGGGGCTATAGTGACTATTACGGATGTCCTATAAGATCAACTACTAAAGGAATACCAGTTGGATGGGAAATAGAAATGGTTTTGTTTGCACACAGGTCTGAGGTATTGGAAGCTATAGATGGGAAGTGAGGAGGGTAAAATCCATACGGCCCATGCACGGCCCGTTAGTGCCAAGCCTATATCGGCCTAAGGTCTGCGAAGTGCATAGCGGACCCCCGACAGCCACGGCCCACGCCAGGCGGCCTAATAAGGTCAGCCATCGGATTTGCCAGCCCGCAAGGGGCATCAACCCAGGCATATTGGACACCGGATGATCCTCCCACGACTGAATGTTACTCCCGACATTACCGACCTCCACTCCAAAAAAGGCGAGCATGCCCCACGGGAGCCATAAGACTCGCCTAAAGACCGCCCGACCGATCCCAGAGGAACAGACACACAACAGAAAACTCCCCACGATCGCCGGAAGACATTACACTACGACTCACACCCTTCCCTGTTAAGGGATACGCCTCCATCGCCAGGACGACCCCTATAAATGGACCTTCGACCAGCGACACAGACCCAGGGAGATAGCCATACACACATACTGAGACAGACTGACAGCTACAGGCATCTACAGATAGAGAGAGCCTTCTACTGAGGAAAGCCCGACTCGCTTCCGAGCACACCTCCTGCCTAGCAAGCGCCCTCCGAGCACCCGTTAGGTGTGGCGAGCACTTCTCTGGAAGTTGGATCTTTACTCGAGGCTTGATCGCTCTACTCTCATCTTCCTCTCTCTTCTCTATCCTCCATTGATCCTCACGTAATAAGGTCTTGACTTAAGCATCGGAGGGTTGTCCCCTGGGGTAACACCCCGGGCTCCTTCTGACGCCGTTCCTCTGGTGTTTGTAGGCTTCCACAGGTGGCTAGACGATCTTCCCCAGCAAATAAATATTAAAAGTGTGGTATGAGATTCGAGAGACCATTTTCTCACCTCTACACTTTTTGGCGCCATCTATGGGAAGTTGAACAGAAAGCCATGGCACCCCGTGGGAGCTACTGCAACACCAGCAACAATGGCCGAGGGTCCTACCAGGGTCCCAGTTCCCGCCGGGGATCACAGGAGGCATCCTCATCCACATAGCCGTATCGAGACGTCGCCACCGACGAGTTGGCAGAGGTGCGCTGCCAGCTCCAAGCCCTGACAGACCTTTGTCAGGGGCTCCTTAATAGACCAACGGGGCAGGAGCGCACCCCGACGGAGCAACCTCTAAATCGGGGGGCTCCTACCGTAGCAGACTCTCGCCGAGTGTGAGAGACCTCCCATGCCTCCACCGAACAGGCATGGCATCCACGCAGCTCGCCTGCACCAAGGCCACACAACTCGCTACACTCCAACCCGGAGATGGCCCAGCGACTGCGTCGCTATGAAGAGGTGGAATGCCAGATAGAGGGCAAAGTCCAGTACCTAGACAATGTCCTGCACGCCACGAGGACCTGGGGCCTCATCGACGATGACACGTACTTCCATGCTCCCTTCTCCAGAGAAATCATAGAAGCCCCCATTCTGCCGAAGTTCCAACTACTGTCGTTTACCCCCTACGATAGCACCACTGATCTTGCCGATCACATGCACAGCTTCGAGTCCAACCTGGTGTTTCACCGGGCCTCCGACGCTATAAAGTGTTTGGCGTTTGTCACCACCCTCCAGGAGAACGCACGGCTTTGGTTTGAGTCCTTGCCGGCTGGGACCATCACCTCCTTCCAGCAACTGAAGAAGTTGTTTAAGAAAAACTTCATAGGCTGCCGGAAGGAGGCCAAATCGGCGGTGAGCCTACTCGCCATCAGGCAAGGGCCATAGGAGACCCTCTAGGACTACGCGTCCCGCTTCTGAGCAAAGGCCCTACGTATCCCCCACCTGGACTTCAGCATTGCCACCACCGCCTTGACACAAGGGACCCGGGACTCCATCCTCCGACAATCGCTCGAGGTCGAAGCCCAGGCAACCTTGATGGACCTCCTTGCCCTGGTCCAAAAGCACGCCAGCTGCGGCGAGAACACCGCGGCCCTAGGCCGCACGGCTGGGACTGGTCAACCTGACCGAAAGAGGTCCGCCGACTCTCCTCGGGAGGGGCGGAATAAGCGAGAATGGCACGACAGAGAATGTCACGACCACTTGGAGACCAGGGAAAGGGGCCAACATCGATGCTACACGTCCCTAACGGCTCCACCCGAGCAGATCCTCATGGAGATCTGCGAGGAGTCCTACCTCCAACGGCCTCCGAAGATGAAGTCCGACCCAAGGACCAGGAGCAAAAGGAGGTACTTCCGCTTCCACCGCGACCGTGGACACGACATGGCCGACTGCATCCAACTCAAGGATGCGATCGAGGATCTCATCTGACGAGGACTCCTCGATAAGTTTGTTGCCAAGGCCGCAGAGAAGCGACAACAGGAGCGAACTCCTCCGCCCATCGATAACTGACCCAATGGGAAGGAGCTCATGATGATCTCAAGAGGGCCGGCATCAGGCGGGGATAGCTCTATGAGACGCCATCGGTATGCATCGGAAGTCAACTCGATGGATCAAGGCGACGGTCGCCACCGAGAATCCATCACTCAAGAGCACCTCAAAGATCCGATCATTTTTTCAGATGAAGACCTTGAAGGTGTAACCACCCCTCATTCTGATACTTTGGTGGTCTCAGTAACCATCAACCAATGTACCGTGCGACGAATTCTCGTCGATAATGGGAGCGGGTCCGACATGATTTCTTACGACTACCTCGTACTGATGGGCGTGGATTTGTCACAAATAAAGCCACTGCACCCACCTTTGTATGGCTTTTCTGGCATGGCTATCCTCCATGAAGGATGTGTTTCATTGTCGATCATGTTCGGAACCGCGCCCAAAGATGTGATGTTCCTAGCGGACTTCACGGTTGTGTGCGGGATGACCGAGTATAACGCCATAGTAGGACAAGGCATCCTCGACACCCTGAGGGGTGTTCCCTCATCCTACCACCAAAAGCTAAAGTTCCCCACTCCTCGTGGGGTGGGGAGGTCCAGGGAGACCAAGGCGAGTCAAGGAGATGCTACTTGATCTCCACTCGTGATAGGCAAGCCGAGGAGACTCCCCCCAAGAAGAAGGCAATGACAGAGGACCCAGGGCCCAGCGGGAGTACCCCGGTCGAGGACCCGTACCTCATCCAGGTGGGAGGACCTAAGCAGGACCCTCCGCATCGGTGCCCCATTGTCCTAGCAGGAGAAGGAGGCCTATAGGAGTTTCTTAGTTTCCAACCAGAACGTGTTCGCTTGGTCCGAGGATGAGCTCCCCGGAATCCCGCCAAAGGTTATAACCCACCAGCTGAAGTTGGACCCGAGTTGCTGCCTGATGCAGCAACGCAGGAGATGTTGCAATCCCGAGCAACAGGCCATCATCAAGGAACAGGTGAGCAAGAAGCTACGCTCGGGACTCTTGCTACCTACCTAATATCCCGACTAGGTCGCCAACGTGGTCCTAGTCCCCAACAGCAACGGGAAATAGCGAATGTGTGTGGACTATACCAACCTCAATAAAGTCACTCCCAAGGATAACTTCCGTATGCCACAGATCGACCAATTAGTCGGTGCCACGGCCGAGCATGAGATGCTGAGTTTCCTGGATGCCTATTCCGGGTACCATCAAATCAGCATGCATGAGCCCGATCAGGATAAAACGGCTTTCGTCATCGATCATGGGCTATACTGCTACACACGAATGCCCTTTGGGTTGAAGAACGTCAAAGCCACGTACCAGCGCATGGTCAATCACATATTCGATGCTCATATCCGACATACCCTCCCCACCATACCCCCTCCCCTCCCCACGTGCCCCCCATGGCCTCCCTCTCCTGAACCCCCTGCCCTCTCCACTATACGCCCTCCCTCTCTCGAACCCCCCTCCCCTACCCACCATCCTCTCCCCTCCTCTCCCGTCCCCCACCTACCCCCCCACCCTCCCATCCATGGCCCCCCCTCCCATCCTCTCCTCTCCCCTCCCCTCCCCCACCCAACCCCTCGCCTCCCACACCGGACCCCCTCTCCTCCCCCCCTCCAATATTTGATCTCTCCCTCTCTCACTGGTGCACACACACACACACACCCCGGATGGCAGAACGCCACCCAACCCCCCACCCCCTCCCTTCTCTATCTCATCTAATAAATAATAAATTTAAACAAACACATAATAATAATAAATCAATTCAAAAAATAAATTTAAATTAGACTAAATAAATTAAAATAAAATAATAAAATTAAAATTATTGACTATTTATTGATAGAAATATCGCCAGAAAGAATGAATGAAGTATATTGTCGTCCTCGACGCTAATAACCCAACACAAAAATTTGATCACTATGAGAGACAAATAGAGAGAGGGTGAATGAATAGGAGGGGGGCCTTGCCCATCTCTATGTGCGACAGTGGGAGAGAGAGAGAGTAAGAGAGGGAGACAGAGTGAGGGAGAGGGAGAGGGAGATAGAGGGGATCGGGCACCCCTCTCTGTGAGTGCATGCGTGTGTTAGAGAGAGAGGGAGAGAGAGAGAGGGAGGGAGGGAGACCGAGAGAGGGAGAGGGAGAGAGGGATAGGGAAACGGAGGGGGTCGGGCACCCCCCTCTATATGTGCGTGCATGTGTTAGAGAGAGAGGGAGAGGGAGGCGGAGGGTCGATCAGGCGCCATGTGCATGTGTTAGAGAGAGAGGGAGAGAGGGAGAGGGAGAGGGAGGGAGGGAGGGAGGCGGAGGGGGTCGATCGGGCGCCCCCCTCTGTGAGTGTGTGCGTGTGTTAGAGAGGGAGGGAGAGGGAGGGAGGGAGACCAAGAAAGGGAGATAGGGAGAGGGAGACCGAGAGAGGGAGAGGGAGAGAGACCGTGATAGAGGGAGACAGTGAGAGTGGGAGAGGGAGACGGTGAGAGAGGGAGAGGGCTCTGGCAGGCTTACCAGATGGGGAGACGCTGCAGTCATCGATCATCGGAGAGAGAGAGAGGGGGAGATGCCTCCGTGCTCGTCGGAGAGAGAGAGGGAGAGGCAACCCGTCATAGTTGCCGGAGAGAGAGAGGGAGAGGGAGAAAAGTTCAAACGTGAGGGTGGGACGCGAGGGGGGTAGGGGAGAGGAAAGTCGAAATTGTTTCTGACAGATTTCCGACGAAACGACATCCGTCGAAAAGTTCAGATGAAATTTATGACCGAAATAACCTCCGTCAGAAATAATCGTCAAATTAATTTTTTGATGGATAAATGTTCGTCGTAAATTACATCTAAAATTCAGACGGTTTTTTCGACGGAATATTAGTCCGTCGGAATTTACGATGGACTCTCTGACGAACGTATGTCCGCCAGAAATACAGACGACATTTCTGACAGAAAATATTCTGTCAAAAATTTTCATCGCTAAATCCACTTTACCTTATAGTGTGAGCAGCCACCAGAGTTTACTCATCCTCAACTCCCTGATCATGTATGTCATTTGCATCGCTCTTTATATGGCCTTCGTTAAGCTCCCCGTGCCTAGTTTACCCGACTTAGCACCCGCCTACTGCAGTTAAACTTTGTCGCCTCCAAGACTGACACTTCCCTTTTCTTTCGGTGTGGTGGAGGGACAACGATCTTCATCCTCATTTATGTTGACGATATTCTTATTACAGGGAATGAGTCACAGGGTATCACTGAGCTCATTACCTCCTTGGCTTGTGAGTTTGCACTTCGTGATCTCGAGCAAGCACATTTCTTCCTCGACATTGAAGTACGCCCTCATCCCGCTGGCTATCTTCTTTCACAGTTCAAGTATATCCTTGAGATACTGAACAAGTCCAAGATGGATGCTGCTCGCCCACTGTCTATTCCAATGATAACCAGCAGCCCCGATGATAACGCCTCTTCTACTCCACTTGTAGACCCTACTGCGTATCGTAGCATTGTCAAGGCTCTCCAATATACATGTCACACTTACTCGTCCTGATGTCTCCTTCACAGTTAATTGTACTTTCCAACACATGCATGTGCCCACTGAACACCACTGATCTGCAGTGAAACGCATTTTGCGTTATCTTAAGGGCACAATCACGCATGGCCTTCTTCTCTATCAGGACTATTTGTTGCTCCTCCATTCTTTCAGTGATGTAGATTGGGCCGGCAGCCATCTTGATCGTCGATCTACCAGTGGGTATGTGATTTATTTCGGTCACAATCTTATCTCTTGGGGTTCTAAGAAATAGGTCATTGTCGCTCGTTCCAGCACCGAGGCCGAATACAAGGCTGTTGCCAATACGATTGCATAACTCATTTGACTACAATCTCTCCTCCATCACATTACCACCCCGACTCCTGTGCTTTGGTGTGACAACATTGGTGCCACGTATCTCGCCGCGAATCCAGTGTTTCATGCGTGCACTAAACATGTGGAAATCGACTTCCACTTTGTTCGTGAGCAGGTAACCTCCAAGCAGTTGATTGTGTCTTATGTCTCTACGCGAGATCAGAGTGCTGATATTCTCACTAAGCCTCTTTCGCGTCATCAGTTCGAGCTGTTGCGTTCCAATCTCAATGTGGTCTCGCCGCCGCTGAGCTTGAGGGGGTGTATTGACAGCCCACTCACGTCGGGCAAAGATGTCCAAAATAGTAAGCCGACAGATCTGGCAAAACAAAGCAAATCGATCAACAACAAAAATCCAGATCTTTGACATTTATGTAATTCACCGGTTGTCTATATTTCAATATCTTGAAAAGAAGGAATGTACCATTTTTCGTACATGCATAGCCTTATAAAAGGAGCAGTGTGGTCATCGACGATGACACCAAGGTTCGCCGACTCGCTGATCCGTACCGGATCAGGATTCTCCCGATCCGGTACGGTACGCCCGAGTCGCATCCGACTCGGTCTAACTCGGCCCTCTCTCTCCCCCTCTCTCCCTCCTCTATCTCTCTCTCACTGTGACTCGGCCCGACTCGGCCGATCCTGAGGGTGATCCGCAGTGTACCGGGTTTGCCCTGATACGGTACGGTACGCCCGAGTCGGCCCGAGTCGGGCCGAGTCGGTAAACCATGGATGACACACAAGAATTCCACTGCATTCTGTCTCTCTTACCTCTGTTTCCTCCTCTACTTCTCGCCTCTGTTCCTCTGTTTCTTTTAGTGGTAACAGGGGTCAGCAAAGTGGTTTATTCTCTGGCAGTGCCTGCAGGGAGGAAAATGTCCACGGCCCTTGCCACGATGAGGGCTAGAGGTTTGTCTGCTGGAGTTTTGTTCATTCTTGGAGGAGTATTGAGCCATATTAGCGGCAGGAGTAGCATCATCAGATGAGATAAGATTTGCAGCTTGAAGATTAATTTCCATAGTAGTGAGAAGACAATGGATGTCATGAAATGTAGGTGGACGATCTCGAAGGGCCAGACTAGAAAGAATACTGCTATATTCTGGACTAGGATTTCTTGAAACTACTACAGTAAACTTGACCAGCTTCTGCAAGTTGGTTAGCAATGAACTTAGCTTTATTCAGGAACTGCGTGATGGAGAGAGCGCCCTTCTTGAGGTTCTGAAGTTGGATGTTGAGTTGCAGCACTTGGGACTGGGAGACCGAACCAAAGGCAGTGGCGAGGGCCTTCCATGCATCGCTGGAGTGATGGACACCGATCAGATGGGAAGCAACTTCCTCAGAGAGAGACGAGTTGATCCAGGCAGGGACAGTCTGATCGCGGAGGAACCAGGCTTCATGCGCAGGGTTGGGCACTTCGTCATCTGAGCCCTTGCCCTTCATGGTTTTGGGAGGCTCGGCATCGGTGCCATCTACGATTCCCATGAGACGCTGACTATTGAGATGTGGTTGGAACTGTGATTTCCAAATAATATAGCTGCTGGGGGTCTGTTTGATGGACACGAAGTGACTGACATTGAGATTTGTAGGAGTCATAGGGGTGGTGGAAAGACGAACAATGGCGTTCGAGGAAAGAGACAATGAGTTGAACCAGAGAGCTCTGATACCATGAAGGAGAAAATAGTGCGAAGATAAGAGATTTTGAGAAGAAGGGTGTTCTCTGCCTATTGTTCCAGAAAAACCGAAGGTCTTTTATATATGCATATCAGACTGTTACAGAAAACATTACACTGTTGCAGATAACGCAAGGTTGTTTATAGAGTACAGGAATATTGTTACAGATATACAAGAATAACATTATCCTCTGGCTAACGTGGTGATATGTTGTTGAGTTGTTAGCTGTGCTGATACCTTTAAAGCATGAATAGGAAGGTGGGAATCCCATGCTGCGCACTGGCCACAGTCGGTCTAAGGCCGCGTTTGAAAATGCTTGGCTAACTTCAAAAAATTTCAAAATTCACATTTTAGTACAACGTACGGTATGTCAAAGATTTTTTAAAAATTTTAAAATCTCGTATGGATGAGATGAGATGGTTCGGAGATTTTTTTGGGTGTGAAGATTTTAGTTACTCTTTTACTCTATCATTTAACCGTTTTATTTAACGAACAGTGTTATAAGAATGCTACAATGAATACTGTAGCAAATATCGCGATGCTATAGTAACACTGTTCATCTTCTTCGTGCGGCGACTAGGCGAGCTTCTACGACTCCGGCGGGCATACAGGGCTGGGGGGAGGGGCAACAGCGAGGGTGGAGGGGGGATCCGACGAGGGTGGGCGGCATCCGTTGCACGTGGAGGGGGGACCTGGCGAGGCTTCCACTGCAGTCTGCAGCTCCGACGGGCACAAAGGGAAGGGAGGAGAGGCAACGGCGAGGGTGGAGGGGGGACCTGTCGAGCTGCGGGGGGCGTCCGGGGCGAGTGGAGGGCGAGGGTATTTTTGAAAATGCATTGCTAGAATCTGCGTCGCAGCCTGTGAAGCTCTCTCCCCAGAGCTTCCGCCGATTCCCAATTTTTGAATTTATTGTGTATATACTCTCACCTCCGAGAATCTATCGGACGCGCGGACCAAGACTTCATTGTCTCGTTTGGAAACGTCGATAGTATTGTCAGGGATTCTAATGATTGAAATCCCTCTCCACCGCGTTACCAAACGTGCCTAAAGCCAGATAATGTACGGCTGTGTGCCTATCTGTGCAAGTCCAAGAACCTGTAGAGGTAGAGGGGTAGGGCTATCAATGGGTCGGGTCGGCCCGACAGGCCCGCGGGCCTGGCCCGATTTCAGGCCGAGTCGCAAGACCTTTTTTGGTCCGTGAGTCCTTAATCGGGCCTAAAAATTCGACCCGACTAGGCCCATGGGTAGGCTCGGGCTTTGAGTTCGACTTGCAGACTGGCCCGACCCGTTCTCTTTATTTTTCTCTATTCAAATTTTAAAAACTACATAGTTAAAATTATGTTATTTTACTTAATTAAAAATTTTAAAACTCTCTTTTCACACAAATCATGTAGTTAATATCAAAAGTCTAATTAATTTAGTAAGATTATAAGTTTTATATTATTAAATATATTATTTTTTATTATTTATCTAAGTTGTCGCGTTAGGCCGGACCTTAGTCGGACTTTATAATTTTTTAATAGTATTGGGTCTGATCCGACCCGGCCCGACATAACTCGGGTTCGGGCTTTAATATTGATAAGTCGGGTCCGAACCAGGCCAGCCTAAGTCCGGCCCATTGACAGCCCTATAGAAGGGATGATGGCAAGCTACAATGGAGAGGAACCGGAGAGTTTATAAGGGAACCTCTAAACCGAGCATGAGTGGAGGAGGAAGAATGAAGGCATCCAACATCTAAAAACAAAGTATTACTAGGAAAGAGAGGGACTTTTAGATAGCATGGAATTCTGAGGGGACCGAACGTGCTTATCTAGATGAGAAAATCGGATCGTTAAGAAACTCGTAGTTTGGTGTAACACTTAGAATTTATAAGTCAAGATCGAACAAAATAGCGAGTGTTGATTCTAAATGTCACGTAGCTTCCTCTTGCACCGGGGTGGAGTGCCAAGTGACTAGTATCGAGTCTTCCTTGGGATGGGTGGAGGAGAAGTCACTGGAGAGAGAGACTTTTGGGAAGAAGTCAAGCGTCGGTGATCGAGTGTTTCCTGCATAGAGGAAGAAGCTCTCAATGGAGGCTGAGTCGGTCAGGTGCTTCGAGAGAAGCATTCAATAATTAAATTAGTTCATGGCAAGTGGAAGGATGGAGAGTCCCCTGTCAATGGAGGAGTGGACACTCTCTCTCTTTAAAAGAGGGAGGTCCAGGTTTAATGCCCAATTCTCTCTCCCCATTTAAAAAATAATAACTACTTTAAAAAGTGAAAAGATATATATATATATATATTCACTTATATATATATATTCACTTATATATATATATATATATATATAAAAAATAATAACTACTTTAAAAAGTGAAAAGATATATATATATATATATATATATTCACTTATATATATATATTCACTTATATATATATATATATATATATATATATATATATATATA
This sequence comes from Amorphophallus konjac, assembly GCA_022559845.1. Lineage (NCBI taxonomy): Eukaryota > Viridiplantae > Streptophyta > Magnoliopsida > Alismatales > Araceae > Amorphophallus > Amorphophallus konjac. Next base: position 13,655,741 of record CM040125.1, read on the forward strand.
TATATATATATATATAGAGAGAGAGAGAGAGAGAGAGAGAGAGAGAGAGAGAGAGAGAGAGAGAGAGAGAGAGAGAGAGAGAGAGAGCTAGTCTCCCCGTCACGAAATTTATTTTGACATTTCTTTTATAGATCTTGAGACGTACTTCGTTAATGGTGATCTTACTGTTGAGATCACCCACGCCCTATCATATGGCCTATCAAGATGGTGTATCGAGAGACGCACGAAGGGAGACCATTGCAGAGGACGTGCGTCGTGCAACGGGCGACAGTGACAGGGCATGATGTCACAACCTTGCCACTTGGGCAGTACATCCCCTGATAGGTCAGACTATTAATGTGTTTTTTGAAATTCGAAAATGGCCCACTTACAATCTATCATATTCTTGTAATATATTTTTATATTTTCTGCGTTGTCGTGCATTCTCTCCCGTAGTAATTGATCACATATGATCATTTGCAGTAGTCTTCGTCTCATTTGCTGTTTACTTCACTTAATTAAGCTGAGTAAATTAAGAGAGAAAAGGACTAACTTTGTCCTTAATATCCTGTTCGCATAATTGAAATGACTATATCTATACCAATAGGATATTCTAAATTGTCTTATATATCCCGGAAAAACTGTCTTTTGCACTTCATTTATCTTTAGAATAGAGTATTCATTTGATTCTGAAGCCATTTAAACGAAAGAGATATAATGGAAACAGTATCACTAACTATGAAGATATATATAAGAATACAAGGAATATGGCTATGTTGTTGTCATAAATGGGTGTGGTCATAAATAATTAACTCGTCTAATGTATCAGAATAAGTAGGTGAAATATTAGTGTTACTTGATGGTATAATGTATGTGACTTATTAATGGAAATAGGTTTTACCTTCAAAAATTACCAAGTACACAATGTTAATATTACAAAATACTATGAAAAATGGCTAATTAATTATATCATAGCGTCCCAAATAAAACTATGACTAACACCATCGGTCGGTCCACATGGGATTGACGTGATGAGAGGGGAACGAAAGAGACATAAACCCCCCCATGTCAAAAGACATTAATTGGACTCTTTATCTTTGATCCCCCCCCTCCCCCTCCCCTCCCCAATGTCACGTTAGATCCATGTGGAGCAGCAATGAGGTGACAAGCCGACAAGCCAAAGTTCTCCATCTCAACCTGGCCTGGAAACTGTGCTAAAAAACTTAAATGGACCCAACCGGGACCTGATCCAGAAGACAACAAATTTATATCACAATATCACCATTTGTTTTTATAACATATATATATATGAAACACACGAATGTGAGGTTAAGGAAACTCCTAGACTGAAATAAGAAATTTGATAATCACAGTAAGGTTAAAGGAAACAGGTACAATTCAACAATGTGCATGCAACTCACAAATGCTCATCACATCATCTTAATTCACAGCAGGTGCCCACTTCTTCCTCACCTCCACTTCGAGTCTCTTGGGAAGCTCCAAATTGGGGCAGAAAAAGTGGAGATATCTGGCTTCCATAGTCAATTGTTGCCACCTAAATTAATAGATGGAAGTCCAATTCCTGACGAAGCGAGCACCGAATATGCCCCAAGAATAACCAAGCCTTGATATCCTGACAAGAAAATTGAAACAAACTTGCTTTAGATTGTCTCCCCTGTAGTCAAGTCACTCCTCCTGCACCTGCTCTTACATAATGCCCAAGGAAAGAAATAATTGTGTTGATAAAAATTATACAGGGAAAGAACACATCATGCACTTGTATCCTTCTTTCTCCCCGCCATTACACTCTGCTTCAATTGTTCTTGCCATATGTCCATATTACAGCCCTCTATCAATGAGTTTGCACAAATGTATTAAGCTAAACACAAATTGCTCAAAATCTCATGATAAATGATGTCATTCATTGATGATTAAGCGCAACGATATGGTGCCACCCTTTTTACTCTCATTTCTGCTACTTTCAAATCGGTCGTCGGGTCATGAAATCAGATGGCCAAAGTAAAAAACTTAAATTTGGAGTTTGGTCCAAAAACTTTTCAACCATCCAATTTTCGAATCTGAGGGCAAGAAAGGAGTGCCGCAAAATGAGTGATAAAAAAAGTGGCACCCTAGCATTCCTTAATTAATAATGAATCCAGACCTTCTCCTCCAAGAGGCCCTGATACCCGGGTTTCTGATTGTATTCTGCGAAAGTTTGAAATCCTCAGCAGCTTGAATAAGCTACCGTCTCCCTTTTTCTCTGTGAGTAACTAGCGTCACCAGGTGCAACTGACTGAGATCTCAAGAGACTATTGCTCTTGCCATTCTCACCACCAATTTCTTCTTCCTCTCTGCTGCGAGAGGGCAATTTAGTAGGAACAGGATCCGTAGAGTCTCCATCGGGATCACCTTTTGGAAGAGATAAATATTCAAGAGCAGTTACAACATCACTAATCAATGGACGAGTGCTTGCTTCCTCCTGAAGACACATCGCTGCAATGGCAAGAGCTTGGTAGAGACCCTTTAGGGGGAATGACCCTTTAAGCAAAGGATCAGCCATCTGCACAAACTTCTTTTTATCTTTGAATAGTGGCTCTGCCTGCATAAGTACAATAGCGAACGTCAGTGTCTGTAGCTGGAGAAGAATAATCACAAATCAGGCACCGGTTCTTATGAAGTATAATTTAAACACCCCGAAGAATAAGACAGAATATACAGAAACTCAAAATATCACCAATTTACTAATAATTATTGTCAGGGCAGGTATGATATATAATAACATCATGGTACTTGAACTTCTTTTAAGTTAATGTAATCCGTTTGGTTGGAGTGTGAGAGGCATTTCAAAAGCTTATATCATGTTCAATGAATGTATTCAAGTTCCTAGCCTGATGTAAAATAAAGGGGATACAATCCAATATGCTTATGATGTTTTCTCGCCTGCCCTAAACTAGTCTCTGGTCTCAGTTTGATAATTATGCATGTTTACAATGACAGTGATGATGATGCTTCTCTCATATGAAAGATCCCTCATAGAATAATAGCATAAAGTGCATGTGAAGTATTCTAAGTAAAAAAGAAAAAAAATGCAATTACTGAGCATACCCAATGCACAAGGTTTTGCTCGCTTGTTGGCTTTGCAGTGTCGATGGCTCTTCTTCCTGTGATGATCTCTAAAAACACCACACCGAAGCTGTACACATCAGACATCTTTGTTAATTGACCTGTCATTGCATATTCTGGTGCACAATAGCCATAAGTACCCATAACTCTTGTGGACACATGGCTCTTGTCTCCAACCGGGCCAAGCTTAGCAAGCCCAAAGTCAGATAATTTTGGGTTGTAATCTTCATCTAAAAGTATGTTTGATGCTTTAAAATCACGGTATATTACAGGAGGATTTGCAATCTCGTGCAAATGCTCAAGGCCCTTGGCTGCCCCTCCGGCTATCTTCATCCTTGTATTCCAGTCCAGGGGCTTCTTATTTGGTGACGGATCTGGAAAAACCAAAAAGCAATTATTGCAGTAAAACATATTTTTTCAGTCTAAGCAGATGCAAACAGTAGGTCTAAAGTGTCTACCAAGAAGATGATCCTCCAAGGATCCCAGCGGCATGTATTCATATACAAGAATTCTCTGGTCACCATCAGCACAATAACCAAGTAGGTTAACTAGATTTGGATGGTGTAGTAGACTAAGCATCAGCACCTCAACAAGGAATTCTCTGTTCCCCTGTAAGCCATTCCTGTCTAATTGCTTAACAGCCACATACTGGGACAGTGAATAGCAGAAGTATTACTCTGACGTTTCTTTCAGGTGATAAATTGACAACGTTACATGGAAATTAAAAAAGAACTGGACATGGCCTTACTTGGTTTGTGCTCTCAAGATATCCTTTATATACCCTCCCAAATCCACCTTCACCCAGTAAGCATTCAGGTTTAAAATTCTTTGTTGCTACTTGTAACTCCTGGAACGTGAAGACCCGAGCAGCAATATTTCCATTTCCTATTTTCAATATCTCTTCGGCCATGAACCGATGCTTAGTGCTATCTGGACACAGACTATGGACTAAAATTAGAATATAATTGAAAATAGGGTGAAAAAAAAAGCTTCACAATATGAATAGTGGTTTTGTTCTCATTCTATCCTACTAGCATGAAGATGGCGCTGCAGGCAAGATTATCTCACAGTTTGAGGAAGAACTTGGCTGATAATTCATCTCACATGAAGGTTAACAAGGATAACTTGAAGAGAAAGGTTCCTGTTATGAGATGAAAAGCTGGCAGGTTCAGTTCTGATCCTGATCTGGATCCACAAGATCCATATTGAAAAACTTTATATTCCTGTTATGCTGCCAAATATGCTTGTCTAAGCCTGTGATAAGGTTTAAACATGACTGTTTTCATGCGAGCAGCGGTCAGATGTCTAACACCTTTGTCTGATGTAAATGATGAATGCCGATGGAAGCCTAGTGCTTGATGGTGTTTTACAATACATGGAATGACTTCTCAACTCAGGTAGCCTGATAAATTTAATAAAAAAAAGCTAAGGCATGGGTCTTAGATGCATTATGGCATGATTATTTTTGTCTCGTGTACAGATATCTGGAAATATTTCATCTTCTTGGTCATCCCTTAAACCAGTATCTGCATATAGTAACAGATGAAATTCTTCCCACCTCTATTCGGGATACTACCTCCCAATTTGATGAGTCTACAGATGGTGAAGACAACCCCCTATTCTGCATTATAGCTTGATTATTTTCCTTTTGCATACAAATGTCTGGAAATCTTTCATCCCTTTGGTGATCCTTATTCCAGTCTCTGCATATAGTAACAGATGAAATTCTTCCCACCTCTGTTCTGGATGGCAGCTCCCAATTTGTGTCTAAGGATGATGAAAGAGCATGACAAAGCAAAATGAAATGGTTGAACCTGATAGAAGTGGTTTAAGTGGATGACAATATCGGAAGTGCTCCGAGAATCTTAAAGTTTGAAGCCAAATCCATGACATCAACTTGGCAATTTCACCACATCAAGCTTAATCACCGCTACTTCCTCTTTTCCATGAAGATATTCATCATGCTCATCTTCTAATGTCCCAAATTGTTTAAACATTTTCTATCGTGCATCTAATCTAACAAGTAGGATCCAGAGTGAGTAACCTTTAAAAAAAAGAATGTATATGTTGAGAATATTTTTAAATGACAAAGCATAATTCAAATCATTAGCTTTCTTACATTGTATTTTTTCCGAAGAAAACAATCAGTGCTTGGACCAAAAAAAAAAGCTACATGACATTATCAGGAAAAATGAACAGTGTGTAATTAAAAGGGCTTTTAGAAATTCAACCATCACAAATAAACCATCCAACCCATCCATACCAGATTTGAAGGAGATATTGTTGACGAGGGAGGCAAGAGGGTGATTCTCTTTCTTGCCCGACATTGTCCTGGGTTGCTGCTTTGCTGTGTCTTCATTTTGACAACAAGAAAAGCAGCCCAACATCCCCCCCACCCCCCTCCCTGCACCAAGAGAAACCCTTCAGGAACGCAAGGCTCTTATTGGAGCACTTTTCCTTTCCTTCTTCCTTCTCCTATGTTGGTTGGTCACCCTGAATGAGATTTCTTCCGCAAGCAAGAAAGGGGATTCAGAGCACGGGTCAGCAGTCCCCTCCTCCTCCCCCCTCAATTTTCTCCCTTGTGCTTCACCCTCTCGATCAGCTGTAGAACCTGGGCGGCAATCTATCTGTTCAAATTCCATTCATGCTGCCTCCAATCTGTATGTTCCGAAAGGAAATCCTTTTCTACAATGAACTCACTCCCTCAGGAGATCCACCAAGAACATGGGCATCCTAACATTCATCTGTATATACGAGAAATATTGATTGGAATTGGATCATAAACCTGGAGATACATAAAAACACATCAGGCAGAAAAAATGTGAGCAAAAGAATAACAAAAAGAGTTCAAAAATAGAGATTCGAAGGAATGGGAGACAAAGAGATGGAGGAAACTCCAGAATACCCACAATCCTTTCTTACGAGCAAGATTGAGATTTTCCTGCCGAACAAAGTAGAATGATAAGAAAAAAGAGAACTTTAGTGGAACGAGCAAAAAATAAGGTTGCTGGGAGTTGAAAGAGTATTGGGTAAATCGGGTTATGGCAGGAAACAAGGTTGGAGAGTGGTGGAGGCGTGGGGAGATGTTGCAGGCAAAGACGTAGCATGCAGAGGGGAAAACGGGGTGAAGAATTGGGGGACACCCTCGAAAGAGGAAAAGAAAATGAGGATGGATGAGACGAACAGACGGGTGGTTGTGTAGCGAGCATAAACGTGTATTCATGGAAACCCCGTCTTGGGGGCTGGTGGAACCGACGCGGCTTAGCGAGAGAAGAGGAAGACGGAGAGCAAGGAGAGGAGGAGGATGAAGACAGGAAGAGGAAGAGGAGAGCGTACCTTGTTGTAGCAGCGCCTGCAACAAGAGGTAGCGAAGGAGGGAGAACCGCCACCCACGAGAGAGTCGAGGGGAGGAGGAGGAGGAGGAGGGGACTCCCTCTTTTTTTTTTTTTTGAAGTGGGAGGGAAGGTGAGGGGACTCGCGCGTCCGAGAAGGTTGCTATTGGCTTTAATGCCCCTTTGAAAAAAAAAAAGGACAACTTTTACCGAACACCTCCTCCCTCGCCGAGAGTATCTATAATAAAAGGTAAAACCGATTATAATAAAAGGTAAAACAGATTATAACTAAACACCCTATTAATAGTTTAATACCCTTCGCCAAATCTCTCTCTCTCTCTCTCTCTCTCTCTCTCTCTCTCTCTCTGCGATAGTATCTATGGACAGAGAGGAACACGCGGACACAGACACGGGAGAAGAAGATAAACCTGTGTGACTCTGTGCACTAAGTTTTTTTGCAACCGAAAGCCTTTGAGTTAAAAAGAGGAGGTACATGTATTTTAAGGAAGAAGGAAGGTTCTTACGCTGTTTGGCGTAACCTCTCCCTTTTTCTCAGGAAGGAAGAGGCTTCTCCCTCCGTTAATAGGGTGTTTGATTATTGTTTTTTTCTTAAATTTTAAAATAATAATAAGATATTTATATAATTTCATTTGATATTTTTCGTTTAAATTTTAAAAATAGAATCTCGTCTTATTATAACTTATTTTTAAATAAAAATAACTCTCTACCAACTTTATTTTGAGGACACGGGCTCTCTCTTCGCCGAACGAACAGTTGTCTCTCTCGAGAGAAACTTCCTCACCCTCCCCTCTTCTCCACAGCCACCCACTTCAGCTGGACTTCCGGAACCCAAGAAGAAACGAACGAGAAGGGATCAGCAGGAGCAGCTGGTGCGATCACATCTCCGCCTTGGAGGGCTTGATGTCCTCGCCCTTGGACTGCTCGTCGACGATGTCCACCACCCTCGGCTGCCTCTTCTCCACTGCCAGCTTGGGTACCGTCACCCTCAGCACCCCGTCCTCCAGGTGGGCCTTGATGCCGTCCATATCGGCGCCCGCCGGCAGCCTGGACTGCCTCCAGAACTTGCCAGCAGTCCTCTCCGCACGATGCCACTTCTCACCTTCCGCCCCCTCCTCGGCCTTCCTCTCCCCGCTGATCCAGACCACCCTGCTCTCCTCCACCTCGATCCTAATATCCCCCCTTGCTCACCCCTGCATTAGAACAGAAGAACATATATAAACGCGTCAGCGACGGTTCCAGCTGATGTGGCGAGAGAGATCCAGGATTCTTGGGAAACGACGGAGGAGCGATCGGGGGTAGAGGCCGGCCTACCTGGGACGTCGAGGGAAATGATGTGAGCATTGGGGGTCTCCTTCCAGTCCGCGCGGGCGAGGGCGAGGGCGAGGGTCTCGACGCCCCCGGGGACGGGAAGCGGGGTTTGCTCGAGGATCCGGAAGGGGTCGTCAGCGGGGAGCATCATGTCCCAGAGCCTCCTCCCGTACGGCACGAGGGCCGTCGCTGGGAGGGCCAACAAACCCAAGAACAGGAAGCACGGAAGCAGGTCCTTCGTGTCGACACTTTGCATGCCTACAGGGAACCCACCTTAATGTCACAGAAAGAGGTTGTTGATTACGATTGCAGGCATGTTGAAGCATGGCAGTGATGTACATTAATGAACTTTCAAATGCATTCACGTAAACAAATATCACTTGATATACATGCATGTATGTGTGCAAACTTTATGGGTAAAGGAGAAGATAAGACAGCATAGATCTTTGATGCCTTCTTTGTTATTCGAACACGATACTCGACCCCGAATAAATTCTTTTGTGTGTGAGGGGAGCGGGTGAGCTCCACACTTTTTCTCTCTCAGTCAATTTCTTAACTCAGTCGACAATTAATTTATCAAATTTAGATTGAAAGAAGTAACAGAGGCATGTCTAAATTAAGAACCTTCTCGAAGCCAGCTTGATCAAGTATTGAGCGAACATTCTCTGACATGAAATCCACACCGAGAACTGTAATATATTGGCATCCAGCTACTGCTATCTTCACGGCCTTATCTGCCATTACCAATAAATTAGATATATGAATGTGAGGCCACAGCTTCTGTGCAGCAGTAAGGACTCTTGAACCTGAGTCCATGTAGAAGTGTGCCACAACACCAATTTTTTTCTCCTTGAACCTCCTCCCCTTTGGTGCGTCGGGTGATAGATACATGCATATTGTTTTTAGGGGAGGGGGACATGGCCAAAAACTCAACCTAAAAAGAAATGCCTGCGTCCCCCTCCTCTCTTCTGCACTCATTCAATAAATTTTAAATTGTAAAAAATTATATATCAAACAGATCTATATAAATTTTAAAATTTATGATATTGCTGTCAAATATAGAGTGTCAACTTTTATCAATTTTAAAATTTATGTCAAAAATTGATACAATATAAATTTTTAGATAGAAATAATTTTTTTAAAAAAATTATTCCCAAACACACTGTAAACTTGGAGCGGCTCACCTCCTCCCCCAGTTTTTTAGCCCCTGACGTCGCATTTGTGCTTTGGCAGCCCCCCCCCCCCCAATTCTCCTCTCTTTTATGGTGGTCGATCAACAAGGAGTTAATAAGATGTCTGGGAACATTTTTTTTTTAAAAAAATACTCTTTTTATCTTAAAAATTATGATATATCAATTTTTAATATAATTTTTAAAATTGATAAAAATGAGTCACTCTATGTTTGACAAAGACACCATAATTTTTAAATTTTAAATAGACTTGCTTGTTTAGATAAAAAAAATACATATACTATTTTAACGGAGCTACCAACCCTTCCCGTTATCTTGAACGCCGATCCTTCCCGTTATCAATTTTTAATTTAAATTTTAATGCAGAGTCGCTCCGAGCTCTGAATGGCCGCCGCACAGTCGACCTAAGCCAAAATAGTCGACCATTTTAGTGGTTCTGGAAGAGTAACGAGGAAGAACAAAGAAGATCCAACAGAACAGGAATAACAAAGTAGCAGGAAGGGGTAGTGGGCTTCGAAGGCCACTGTCCTCCGGAGGAAAGATTACAAAACTCAAGATTAAAAGCCAAGAATTCTCTAATCCCCCTCTCAATCCTCCCCTACTCCCTTTATAACCAGAACAGGGGAACAAGAACAACACAAACAAAGTTTCGCCAGAAATTTTTGCGAACTCTATGTATTTGTCTATTATCAACTACCTATCCTAAGTTTTTATCAATTACATTTATACCCTCGGCCACCACGACACCCCTTCACTGTGTTTCACATACCACGCTTCCGTCTTCCCTCCCGCCTGCTTTTGATGCACACTCGTTGTTTTTCCAAATATTATCGTCTGTAAGCCCCGCTTTGTTTTGGGGTAAACCTTGAGTTACTCCTCTTTTAGTCCAGAGTTAGCCCTTTTATTATTTTGATAGACGGTTTAAGTTGTTCCAGGATAAAGAGAGGTTACTCTCGGGTTTCGAAACCCAGCTCGAGAGCTTTGTCAGGGTTTAACTCGGGCATTCAATGCCCTTCACTCCCGCAACCCCTCTCTCTCTCTCCTCTGCTTTCTTCTTCACACAGCCGCCCCACCACCGCCACTGCTGACTACACATTCTGCGATCCCCAGTGAAGACTGCCCCGGCCACCGTGAGTGCCCCCCGCCGCCGACGAGCCCCATGGTGGGAACGCGCTTCCTCCCGAGAAGATCGCCCCGGCCACCGCCAGCAACCCCACCACCGCCGGCAAGTTGGGATCCCCCCGACCCCCCGCCGCCAGCGCAGATGACGCCTCTCTCTCACTATAGCATGAACAGTGTTCCGAGAAAACATTGTTCATTTGAACAGCAATCGATGGCAAATCGTGTAATTTTTTTTAAAAAGTACCGAGTTTACTCAAATGGATTAACCTCCTTCTATCAAAGTAAAAATGAATTAACCCCGGGACAATTTAATCAGATTGAGTTAACATTGGGTTAGACTAACCCTCTACCAAAGTGAGGCTAAATGTTTAATCGTTGACCCTGTTATGACCCTCCCTTCCCCACCGGCTTGTTTACACCACCGGGCCCACCACCGCCGTACCCCACTCAACCCCCTTCACACTTGTTCCCAATCCCCCCCCTCGCCGCCCCATCTAAGGCTGTAATGGGCCGAGCCGGCTCGACAAATCCACGAGCTTGGCCAGATTTCGGGCTTGACCGCAAGACTTTTTTCGGCCAGTGGACCCTTAGTCGAGCTTAAAAGTTCGGCTCGACTAGGCCCACGGGTCGGGCTCGGACTTAGAGTTCGACGCTCGGGTCGACCGGTTCTCTTTTTTTTTTCTCCCTTCAAATTTTAACTACTTAATTAAAATTATATTATTTTACTTAATTAAAAAAATTTAAACTCTTTTCACATAAATCATGTAATTAATATCAAAACTCTAATTAATTTAATGAGATTATAAATGTTATACTATCAAATATAATAATATTTATTAATTTTTATTTTTTATTTAAGTTGTCGAGCCGGACCGAGCCTTAATCAAATTTTATAATTTTTAAATAATGTTAGACCTGACTCGACCAGACCTAACATAACTCGGGTCCAAAATAGACTCGAACTTTAATATTGATAAGTCCAACCCCGACCCGGCCGACCTAAACCCGAATCAGACCCGACCCATTAACAGCCCTAACCCAATCCCTTCTATTGTAGCCACAGTTGCCCCTCCCCTGGCCCTCTCCTCAGACGCCATCCCTCTGCTGGCGTTCGCTCACCTCTACACTGTCTTCTCCTCCCCCCTCTTGATCTTTCGTTCGCACATTTGTTGAAAACCGCTTAGCCACTACACTATCTGTCCTCTCACCCTGGCAGTAGTATCTGCCCCGTCTCTTTTGATCGTGCCATTCCCCTCTGGTCTAGCTCCTGCTGGTCATATTTGCTTGGCCTCTTGCCCAGATTTCAGGTGACCGATAGCTTATCACAGCTTTGCCATACTTGGAGAATTACCTAGATTGTTGTTGTTTTGCTTAACTATTGATTGATGTGGTCATTTGCGAAACTCGCTATAGATCGTGAGGTGCCTTAACTAACGGTGCTAACCCGATGCCTCCTTTCCGTTGCTTGTCGACCAAGATGTGTCCCCCTCTGGTTTAGCTGCTTCCGCCTCTTTTTTTGGATTAATGAACACTTCTGTTGAAGCAAATATTTCTTCTAACGTTGTGTCAATCTTCGTCGAAACTTACTGTTTTTTTTTAATCTTGGATCTTTACGTGGGGTTTGGTTTTATTCGTTTACAGGCTTTGGCCTGTAGTCGTGACTTGGGATTTGTCTTTCCACCTGTATATTTTCCCGAGTAAATGAAATTTTCTTCTTACTAACCAGAGGAAAGAAGCATATTAGATTTTGTGAAATAATAATCTCCTAGCAACTTTCTCTAGTACAATATTATATACCATCGAACATGAACATAATCTACGTAGCAAGCCAGGAAGATAATGAGAACCGTGGCACACTGGGACAACTGTCTCACAGAGTAAACGGGTAAATCAACCATCCAAGTGCTTAGATAAAACCAGGGATCACCGTAGGGCTCCCAGAGGAACCCAACAAAGAAATGACGACAATCATTAATCCAACGCCATCGTTTAAGATCACCAGGGGGGTGGGCTCTTGCTGAAATATTACACATCCCGAATTTTTCTTCTGACGATGCTAATAACCTCAAACATGCAACTGCAGTGTTAAAAGGTTTTTCTACCACTTGTGGCCAATTATGAGCAATACTATGTCATCATCCAGTCAGGCCCGCTCATCTCGACCATCCAATCTCGTGATCAGGTGACCAAGATATTGTATTGCTACGTAATTTTCTTCAGGTTTGGTTGAAAAGTGCATACGTAAATGCCACTTTTCAACCGTCTAGTTGTCACAAAGCATATATATCATTAGGAATTTGTAAGCAATTCTACAATGGCACACTTGCCACCAGATTTGTCACATTTTTCTCACCATCCGATGAATCACCGGGACAACATACTGAACTTTGGAGAGCTGTGGAGCCAGCCAATTTTGGACCAACAAGAGTCTTACCCAACCCAACTAAGAATTAACAAACAATATTATTATGCAAAATCCTCAGTCATTACCATCTCATGCCTATTTGTGTTCCTCTTTATCAACTACATGTTTGCCGAACTACAGTCACAAAAATGCAATGAGCTATTTCTAAAATGCCGTCCAGCAATATTTTCCCTGTTCTCGTAATACCATGCTGTAATACTACCCTAGCCAAAGCTTGGGTAGACCAGTTCTGCTCAAAAGCTATGGTTATTCACATCCAAAACAGAAAGGAAGTGGGGGAAGCAGCCTCAGATTATTCCACATATATATACTTTCGCTGAACCGAGAACCCGCGAACACCTAAAACAGCATTACCCTATAACAAAACTATACATTCCACTTCAGCTGCATCAAAGCGATTTATACTCCGCAAGGCCCAACTTCTTGTCCGGCACAAAATTGGTTAATCGTTGACTTCTCTTCCTAAACTTGTCTAGGGCTTTACTGTGTGCGGCAGTCTCCTTAGCGATGGAGTCCTCAATTCTAGCCATCTCGAATTTTTTCTTTTCTATTCGCTTTAAGACCTCTTTGGTGTCCGCTGAGAGCCCCACAGCCTCGCAGACTGGGAATTTTATGTCTGGATCACTGCAAGATGCATGTGCCAGTGAAATCAAGAACATCTTATCATCAGGCCATCACACGATAATTATATAAAAAAACTATCATACAAATTCTACAACTTCAGCACACAAATAAATAAAGCTGCTTAAAAATATTTCGACTTGGACTCTGAATGTGCAAGGTCACACTGCATATTTTAAATTGCTATCCAACTTATGTAACAAATGAAGTGCGGACATCGGATTTGTGATCAACTTGAGCTCCAGTTCATCCCTATTCTTTGGAATATGTACAACCTTATCAGCAATGTGAACTATCTTTGTAAATCACCAAGAAAGTGTACGAGTCTACTTTGAAATATGGAAACATTAAAATGATTTCAAAATAGGTTGACTGTGAATCAAATCTACAGATTTTCTTGAAATCATCAACATAAAATTCTGAAATAGTGTCAATACAAGTTTCCAAATGTCATGTTGTGTCGACATGACTCTCCTATGAAAAGTAGATGTCCAGAAAACCATAACATTAACAGCTGAATGGTTGTCATAAAGGGAGAACGATAGACAATGAGGAAGCTCCCAAAGGGACTGTTCTCCATCAGTGTTTGTGTTGTTTCCATGAAAGGCCACAGTCTAGAAAGGCTTAAACAGCCTGACTGTTTTGTGCTTGTATGTTCCAATGTTCTATGGTGTGTTGTGCATGGGAGACCTTAAGAGTTGTTTTAGTCACTAAGGCCATCATTATTACAAAAGAAGAATGTACTAGTATGTCTTCGCTTTGCGAGCAGCACCAAAGAGGTGTTGGTTTGATCTATTTGATCTCATGTTTTCTGTCTCATGGATGGTTAACCATACTGCCTCAGTGAGTAGAAAGTCAAAGTGTCATTAACGTTTAACATTACAAAAATTTCATCTACATGTTCCCATCATTAAATGTCGAGAATGCATAATTGAGATTATATTGCTTGATAGCCAAATATTCATCATGATTTGCTTTATATATCAATCATTGTGATATTCAAGGAATACATGTCAGCTAGGATGGTATGATACTTTCTAGATGGATGCGTTTTATGAAATTTGTGAATGATCCAAGGTATTTCATAAAACTTTCATAAGAACCACAGATGAACTTAGGTAATATTTCTTAGAGCACAGTCAATATTGTATCATGCGATTCAAGACAGGAAGAAATACAAATGAATTGAAGTGCTCCCTACTGTAACATGGACTCCCATGGATGGTCACTGCAAGGAAACAACAAGGTGGCTTCTAGACTAACCAGGAAGCAGACCAAATAACAGAAACATATTCAGACAGCTAAATTCTTGCTACCGCAACTTCCAGTTCACCAAAATCCTTCCTGAAAAATAACTTTTACAATTCAACATGGGAACCCTGGCTCAGGCTACCTGTGATTCGGGTTTGATCCTGGGCGGGGTGGGTTTACTCTTGGATTCCTCCCCCCATCCGAACCAAAAAAAATAAATAAAGGAAATGCTGAAAGCTCTCGTTTGACAAACTCGGAAATACTGAATGAAATTCTTTTAAATATGCTCACTTAAAAAGGACAACTTGGGTTGGGCATGGTGATCACTATTGAAAATGTTGCTTCTTATAGGGGTCGGTGAAGTTTCTTCGTTACTTTTCAAGGGCCTCGACAGACTCGCATGTCTCTCATTATGGGTCATAAACGCTCATCCTGTTTACTTGAAAATCTAACTAAATATCAACATGTGTATAAAGGAATTTATAATAATCTTACATAAACATAAATGATCATTGCATATGCAGAGATAAGATAATGCTCTCTCAACAGAAGTTGAAACCTGCCATTGGCATAAAATTATATATGATAAAGATATTATGAAATGCAGAAACAGTGACAAATATACCACCCGCGGAATTATCATTCTTATTTCCGTATTATTGTTAACAGCCTCCTTGTATTAGGATAATGCCAAAAATACCCTTATAGTTAACCTACAATGAATATGCAGTGAATATTCTATTTGCATCTACAAACTTAAGTTTTTGGACAAGAATACCCCTACATAACCGAGTCTTTTCAACTGGCACAAGATGCCACACACACACAGGCACATATGCACACAAAGAGAGAGATTTTAGAAGTGGTTAGGAGTATTTGAGACTTTTGTCAAATCTGGTCAAGGGTTAAATAAGAAATTTAAACAGTAACAGATGGCGGTGGCACGGGTGTAAGTATTGTGATACAACTAGGGTATTAAAAAGAAAAGATTTTTGCATATAAATCAATGTTAGAACAAAATTTATAGATTTATCATAATTGCATTTGCATTTGCACATACATTAAAATGGCAATATTTTTGCAAAAGGACTAAGATATGATCTTTTGCACACGTTTAAGTGATCTTTATGCATGCCAAAGAGTGTAGAAAGATCATCTTTGTTCTCTGTGCACAATATCGAAATTTTTAATGATATGTGTGCAAATACAAATGCAGGAATGATAATGTTGAGGAGGAGTAGGAGTAGGGGGAGAGAGGCCGATACAAAGAGGGCAGCGAACTGCCCAACTAGCCAGTCTGCCCTCCCTTTTATATTAAACGTCAACGAGTAAAATACATATCTGCCCTCTAGTAAGGGGCGACTCAGAAGAAAGAAAGAAATACAAGAAAAAAACCAATAAAATAACAAAATTACCAAACTACCCCTGTTTTCCTACACTCTCCCTCAACCGTAGGGTGGGCATAGATATATTTCATGCTCAACTTGTCAAGGGCAGACCTAAACAGAGCTTCAGTCACAGCCTTTGTGAAAACATCAGCAACTTTGCTCTTGTGACTTCAAATAAGACAAACAGAGTGCCCCTAGGTCCAGTTTTCTTAATTAGATATTTATCAATATGTTTTGTCTTGTCATGTTGAACCTATTTGTTTGCAACATTTATCGCTGCTTTGTTGTCACAATAAAGCTTCATAGACAACTTCACTGGGAATCTTAAATCCAACAAGAGATGTTTTAGCCAAATTAACTCTGCCAGCCCACATAGCCCAATATTCAGCTTCTACACTTGACCTTGCACATATTGTTTGCTTCTTACTTCTCTAGGTAAACCAGATTATCACCTAGAAAAGTAAAATAACCAAAAGTTGATTTCCCATCATCTCATGATCCAGCCCAATTAGCATCCTGTATATCCTCCAAGACTCAGGGTAACATTTTTTGAGAAAGAATTCTTTTTCCTAGACACGACTTCAAGTATCTTAGCATACGTTCCACAGCCTTCATGTGCAGTGTCCGAAGAGCATGAATGAATTGACTAACTACACTAATGGCATAAGTCAAATCTGGCCGAGTCAATGACAAATACATGAGTTTCCCTACCAATCTCTGACACAAACCCATGTGTTTACCAGTGAGGTCTTCTCCCCCCATCTTTGTCGGTCTATGCCTTTAACTTAATTGATGTAGATGCAAGTTTACACCCCAACTTTCCAGTTTCAGTCAACAAGTCCAATGCATACTTTCTCTGACAAATGTATAATCGTAGAGACTATTTTTTCATCTTGCTACTTCAATACCCAAAAAGCATCTTAGCTTACCCAAGTCTTCAATCTCAAATTCAGTAATTAAGGCTTCTTTCAACTGTTTGATTCCTGCTTCATCATCTCCTGCAACAATCATTATCATCCACATAAGTATCACAGTTACATGTCCCTCTGTCCACTTAACATGGTATCAGCAATATTTGACTGCCTGAAACCAAACCTAACCTTAGTAAGACACAACCTATCAAACCGGGCTCTAGATAATAGTCTCAATCCACAATGTCTTTTTGAGGCAACAAACCTTCCTTTTGTATCAATTGCAGGTGGTAGCAGATGTATACTTCTACTTGTAAATCACCATTTAAGAAAGTATTTTTGACATCCACTTAGTACAGAATACTGAGTGGCAGTGAAAGAATTACTCTGACCGATTTCCCCTCCCACAAAAAATTATTAAAAAAAAAAAAAGAATTACTCTGACCGATTTCAACCTTGCCACAGTAACAAAGGTCTCTTGACAATCAATCCCATATGTTTGAGTAAACCATATTAAGATTGAACTGGATTTTTTTTTTTTTGGAACGTGGGTAGTACCACTATATATATAAAAATAAAAATGTACATAAGGGGAGGGGAGTGCTCCCCCATGGCTCCCAAATACAAAAGGCAGCAGACAGCACTCTGCCTCAGAAGCAAAAGACAAAATCAGGCAAACACTTGCCCACTCACTCCATCCCAACATTACTGGGCTCAAGAGGCCCAACACCTAAGAACACCAACTACCCATACAACTGCCGAAAATCAGCTAGATAGACATGGGCGCGCTCCTACAAAGGTAACAAAACCACCCTCCTCTGCGTAGACCAATGAGCCAAAAACCTCTGTCCATCTACTCCTCAGCCTGCTTCATATCTTCTTTCTTCCGGCAGCTTCTGCCTTCGCCTTCCTAGCAACATCCGCCAGCCATCTGCGCTTGATCAGGCAAAGAGAGGATCTCAAGCCTTTATTCACATCCACATCAGAAACCCCAATCAACCTAGCAGTCTCTCTCGCTCGAGTCTCCATGAAGTTCTCCACCTTCGCTAAGATGTCTTTGATCTCTTGCTTGATGGGACTCCTGTTATACTCCCCTTGGTAAGCTTCCTCAACTATCTCCAGTACTACTCACAGAGCTTTCGACTTTCCGGATGGGGAAGGCAAGGGCTAATACTGACGCGGTCGACGTCGGAGGAAGGATCGACGGCAACTCCGGGGACGCGAACAAGACTGGATAACCACTGCCTCGCGCAGCTCGGCCTCACACCGGACGGTCTCTCACCGGACGACACTCAAATCTCACAAAGAGCTAAGAGGGAAGGGGAAGCAACAAAGGGGCCAAAAGCACCTACGTGGGTTTTCTTTCATTCATTCAATGCCTTAAACCATTACACTTGCCCCTTTTATATAGGAAGGCAAAATCCCACTAGGACAAGAATGCCCCTAGCCTTTTCAACTAAAGACTTCCATATCCTAGCCTAATAAAACAAGTTACACCAACCAACTTTTGACTTTGGCTAAATAAAATAAAATACTTTGACTAGGTGGTTTAATAATACAAATACCACCATAGTAAAAATACACACAATAAAAATACATACGCAAATACAAATACGTAATCAGGACGCTGAGTCTTCAAGTGAGTCTCCGAGCCACAAGCTCGGTGCGGTCGGGGCGGTGCGGCGTCGGCTCAAGTAGTGGGTCCGATAGTGAGCCCGGTGTCCCCACCAACCCTCCCGAGGCGGCTGGAACTCTACTCTGTCGACTAAGGGAGGACACTGCTGTGGTAGTGCTCTAGCAGGTCTAGATCGAGGCGCTGGAGATCTTCCCGGCTGATCCAGGAATCATCAGAAGGCGGTCGGTCCCGCCAGCGGATAAGGTAGCGCTAGTACACCCGGCTCCGTGTAGCTGTCACCTGCTCATCCAGTATCCTCTCAATTTGCTCGCGCGGTGCTCTCGAGGCTGTGGGACGCACAGGGGTGGAGATCTTCCCGGCTGATCCAGGAATCATCAGAAGGCGGTCGGTCCCGCCAGCGGATAAGGTAGCGCTAGTACACTCGGCTCCGTGTAGCTGTCACCTGCTCATCCAGTATCCTCTCAATTTGCTCGCGCGGTGCTCTCGAGGCTGTGGGACGCACAGGGGTGGGCTCACTCTCAATAGGAGGAGAAGGCTCGAAAGGTTCCTTGTAGGCCACTAGGTCTACCACATTAAAGGTAGAGCTAATTCCATATTCGGGAGTAAGTCCACAACATAGACATTGGAGCCAATCTTCCGTAGTATTGGGAAGGGACCATCACTACGGGCTTGCAACTTTTTAACGGCTCCCGAGGGGAGTCGTTCAGGTCAAACCCGTACCATAACCATGTCACCTTCGTGAAATTCATGGTGACGCCTATGCGAATCAGCCAAGCATTTATAGGTCTCATTACTGAGGTTTATTTGCTTGCTAATTGACTCATACAGACTTTTGACATGCTGTGCAAATTCCTCAGCTGACTTAGATATTCTAGACTCGAGGGGAAGGGGAATGAGATCCACAGGTTTCCTAAGTTGGTATCCATGCACGACCTCAAATAGACTCATACATATGGACCTATTGACAGAGCTATTGTATGCAAATTCGGCTCTGGACAAAAGAAGATCCCAAGTGCCAGAATGATCCCCTACAAAGCACCTCAGTAGATTCCCTAAACTCCTATTGACGACCTCTGTTTGCCCATCGGTTTGTGGGTGATAGGCAGTGGAAAATTTAAACTTAGTGCCAACTAGGTGCCAAAGTGTCTTCTAAAAGTAACTAGTGAACCGGACATCTCGGTCAGACACTATAATTTGGGGGAGACCATGTAGACGCACAACTTCATCAAAGAACAAGCGGGCTACTCTAGATGCATCAGATGTTTTGGAACATGCAATGAAGTGGGCCATCTTATAGAACCTATCAACGACCACGAAGATGGAGTCGTGTTTGTGAGCAGTACGAGGTAATCCAAGGATGAAATCCATGCTCACATCAACCCATGGTCTATCAAGAATGGGGAGAGGAGTGTAGAGACCAGTGCTCTGTTTGACCTGTTTGGCCATTGTGCACGTCCTACACTGGGCTACAATCTTGGCCACATCTTTCTTTAGGCCAGGCCAGTAAAAATGCTCCTCCACAGAATGGATGGTCTTATTGCGTCCAAAGTGACCAGCAAGACCTCCAACATGCATTTCCCAAATTAGGAAGTCTCGTACAGAAGTCTTCGGGACACAGAGTTGCTATCCTCGAAAAAGAAAACCATCTTGGAGTAGATAGTCAGCAAATGCTATCGAGGTTTCAACAGACAAGGCAGAGTAGGTAAGGCCAAAATCTAGACACTCTCCATAGAGTTCCTTCATGCGGTCAAAGCCAGTGACCTCTACCCGAACAGTGGAAAGAAGGGAGATCCTTCGACTAAGGCGTCGGCCACCTTATTTTCTTTTCCAGCCTTTTCTTTTAAGACAAATGTGAAAGACTGGAGGAATTCTACCCATCGACTATGCCTTGAGTTTAAGCCCTTCTGAGAGCTAAGGAATTTCAGAGCCTCGTGGTCCGAATATAGAACAAACTCTTGTGGTAAGAGATAGTGTCTCCAGTGTTTGAGGGCTTGGACCACGGCATAGAACTCCTTATCATATGTGGAGTACTGAAGCTTTGCATCAGAAAGCTTCTCACTGAAGTAAGCCACAGGGTGACTTTCCTGGCTAAGCACTCCTCCTATACGCCAGATGCATCACAGGATATCTCAAAGACTTTGAAAAAGTCTGGTAGGCGGAAGATAGGGGCTTTGGTCGTGAGCTCTTTTATGACAGAAAAAGCATGGGAGGCGGTTTTGGTCCACTTAAAATTCCCTTTACAGATGCAATCCGTAATGGGTGCCATAATTGTGCTAAAGCTCTTTATGAAGCGTCTGTAGAAAGTGGCTAGCCCGTGGAAACTTCGAACGTCATGGACGTTCTGGGGCTTAGGCCAGTCTACTAAAGCTTGGACATTGGATTGGTCCACAGACACTCCTTGACTCGAAACCACAAAGCCGAGGAAAGTGACCCGATCTGTCATGAATTCACACTTCTTAAGGTTGGCATACAGGGTTTCTCTCCTCAAAGTCTCGCAGACTTCCCTCAAATGCTGAATGTGGTCCTAAGGGTTGTGGCTATAGATGAGAATGTCGTCAAAGTAGACGACAACAAATCGACAAATGAGAGGGCGAAGAACTTCCGTCATAAGCCTCATAAAAGTACTGGGGGCATTGGATAGCCCAAATGACATGACGAGCCACTCGTACAGTCCTCCTTTTATTTTGAAGGCTGTCTTCCACTCATCCCCTGGTCGGATTCGGACCTGGTGGTAGCAACTTTTCAAGTCAATCTTTGAAAAGATGGTGGCTCCACTCATCATGTCAAGCATGTCATCAAGATGGGGGAATGGGAAATCTATACTTGACAGTGATTTTGTTGATGGCGCGGCTGTCAACACACATCTGCCAGGTGCCATCTTTCTTCGGTGTGAGCAAGGCAGGAACAGCACAGGGGCTCTTGCTCACCCTGAGGAAGCCCTTTTGAATAAGGTCCTCGACAATTCTTTGGAGCTCAGCATGCTCCTTGGGGTTCAATCGGTAATGGGGAAGGTTGGGTAGGGTTGACCTGGGGACAAGGTCGATGGCGTGTTGTACATCACGCATGGGAGGGAGTCTAGAGGGTAAGTCCTCAGGGAAGATATCTTGGAAGTCCTGTAGGATTGCCTGGACTTCAGGTGGGACTGAGACTTGGGACTCCTCGGGTGTGATAGTGACGACAACAGCCCAAACAGGGGCACCCTCAGCAACCTCTCTGTTAAGGCGCCTAACTAGGTCGTGACCAACCTTAGGGGCCTTGGGAACGGGTGTGATAGATGCAGAAGAGGATGGAATGGGAAGTTTCCCTCCAGTGGGAGTTCGGAGACTCTCCTGAACCTTGGGGGTGCCAGTGGGGGTGGAGGTGGAGCTCTTTCCCGGGGTCACCTTTGGGGGTGTCGGGTACAACTGAATCTTCTTCCCATCGTGAGAGAAGGAGCATTGGTTGGATCGACCGAATGTAATAAGGTCTACATCATAGATCCATGATCGTCCTAGGATGATGCTACCGACCCTCATAGACACTACATCGCATAGGATCTGTCCTTGGTAGGACTGGAATTAGATGGGAATGACACATGTAATGGTGACTGGGATAGAGGTGTCGTCAACCCAAGCCACGTTGTATGGCCTAGGATGAGGGTGCGTAGGTAGACCTAGACGGGAGACAAAGTCTGAAGAGACTGCATTGATACAGCTCCCGTTGTCAAAGATCACCTTGCAGGGTTGGCTTTTCACCATGATGTAGGTTTGGAAGATGGAGGTTTGAAGCCAGTCGTCCTCCTAGGGGTGTGTTAAGATGCAACGAACTACACCCAATCTTCCCTGGCTAGAACTCTCGGCAATATCTCCCACTTGTATGTACTCGACATGCGTGCCATCAAATCCTGCATCCATTTCCTCAAACTGGACGATGAGGTCAGGATCGGCCATATATCTCTCAGTGTCTTCTCCTTCCTGAGGTGGAAGCTCCACAGACTGGGGGTCGATGATGACCAAGGCTCGGGTGGGGCAATTGGTGGCAACATGCCCTAGGTTATGGCACCTAAAGCAACGAATTCCCGAGATAGGGACTGGTTGGGAGGTGCTTGGGATGGCTCCCTTTCCCTTGTCATCCCTCCTATCAGTTGGCGGAGTGTACTCCAGCCTGGGCACAGCAGTGGGTGCAGGTAAGGGGTTCCTTATGAAAGGAACAGTTGGGGCAACAGCCCGGAGTGGGGTAGCAGTAGGGACATAGGAAGTGGAGGGGCCAGGCCTTTCAGAGTAGCGGACCATGGGATTTCGTGGTTCAGGTTGGCGGTAGGTGGGAACCCGAGGTGGGACCACCCTTTGAAACCGCTCGACATCTCGAGCAACCTGATAGGCATGCTCGAGGGTGTTAACCTCTCATAGGAACAGTTCCCGCTGTATGCTCTCGTGTAGGCCAGCCCTAAATCGCGAGAGGGTGACAGAGCATCCTCCATGACTCGACTCCGAAGGAAGAATTCATCAAATTTGGCGATGTACTCGTCCACGGACTTTCCATCTTGGGTGAGTTTCTGCCATTGGTCTAAAAGACGCTGATGGTAGGAGGGTGGCAGATACTTCTCCCTTAGTTTCTCTTCATTTCTTCCCACGTGTTTATGGGCTCCTCTTGTCTCATTGCCAGGAGATTTTCAATGTTGCACCAGTAGGTCTTGGCTTGACCTAGGAGTTTCATCTTGGCAAATCTCACCCTTGTGGCAGGGGTCATACGATGATGCCAGTCAAAGTATTGGTCCATCCCGGTTTCCCAATCAAGGTACGTAGCGGGATTTGGGGACCCATCAAAACACGGGAGCGTCTATGTTGACGTTCCGAAGGATGATCTCCTCATCATCGTGGTCTCTCCCTTGAGGAGCCTGATTCTGGCGGACTTGGTCTCTCTCTTCCCTAGGGTTGGCTACGGGATCGCCGCGGCCATTCAACGTCCCTTCCTCTTTCCTCACGTGATCCTCTAAGGCTCGGATCCTCTCACCTAGCTCCGCTCGCAATTGGCCTATAGATCTTTCAATTTGGGCCACAAGATGTTGTTCGAGCTGGGCTAACATGGCATCCATGCTATCCTGATTCATGGGTGGTTGTAAGGTTAAACTGCACTCTAGGCGGCCCGATGAATTCCTAAACCAACGTGGCATGCACGAGCTCGGACCTAAATGATGTAATCCTGGGACCGAAAATTAGCAAAGTGTAGACCCAATTTGTTGGTTAATATTGCAAAGGGTCAATTCCTTTTGCGAAGGGACCAGTCAGGGAGAGTTGCTCGCCCGTAGGGGAAGTAGTTGTGGAACTACCTCCTGACAATTATGGTGCTATAATGCGACAGTTCTAGGGTCTAAGGATGGGCGCATACAAGCTCTCTCTCTCCGTCCACAGCGATGCACTCAGGAGGCAGGCTGCATGGATAGGGCTCCCGCTCACTTCATCGCGCGGCAATTGAAAAGATACTAAATAAGCAAGTGAGGGGAGCACGTACCTAGCTAGACTGAAAAGTCCAGCTCCGACCGGAGACGAAGGCGGACGTGCGGGTCCGCACGGCGTCGATGAAGCTTGATCGGTTACAAAAAATTCACTCCACGCAGGGAGGTTGCAATTATTACAAAATCGCATAATTTGAAAATTTTCCCACACAGGGGAACAAATTAATTCACTTTCTTTCTCCGCGCAGGGAGACTCAAGGGCACTTATGTTCCGTATTTTACGGACCGTCTACCGGGCGACCCGGGTGCTACTCATACCGCCGAAGTGGACTCTGGTGCCACTTCTTATATTTTAATCATCATCATCATCATCATCAGAGCCTTATCCCAATTAATTGGGGTCGGCTACATGAATCCTGTTCCGCCAAAGATTTCTATCAAGTGCAATATTCATATTTAAGCTCAAGGAACTAATGTCCTTCCTAATAACATCGCACCATCTCATTTTAGGCCTTCCTCGAGCTCTTTTGCTAGCATCCACTAAGATTTGATCACATCTTTTAACCGGCGCTGAGTTAGGGCGACGAAACACATGTCCAAACCACCTGAGTCTATTTTCTCTCATTTTACTATCAATTGGAGCTATCCCTAAGTCCTTACGGATGCGCTCATTTCTAATCTTGTCTTTCTTAGTCTTGCCACACATCCATCTCAACATCCTCATCTCTGCTACACACATTTTGTGGATGTGTTCCTTTCGTACTGCCCAACACTCAGTACCATATAACAGAGCAGGTCTCACAGCCGTTCTATAAAACCTCCCTTTGAGTTTCACAGGCATACGACGATCACAAAGGACACCTGATGCACTTCTCCATCTTAACCAGCCTGCCTTAATCCTATGTGTAACGTCATCATAAATCTCCCCATTCTCTTGTATGATAGACCCTAAGTATCGAAAGCTACTACTCTTCGGAATGTTATGTCCATCAATTAGAACCATGTCTTCCTGAACCACTCTCCCATTACTAAAATTACAGTGCATAAATTCTGACTTGCTCCTACTAATTTTAAAACCTTTAGACTCCAAGGCAAGTCTCCAACGCTCTAACTTAGCATTTAGAGCATCAATACTCTCATCAATTAAAACAATATCGTCTGCAAATAGCATACACCAAGGGATATCATCATGCAATTGTTTAGTTACTTCATCCATAACTAAGGCAAAGAGATACGGACTTAGTGCAGAACCTTGATGTAAACCTATAGAAACGGGAAATTCACCAGTCTCCCCAGCAATAGTTCGAACACTAGTAATAGCACCGTCGTACATATCCTTAATCAAATCAACATATCCTTGAGAGATTCCTTTCTTTCTTAATGTCCACCAAATCAATTCTCTCGGTACTCGATCGTACGCCTTCTCTAAATCAAGAAAAACTATATACAAATCTTTTCTCATCTCTCTATACTTCTCCATTAGCTGTCGTAGCAAGAAAATAGCTTCTGTAGTTGATCTATTTGGTATAAAACCAAACTGATTTTCCGACACAGTAGTCATACCACGGAGGCGTTTATCAATTACTCTTTCCCAAAGTTTCATAGTATGACTCATAAGCTTAATTCCACGATAATTATTACAACTTTGAATATCTCCTTTATTTTTATAGAAAGGAACTACAACACTTTTTCTCCAAACTTCTGGCATTCTCCGTTCCTTTAAAATTTTATTAAAAAAATTAGTTAGCCACCGAATACCAATATCTCCTAGGCCTTTCCATACTTCAATAGGTAAGCCATCTAGTCCTAAGGCCTTGCCCACTTTCATTTTCCTTAAAGCATCCTCCACTTCTGACATCTTAATACACCTGAAATATTGATATTTATCAAATATTGTGGACTCTTGGGTACCTTCTAAAGATAAATCCTTGACGGAATCTCCATTAAGTAACTTCTGAAAATAACTATGCCACCTCCCTTTAATCTCAAGATCCTTAGTTAAAACCCTTTGATCTTCACCTTTAATGCACCGAACATGATCTAAATCTCTAGTTTTCCTTTCTCTTAATTTAGCTAGTTTAAATATGTCCTTTTCACCCTCTCGGGTTCCTAATTTATTATATAAATCTTCAAATGCCTTTGATTTGGCTTCGCTGACTATCACTTCTTATATTTTAATCAAATGATAGATATATGGCCGATCATCATCATCATCAGAGCCTTATCCCAATTAATTGGGGTCGGCTACATGAATCATGTTTCGCCAAAGATAATATATATATATACTTAATTCTTCCAACAACTTCTCTCCCTTTTTTTATTATATATATTATATAAATATATATATATTTTTTTTCAATTTTCAACCTTTTTTCACTCTTTGCTGCGCAACTCAAGCGGTTGGCGGTCGGGCCAGCTGGGTGGCTGAATGGTCAGCCTAGGTGGGCGCAGGCGGGATGGCGTGCTGGCGGAGCGCGATGCTGGCATGCTGGCGCACTGGCAGACGTGGCAGTGGCAGGCGCGGGCGCCGAGGGGCTGCGGCCCCGAGGCAGGCGGGTGTGGAGGCACGCATAGAGGCAGGCGCAGACGGGCGCACGTAGGGTTGGCAGTATCGGCCGAAACCGATACGTTTCGGCCGAAACGTATCGGTTTCGGCCGGTACCGATCCGAAACTGACCAAAACACTGTAGCAGGTCCGAAACTATTAAAAAATACTTTTTAATAGTTTCGGACGAAACCATTAAAAGTTTCGGCCGAAAATGACATGTTTCGGTCCGAAACCGGACGATTTCGGCCGAAACCAGACAGGTTCATTATTTTTTTTAATTTTTAAAATGGTTTCAACCGGTTTCGGCTGAAACCGAAACCGGTACCGAAACCGATACTGCCTTCCTTGGGCGCACGGGGCGGGGGCGACAGCCAAGATGGCAGTTTCGGCTGAAACCGAAACGTTTCGATTTCGGAGCGAACCGAAACGATACCGAAGCCCCAGTTTCGGCCGAAACCAAATTAGGCTATTAAGAAAAAATAGTTGTCGACGGGGACGTCGAAGTCGACGGAGGCGCCGTTGTCGGGCTCTGATACCAAATTTGACGCGGTCGGCATCGGAGGAAAGATCGACGACAACTCTGGGGACGCGAACAGGACTGGATAACCACTGCCTCGCGTAGCTCGGCCTCACACCGGACGGTCTCTCACCGGGCGACACTCAAATCTCACAAAGAGCTAAGAGAGAAGGGGAAGCAACAAAGGGGCCAAAAGCACCTACGTGGGTTTTCTTTCATTCATTCAATGCCTTAAACCATTGCACTTGCCCCCTTTATATAGGAAGGTAAAATCCCACTAGGACAAGAATGCCCCTAACCTTTTCAACTAAAGACTTCCATATCCTAGCCTAATAAAACAAGTTACACCTACCAACTTTTGACTTTGGCTAAATAAAATAAAATACTTTGACTAGGTGGTTTAATAATACAAATACCACCATAGTAAAAATACACACAATAAAAATACATACGCAAATACAAATACGTAATCAGGACGTCGAGTCTTCAAGTGAGTCTCCGAGCCACAAGCTCGGTGCGGTCGGACGGTGCGGCGTCGGCTCCGAGTAGTGGGTCCGGTAGTGGGTCCGGTGTCCCCACCAAATATCTCCTCCAGGCCAAGATCTTCCAGATGCGCCATTGTTGCCTTTGCCTCCGCCACTAGATCCCCATCGATGGGACCAACAGATGGAGGGTATAGCACCACGACAGGTGGTTCCAGTGTCGGAAGACACAGCAAGGCCCCTCCTTCGATCTATGGTGCCTGTCCAAACTGCTCTTCGAACAAAAAAGAGAGAGGGTAGAGCCTCCAGACCTCCCCCCCACCTCCCATCTCCGCTCCCATCTCCAGGAAGATCTTCCAACAAACCTATACCCAAGGCCAACAAATTCACATTGTCGTCGTCCTTACTCTGTTGTCTGAGGCCGTCCGCAGTAGCTTTTTGTTGCAGCCAGGAACAGGAGAACAGGAGGAGGAAGAAGAGAAGAACACACCGAGAGGGCCAAAACACAGGTGGCGGCTATCCCTTTCTGTGCTAATCACAGCTGCCACCCATCCATCTTATTAATAAGACCAGGGCAACAACCCTCTTACAAGATGTGACTAAAATACCCCTAGCTAAAGGCTACAAGGGGCGCACACCCAATAAATCAGAAATAACAACTAAAACAGAGGCAATATAAGAATGACTAAACTACCCTCAGCCTTCTCTACACTCCCCCTCAAGCTGAGCATAGATGTTTAACATGCTTAGCTTGCCTAGCATTCTTTTGAAATCATCCTTTGACAAACTTGTAGTAAGTACATCAGCAGCTTAATCATGTTTAGGGTTTAGGGTTACACTTCATCCGAGAGAAGCTGGACTCTAGAGAGCTGTGTCTGCCCTATCCTGTTGAACAGGGTTGTTAGCAATACTGATTGCCGCCTTGTTGTCACAGTAGAGCTTCATGGGAAGCACTACCCTAACCCCAATGTCGGTTAACAGAATATTTACCCACAATATTTCTGCTACAGCTTGTGCCATGGCTCTATATTCAGCTTCGGCACTTGATCTTGCACAGACATATTGCTTTTTGCTCCTCCAAGTAATAAAGTTTCCACCCAAGTAAATACAATACCCAGATGTTGACCTTCGAACATCTTGTGATCCATCCCAGTCAACATCAGAAAACCCCTCCAAATACATATGACCTTTCTTTCTAAATAACAGTCCTCTTCCCGGAGATGTTTTGATGTACCTCAAGATCCAGTCAACAGCCTGCATATGCTTGCTTATGGGGGCATGCATGAATTGGCTGACCACATTGGTTGCATATGTAATATCTGGTCTGGTCAGGGGCAAGTAGAGGAGTTTTCCAACTATTTTCTGATACCTGCCTTTTTCAGCCTCTGAGAGGATTTCTCCATCAAGAATACTTAGCTTGTGATTCATTTCAAGTGGGGTATCAGCAAGCCTACTTCCCATTTTCTCGGTCTCTCTTAGTAAATCAAGAGCATACTTTCTTTGAGAAATAAAAATGCTGCCATGAGATCTAGCAACTTCAATCCCAAGGAAATATTTCAAGGGACCAAGATCTTTGATCTCAAATTCCTTTGCACAAATAGAGATGCCAACAAGATCATCACCAGTGACCACCATATCATCCACATATACAAGGAGGACAACAACCTGTCCACCCTTCCTTTTTACAAATAGAGTATGGTCACCATTTCCTTGTTTGAACCCCATCTGCAGTATAGATTTTCTCAACTTTTCAAACCAAGCTCTAGGAGATTGTTTCAGGCCATATAATGCCCTTTCGAGCTTACAAACTTTTTCGTCTGTAGTGGAGCCAGGAGGGGGTTGCATGTACACTTCTTCGACCAATTCCCCATTAAGGAACGCATTCTTAACATCTAGCTGGTGCAATTCCCAGTCATGGTTGACAGCAAGAGACATTAGGACCCGGACAGAAGATAACTTAGCCACTGGAGCAAACGTTTCTTGGTAATCAATGCTATAGGTCTGCGTAAACCCTTTGGCAACTAACCTTGCCTTGTACCTTTCCACGGATCCATCAGACTTAAATTTGATTGTATATACCCATTTTGATCCCACAGGCTTCTTTCCTGAAGGCAGATCAACCAAATCCCAAGTGTCATTCTTCCTTAAGGCCTCCATCTCTTCTACCATTGCCTTAACCCACCTTGGATCCTTCATAGCTTCCGAAAAAGAGGAAGGAACAGCAGTGTTTAGAAATGGATGAAAGGTAAGATCTGGTACGGTGGAGAAATTGGGTGCTTAGTACACTCTCTTACACCTTTTCGGCAGGCAATAGGCTGATAAAAGTCAATGAGTCACTTGATTTTTGATTTCAGAAGTGACATCAGGGACAACAGGAGATGAGGGCCCAACATTCTCATGAGAGTGGTCATCAGTAGGAGTCTTTTCCTCAGGCTGTTCAGCCTCCCCTCTTGGTCTTCTGGAGTAGACTTTTCCAAACCTTGTCTTTTCCTTAGAAATGGTTCCTTCAACAGTCTTGAAGCCATCCTTGGCATTGGCATCTTGGACATCTCGAACAGGAGAGAATGAGGAACCCATAGTGTCAACAGAACTATGACAAGGAATAAGGTAGGGGTCCACCGTAATCTCCCCATCAGGTAGATCCGAGGAGAAGTATGACTGTGACTCAAAAAAGGTAACATCTCTTTGATAATAAACTTCCCTGTCACAGGGTTAGCATACTTATACCCTTTTTAGGTAGGAGAATAACCAAGAAAAACTCCCCTCAGCTTTGGGATCAAGTTTAGAGTGAGCATGACCCAAGACATGGATGAAACACAAGCTCCCAAATACTCGAGGAGTCAAAGGGAAAGATTGGGTGATTTGGGTGTAAGATAGTCACAGGGATACGAAACCCTAGGGTTCTGGATGGCATCCGATTAATGACATATGCTGCTGTGATGATAGCATCTATCCAGTACTGTTTTTCCTCTCTGCCACTCCATTTTATTGTGGAGTATACGGGCAAAGAGGATTCATGAACCATTCCTTCATCTTGCATGAACATATTCAGACTTTTTGTAAAATATTCTTTTGCATTATCAGGCCTAAAGGTCTTGATTTTTTTATCGAATTGAGTCAGCACCATATTGGAAAACAATCTGGACTGCTCGAGGCACTTCTTCTCTTGACCTTAAAAGATACACCCAAGTACACAAGGAAAAATCATCAATGAAAGTGATGAAATAACGATAGCCATTCACAGACCGCAAAGGTGAAGGACCCCAAATATCAAAGTGGACCAAGTCAAAGGGAGCACTGCTCTTTTTATTGAAACTAAAAATTGAGATCTACAATGTTTTGCCAATTGGCAGACAGGACACTGAAATAACTCAGGCTTAATAGACTTAAACAATGTAGGAAACAAAAGTTTCAAAGACTTGAAGGAAAGATGTCCCAGACGACAATACCATAACTTGAGCTGTTGAATTTGACTGAGATTGTCACTAGTCTTCTTGGACTAAAACGTTGTCCTCCCTTCGATGTTCAGCCTGTAAAGACCCCTATCCTCAAGACCACTCCCAATCGTTTGCTTGGTCTTCAAATCCTGAAACACACAATGAGTTGGGAAGAAGGTTATGGAACAATTAAGGGATTTGGTGAGGTTAAAAGACTAAGTTTATTGGCAGAGAAGGAACATGTAAAGTAGATGACAAGGAAAGATGATCATCCATTCTAATGGTTCCTTTGCCTGCTATAATGGCTTGTGGGACCTTTTCTTGGCCGAAAGAAAGAGAATAGGTAGAAAAGAGACTAGGGTTACCAGTCATGTGATCAGTAGCTCCAGAGTCAGTGATCCATAATGTATCTGTTGGTCGAAGTGTAGCACTAAGTGCAGCCCCCTCAACATTGGACTTACCCAGGGAGGTGGAAGCAAAAGCATATGTGTCCAGCTGAGAGAGAATCCTTTGGAGGGTAGTAATATCAGTTGGAGATAGACTCTTGGTGTTAGGTACTCGAACACCTGAAGATCCATTCTCCTGGGGAGAGGCCAAGGAAGTTGCTGCATTTCCCTTGGCCTGTTTGCTGCCCTTCTTGCCACGAAACTTGAGGGCAACATCCCTCTTACAAGATGTGACTAAAATACCCCTAGCTAAAGGCTACAAGGGGCGCACACCCAATAAATCAGAAATAACAACTAAAATAGAGGCAATATAAGAATGACAAAACTACCCTCAGCCTTCTCTACACTTTTGTGCTTCACCATCTTTGTCCTATCCTTGCATGCATCCTTCTGCGATGAGCCGCACATTGTTTGCAACTATACCATCATTAAGATGGGCCCTGGCGACCCTACAATGCTGGAGAAGGAGGCCCCAGGGAAGGCTCCCCAGACGCCCCTCCCTACCATACCCCACCACTTTGGAGACTGGATAGGGTGCTCTTGAGAGGGCCTAACTAGCGCCCCCCCAGTGCCAAGACATTTCCCCCATCCTCCAAGAATTTGAGGAAGGAGGTCTTCCGGCGAAAAACCCTATCAAACATAGTGTAAGCAATATTTGATAGCTTGAAACCAAACCTGACCATAACAAGACAACCGATCAAGGGATCTGACCACAACGACGACTTCACCTAATTCCTTACCTCGATCTCCTCTTCGCATTGCACTGGACGAGGCCGCCTCGTCCCCTACGGAGACACCGGCTGCGGCAATGAAGAAGAGTGGATGTCAGAGCCCGACCGCGTTGGCACTTTGACGATCTGCTCCGACACCACTAGCGGGTATGGGTAGACGGGCCGAGTACCTGCCCTTTCGAGCACCCGCCTACCTAAAAATGGCCCACAAGCCCAGTTCGCTTATCAAGCCGGCCCAACAACCGAAACCGACCCACCGACCTTACCTCTATTGAGTAGCCTCTGCAACGCCACTCAACCTCGAATGCCGAACCTCGATCCTTACTAGGAAGCAGTTGCTTGCGACATTGATCGTGACAATGACCAGAACTTCCCTCAGGCTTCCCACCCGGACAACGATCTCCATCGATAGCCTTCCATTGGTGACAATGCTGACCAGGCCTTCCATGGCTGCCTCGAAGCGGCCCACGAAGAAGCCAGCACCTTCTCATCACAAAGGATAATCGGGACACCAGAAAAACGAAGTCGGACGATGACCTGCAGAGGATTAGGGAACGATCCTCGAGATAGCTCCCACGTGGCCGTCCCACGGGCAACCCCATCGGCCATGAGGCATCCATCCCTCATCACCACCTTTGCCTTCTCCACGCCACCACCGATTGCCAGAAACTCATTCCTAGTAACCCCCACCCTTACCCCCTTTAGCCAAGAGCATCCTCACTACGTCATCATCTGCAGCCCCATTCACCACCATCACCCTGACACACCAAAGCAACCAGCACAGCCTCTCTTGGAGGAGAGGCGAGGGTGGGACACCGACATCCACATAGTCCATCCACTACTGAAGCTCCTTCGACTCACCTTGCATGGCCCTAGCATCCACCCCGCTACCTAGATCACAAAGAACATCCGATGCCCCAGTTCTTCCCCAGACGTCTGGAAACCTGGAGCTCCGTTGGAGGTGACCCCTAAGCCTGCAACGAAAGCAGAGCGCTCCCCTTAGGAGCCCATCGGAGAGGCAGAAACTATCTGGCCTCCCAGGTCTGAAAATCAGCCTCGCGAGCTTCGCACCAACCTCGAAGGAGACCCTTCTCTGCCCTCCAACTTCTCTACCACCACGCCACTCCCTAGCTCCCTACAGGCACGGCGCAGATTCCTCTTACGCCCACATCGGAAGCAGGTCAAGCAAAGATATCTCTGGTGACCTATCGGGAGCATCCTTGATCACCATGACACGAGACCTCGACCTTTTAGACGATCAACTAGGATCCAAGTGCCATTCTTGTTAAGAGCATTCAACTCTTCATCAACAGCTTGCTACAATTTTGGATCTTGCACAACTTTAGCAAAGGTTGTAGGAATATAGACAAAGGACAATGAAGGAGTAGTACCGAGAAGTAGCATGAGAATAGGTAAAAAAATTGGTGATGGGGTGTTTAGTGATATCTTGAACACCCTTCTTGGCATCAATGAGTAGATTCAAGTCAAGTTGTTGGGTAGCAATACCAGAAAAATTAGCACCCTCTAGAGTTGGCTGATCAATAGAGGCATTTCCTTTGATCTTTTTCCGCCCATAAGTAATAATCGGTTTCTGCTTGAACACACACTACACTAGTCACCAAAGTGGGGTCATAAAAAACAGAAGATCCATTTGTGGCACAGCTAAAGACAAGAGCAGGCAACCAGGGAGTAATGGAAGAAGAGGAAAAAGGTTGGATTTTAGTATTCTCCCCTTGAGGTCAAGTCGGGGGGGGGGGGGATTAGTAAGACTTAAAGAAAGTAATATCCTTTAGAACAAAGAAATGATAAGCGAGAAGATCGTAGAACCAGTAACTATTCTGAGTAGAAGAATAAGAACGAAAAACATCACGAATAGCCTGTGGATCAAGCTTCGTATTCCTGGGACCAAGAGTATGAATAAAATAAAGACAGCCAAACACTCGATGTAAAAGGGAAAAAAGGCTTGTCAAGATAGAGAAGTATGAAAGGTCAACAATCCTCTAAACTCCTAGATGGCATCCTGTTGATAATGTAATTGACAGCAAGAATAGCCTCTGCCCAAAAAGATTGGGATAAATGATGTTGAAATAGAAGTGCCCCGACGGTCTTAAGAAGATGGTGGAACACCATTTTGTTGATAATATGAGCAAGATGACTGATAAAGTAGATCCACATCTTTAAGAAAAATATTAACACTTCTAGCAAAGTATTCACAAGCATTATCAAAACTGAGGGTTTTCACTTTTGTGCCATACTAAACGTGAACCACATTATAGAATACTTGAACAACATGGGGAACTTCATCTTGGGACCGCAATAGTTAAGAGCAACGAGAAAAATCATCAATAAATGTAACAAAATATCTGCGGCCATCTAAAAACGTAACTAGGGAAGGCCCCCAAACATCAGAGTGAACAAACAAAAATGAAGTGGAACATTTATTTACTAAAGAAGGAAATTGTGTTCTACAATACTTTGCCAACTGACAAGTTTGGCATGAGAAAGACAGGACTCAAAAAAGGAAGCGGACAGGACTCTCAATGAACGAAAAAAAAAATGTCCTAATCTAGAATGCCATAGCAAAATCTCATGAGTTTATTTTATTTGTCCACAGATGAAGATGCAGAAGATTGAAAAGCGAGCGTCCCCCCTAGCGCAAAAAGATTAAGTCCATCTATTTCACAGCCAATCGCAATTGTTTGTTTGTTTTTTAGATCTTGAGACACAAAGTGAGCAGAGAAAAATGTTACAGAACAGTTCAATTTTTTTATTAAGATTACTCACAGAAAGTAAATTAATTGAAAAGGAAGGTACATGAAGTGTAGAAGAAAGGGTCAAGTGATTAGAGTCTAATGGAAGCTTTACCAACAACAGTACCACTGGTACCATCAACAATAATAACCTTACCCTAACATGAAGATAAGGAATAATTATAAAAAGAAGTGGACATACTGGTCTTTGGTCAATAACAGCAGAGTCGATCACCCAAGAATTTCTAGGGGATTGAGTAATAGCACTCAAGAGGAGTGCCATGTGTACCTGAATGACAGTAAAGAAGAGGATATTTGGGAAGTTCCCTAAAGCTATGCAAGAAGAGGTTGGGGAAAAACAATATCTGAGGAGGAGAGTGTTGGTGATGTTGAAGCCATAGCCCCATCTTAAATAGAGGCACTAGGAATAAGAGAAGATGGTATGACAACCAAATTACCCCGAGACTTCTGTCCCTTTTTATTAGTCCATAACTTAGCAGGTATCTTTTTCTGGATACTTCTAGCAAAAATCAGAATCATGGTTGGTGCAACCACAATGATCAAACTTCTTGTCACCACACTTCTTATCGCTAGCTAGAAAGACTTACCAGTGGTACTGGCAAACGCAAAGTACTCTCCAACATCAGAATGTGCAGAAGTGACAGACTTGTTGTTAGACTTGTTGTTCATAACTTGTCAACATTGTTCTTTGCTCAAACTTTAAAGTAAGTTTGGAGCGGGATCCATGTTGAGGATCTAACCCCACAAAGCATCATACTTAAAATTTAGCCCACTCAAGAACTTCACAATCTTGTCATCTTCTTAGAGAGAAAGATAAGTCGACTAGTCTACAAGACATGCCCACTTAGTAGTACGATAGACATCCAACTCATTCCAGAGAGAAGTGAAGACACAAAAATAGGCAGTAATAGAAAGTAAGCTCTATTTTAACGATATTATGACAACTGATAAAAGTGAACCCTATTTTTCTTGAGCCAGACAAGGTTTTCCACATGTCTACAGTAGCAGTAGATTTGTGTAGAATTGTTGGTTAGATTGAAGAGCTGACAAAGTTCAATAGTCAGGACATCACCACACTGTTGTCCCGTCTCCAAGTAGAACAAATGGGGTCTAATGGGTCAGGAATCTTCTAATCACCAGTTAACAACCCCAATTTGTCACAGCCGACAATGTAGAGTTCAGTAAAAACAATCCCTAAGATAATTGTGCTTTTTTAGTTTTTCCAACATGATCTGCAGTGTGGTTTGGCCAGTAGAAGTTAGTGGCACAGGCTGAACCATGAGAGTGCACATATCTAATGTTGTAGACTGATTGTCTGCCATGGCTAAGAGGAGAAAATAGCTGCCGCACTTGACCTCCGGTCATAAAAGACAATGCAACCGCAGGTCAGCAACAACTTTAGAGTGGTGCAATAGGAAAGAGGGAGGCTGCGATCTTAGAGAACAACCTCCAAAAGACCAAAACAGAGAAACACGACCCCTCCGCAACACTGGAAGAAGTATCCATGATGAAAAGAGGTGACCTGTCCTTTCTGCAAGGGACGGAGAAAAAAACCCTAGTTCTGACCATGGTGGACCAGAACCAACTTGAAGTGGGGAGAAGAGAGGTTCGTTCCCTTATTCTTGCCTAGAACAACCTGAAACAGGGTGCGGCAGGTGTCTGAGGTCCAGACAGCAACAAACAAAAGCAAACCGCACTAGCTAAGAAGTAGAAGGGCCATGATCAACAGAGGAACAATGGGAAATGAGAAGGATGATCGTGGCCTCCTCAGAAGAAAAATCCGAGAGTGCGAACACAGAAGGGGGTCCGAAGGATCCACAGTTCTGGTACCATGGAAAGAGGGGGAGAGAGAGGCCGATATGAAGAAGAGACAAGAAAGAAAGCAGTGAACTACCCAACTGGCCAATCACCCCTCCTTTTATATTAATCCTCAATGAGTAAATAAAAAATCTGCCCTTCATTTAGAGGGCGACAAAGATGAAAGAAGGATATACAGAAAAAACCCAATAAAATAATTGATAGAGCAGAGATGAGAGGCCGATGGGAGAAGAGAGAGGAGAGGCCGCGCAACCTCCTCCTCCATGGGCAATTTGCCTTTTTTATATATTAAGAGAATTATGTATATACTTACAACTCTGCCCCTCCTACAGGAGGGAGACTAGAAAGAAAGAGAAAATTGTAGAGAAACCTAAGAAACCAACTATATTACAAATGTATCCCTGTTAATTTATAGAAGTACTCCTATTTTCCTACACTTTCCCTCAAAATGAGCATAGATATCCTTCACGCGCAGCTTATCAAGAGCAAACCTAAACTGAGCTTCAGTCATAGCCTCTGTGAAGACATCGGCAACTTGCTCTGTGACTTCACATAAGGCAAACAAAGTTCTCCTGAGTTTAGTTTCTCTCTAATAAAATCCTTGTCAATCTCAATGTGCTTTGTTTTGTCAAACTGAATGGGGTTATTTGAAACATTTATTACTGCCTTGTTGTCAAAATAGAGTTTCATGGGCAGTTCCACTGGAACTCCTAGATCAGACAGGAGTTTTAGCCCGATTACTCTACTAATTCATGTGCTCTGGCCCTGTATTCTGCCTCTACACTTGACCTTTCGCACATTGTTTACTTCCTCCAGGTAACCAGATTGCCACTTAGAAAGGTACAGTAATCAAAAGTTGATCTCTTGTCATCTCGTAACCCGACCCAATCAGCATCGACATATCCTTCAAGAGGGATTTCAGCTTTTTGAAAAAGAATTTCTTTCC
The DNA here is from genome assembly GCA_022559845.1 of Amorphophallus konjac. Classification (NCBI taxonomy): domain Eukaryota; kingdom Viridiplantae; phylum Streptophyta; class Magnoliopsida; order Alismatales; family Araceae; genus Amorphophallus; species Amorphophallus konjac. Next base: position 13,693,178 of record CM040125.1, read on the forward strand.
TAGATATGACTTCAAGTACCTCAGCATGCATGCTACAACTTTCATACATACTCTTTATGGAGCATGCATAAACTGCTTGACCGCACATACAACATAGGTCAAGTCTCGCGGAGTCAAATGACAACGATACGAGTTTTCCTACCGGTCTCTGGTACAAATTCCTATTTTCTAGTGAGAGTTCTGCTCCCCTTGTCTCAGATAACCCATGATTTAATTCATTTGGTGTTGTTGCAGGCTTAAATCCCAACTCTCCGGTTTCAGTCAGCAAATCTAACGCATACTTTCTCTGACAGATATCTTAACTCACCCAAATCTTTAATTTCAAATTCAACAGCCAAGTCTTCCTTTAATTGCTTAATTCCTGCCTCATCATCTTATGTGACAATCATACCATCCACAGACTAGTAGCATAGTTACATATCCCCTTGTCCATTTGACAAACATAGTATGATCAACATTTGATTGTTTGAAACCAAATCTGACCAATGCAACACGCAGCCTATCAAACCAGACTCTAGGAGCCTGCTTCAACCAATACAGTGCTTTCTTCAGACGACAAACATTTACTTTTATATCATTCCAGGTGGCGGTAGCATGTACACTCTCTTGTAAATCAACATTTAAGGCGGCATTTTCAACATATAGTTACGAGACCCAAGAACACTGGACAGCCAATGAAAGAATCACCCTAACAGACTTCAATTTTGCTACAAAAGTAAAGGTCTCTTAATAATCAATTCCATGTGTCTGAGTAAATCCTTTTGCAACAGGTTTGCCTTTATATCATTGTACCTCACCCTCTCCATTATGTTTATGTAGAGCCATTTGAATCCAACTGGATTTCTTCCCTCTGGAAGATCAACTAGGATTCAAGTGTCATTCTTTTTTAGAGCACTCAACTCTTCATCCATTGCACGCTGCCATTTTGGATCCTGCACACCTTCAAAAAAGGTAGTAGGAAAATGGGTAGAGAACAATGAAGAGATAAAAGAATAGTATTAGGGAGAAACATGAGAATAGGTAACAAAATAGGTGACAATGAAGAAAGACAAAAAACATGTTCAAAACAAGAAAAATAATGGAAGCTTCTCGATTGAATATGAGCAAAAACCTGTTATACATAAAATAAAAGTACATACGACAACTCTCGATACAAGTGGAATGAGGACTCCCACCTATCATTAATGAGAATAGGACAGATAAAAGTAATCCATGTAGAAAACGTAGAACAAAACCTTGCACCTATAATCCAAATCTAAGTAGAACTCTCTTAAGTCCTAATCTACGTTGCAGTAAGACCATGTAGAAAATGTATATATGCAAGTCTCTCATAGTTATATTTCCTGCAGTTGTTCTAGAAGGTTTAGAATGTATAAATTTATAGTTCTTGCATCTACATGGTATGAATTGAAACATTTTCTAAACAAATGTACAAGAAGACTGTCAACTTGTGTATCTACAAATAGAAAATACACCTAGCTGGATATATGAATGGATAAGATCAGAAAATCAACAAGAAAGGACTTTGTTAACAATATCAGCTAGGCTTGTTATGAGTTAGGCACCCTTAAGCACGTTACAGACTGGATATATTCCTTATGAGTTAGGCTTGTTAACCATCAAAAATGAATATGATGAGAAAATGAACAATGAAACCAGGAAGAAGTTCAGGGATGAAATAGAATCAGCAAAGATTCTGACAACTAACCAATCTCCTAGGCAGATGATTCCATGCCCTCTCATAATTCCACCATCCAAAGACACTGCTCCTGTCTTGATGCAAGCCTTTGCTTGCTCTATGTCCTCCCATGTTTCATAAACTTGAAGTTCACCAAAGAGACGGTAGAATAAGGTCTCTCGAAGGGCATCAATGTCTAAATTGATCATGTTCACAGCATATCCCTTAAAGCCATGAGGCATCTTCCCAGAGGGAAGGCATGGACACGGCAAGGCCAGTTTCCTCTCAGATCCACTTCCAAGTACATGTGAGTATGGCCTGCAGCAAGAAAATAAATAGAGTCAGAATCCAAATTATATATTGAGAATTCTGACAAATTTCAATAGATAAAAATTACATCCAACAAGATTAATAAAGAAAAAAGATATCATCTTAAACATTTTAGAAACATGGCCTGGGGCTCATTTTCTTTGATCTAGCCATGGTACATCGAAAAAATTAATGGTCCTAGAGGATAAACTCCTTTGACATCAGAATTTTGCCAAAACCACCAGCATCAGAGGCCTAAATTACAAAATTTATGACTAAAAGCTAGCAGAACAACTAAAAAGGAAGATAGAGTTCTCAAACCTTATCTCATCCAGGCATACAGCAGTAAACTGCTTATCGATTGTTGTGCCCAGTAGAGATGTTATTTTATGAATAGCACAGTTGCGATTTACTTTACCATCCTCACCATAAGCTGCTGACTTGTACGACTTAAAGACAACAGCAAGCATGTAATTTTCACCTAAGTATTCAGCAAATACCCTGCAAGTGCAGCAAAGCATCATGAGAGGTAAATCATCTGACAGATCCAACTTAGCTACCTTATTAGGAACTGAATAAATTATGGCACATTTAAGATGACAGAATTTACCTACTAAGCTTTTCATCACCAACGGAGCCAAGAAGTGCAACAACGCCAACAACTTCTTCCATAAAAAGTACTTGAGGTTCCAAGAACTGTACGTCCTTGGAGAGGGAACAGAAAACAGCTGCAGCAGTCCCCTTTCTTGCTTCTATACATTTTACTATTTGCTCTTTAGTATTGGATAGGCAGCCAACTTGATGCAAAAGGCAAGGTTCTAAATCAGCTGGAGAACCCATTAGAATAGTTAGCATTACAACAAGGATTGTATTTGTCATACAGCCTCATAAGTCATCCAATTACATGATAATAAAATTGATTAGCAATGCAAATCACCTGCCCGGATGTGAATCATAACTGAACAAAAGAAAAATTGAACAAAGAAGGGAAAATATGAATCATAAACTGAACAAAACAAAAATTGAAACTGTACCTGTTAGAAAGCCGTAGTACCTATCTCATTTGAAGCCATTTACGTTTTTGCATATATTCACCTATGACACAGGGAATGTCCTAATTTCTAGTGCATAAATTGGCTGTGCGCCTTAATAAAGATCATAAATCATTTGCCTCCCGCTCCTCTCTGTCTTTCCCTCCTGCACTGTTGCAACATTGTAGCGTGCTCAACCAGATATCACTGATGCCAACTTCTACATATGACCCTGCATCTCTTGATGCTGTCCCTGGCATAACACTGCATTGGTCTCCTCTGCTTCTGTCCTCCTCTCCATGGACAATATACAGTGTGGCTTACAACTGCTGGAACCAAAAGTGTTAAGACTAGGACAAGGGTGTCTTTAGGTGCAGTTCCCTGGGTGCCTACGTCGCTGAGATCTGATCAAGGGAGAGCATGATCAACATCACTGTCATCTTCCCCCTTCTTTGCCATAGGCATTTTTCGTCATCTGCATGCACCACCACTCTGCGGTCTGCCAATATCACCATAATGGGTATCATTGATGATATTTGGTCGTCATCAATGTTGACCACCACCATGCACACTAAAGCCATTCAAGGTGGCATCCACTGGTAAGGAATCACTGCCGAGCAATGGTGTAGTCGTGTGGCACCTCGGGCTCATGGTCAATTCAACAGAGGAGGTTTAAATCAGTTCTGATCAGCCCCATATTGAATCCAATAAGCAGGTTCCGTTGTTTTTATAGTTAGTTGGATACACATGACCTAAAGCAAACTGGTTTATTGGTCATTAGGGTTGTCAGCCTGGTTCATGCCCTTAATCAAACAGATTATCATCCTTAACCTCAACCAGCCTCCAATCAGGCTAATCCACTATTTTTTAACAGTGAACAGTTCATGGATCCTGGAAGGGCACACACCAAGAATTGAAGGGAAAAGGGGAGAACAAGATGGAAAGCGACGAGGAGAAGCAAAGAAAATATGGCCAAAAGGACCCCAAAAAGAAAGAGCACTGTTGGCAGCCAATTTGATAAAGATCTGTTCTTAATCATTACCATTCACCCCATTATCCCTTTTCCTTTTTCTTTTTTTGTTATATTTAGTGGTCAATCTACTGTGTGTTACATTTATTGTTGTAAACATATCATGACACTTCCAAGATGCTAGAGCTCCGGTCAACCTTGGCCAACAAAATCAGGGTTTGTTAGGGTTAAGCCTCATTTCCTTTGCCAATTAGGCTGATCTGATCAAATCAACCTCAACAAGGACAATTCAAGAAACTGATCAGATTCAACTTTTCCTCTCTTGATTTTCATATTACATAATTGTTCTTCATTCAAGGATTTGTCCATTTCTCAAGGTAAATTATAAAACTCTATCTGCCAATTGAGATAGGTCCCCCTAATCAATTTACTGACACAAAAGCAGTTGACAATTGACAAAACAGAACACTAACAACCTGAGGTTACAAAATAGGGAAAAAAAAGAAACACAGATATTGCATTGACAGAGTATGAGGAAAATGGTATCCACCATAGAAAGAGGTGCTAACTTTAAGAAACAAAAGGAACAAACACAGTGATCTTGTGAAAATGATTTCAGGACCTTGAAGATCATCTATATCGTTTGCGATCCATGTCCTTTGAACCTCCAGTTCTTTCAGTTTCCGCTCATGGCTTCCAACCCGTTCAGCAGCTTCAGCAAAGTCATCATAGAGTTTCTGTGTTAATCATGACAAATGAGAATCACGGGTTAAATACAGTACACCTTTAAGACTGAAAACTTTATTAAATTACAAAGATTGGCACTGTAGAGAAGTAGGCAGTTAGAAGGGGCAGATTGGGTAAAAAGGGCATCACCCAGTGCACGAGGCGCCTGCCTGCGTGGGTCTGGGGAGGGACGATGTACGCAGCCTTACCCCGAAAAATTGAGAGCAGTTACCTGATTTGAACCCGTGACCTCCAGGTCACGTAGGAGGCAACCTTACCGTTGCTCCTAGGTCCACCCTCTAGGGGGGCAGATTGGGTATTGGTCAAATTTTAGACTTTCAGGGACTACACTGTAATTTTCCCTTTGTTTTGTGGACAATCTCTCCGTGAGGGGTATTTCTGTAAATGTCTATCTTCAAGATACATAATAAATGATGAGAGGAAGAATAGCATACTGTTCTGAACAGGCTGATCCCTGCTCCACTCTTTCTCATCCCTCTCTCTCTGTCTCTCTCACACACACGCTCTATCTCACATGGCATCAAAGCATCCAGGCCTGGGATCTCTTCTTTCTCACCATCGCCCCACCTAGAACCCCTTCTGAACAAGCCGCAGCTCCCGCAGCCCTCTCAAAGCGTTGCATCCCTGTTCTGGACGGAGAACTTCAAGCCGCAGTGCTCTCCAAGCAACAGCCACCTCCCTATCGGAACCCCTGTTGTTGGCCTCAGATCCGAGTGGAAGCCAAAGGTCTGACAGCCGCACACTTCCTAGGGGTATTTCAGCCCAGAAACTGAGGAGCAGATCCTCCCTCTGTTTCTCTTGGGGACGTTTTCAACTCTTGAGACCCATCTAGGGTTTTCTGCAGAGGAATCTCAGGTCTATCCAATCTTGTTCTCCTGCAACCCTTCCAGGGTTTTTCCATTGGAGAGGATCAGGCTGATCCATGGTGCATCACCTCTGTGTGGGATCTGATCTTTAGACTGCCGCTGTTGTCCTCCTTCTGACGGCTGCACTTCATTAACAATTCATGCAGTTACATTGTCCATTGACACCAGCGGTGACCCTTCGACACAGCATTTGCCTCTCTCTCTCTCTCTCTCTCTCTGCAGCCATGTCAGATAATTAGTCTGCAACATCAGAGATGTCACATCCCTCTGTTCACCCTGTGCAATTGCCTATGACTGGACAAATTACACTGCAGATCACCTCGGAGCTCGGAGAATTTGACAGAACATAACTATCCATCATGGGCTGTTGCTGCTGAACTTTACATCGCTAATTGTGATAAATTGGGTTTTCTAACTGGCGACCCTCTGCAACCCTTTTTTTCTGCCTGGAGGCGAGACAATAGTATGGTGATGTCATGGCCATTGAGCTCTCTCAATCCTGAAATCTGACTAACAATTCTACACAAGTCAATTGTTGCAGACATGTGGAAGAGTTTGGTGGGTCTTATGGTAGGGAAAAAAATAAAGTTCATCTTTATGAGTGTAGCCATAATATCCACGAGTTGAAACAAGGTCCACACTCTATTACCCAGTACTTTACTGCCCTCTGAAATGAATTGGTTGTCTACCGTACTGCGAAGTGGACATAATTGGCTGACCAACAGACCTATCTTTCACTCCAAAAAGATGATAAAATTGTCAAATTCTTGAGTTGTCGGAATACAGAGTCTGATGCCAACAGGCATAGATTCTTAATATGGACCCAGCTTCATGTCAAGAAGAAACATACTTCAAGGTTTTAAGGAACAATGTTGTTAGGTTATGAGCATCAAGGAACACATTCTTCTTACCCTGATGTTATTGAATATTCTGCACTTGCCATTACTATCAACAAGCCTCGGCTTGGGAGTGGCAAACTGCGAGGTGAAAAGAAGCGTGACCATTATGGCTGTATAAATCACGGCAGTGATTTCTCTTGGGAGAAGTTTCCTGACAAGAAACTCTACAATTTCAGAACGAAAAAGGAAAAACAGGCCAAAGACAATGTCCTTGTTGGCATTGTTATGCCACCACCTCTGCTTTCTATGGAGGGATCTTCTACTTCCACTGCTTCTGGTTCTACTGCCCTCTCTTCCATTGATGTTGCTACGCTCCAACGGATCCTTTCAAAGCTTCCGGTCTCCACTTCTTACTCCCTACGTATACATGGTGCCAACTTAAGTGTCTCTACCAGGCTTTCTGATCATGCTAGGTTATTGATTCAGGTGCCACATATGACTAGTATTCCTACACCTTTTACCTCTTGTTCACTGTTCTCTAGGTAGGATTATGTTACCATCGTCGATGGCACCTGTACTACTGTAGCTGACAAAGGGTTCATTCGCATTTTTGATCAATTAACCTTGTCCTCCACCCTTCATGTTCCATCCTTTTCCATTAATTTGCTTTCTGTCAACAGTCTTACTAAACAATTGCATTGCTCAATAAACTTCTTTTCCGATCAATGTGTTTTACAGGATCTGCAGACAAGACACATGATTGGAATTGACCGTGAACTAGAGGGTCTCTACAATTTTCAACCACGAGAGAAGAGTGCACTTCAATCATCAATGCTTTCCAACTTGGACAGAAGACTACAGAAGATACAACCATGGCATTCTCATTTAGGACACCTTTCCTTTTATTCTCTGATAGTCTTGTTTCCTTCTTCGTTTTAGTCTTTAGATACAACTTAATTTCCTTCTTCTATGAATAAAAGGACTTTATCTTTCGATATTGTACATTAGGATGTATGGGGTCCCCCTGTCTCATTCTTGGATGGCAATCACTATTTCTTTACCGTTATTGACGACAATTCCTATTGTACTTGGCTTCATCTATTGAAATCTCCAGATGAAGTTCCCTGTGTTGTTCAATTGTTCTGCAACATGGTCAGAACTCAATTTGGTAAACCAATTAAGGTTATTTGTTCTAACAATGCTTGGCAATACTTGGTGCACAACATTAATGTCTTTCTTCAACATGAGGACATCATTCATAAGTCCTCCTGTGCTCATTCTCCTCAGAAGCTAGGTGTTGCACAAGCATAAAAATTGTCATCTCCTTGCTACAGTCAAGGCACACTAGTTTTAGCGTCATCTTCTCAAAATATTTTGGGCTGATGCTGTCTTGGCTGCCAATTGTCTCATCAATAGGATGCCATCGAGAACCTTGCACGCTCGCCGTCCTATCTCCATCCTTTATCCAGACAAACCAACGTTCTCGTTGTTCTCACATGTATTTGGTTGGTTTTGTTCCATCATTCCCTCGGGCCTAACAATTCCAAACTTGATCGACATGCTGTTTGAAATGTCTTTATCGGTTACTCTACTATTTAAAAGGGTTACCGCTGTTATGACCCCCCCAATAGTTACGCCGTTGTTTGTAAAGACATCACCTTCTTTGACTCTGAGTCCTACTATTCTCCCCTGACCTCATCCTCGGGAGGAGACTTTGAATGATGTTTATACTGACATTGTTACACCCACTTCGACTCACTTGTCCTTGCCCTTTCCTTTTCCCACACAGCGTGTTCAGTCTGATGATAGTCCTGCTCATAAAGGTGCACATGGTTTTCAAAAGCCTTTGATCACATACAGGAGGAGAAATTCCAAAAATAGACCAGCTACTAATTTGCCAAATTCAGAGGTTGCTGTGCCCCTAGACGCTTGTCAACCTATTCCAGAAATTTACCTTGATTTTATCTATTGCTCTTCGTAAGGGAGTTTGTGTTTGTGTCAAGAATCCCATCTCCAAATCAGTGAATTATTGCCGCATATCTCCTCATTATCGAACCATTTTCCTGCCTTATTTATTTTGTTTCCGTACCTAACTCTTTTTCTGAGGCTGTAAAGGATCCAAATTGGCAGCAAGCGATGAAAAAGGAATTGAATCCATAGAACAAGAATGGGACATGAGAGTTAGTTGATTTGTCTCGAGACAGGACTCCAGTTGGATCTAAAAAGGTCTAAATTACTAAGTAGAATGCAGAGTGGTGATACAAAAGTATAAAACAAGGTTGGTGGCAAAGGGGTTCACTTAGAATTATGGAACTGACTATCAAGAGACTTTTGCACATGTGGCAAAGTTCAAGTCTATCATAGTGATTCTATCCCTTGCTGTGCAAAATTTGTGAGCCTTGTGTCAGATGGATGTGAAGAATGCCTTCCTAAACGGCGGTCTCCAAGAACTTCTTGTGTCAAGAAGAGGTTTATATGCTGCCCTCTCCTGATGTTCACACAAAAGCAAAGGTTAGTAGACCCAGGAAGGCATTGTACGGACTGAAAAAGTCACCCAGGACTTAGTTTGATCGACTTGGTCAGGCCATGGCTTGATTAAGATTCAAGCAATCAAATGCTAATCATACATACCGTGCCAAATGAAATAATGGTCATATTATGGTACTTTTTGTGTATGTTGATGATATGAACATTACTAGGGATAACACAATAGAAATCTAGCACTTGAAGGATGGACTAGCTACTGAATTTGAAGTCAAAGATTTGGGAGATTTAAAATATTTCCTAGTAATAAAGGTGGCCAGATCACAGAAAAGTGTTTACAAATGTCAGAAAAAAATTGTTCCAGATCTACTACTGAAACAGGTAAATTGGGGTATAAACCTATAGCTACTCTAATTGAACTCAATCACGGTTTGACTGAAAGGATGGTGAAAGACTTTCTCCAAAAGATATTGTATCAGTGACAGATTGCCAAGCGTTGGTATCTTTCCTTGACCCAACCAGATTTATCATTCATTATAGGTGTGGAGAGGCAGTATATGCATGCTCTACGAATATCTCATATGCGAGCTGTGGAACACATTCTAAGATGCTTGAAATCTTGCCCGGTAAAAAAACATTCTCTTCAAGAAAACCAATCATCTAAAGTTCGAAGGATATTCTAATGCAGACTAGGCTCGTTCTAAGGATGACACGAGGTCAAGAACTGAATACCACACTCTTGGTGGAAATCTACTCACTTTGAGAAGAAACAAACTGTGTGCTGGGGCTAGTGTTGAAGCCGAATACAAAGTGATGGCACATGGCCTTGCTGAGTTGTGGTTAAAACTTCTTCCGAGTGATCTTGGAGTTCATGTAAAACTTCTAATGAAGCTCTACTGTGATAATAAAGTAGCAAACAACATCGCTAACACTCCAGTGTAGCATGACCGGACAAGGTACATTGAAATTGACTGTCATTTTATTAGAGAGAAGTTAAACTCTGGAGATGTGTCTGCCGTATCTAAAGTCTCCAGACCAATTAGCTGATTTTTCACCAAAACTTTCACTGAGGCTCAGTTTGCTTCTCCCTTGTGCAAGCAGGGCATACGTGATATCTACGCTCAGCTTGAGAGGGAGTGTAGAGAAATAGGTGGTTAGAAGGGACAGATTGTCTATTTATCAATTTTTTAGACTTTCAAAAACTATACTATAATTTTCCCTTCCTTTTGTGGATAAACCTCTTAGTGAGGGATACTTCTATAATTGTTTATCTTCAAGATATATATGTATGATGATGAGAGGAGGATCGGCCTATTGTTATCATAGGCCGATCTCTACTCTCTTACTCGGCCCCTCTCCCTTGGAACTGTTCACTCTTCTCTCTCTCACGCTGTCTCACAGGCACAAAAGATTGCAGGCTCAGAGAGCCAGTCTTCCTTTTTAGTCATATTCTAAGAAAAGACACTTTCAAAAACAGTATCTAGAAATGAGTAAATTAATCATATTTAAGTATAGAATGTGGATCCCCAACGAGAACCTTTAAACACAGGAGCTTTTGGACACGCCAACGACAGAGACTAGGGAAGAGATATTTTGCAGTGACATTTCTGTGCAAACTTTTGCCAAAAACAAACTGTATTGAAACATCTGTCAACATCCATGTCAATTAGAGGCATCAATAAGATGTCACCAAGACCATGTTGTGCTTAAGATGTCTTTTCAAAAGTATCTTTACAATACCTTAGACAAAGAAAACTATGGAAACACATAACGCTGACCAAATAAATTGCCATATATGCAACGACATCAAGAGAAAAGGCACTTTGTTTCAACCAAGTTACCAGACAGCCAATACACACATGGCATGACCATGGATCTTTACATTGGAAACCTAAACTGTAATTCTTAGACCAGATTCTTAGTATAGTGTTGCGCCCTTAATTTTCTCAACTAAGTTCGAGATAATTTCATACATGTTAATCGATGGTTAAACCACGGCGTAAAGCCAACCCGTCATTCTATGGAGTATCTCCACCCAGTCGGGTCTTAGAACCCGATCATATGAAAAGACAAATTGCATCGCAGCAAAGAGGGATGGAGGAAGTTCTTACGTACAACTGACAAAGAGACCAAGCAAACAAATGCCGAAAGACCTCCCGTGCTCCTCTCCATGTGTCCCGTTGTGAGCAAAGACGAAAAGGGGGGCAAAACCAGGGTTTAAGAGGACTAGAAGGGGGGCGACATGGGGTTTTACCCCGCTGGGGACCCGTGCAGGGGCCAGTCAACAAACCCCCGACGGGGCCTGCTGACCCCGCTGGGTCCTGTGCAGGTCTGAGCGACCCCGCTGAACCCTAGCGGGGTCAAACAGACCGCGATGTCGTCTGTTGACCCCGCATGGGGCCCGTGGGGGTCCACTATACTGCCGACCCCCACGGGGTCAAACAAGCCCCATTGGGTTCTGTTGATCCCGCGGCCTCTTTTTCTCCATGTACACCAAAAAAAATAAAAAAAACAAAAAAGGAGGAGGAAGACCCACCTTGACAACCTATGGTCCAAAATTGGCCTTTTATGTCAAGGTGGGGCTCAAAAAAATACCTTTTCCATCCGAGTGGGGTCTAAAAATCCCTCTTTTCGTCAAGGTGGGTTCCCTACCTTCTATAAATACCCCTTGGGTCCATAGACGAGCACACACGGACTTACAGAGAGAAGACACAGAGATGGGATAAGATGTTCCCGAAAGAGGATTGTTCTGTCTGTTTGTGAAAGCCCACCAAGGGTATGTTGCATAAATACCCTCGCGCTTTAGACTTATGCCCCTAGAGGTTGTGTTGTGTAATTATCTCTCTCCCTGGGATGGCCAAGCCATGTGGTTCCGTCAAAAATCAAGAATTACAAAAACATCCTTCCCGGGATGACAAGGGAATTAAGCCGTGTTATTTACAGTTCCACCCTGCACTTTTTTGTAATTGGGGATACGGCCTTGTCTCCTATGACAGCACGGGAATATTATATGTATAGTCGTCAATTTGCCGACAATCTCTTTTGTACTCACACAAATTGTCGATGCATCAACTATGTTGTGTACATTCGGGTGATCGTGTATGAATCTTGGCTGCCAACGAAATTGTGTATATGCCCTACCTTAGTAGGGATGGTCATGCAGGCACGTCCTTCAAGCTGAAAGCATATCCCGATATCCATGGGGGCTGCCCGACTGCGTTCACGCCCGAGTGCCACTAAACCCCAACCCTTGATCTCTGGAGAGCATATTACCAAAATAATCTTGTGATCTAGAAACAGCCCAAGAGCCTTCAAAACCTCCCGAAAATTGCCTCAATGTCCTCGGAAGTTAGAGATAACACCATAATCTTCCTCTAACCCGGAAATTCCAATGCCCCCTATCCTGGTAAAATTACCAAAATACTCCTAGAAATCCAAAATTACCAAAGTACACCTGAAGTTTAGAAAGCTTTCCAATGCTCCAAAATAGCCTACAACTTCTGCAAAATTGCAGTTATATCCTCAAATTACGAAGTCTCTTGCCCAACCCGGTAGCCTTTGACGACACAATAATCCTATTAACATTTCGGTGGTGAGTGAGCATTAACCTTGAGCCATGCAAGCTAATATGCCCCTAGCCTCAGAACTCTTGTGAAGGACCTTCGGATTTCTTTGACAATTAAACAAGGATGTTCGAACATTATGCCGATGTAAATCAACACTGACTGCGATCGGTGGGGAAAGGTCCAACACTCGAACCCAAATCGTCTGATATGATGCGCACCCATAGAATAAACCCCGCACAGGCTATCTATACAGCCCCTCAATGTGCACTTTCATAAGTTTCCTCTTTTTTTCTCTCAAAGGCTCAATAAGAAATTTATGAAACCAATAGGGATCAACATTCCGTGATCCAACATATAGATAAACGCCAACAATATTATTTGTTTTTAATACATTTGTGTTGACTATATTCTAGTTTATATCTATTAAAATAAATGTTAATCAATATCTAAATGACTTCAGTCACTTCTCAAACATTCAGCTAGCTTAACATAATTGCTTGGAGCATATTAAGGCACTCCACACTTTTAACGAATGAAACCATTAGATATCCAGAAAGATCACAAATTTACCGTGGTAATATGGATAACAGAATCTGCCAAAGTATCCACAAGAACAGGATTGTGAGGAGATGAATCCAAAAGGAAAGACCCATTAGCTGGCAACTGAGAGTGTAAAATGTTTACTTCAGGATCTTCTGCACCAACTGATTTTAGTTTTGGACCTTCAACAACATAGACCTGCACAATAACAATACCAATCACCACCCTGCATTATGCCAGAGAAAATAGCTTCAAAATGTTACAACCTCAACACTTGTGCAGAGCTCGCAGTGGTGAGTATGAGAAGCTGAAAAATGGAATATTCCCTTTTCCCATGGAACTGGAATAGAAGGCACTGTGCATCTGCCATGCTGGAAACTATATTGAACTGCATTGTCCAAATTCATTGAGTCCAATGTTATCACAAGTGTGTGATATGGCCCATGAATTGATTCATCAACCACACCATTGGGATCAAAAACTCCAAAAACAATGTTTTCCAGGAATGAACCAGCATCACAGGTTCCAGGTACCTGAGTCAAAATACAGCTCCGCATGTATATTCATTTAACAGTTTGATCTGGCTGGTGACCGGAAAAATGGAAACGGTGAGAAAAGTACTTACGCCAGAAACAGCTCTCAGTTCCCTTTTTTCAACTGGAAATCGTTTCACGAAAAGCATTTTGCTATTGTAGTAAATTGTAAGACGCACTGCTGAAGTAGATACGTTAAAACAATACCAAAAAAATATCATAGGATGGATTATTACATACCTACAGGATAAGGGAACATCAACTAGATCTACACAGCTTTATTAACACAGCATGAGAATTCTAGACCAGATCCAGATACCAAGCCCAGACTGAATATGCTTGATAATATTGTTAAAATAAAAAAAAAATAAAAGTGCCATAACACCTTTAAGAATATCTTAGATATCCAATAAGCACAAAGATATGCAGAACAGCCAATAACAAGCTCATATTGGACAAACAAACATGGAGATATCTATCCATCAAAGTGACATGACAGCCATGCTGGAAACTGCATGCATTATTCAGATAAGAATTCAAATCTAATTAATGTTTCAGTATTGAACACATACACTATCATGCTTTACAAAAATACATCCTATTTTAACTTCAATCATGGGCTAATCCTCAAACCATGTTTTAATCTTGACATTTCCAAAAACTCAGTAAGAATACATCAAGAGAGAGAGTTTTTTTGCACACAACTTTTGCTAGTTTTACAAGTCATTTGAAATATAACATCACCACCACATATTGAGCAACATGGATATTCACATTTGTCATGTTGTCATGCAAAACAGTCATTGACATTTAGTACATCCTTTTCAACCGTTCAAAAGGAACATACAGTGCAGCATTAAATGTGATTATTCAGTAAATGTTAAACGGTACAAATCAAGTCAAGCTTGATAATATTATACATGAATTAGCACTCAGTAAAATGTTTGAAAGACTTCCTCCTGTAGTCTTCCATAAAAAATTCCTGTACAATACCATGTTCCATGCAAACAGCAAAGATCCTGTAGAAATTTTAAGATTTAAATTCTGTCTCATTCTGATTTTCAAGGCAAAACTGAATCTTAAAGTACCCATTTTTTCAAACATGAAGGTGAAATCAATTATAGTGTGGAGCACCAGAAATCAAATAATCCAAACACTACTGAAGTTGAACTCCATCAGGTACCCATCCATCCATTTTTTTCCTTGTTGTGGAATCATCTCTCTCGGAATTCCCATGTGGATCTCCCAAACTGCATCCCTTGCCCCTTCCCAATATCCAAGTACTATCCAGCTTGAACCAGATTTGATCCATATGTTTGGTATCTGACAGTCCACCCAAACTCAGTAACACCTGATTCTATGTCCTTGATGTAATAACCCACAGTTGACTAAAGAGTCGGAAAATTTTTTATATAGTATATACTTAACTATAGAACAACAGGATTATTTTGTGCTGATTTTCTTACAAATTCTTATTTGCAAAAGTGCAAAGGTTTTGGAGTTTACATTGAGCTCTTTAATGGGCCTGCATATCGTTAATGGGTTTTCTTACTCCTTAGTCAATTGTGGTTATTACATTAACTACAGAACAACAGGATTATTTTGTGCTCATTTTTTTACAAAGTCTTATTTGCAAAAGTGCAATGGGTTTTGGAGTTTACATTGAGCTCTTTAATGGGTTGGTCCATTTAGTAAGGAGGTTCCCTTCTTGGGACTCTGAATGAGGCACAATAGGGGACAGCGGCCAGCTGGATACAGCTAGCAGTGCAGCCCCCCAAGGGCTGCTGCTTCCCACCTTATAAAGGTGTCCAGTCCACGGAGTCCAGATCCTCTCCGTGGACTGGACACCAGCAGTAGCCACCAGTCCCAGCATTTAATGTCACCCGCCAAGCCCCTCTCCCAGCCAGTAGGACTGGTTCTCTGCCATAGTCACCCAGCTCCCAGCCACATTGCGAACTCCTGCCTTCTTCCTCCTCTGTCATGTGCTCCTTCCACATTCCAGCCCCTTTTTCATCAGCCGGTTCTCCATCATGACACCCGTCTCCTTCCTCACCAAAGAACCCCACCACCGCAGGAATTTACCCCCTGCTCGGGCCAATACCACCACTCCACTGTGACCTCCCTGCATCACCAGCAATCCCCAACATTGCCACACCACCATTCATCACCTTGGGTCGCTGAGACACCACCGGGATTCACCATCTCGACTCTGTTAGCACTGCCACCCACCACCTCCTCCTTCACTTCCTTCTTTCCCAAAGGGCTCCCACCACCACCACACCGGGCGCTGCCTTCCCTCTGCCAGCAGCTTCACCTCCCCGCGGTCAGCACCAAGACACAACCACCAGCAACTGCCACCGTGCCCCTGGGAGTCAAGGATGGCAGTATCAGTTTCGGTACCGGTTTCGACCGGTACCGAAACCGATACGTACCGGTTTCGGTATCGGTATCGGTTTCGGCCGAAACCAGTTGAAACCATTCAAAAAACTAAAAAAATTAGTGATCCTCTCTGGTTTCGGCCGAAACCGTCCGGTTTCTGACCGAAACAGGTCTGTTTCGGCCAAAACCCTTAATGGTTACGTCCGAAACCATTAAAAAAGTATTTTTTTAGGTATCGGACCTGCTACAGTGTTGAGGTTTGGTTTCGGATCGGTACTTGGCAGTATTGGCCGAAACGTATCGGTTTCGGCCGGTACCGATCCGAAACCAGACCCCAACACTGTAGCAAGTCCGATACCTAAAAAGCATACTTTTTTAATGGTTTCGGACGAAACCATTAAGGATTTCGGCCGAAACTGACCTGTTTCGGTCCGAAACCGGACGGTTTCAGCCGAAACTAGAGAGGATCACTAATTTTTTTAGTTTTTTGAATGGTTTCAACCGATTTCGGCCGAAACTGAAACCGATACCGAAATCGGTACGTATCGGTTTCGGTACCGGCCGAAACCGGTGCCGAAACCGATACTGCCATCCTTGTTACCGTCAGGTATACATGCCCTACTTTGAGTGCCAATGCTCGATCTCCTGGACATTTCTGGGTGATCGACTCTGATGCTACTGATCAAGTCAAGATAAAGTCACTAACGTTGATGGTACCTGTGCCACTATTGGTGACAAATATTCCATTAAACTCTCAAATCACATGACAATTTCCTCCACACTTCATGTGACATCTCTTAAAATTAATTTACTTTCAGTGAGTAGCCTCATTAAACAGTTAAACTGTTATGTGACCTCTTTCTCTACTCACTGTGTTATCTGACACAAAGAAGCAAAGTCCATCTACTTCACGGTCAATCTGAATCGTTTGCCTGCTTTTCAGATCCTGAAAAGCAGATAAAGTGCAGAAACCGATACAGCCATCCTTGTTACCGTCAGGTATACATGCCCTACTTTGAGTGCCAATGCTCGATCTCCTGGACATTTCTGGGTGATCGACTCTGATGCTACTGATCAAGTCAAGATAAAGTCACTAACGTTGATGGTACCTGTGCCACTATTGTTGACAAATATTCCATTAAACTCTCAAATCACATGACAATTTCCTCCACACTTCATGTGACATCTCTTTCCATTAATTTACTTTCAGTGAGTAGCCTCATTAAACAGTTAAACTGTTATGTGACCTCTTTCTCTACTCACTATGTTTTTCAGGATCTGAAAAGCAGGCAAACGATTCAGATTGACCGTGAAGTAGATGGACTTTGTGCCAGATAACACAGTTGCTCTTTAATCCCCTGCATCTTCAATTCGGGATAAACAAGCTTAGGAGATTAGTCTGAGGCACTCTACATTAGGAAATTTGTCTTTTCATTCATTGAGCGTCATGTTTCCTTCCTTATTTATGAGTCGATATGTAATCTACTTCAGGTCAAACTTATTAGTTGGCAAAGCATTGTAGAATCATGTTTTCTCCTGCAATTTAAAGTATGACTCCCTTTGAGCTGGTTCATTCTAACGTGTGAGAAGTATGACTCCCTTTGAGCTGGGTCATTCTAACGTGTGAGAACCAAGTTGCCTCCTTGATGGGTGCAAATATTTCATTACATTCATCGATGACTACTCTAGTTGCTCTTGGCTATATTGTTATGGTCCCGAGATGAAGTACCTTGTGTTGTTCAAGTGTTTTGTAACATGGTAAGAGCCTCGTTTACTCATTAAATCCATATGTGGACACATGGCCCTACCTGTGTTACACCCAAAACCGGTCAGTTGCAAGAGGGACTGTATATGTGGAGGACTCCCTCAACTTGATGCCTAAGTTTTGAGTTAGAGTTCGGACCTAACACTCAGTTCAACACGAAGGTGAAAATCCTTTGTTCTATTAATGCCCGAGAACACTTTGTAAGAAGTTCAAACATCTTTCTTGAAGTTGAGGGGGTGCTTCACAAATCCTCTTGTCCATATTCTTCTCAAGAAAATGGGGCTGCTGAATAGAAAAATTGGCATCTTCTTGAAACTGCCCGACTCACCTTTTTCGATGTCATCTGCCTAAATCATTCCGGGTAGAGGTAGGTCATACAACAAATCACATCATCACCAGGATGCCATCAAAGAGTTTAGATGGTCATTGTCCTTTTGCCCTCTTTATCTTGAGAGGCCCTTATTTCCCCTCTTACCTCGGGTGTTTGGATGCATTTGCCTCCATATTCTGGGACCAAGTAGCACAAAACTTGAACCACAAGCCATTCGTGGTGTTTCCCTTAGGTACTCCTCTACTCAAAAGGGTTATAGTTACTATGATCCTGTTTCTCGTCATTTCTTTGTTAGGAAGAATATTACTTTCTTTGACTATAATAAGTCCTACTCCGCCGGACTCGGCCTGAGGGGGAGAATTCAATCATCCTACCTACTTCCTCCTCTGTTACTTCTTTGTGACCACCTCTTTCTAGCTCTGCCACAGAAGGGCCTTCTAGTACTCAAACTCCTGTGACTAGGATTAACTATGTCCGAGCTATGTTTACAGATTGTTGGTTCTCAATTTTTCTTAATGGTGCTGTACATGGCTTTTCAAAATCGTCCAGGTGCAGAGAATATTGAAAAGCAGAAACAAGTTATTACTTACGGGCGAAAGGTGTTCAGATAGAAGTCCTCTACAGATCTGCCAATCCCAGAGGATGCTAATGTTCCAGATTCCCCAGCTCTTAATGACTTAAATCCTCCAATAGCTATTAGAAGGGGTGTTCGGAACAGCACTAAGCTTCCCATCACTGATTTTGTTACCTATGCTCATGTTTCCCCAAGTACTATTTCTTTCTCTCTTCGTTGGGCTCTATCCACGCTCCTACTACATTCTCTGAAACAATGCAGAATCCAAAATGGCATCGTGCAATGGATGAGGAGTTGAGACCTTTGAACAGACAACCAGTTGGATCCAAATGGGTCATACAAGTATATAGAACGCAGATGGTGAGCTACAACAGTATAAAGCCAGACTTGTTGCAAAAGAATTTACACAAACATATAAGATTGACTATCAGGGGACTTTTGCTCTTGTTGCAAAACTGAAATCTGTCATGGTGATTCTTTCACGAGCTATCTCGTATTCTTGGCCGTTGTACCAATTGGATGTCAAGAATGTCATCTTGAATGGTGATCTACAAGAACCACCACCCAGAATTGATACAAAAGGGAAGGTTTGCATCTTGAAGAAGGCGCATTATGGGCTGAAACAATCTCCTAGAACCTAGTTGGATAGACTGTGCCTTGCCATATTCAAATTTCGTTTTAAATAATCAAATGCTGATCATACCATGTTTGTCAAGTGTCAGTAGAATCCAAAATGGCATCGTGCAATGGATGAGGAGTTGAGACCTTTGAACAGAAAACCAGTTGGATCCAAATGGGTCCATACAATTATATAGAACGCAGATGGTGAGCAACAACAATATAAAGCCAGACTTGTTGCAAAAGAATTTACACAAACATATGAGATTGACTATCAGGGGACTTTTGCTCTTGTTGCAAAACTGAAATCTGTCATGGAGATTCTTTCACCAGCTATCTCGTATTCTTGGCCGTTGTACCAATTGGATGTCAAGAATGTCATCTTGAATGGTGATCTACAAGAAGAGCACATACTGCCACCACCCAGAATTGATACAAAAGGGAAGGTTTGCATCTTGAAGAAGGCGCATTATGGGCTGAAACAATCTCCTAGAGCCTAGTTTTGATAGACTGTGCTTTGCCATATTCAAATTTGGTTTTATATAATCAAATGCTGATCATACCATGTTTGTCAAGTGTCAGCGGATGCGCAACCATACTATTTGTTTTTGTAGATGATATGATTGTCATAGAGATGATGAGGAAAGAATCAAACAATTAAAATACGTATTTCTTAGGAATTGAAGTAACCAGACCAAAGAATGGAATCTACATCTGCCAAAGAAAATATGTGCTGGATTTTTTGATTGAGACTTGGAAGTCAGGGTGTAAACCTGCAGCAACACCAATTGAATTGAGTCATAGGTTATCAGAGAGCGAGATAAGATCTCCCACTAGAAGATAAGGGTCTATATCACAGGTTGGTGGGCAAACTGTTGTGCTTGTCATTGACTTGGCCAGATCTGAGACTAGACATATGATGTGAGTGTAGTCAGCCATGAAAGCTGTAGAACGTATACTGAGGTATTTGAAGTCATGTCTAGGAAAGGAAATTCTATTTCAGAAAGCTAAGGACGGAGCCTTGAAGGATACGCAGATGCAAATTGCACAGGGTCACAAGATGACAGGAGATTGACTTCTGGCTATTGTAAATTTGTAGGCAAGGTTCGCCGGATAGGATCGGCATCGGATCTGCCGATCCGATCGGATTCCGGGCGAACGGACCCGAAACCAATCCCACTTGAACCGATCCACCCTGGGATCGGCGGGATCGGCCGGATCGGCCGATCCCAGGAGATCTTGAGTGATCCCAGGCGATCCCGGGCTTGTCCCATATGAATTTCAAAAAAAGGGGGTTTGGGGGGAAAGCCAACCAAAGGTTTTTGGTCCTTGGGACCTTTTGACCGAGATTTCATTCTCTCTCATACACACACCCTTTCACTTCTCTTCTCTTTCACTCTCCTAAGCTTCTTCCTCTCCAAGTCTCTTTCACATCTCTCTCTCTCTCACACACACACACATACACACTCTCTCACTCTCTCCTCTCTCAATCTAGGTTCATTGTTGCAAAAAGATAAAATTGATCAAGAGTGATTGGTGTTAAAAGATTGCTACTAAGCTCAACTAGGACCATTTTCTCCAAGAGATTTTTGAAGGTAAGTCTCTTTCTTTCCCTAGAAATATTTTCTCTCTCCTCGAAATTAGGTTTAAGGGATGATATTTTTTTCTGTTTTCATTATTTTGTTGTCCCCTAACATTGTTTAGCACCCCACCAAGATCCCCCCTCTCTCTAGGACTCTCTTTCTCTCTAGAAATATTTTCTCTCTCCTCAAAATTAGGCTTAGAGGGTGATATTTTTTTCTGTTTTCATTATTATGTGGTCCCCTAACATTGTTTAGCACCCCACCATGGTCCCCTCTCTCTCTAGGACTCCTTAGAATTAGGCTTAGGGAGTGATATTTTTTTTCTATTTTCATTATTTTGCAGTCCTCTATAGTTTTAATTATTTTCTTTGGTTTGCCTTTGCATTGGCTGAAGGTATGACATCCCCTAGTGGGCAACAAGAGGAATCTTCCACCGTCTCACGTGATGACCCGACATGGAACCATTGCACACTCGTGGACATGGCAAGTAGGAAGGTTAAATGTCGTTATTATGGAAAGAAAATGTCCGGCGGTGTATTTCGTTTGAAGCAACACCTTGCACATGTAAAAGGAGATGTTAAGGGTTGTGAGCGTGTTCCGATGGAGGTGGGAGCACAATTCAAAGCTCTTTTGGACAAGCATCGGGCTGAGAAGGCAAGAACGGCAAAGAAAAATGTTGCAATTAGGGAGGAGTTAGCATGTCCATCTGGTGGATCCGACATTCATATATATGGGGTTGGTCATGAACATGAGGAAGATACAAGAAGGAGATCAACTTCATTTGAAGGTTTTGATCCAAGTAAGACTTACTTACATAAGATAATTGTTAATCAATTCCATTTGTCAACTTTACCTTATTGACCATGCCTAATTGTCTCTCTTAAGGTGAACCTCGGCGTGGAATGGAGGCTAGTAGGAAGTCATTTGCTGAAAACAGATATTATAGGGAAACAAACCGTTATGTGGGCAAAGGCTGTGGATCTGGACAAGGCATTGGAATTGGACAAGAAATCAATCATGAGGTTCATGATCTGACTAGGGATGATGACCCTAGAGTGGGCCCTATTGACCCTTATCTCACTAGGGCAAAGAACAGGCAGCCAAATATCACAGCTGCATTTAAGAATTTGAAAATTTGCAAGGAAAAGATTGGTCGTGCAGCCTCTAGATGGTTCTTCTAAAATAATGTTCCGGCAAATACTGTCAAAGGGCCTTACTACGAGAATATGATTTACACCATTGCAGAGGTTGGTAAGGGAGTGTCGGGGCCAACTCCGAAAAAAATCTACAACTCTTACTTACCTCAAGAAATGAGTGACTTGAGGGAATACATCAAGTCCTTTGAGCGGATATGAGATGAAAGAGGCTACACAATAATGACATATGGGTGGACAGATATAGTCTTATCTTTGCATGTATATGGACTCATAGATTATCATCCATCATTTTGATCTTAACGCTTTCTTATTCTCTATGTTGTATAGGCATTATCAGAAAGACAATAATCAATTTTCTTGTGTATTGTCAAGCTGAGACGATCTTCATGAAGTCGATGGATGCTAGCGGGCATATTAAAAATGCCGACTACTTGTTCAAGTTGATGGATGAAATGGTTGAACAAGTTAGAGAGCATAGGGTGGTGCAAGTTGTGACATATAATGCGGCATCATATAAATTGGCTGGCCACATGTTGATGGAGAAGCGACAACACCTATATTGGGTGTCATGTTCTGCACACTCCATAGACTTGATGTTGGAGGACATGTGCAAGAACGAAAAGATCACAAACATTGTGACTTCTGCTCAATTCATCACAACCTATGTGTACAATCATGGTTATGTCCCTAAGTGGATACGCGAGCATACTGGAGGGAGGGAGCTCATACGTCTGGGGGCAACTCGGTTTGCCTCTATATATATATCTTTAGAGAGTCTACATTCTCAGGGGTGTCCTTTATTGCAAATGGTTTTCTCAAAAGGTTGGGAGGAGTGACTTGGTGTCCATGCAAAACAAGATGTTCGAACCAATGGGAAGAAGGTGAAAGAGTTGAATGAAAACAAAGGCCTATGGAAAGACATCAAGATGGTTCTTAATGTGGTGGAATCAATTGTCAAAGTCTTGAGAATTGTGGATGGTGATAAGAAGACGGACATAGGGTACCTATATGAGGCAACAGAGAGAGCAAAAGAGGATATTCAAAAATCCAACCCTAAAACATATCTAAAGTGGTGGGACATATTTGATGAAAGGTGGGACAAAACTCTCCACCATGATCTTCATGCCGTAAGTAATTGCAAAACAAAATGTCTATATATATCCATTCTCCTGTCTTAAGTCATATTGACACAACTCTTCCAATCTGCAAGTTACGTTTTCAACCCAGGATATCAATATGGCCCAAATGTGAAGAATGATGATGAGGTCTTAAATGGGGTAAAGAATGTCAGTCAACGCATGCTAGATGAAGATCAGGCAATTATAGCATGCAACAAGATGCATGATTATAGGCACAAGTTCACTCATTTTGCAACTCATCGAGCACAAATGGTAGTGATGTTACATAGCCCCGGTAAATTTTATGATTGGCATCTTTACACTTCTTTTTCATTGGTCTATGTCTTGCATATCATATTCACAAACAGACTTTTAACATGCAACTGATTAGTGGATGGATTATGGCAAGGCCCCTGGATATGAGGATCTAACATATGTTGCTATCCGGGTCTTAAGTCAAACATCCGCATATGGGTGTGAAAGAAATAAGCTCACATTCTCAAGGTTGGAGCAACTTGTATTTTGCCACTACAATATGCGGTTAGATAAAGAATCTCCAACGGATCCAAGAAAGACAAAAGGAAGAAGCTAGGTGGAGAGACGAAACTATGGAACAGCCTACCACAACCTACAACAACCGAAGAGCCCATAGACTTAGATGACATTTTTTATTAAGAGAATCATCTCCACTCATGGGTCGATGCAAGGATGGTAATAGGTGAACAAGAATTTGATCCAAATGATCGAGCTTGGGCTGAAGGTGAGTTTGATGATATTCCATCAGCAGCATTTCAACTTCCAGCCAAAAAAATGTATAAAGGCAAATCAAAGAAGAAGACCTCAGAAAGTACAAGCAAAAATCCCATGGACATTGCTGATTTGTACACCATAGAAGGGGGGGGGGGGTGTGAAACACCTTCTCCAGATGGCACCATTGTTTATCAAACATCAAATGATTCCACTTCAGCTAGCAGTCATGATGATGATGATGATGATGATGATGATCCTAGCTAAGGTGGTACAGGTGTAGCCATTCATTCCCAACATTCAAGACTAGCAAGGATGGGGTTTGTATTCACAGAAGAGCAACAATTCAGCCATACTACACAAGATAAGGATCATAGTAGCAGGAAAGCAAAAAATATCTCAGTTGGAAAAGGGAAACAAAAAGTTCAGTCTGTGCATCCACCAGGAACAACACTTGAACAAAGCATTGAAGACCCAGGCTACAATCCAAACTTCATTCCTTATAGGCGAAATTGGTTGGGGAAGTAGGCCATGAAGGAAGAGTTCTTCTGAAGGGCAAGAGAAACAAGTGAAAATTATGGCCAGCCAGAGTACAACATATCATCTCCTGCACAAGGTTTGTAGACTAACTTTGTCCTTACTTGAAAATGCTTGAAGACTTATATATCTTCTTATTTTTAATTATTATTTTTTTTACAGGACGAGGGGATTATACTTTCCCTGTAGGTTATTATGGTTACCCCCCTCTAATGTATGTTCTTACTCAGGAGGAGGATATCATGAGTATGCTACCTATCCATCCTATTCAGACACATCATCACAACAATCAACAGGAGGTAGCTACCAAGTCCCCGAGATCCCCAGTTGGACCCCTATCATGACAGTGTACACTAACACCGAGGAGTATAATCGATATCTCATGGACTATCAACTCATGTATGCCACATACATGCCATAGAGTGACTATGTACAATATGTAGAAAACTCTTCAATGTTCGTCTTCAATGAATGAAAGGTAGCTATCTCATGAAACTATCGTATTATTTGAGTATGCCACTTATTTCACAAAATGATGAGCAAATGTCAACTATTTCATATTAAATTTGAAATAGATCTGTGTTAGAATGATTTTCTATTTTTTCAGATTTTTTTAGATTTTTTAGTCATTTGTATCCCTAACCGAGTCAACTGGCCTGACTCGGCCGCGATCGGTCAGGGGTCGGTCGGGACCCGGATCGGTTTGGGACTGGGCGATCCAATCCTTATCCCCGATTCCGCCTTCCTTGTTTGTAGGTGACAATCTGATTACTTGGAGAAGTGAATAGCAAACACTGCGTGCGAGATCAAGTGCAGAAGCAGAATATAAAGACAGTGAACATGAATTAGCAGAGTTGATTTGGCTAAAACTTTTTCTGTTCGATCTGAGTCCTAGTGAAACTACCCATGGAACTCTTTTGTAACAACAAGGCAGCGATAAGCACTGCAACCAATCCTGTACAGCACGACAACACATCGAGATTGATAATTTACTTCATTGGAGAAAAGCTGAATTCCAGAGAATTTTTCTACCTTATGTAAAGTCAACAGAACAAATTGCTGATGTCTTCAAAAAGGCCATGGCTGAAGCTTAGTAGTTTAGACCAGTTCTTGACAAGCTGAGCACGAAGGACATCTATGCTCGCCTTGAGGGGGAGTGTAGAAAAAGGGCATCCTTGTAAATAAATAGGGATAATTTGGTTATATTAGAAGTTACATGTTTTTTTGTAATTTTTTCCTTTTCCTTCTGATTGCTCTTGTACATGAGGGCAATTAACCATTGAGTCTTAAGATTGTCGGTCGATATAGAGGGCCGAACTGCCCTTGAGGGTGGATCATGAGGGCAATTTCCTTTTCCTTCTTATTCCCCTCATCAGCCTCTCTCCCACCCCATTCTAAAAGTTTCAAATTACAAGATGATGATGCTCGATGTCATTGGAAGAGTCATTAAAAAAATGAGAAGAATCCTTATAGGGAGAGAGAAAAAACCAGAATGCCCACATCTACTAATGGACGTTGTGACTCAACTGATATAGTCGAACATTAATCTTCTTGCAACCATAAAGACCAGCTAAAGGTCTTCCAGCAGTAACTTGTGCAAGATTGTCGGTCGAATTTCCAGGGCTGATAAGAGTTAAGAAGCCAAGACATTACCATACTATTGTCCCACCTTTAGGCAGAAGAGGGGGTCTAAAGAATCTGACATCTTTTGATCCCCAGTTAGAAAACCCAATTTATCACAAACAGCAACATAAAGTTCAGCAGCAACACTGTGAATTTCTCCAATGTAATTTGTAATGCAGCCAGGCCCGGAGATGCCAAGGACACGGGTTGAACCACAGGAGAAGACAGGTCAAACACCAAAGAGGGAATATCTGCCATGTCGGAGTGTAGCAAAAGAACCCCTAAACTTGATTGTAACTGCTGGTCACAAAAATAGAACAAGAGAAGAGAATCATAATCCAAGGACCGCGAACTGCGATCCTGGGCAGTTTGCTCTGATACCATGTTAGAACAAGAGAAAGAGAGGTCAAAAGAGGAAGAAGAGAGGGACCGCGAACTGCACTCCTGGGCATCGCTCTTCCCTTTATATTTAACCATGTGCCACAGATACAAATCCACTCTCCTATGAAAGAATGACTAAGGAAGATAAAATTGCAAATACACCCAGTAAATTACAAAAATAACAGCATCTCTATTTATTACAAAAATACCCCAGTTTTCCCACAGTGCTCTACAAGTCAAATCCCATGAGCATATCTTGATCATGCAATACACCAAAAGGGTGAAGAAAAAAAGACGAATGATAATTACAGAAAATTATCGCAAACATATGGCTGATTGGCTAAAAAGAGCCACGAGCACTGCCACAATTACTCTTGCCCTAAAAAATGTTCATCAAAATCAACAAGCATCAGGTAACAGGTCAACATCCCCCCCCCCAAAAAAAAAGGCATTCAGGGTCCACAAAGAACGTATTTCTCAGATGAGAAAAAACACTTATCATGAATTATACCATAAAGACATGGCTAAAGCAAATCCAAAATCCAGACATTTGGCACATGTTTACTGAACAGGTAATCCCCTGATGTCAAATCCAAAGAACCATGTTAGAAAAAGAATAGAAAATTTTAATGTTTCATGATAACTATGATACTGCTTTATGTGGAAGCAGCAGACCAGCTCCTCCAAATACTAGTTACTCATTTTTTTTAAAATGTAGCAAAACAAGGGGGCAATGTGTTTACACAAAGCATAATGATCATCAAGAGAGAGTAGCTGCTCCGCGACCTCAGCTACCTTTTCCAGTAGGATGATGTTCCACTGTAATACATCGAATAATGCATACAATGATTCCACAGATCGAGAAAGAACCATTGTGCAAAAAAAGGATCCACCAACAAAAGTCACAAAAAGCATAGCCTTGGAACTCAAATGAGGATGCATTCATGGTAATGAGCAGTGGCACGACACAAGGAACACATGTTCGAAGTTTGAATCTTGTTCCTTTCCTTTTCTTCATAGTCAATAAGCCTACAATTCATGCAATCTTAGACTAATATTCATAAGATGCTTACTGAAACAAAAATATTTGTCCATAACAGCACACATTTAAAATAAGATGGTGCACCTACAACAAGCCTACAGAATGAAATGAAGCACCAAAAATAACGAAAATTGCACAAATGCTTCAACAAGATTTTTCAAGAAGAAAAAATCTGAAGAATACATTGTTTCTGACTGCAATGGAAAGATATCATCAAGGATTCAATGAACATAAGATTAACATGTCAAGTTAGCTCCTGGCGTTAACACAAAGAATGAAAATACTTTAGGAGCTTGTGAAGATAAACAGAATGAGTTGGAAAGCAATGCATACCTGATGCACCATAACCAGCCTCAACTTTCAGAATGTGACTAAGATCTATATACCCTCTATTGTCCACCTAAAATGTAAGCCAGCATGTGTAAATTTTCAAAAATGACACTCCGATTTGAAAGAAAAGATAAATTAAGATAAAAAAATATGCATGAACTTCACCAAGTGTACAGCAAATTTGACTACAAAATCCCCTGATCACTCTGCTAATCTGAATTGAAAATCAAGGCTCAAAAGATTGACACGGATTCTCCCACTAATCTTGGCTATGTGTGGCCAGATTCGATCCCTTCCTGCCTTTCCCGATCATGGGGGATGGATCAGGTCAAATTGGCTGATCTTCCTTAAGATTTGCTTGGATTGGCCTGGATCTGGATGATCTGGGTTCCCATTGCAGAGCAGACTGGCTACTGCTGGCTCATTCCAAATGCCCAGACACCTAGTTGCAGGCTTTGGCAACAAATCCAACGTTGGCCCTCCTAAAGCACTATTCAGCATGGTTATCCTGAAAATGTCTGACACATCTTCCCACGACCAGAAAACAACAAAAGCACCTATGGTAGCCTGAGATCTGTAGTTGGAGTAGTTGGAGTACCAAAAAACATATGCCTGCTACATCTTATGGATGCATCAAACAGACGTAAGCATTTTCCTTCTTTCTTGGCAGTTCTATGAATTTTTTTGAAGGCTTTTAAAATAAGGCATATTGAGGCCATATATGTTCTGGCCGGGATAGCTCTAGGTCAGCCAGGATCACAATCATCGGATCAGGATTGCCTGACAGGATAGATGTTTGGCTGCCCAGAATCAAATTTTGGCCGGTCGGAGTGTCGGACGAAGTTTTGACCGACCAATCCAGAGGCTGCCCTGCTGAAATGGAAAAACACTAAACAGAATTCTCGTCGGAAATCATGAAACTAAATTGATTCTCATAAGTCAATATAGAAAATGCATATGCACCATTCAAATTGTCCATAACAGCATCATTGTGATGCCAAAAAACTACATGCTAGTCTTCAACATGCCAAATTAACAACAATATAACAAAAACATTAAATATTCACCTTGCGAATGGGGCCAACATGGTCCAACAAACAGAGCCCATCAATTTCCACATGCACTTGTATTCCTTCCTCTACATGATTACCATATGCATCACATGCCTAGAAAAGTTCAACGAAATTACAAAGGGTGAGAAGAGAAACTGCCATTCAACGGTATATACCACAACATAAGCAGGCATCATATTAGCTAAACAAGAGTTTTACAAATCATTCTAGAACCTTAAAAAAAAAAAACGAACACATGCAAGCGGTTTAGCTATATGCTACCACATGAAAACAAACAAAATGAAAATGCATGTTTTTTATTGAATTATAGCACTTCATTTGGGATTTTTTTAATCACGTGTTTTAAAATTAGACTATAAATACAACTAAAATCCATTACAAAACCATAACACAAGCTCCTTCAAACTTCAAACTGCTGGAACCGTGATTCATTGAGAATATATATTGCATAAGTTTGTGTCCATGTACATTTACATACATATACAGGTATAAATTGTCACGACTGGATCATCTCCTTTCAAGGTATTGTCTATTTTGGACCAAGTCCACATGATATTGTGCACAAAATGCATCTCAGAAATTATGAATCTGAGTCCTACATATATAGTCCGGAAACTTTTCTTGTTTTTAGACATGAGACTAATCAGGTTCATTGCTGGGGCCACAGTCATGACTGTAGCCCACACCAACATCCATGCAACCCATGCTTAGGTATGAGGTACCCCTTTCTCACGGATAGCGATCTCCTTCGGCCTGGCTCATCGTAGAAGTGTTCTCTTTGTTGGTGTCCTCTTTTGGTGTGTTAGTGGGCAATGATAAGCAGACAAGGTTGTGTGCCTCGTGGCAGGATGTTCAGGCCACAAGCTTGCTGGTTGAGCTAAGTATGATGGTTAGTATGCCAAAGCATCTGAAGTATCAACAGTTAAATACATATTGAGTGTCGATTGTCATTGAAGGCCCTTCTGCTGGTCATACAGCGGAACGCATGTACAAAGACGCGGTGGTAGCAAAGACAGAAGCTAGAGTCTCAGACTCTCAGCTGCTCAATCTTGTGCTGTCCAGAGGTGGAAGATTATTGAGTCTGGCGACTCAACCTCTGGCCATTCAGATGGGAAGGGGCGGAGTCACCATGCCAGTACTTCTTTGAAAAAATGTCATCTTCCAACGTACCCTCATAAATTAAAATGAAGGAAAAGAAATATTAGCACAATCCACCTTAGGTGGCAGTCCATGCAGTTTGGAAAAAAAGTCAAAAGACTGGTGTTAAGGAGTTAGCTAATGAAGGAAAAGAGGATAACTAGGAGGTCTTAATGGAGAAGGATTCGGGGTAGCGACAGGCTCTATCTCCTTTAGCATCCGATCAATTATTGTTAAACATGCAGTACCTGTGGAGAATTCCTAGCTGAACCAGGAAGCAAGGAGATTGTAGACGATGGTGAGGGGTCCTCCGGAGTTCGCCAACAGGTTTCTAGCGACTGGACGTCTTGCCATCTAACCAGCATTTGCGCCACCGAGGGCCAAACTGCTTTCGGTGTGGTTGAAGGAGCCACCTGCAGGGTGCCAACAGTGGAAGGTCGTGCGGGGGGGGGTCCAAATAGGGACAACCAGGAGTTCCAAGGGGCAAGAGGTCAAGTCAGGCAGTCTTACACGGAAGCTCTTTAAAGCGGCCCACCGACAAAGAAATCTTGTGAAGAGGGATGGGTCTATTTTCCGGAAAAATGCATGTCGGCTGATCTTCTTCACAGAAAAATGGCCTAGCTGATGCGTTGCCTTTGGGTACCCTTGGTGGTGGGGAGTGCGGATGGACCACAGGTCAAGGCTATGCTAGACAAGGGAGGTGGCAGAGAAAGCACATTGCAAGGTCTCCCAATTGAGTAAGGAAGGGTTCCTAGCGATTGGCCCAAGCTTAGAGGAGGGGGAGATGGTAGCGATAGCTTCCTGCTGGCAGAGGATTGTCTGCTCAGGCTCAGAATATGGGAAGTGAGTCAGAGGACCTACCCAGGCAAAAGAAAACCGAAACCATTTCGGTTTCGCTGTCGGTTGGATCTGAAACCGAAACCGTTTCGGTTTCGGTTTCAGCCCGAAACCAAATAAAATATTATTTTTTGCCAACTGAAGGAGTTTCGGTTTCTTCCGGTTTCGGCCGATAGGCTTCGGATCGTTCCGGTCTAAAACCGATACATTTCGGCCGAAACTGTCATCTATGACCCAGACCCAGAGAGATCTGGATCCCTATTCACCTTGTAGGGATCCCCATCATTTTTTTGAGATGAGGTCAACACCTCCGTCATCATCAAGCCCTTTAGGACGATCATTACTGGGACATTGCAAATTGTTGTAGGCGATGACCGGACAAGGCTCAAGATGCTGGACCGAATAGCAAGCCTTCAGGACCTTCCCGCCGTCCTAACGATGAAGGCCAACAGAGCACTACACCCAGCAAGGGCTCTTCTCCAGTTGAAGGTTCAACAAGACCCCATGTTGGATGAGGAAGGTGAGTACAACAAGAAGGGGGGGTCATGGCACATGAAGAGAGAACTGGGTGAATTTAAACTCAAATTAAAATCGCCCGATTAGTTTACGGAGAGAGGCCTTCGGGTTTGGGTCATCTAAGGAAACTCAGGCAGATTGGGCCGCCATCAATGATCCACGACTGAGGGATGCTCTTGCTCCTTGTGGGTATCTACAGTCTCCGATCAAGATCTTAGTCAAATCCAAAGTATGTAGGAGTGGCTTACCCGCTAACCATCCACTAATCGTGGCCTATGACTAACTCATATCCAGGTGTCCCTAGAGTAACATGGCGGAAAGACTTGTTACTATTTTTTCTTTCTAGCCTGATTGCACCAAACCAACTGCCTTGGCCTCCACGGCAATTGAGCAACAACATTCTCGGCTGTAACAACGTCACCAGGCTATGCAAGTCTCCCTCTAGCAACTGCGATCAACAGAGGGGAGGGTGATAAAGGGACAATGGCAACGGCCTTGATGGTGGAGTCTCTCCAGCATTCCAATTTGTACGCCCACCCAACGAGGTCCCTCCAACACTGACAAGGGGGCAGTGACCTTAACGGAAGCCGACTGTTGTTGGGAACTGACTCCAGATTGCCTCCCTTGGCAGAAACCCGTGGCCATCCCCACCTACAAGCGAAACATCTAGGATCGAGGTGGGGGGCGGAAGGCTTTCTCTGTGTGCAAAGCTTAATGTTGGTGGCCACTCGCCGCAGCAAACCCCTTGCTCCTGATTACAAATAGGCGCATGATAGGGCTACCGCCATAAGGTCCTAGAGCGGACATTGAAGCCCGAGGAATGTAGTAGTCACGCCTTCAGGACAGTAGGACACCCTCACACATGTCACAAGGGAGCCCCACAGGTATGGGAGTATATAAACGGCAAAGAATGAGGTACAATCCCATGAGAGGGATGCAACTGTGCCAGAGACTCTGAGAGGGGACAGAGACTCGCAGGTGGGGTACTTCAAAGAACACAACAGTATCCTTTAGCGAGTCGGGGAGGTCCAGGAGCAGAACTGACTCGGGATGACGAAAGGGAATATCATTCAACTGCAATAGAAGAGATCATCCCAGAGACACTTGGAAGGGGTAGGGAGCCATAAGAAGAAAATTTTGACAGGGAAGGGCTGATAGTAAGGTGCAGACTAGGACGAAAGGAGGTGAAGGAGCTGGTTGAGATGGTGGAGAGGCTAACGGAAGCACAAGTTAGGGGGCTAGTGGAGAAGGTAGGTATATCCTCTATGGGTCTAGAAAGAGATGCCGAGTTACGGTGCTCACCAAGGCACATAAGAGGTGGCTAATAAGCATGGTGAGATATGCCAAGCGAGAGAAAATGTAGAAGAGGGTGGCAGGGGGGATGAGCTAGTAGAGGGGGGAGGAAGGTAAGAGCACCCTCTTGTCAATATGAAGATTGTTCGATGAAACGTGCGGGGGATCTACGGAGGAGAGAAGAGGAAGGTGGTCAAGGAGTTAGTCAAGAGATGCAATATCAATATTTTATGTCTGCAAAATGCCAAATGTGAGGGAAACGAGGAGTCTATCATGAAAGATAAAAGGTGATCTAGACTATCCAAAGGTGTGGCATCCCCGACAAAGGGGAGGTCTAGTGGCATCATGATCATATATAATCACCTTGAGATTATAGAGGTAGAAGAAGATAGGTAGGCCACTATAGGGGTCATTTTCCTCCACTTTCGGAATGCCAATGATGGCTTTTCCAGAGACTTCTAGAAAGCATATGGCCCTTAAACAGAGATGGGAACAAGCTACTTCGAGAACAGTTGCTCTTGTACCACCACAACTCACGATGGCCTTGGTGTGTGGGTGAAGACTTTAATGCACTTGTGCTAAGTGAGAGGACAAGTGATCATGCCATCTCGAGAGAAATGGAAGATTTCATTGACATCATATAAGAGGTGCATTGATTGACATCAAACTGTCAAATGCTCAATTCACAAGGTCAAGCATGAGGGCTAACCCCGAAAACATATGCCCGATCATATTTTTTAGTTGAATGAAAGAACCAATATCCACACGTGCAAGCATCCTAATAGCCAAAACATATGCCCGATCATAAACCCATTTTGCTGAGGGCTAGCAACAAATATGAGAGGCGAACCTTCAAACTCGAGAGATACTGCTTCAAAGAAGGGAATTTCTTAGACACTCTTAGAGAGCCTAGAATATGCAGAAGCATGAATAGACACCTGCGGTGAGAGTGGTAGGTAAATTAAAGTATGTGACACAAGCGCTAAAGGAATGGAGTGCAGACCAACGTGCACTTGGCAAAGCTTCCAAGGATAGGATTAAACAACAGATTGAGGCACTGCACTGCTTGGAGGAGGCAGGGCTCCTAAACGAAACTGAAAAGCTGCTCAGGGGTAGATTAAAATGAAAATTTGATGAGATTCTTACAAGCGAAGATACACTAGAAGCAAACATCAAGAGAGAAATGGCTCAAAAAAAGGGAGAAAAACACTACTTATCTTTGGCGCATTGCCTCTGGGAGACGTAGAGTCACTTTCATAGAGATACGCTGGAAGTTAGGAACTTCTATTCAAAACTCTTCACTAAGGGTGATATGGCGAGACCTAAGGTTACTGATGGCCTTCTTCCTCACCTCTCTGTTGAGGATAGGGCAGCCTCTCCCAGCCCTTTTCAGAGGAGGTGGTTTAAAAGCCTATCTTCTCTCTTGCAGTGACAAAGCTTCGGATATAGATAGCTTCCTAATGGACTTTTTTCCAACAGTGTTGTGACATGATCAAAGACAAACTTATGCTTGCAATGGGCGAACTTCAGGAGGGCAAAAGCACATTTGAGGGGCATTAACAAATCACTCTTAGTCATCATATCCAAGAAACAAGGTGCACGATGCCTCTTGGACTCCATCTCCAAACTACTGGCTTTGAGACTAGACGGTGTGGTAGACAGAATGGTCAATGGCCACCAAGGGGTTCTATTAGGGGGCGACATATGCAAGAAAACATTTTGGTGAATTACGAGTATCTACTTGCTATGAAGACTCAAAGGGAGACATTGATGGTTTTGAAGTTGGACTTTGAAAAAGTCTGACCATGTCAATTGGCAATGCTTGTTTAATGTCCTTGAAAAGATGGGCTTTACTGATAGAGAGATTGGATGAATCCACACTTCGTGTTTCATCGTTTACAGTATGAATCCACACTTCCTTTCATAGTGGTAGAGGACTCCGCTACGGAGACCCCATATACTGAGCAAATGTTGTTGAGAGTTGAATCTTCACAATTGATCAAAGGCTTCCAAGTTGGGCCAGACTGTGTATGCATCACCAATTTGCAATATACTGATGACACCATCTTATTTCTAATAGAGGATGAGTTCCAACATTATGTCGCCAGACTGATGCTGGAGCTATTGGAGGAAGCCAGGAGTCTCAAGCTGAATTTCGACAAGAGTTACAACAGCACAGAAGATAGGGTTCTCAAGAGAGCAACTTTCATCTTAAGTTGTCGTATAAGAGAATTTCATTTCTCTTATCTGGGTCTTTCGTTGATTCGAAGGGGCCGACGTTGTAGGGATTGGCAAAATGTAATGCAAGGTATGAGTACAAACTGACAGGACGGAAGACGAGGCTCCTCTCCTATGCCGAGAGGATGGTGCTATGTAAATCAATGCTAGAAATGACCATGTTCCATATCCTAAAGATGACTACAAAGAAATTAACAGTCTACTCAATTGAGATTATTCTAACATGATGGGGAAAAAAATGATGGCATGACATTGCCTGGAGATAAGAGCAAAGAATTGGGAGGAGTGAACCTCAAAAATATCAGGCTCCAACATGGCGCTCCTGTACATGTGGCTATGGAAGCTTGAGGGAAAAGATAGCCACATGTGGTTACAAGCCAAAGGTACTATGGAAGGGCAAGGGACAAGGATTTGAACTTAACCTCTCAAAAGAGGTATGTTGCAGTGCAAGGACATCATCATTTCAGTGTCTGGGTATGGCCGGGGAGTGATCATAACTGTCAAGTCTGGACAGATAGATGGTGGGGAGACATTACTGTAGACGCAACATGTCCCAAGCTCAATGTGTAGTCAATGTAATCTTACCTGCACCTTTGGCCTTGGTCTCTTAGGTTTTTGACATCCAATTATCAAGGGGAATATCTACACCATGCTTCAGAAGGAACCTCAAGCCAGACGAGATAGACCAACTGGAAGGACTCCTTTTCCTCCTAGACTATGCTTCAAAGGCAGATAAATCCGACTAGTAGTATTGGAAGTAAGATAAAGAATGATTGTTCTCAATCAACATAACATATAGCTTGAATAATGATGGAGACAAGCAGCATCGCCTTGCCTCGCAG
The DNA here is from genome assembly GCA_022559845.1 of Amorphophallus konjac. Lineage (NCBI taxonomy): Eukaryota > Viridiplantae > Streptophyta > Magnoliopsida > Alismatales > Araceae > Amorphophallus > Amorphophallus konjac. Next base: position 13,728,862 of record CM040125.1, read on the forward strand.
ATTTGGTGTTCCAAGAGTCCCCATAAAGTGAAGCTTCTTATCCAGAGAATGTCACATAGATAGATACTGGAATGTGAAAGGCTTGCCCGTTTACTGTAAAATATAGCCACTATATGCAGCCCATGTCGAGAGGAGGAAACCCAGAGCCATCTTTTCATAGGTTGCTCCTCTAAGGAGATACATTTTAAGGTTATGCGCTGATGAAAGCATGCAACAATTGATTAGGAAATAACATAGAAATTACCCTCAAGGGTTCTGGTGACTTACCCATCATGCTACCCTATGAGCCTTCTGAGAAGCATGGAACAATAGATATTTCAAAAGAGAGAAGAGCCATGAATAGAGTTGTTTCTTTCATTTGTAAGAGAGTGGATATTAGGGCGAACATCTTTGTAAAGTGGACTCACACAACTCCATTTTTGTTTTGTTGGGGGATTAATGTGGGTCACACCACCATGGTGTGAAGGTGTATAGGGATCTTCTGGGAACCCACTGCTTACACTTGTACACCCCTTCTTTTTACATTTAGTACAATTATGGTACTGTCCACTTTTAAAAAAAGAAAAAAGAAAAATCCCTTCTACCATCCAAGACTACCACAGGGCTTCGAAAGGGAAAGGATAGAGTCAATCATGTCTGACTTTCTTCGTATACCGACGACAGAAGCTTCTCAGGATCACAAAAATGCGTCAATCGTCGGACCTGCAGGCAATGGCCACTCCTCCATCCAAACCTGAGGACGGATCGGATATTCACTCTCGAGTAGGCAAATCCTCCATGCGATTAAAGATGTGCCCTCCATTTATGGTGCCGCCTCAAGCGACTCAAACATTGGAGAAAGAATCACTAATAGAAGCTTCTCAGGATCACGAAAATGCGTCAATCGTGGGACCTTCAAGCAATGGCCACACCTCCATCCAAACCTGAGGACGGATCAGATATTCACTCTCGAGTAGGCAAATCTTCCATGCGATTAAAGATGTGCCCCCCATTTGTGGTGCCTCCTAAAGCGACTAGAACATTGGAGAAAGAATCACTAATAGTGGCCTCATATCCTCTATTCAAACATGATGAGAAGTAGGCCAATTGCTTGCGGGTACATGAAACTTCCCCGAGATTGGAGATGGGCCCTCCATTAGTGGAGCCCTTTGATCGAGATAGTTCATCCCAAGGAAGATTGAGGAGTTACAGGAAACGCTGCCTGTAGGAGGAGAAGACCCCATGTTAGTTCATGGCCATGCCTCTCAATAGTGTCCTAACAACGCTACAGGTGAGGATTTTCTAGAATTATAGAGTAATGGAGAGCTTATATAGAAAGCAAACTGTTGAGACAACAAATAGATAGTAACGCAAGACAATTTCGAAGAACACTGAAAACACTTCATCATGAGTTACCAGTCCATATGAAGCCAATCTAAGGATGACGTGAACTTGCTCCCTTGATGAATAAGGCTCAAAGTGTTGGTGTGGTAACAAAATGACACTCTTCTATTGTGTCTGGTTCTCTTTAATCTGCTTCACTGCAGTATATGTTTGAGCTAGAAGTTAAGAGTGCCTTTTCTTCTTTTTTCTCTATGATGTTTTGCTGTTTTTGTGAGGAATCTCTCTTCTATTCTCCTGATTATACATATGTTTATCATTGAATAAAATTGGTGGTATGATCCACATTTTTTCAAAACAAAAATCCCTGTTCAGACAAAGATAGCTTGTCTTGACCTACCGATCTTGTTTGGACATACAAAGAGGTGGTTGAACCTCATCAACAAGCTGGGCAGTCGAGGGTTCGGATGCATTTCAAACCCACACTACTTAGTGTTTCGATGGTATGATCTAAATTTCCTTCTACTTCTACTTAGTGTTTCGATGGAGTTTAGACCACAATTACCAACATGGGAAACGAAAGCATGAAACGAATCATGAAACAAAAGCAAGAAACGAGGCTCTAAAATTTAGTGAGAAACGAGAAACAATATGCGTATGGGAAACAAGGGGAATTTTAATCATTTTAAAAATGTTTAGCTCTTTAAGTGTATCTCCTGTATTTCTAAAATGATTAAAATACTCTTAAGTTACTAGCATACCTTCCTAAAATGATTAAAATACTCATAAAATACATATGGGAAACAAGAGGACATAAAATACATATGGGAAACAAGGGGGCGTTTCTCATGCGTTTCCCAAACGCATCGAATTCGTTCCCAGGAAACAAGTCTCTAGAACGTGTTGCCTACTTCCCCGAGCGTTTCCATGCAACTATGATTTAGACCTCCATCAACAATTTCTCTTTGTGAATTCTTGTTTAACTGTATACAAAACTTGTAGCTCACTATTCCAGCACTAGTGATGAACATTTTGGTTTGCAAGATGTTTTAACGATCATACTCCTAAAAAATTGTTGGTGTGAGTTATATTTTGTTGATGTTGAAGTGTCTGCAAATCAATACATCAAAAATGAGGGATTTCGCAACTGTGGCAGGCAATATATAACATTTTTCATAGACAATTAATTGGCCGAGGATTCTGCGTTGAAGACTGTTAAAAATGTTCTAACATCTAATGGAGATCAAAATAAATCAAGAATATATGGTGTCGCTCTCCACACAACACGTTCATGCCCAATCCTCCAATTTCAAACTCAACCATAAGATGTTGAGTGTACGACACTGCATTATATTCATGGTTTATTTTGGACTACATTTAATATGAGAGTACTCTTAACACAGCCCCTAGCCCCTTATGTGGGGGCCAACTTGGGCTCTATTACATAGATCATGACAAATATGAGGTGTGCAGCCTGGATAAGCTCTAATACTATATTGTACTTTATTATATTGGACTATCCAAGTCACATATTAAGGTGTTGAGTGAAGATGGACCCCACATATATAATCTTTATTTATTTGGTTTACAATTGATGTGGGCGTAATCTTAAAAAGTCCTTCATGTGCAGTCTGTACTAGACTCTCTCATGTGGATCATGACAAACATGAGGTGTGCAACCCAGAACATAATCATTGGCTCTGATACCATATTGAACTCATTAGATTGAGTCATCACACTCAAAACCTCAAGGTATAGATTGGTAAGGGCTGCACTCTTTGAAACATATTTTACCTGTGCATGCATACAATGTGGGACTAACAAGAAGATATCGTTTTACAGACATGCTACTTGTGCATGCATACATTATTGAAGTATTTAGGTTTTCTACCATGAACCTAATCCCTGAGTAGATATTAGGTTCAGTGTATGTTCTTAGTATGGTTTTTGAATTAGTTTGTACCGTTTAAGGTACTGAAGAACTTACCATTCAGAAGTTCTTATCACAAAGAATGTTGGCACAACTTCGATCTCATAGTCGTCATTAAGATAAAAAAAGCACAGCCAACTATAATTTAGTTTCTCCATAGTGATTTTGAATTATGAATAACTTAAAATAAATTTTACATATTACATTTTCATTTTTTTGAATTCCCAAGTCAGGTTAGATTAATGCATTATATCGCATAAGGAAAATGAATTAGCTATTACGGATCATGAGGGAGTGAAGGTCTTTCAACGAGGCTTTAGACTTGTTTGGCATCTTTAAAATTGTCTTAATACTAGGTTATATGCCTGCTCAAGTCCAATGTCATTCTCAATGTATTTGGCTAGTACCATGGTGCAAATGATTTGTACAAACATTGTAATGGGTGGTGCCTCATGTTACAATGGGGCAGACTACAGTAGAATCATTTGTTCCCATCATATGTAATTGTTTCCTCCTGGTTCCTAACATGGAGTAGTTATGCACCCAGCTCACATCTGTCCCTCTCCCATGACAGATGTAGGAATATGATCCAAAGGATCAGTGGCTAGAAACAAAAATAGCAACAATGGATGTCCATGACATTCCTACTTGTGCCACTATCTCGTAAAGCACATGTAAAACAAAATCCCTTGTCCTAGACATATCTTCGCATAGCGCAAGATGCAATCCAAAGTTTACATGTGAGGTGTTCTCAGTGAATGTATAAACTGACCAACAACACTTAACAGCATATGTGATATGATGACGTGCAAGTGTCAAGTAGAAGGGGACCATCAAGCTTTTGATGTCTCCCCCTATACAACAAATCAGAGAAATCATCACCTATCAGGCCAGGTAGACAATGTCGCACAACCATTTAAAATCCTTTGCAGCTTCTGTGAAAGACTTAGGCACATACACATGAGATAATGTAATGACAATGGTACGATAAGAAGGGGGCAAGTAAGTGTAAGTAACAAACTGGGAAATGGGATGATTGGCACACTCCCCAATTCCTTTGTGAAAAACAATAGGTAAATAAAAGTCAACAGACTCAATGGGTGGTGGACCTAAAGATTCAGTAATTTCATGAGAAGAATATTCCATAGGTTGGTTCTCCACTCGCTTCAGCCATCAGAGAAATCATCACCTATCAGGCCAGGTAGACAATGGCGCACAACCATTTAAAATCCTTTGCAGCTTCTGTGAAAGACTTAGGCACATACACATGAGATAATGTAATGACAATGGTACGATAAGAAGGGGGCAAGTAAGTGTAAGTAACAAACTGGGAAATGGGATGATTGGCACACTCCCCAATTCCTTTGTGAAAAACAATAGGTAAATAAAAGTCAACAGACTCAATGGGTGGTGGACCTAAAGATTCAGTAATTTCATGAGAAGAATATTCCATAGGTTGGTTCTCCACTCGCTTCAGCCGCCTAGAATAGGGGATCAACTCCCTAGGTGGCACACTAGTAGTAGGACGATCTTCAACTGAGTGGATTCTTCCATGTCATCACTTTGTACCAATGACTCCTGACACAATGAAAGAGGAGAAATTCGAAAGAACAACACAGAAGTATGTTGAATTGAACAATGCTCTCCCTGAAAAGGAACTTGGGGCGTGAAATAAAACTCTGACTCACTAAAGGTGACATTTTCAATTACATACTTCTAGCCAGTCTTGGGGTTAAAACACTTGTAGCCCTTTTGAGTTTGTGAGCAGCACATAAACACACCATTTTATAGAACGAAGGCCAAACTTAGAAGATTCTGGTCGAAGACAATGAATCAAACATAAGCAACCAAAGACTCTAAAAGTCGAAGGGAAAAAAGGACGACTAGGATATAGAAGTTGAAAGTAGCCATTGAGAAATAATCATGAAAATAATTTTTTAAAAAAAACTTAGGTTGCGCAACATAATATAAAAAGTAATAATGCAACCAAACCACATAGACACGAGATTTTATATTGATTCGGTCAGCCATGTGACGTCCCTACATCTAGTCCCTCTACAACTCCCCAAGGTATTCCACTAAACTTTCTTCAAAAGTTACAACAGTTGTTTCTCCAGGGCCAACTCCCCAACTGATCTTGAAGGATTCAGCAGATCCTAGTGGTTTTCCAGCAACCACCAACCCAGCTAATTTGGATCAGGTCTCAGCCAACCAACAATTATTTTCAGTGACTTATTTTTTCTGGTGATCTCGCACCAATTAGCCTTTCAGGGGCTAGTCACTCAACTGATTTCCACGGGATCAATAGACCAACCAGTCACACATAGTGCCAGTTATACAAAGCAACAAATGCTCTCACAAACTGTCCTTCGAACATAACAACAAAGAATAAATATAAATGATTGAAATGAATGAAAGGAGGAAAGCAGAATATCGTTACAACACAATATCCTCCGCTTTAATGCTTCCTAGGATAAAGAACCTCAAGGATTAGCTTTGAATGCGGTGAAGTTCTCCTGGCCGTTGAAGCGAAAGAAGTGGGACGTTGATATCGCTTTGAGATGAGGTGGGGAAATTTGAATTTTGAGGAAACAAAAAGTAATACAAAATTCATACTTTTTGATAGATGCGTATCTTTGGTTTAAAAACAACATGCTTTTGAATACATAGTAAAATACATTATATAATGCACTTTCACAATACGTGAGTATCTTTAATAGATACTGAGCAAATAATGGAGGCATGTTATACACAAACACTTGTTAAAAAAGTATCACAACAAATACGCAGTAATAAATGCAAACACAAGAGCGGGTCAAGTGGTCAAATATTCTTTCCCACATAGGATATCTACCTTGGATTACTAGATTTCTGTCATTTAGCGATGAGGCGGATACTAAATAAATACTAAGCTGAATGCTTCGCCTTCAAAGATTTTAAACCTTTTAAAGTTAAGGCGAATACTTCGCCTTTCAAACTACTAAGACATCAAAAGTTTTGTCTTATGAGTCTTTTGTCCTCTTTGTAAAGGCGAAATTATGTTTCGCCTTTCTATTGTTCCTTTCTTTATATTGAAAACTTTATAATTATGCAATATTAGCTATTATCCCAAATATTAGAGGAGACTTGTATTTAGGTTAAACCTGAAATACCAATTACTGAGATAATTAATTATTTATTTTGCCATAATACAAAATAATGACTTTTATAGAAAAGACATTTTCCAATAATCTCCCCATTTTTGGTTATGAAAAAAAATTAAAATTCTTGAAGGATTTGCCCTTAAATTCAGAAAAAATTGTATCTTGACGAATCTATAACGGTTTCAAGATATATTAATATGACTTTTAGCTTTTTCACTTTCTCCCCCTTAATCATGTATTCTCCCCCTAAATATATAACCTCCCCATGAACACAAGATCTATTTTCCTTTCCACTTTGATCTCCCCCTTAATCACGTATTCTCCTCCCTAATATAGGACCTCCCCTTGAGTACAGGAACTATTTCTTACCATTAATCTCCTTGTCCAAGTACACATGTTAATATATTACTCCCCTTTTTGCGTCAGAGCCAAAAAGGAGAGTACACTGAAGGAATAATGCTCATTTTTGCTAATAAACTTGGATGTTCCTCCCAATTATCAAATTTGATCCGCAATACTTCCAATTATGATTCATGCAAGCACCAAAGACATAGGAGACATGTTTGAAATTAGATAATGCATCTAAGTACAAGTGTAAGGTACATCGTTTTAATGCTAGGGAGATTTTTGAAGGATTTGGAGATACATGAGTAGATCTCTCCCCCAGAGCAGATGTTTTTCTTCTTTGGCTTCAGCAAGAGTCTGCTCCTTCTGGAAGTGGGGTATCATTCTTAATTTTCTTAAGAGCTAGTGCAGATTTTCTAAATGGCTTCCCTTTTCGGTACAGCTCACTAAGAGGGATGTTTACACGCGGAATTTTCGGCGCTCATTTCGGCAGGCGAATATGCATATTATTGTTTATTTTGAGCATATTAATTTCGCACTTTTGGATTTATCAGACGATTTAGGATTCGTGTACTGGACTTTTCCCCACCGAAGAGAGTCGATGTTAATTTACATCGGACAAGTCCGAATACCCTTGATTAAAGCTGCTAAAGCTTCTATCTTGCCCTCGAGGCCCATACCCTTGAGTAAGGGAGAAGCCTTTATTGTTTTTAAGCGAGGGTCCACTCGCCATTTTTTATTCTTACGAGAGCTTGACCATGGCTCTCTATTTAAAAGAAGGTTGATCCCCATACCCCTAGGGATCACATATGTTCTTTGCAACTTTAGTGGCTTTTTCCAGGTTTTCTAAGACTTCTCTTACGGGTATATGCGCAATTATGAAAAAGCCCATGGCAAAAACGTAATTCTGATATTTAGCCCTGAGAGAGGGCACTTTCACAAATGGGGAGAGTTTCCCCACAGAAATTCTCTTGAATTTTCACTACTACTTTTGAATCCTCTCTTTCTTTTGGTATACGTGTGCATGATTTCGGGAAAATTCAGGGTAAAAGTGCAATTTCCAAGCCGTACGGGGCCATTGCGTAATTTTACAGAAAATAAAAATGCCATATTCTCATCATTGCTTGACTTTGATAATTGTGTACAATGTACTTCAATTAAATGGCAACGTAATGCCCCTTTATACATGGAGGGGTATTTTTGTCAAAAGTATACACATGAAGGGTCTTTTATATAAATTGTACAAAACCCAAAAGTGGGTGTTGACAAAAAAAAAAGGGGCACACCCTTCTTTTACCTTGACTTGGGCCTATGCAAGCTCTCCAAGCCTTCTTCTTCTTCTTCTCACTTGTCTCTCTCTTTCTCTCTTAGTGATTGAAGCTTCCTTTTATAGGCGATAGGAGATAAGGCGGAGGATTCTTTTTGACTCTCCTCCGGTGGAATCCGAAGAGGTAAACCCTTGGTCTTCTCCCCCAAATCTCTCTTCCTCTTAACTTTTCAGTTTTTTTTTGATGAGCCGCGGACGGCCAATGAGCGGATGGCTCCCTCCGGCCTGGCAGGACCGGAGGGGCTCCTCTGGCCTGCACGTAGGGCGGAGGGGCTTCCCTCTGGCCTGGCAGGTCCGAAGGGGCCTTCTTTTGCCTTTTTCTGCTACGTACAGCTTAAAAAATTCACCTTTCAGCACGTGGAGCTCTTCTCTATTTTTTCATTTGGCTGAATCTCTGCCTTGACTTTTACTTTTGAGAACAAGTCGGTGATAGCATATGCCACAGACTTCCACGTATATTTTTTTTCATGCACCTGATATTATCTTCTCTCATGTACGGACAATGTCAAAAATCTTTTTTTTCTTGAGACTTTCGAATGGCATTTGACGAAACTCGGTCGTTTTGTCGACCCTTGTCAAATATGTATATTTCTTTTTTCAGAAATTTCTAAAAATATAAAAATCATGAAGATATTTTGTGGGGTCAACAAGGGACCACAGCACTTTGGTTCTTTTGTTGCTTTTCAGGAGCAGTAGATCACTTTTCAGCTTTCATCTTGTGATTCTCCTTCTTTAGCTGGTGCATCCTGTGGTCCAGATGGACTGACAGGAGCTGGCGCTTGTGTTCTCAACTGTAATGCAACTAGAGAGGCAATATCAAGCTAAGGATCTTCCTTTTCATTTACCCCAGCGATTTCTTGCTCCATGTACTCCATTCTTCTCAATATTCCTTCCATGGAAGCCTCCAAGACATTGAGTTTCTCTTTCATTTCTTCTTAAAGTAAATTCATCAAGTATCTATTTCTTCTGAAAGTAAATTCATCAAGACACTGAATTTATACCTGACCTATCCATGCCTTTGTTGGGTCTCCGCTAATACCCCTCCAGGCCTTCTTGCTTGGTCCCAAAGTCCTCAAGTATCTATTTTACTCTTTGGAACTAGCTTACTCCTAACTTTCTTTGTCATAAGCCCTCGGGTTGCTTGTCTAGCAGTGATGGCTCTTTCTGACTATCCTAGATTCTAAAGGCACAGGGAGTGTCGAGGGAGGATGAGAAAGTGCTCAAGTAGAAAAGGATTGAATCTTCTTTTCTGATCCGTGGATTGAAAGGATGTGGAGAATCGTTTGAGGGTTTGCAAGCGGAACAAGGAAGAGAAAGAGACATGTTTCAGGAGTGCATGTGTTCGAGTGCGTTCCTCCCCTTTTATAAAGATATAAATTAATGCACTTTACACCTACCATATTTTCTGAGTTTAACTCCTTCGTGTCTGTTCAGATTTTGCTGGCTGTGATGGTACACTTTCTGTCTACTAGTGTATCAAGGTGATCTGACGATTCATAATAGTAAGTATGGACGCCAAAGGATTTTTCCAAAGACGGAAGTGGCTGCCTTTTCGATGCAACTGACTTCATATACAATTAAATTTATTTCACCGCCATTCAACATAAATTTATTTTGAATTTCATGTACAACAGTGATGTTGACAAAGGACTCTTTTGTCCTTAAGCGCCTTAAGGCGGTGCCTTTCGCCTAGTTCGATTAATTCTAATATTGGCGATGATTCTTCATGTATGACCTTATTTGATTGACAAATATTTTTCACGTTATATTTGCAGTTCGTATAAACCACCCATTTTTTAAAAAAAAATATATCATGATGTGATGATAATAATATTGTTACTATTTTTCAATGTCATCATGAATATCAGACAAAAATAATTAATCAAGAATGGAAAAGCACACAAATGTTTGTTAAATGTTTTATGTAGGGATTATGATATCCATGTATAAATGATCCCAACCCCTATACAAGCCAAGTTCACGTCTTATAGTGAAGAACCTATCGTCAGCTAAAGGTTTGGTAAATATGTCTGCCAACTAATGATTAGTATCTATAAATCTAAGATCTATGTTCTTTGCTACATGATCTCAAATGAAATGATGCCTTACCTTTATATGCTAAGTTCTAGAGTGCTGAACTAAGCTTTTGGTTAGAATGATGGCACTGGTGTTATCAAATCCATAATCACGCAATTGATGTTTGATCCAAAATGCATGTGCACAGCAATAGCCAGTAGCTACATATTCTGCCTCCGCAGTTGACAGTGCAACTGAATTCTGTTTTCCTTGAGGACCATGAGACTAGGCACCCCCCCAAGGAACTGACAAGTTATACTCGTACTTTTTCTATCAATTTTACAACTTGCGTAATCAGCATCTAAGTATACAGTTACATGAACTCATTCCCACATGGGCGTAATCAGCATCTGAGTATTATGTTAAACTCATTCCCAAATGAATATCATAAACCCAGATCAATTGTTACACTTAAGTATTTAAATCTGCTTTTTACTGCAGTTCAATGTGATTCTTTAGGTATTGCCTGATACCTAGCACACATGGATAAACTGATGTAAAGGAAAGATTTGATCATACCTCTGTAAATCTTTTCCTCTACCTCCTTACCTTTTTCGTCTGATTCTAGCTTGGGGGAAGGAGCCATTGGCGTTGTTGCTACTTTACATCCGTTCATTCCAAATTTCTTTAATAGTTCCCTAGCGTACTTGGTCTGACTGATGAAGATGCCTTCATATGTCTACTTGACTTACAGTCCAAGGAAGAAATTCAGCTCCCCCATCACAATCATCTAGAACTCACCCTTCATTAAGGTTTCAAAACTCATGCACATAAAAGGGTTAGTAGCACCGAATATTATATTATCAACATATACTTGTGACACTAGCACGTCGCCATTCCTATCCAAGATGAACAAGATTTTGTCAACTTGTCCTCTTGTAAAGCCGTGATCTAGTAGAACCTGACTCAACCGCTCATACCAAGCACGTGGAGCTTGTTTAGATGAGTATAAGATCTTCAAACCTAGGAGGCTACTCTACATAGACCTCCTAAATGAATCCATTAAGGAAGGCACTATTCACATCCATTTGATACATCTTGATGGAGTGAGAGGTGACAAATACCAAAAAGATCCTAATTGATTCCAATTTGGCTACATGAGCAAAAGTCTCCTCATAATCTATTCCCTCTTGCTGGAAATAGCGTTGAGCAACTAATCTAGCTCTGTTCCTTGCTACTACTCTTGTTTCATTTAACTTGTTCCTATAGACCCTTTAGTACTTATAAGAGAGTAGTCTGATGGTCTAAGAAACATGAACCAAACTTTATTGCGTAGTTTAGGTTCCACTTGTGACAGGAATGCAACGTAGTTTAAACTCTGAAGTTGACTACGAGTACTTACCCGAGAAAGGATCACCTATAATGTTCTGAGGTGGACGACTACTTGCATACCTCCAATCCCTTGGTAATCCAGCATCAGGCTGATCTTCCAACCCTAGATCCTCCATTGGCAGTTTGTTACCCACACCTGCTCCATTTGTGGAATCTTTTTCGAGTTAGAGTTCCTTGGTTGAGTTTTCTACTCCAATACCTGCAACATCATCAGAATTAGAGCTTTCTGGTTTCGAGTTAGAAGTATCCTCTTCGCAAAAAGTAACGTGAACAGAGATTTCTACTACGAAATTCTATCGATTAAACACCCTATATGCCCGCTGATCGGAGACATATCCCAAAAATATGCCCTCATCAGCCTTGGCATCAAACCTACTCACGTCCTCCTTACCATTGTTGTGAATCGTGCAAGGCCAACCAAACAGCTTGAAGTAACTGACCTTGGGCTTCTTTCCTCTGTAGAACTCGTAAGGTGTCTTCTTCAGAATTTGTCTAATCATAGCTCAGTTGATGATATAGCAAGCGGTGCTTCCAGCTTCCGTTCAAAACCACTTTGGGAGTCTTGATTCACTTAGCATAGTTCTGGCCATCTCTACCAAGGCTCTACTATTCCTTTCAACTCCACCGTTTTGTTAAAGAGTTCTTGCTGCTGAGAAATTATGCTTGATTGCGTTCTCCTCATAGAACTCTTTGAAGCTTTGATTTTCAAATTCATCAAAATCCATCTCACTGAACCTACCTGCTAAACTTAGCAAATTCATCAAAATCCAAATTTTTGTGGACCAAGAAAAATATCCAAGTGAATCTGGAGTAGTCATCCACAATGACATATCCATATACATTTTCACTCAAACTTGAAGTTCTAATTGGTTCAAATAAATCCATATACAATATTTCTAAGGGTGAAGAGATACTTACAGTCTCTTTCACATTAAATGAAGCTTTGGTTTGTTTACCTTGCTCGCAGACCTTACACTTCTCTAGATGGAGATTATCCAAGTGTGGTAGGCCTTCTACAAGGTTCAGTTTTGCTAGCTTCTGCAAGACGGAGTGGCTCGCATAACTAAGTCTTCTATGCCACAGTTCCACGTCTAGATTCGCCTTAGTGACTAAACAAATATTCGTTCCTCTAACATTGTCCATATGCAGCACATATACATTTCTAAGGGTGAAGAGATACTTACAGTGTCTTTCACATTAAATGAAGCTTTGGTTTGTCTACCTTGCTCACAGACCTTACACTTCTCTAGATGGAGATGATCCAAGTGTGGTAGTCCTTCTACAAGGTTCAGTTTTGCCAGCTTCTGCAAGACGGAGTGGCTCGCATAACTAGGTCTTCTATGCCACAGTTCCACATCTGGATTCGCCGTAGTGACTAAACAAATATTCGTTCCTCTAACATTATCCAGATGCAGCACATATACATTTCCCTGTCTGTGAGCACAGAATTGTATCTGCTTGGTCTTTACGTTCTTGATTGTGCAGATTTTCTTTGTAAACGCCACTTCAAGTCCGCTATCGCAGAACTGGCTTATGCTGATGAGGTTTTGAACCCTTTAACTAACATTATATTCTCAATGTGCGTACGGATCTCATCTCCAATAGAGCCTATGCCAACTATCTTCCCTTGTGAACTATCTCCAAAGGTTACATGTCAATTCTTAACCTTTTTTAATCTCTTAAACAAGGACTTAATTCCCTACCATGTGTGTTGAGCACCCACTGTCCGAGTACCACTTTGAGTTCCTGGTGTCGAAGTTATCATGCATCGAAATCGAAGTAGAGATTTAAAAACCCAAATGGCTTTAATCCATTTGGGTTTTTTCATGAAGTCTGCAAGCAGATGCAATGGAATAAATTTTCTTCTAGGGTTAGTATAGGATCTGACCTGAAAGTCCTGTCATTCATTGTAGTCTACATACCTTTCCTCAGTAAGATCTGAGTGTGGGTTCTACGTCCCACTAACCACCTCGGTACGGATCTAAAATATGTTGCGATGGTCTACAATGCTTGCAAGCATGTGATGCATCCCCAGATTTTCCACAGTGGATGCATGCATTATGCTTAGATGATAATTTGACAAGTGTAGTTGACTTATACATGCTTCTGAACTTATGAGCGATGTCAAGATGATATCCTTGTCCTCGTCTATCAGCAGATCTCCTGGAGGTAGATAAGAGTAAGTCCAATTCCTTCTGGGATTTAACAGGCCTACCAAGATCTTTTGCAAGAAGATCATTATTAGAAACCAATTTTGAGACTTTTTTCTCCAAAAGTTCCTTCTCAGAAATTAATATGCAATGATCTTCCTACAATGCCTTCAAGGCTTTGCTCTTGGAACGACACTTCTTATCCAACTAAAGAAAACCTTCCAATAGCTCATTGTAAAATAACTCATGTTCGTTATCACTATCAAAATTACAAAATGCATCAGAAGAGATGTCAAAACTTACCCTGAGATCCTCATAGTCTGCCATGAGACCTATTTGTTGTACGTCCCCTTCTGAGACGACGTGGTCAAAATTTTCTGACCCGTGTCTGTCGCTCCATACTGCCACCATTGCCTTGACTTGATGATTCCTATATATGATTTGTCGTAAGACTTGGCAAGCTTCCTGTCAATAGTCTTGCCTTTGTTTTCCAGCAATTGTAACGTCTTATCTTCCTGGGCCCCTCTCTTCTGGATGAGAAAACTTTCCTTTTGTTCCCCAAGATTTTCTGCAATCTTTTGAACAGCATCACGACCTCATCACTGTCCTTGCTTGATGTAGAGTCTGACTCCTCCTCGCAAGTCTCATCCTTGACTTTTACAAAAAGGGTCTTCTTCTTGGAGTCTTCACATTCTCTCTGGCTATATAACTTAAGTTCGCGGGTAGCTAGGTTCCCAAATAGCTATGCTAAGGAGTAGGTGCTCAGATCCTGGGCTTCTTCGATGGTGGTGACCTTGGGGGTCCACTTTGACAGTAGGGACCTCAGGATCTTCCTAACTAGCTCACTGTCGTCGATCTTCTTCCCAGAGACTTCAGCCCGCTCACCAAAGAAGTGAACCTAACTTTCGTATCCTTGATGGTCTCACATTGCTCCATTTTGAACAATTCATACTTGGTGACCAAAAGTTAATCTTGGTTCCCTCGTGAGCTATGTCGAGCTTGTCCCATATCTCTGTAGTGGAGAAGCAAGTACGACCCTGCCAAACTCTTCTGAGCTAGCAGCACAAAACATTAGACTTAATGCATGGGCGTTTAGAGACGCCATATCTTTCTCAGCTCTGCCCCACTAATCCCTCGAAGTGCTTATGACTTTGTCGCCTTCTTCAATGACCATCCAAAGGTCATAGTCTACCCATTTTATGTAGTTCATCATGTGTACCTTCCAGTGAGGGAAGTTGTGACCGTTGAAGAGAGGAGGGTGGCTGATTGAGTGTCCTTCCTGCAAGGCGAGGTTGCTCTTGTTCTCCATTTGGCTACTATCGCGATCTTACTCATTAAGCAGTTAAACCAATAACAAGGAGACCTACACGCACTGATACCACTGTTAGTATCTAGGGACACCGGGGGTGAATAAGTGTTCCTTTAAAAAACAATCGTATAAAAAATTTAGGTTGCACGGCAGAATATAAAAAGTAATAATGCAACCAAATCACAGAGACACGAGATTTTATACTGATTTGGTCAGCCCTGCGACTGCCATACGTCCAGTCCCCCTGCAACTCGCCCGAGGTATTCCACTAACCTTTCATCAAAGGTTACAACGTTGTTTCTCCAGGGCCAACTCCCCAACTGATCTTGCAATACTCAATACATCCAAGTGGTTTTCCAGTAACCACAAAACCAGTTGATTTTGGTCAAATCTCAACCAACCAACAGTCACTTTTAGTGACTTAGTTTTTTTGGTGATCTCGGACCAACTAGTCTTTCAAAGGCTAGTCACCCAACTGATTTCCACGGTATCAGCAGACCAACCAGTCACACATAGCAACGGTTATACAGAGCAACAAATGCTCTCACAAATTGTCCTTCGAACAAAGCAAGAAAGAGTAAATACAAATTATTGAAATGAATGAAAGAAGAGGAGGAAATCATAATATCATTAAGACACAATAACCTCCTCTTTAACGCTTCCTAGGACGAAGAACTTCAAGGATGAACTTTGAGTGCAGTGAAATTCTTCTGGTCGTTGGAGCGTAGAAAGTGGGACGCTGAGATCACTTTGTTTGCAGGTGAGTGCTTGAATGCTTAATCGTTTTTACTCGAAACGTTGTTTTGTGTATTTGCAATCCTCATGTATATATAGAATAAAAACTTAGTGACCATTAGATACATTATCTTCCAACGCTCGGATCTTAGCTTCCAATCACAAAGATTTGTATGGACCCTTTGGACCTTGAACTTTGGTGTAGATCGTTGAGTCTTTGTCCAACGTGGTTGTTGACATCTTGTTCAGAAAATACATAGGGTAGATCTCCTGTTGCAAAGTAGCGTCTGTCAATTTCATTCCACCTTGCATCCATGTCCATCTCTGTGTTCATCTGGTCATATGGCCTGCAAGTTTACTACAAGTATTTCTGCCATGTAGACCATTAAAAGTAATACAAAAATCATACTTCTTATAAGAAGAGACAACATACTTTTGAATATGTAGTAAAATACATTAAATACACGCTTTCACAATAAGTGTGTATCTTCAACGTATATTGAGCAATTAATGCAGGCGTGTTATACACATACAACTACTGAAAAAGTATCACAACGGATACACAGTACTAAATACATATGCAAGAGAAGGTCAACTGGTCAAACATACTTTTCAACATTGGATATCTGCCCTCAAGGTATATGTAGATGTAAGGAAATTGTTTACTTCCTTTTGCGTAAAGTTGTATTCTTCATAAGATTTTACATTCATGCTTTGGAGGCAAATATCATAAAAATTTCTTATCTTATGATATTGCACATACCACTAGAATTAAGCGGTCTATTCATTTTAGTCGTTTACGTGCATGACGTTGTAGCATGCAAGTTTTCTATAGGCGCTATACTGTGTAGTTTGTCGTTTAGTGTAGTCAAAGATTCAAAGGTGGTATTGGTGGACCACTTTTGTATGTTTTCATTTTAGGATTAATATACCTTTAAAGAGAAGAGGCAAATTGCCGCCTTTTCTTATAGTAAATTGCATTACACCTTTGTTTTGTCATTTTCCATTAAGGCAGAGTATCAAGGTTCATTCCGTCTTTTTAAGAAAATAATGTTGTTTGTTCTGCCCCGAGAAGATTATGTCGTTTTGTGTTGAGGCGAATGCTTCAGCCTCGTTCCGCCTCATCAAGTAATTTTGCCGTTTTCTTTTAAGGCAAATTCTTCAACCTCGTTTGGCCTTATCAAATAATTTTCTCTTTTTTTTTGTCGAGACAGATTCGACTTATCAGAGTGCTGAGGCGACTGCTTCAGCTAAGGCGAATACTTCATTTTTCCAGTTTATTGAGTCGAATGCTTCGCCTCAGAGAGTTTTGTCGTTTAGTATTGAGACGAAGCGCTTCAACTAAGGCGATTACATCACCTTACCTTCCTACTAAGGCGAATGCTTCGCCTCTCAGGGACATCAAGTAAAGGCATGACCATGTCATAGATCTTGCCGTTTTGTGGTAAGGCGGAAGCTTTCAGCTAAGGCTAATGATCTGCCTTCTCTATGTGCTAAGGCGAATACTTCCCCTTTCACGAGTCTTAAGGTGAATGCTTTGCCTTGTCAACAGTTTTGTCGTTATGTGATGAGACAGAAGCATTGGCTAAGACGAATGCTTCGCCTTCCAGAAATCTTAGGTGTATGCTCCCGTCTTACTGGATTTTTGTCATTTAGCGATGAGGCGGTTGCTTAGATGAATACTAAGACAAATGCTTCGTCGTCTTAGATTTTAAGCCTTTTAAATGTGTTAAGGCGAATACTTCACCTTTCAAATTACTATGGCGTCAAGAGTTCTGCCCTATGAGTCTTTTTGTCCTTTTTGTGAAGGCGAAATTATGTTTCGCCTTTCTATTGTTCCTTTCACCTTTATATTGAAAACTTTAGGCAATATTAGTTATTACCCCAGATATTAGAGGAGACTTATATTTAAGTTAAACTTGTAATACCAATTACTAGGATAATTAATTATTAATATCATAATAAAAAATAATGGTTTTTTTATAAACAAGACATTTTCCAACAGAAGTGAAATGGGGGACGTGAGTCCAATCGCTCTGGATGGCATTCTATTGATGACATAAGCAACAATAAGAACTGACTCACCCCAAAACCATTTAGGAAGATCTTGCTGCAAGAGAAGAGCCCTCGTTGTCTCTAGTAGGTGCCTATTTCTTCTTTCAACCACTCCATTTTGCTAAGAGGTATAAGCACATGAGGACTTATAGATAATTCCTTCTAACTCAAGGAAAATTTCAAGATTTTTTGCAAAAAGCTCTTTAGCAATGTTGATCGAAAGACTCATATTTTTTATTAAGCTGATTTTCAATCATCCTACAAAAAACTTCTATCACCCATGGGACTTTTTTCTTGATTTTAACAAGTTAATATATTTTTTCTCAAGCTGATTTTCAATCATCTTACAAAAAACTACTATCACCCATGGGAACATTTTTCTTTATTTTAACAAGTAAATCCATGTCCAATGGGTATCGTATTCAATAAAGCACACAAAGTAGAGAAATCCATCCAGAGAAGGAACAAGGGATGGTCTGCAAACATTGGAGTGAACAAGCTCAAAAAGAACTGAATATTTATTCATTGAGATTGGAAAGAGAGTACGGCATTGTTTTGTAAACTGACAAACATGACAACTGAGTGACTCCAAAGTCACTTGACTAAACAATGTGGGAAACAGGAGTCTCACTCTAGAGACCTAAAGATGACTAAGATGGGGGAGTGCCACAGTTGAAGCTCTCCTATTTTATGATCGGCATCTCTACCATGCCAAGAGCTACACCCTATCTTGCATCGAAGTAGAGAGACCTCCTACTTAACATCTAGTCCTACCTTGTCTTCAAGTCCTAGAAACACAATCATCAAGAAAAATATCGTCACTGAACAATTTAGGAACTCGGTGATGCCACTGTCAAATAAAAGCTCCATGAAAAGAGTAGAAACATGTAAGACAAAGGTCAAGATAAGGTAACTATTTAATTTAATGTTGGCACGGCCTGCAATAGTGGCTCTTGAGCCATCTGCAATAGGTATTTCATTTTGACCAGAGGCAACTTATGCTCTATTACTCCAGAATCTATGGCCTAGAGAGAATGGACTTGAGAAGTAGTTGTACTCTGTGCAACTATGGCAATACATGATAGAGCATATGTCCGTGAGGGTACAGAGGTGCTAGCCCCAAGCTGCAAGGGGAGCTTTTGGAGTAGTGCAACATCCTACAAGGACATACCCAAAAGAGTAGAACCCGAAGAGCCTGTTGACCCATGATTAGGGCAGGAGCTGACTGGCCCTCTATAGGGTGAGGCATAACTGCATTCCCATCGCTTGTCATCCATTCTTCCCATTCTTGAACTTGGGTTTTCTCACGATGCAAAACCCAACAATCATCAACGAAATGATTTTCATGACCATAGTGGCTACAACTCCTGCCGGTCTTGGTTTTGTTTTTATGCTGACTGAATACTCCTTTTCCACTTCTTTGCCAACACCTACCAAAGTTCAGAATTCTCTCGCACCAGAGCCATTGAATGTTTTGGCACTGTCATTCATGGATCTCCTAGGGCTTTTCCTCATTTAAGCCTTTGAAATGCACCTGCTCAAAGAAAGGAAACGGTTCCATGCTCTGAATATGCCCCCTTAAAGTCTCAAATTCTGAATTAAGACCAGCTTAGAATTTGAATCCCCCAGATGTTGAACATAATTCGAATACCTCTTCCGATCATCTACACATGACCAATCATAATAATGTAACAGTCCAATTCCTCCCATTTGCTTCCCAATGTGCCAAAATAATTGGCCACAGTACTCAGATCATGTATCTCATCTGTAAATGATATACAAGGACAACATCTTGGTTTTGTCTAGAAATTTCTGCAGTGTCCGCATCTCCCACCTAGTCTTACATCGGAGGATGATTTTTGATATTCAGGACCAATTGAATTTAAAATCTGAGACATGACAATGCTATTCTCTAAGGGCCATCTGCCATATCCCGGATTGTCAAAGGCTGGCTTCTTTAATTTTCCATTGATGTACCCACCCTTGCCACGACCGGCAATGCTGCCTACAGCCACTGACAATACCATGTAGTTGTTCTCGTGTAACTTCATAGGTGCAATTTGAAGAGAGAGATTTTCGCTGGCCATAAGGACAAGTAAAGGATCCACAACTCTAGAGACTCAGAGATAACTTCGGACAAGGAAGACTCTGCAACAAGTCCTCACAAAGGTACCTGTGCACAGCAGGGGCGCTTCCCCTTTACACCCGACCAAGTCTGGAGCAGCGACCAGCAAACAGAGAGAGGGTTACTCTCCTCTACCCGTGCCGCACACGAGAGAAATTATCAGACTAGGAGAGGGTACCTCCCCTCTGCATATTGCCCCGTACGGAATCAACAGCCCATGAACTGTTTCAGCAGCAGATAGACGGTCGGATCAGACCGCATGAAGGATGAGGGAGGCGGACAGCTCACTGCACCAACAACAACAGAGGACAGAATAGAAGGAATGAGAGGTCATTAACTCCACGACTTGGAACTCCTGAAGGCGCACAGAAACTTCACATGGCGAGGGGAGAGAAAAGAAACGCCACCTACCAGCAAGGAAAAGACATAGGACTGCCCAAGGCAGTTGCGGACAGGGCCTAAGACTAGCAGATGCTCTGATACCATGATGTTTTTCATGGATACATGCTTCTGGAACAGAGAGAGCAGAAAAGGAAGAAAAGAGGGAGAGAGAAGGAGATGGCACAGAAGGGGGGTGTGGCAGCCGTGAGTTCCAGCCACCACCTCCCAGCAATCCTCCATTAACCAAAAACCTAATCACAGTTAAGACATGAATACCCTTGTTACAAAGGGATAAGTTAGGTGCATTAAGAGTAAAGAACAAACATAAGTTTAAGTCAAACGGATCCACCTAAACAGATCCAGCAAAGATCCTGCGACCCAAACAAGAAAACAGACCCAGTTCAGGCTCAGATCGGCCTGAACCCAGTCCATCTCTTAAACATAAGTTTAAGGTTGAATGTCCATAGATGGAAAACATAGCATTTTATTTGAAAATTTCCTATTATTCCTGATGGGCCAATGTTATGGGAATTAATTTAATGAGTATATTGGACTATTTAAGTGGACTTTTAACGGTTTTTTTAAGTTAATGGGCTGTTCTTATTGAGGTTCTTTTTGGGCCTTATTTTTTAGGGTTTTAAGTAGGCCCAGCGGGGGGGGGGGCTCTCACAACCCCCTCCCACCTCTCTCTCCCCCCACCGCCAAGCCTCTTTGTAAACTAGCCCAGCCAGGAGAGAGAGAGAGAGAGAGAACTGAGAGAGGAAAAAAGAGGAGAAGGAGAAGAAGAGAGGTGAAGCAGCCTGCTGCGAGCAAGGGAGAGGGGCTGAGCACAGCAGCACCAGCAGCAGGAAAGAAGAAGAGGGGGGACCAACAGCCAGGGTGCAGCAGCAGCCAAGGGGAGCAGAGCCACCACCCCCTTACAGCCGTACGGGACTCTTGTAGCCAGGTAGGGTCATGCTGTCCCTAATCCCCTCTCTTTACACATGAAACCTGAGAGTAAAGAGTGTTGTTTAAATAATGATAGAAGCCTATGATCTTCACTATAAAAGAAAGGGGTGTTGACATGGGTTAGACCATGTTTAAAATTAAGACAGCATGTCTCGACTTATTATATGCATCTACATGATAATCTATGCATTAAACAGTGTCGTGACACATGTTTCAGCATGATGGTTCCATCTTTTACATGATCTTGAAATCAATACATGAATCATGCCAAGTTTTCTTAGAAGCATGCCAACGAGCATGTATGACATCAGCCTCTTAATAGAAAAAGCATGTGTAATAATAAACTTTGGGTGTACTCTCTTGACATTAAATTTAGAACATGATTTCACGAAAAAGGTGGTTAAGAAATAAAGTGATGAAGAATTACGACACAAGGAACAAGATAATTAAGGAAGAACACCTATTTAGAGAGTGATTAAAAAATATGACTATTTAAAGACTATGAGCTATGATACGAAAATGGCCATGAACAATGATATGAAATCAAGAATTCCTTCGAGACTCAGTTACTCGATATATGACCCATTTTAAGAATATGAAGGGACATCAGTTCATTGGCGGCATGGGCCCATACGGGGTTTTCCTTGGGGATAGGGAACATCGGGTCAGCTTCTTCAACTTGTGCCACAGTCGGGGTACGGAGCATCCCTTTTTAGACAAGGTCTAGAGCCCAAACTCAGGACAGGACCGACGATGGTCATGGGTGGAGGCCCAGTTGAGTGTACTCGTCCTTGGGACCAAGGCAACATAGTTCAAGACTACGTGTCCCAAGTTAGCCTGACGACCTGCCTCTCCTTTTGGAGTGTCTGGAGACTCTTTAGGACTGTTTGGCAGTAGCTGAAAGATTGCGCCACTGGGCAATCTGCTCAGTTGACTATACAACTGTTAGGGAGAGATTATCCCTGTTAATTCAGGTAAAGGAATGAGCCAAAAAATGGAGGGGCGACCGACTATCAAAGACAGATCGACCAAACATGATTTAAGAAAAGAATGGATCAGGGTAGGTTCCATACTCACGGTTCACCTCCTACATGCAAGGTGAATCACAAACTATTTTGTCAATCATGAAGGAATTACCATTATGAAGTTACGTGATTTTTTTTGAGTTTTATCACATTTAAATATTATCCTGCATTAAATTTGTGTAAGTGCAAATGCAAGATAAGAAAAGAATAAACAAATGAAAAAATGCAAAGATAAGGGAGTATAAGTGGTGAGGACCAAGGCAGATCTGGGAGATAAATGATCCCTATTGAGTCTTGTGACTCATCAAGTGTTTAAATGCTTTTTTTTGTTTTTTCAAGAGAAACCTCAAAGAAGTAGGCGCATGAAATGAAAACATACATGAAATCAGCGGTCCGTAGGAGCATGAAATAGGTGGTGTGGGTCAAGCGTGAAATCGACAGCTGCAGTGGTTAGTGTGTACTTTGGGTTCTGTTGTACTTTCTTTTGGATCAGTACTTGTACTCAGGAAACAATGTACTAAAGGTTAATGGAAACAAAGGCTTCTATTTTGTTGGTTATATATGTCAGTGCATTTGGACATTTTTTACTTGTTACAGATTGTGCACTACCAGTCAATTTAAGGGAAGGTGGACTTTGGTCAGGATGGCAGACTCCTGCCAAAGCGGGGCCCTTACAGCACAGCAACAATTAGTGTTATACTTGCTGAGAGCAGGGGATGAAATTTCCACAAATTTCAGTTGAATCCAAAATGCAATTGATCATGTACCTTTTAAACCAGGTGCTGGACAATGAAACATACTACACCGGCAACTGGCACCATCAGAATAAAAAAAATACTGTATCACTACACATTGTGTTCTGACATTGATTTCAGGGATGTGGCTTGCTGTACAACTTCATTCGGGTTCAGCACAAACGAGGGGGATGTTTGCGAAAGCTTTTTAATCACATATGTGTAATGCCACAACTTGCCAACATTAGTTCTGAACAACTCCACTTGCTAACATGAGTTTGGTCCACAGTTGTATCACTATACATTGTGTTCTGACATTGATTTCAGGGATGTGGCTTGCTGTACAACTTCATTTGGGTTCAGCACAAACGAGGGGGTTGTTTGCGAAAGCTTTTTAATCACATGTGTAATGCCACTACTTGCCAACATTAGTTCTGAACAACTCCACTTGCTAGCATGAGTTTTGGTCCATGGTTCAGAATACCAAAAAATATTAATAAAGATTTAACAAAGACAAAACAAAACAGTCTAGTTATGAGCTGGTTTACATAATGCTGGCCAGCTTCATAGCAAGTCTAATCAAGTTGGGCCAGTCTAGACCAGTTTGCCAACTTGGTCTGACTCAGTCCGACTCGTACAAGTCAACTCATATCTGGGCAGGCCCACTCAGCCAAATTGGCCCAAAATAGGGCCGAATCAAATCGTATCTACACTGGCGTAAGCGGAGTCAGGTTGCCGAGTTGGTAAACCCAGGTAGAGAGTTGCTTCAGAACATTCTACAATATCTTCCTCCAAATTGCCAGAACTGGACCAGAAGTGACTAGTTCAGATCGGGTTCAGCCAGTACCCTAACTGACTTATGTGGATGCACTAAATTATATGCACTATTGTTGTCAAAATACCTTCTTCAATATCTGGTACTCAGAAAAACATGCAACTCTAAAAGCATTATGATTACATCTACTACAGTATAAAAGATACACTGATCAGTCCCAAAGATTTTGTATTGGCAACCTTTCAAATGACTGCTATACTTCCTATTGTAACCACCATTAAATAAAGCATATAGAAGAAAGGATCCTTCATGTGAAAAGAAACCAGTAAACATGGAGGAGTCATAATAAAAGGTAATTAACTTGTTAAAAGCATTCAGCTGGACAAATACCTCAAACAAAAGCTCTTCTACCACATAACCTGGTGTCAAACATTTTCCGAACATGGATGAGCTTAGCAATGCAATGGAGTGTAGAGATCCCGGTAAGACTGCAATAACATATCCATCAGAAATAACACAAAAAGGCAGAAAAACTCTTTTAGAACACAATACAAGTCGGATACAACCATAGTTAATGGACAAGTAGAGTTTACCTTTACAGGGTGCACTTCGACAAAATGACTCGTTCCTCAGACAAATCTTGAAAAGAGCTTCATAATGTGGTCGAATCATGTCCAATTTGCTACTTTGAATGGGTATATCCTGAAGCATTTGGAAAATTTCAGGCACCATTATTTAAAGGAGGAAGCACACAGTGACAAGATCAACATTCAAATTTGCAAGCATAAATAAATGGTACCATGATTTCAACCAATTTCCTATCTGGCGAAAGGGATGTCTTCATTTTGTCAACTTTAATAAGTGTACAACCATTGGAATGTATTTCCACATCAATTTCTGGAATACTGGAAAAGGATAGTTGATTGGAATAACTGTCATACAGTGCAACTGAGAGGTATGACATATTGCTGCCCACCCTGCCAAATTATCATGAATAACAAACACAACAAGACAAATCACAACAACTAAAAAGAAGAAAAAGGAAGGCCAAAAAATACAAATAACAAAAACATCACGTCCAGAAAAGTGGAAGATAACTCCAGCATCACAAATAAACTTACAACCGAGAAGGTAGAGAGTTCACTATATTATGAAACCCTCTCAACCTATCCCATGCACATGTTGACATAGACAAAGAAACTAAATTCTGCATACCAATTTTTCACAAAACAAAATGCACATAAACTTGAGAAAATGTCTAGAGAAAGACAATGAGAAAGAGTGCAATGATGGCAAAAATTTGAATGTGTAATACCCATGGAGCCATCGGACTGTTAGCTAAAATATAATAAAGAATATGCACACTTTTTTGGATCTTGGGTTTTAAATGTGAATGATATTTTATCCAAAGGCTAATTAAAGTTTATATTAATTATTATTGGCCATATTTAATTGCCCTTCAAAGTAGGCCCAAAAAGAAAGGGAGGAATAGCTGGCAGCCCAGCCCCCCAAGAGCTGTTGCCTCCCTCGTCTGTATCAAGGTTTGCAAAATCGGTTCAGTTTGTGGGACCAACCAGGACCGGTTCCAGTTCCCAAACCGGTATGAACTGGTACCTGGACCGGTCAAACCAGTTCCCCTCAAATACCTACACATTAAGTTAATAAAATGAGAGATCATTAGGACATAATGAGACTTAAATATTAATCTCAAATTCCAATAGATCAAGTGAGATTTAAACTCTAATCTAACTTAAACACTAAATTTAAAGTAAGTTAAACCTAAGCTCAAGCACATTTAAACTCTAATAGAAGATTTTAATCTCTAATCTCACTTAATCTCATTATGTTTCCTTCTCTAATCACTTAAGTCTTTATAGTCATTAAGATTGTTGGTTAAATTTGTAAATTAATCTTTTCTTGAAAACAAACCCATGCTTATTTTTTTAAAGGATCGACCGATCAATTCCAAGAACCAATTGAACTGGACCAGCTACCCCCAGTACCGGCCCAACTCAGGCCGGTATGGTACGTACCGACCGGTTTCGCATACCATGCTCTATATATAGCAAGGTTGGCAGTTTCGACGAAAATCGATACGTTTCAGCCGAAACGTATTAGTTTCGGCCATAACCGAAATGAAACTGGGCCTACTCATTGTAGTAGGTCCGAAACTTTATAGAAAAACATAGTTTTTTATCGCCTGAAATCGGGCGAAACCGGTAGTGAACTCCCCTTAAGGGGGGAGTTCAGTTCCACCCAACCCCTCAAATCTGAGATCTGAGGGGTGCTGCTGCAAGGGGAGGTAGATCTGAGGGGTGCTGCTGCTAGGGGAGGTGGAGGAGCTTAAGGGGGAGCTTGGGAGGGGCTTTTGCTGCTGAGAGGAGAGCTTATCGCCGCCGTCGTTTCTTGATATTTAGAGTGTGTAGCTATCGCCGTCGTCATTTCTTGATATTTAGAGTGTAGCTGTCGCCGCCGCCACCGCCGTTTGAAGCTTCCGCGCAAAGATTCTATATTTTTTTCTTTCATTGATAGTTTTTTTGTTGTAAGGGTAAATCCCGAAAATTCGGGCCAATTGAAGCTCAATTAAGTTTCATTAAATGCTTTAGGGCGGGAGCATGTCGGTAATTGCACTTAATGAAGGGTAATTAGAAAAAATCCTCAAATGTAACCCTAATTAGCGATTAAAAATTGCAGCTTTTTTCTAATTACCTCAATTCAACATAATTTGAAGCTCAATTATACTTCATTGCATTTTTTTCATTCTACTTACAACCACTTGTCTTTGACAGTGTTAATGCAGAAGCATCAAGGGAAGGACGATCCGGGGTGGGCCCACCTCACGTTACTTGATGCTGAAAGAAGAAAAGTCAAATGTAATTATTGTGGTAAGGAGATACATGACGAAATTACAACAGGAAAGTAGCATTTAGCAGGGATAAGAGGAGAGGTGAAGTAATGCAACAAATGTCCCCAACAGGTGACAATGAAAATGCGCAAGTGCATTCTGGGAAAAAAAGACAGGACGCAACGAAGAGCTGAAGATCAGGCTGAAATTACTGAAGAGATTTCAGGCAGAGTAAACAAAAGGGGAAGGAGGGATAATGATGATGATAAAGGCATTGAAGTTTCATATCCAGAGCTGACCGAAGCAGTAGAGCATGAACAAACGGCTCGAAAAAAAAAAGAAAAACGCCGATAGGTTCACGGACCTACTCCAGTACAACTAGTGTAGCACAACATCCTGACACTGGTGCAGCCCCGCAGATAGTAAGCCCTATGGACAACTATCTACACAGAAGGCAAAGTGCTACACAACCAAAAATTAAGCAAGCATTGATAGAGGTCAAAAAATCAGCTAAAGCTGCAGGACATGCATTTAAAAGTATTTGCAAATAATTTTTCCATGCAGGTGTGCATGCACATGTAATTGAATCAGAATATTTTCAGCCTATGTTTGATGCCATAACAGGCTGGCCCTAGCTTCAAGACCCCGTCACGTCGAGATATATACGGGCGTGGCCTTGAGGGAGAGGTTGAGGAGCTTCATTAGTGAGTTGAAAGCTTCAAGCATATCTGGATAGAAAGATGATGCACGAAGAAGTCCATGATCAACTTTCTGGTTCATTGCATTAAAGGTACAGTATTTGTGAAATTAGTTGATGCATCAAATTATGAAAAGAATGCAAATTATTTGTTTCATTTGATAGATGACATGGCAAAACAAGTTGGAGAGGAACATGTTGTACAAGTAATGACCGATAATGAAGCCAATTACAAGGCTAGAGAGAGAAAGTTGATACAGAAGCGCAAGCATCTATATTGGCTCTCATGTGCGGAACATTGTCTGGACTCGATACTTGAAGACATTGGAAAGGAAAAAAAATATGAAGAAGACAATTGAGAGGACACAAAAAATCACTCAGTACATTTATGGCCATCCTAAGATCTTGAACATGTTCAAAGAGCATGCAAGTGGGGGCCGAGATATCATCTGTACAGGGCCAACAAGATTTACTTCGAATTTCATTTCTTTGGAATCCTTGCACAGGTATAAGAATGAGCACAAGTCTTTCATGCACTACAATTCCATGCGAGATTATATAGACAAATCCAATGTTGATGCACAGGTATAAGAATGAACTCAAGTCTTTCATGTACCACATCGTGAAAGACAGCAAATTTTGGAACAAGGTCTCACATGAAAATAGTCGCACCTCTCGTGAAGGTCCTAGGAATGATAGATGGTGATGAAAAAAATGATATGAGATATTTGTACGAAACCATAGACCATGCCAAGTTAGAGTTGTAGAAATCCCTTCCCGGAGAGTATACAAAGTAATGGAAAATTGTTGACAAACAAATGGGATAACGCATTACACCATGAATTGCATGCAATTGGCGAGTCCATACTTGTACTGATATAAAGTTCATTATTTTTTAGGTTAATTTACATCTTACATTTACTTAATTATACACAAATACAGATTATTTCCTCAAACCTCGATTTATTTACAATGTCGATGCAAACATTGATCACGAGGTGTTTCAAGACACTTTATCAGTCATTGGTCATTTATCGAGGACACCAGAAAAGAGACTTCAGACCGAGCTACAAGTTGGCCTTTATTGATTTTATCAATAAGAGAACAAAATTACTTAATTACTTATGTTAATTGTTACTTTATCCTTATAGATGGACAGTTATACATTAAGACTAAGACATATTCTGACTCACAATTGCAATACGTTATGGGAAGAGTAAGCCCAAGTATACTAAATGTTTGTGCTTAAATTGAGTCAATATGTATTTGTACATCATAAAAAGTTGATCTTCATTTACATATTATATTTATCTGTTTATGGTTGGTGGAACAACTAATTGATGGATAACGGTGAACAATAGGGAATTGGACAGTAATGCATTGGTTTACATTGCAAAAGGGTGCTGAGTCAAACACCATCAGCAACTCAATGTGAAAGGAATTGGAGCACGTTCAGCCTTATGCACTCAAAGATTCAGAATAGGCTAAAGGTTGAACGGCTAGAAAAATTGGTTTACTACCACTACAACATGAAGTTGAAAATAAAGAAGATGAAGCTAAGACAATAGTTGAGGGACAAACGCAACGCAGAGGATACAACTCCAGAAATTGATGTGAACGTATTATTTGATTATGACAATCTCTTGCAGTCTTGAGTTGAGGTACGAGCGTAGGTTGATGAGCCCGTTTTTAATGATGATGACAAAACATGGGCAGAAGACATATTGGATGAAGATGAGCCAAGAGATCTAGAATTCAGAAGATCAACCAAGAGGCCAAGAGTGACTCATGCGCACTAGAGAGAGGGCCTAGCTTTATTTGTTCACGACACTGAGCAACAGCTTGAGATTGAGCCAAGTCACTCCTAGCATGGTCAAGCCCCCTTCATCCTTAAGAAGAAGTACATCAGTGCATGACATGACTGAGAGGACTAGTGCTACTACTCGAGAGGACTCGACAATTAACCAATTGAAGCAAGTTTATGTGAGACGCCACGGGGAAAAGGATTGATTTCAAAGTTGAAGGATACAGTCACACCCCCCCCCAAAAAAAAAGAGTCAAAAGCTAGAAGGCGATGGATTTCTTATGGTTCTAATACACCCAGTGATGATCCCAGTGCAGCTGCAGGTACTACTACTAACGGTGGCATGTATGCACTTACTTCCTCCTTCCACACTGATATGGGCAGAGGATACAATCATAGTGAAGGAGGATATGATTCACAGAGTCAATATGGACATCCAACAGGTTATGGAGGTGGCCAACACGAAGCAGGCATGTATGGGTGAGGTCATCAACCAGAATTTCAATTCCATCCAATTTCAACCAGTAGCAGTTATGGACCAACATCCTCTTCTAATCCTCAAGGTTCTGCTTCTTATGCCGATGATTCCAATCAAGCCAACAACTTTATACTTCAAGAGGGATCCAAAGAGGGATGGATGATTTGACTGCATCATTGTTTGGTTACCTTGAATATATAGAATATATGCAACCTTTTTATGGGTATCAACAGCAGAAGCCAGGCGATGAGGGAGAAGGTTCTTCCAACTATCATCCATATTAGTGCATAATTATTTGGGTAGGGATCATTTAAATTCTACAACATTTACTGTGTTTGTAATGTTTATTGTACTGCTCGAACTTACTCCATGCTTAATATGTACTCAAGAATATTAGTTTAACATGTCCAATGCCTATTTCTAGCACTTAATCTAATTTATTCACACTCAAATGCATGTCCAATTATTTTTTTTATTTTCTTCTATTTTTATAATTTTTTTGTAATTTTTTGATTTTTTTTAATATTTTGAACGGGTTTCAGTCGGTTTCGGCCGAAATCGAAATCGATACGTCTCGGTTTCAGTCCCGGCCGAAACCGAAAACGAAACCGATACTGCCATCCTTGATATATAGAGCAGAGAAAGTAGGCAAGGCCAGTAGGCAAGAGAGAGAGAGAGAGTGTGTGTGTGTGTGTGTGTGAGAGAGAGAGAGAGAGTCTTGGCATAAGCAAAGAGGGAGAAGAGCAGTGCCAGGACTGCTGTAAAGTCTATTACCATTTATTCACCGAGGAAAAGTAAGCAGCAGTGCAAAATGCTCCTCCTTACTGGGTAAGGACTTCAATAGTCAGTCAGCAGATTAGGTTTTGTAGGTCCCACTCTTTAGGCAGATCAGAGGTAGAGTGGTATATACTTATCTCGATTTCTTTTTCTGGTTATTCAAAGCTCCCTGGCTGTCTTTTATTTCCCTCCTATATGCATAGAAGAGGGAGTTTTGCAACATAACAGTGGAAGGGAAAGTATGAAATTTGACGAAATGAACAGGGCAGAAATTCTTGGCATCCTCACTACATGTAGTATAACCTCCATTCAGGATGCTATTAAAACTTGTGCTTCTGCAGCGAAATGTTGAATTTTAACACACTGTGACATGATTTCCTACATGGGGAACAGTCCATTATAGCAACATGAGCCAGAAAATAAACAGGCATCGGTTTTTTGTCTTGGGGAACACCTATAGGCCCGGAAGGTAAACTCGGCCTGGCTGTCCGGATCGGACCTGGCCTAAAGAAAGAAAAAAATGTACACATCTACAAAAAAAAGAGAAGATGAAGCTGCTTCTCCTCTGTCAAATTCCTTTGTCAATTGCACTTCTATTACACTTCAATTGATGCATTAAGTGATTGACAAATTCACTTGCACTTACAAAAGCCCCATTTTCTAAACCCTAATGAGGGTAAAATTAAGGTTTCATCATGAAAAATAATTAGGGTTTCATCATAATTATTCTAGTCATGTTCAATGATGCATCATCAATGGTCAATGTGAAATCAAACAAGCTCCATGATAAAAAAACAAATTTCAATTTATTTTTTAAAATTCAAACAAATCAGCAAATTCCACCAATTCTTCGCTGATTCATATTTAATCTCTTACATCGGGGCTGGCTCATCCCCAAACACAGATCACCACCCAGCAATTCCGAGTGGGCGAATCGGCCAATTTCCACACAGATCGGCCGATTATGAATTCCATGAGTATAAGAACCAGTCTCCAACTAGTTCCTAAACATGGCTCAAGGATGAGAAAAAGAAAACCTTACCTGGACAGCATAACACATGTCAGTCCCTCTCACAACCAAGTTGACTAATCAAATGAAGCTACTCCTGCATAAAATTTGTGTTTGAGAATTTTATGATTTCATCCCATTAGATGATAGGACCAATCCTATTGGATTGCTTTCCGGGGACGTTGAGGACCCTGGTGCCAACAAGCTTTCATCATCCATTAGAAGGTACCATATACCCACTGTCCAGTGTCGATAGATCCCAACATGAGACATAATCTAGTGCCAATCCAGCATCACTTTCTTCATGTTCCTGTTTTGGGCCATCTATGAATAGACACCCTACTTAACCAAATTCCCTAATTTCCGTAATGCTTTGGAAAAGGTAGAATTTGAGGGCTATAAAGACTAAAAGATCAAGTAGACCCTAACGGCCAATGATTTGAAGAATGCCTACTAGCAGTCTAGCAGAGCATGGTGGCCTCAAAGTGATGGTAGCAACAATAAAAGTTAATGGATCATGGAAAAACCCTATTGACCAACTTTGCACTTGTTCGCAAACCAAGTGGGTGGTATGCAGAAAAATATAGCTGAAACATAAGTGTATTGACGAAATTAAGTAATATTGGAGAGCATTCCCTCAGTGTTTCCTACCGACATACTTTATCGTGAGGGAACCACCAGTTCAGCTAATAGCAGAAGAAAATCAATAAGGCTGCAGTCGCATGCAGCCTGGCAAACATCTCTGGATGAACCAATGTCATTCAAGAATCAAGACCTTCTGATTAAGGTAGGAAACAAATGTCTAGCCTCTCAGATCCAGACAAAAAGATACAGAAGAAAAGTGGACGTGACAACATTGATACAGGAAATAGCCCAATACAAATACACGTCTCTTAAGGGCATCCACCTGGTATAGGTATAAGTCACCATGCCCAAAGATAGTATACATCAAAGTCCTACGTAACCAACATACAACCTGAACAACAGTTTTATCATACAACCATAGCGTTCATTCTCTTCTAATTGGGCAATTAAGGTTTGGGCTCAAGATTTTCATCCATCAAAATGCAAATGAAGAAAAGATCTTATTTAAGCAATAGCAAAGGCATTCGTTAATCACCTCCCTAGATCAGATAAACAATCATGCAAAGTTCAATGTCATCTTCAGATTGTAGCTGTGTTGTTAAAAGGTGATGCATAGAGACAAACACAGCCCTAGAAAATGATACTGCACAAATTACATTGTCAGCATGCACAGAGAAACCAAAGAAAAATGATACAACAGTAATTGGCCGTACCTAACAATAAATGGCGTCTTGCCAGTAACACAACCATTCTTGTCAAATGAGAAAGTGCATTTACCAATCGTCAACGATGGCCTGACTGTGACTTTAACCATGCGAAAGATAGGATTTTCATCCCCATATGTCTGATTAAGAAACAGAAAGGTGAAAAACATAGAAAGACATATAACATAGAAAGAGACATTTAATAAAAAAATTCTGGGCAAATGGATCACAAATTACTTACAACAGAAAGGTGAAAAACATAGACACCAGCTCGATGAAATAGCCGTGGATATTTCCTTCCCAGAGGAAAAAGATACAAGCCATCAAATGCTCCGTGTGATAATGGTTTGGTGGCTTCTGTGATGCTCTGCTCACCAACGGAATCCCCATTCTCATCATGAGATCTTGTAACCCTTAAAGTCATCTCAATATCATCTTTAATGATGTACTTCTGGTCCAACGTTATAGAGGAACATGAAGCAACAAAATTGGCAGGTCTAATAACTGCAACAATATCACTAGGCGGAACACATCCAGCAATGATTGGCGCCTCTACCAGAAGCTCCTGAGAGTTTCCCAGGGAAGGGAAAAAAATAAATCTATAGATTGATTCATAAAAGAAAAGAAAAATGCATGCAAGAGCAAAGAATTTGAATGAACTTACTCCACCAATCCCCAGCAGCTGACATTGTTTACCGCTCAGTATATCAATTCTTGATGGACGCTTTTTCTGTTTTCTACCAAGTTGGAAGTTCCATGTTTCAGTATCTATCACCTGACACTGGTGACAAAAAAAAGAGAGGTTAAATGTCCAACATCCAACCCAACCTATGTCAAGTTTACATACAGGATACAAAGACAGAATAACCTAAGCCAACCTTTCCAGAATCAATGACACTTATTGGAAGTGATATTGAATCACGGATCTCCAAACAAGATGTTTCATCACAAACAGAAAGCAAGCAGCCTCTATTATCCGCAGAGCTCAGTGGCCTTTACAGTGAAAAGTAAGCAAACACAGTTCACATTGAAGACATACAAACAAATAAACTCAAATTTTACAAAACAAAGAAAATACCTGCATATCAGGCGAGCTTCCCCTGTTAAAAATAACAACAATCAAAATGTAGCAACACAACGAAGGGAACTTTTCTACAGCATAATGTTTGACAAGAACACATCACAGGTGCATAAATAGAGGATTCTAAAATACCACTACATCTAAGCAAAATACGCACCGCCTGCATCCCCCTCAAATCCTTCAAGTAATATGTACTCAAGAGTTGCATAGAGATTACTTTTAAGAAAACCAACTGCTCCTTTGAGAATTTTAACCTTCATGCCTGATCTCCAAGAGGAACCTTTTCTCCTTATCACCTGGTGTACTCTTACAACTATAACAACCACAAGAACAAAATAAAAAGATAAGGAGGCCTAGAAACACACAGAAAAGGCAAATTGAGTGTCAAGACCAAGATTTTTATTGTGGAATGGCATACCATCAGATGAAATTCCAAGCCCCTTTTTATTGGATGGACAAACAACAAGGACAGGTTCGTCCTCACCGCCATCTATTTCTTCATCATATTGATCATGCATTTGCAGAGTCCACTCTTGGTATAGCCTTTCGAGTTGCACAATGTTTACTGGTTTTTCATCCTTAAATATTTCAACAATTGCATCTGGACATTTCAAAAACATATATATAGAAACCAAAAAACACCAAAAAATAATTGAATCATTAAAACTGAAGTATTAAGCTAATCAAAAATCATCAATCAAATATTCACCCGTCTCTTTTTCACGAGCCTTATCTCCAAAATTCTTCAAGGCCACAGTAAAAGGGTCATGATGTTGCAACTCAGTCTAGAAAAGATGAGGAAGAAAAGATAAAAACTTAGCTATCAATCATTCTTCTGAAATGACAACCAAGAAAAAGAACATATGAAATAACTTCTCAAAACTCATATCAAAGCCAAAAAAAAAAATGTCTGTGCAGTGGGGGAGGGGGTGTAGATAAACAAATCTCCTGGCAACCAATTAGCGTGCAGCATTGTCGCTGAGTTGTATCTTCTCTGAGAAAAGCTAGGAAAACCCATTTTCATCGCAAAATGTCCCATAAGAAAAGTGGGTGTTTGAAGTAGCTTTAAAACACTACGCCTAATTAAATTTTTTCCTCAACAACTTTGACCAAATAGGCTCGAACCAATGGCACTTGGATGGAATAATATTATAAGGTTTTTAGACCATACTTTCCCAAGTTTGACCAATCCTGAAGTAACCATTTCTCAGCAGGATAGTCAGGTTCCATGGAGAAGTACCCTAAAGGTTTGACTTACTTTACAAGAATTTTAGTCTCAAAATGGCAGGCTTCATCAAATTTTTTATATTAAAAAGGGAACATCAATTTATGGGTCAACTAGAGGCCATTTTCACATAATCATCAAAAAAGTTTTTTCTTCTTAAAAGAGGTAGACAACTTCCCGTTGGCTGGAAATATGATTTTTCTGTCAATCTTATTGAATTCAAATAAGAAGCACATTAAAATTTACATACCATCTTACATAAATAAATATTTAACAGCTTACTTGAATGATATTTAGGAAGTGAGGTAGTGTTTCACAATATGGGCCCCATTATTAGACCAGGTGGAGGCCCCCTAAGGGGTCCAAACCTTACCTGCTATATGTTGTGTTCTGTCAAATATTTCCACAAAAGGTGATGAGATGATATCCTGAGCAGTTACGTATTTAGGACCCCTGTTAACTCCATATATATTACTATCGTAGAATGGGCTGATATTATCTTTGTATCAATTCTTCAATACCTACTATCGTAGAATATTCATACGGCACCTTCTCAAATTTTGCATGTTTATTTTACATCGAACTAAAATCCAAACACCCTTGATTAACTGCCAAAGAAGTCATTGACCTCCAATACTGGTCGCGATGCTGAGAATGCAATAGTCAAGGCACCAGCACACACACTTGAAAATGGATGGGGGTTTATCCAAGGATGGCAGTGTCTGTTTCGGACTCGGTTTCGGCCGAGTCTGAAACCGATACGACTCGGTTTCGGTTTCGGCCGAAAGCGGCCGAAACCCAGTCAAAAGCTTGAAAGAAATTGAAAATGGACCTAAAAATTCATAAACAAATAGATATAAAGTTAATAATCACATAAAAATCAGAAAATTCATTAGACATGCATTTGATTGTAAAGAAATTAGATTAAGTGCAATAAACATGAAATAGATATTGAAATTTAAACATTGAACATGTTAAACTAATATTCTTGAGTACAAACTAAGCATAAAGTAGATTCAAACATTACAATAAACCTAATTAGGCACAGTAAATGTTAAAGAAATTAAATGATCTTTACCTAAATGAAGAGACACTAATATGGGTAATAACTAGAATCTTCTCCCTCATCGTCTGGCTTTTGATCTTGATACCCATAAGAAGGTTGCATGTATTGTGTATATTCACTATAACCAAACAATGAAGTAGCCAAGTCTTGCATCCCTCTTTGGATCCCTCTTGGAGTGTGAGGTTCTCGGCTTGATTCGAATCCAGAATCAGCGTAAGAATCTATAGAAAGAGAAGAAGAACTGGACGGATGTGGATGGAACTGCAATGTTGGTTCATGACCCCACCCATAAATCGCTGCCTCCTGTTGGCCACCTCCATAACCTGATGGATGCCCATATTGACTCTGTGAATCATGTCCTCGCTCACCCTGACTGTATCCTCTGCATGTGTCTGCGTGGAAGGAGGAAGGACCACCAGCATCCCCACCGCCAGTAGTAGCACCTGGAACACCTGTAGCACCTGCAGCTGCACTAAGATCATCATCATCATCACCACCTGTTGTGTCTCCTGTGGTTCTGGGGTTTTGATGATGACAAATATTATGGCTCA
The DNA here is from genome assembly GCA_022559845.1 of Amorphophallus konjac. NCBI lineage: Eukaryota > Viridiplantae > Streptophyta > Magnoliopsida > Alismatales > Araceae > Amorphophallus > Amorphophallus konjac. The sequence continues at coordinate 13,765,394 of CM040125.1, forward strand.
TTATGTTTACATGTACATCCTTGATGAAATAATTCTGATGTACTATGAGAAACTGTCAGAACAGGTTTAAGGATGACTCACAGGTCATGAAGTCAACCCAAGTCAAAGTCAAATCTCAGACAGGTACGGTCAATTCACAGTCAGATCAGGTAATGTTCTGCCTAATCTCAGATCTGTGCAAATGTTAATTTTTATACAGAAATGTTGGTGCATGTGTTAAGTCCATGCACATGGAAGGACAATGCTAGTCTTCATATGTGCATCATTTCACAAGTCCATACATCCGCATGCTTCCACACTGTCTATACATTGCATGAAGAGTCTGCATCACTCCTTTGGCAAGTCTATACAATGCATCGTCTCATGCATCGTCTCATGCATCATCTTTTAAGTCTATGCATTGTAAGACCAAGTCTATACATTGCATCGTCTCGTGCATCGTCTCATGCAGCATCTCTGTGAGTCTATACATTTGTCTCTCGTACAGCCATCGTCTTACTTAGCTTCTCATGCTAAGTCTATACATCGACTGCCAGCCAGTGCATCATGCGTCTCACGCAGTGTCTCTATGTGCAAGTCTATACATTGTCTGGGTGCATAACACAAGTCTATACATCGCCACTTGGCTCGTGGCATAGTCAGTGCATCCATGCATACATAAGTCTGTACAGCGTCGTGTTCACATGCTTCTAAGTCTATACATCGTGTGCTTTAAGCATTCAAGTCTGTACACTGGTGTCGTCGTCTGCATGATCAAGGCTATACAGACTTAGCGAAAGCTTAGCAAGTCTGTACACTGGTGTCGTCTGCTGCAGGCACAGCAAGTCTGTACATTGTCCACTTCCAGCATGCTCGCACACACAAGTCTACACATTGCAGCATGCTCGCACACACAAGTCTACACATTGCATTTTAGCATGCTAGCACACACAAAGTCTGCACATTGCTATAGCACGCATGCAGAGTCTAGACAGTCATGAGCAAGTCTATACATCGTGTTGCATGCACGCATTCAAGTCTATACATTCTTTAGCTCAGTTCGCAGCTGAGTCTGAAGTTTGTACATCGATGCTTGCATTACTTAAAGTCTGAACAGCATGTGTCTGCAAGGTCAAGTCTGTACATCAGATCAAGTCTGTACAGCCTATACATTGTTCAGAACACAAGTCTACACAGCGTGTGCTGGCAAGTCTGTACATCACATCGTTTGTTCGTGCATTATCTCTAAAGTCTATACACTGCTTAGTGAATTGCATGTGCACTCAGAGTCTATACATTGACTGTGCATTCATTTGTCTGGCTGCAGAACACTAAGTCTATACATTGCACTGTAGCATGCACGAACTCTAAGTCTGTACATTCGTTGCGTCTTGTGCATGCATCATTCAAAGTCTGTACAGCCTGTGTTCACAACACAAAGTCTGTACATCGTTCTGCTTGCACAAATGCCAAGTCTATACATTGGCTTTGCTTGCACGAGCTGAAGTCTATACATTGTCCACTTGCAGCATTAGCACAAGTCTGTAGAGCGTCTAGCATCTCATGCAAAGTCTGTACATTGTGCATCCTTTGATTTGAAGTCTGTACATCGTGCATCTATTGATTCGAAGTCTGTACAGCATATGTTCTTCATATATTGTCAAGTCTGAACATTGCACATCATCATGGTTGCCTTGATGCCGTAGAAAGTCTATACATTCTATTATGCTTGAAATTTGACGCCCATCAATAGGGGCGTCCGTTTTGAATCTGACGCCTAGGAAAGAGTCGTCTTTTTGTTGAGCATCAATTTAACAAAGTCTAGACATCGTCTGGTTGTATATCGCATAGTCTGTACATGATGCATTGTGTTCCCATGCTTAACACTAGGCGTTGCAAAGTATGTACATTAGTTGCAAATTGCACTCCATGTCTATACATTGCTTCATGCATTGCACGTTGAGTCTACACATTCATTTGGCATGTCATTCCATCCATTTGTAAATGTTCATAGCTTTGCATACGTGAAGTCTGTACATCATTGTCGCATACATACTAAGTCCATACACTGCTTGGTGACTTGCATGTGTATTCATCTTTCAATGTGCATACTTCACCATATGCATACTGCATCATATGCCCTCAAGTCTATACATTGTCTCACACACACCCACTAGCAAGTCTGCACATTGGTTGCACATTGCACACAGAGTTTGTACACTCGATTGGCAGCATGCCTGAGCATTCATAGTCTAAGTACATACTCTCTTATGTGCATGTGTGCATGTCTCTCAACAAGTCTGTACATTCGTCCATTGCTTCACTCGACCAACTCTATACAGCCATACATTGTCTTGCTTGCATGAATGAAGTCTGTATAGAGTTTACTGTCTTAAACTGATATTCCCTTCGACTGAATGTCTGACAGGACTGCTATTTTGTGGAGGCCAATGAGGGCACGTGATCTGAGGCTGAAAGGACTGACAGGATGATGACACGTGTACTGAAGCAGGCTGGATGCTGCCACGTGGTCCAAGCAATTGGGCGGGAACTGTGGAGAGCACACGCCCTTCCTGCTGCTCTATATATATGCAGACCTCTTCATCTGGACAGATTGATCGAAGAAGAAGCAGAGGAGAGCCTGCACGATCCAGTGTGAAGAGAAGAAGAAGAAAAAGAGAAAGAGAGATTGAGAGATTAGCAGAAGAAGATAGAGAGCTCGTGAAGAAGAGGAAGAGGAGATTACCTGAAGATCATTCCTACTGGATGTTGGATCAGATCCACTCCAGTCAGCTCCTTTGAGAGCCACATTGTGCTTTATTATTTACAGCTTTCAGTCGCTGTTACTACCTGTTTTTGTTTTCTTTTCAAACTGTTCTTCAAGCTGTTCGTCAGCAGTGCAAGCTGTGATGCACAGCGGCGAGGTGGAAACCTCGGACGGCTAAGCTGTATTGCCCAGCGGAGCAAGCTGTGATGCTCAGCGTTGCAGAGGTGGACTCCTCTGGACAGCAAGCTGTGAGGCCCAGCGGTTGTAGGCAAGCTGTGAGGCCCAGCGGTTCAAGCTGTGAGTCAGCAGAATCCACACTCTGGTTTGAGTGTGGGGTGGACGTAGGTCTGCAGGAACGAACCACCTAAAAACCCTCTTGTCCACTGTGGTTTGAATTTCATATCTGACTGGCGCTAGATGCATGCATAGGCACGAGGATTGTATTCATCTCATTGCTGTGCACATTAGATGTTTGCTTAGGATCGCTCTACATATCTGCAATAGTTTTTTAATTCCGCATCTCTGATTGCATTAGATTTAATTTGAGCGAAGTTTTTAAAAGAGAGATTCATTCACCCCCCCTCTGAATCCATAACACCGAACCCAACAATTGGTATCAGAGCAGGTCTCTGACTTAACAGATCTAACAATCTGCAGAGGATCCTGCTAATTTTTTGGTGCATTGCAGAGTGAGTTTCCTGTGTTCTGTGTTTTGTTTCACCGGTTTTGCGTCTTGATTTGCTCATCTGATTTCAGTGCATTCATTATATCTCGATGGCTAATCCTCCGATATTCAGAGGTAATAATTTTGATTCTTGGTTAGAAAATTTTCATCGGTATGTAAAATCTACTGATCCTAATCTTTGGAAGGTAATAACTCATAGTCCACACAAATTATCAAAAGATAAATCTAGATAGACTGAGAAGGATAAATTGAAAGACACTGCCAACACTAGAGCATTAGTTTTAATGAAAGAATCAATTGACAGAGCTCTAATCGAATGTATTTCTTCTTACAGGTCTGCCAAAGAAATTTTGGAAAAACTAAAGCTTATCAAGAATCACAACAAATGCTTGATGGTTGATCGGAGAAAGGATGATGAAGAATCATCATCTCAGGTAAGCTCTGGATCCGAAGAACTTTCGATTAATGATCTATGGAATATAAATGAGGAACTTAATGATAGATGTGAAAAATTAAAATCTGAGAATAAAAGATTGAAAAAGAAATGTGATCAGATAAATTTGAAAGCTCCCTGTGAAAACTGTCCAAATTTGAAACAATCTTATGATACATGTATGCTAGATGTTCAGAACTTTAAGGAGCAAAATGGTTCTCTAAAAATTGAAAATCAAACATGCTTGGACAAGATATCAGAACTTGAGAATCAGCTGAATGAGAAGAAAAATGAGCATCTAAAAAGCATGCAAGAGCTAACTGAAATTAATTCTGTAATGGACAAACTAAAGCTTGAACATGCTGAAGTTCAAAAAGATAATGAAGATCTCAAGGCTAGTCTGAATAAAATCAACAAGGAAGCAATGCATATCTCTTATGTAGAGTCAAGCTGTAATATGTGCTCGGCTCTAAGAGAACGAGATGAAGATCTCTATAATGAAAATGAATGGATGAAGAAACAAATTGCCGTGTTTAAAGAGGATCACAGAAATCTGCTTGCTGAGAAAATTAAAGTGGAAGAAAGGGAAGAGGAGCTAATTGAAAAACTGGAGCTCATGTCTGGAAGAGAAAGATGTGCTGGTAATGAAATTCAGGCTAAAAATTTTGAGGAAGAAAACACTGAACTGAAAGCTGAAGTTGAAAAATTGAAATGGTTAAACACTGGTATGTCCGAGCAACTTCTCATGTTAAAGAAAGGAAAAATTGTCTGTGATGAAGAATCAAAAATCTTGAGCGATCTGGAACAAGAAGTTGAGAAGTATAAAACTACAAATAAAGTCTTAAGTGAATGTGTTAATTGCAGTGAACAGGAGATAGCCAGTTATGAACTCCACATTGCTTTCTTGGAAGATAAAATTCATGATCGGGAAGACTCAGCATCCAAGTCTGCTAAGAATGAAGGAAAAATGAAAACTGTCATGAAAGATAAAAATGACAATTCAAGAGAGGGGATAAGTTGCAGTTCTGATGTTAAGGAAATCACTAAAAACCAGCTATACACCACTTTTGTGCAAAGCTCTGATGCAACTGGTACCTCAAATCAATCCCCAAAACAAAATAAAAATCAGAAATCACCTTCAACATCTGTTTTTCAGTTCAAAGCTCAGAAGAATGAAAAGCAAACAAAAATTGTTGAGAATAATCAGAAATTGAAAAGGAAGGGTCAAACAAAGAAGGTAAAGAATATTTCTGGTTACACCCTAAGATCTGCCAACTCAGTTGAAATTGATGGGTCAATGCACAATGCTCATGCCCCATGTACTCATTCACATGCATCTAGTCAGTCTGTTAGTAATCATGTTGCCAGGAAATCACAAGTGTCATGTCACTATTGTGGCAAGATAGGGCATGTAATGGATAATTGCAGACTGTTGCTTGAAGATGAGTATGCTAGTGAAGAAATGCATTCTAGGAATCAAATTGATAGAAACCATGCCACTAAGAAATCTGATGCATCCTGTGTTATTACTGTGGTAGGCGTGGTCATCAAATGAATGCATGTTTTATGATGAAAGAAGACAACAATGTGAATTCTAGATTTTTCACACATGCTCATGGCCCATATAGATACAGATCTATTTCAAGCCAGCATACTATTTGTTTCACCTGCAACAAGTCAGGGCACAAGGCAAATGAGTGCTGGACTGAAAACTATTGGAGTAACAATAACTCAAAAGGCAAGCACCTTAGGTGTTTTGAATGTGGTAAGCATGGGCATGTAGTCAAGGACTGCTGGTATGCTCAAGGAAATCACTTTAATTCCATATTTGTCAAATTCCCTGCAAATAGAAATTTTTTGGGTAGAAATAAAGCTGTTTTTAAAGAAAAGACACTTGTATGTTCTGAATGTGGAAAACCTGGCCACCGAGCTTCTGAATGCTGGTGGGTAGGTAATGGTAAATCAAAATTTCATGCAAGTAACAGAAATCTTCATGCTAACTCACATAGATTCCATGATTATAACAATGTTCACAAAAAGAATTCAAGGGCTGTTACATCATGTAGATAATGTGGAAAATTTGGTCATTCCATGGATAGTTGTTACCTAATGGATCAAGATGATAACATGGCTAAAAGATTGTTCAGAACACCTGTCAGAGTTAACGCAGGACCCAAGACTGCTTGGGTTCCTGCAGGATCAAATTGATTAACATGTTACAGGTGTGCCTTGGAATGAAAAAGAGGGGTAAATAAACCAAGGTACTCAACAGGAAGACCCCAAGATTCTGCTTTTCAGGTTTATTCTGAATACTCATCTTAAATTCCATCATATGAAATTGTGAACTTGAAATGATTGCATATCATGTTGATTTGTTAAATTGAAAATTTCTGAAATGGAACTGCCCAATCATGTTCATGGTAACTCACTTATGTCTGAAGTGCATGGATTATAATTGAATGTCAAACTTGAAATCATGTGATGTGCTTTTATCATACATCAGGGGGAGTTAAATCATTCTTGATTAATCATACTGTTGCTCATACTTTGTTGCATATATGATGCATCTAGACAGGGGGAGCTTTTCTGTCTCATCTCTTCATTTCTTGAACTCTCTCTGTCTAGGTATCTGATCCATTCGCTACACTTGAGTGGTTCACCTAAAATTCCTTGCAGTCATTACTGAAATGGCTGATCAGTTCGCATTCCAGACTCAGCTACTGGATTCAATCTGAGAAACAACCTTGATGCTCTTCTCTTGCTATTTGTTGCACTACTAGCTGACACTCATCTTTCACATACTTCTTAGCTGGTGTGACTGACTTAATTCTATTGTTGACTAGTTGGTCAGTTATTTTTTTTGACTTGATCTGAGGAACACAAGTCGCATGCCATACAATCTAGTCTGAATCATGTAGAAATTCCTATCATATAGTTTTAAGAATAACCACTGAATCAGACTGATATAAGAACTATGTATTCTCAGATTTGCATTTAAATATCTTGAAAATATCTGAATGATAAGATTTAATGAACTTTAACCACATGTGTCATGAGAACCTTAGACTCTCTCATCTGATATCTGAAAATTTGAAATCAAGGCTACTTTGGTAGAGATACATAGAGTGAGTACTGTGGTTAAACATTAACTTGAGATATGTTGACTAAATGAAAAACTGTGAATTCAGAGCAATGACTTGGTCACTAAGAAACTGGGTTCTTCATCAATGAAATAAAGTAACTTATGTCATGAAGTGCCATAGTTATCTCTGGTGAAAATTTATTGAAAAACCTGACAGAGCAATGGCATATTTGTGTCAAGTAACTGGGGAGTCTGGCCTCTAATCAAGGTGTCTCCTCACGTAAAAAGACATTTCTATTGCTAACTCTGGTCTCAATGTTGAGAGGCAATGACAGTTATCACACTGAGTAACTGGGTCACTTCACCTGAGACGTGTTGTGCCTCATGTAAAAAGGTGTTGATCAACCTAAATTGCTCAGGTAATGTATAATATGCTTCAAATGAAAATATTTTGCAAACTCTGTCAACTCATGCTCCTGTAAAAAGTGTTTAATCTCAATACTAATCTATGTAACTCTCGAAGCAGTCATTGAGATCTTGTGTGTAAGATGAAGATGATTAGTCACGAGTATTATCTGGTTATTTGGTTCACCTTTATTAAAACTTGATTTCAGATATGAGTATTGAATTTAATTGATAAATCTGGTATACATCATAATTAAATCAAGTTGGTCAAGTTGCTAATTCATAACCCTCTATGATAAGAGAGTCTTTTCATGTTAAGACTTATTGTAGTTGTGCATGCTCTACAATCCCTCATGATCTGTTTCATCTCTGACAACTTGTTCAGCAGAAACTGTATTGACAAATCCTCTCTTATCAGTTTTCTGACCATACAAATGTGAGATGCTACTCCCATTATTATCTTGTTCACTTGCAGTCTTCTGAACTTCAGAATCCTTATGGTGGTGGACTTCAGATTGATTCATTGGCTAACCAGAGTTCATTCCTGCTCTTCATGGGAAATTCTGGGTCATCTATAGTTAAAGGGAGAGTTGTCAAACATCCATGTTGATAGGGGGAGTTTCAGATGACAGTAACTCAGAATTGCACAATAGCTCCTATATCATCTCCTTCAACAGTCAATGATCACTCCATTCTTTTTGTTGTTGTCAAAGGGGGAGAAACTTTTGTGAGTCATCATTTGCATACATGGTGCATTACATGCTTAATTCCGAAAGAGCTATTCTATTGTGAATGTTCATGAACTGTCATATGGTATTTTCAGAATCATCATGATGAATCTATTGCAATGACTCATAATATTGCCATCATCAAAAAGGGGGAGATTGTTGTGTCTCCTGTGGTTCTGGGGTTTTGATGATGACAAATATTATGGCTCATTATGTTTACATGTACATCCTTGATGAAATAATCCTGATGTACTATGAGAAACTGTCAGAACAGGTTTAAGGATGACTCACAGGTCATGAAGTCAACCCAAGTCAAAGACAAATCTCAGACAGGTACGGTCAATTCACAGTCAGATCAGGTAATGTTCTGCCTAATCTCAGCTCTGTGCAAATGTTAATTTTTATACAGAAATGTTGGTGCATGTGTTAAGTCCATGCACATGGAAGGTCAATGCTAGTCTTCATATGTGCATCATTTCACAAGTACATACATCCACATGCTATCAAGTCCACACTGTCTATACATTGCATGAAGAGTCTGCATCACTCCTTTGGCAAGTCCATATATACAATGCATCGTCTCATGCATCGTCTTTCAAGTCTATGCATTGTAAGACCAAGTCTATACATTGCATCGTCTCGTGCATCGTCTCATGCAGCGTCTCTGTGAGTCTATACATTTGTCTCTCGTACAGACATCGTCTTACTTAGCGTCTCATGCTAAGTCTATGCATCGACTGCCAGCCAGTGCATCATGCATCTCATGTAGCGTCTCTATGTGCAAGTCTATACATTGTCTGGGTGCATAACACAAGTCTATACATCGCCACTTGGCTCGTGGCTTAGTCAGTGCATCCATGCATACATAAGTCTGTACAGCGTCGTGTTCACATGCTTCAAAGTCTATACATCGTGTGCTTCGAGCATTCAAGTCTGTACACTGGTGTCGTCGTCTGCATGATCAAGGCTATACAGACTTAGCGAAAGCTTAGCAAGTCTGTACACTGGTGTCGTCTGCTGCAGGCACAGTAAGTCTGTACATTGTCCACTTCCAGCATGCTCGCACACACAAGTCTACACATTGCAGCATGCTCGCACACACAAGTCTACACATTGTATTTTAGCATGCTAGCACACACAAAGTCTGCACATTGCTATAGCACGCATGCAGAGTCTAGACAGTCATGAGCAAGTCTATACATCGTGTTGCATGCACGCATTCAAGTCTATACATTCTTTAGCTCAGTTCGCAGCTGAGTCTGAAGTTTGTACATCGATGCTTGCATTACGTAAAGTCTGAATAGCATGTGTCTGCAAAGTCAAGTCTGTACATCAGATCAAGTCTGTACAGCCTATACATTGTTCAGAACACAAGTCTACACAGCGTGTGCTGGCAAGTCTGTACATCACATCGTTTGTTCGTGCATTATCTCTAAAGTCTATACACTGCTTAGTGAATTGCATGTGCACTCAGAGTCTATACATTGACTGTGCATTCATTTGTCTGGCTGCAGAACACTAAGTCTATACATTGCACTGTAGCATGCACGAACTCTAAGTCTGTACATTCGTTGCGTCTTGTGCATGCATCATTCAAAGTCTGTACAGCCTGTGTTCACAACACAAAGTCTGTACATCGTTCTGCTTGCACAAATGCCAAGTCTATACATTGGCTTTGCTTGCACGAGCTGAAGTCTATACATTGTCCACTTGCAGCATTAGCACAAGTCTGTACAGCGTCTAGCGTCTCATGCAAAGTCTGTACATTGTGCATCCTTTGATTTGAAGTCTGTACATTGTGCATCCTTTGATTTGAAGTCTGTACATCGTGCATCTATTGATTCGAAGTCTGTACAGCATATGTTCTTCATATATTGTCAAGTCTGAACATTGCACATCATCATGGTTGCCTTGATGCCGTAGAAAGTCTATACATTCTATTATGCTTGAAATTTGACGCCCATCAATAGGGGCGTCCGTTTTGAATCTGACGCCTAGGAAAGAGTCGTCTTTTTGTTGAGCATCAATTTAACAAAGTCTAGACATCGTCTGGTTGTATATCGCATAGTCTGTACATGATGCATTGTGTTCCCATGCTTAACACTAGGCATTGCAAAGTATGTACATTAGTTGCAAATTGCACTCCATGTCTATACATTGCTTCATGCATTGCACGTTGAGTCTGCACATTCATTTGGCATGTCATTCCATCCATTTGTAAATGTTCATAGCTTTGCATACGTGAAGTCTGTACATCATTGTCGCATACATACTAAGTCCATACACTGCTTGGTGACTTGCATGTGTATTCATCTTTCAATGTGCATACTTCACCATATGCATACTACATCATATGCCCTCAAGTCTATACATTGTCTCGCACACACCCACTAGCAAGTCTGCACATTGGTTGCACATTGCACACAGAGTTTGTACACTCGATTGGCAGCATGCCTGAGCATTCATAGTTAAGTACATACTCTCTTATGTGCATGTGTGCATGTCTCTCAACAAGTCTGTACATTCGTCCATTGCTTCACTCGACCAACTCTGTACAGCCATACATTGTCTTGCTTGCATGAATGAAGTCTGTACAGAGTTTACTGTCTTAAACTGATATTCCCTTCGACTGAATGTCTGACAGGACTGCTATTTCGTGGAGGCCAATGAGGGCACGTGATCCGAGGCTGAAAGGACTGACAGGATGATGACACGTGTACTGAAGCAGGCTGGATGCTACCACGTGGTCCAAGCAATTGGGTAGGAACTGTGGAGAGCACACGCCCTTCCTGCTGCTCTATATATATGCAGACCTCTTCATCTTGACAGATTGATCGAAGAAGAAGCAGAGGAGAGCCTGCACGATCCAGTGTGAAGAGAAGAAGAAGAAAAAGAGAAAGAGAGATTGAGAGATTAGCAGAAGAAGATAGAGAGCTCGTGAAGAAGAGGAAGAGGAGATTACCTGAAGATCATTCCTACTGGATGTTGGATCAGATCCACTCCAGTCAGCTCCTTTGAGAGCCACATTGGGCTTTATTAGTTACAGCTTTCAATCGCTGTTACTACCTGTTTTTGTTTTCTTTTCAAACTGTTTTTCAAGCTGTTCGTCAGCAGTGCAAGCTGTGATGCACAGCGGCGAGGTGGATACCTCGGACAGCTAAGCTGTATTGCCCAGCGGAGCAAGCTGTGATGCTCAGCGTTGTAGAGCTGGACTCCTCTGGACAGCAAGCTGTGATGCTCAGCGGGATGGCAAGCTGTGAGGCCCAACGGTTGTAGGCAAGCTGTGAGGCCCAGCGGTTCAAGCTGTGAGTCAGCAGAATCCACACTCTGGTTTGAGTGTGGGGTGGACGTAGGTCTGCAGGACCGAACCACCTAAAAACCCTCTTGTCCACTGTGGTTTGAATTTCATATCTGACTGGCGCTAGATGCATGCATAGGCACGAGGATTGTATTCATCTCATTGCTGTGTACATTAGATGTTTGCTTAGGATCGCTCTACATATCTACAATAGTTTTTTAATTCCACATCTCTGATTGCATTAGATTTAATTTGAGCGAAGTTTTTAAAGGGGAGATTCATTCACCCCCCCTCTGAATCCATAGCACCGAACCCAACACCACCATCACTGGCCAGTCGCCTTTTGGCCTTTGGGGATGCTTTTTTCTGTTTCAGTGTGCTTTCTTCAATCACCCTTGACATGAATCATGTTCCCCTTGGCGTATGCCTCAAATAAATATGCTTCAACTGTTCAATTGTCGGGTCCTCTTAAGAAGCAGCATTTGTTCTCTCAGTTTGTCCATACACTGATGTACTTCTTAAGGATGTAGGTGACTTGCCCATTCTAGGAGTGACTGGCCTGCTATCTGAGTCTGAGTGTCTAGCTGGTTGAAAATCATGCTGCTCCTCAGTGTCATCAACAACCCCAGGTGGGTCCCTTCTCTGGTGCGCATGAGTATCTCTGACCCTCTTTGATTTTCTTCTGAATTCGGGATCTCTTGACTCATCTTCATCTAGTATGCCCTCTGCCCATCTTCTATCATCATCATCAAAAACGGACTCATCAATCTACTGTCGTGTCTCCACCCAAGACTGCAAGGGATTCTCATCATCAAATAAAACGTCCACATCAATTTCTGGTATTGCATCCTCTGCGACGCGTTTGTCCCTCAGCATTTGTCTTATCTTCATGTTCTTTATTCTCAGTCTCATATTGTAATGACAGTAAACCAATTTTTCTAACCGTTCAGCCTTTAGTCGATTGCGAACCTTTGAGTGTATAAGGTTGAACATGCTCCAATTTCTTTCACATTGGCTTGTCGATGTTGTTTGACTGAGCACCCTAATTACAATGAAAGCCAATGCAGAACTGGCCAAATCTCTATTATTCACCATTATCCATCAGTCAGCTGTTCCACCAACTATAAACAAATGCATATAAGTTGTAGAAATACATGTACAGGTTAAGAAATCAAAAAAATAAAATATACCTGGGCTCACTCTTCCCAGTCCTCATTATATAATTGTTCATCTACAAACATATATGCTTACATTAACATAACTACTTAAATAAATTCTATATCTGTTATTGATAAAATCAAATAAAGGCCAACCTCTACTTCGGCCTGAAGTCTCTTTTCTGGTGTCCTCGATAAACGACCAATGACTTTTAAAGTCCCTTGGAGCACCTCGCCATCAACATGTGCATCGGCATCGTACATAAATCGAGGGTTAAGGAAATAACCTGCATTTGTGTATAATTAACTAAATGTTATATATAAAATAACATATAGGCATTACCCCAATTTCAGCATAATTAATCACTCACCAGCTACATGCAAGTCGTGGTGTAATGTGTTGTCCCATCTCTGGTCAATAATTTTCCACCATTTTGCATAATGTCTGGGAAGGGAATCCTGCAACTCCAATTTTGCACGGTCCATGGCCTCGTACAGATAGCCCATATCATTCTTCTCATCGCCATCCACCATTCTTAAGACCTTCACAAGGGGTGTGACTACTTTCAAGTACCGTGACACCCTGTCCCAGAATTTGTTGTCGTCCACGATGTGGCAGACATCCAAATAATCCATCTGAGCATCAACATTGCCCTTGTCGATGTATTCTCGCACGGCATTATGGTACATGAAAGCTTTCAGCTCATTCTTATACATGTGCAAATAAATGAAATTTGAATCAAATACTGTTACATATCAGTAAGGATAAAGTATCAAGAATTGAGATCAATCTTATACCTGTGCAAAGACTCCAAAGAAATAAAATTGGAAGCAAATCTGGTTGGGCCTGCACGGATGATATCTCGCCCTCTACTGGCATGCGCCCTGAACATATTCAATATCCTAGGATGGCCATAGATATACTATGTGACTTTTTGTGCCATGTCAATTGTCTTCTTCACATGCTTTTCCTTCCCTATGTCTTCAAGCATCAGATCCAGACAATGTGCTGCACATGGGAGTCAATATAAATGCTCGCACTTCTGCATCAATTTCTTCCCTGCAGCCTTGTAACTGGCTTCATTATCAGTCACCACTTGCATAACATTCTCCTCTCTAATTTGTTCTACCATGTCATCCATCAAATGAAACAAATAATTTGCATTATTTTCATAATTTGATGAATCAACTGATTTCACAAATATTGTACCTTCGATGCAATAAACCAAAAAGTTTATCATAGACTTCTTCGTGGTACCAGACCAACCATCACACATGATGGTGCATCCTCTCTCCACCCATATATGCTTGAAGCTTTCAACCCAATCATGGAGCTCCTCAACCTCTCCCTCAAGGCCACGCCCGTATATGTCTCGACGTGAGGGGGCCTTTAAGCGAGGGCCAACATCTGCTATGGCATCTATCATAGGTTGAAAATATTCACTTGAAGCTGTATGCGCAGATACACCTACATGAAAAAATCATTTGCAGATACTTTTAAATGCATGCCCTGCAATTTCTGCTGATTTTTTGACCCCTCTCAATGCTTGCTTGATTTTAGGTTGTGTAGCCTGGGGCCTTCTGTGCAGATAGCTATCCATGGGCCCTGCTCTCTGCGGGGCAACACCAGTGTCAGGACGTCGTGCAACTATACTGGAGTACGTTCCTAAACCCATGGGTGTCTTTCCTTTCCTTCGAGCGACTTCTTCACGCTCCCTTGCTTCCAAGGATGGCAGTATCGATTTCGGAACCGGTTTCAGCGGCTACCGAAACCGATACGTATCGATTTTGGTATCGGTTTCGACCGAAACTAGTTGAAACCATTCAAAAAACTAAAAAAATTAGTGATCCTCTCTGGTTTCGGCCGAAGCCGTCCGGTTTCGGACCGAAACAGGTCAGTTTCGGCCGAAACCCTTAATGGTTTCGTCCGAAACCATTAAAAAAGTATTTTTTTTAGATATCGGACCTGCTACAGTGTTGGGGTCTGGTTTCGGATCGGTACCAGCCGAAACTGATACATTTCGGCCGAAACGTATCGGTTTCGATCTTTACTGCCAACCATGCTTGCTTCAGTCCGCTCTGGATCTGAATCTTCAGTGCCTTCCTCATCATCATCATCCCTAACCCTTCTGCCTGAAATCTCCTCAATAATTTCAGCCTCATCTTCAGCCCTTTGTTTATCTCACGTTTGAAGTAGACTGGTTGTGGGCCCCAGTTTGGCACTATGTAGGTTTTTGGCGCACTTTACTACTGGCAAAAGTTGAGGCAGTTTGTCGCCGATTAGAGTTTTGAGTGCAGTTCGATACTGGCTAGGGCTTTGGGCGCAGTTCGGTACTGGCTCGGGTGATAAGGTAGTTTGGTACGAGTTAGGGTTTTGAGGCAATTTAATAGTGGCTCATATTTTAGAGCACTTTGGAACTGGTTGCGGACATCGAACCGTGTCCCAACCGGCCGACGTGGGACTTAGCTCTATTAATAAGCATGAGGCTAGAAGGACGATTTCGCAATTAGCTAGAAACTCGGGGTATTTTTGTAATCCCCAAAATATCTTCACGATAACAACTTTTAACTTTATAATGCTCAATGAGATTAAACACATAACTTTCATTATTCGTGAAACAGTTCCATGATTATATAAGTCCCAGGGCTTCCTCGAAACTCCAAGGGTATTTTCATAGTTTTGACCATTACAAGACTTTCTCCATGGAAACAAGACATTGGCATTACCCGAAGGGGCGAATTTGCCTAAGTGCTGTCGCAAGGGTGCTTTTGTAGCATACCCTCGGCACCGGGTCATAAGCCACCAACTCCCGGAGTTGCAAGTCCAATGCCTTCTTGTTGTTGCTTTCGCTCTCCCTTTTTGGTCTGCCTCCTTTCCGTCTCTTTTCAGTTTTTTTTTTTTGGCACTTGGGGGTTTATAGACATTAGGATGAGGGGGGGATCTACCCAGTCCCTTTGACCGGGAGAGAGGAAAAGAGGGGCGGGCCCTATAAAGTCGCCCCCCCCCCAATTTTTTATTTCCTAATTTTTGGTGTTGCATGCTCGTCACGTGGAGAAGACAACGCCCCCATGGTTACTTTGTGCTCTGTTTCTCGCGCCACTTGTCACCGAAATTGCTACCACTCCTCACGTGACCACCCTGTAAGTATCCTGGAAAATCTCCATGACAGTCCCTTTACTGTGCGGCCTCGCTTCCTTGTGCCTGTGCCATCATGGAATGCCTCGGGACTCGTATTCGACCCGGGTGTCGCAACGACCTCGGCTTTGTGCCATTTTCTAGCCTTCATGGGATTAGTTCTCTCTTCTTTTATGTCGATTATTTTGAGAAAATAAATAGATGCAAGAAATGTATATACGCAATTTTCAGAAAATTACATTAATATATCGAAGTTCAATTTTCTAGGGGATAATTATATTTTCACAACACATGACTCGAGACACTAACATGATGACCTGGGATCAGGAATAGCATGCCACTTACAGATGGTCAAGTGACACGACAACCCTTGATTGGTCATAATTGATAAAAGGCACTCATCGACTGGGGCAGTGACAGGCAACCCGTGATTTAACGTGTCACTCACCAATCGGTGGAGAGACATGGCAGCCTGTGATTAGAAATTTATGAATGTCCCAAACAACCTAGAAAACCATCAACTCGAGCTGCCAACTTGGACCACTATTTCACACGCGGAATTAAATGAAAATTTAAAGGGGTTCATTTGTTCAACAAAAATGCATATTTTTTTGCTAATTAATTAGCATCACATTAAAAATCCCACGAGTTAGTTTATCAGACGATTTAGGTTCGTGTGTTAATTTACAATGGCGTAAAATCCCAACGCCTTTGATCAACTGCCAAAGATACCCTCAAACATCCACAAGATTTGTTGTAATATTAAGGGTTTCATTTAAATCTGATTGTTGGATTTAGAGCTGGCTCAGATCAAACTGTTAGATTTACTCTGAGTCAAAATCTAACCGTTGGAATTGTTTTAAGTCTAACCGTTGGATTAACAACAAATCAAAATTTGACCGTTGGATTGACTTTCGATCAACATCCGACCATTTGATTTGACCCAGATCGACATCTAACCGTTGGATTATCTTCCGACCACAATCCAACCGTTGAATTTGATCCAGATTGAAATCTGAATGTTTCATTAACTAATTGGATGTCTTTCCATGTTGAGAGCATATTAACAAAACTTAGTACCCCTTGCTTGCAAAAGCAAGGACATTTATATAATTTCTGGACGCTTCGGGCTATTTTTGCCATTTTGGATATATTTCTGCAAATTTCTGAAAACTCAGGGTATTTCTACAATTTTCAGGCCTTCCAAGAACCTTTGCACAATTCCCAGAGATTTCTGGATTTTCCTATATTTTTCTCAAATTTTCAGGTATTTATGCAATTTTCAGACAAATTTTGCAACTGACAAGGACTTCTGCACATTCTCTCACATGGACAGGAACTTTCCATGAACTATCATTGTTTGTGAACATTACATGAATTTTCTGAAATTTTGCAGAATGTTCATAAGATGACAAGTACATTTCCCCGAAATAGGGGTATTTATACAAGAGAAACATACCCTTAAAAAAGGGCTTTCACATAAGCGAACAAGGGCCTTCAGCTTGTTGGGGTATGAAACAAGCTCAAACCATATCACAATTCCTCTTGAGAGCTCTCCACTTCAATTGAGCTTGGGGAGTTCCTCCTCCCCTCCACCTTTTATAAGGGTCTAAACCGGGGGACGTCATGTCTATTCAATACATTGGGAATTAATTACCCATTGCGTTGGGGTCCCCCTGATCAAGTGAGAGTGGAAGCTGACCTTCAACTTTTTGGGATGAGAAGGGAAGCACACCCCCCTCCCCCCTCCACCTTTTTGCCTTTTGGTTTCTCCTCCTTTTTTTTTGTTTTAACAGATAAAAGAGTAAGAAAAAGGTGGGCCGAGACATACCCCTGCCCCTCCCCGGTTCACCGAGGGTAGGAGCGAGGGTCAGTAGCTCCCGTGCTGTGGGAGCGGGGTCAGAACCCCCCGGCTCACCCCAATTTGACCAAGGCGAGGTCACAAGGTTTGCGGCTTGCTCCCCTAGGTTTGACCGGGGGTGGGAGCAGGGGCTCGTGGCTCCCCCCTCCTTTGACCGAGAGAGAGAGAGAGAGAGAGATGAGTGGAACGATGCAGCTCCCCTCCCCCTTTTGCAGCCGGCACAGTCCAAAGCTGCAGCCCATGTGGAGATTCTTGTGAGTTCTCGTCTTCTTCTCGACGTTGACTTGCTGCCGAGATTTTATGCGCCGCCCAGACCACACACCGGGACATCGAGGGCAGTCCACGGAGGCCATAGAAGACTTCGTTTGTGGGTTTCTTTCACATGTACGAGGTTTTGTGCCGCCCGCAAAATGTTGACATAATTCCGACGCATAAAACACGCCGAGACCATGTAGTTTCTTCCGTCCAACGGAAACCCGGACGTACATAAGACGCAACAGCAATGATTTTATATCATTTCACGCCGTCATGGGACTAATTTAATTTTTTTCTTTCCTGAATAAAATCATTAAAATTACAGGGTCCAACAACCAGCTTCTAGTCAGGTGAGGAAGCGAGAGAAAAACCCTCAAGGGAAGATGAAGGAAGAAAGAAACAATTAGTACGGCAAATGGGACCCATTAACCCAATATCCGGGCCCGATTCCGATTGCAAAAATCAGAATCAGAATCCCAAAAATATCCTCGTTAGGTAAACGAAATTGGGATCGGAACTGGGATTGGAACATGCAAATTCTGAACTCGGGTTTTGATTGGATTAAATCTCATCACCAGGAGCCTGCTGACACAGCCCCACCACCATCAGTGTCCCCCAACCAGTAGCCATCAGATCTGCACCAAAAGTTGACATCGCCCTGTCAACCCTACGGCCCTCCCCATCCCGTAGAAGGATCAAAGGCTCCCACCACCATCAGTGTCGCCCAACCAGTAACCATCAGATCAGCACCAAAAGTTGGCCTCGCCCTGTCAACCCTACGGCCCTCCCCATCCCGTAGAAGGATGTAAGGGGACCTTCCATTAGCCATCACCACCCCCATAGCCACCCCATTGCAGTAAGCTTCAAGCGACCCCACATCGGCAATCACCAACCCAACCATGAGTGCGGGTTCCACTATGAACCCAGCAGTAGCTCGCAGTCCTCGCCCCGTCACCCAATTGCCGGCCGTTGTCGGTTGCACGGCCCACCGCGCTGCACAGAGGCCTGACAGAATGGGATTCTGATTTTGTTTCCAACTTTGGCAATTAATGAAAATCAGATAGACCATCCTCCGATTTTAGCCCAACCGAAATCAGAAATCATTTGTGGTTGGTAGAGTAAGAGTTGCAAACAAATCTCTCCGGGTTCAATTCCAACCAGTTTGCACCCCAAGAAAGAATAGAAGGTAAGGAAAACGGGAGGGGCTCCCTACAAGACTGGAAAATAGTGACAGAGGGCAGCATTTACAACCGGAAAATGAAAATAAGAGTATGGGCTCCATATTAAGATATTTGGGTGCATGCGCTCCAGGAAGTAATTTCATTTTAGCCATTCCTCGCACTTGGGTGGCTCTCCTAGGTAGGTTTATTGTTGTTTTGCAGAAATCACACACATTTTTCAGTAGCATATCTTCCAATGATTGACCCTACTTATAGCAAAAGCCCTGAGATTGGTTCAGGGAGGCAGTGACAACCATGGATAAAGGAGGAGTGAGAAAGAGGAAAAAGGTAGCTATATGGTTGGCATGGTCGTGGCCTGCTGCCAGACCCTGCACGAGACCATCGCCCACCGCCGGCTCGGCGGCTACAGCGGCAACCCAGGCTGGCCCTTCCGCTGGTACCCGCGGGACGAGGAGCTCGTCCGGCAAGCCGCCTCCGGAGGGAAGGTCTACGCCTGGAGCAGAAAGAGGTGGGGGGTCGTCATCTTGGAGTTCCTCCCCCGTGGCCAACTGAAGGAGACCGACGTGGAGTTGCAGCGCCAGGAGTACCATCAACTGCTGCAGCTCTTTCCCGGACACCTGGCGGCGTCCAGCGCCAACGTCTTGCTAGTGGAGTTCTACCTCTCGGCCAGACCGGATGGGGAGACGCAGATGGGGAGGGCCGTCGTCTATCACCTAGACCAGCCCGGGAGAGGGGGAGGGGGAACGCCGCGGGGGAGGCGGGGAGGGGACGCCGGAGAGGGGGGGGGCTGCGTAGGGTAGGGGGGAGCCGGCGGGAGGTAGAGGGAAGGGAGAGAGAGCCGACGGGAGGGAGAGGGAAGGGGGAGACGCGGGGGAGGGGAGGGGGAGGCACTGTTGACAGTATCGGCCGAAACGTATTGGTTTCGGCCGGTACCGATCCGAAACAGGACCCTAACACTGTAGCAGGTCCGAAACCTATTAAAAAATAATTTTTTAATGGTTTCGGACGAAATCATTAAAGGTTTCGGCCGAAACTGACCTGTTTTGGTCCGAAACTGTCCAATTTCGGCCGAAACCAGAGCGAATTACTATTTTTTTTTAATTTTTTGAATGGTTTCAACCGATTTCGACCGAAACCGAAACCGATACTGCCATCCTTGGGGGGAGAGGGGTCGCGAGTGGGAGGGGGGAAGTCCCGAGGCGTCGTGGGTGTTTTTAAAAAAAAATGTTCTAGACTTGTTTTTTTTTAGGAAGATTTACACGGGATAATATTCTCTCCCTAAAATTTAGAAGAGGAACACCAAACAGGGTTAGAGGATCTCTTACTCTCTTTTTTAAATTTGGAAGAAAAAAGAGGAAAAAAATAGCAACCAAACACCCTATAAAGCATTGTGCATTGTGTTCATATATGTCCCATGTTCAATCACATATGAAGATTGTGATTTTTTAACTGTCTCCTACTGGATGCCCTGCTGTTAACTGTCTCCTACTGGCAGCACTCATTTGTTGTCAGCCGTACAAGTGTTTAGTTGTACACAGATTTTTTATTCTCAAGAGGATGAAAAGGGAGGAGGATGTCAATGACAGATTCTTTTCAATAGTATTGGTGGCGCTTTCCACTTTTCATTCAAAAAAGGGAAAAAGAAATAACTTTTGTGTTGAGTATTAAGTCATTTTTCTAATCTGATTAGAGGAATATGCTTCTGTAAGCGTTTGCAATACACTAAAGGATGATTCTATGGAGTTTCACAGTGTTAGTGAATGCAAAGAGGAAGATGTATCTCTAGGAAACATTCAGTTAACAGCATAGTTGATAACACAAGCTTTTCAGTCATGTTAAATTGTTATTCCGCAATTGCTAGGTTCTCATAAGAGGGGATCTCTCAGTCGAAGATAAGGAGAGGAGAAAAATTAAGGAGAACACATGAAGTGATAAGAGAATCCATAGCAGAGTGTAGAAGATCAGAAGAGAGAAGAAGCTGGGAGTGCTACAAAAGAAAAGGAGTTAGTTGAAGAAGAGCGAGTGAATCTCATGAATGCCAAATGCATATACTTCATTGGCATAATCATAGGTAGTAAAAGACATCCAATCACGATCAGTAAACATTCTTCATGTAATGACAGTACACTAAATGTCCAGTCCAACCAACTGTTTTGACATCAAGACATTTACATGAAACCATGTGTCGACCAATAAGTAGAACACACTATTGTAAACAACAAACGGTGACACATAATCCCCTCCTAATCCCTTTACCCATTGCAAACGGACACCTCTAATTCACTTGTTATAGTTCCATTTACCAAATATAGTGAAAGACGAAGTACAATATGCCCAACCCCAGTAAGGGCGATACTATCTTTTTGAATCCCATTTTCAGTCATAAACCATTCCCTCTTCCACTAGCAGCGGTTGTCATGTCTATCTTGGCTTGTACTATGTCAATTTTTCTGTCTAGCATAGTCAACTTCTTCTCGATCGATGATTCCATAGAAATTATTTGATGCTTCAAGTCCACGGTATTATGATGCGCATCATCAACCCAAACAAAAAAGTCACAGCAATCGTCCCCCTGTAAACATATATATAAATATGGTCTCTCAATCAGAAATTCAAGAAAGATATCCGAGACATTTCATCGAATACGTTGTGAACTTCTTACCTTCCACCTTGCACATCGATAAAATCTTCTTCCTCTGCTTGTTTCTTGAGACGAAATGTATACCCTACATCTCTTCCTGCAATAGCATTGTGGAACTTCATAGCACTCCGATGTATTTAGTGAACGTCTAATACTAGATTGTCCGGTGGTCATATCACTCATCTTCTTTGTCCTCCACTGAAATCTCCTTGACAGTGATTGTGGGTTAACCTCGCTCTCAGCCTGCACCTCAGGGCCGGTGCACACTGTCTGCTCAGCCCCAGACGGTTCCGAGATGTGTCGTCGGATTTCTTATGGGGGGAGGCGCCGTGAGATGGGGAGGCTTCTTCGAGAGAGGGTGTGCCGCCCTAAGAGAGGGTGTACGGAGGTGAGATGGGGAGGCTTCTTCGAAGCGTCGGAGTAGCCAGTTCTGAGATGTGTCACCGTGGCCTTGAGGTAGGGGGGCGTGAGATGGGGAGGCTTCTACAGAGGGTGTGCCGCCGTGGGCGTGAGATGGGGAAGCTTCTTCGACGGCGTCGGCGCAATTGATTCCGGGGTGTGTCGCCGTGGGCTCGAGGTGTGCCGCCAGTCGATCGCCTGAGATAGGGAGCCTGCTGTTAGCGTTGTGAACGATGTCGGGACGTGGAAGAAGAGCCTTCCAGTTATAAATCGGTGGTAGAAACGCAGGGTATTTTAGGTATTACATAAGATTTAACGATTTACGTTACTTTGCTTTAACGGGAGAGAACCACGGGGCACAACCGCAATCATTAAGGATATTTGGAGGATATTTTTGACCATATGCTTATATGAAGGGTATATTTGGCATAACCTCTATTTATGAGGGTAGTTATGTAAAAAAACCATTAATGTTTAACTCACGAAAATAAATAAATAAATAAATAGATAAATAAACATTTCTTCTTTAAAGAAGAAAATGCACATTCGTGGTTATTTGAATAGCGGGCGTATTATTATTTCCAAAACTTTAGGTTTATCAGACGATTTGAGTTCGGGTACAGAATATTTTCCCATGATTGTAGTCGATGTTTATTTACATCAACGAAAAGTCCGAATACCCTTGATTAACTGTCAAAGAAATACTTTTTGACCTCTACAATATTCGCTATAAAATTAGGGGTTTTATTTAACAGATTTGATCAAAGATATCACCGATTAGAGATACACATTTGCAGGAGAAAACTAACATTTCATTCATTGACTTCATCTTTATAAAATACATGAAATCCCGATTACATAATCGGGTCATTTGATTTACATTTGGCGTCCATTCCACCACCATACCAGACGGTTGAGTTTGAGTTTCATAAAGATTAGATTTTTGGGGGGTATATTTCCAATTCTTGACCCTTCCAAGTTATTTCTGCAATTTTAGACCCTTCTAGAGTATTTTGCAGTTTTGGATCCTTTAATTACTATAGTTTCTGACAATTCCACGGAAATTTTTACAATTTTCGACCCTTCCTGGACACTTCTGCAGTTTTGGACCCTTTCAGGGTATTACTATAATTTTTGACCATTCTAGGGTATTTTTGCCATTTTAGAACCTTTTTAGACATTTATGTAGTTTTAGAACCTTTCAAGATATTTTTACAAATTTTAACCCTTCCAGGGTATTTCCGCAATTCTTCCTCGGGTGTAGATCTGTGATTTTCCCTCGATTGGGAATTTGTTTGCAATTTTTTCAAGATTGGGGGGGTGTTGATTTATAATTTCCCCTCAATTGAGGATTTATCTATAATTTCCCCTTAATTCAGGGTTTATCTACAATTTTCCCTCAATTAGGAGCTTGTCTGCAATTTTTCCGTAATTAGAAGAGTTTGTCTGCAATTTTCCCTCAATTGAAGGCTTATCTACAATTTTCCCTCATTTGGGGACTTATCTGCAATTTTTCTCAATTGGGGGTTTATTTGTAATTTTCCCTCCATGGGAGATTTACCTGCAATTTTTCCTCAATTGGGGGTTTACTTGTAATTTTTAGAGAATTTTAGGGGTCTTTACATAATTTTGAACAGTCCAGAGATATTTTTGTAATATCTAGACTGAACATGGGATTTTGTGTAAACTTGTCATGAGACGCGAGTCCCTCCTTGGCGGAGGCGCGCTAGCCAAAAACTCTTGAGAGATTACTTCTCCTTCTCGAACTCTCATGGGTTGGGGATTCATACATCTATCAGCGCAACGCCGGGCATCGCTACAAGGGCATCTATGTAAACCCTCTTTTGTAAAAAATTTTGAGTGTTTATGAAATTCCTAATCATTTCAGAGAATCACATTATTTTCCCTAAAATATTTACAATGAGGTTACGTTAACCACAACACAAATACATGTGTGCGGACTCAAGGAGGGACAATTTAATAACATACCCTTACTGTAAGCGCAAGCACAAGCACAATCCTCTGCGCTCTCTCCTCCCTGTGTTCTCTCAGTGTGTCGAAATGGGACCCCCCCTAAGGTATTTATAGAGCCCAAGCAATAGTCTGCGGTTACACCCTCCATCAGGAACAAAACGGTGAACCTACGGTTTGACCCGGACCAAATCCCATGGATGAGGGGGGCCAAAAATCTCATTTTGAGGGTTTTCCTCCGAACCAAACCAGCCAAATGGGAGGGGTATGGGATGGATCCGGTCCAAACCATCCTTATGGGGTTGGATCCAGTCCAAACCCCCCAAGTAGGGGTTGGATCCACTCCAAAACCCCCATATGGAATGGATCCAGTCCAAACTCCCCCAAGTGGGGGTGGATCCGGTCCAAACCCCCATATGGGGGTGGATCCGGTCCAAACTCATTCAGAGAAGGCCAGAAGGGGCAGGGAATTAGTGTATTATGCAGCTGCTGCTGATCTTGTTTGTTGTTGCTGCTGCTAATCTCGTTAGCTGCTGTTGTTGCTGCTAATCTTGTTAGTTGCTGCTACTAATTCTATTGTTATTGCTGCTGCTAACCTTGTTTGCCGCTGCAGCTGCTGCTAATTTTGTTAGCTGCTGATGCGAACCTTGTTTGTTGCTGCCATTGCAGCTGTTGTTGTTGTAGTGCTGCTGTTGCAGCTATTGTGGTTGTGCTGCCATTGAGCTGTTGTGTGCTACTGCAGCAGCTAGTTTTGTTGTTGTTGTTATCCTGCTAATGTACCTGGTGTGTATGTTTCTGCTGATCTGGGACCTTGACGCTGCTGTCGTGGCTGTTTTGATTACTGCCACTGCTCATCAATGGTGCCATGCACATGCTTCATTACCAGAAAGTGACCTCTTGGATAATTCTTGGTTAGGAGATTTTTGCATTGCTTGTTAATTAGGGTAGAATACCCATTTAAAGCCTTCATCCAGTCAAAAGAGCCTTAAAAGGATTGGCCCAGTCTAAACCTCCATAGAGAGGGTTGGATCTGGACCAAAACCCCCATGGAGGGTTCATCCGGTCCAAAACCCCTCCATGGAGGGATTGGATCCGGACCAAAACCCAATGGGGGGGTTGATCCGGTCCAAAACCCCTCCATGAGTCCATGGGGGTTGGATCCGGACCAAACCCCCATTGGGGGGGGGGGGGTTGGATCCGGTCCAAAACCCCATAGGAAGGGATTAAAAGGGGAGGCGGCCTCTATAAATATATATATATATAATCATTTATTATTATTATTATTATTTGTATGTCATTTTTCTCTCTCCCCCTATTTTTTTCATCATTTTTTGGCCTCCAACAAGTATGATGAGATCCTCACCAGGAAAGAAATTTACTAGAAGCAGAGATCTAAGGAGAAATGGCTAAGGAAAGGGGTACGAACACAACTTACTTCCACAAGATTGCCTCGCGAAGGAGAAGGTTGAATCATATTACTTCTATCAGGATAGGTGATGGTAGACATGGAGGAAGATATTAGAAGACACGCCAATAAGTTTTATGCCAGGCTCAGATGAGCAGACCAGACTTTGTGGAGGACTTGCTTCCCCACCTTTTCTCGACAAAGAGTGTCTCTCGCAAATCCCTTTCAAGAGGAGGAAATAAGATAGGCAATTTTCTCTCTAGCTGATGACAAGGCCACCGGGCTAGATAGCTATCCGGTCTTCTTTCAGCATTGTTGGGACATCATCAAGGAGGACGTCATTGGTGCTATCAACAAAACTCTCTTGGTCTTGATCCCTAAGAAGAATGGTGCACAATATCTGGCATATTTCAGACCCATTGGCTTGCTGAACAACACTTATAGAATCATTACAAAGGTTTTGGCAAGGAGGCTTCTTAGGGTGATGGACGGGATTGTCAATGGGAACCAGAAAGACTTTATTAGAGGAAGACACATGAGGAATTTTTTTTGTTGCTCATAAGTGTCTACATGCCAGAAAATTGCAGAGGAATAGAGGAGTCGTTCTAAAATTGGATTTCGAAAGAGCATATGACAAGGTCAACTGGACCCGCCTCCTTCGGGTGCTTGTGAAACTGGGTTTGATCATAATAGAATTCATGGATTCAGAAGTGTATCACGTATGCTTCTTTCGTTGTGCTCATTAATGAACAGCCATCTATCTATTTCCTTAGTGGGAGAGGGCTGAGGCAGTATGCCGATGATTGTGGATGAGAGCTGAGGTAGCAAGTGTTAATAAAAGCTTCCAGGTAGGCCAACTCAATAGCAGTATCACCTATCCACAGTATGCCGATGACATTATCATATTCCTTGCCGAAAAACAGCAGCAATTGATTGATGCCAGATTGATGTTAGAGAGAGTGCAGGATATCAGTCGAGGTGAAGGTGAACTATAGCAAAAGCAGGTGCTAATAGAAGCTTCCAGGTAGGCCAACTCAATAGCAGTATCACCCATCCATAGTATGCCGATGACACTATCATATTCCTTGTCGAGAAAGAGCAGCAATTGATTGATGCCACATTGATGTTAGAGAGAGTGCACGATATCAGTGAGGTGAAAGTGATCTACAGCAAAAGCCACTTAGTGGGGATAACATGGAGGGGTCAACTATTAGGAGGGTAGCTCTCATTTTTGGGTGCCAAATTAGGGTCTTTCCCTTCTCTTATCTGAGGCTCCCCTTATCTCCAAAGCCTCTTCACTATAAGGATTGGCAGGATGTGGTGTAAAGATACGAGTCCAGACTTGCAGGCTGGAAGGCTAAGCTAATATCTTACAGAGGATGACTGATTCTTTACAGATCTGTGCTGGATAGCTTGACAATTCATTTTCTATCCATTTTTAGAATCTCAAAGACAGTGGCTAGAAAGTTGGACTCCATTTAGGCCAAATTCTTTTGACATGACAGTAAGAGCAGAGATAGTGGTTGACATGATATCTTCTAGGACACAATTTGTCAGAGTAAGGAAGTAGGGGGTGTGAGTATCAAGAATATAACGGACTTCAATTTGGCTTTATTGTGTAAGTGGTTGTGGAGGATGGGGGCAGAGGATGAGGGACCGTGGGCTTAGCTAATCACTCAGAGATATTGCCCCTCGTCCATGGTGAGGGACTTACTCCCACCCTATTTGTACAATGTCTCCACGACTTGGAGAAGATCACCCTCGAGCAAACGGCACCGTGCCAACCAATTTCCTGACGATCGGATCAGACGCGAGGTTTGAAACAACCTGCCGCGCCAAACGGCACTATGTAAAGATTGAGGGACCACTCCCGGATACCATGCATGCGGCATTATACCGCCGACACTTCAACAACCGGGCCAACTCAGAACAACATGCAATGTTCCACGGCTCTTCACCAAGAAGCAAGAACCACCCCCGACTACCAAACAAACGGCATCATCATACCGACATCTCAGTTGTCGGGCAAACTCGAGACTCGGAACCACCCATGGCATCATGTAGCGCATGAAAAAGGTAAGGAACAACTCCTGACATGCCTTCTACCAGTGACTTGGCATCCACGACTCCAGCAATAAGTCGCATTTGGACTTCGGAGTCACTGACAGGTGCCAGCCAGGTCGCGACCACCCTGGAGGTCACGTCCAGAACGTGACCTCTGGGTTGATCGCATTGAAGACGAAGCACGGACAGAGCTCGCTTGTCCGAGGTCCAGATTCACGTGGTCGCTCCCCTCTCTCTTCTCTCCTAGCCAACCTAAACACCTTGTGGGGCCAACGAGAGAAACGATGGAGCCACCCCACCTAAAGCCCCTCAAACCAGCCCGCCTAAACCCACTATGGGACCTACATGCGGCCCTCTCTCTCTCTCTCTCTCTCTTCTACCCAGCCCACGTAAACCACCTCGAGTAAACCCCCTTTATGCAGGATAATGCATCACCTCACCTAAACCCACTATGGGGCTCACATGCGCCCCACGCTTTCTCCTCTACCCAGCTCACGTAAACCACCCCGCGTAAACCCCCCTTTACACGGGGTAGTGCATCACCCAACCTAAACCCACTATGGGGCCCACATGCACCCCTCTCTTTCTCCCCTACCCAACCCACGTAAACCACCCCGCGTAAACCCCCCTTTACACGGGGTAGTGCATCACCCCACCTAAAGCCACTATGGGACCCATATGCCCCCCTCTCTCTCCCCTTTACCCAGCCCGCGTAAACCACCCCGCATGAACCCCCTTATGTAGGGTTGTGCATCACCCCACCTAAACCCATTATGGACCACATGCGCCCCTCTCTCTCTCCCCTCTACCCAACTCACGTAAACCACCCCGTGTAAACCCCATTTATGCGAGATAGTGCATCACCCCACTTAAACCCACTATGGGGCCCATATGCACCCCTCTCTCTCTCCCCTCTACCCAGCCCACGTAAACCACCTCGCGTAAATCCCCTTTACGCCGAATAGTGCACCACCCAGCCTAAATCCCCCTATGGGCAAGGATGGCAAACTCGGTTTCGGTCTCGGTTGGCCGAAACCCATATAACAGGTTAAAAAATTTAAAATTAATTCTAAAAAATCTGAAAAAAATCATAAAAAATATAAATAACCACTTAAAATCACAAAAAATCACAAAAATCATTACACATGCATTTCATTGTATAAGTTAGTGCAATAACCTTGAAGTAGACAACTACAAAAATTCAACTTCAAATATTGAACATGTGTAAGTCATATTCCATTGTACATTAATAGAAGCAGCAGCCGCAGCACAGCAGCAGCAGGCCGCCAGCAGCAGCTGCAGCACAGCAGCGGCAGCAGCACAGCAGCGGCAGCAGCACAGCAGCAGCGGCAGCGGCAGCAGCGGCAGCGGCAGCAGCAGACACCACCCGCGACGCAGACAGGCTAGACAGCAGGGGGGGAAGGTTTCGGCCGAAACCTGTGGGTTATGGGGTTTCGGGGGCCAACACTTGCCATAAAATCACTAGTTTCGGCCGAAACCAAACGGTTTCGGGCCGAAACCGTTTGGTTTCGGGCGAAACTCGTATCTGTTTCGCCCGAAACCGATACCCCCCTTTAGTTTCGGATTGCTACAGTGTTTAATGTGTGTTTCAGATCGGTTATGGCCGAAACGTATCGGTTTCGGCCGAAACTGCCATCCATGCCTATGGGCCCCAGCACGACCTCTCTCTCCTGTGCCACCCCGCCTTTTTTAACCCTCCCCACAAAAACCCAGAGTACCCCCCTTACGCAAGATAGCGCCTAGCCCACCTAAACCCTCCTTGGACCAACGCACCCTCATTCTTTCTCAACCAGCCCCGCGTAAACCCCCCATTTATGTGGGGTAGCGCCCTAACCCCCCCTAAATACCCTTTACGCACTCACCCCCCTCTAACCTATGAAGCCTATATCCCCCCCCCAGGGGAAGGCCAAAAGACACAACCGAAGGACCACAAGAAGACCCCATGGGTTGATCCCTACGAACAATGCGCGATGGAGAAGAAGGATGATCCGATCGGCGTTGGTTAGTTTTGTGCTTGGGCATGTCACATGACCATCCCTCATTCGGTGTTTAACGAGAACACAAGCCTCCCCCTCGGACTCTTCGACATATGTCACGCAAGGTCGTTCAAGAACATGCCAAGGGCATATTCCTATATCTTGATGCAAGGCGAAGAAGTGTCAAGACCCAGCCTCGATGATCGTGTCCCGCCTAGACATCGTGACTTGAATGTGACTACCAAGACAACATGCTCATTTCACCCGTCTTGAGGCAAGATGGAGCGTTAAGTACTTGCCTCGATGAAAGCCCCCTGCACGGACTTCGCTTCGATGAAAGCGTGCCGCCCAAATGCCGCCTTGATGAATGCACCTAGCCCAGAAGCCGCGACTAGAACGCGGCTACCAAAATGCGGCCACCTTGATGACCGTGTTCCAGCCCGTCAACCTGGTCCACATAAAAACCCCGACGAGGGAGAGGATCCGGCCTACAACAGCTCCATGACTGGCGAGTGCACGCCAAGGGCACGCTACAGGAGCCTTTACGATAGAAAAAGTGTAGGGAATTTACCTTGATACTCGGCACTCAACAGCCCAGTTCCAATAGCACCCGATTGTCAGTCTCCACAACGCTCAACAACTCCAGTCACAATGGTGCCCCCGGCACCCGACTGCCCAATCCCGATAACGTCCGACTGTCACAGTCTCAACGGCGCTCAACAACTCCAGGTGCACCTGGCACCGAATTGCCAGCGTCAACAGCGCCTGATGGCCATGGTCTTACGATGCCTAGCTCCCTCAGTTACAACAGTGCCTACGACACCCGACTACCAGCTTCAACAATGCCTGACAGCTATGGTCTTATGGCTCCCAGCTCCCTCAATCACAACGGTGCCTACGACACTCGACTACCAGTTTCAATAGCGTATGACTGCTATGGTCTAATGGCACCCGGCCTCTTCAGTCACAACGGTGCCTACGGCACCCGACTGCCAGCTTCAACAATGCCTGACGGTCATGGTCCCTCGACGCCCAACCCCTTCAATCACCACGGTGCCTATGGCACCCGGCTGCCAGTCCCAGCAGTGCCAGACTGTCATAACCTCAATGGCGCCCAACTACTCCAGCCCTCTGGCATCCAGCCACTCCAATCACAACGATGCCCAACGATTTTCGGTCGCTCCAGTCACAATGGTGCCCTCGGCACCCGGCTGCCATAGACTCAACGACGCCCAACTACTCCAGCCCCTGGCGTCTACCCACTCCAGTCACAGCGGTGCTCAACGGTGTTCGATCGCTCCAGCCACAACGGTGCCCTAGACACCTGACTACCATAACCTCAACGGTGCCAAGCTAATCCAGCTTCAACGGCCCCCCGCCGCTCCAGCCACAGTGGTGCCCATGGCACCCGCCCGTCATAAGTCGTGACGGCGCCCAACGACTACCATAGCCTCAACGGCGTCGGTCATTCCAGACACAATAGTGCTCACGTCACCCGACTGCCAATAGCACACAACTGCTCAGTTACTCATCACAACTGTGCCCGCAATACCCAACCACCCAGTCCAGCATTGCCACGATCGTTCCAATCATAACGGTGCTCACGGCACCGGACTGCCTCGTTACTCCAGTCACAATGGTGGCTACAGCACCCCACTGCCTAGTCTTGACGACACCTAGCTACTCCAGCCTCAACGGCCCCGATCGTTCCAATCACAACGGCGCTCACGACGCCTGACTACCCAGCTACTCGAGTCACAACGGTGCCCACGGCACACGACTGCTCGGTTACTCCAATCACAACAGTGGCCACAGTACCCGACTGCCTAATCCTGACGACACCCAGCTACTTCAGCCTCAACGACCCTCAGTCGCTTTAGTCACAACAGTGCCCATGGCACCCGACTGCCCAGTCATGACGGCGCCTAACTATCACAGTCTCAATGGCGCCCATCCACTCCAATAACAACAATGCCACGTCGCCCGGCCACCCCAATCTCAACAACGCCCGACCGTTCTAGTCACAACGGTGCCTACGACACTCCAACTTCCCCAGTCTCAAGGTGTCCAACTTCCTCAGTCACAGCCGTGCCCGAGTGCTCATTCCGAACCGCGCCCGACTGCTCACTTCGAGCCGTGCCCGTCAACTCCTCATCTGAGTAAAGCATGCAACAACAGATAATGACACCCAAGAGGCGAACGTCAATGAACTGGCAAGCCATCTCACGACAGGATAACCCATTATTCCATATCGAGTACCTTACAGCAGCCCTCGAGCGACATTATGTCGAGTCATGAGTCCTTCAACGGGTATCATGTACAAAAGGCGGAAATACTTGCATAACAATGTAATGACCCGGGGACCGATAAATGACAGAATTGTCCCGTGGATTGCACACAACTAGTAATCGAGCTTTCCACGCCGCGTACTACGTCATTCAAGGCATATAGTGATGTAACTCCTATCAGGGAATTGACTCCCATCCTCGCCGGCTGCGAGTCTCAACCATGGTTCGCCGGATCGGATCGGATCGAACGATCAGATTCCAGACAAACCGACCCGATCCCGATCCAAGTTGAACCGATCCACCCCCAGGATTGACGGGATCGGGCCGGATCGGCCCAGATAGGTCGATCCCAGGCGATCCCAAGGGAAGCCGCCCTTGTCCCATTTGAATTTCAAAAAAAGGGATTTTGGTAGGAAAGCCAACCAAAGGTCTTTGGTCCTCGGGACCTTTTGACCGGGATTTCACTCTCACACACACCCTTTCACTTCTCTTCTCTTTCACTCTCGTAGGCCTCTTTATCTCCAAGTCCCTTTCACATCTCTCTCTCTCTCTCTCTCTTACAAACACACACATACACACTCTCTCACACTCTCCTCTCATAATCTAGGTTCATTATTGCAATAAGATAATTGATCAAGAGTGATTGGTATTAAAAGATCGCTTTTAAGCTCAACTAGGACCATTTTCTCCAAGAGATTTTTGAAGGTAAGTCTCTTTCTCTCTCTCGAAATATTCTCTCTCTCCTCAGAATTAGACTTAGGGGGTGATTTTTTTTTGTTTTCATTATTCTGTGGTCCCCTAACATTGTTTAGCACCCCACCATGATCCCCCCTCTCTCAAGGACTTTCTCACTCTAGAAGTACTTTCTCTCTCCTCAAAATTATGCATAGGGGTTACTATTTTTTCTATTTTTATTATTTTGTGGTCCCCTAATATTGTTTAGCACCCCACAATGATCCCCCTCTCTCTAGGACTCTCTTTCTCACTCTAGAAATACTCTCTCCTCAAAATTAAATTTAGAGGGTGATATTTTTTCTGTTTTCATTATTTTGTGATCCCCTAACATTGTTTAGCACCCCACCATGGTCCCCCCCTCTCTGGGACTCTCTTTCTTTCTCTAGAAATATTTTCTCTCTCAGGATTAGGCTTAAGGGGTGATATTTTTTCTATTTCCATTATTTTGTGATCCCCTAACATTGTTTAGCACCCCACCGTGGTCCCCCCCCCCTCTCTAGGACTCCTTAGAATTGGGCTTAAGGGGTGATATTTTTTTTTCTATTTTCATTATTTTGCGGTCCCCTGTAGTTTTAATTGTTTTCTTTGGTTTGTCTTTGCATTGGCTGAAGGTATGACATCTCCTAGTAGGCAACAAGAGAAGTCTTCCACCGTCTCACGTGGCGACCCGACAAGGAACCATTGCACACTCGTGGACATGGCAGGTAGGAAGGTTAAATTTCGTTATTGTGGAAAGGAAATGTCCGACAGTGTATTTCGTTTGAAGTAACACGTTGCACATGTAAAAGGAGATGTTAAGGGTTGTAAGCGTGTTCCGATGGAGGTGAGAGTACAATTCAAAGCTCTTTTGGACAAGCATCGGGCTGAGAAGGCAAGAACGGCAAAGAAAAATGTTGCAATTAGGGAGGAGTTAGCATGTCCATCTGGTGGACCCAAGGATGGTAGTATCGGTTTCGGTATCGGTTTCGGTCGGTACCGAAACCGATACGTATCAGTTTCGGTTTCGGTTTCGGCCGAAACCGGTTCAAAACAGTCAGAAAAGGCAAAAAATGTATTGAGCAGGTCTAGTTTCGGCCGAAACCAGACGGTTTCGGTCCGGTTTCGGTCGGTTTCGGTCCGATTTCGGTCGGTTTCGGTCCGGTTTCGGTCGGTTTCGGTTTCGGACTTGCTACAGTGACAAGGCCCGTTTCGATTTCGGTATCGACCGAAACCGATACGTTTCGGCCGAAACGTATCGGTTTCGGCCGATACTGCCATCCATGGGTGGACCCAGCATTCATATATATGGGGTTGGTCATGAACATGAGGAAGATACAAGAAGAAGATCAACTTCATTTGAAGGTTTTGATCCAAGTAAGAATTACTTACATAAGATAATTGTTAATCAATTCCATTTGTCAACTTTACCTTATTGACCATGCCCAATTGTCTCTCTTAAGGTGAACTTCGGCGTGGAATGAAGGCTAGTAGGATGTCATTTGCTGAAGAGAGATATTATAGGGAAACAAGTCGTTATGTGGGCGAAGGCAGTGGATCTGGACAAGGTAGTAGAATTGGACAAGAAATCAATCAAGAGGTTCATGATCTGACTAGGGATGATGACCATAGAGTGGTCCTTATCTCCCTAGGGCGAGGAACAGGCAGCCAAATATCACAGCTACATTTAAGAATTTGAAGATTTACAAGGAAAAGATTGGTCGTGTAGCCTCTAGATGGTTCTTCTACAAAAGTGTTCCGGCAAATACTGCCAAAGGTCCTTACTACGAGAATATGATTTACACCATTGCAAAAGTTGGTAAGGGAGTGTCGGGGCCAACTCCGAAGAAAATCTACAACACTTATCTACCTCAAGAAGTGAGTGACTTGAGAGAATACATAAAGTCCTATGAGAGGATATGGGATGAAAGAGGCTGCACAATAATGACCGATGGGTGGACAAGTATAGTCTTATCTTTGCATGTATATGGACTCAGATTATCATCCATCATTTTGATCTAAACGCTTTCTTATTCTCTATGTTGTATAGGCATTACCAGAAAGACAACAATCAATTTTCTTGTGTACTGTCAAGCTGGGACAATCTTCATGAAGTCTGTGAATCCTAGCGGGCATATTAAAAATGCAGACAACTTGTTCAAGTTGATGGATGAAAAGGTTGAACAAGTTGGAGAGCATAGGGTGGTGCAGGTTGTGACAGATAATGTTGCATCATATAAATTGGCTGGCCACATGTTGATGGAGAAGCGACAACACCTATATTGGGTGCCATGTTCTGCATACTCCATAGACTTGATATTGGAGGACATGTGCAAGGATGAAAAGATCGCAAGCACTGTGGCTTCTGCACAATTCATCACAACCTATGTGTACAATCAGAACTGTCGTTAAGTTGATGCGCGAGCACACTGGAGGGAAGGAACTCATACGTCCGGGGACCACTCGGTTTATCTCTACATATATATCTTTGGAGAGTCTACATTCTCAGCGGCGTCCCATATTGCAAATGGTTTCCTCAAAAGGTTGGGAGGAGTGGCTTGGTGTCCGTGCAAAACAAGATGGTTGGGTCGAACCAAGGGGAAGAAGGTGGAAGAGATGATCGAAAACAGATGCCTTTGGAAAGACATCAAGATGGTTCCTTGTGTGATGGAAACAACTGTCAAAGTCTTGAGAATTGTGGAGGATGATAAGAAGGCGGACATGGGACACCTATATGAGGCAATAGAGAGAGCAAAGAAGGAGATTCAAAAATCCAACCCTAAAACATATCTAAAGTGGTGGGACATAATTGATGAAAGGTGGGACAAAACTCTCCACCATGATCTTCATGCCGCAGGTAATTGCAAAACAAAATGTCTATATATATCTATTCTCTCATCTTAAGTCATTATTGACACAACTCTTCCAATCTGCAAGTTACTTTTTCAACCCACAATATCAATATGGCCCAAATGTGAAGAATGATGATGAGGTCTAAAATGGGATAAAAAATGGCATTTAACGCATGCTAGATGATGAAGATCGTACAATTATAGCATGCAACAAGATGCATGATTATATGCTTAAGTTGACTCATTTTGCAACTCATCGAGTACAAAGGACAGTGAAGTTACATAGCCCCGGTAAATTTTATGATTGGCATCTTTACACTTCTTTTTCATTGCTATGTCTTGCACATCATATTCACAAACAGACTTTTAACATACAACTAATTGGTGGATGGATTATGGCAAGGCTCCTGGATATGAGTATCTAGCAAATGTTGCTATCCGGGTCTTAAGTCAAGCTTACATCCTCAATATGCGGTTGAAGATAAAGAATCTCCAACGGATCTAAGAAGGACAAAAGGAAGAAGCTAGGTGGAGAGACGAAACTATGGGACAGCCTACCACACAACCTACAACAACCAAAGATCCCATAGATTTAGATGACATTTCTGATGAAGAGAATCCTCTCCACTCATGGGTCGATGCAAGGATGGCAAATGATCGAGCTTGGGCTGAAGGTGAGTTAGATGATATTCCATTATCAACAACATTTCAACTTCCAGCCAAAAAAATGCATAAAGGCAAATCCAAGAAGAAGACCTCGAAAAGTACAAGCAGAAATCCCATGGACATTGCTGATTTGGACACCATAGAAGAGGGGGATGAAACACCTTCTCCAGATTTCACCATTGTTTATCAAACATCAGATGATTCCACTTCAGCCAGCAGCCATGATGATGATGATTATCCTAGCCAAGGTGGTACAGGTGCAGCCATTCATTCCGAACACTCAAGGCCAACCTCCAAAGAGATTGTATTCACAGAAGAGCAACAATTCAACCATGCTACACAAGATAGGGATCATAGTAGCAGGAAAGCAAAAAATGTCTCAGCTGGAAAAAAGAGAAACAAAAAGTTCAGTTTGTGCATCCACCAGGAACAACACTTGAACAAAGCATTGAAGACACATGCTACAATCCAAACTTCATTCCTTATAGGCGGAATTGGTTGAGGAAGAAGAAGGCCATGAAGGAAGAGTTCCTCCGAAGGGAAAGAGAAACATGTGAAAATTATGGCCAGCTAGAATACAACATATCATCTCCTGCACAAGATTAATAGACTAACTTTGTCGTTACATTTGAAAATGCTTGAAGACTTGTATATCTTATGATCTTTAATTATTGCTTTTTTTACAGGAGGAGGGGATTATACTTTCCCTGCAGGTTATTATGGTTACCCCCCCCCCTCTGATCTATCTTCTTACTCAGGAGGAGGATATTATGAGTATGCCACATATCCATCCTATTCAGATACATCATCACAACAATCAACTGGAGGTAGCTACCGAGTCCCAGAGATCCCCGGTTGGACCCCTATCATGACAGTGTACACTAACACCGAGAAGTATAATCGGTATCGCATGGACTATCAACTCATGTATGCCACATACATGTCCTGGAATGACAATGTACAATATGTAGAAAACTCTTTCAATATTCGTCTTCAATGAATGAAAGGTAGCTATCTCATAAAATCATTGTATTATTTGAATATGCCACCTATTTCATAAAATGATGAGCAAATGTGAACTATTTCACATTAAATTTGATATAATTCTATGTTATAATAATTTTTCTATTTTTCAGATTTTTTTCAGATTTTTCTAGACATTTGTATCTCTAGCCGAGTTAGCTGGCATGACTTGGCCGGGATAGATACGGGATCGGTCCGAGATCGGTCGATCCCACCGACCCGGATCGGTTTGGGACCGGACGATCCGATCCCAATCCCTGATTCCGCCCTCCTTGGTAGTTGGACGGACCTCGTACCTGAGCCAAAATCTGCTTGCTCCATGCCGAGCCAGTGTCCGTTGCTACTCCTTTTGAGCCAATGCCTCACTTTCATAAACTCGGAGCCCATGCCATCTCCAGCGCCCACACCGAGGCCAGTCTCCCTACCTCTACTCATCCCTGTTGTGTTGTTGCTCCATCACTGTTGCACGGACCAAGCCCTCCCGACGTCACGACTACTAGGGTCCCTGACTATCTATCTTCCTTCGACAGTAGAAACAAGTGTGTTCGGACTACGTCCAATGTAAATTAACATCGACTGTGGTCAAAAGGTTTGGTCGATGGAGAAATGTCCAGCACCCGAACCCCACATCATTTGATACACCTACACCCGCAGAATCCAATTTGCACCAGCTACCGAAATAGTTACCATGCGCACATATACCCTTATCTACGTGTTTCCCATATGTCAAGGTCCACGTGTTGTTCCCCAGAGGCACATCCCAGTTGAACTTCGATTCCACTGCAATTGTCGAAACTCGACTAAAACGCCCGCAAAACACATACACCTAGTTTTACCCAGTAAACCACAAATCAACCACATCCACACAACATTATTATTATTATTCTTCTCCCACCGATTTCGCATGTGCTACAAACAAATTGCTATGCCCAGTGAGACATTTTTTGCCCTTCTTCTTTCTGCCGAAGGAGAGTCACACTTGTTTCTATGCCATGATGCCCTAGCCCTTTCTTAACGGAGAGGAAGAGGTGACCCCCGTCCAAAGCTACAACACGCAACCGGTCAACGTCAAGCGACCAACCTACGACAGCAGTAACAACAACAAATCGATGGCGACGGTGACTCATGGTCCAATCGTCGTCGCTATCCACACCAGGCGTGGACATCCGGTAATGCCAATCGCATAAGAGAACTCTGCTCCGGCCTTCGATCCTCCTCACCAAAGTCGCGACCGACAAGCAGCCCAGTCCCATGCGGGTAGCGGGCCCTTTGCTCCTGCAACAACAACGACCCACGCACCCATTGATCCCTGGGTCCCCAACTCTACCAGCACCCGACACAAGCTTCCGGCCCCGGGTTTCCAGCACAACGTCACTAAAGACACACACAAACATCAAGTAATGGGTTCCAACCATGCCGATTACCAACACGGGAGACAAGCTCCGAGTCTTCAGCACTTCAACACCCAATACGGGCACTAAGCCCCTGAGTCTCTGCCACGCTAGCTTCCAGCACAAGCTTCCTGCCACGGATACCGAGTGCAACATCAAGAACGACCTGCGGGGCATCGCGCCACAGGTTTAGACCGCATAAACTCCTAACACGAGCACCAAGCCCTGGGACGCGACCATCTCAACACCCGATAAGGACTTCCAGCCTCGGGTTCCAAACACCTGTGACGAGTTCCAACCCTGGGTCTCAGCTGCAACAACACCCGTGACGAGCTTCCATCCCTGGGTCTTGGCTCCAGCAACACCCAATACACGCTTTCAGCCTCGGGTCCCAGCATCACCAATTCCCAAGACGGACTTCCTGCCCCAGGTCCCAACATCGTCAACACCTAATACGAGCTTTCAACCCTGGGTTCCAACATCACCAAACACCCAATATGGGCGTCAAGCCCCGGGTTCCAGCCACATCAACACCTAAGACGAGTCGCTAGTCACGAGTCCCAGCTTCATCAACACCCAAGACAGACGTCCAACCTCGAATTCCAATAGCAGCAAGACCCAATACGGGCTGGAGCCCTGGGTCCCAACTTCATCAGCACCCAATACATCCAGCCCGGGTCCCAGTTTCATCAACACCCAATACGGGCTTCCATCCTCGGGTCCCAGCGTCATCAGCACCCAAGACAGGCTTCCAGCCCTGGGTCCCAATTTTGTCAACACCCAATACGGTCGTCAACACCGGGTTTCGTCAACACCCAATACGGGCTTTCAACCCTGGGTTCCAACGTCACCAAACACCCAATACGGGCGTCAACCCCCGGCCGGGTTCATCCACATCAACACCTAAGAGGAGCCGCTAGTCACGAGTCCCAGCTTCATCAACACCCAAGACGGGCGTTCAGCCCCGAATTCCAACAGCACCAACACCCAATACGAGCGTCCAACCCCGAGTCCCAACTTCATCAGCACCCAATACGGGCTTCCAGCCCCGGGTCCCAGTTTCATCAGCACCCAATACGGGCTTCCAACCTCGGATCCAAGCTTCATCAGCACCCAAGACGGGCTTCCAGCCCCAGCTCCCAGTTTCGTCAACACCCAATACGAGCGTCCAGCCCTCGGTCCCAACTTCATCAGCACCCAATACAGGCTTCCAGCCCGAGTCCCAGTTTCATCAACACCCAATACATGCTTCCATCCTCGGGTCCTAGCTTCATCAGCACCCAAGACGAGTTTCCAGGCCCGGGTCCCAGTTTTGTCAACACCCAATACGGGATTTCAGCCCTGGGTTCCAACATCACCAAACACCCAATACGGGCGTCAACCCCCGACTTCATCCACACCAACACCTAAGACGAGCCGCTAGTCACGAGTCCCAGCTTCATCAACACCCAAGACGGGCGTCCAGCCCCGAATTTCAACTGCACCAACACCCAATACAGGCGTCCAGCCCTAGGTCCCAACTTCATCAGCACCCAATACGGGCTTCCATCCCCGGGTCCCAGTTTCATCAGCACCCAATACGGGCTTCCATCCTTGGGTCCCAGTTTCATCAGCACCCAATAAGGGATTCCATCCTCGGGTCCCAGCTTCATCAGCACCCAAGACGAGCTTCCAGCCCCGGGTCCCAGTTTCGTCAACACCGAGTTTCGTCAACACCCAATACAGGCTTTCAGCCCTGGGTTCCAACGTCACCAAACACCCAATACGGGCGTCAACCCCCGGGTTCATCCACATCAACACCTAAGATGAGCCGCGAGTCACAAGTCCCAACTTCATCAACACCCAAGACGGGCGCCTAGCCCCAAATTCCAACTGCACCAACACCCAATACGGGCGTCCAGCCCTGGGCCCCAACTTCATCAGCACCCAATAGGGGCTTCCAGCCCCGGGTCCCAATTTCATCAGCACCCAAGACGGGCTTCCATCCTCGGGTCCCAACTTTATCAGCACCCAAGACGGTCTTTCAACCCTGGGTTCCAACATCACCAAACACCCAATACGGGCATCAACCCCCGGGTTCATCCACATCAACACCTAAGACGAGCCGCTAGTCACGAGTCCGAGCTTCATCAACACCCAAGACGGGCATCCAGCCCCGAATTTCAACTGCACCAACACCAAATACGGGCTTCCAGCCCCGGGTCCCAACTTCATCGGCACCCAATACGGGCTTCCAGTCCCGGGTCCCAATTTCATCAGCACCCAATACGGGCTTCCATCCTCGGGTCCCAGCTTCATCAGCACCCAAGAGTCTTCCAGCCCCGGGCCCCAGTTTTGTCAACACCCAATACGGGCATCAAGCCCCAAGTCACCATTCCTCCGACATCCTCATATCCAAGCACAGATCTCAAGTCCCACACTACTGCCATTAACTCCAACAGCGTGCACGAGCATCCAGCCCCAGATCGCCATGCCTCCGAATCTCATTACGGGTCTTAAGCCCTAGGTCCTGACTACCTTTTCAACGGCCCACATAGGCATCAGGCTATGGGTCCCACCTGTGCCAACTCCTAGCATGGGTGATGAGCCCTGGGCTTCCGGCACCTTAAAACCCAAGACGAGCGGCCAGCCCTAGGTTCCAATTTCACTGGTCCTTGGGTTCCGGTAACACCTTCAGCATTTAGCACGGGTGCCAAACCCTATATCAACACCGCATTGGTTTCCGACACGAGTCTCAAACCCCGGGTGCCGTCCATAATTGCAATGACCTGCATGAGCAGCAAGCTTCGGGTCATCACTTCTCCGGCCCCCAACACGGGTACCGAACTTCTAGGTTCCGACTACACCAACATTCACCAAAGGTGTCATGCTTCAAACAACCCCGGACCGGGTTTGTTCAGTCTACCACATCGGTGCTGAGTCAACTTCGGCCCCGCCAAAGAAGTGCCACAGTAGCTACATAAATAGGTGGCCCTCCACCACCGTCCCCGACTCCAAAAGACAAGGCGAAGCTTAAAGAAGCCACCAATATCACACCGGGGACAACCACCCCGGACTAATATCCAGCCTGCCAAGCCCAAGCGAGGGGGCAACTCCAAGGAAGAGCGCCAGCTCTCCCTTTAATGAACATGGGTCACTAGAAAAGAGGCCCAGCCCATCTGGAGGGCATGGGTCAAGAGACCCCTCCACTCGTCAGAATGGCACCAAGTCCAAGATCATGCAAAACAGCAAGGTGGACTTCAGTCCTTGACAAACTGGGGGCACCGGTCCACCCTTAGAAGCCCCCAAAGGGGGAAAAGGGTAAGGCAGATCATCAATAACACAGTCAAGGTGCTCGAATGCTACCCCACTGATATCAACCAGTAACTCATAAGCGCACCCTGCCAACGGCAATTGACGATTAGGGGTGAATACCACCGACACCCACCCGGTAGCTCAAGAGAAACTCCGAAGAATTCCCATCAACACCAACTGGTGGCACCAGCAAAGCTCCTTTTGGTCCCCACCGGTGACTACCAGCAAACCTTGGCATGAGGTCTATCACTTCGGAATATATCATGTCCCAAGGGACAACACCACCCAAGCAGATGCCAAGTCTAAGCTTAGCTTCGGCCATCAAGCCCACTAAGGCCGAGCCACCCAGATCCTAGTCAAGGCCCCAACTGTCTACTGTAAAGACCAGCCAGTCTCTACAACAGCAACAAGTCGCCGATGGCGTAATCTACAGGCAACGTCCCCTAACAGTGACAAGCTACGGACGATAGCCGCAAGGCTCGCAAGTACGGAAAAAAAAAGAAAAAAAGGTGGACTAAAAATAGAGATTCCCCAGCGGACTCAGTCACCCTCTCTATAAGGTGGTAGCTAGGGGTAAAAATGTCTCAACCCCAGATGAGGTGAAAATCCGCAAGGGCGTCTCAGGCAAAACCGGATAACCCCTCGGTGAGAAAGCCTGCAAGGCCGTACTGAAAAAAGCAAAAGGGGGTCAACTCTGGCGAAAACCTGAAAGGGCGGTGGAATTGGTAAAGAGAAAAAAAAAAAAATCTATCTTACTCTCTAAGAACAGCCAACCACCTCACCTTAAATACCTGACCAGTCCACCCCAACAATGGCTTAGCATGCCTCCGTCTGGCCATTGCACCGTTAGGATCAGCCTACACCCAGTCCCTGACCAATACACCGCCATCGTCAGTCATCTCCCAACATTCAGGTCAATACACCACACGGTCGACCTACCTATTTCCTCCTGACCTTACACCATCCCGGTCAGCCTCTATCCCAGATGAGGTAAAAATCCGCAAGGGCGTCTCAAGCAAAATCGGGTAACCCCTCGGTGAGAAAACCCACAAGGGCGTACCGGAAAAAGCAAAGGGGGGCCAACTCTGGCGAAAACCCGAAAGGGCGGAGTTGTTAAAGAGAAAAACAAAAAAATATATATCTTCCTCTCTAAGAGCAGCCAACCACCTCACCTTAAATACCTGACCCAGTCCACCCTAACAGTGGGTCAGCATGCCTCCGTCTAGCCATTGCACCGTTACGGTCGGCCTACACCCAGTCCCTGACCAATACACTACCATCGTCAGTCATCTCCCAACATTCAAGTCAATACACCACACAGTATACCTACCTATTTCCTCCCCTTACACCATCCTGGTCAACCTCTACTCCCTTGACCAATAAGCCACTACGGCCGGTTAGCCTCCACCTTGGCCATACACCTCTACGGTTGGCCTGCACCTACGCTTGACCAAAACACCTCCACGATCGGTCAAACACCTGATCCCAGTCCGAAACGCCGCAATGGTTGGCCTACACATTACCCAGTCCATGGCCAATACACTATCCTAGTCGACTAGATCACTAACCTTTGGCCAATACACCTCCCCGGTTGGCCTACATCAATTCTTGGCCTATACGCCACCACACGCAAAACCTTGGCCATTGAGTCACCAAGGCAGGCTCACTCAAGCTCCAACGGCAAGCTACATAGATCAGCTAGCCTGAAAGTCTACACTGAAGCCCCAGATTGCTCGGCAACCAATTAATCCCCAGCAAGCAACTCCAGCATCAACACAACGGATCATCGACGATGATCCCGCCAGCAACGTCCACCGACAATGGCAAGCTACAGACACCCAGTGCCAGTCATCAAGCAACCACGAGACTCCAGGTAACAAAAATTAAAAAAACAAACAAACAAAAAGAGGGCTAAAAATAGAGATGCCCCAACAGACTCAGTCGTTCTCTTCATGAGAAGATGACGGGGGGTGCAAAAAGACCATCAACCCGGCTAAGGTGAAAACACAAAAGGGCACCCTAGCAAAATTGGGTGACCCCTAGGTGTGAAAACCCCACAAGGGCACACCATAAAAAGTTAAAGTCTGTCAACTCTGGCAAAAACTCAAAAGTGCGGTAGAGCTGGTAAAGAGAACAAGAAATAACTCTTCTCCCCCATTTGGGGCAACCAGATACCCACCTTCTAGCAACCATATACCTTTCCAGTTGGCCCATACCAACCCATGATCAATGCCATGCTCTAGTTTCTGAACCCTGCACCTCCCTGTCGGCCATATCCTATCACAGTCGGCCTACACCAATCCCCTAGGCCACACACCTCCTTAGTTGGCCTATATCAGTCCCTAACTAATACACCTCTCTAGTTCATTAATCTTACACTTCCCAAGTAGCCATACACCATCTCGGTTGCCTCACACTTCCTCCGGCCTCACACCACCAAGGTCGGCCCGCATACACTAGTGACTCACACCATTCCAGCCATTCGTTCCAGCAAACCTCAGCCTACACACCACCTTGGTTGGCCTCTAAACCACATCAACCTTGGATCCATTCATCACGAAAATCCATCAACCCATGAATCCCAGTCACTAGCTCATCG
Source organism: Amorphophallus konjac (assembly GCA_022559845.1). NCBI lineage: Eukaryota > Viridiplantae > Streptophyta > Magnoliopsida > Alismatales > Araceae > Amorphophallus > Amorphophallus konjac. Next base: position 13,809,662 of record CM040125.1, read on the forward strand.
TGGTTAAGCCACCATGATCCCAATCATGGCTCCAACATTATGTCACAAAGGCTTAACAGTTCCCAAATCCCAATTATGACCCCAACAATATGCCACAAAGGCTTACCAATTCCCAAATCCCAGTGAGCAAAACGCCACAAAGGCTTACCAGTTCCTAGATCCTAGTTATGACTCCAGTAATACGCCATCAAGGCACGCTGGTTCCCAGATCAACAGTCAAACTCTAGACTACTTAATAACCAGCAAAAGCCACAGTCACGGCTACAACGGCAACAACACATCCACAACCACCATGCGCACGCAGACCACCCTCCACGTGTCGTCCATATGTCCATGCACATGTGTCGTGTCCTAAAGGCACAACCCAGTTAAAACACAATTCTGCGGCAATTGTCAAAATTCGACTGGCACGCCCAAAAAACACATACACCAACAAGCCAATCTCAACCCCCGACGCCGATTCCCTTTCGCACGTGTGCCAACGGTGTGCGTAAATAGCTTCATAGTGAGGAATCTTGGAGGAAGAAATGGAAACATGAAGGTAGCCTAAACTCGGCCAGGTGGCTGACCCAGCAACACATTAGATGAGTTAGAAATATTGTCTAGGTTTGAGAGGTTTTACCAGGTTTTCAGCCTTTAGCATTCCACGTAACAAGTTGATCTGTATAACTTGTGGGTCAAGCGTTAACCGATCTGATCGGCCTGGTCCACTAAGATTTTAACTCTTAAAACATTGGACAGGACTGACTATGTTCGTCACAAAAGATGTATAGTTATTGTCCTGGGCCACAAAGAAACAATGCTGAAAAGTTTTAAACAAAACCCTGATAAAAGGTAGTGCACGAGTAATGGCAATTTGCTAAGCAACACCAAGAAAATGAGAGTGTCCCTTAGTGCTCTAAGTATGTCCACTAAACCAGGAAATGGACACGATGAATGTTAATTTGGCTAAACACCTAAAAACCACCCTAAACATGTGCTCAGTCCACTTGCCTCCACTTCTATCAAAGGGACAGATCACCTTCTCTCCCCCCACACAATGCCTGCAATCTAGTGGGCAGAGGGAAGGGAGAAAGGAAGAGAGAAGAAGTGAGGAGGAAAAGAAGCATGAGTAGAAAGGGAATGTGTGAGAAATAAAAATTTGTGAGAAGAAAGCTAGAACAAGAAAATCTCACAAATATTTCTTACCACTGAGCACTAGAGCAGCAAAGGGAATGCAAAGAAGGGTTAATGTGAAGGCCAGGAAACAAACTTTCTCATTTACCCTCAAATGTAGTCTGTGTTGCTTCAAGGCACTTCTAGGGTGATTTTGATATAGAGAGAGATAATTACCTGCATCCCATCAAAAGTTATGGATTCCTCGCTATAATATTGACTAACAAACATGAGCTGACATAGATTGTGCATGAGATATTAAACTTGATGCACTTATAAACCACCAGTCCAACTTTCACTTCCCTTCATGCAGCAATGTGTTTTCATGTACATATTCTAACAGCCTATGCTTAGTTTCATCACATGCCAGAATTGCTCGTGTATTTCTGTGTAAAAGAAAACATGGTTTATGATTCTCATAATAATCCACTGACCTAATCTCACCCTAGAGACATTTCATTCTTAGTTTCATCACATGCCAGAATTGCTCGTGTATTTCTGTGTAAAAGAAACATGGTTTATGATTCTCATAATAATCCACTGACCTAATCTCACCCTAGAGACATTTCATGATGAGCAGGTGGAGATCACCGGAAAGTCAGTATTAAACACACAATCATATGACATGACTGCACATTTTTAAGTCAGAAATAGAAAGATCATGAGAGGAAGTTGATTTTGTGCATATGAAACTCTGTGTGCATACTCTCATAAGAGGAAGTTGATTGTGTCCTACTTGCGTTTCAAAACTAAAAGTAGCAGTAAGTTACTGCCCTACTTGTGTTTCAGGAAGAACATGCCAACATCCATTTTCAGACGAGGTCCAATTAACAGTGCAAATGTGCCATTAAAGTCAGTCATACTAGCAAAACACTTCATTTGGCACATGGGTGATTCTCTAAGCAAAATAAAACCATGACTGTGATATGATTTAAAGATTCTATGGCTGCCTCTTTTTTGTTAGGGTGGAAAGATGCCTCCAAACACTACAAATCCCCTACATGTGTCCAAGATCAGAAGTAATTTCCCCAGTATGACAGCGGATCATGTTCATACCCAGGATAGTCCTTTACAAATAGGCACTCCCAATTGACCATGTCCGATGTTTTTTCAAAATCTAGCTCGAAAACCGCCCCTTTCTTCTTCTCTGTCTTCATAGCAAAGAGACACTTGTGCGTCACCAAGAAGTTACCATGCTACAGGTAATTAGGATACTGGGCGAGTGAAATTGGTTCAATAGTCTACTTTTTCTCCGACGTCTCTGCTTTTTCAGCAAGTGAAGAATGTTATAGAAATTGCTCCAAAGACTTATGGGGCCAAGTTAGAATAACCCCAAAAGATGATTGGTACCACTTCAGAGGGAACATTTCTTTCATTTGGAATACAAGGGAGTATGAATTTGGCTATCTATACTCTCCATTTAAATGCAGTTCTACACCTTTTCATAAATATTTGCACGTTCCGGGGGTCCACCCATTTACTTATCTCACTGTTTACAAGTTCCATGTGTTTTTTTTTTTTTTTTTTTTTTGGGGGGGGGGGGGGAGTGGCTAGTACCACTGATGTATAAAATGAAAAAAGTGCATGTACAAGTATAGGCATTCACACCCCAAAAAATCCCAATACAAGAGAAGTTCCATGTGGTTGTTAGTTCCCTATTTTTTGAAATTGCAGGCTCCCAAGCCTACATCAATATCATTACACTGATGACCACAGCAAGAACAAGGCAGGCAAGAGCAAGGTAATAGTCGGAATTTCACATGAACTTACAAAACTAAACCACCTGACTTTTTGCACGGTCATTGACTTATCTCCAGAACACCAAGCAAGCTAGGAGCAATGAAGAACGTTAGTTGGCTAGCATTTATGGTTTCAACAAAGCCCTCCTAGCTAAATGGTAGTGGAAATAGGAGAGGGCAATTGAGCTCTTCAGTAAAGGCTGGTTAGAGCAAAGTACTATCACAATTGTAACAATTGGGCCCAGATGCCCAATCAGCCATCAAAACTCTCCCAACGTGGAGAAATCTTTGCAAGATGTAGGATTCTGTGCACAGGTTCATTTCCTTCTTGCTTGGAGATGCCGCTAAGATCAGGTTTTGGGAAGACACATGGCCCTCTACTCATTCCCTTTCCACCCTCTATCATGACCTCTCACTTTCCAAAGGACTGTCACTCAGTTTCTTCTTTCTAAAAATGGCGAAAGGCAGTCCTGAAATTTGTGTGTTGGAGGCAAAAAGAAAATGACACAAAAAATAAAAATAATAAATGAATAGGCTATTTATAGGGGTAGCCACCTCTTTTTCTATCCCTTTTAAGGGTTTAGGACCGGGTCCACCCCTTTTGGGGGGTTTGCCCCGGGTCCACCCCCAAAAGGAGGGTTTGCCCCAGCTACACCCTCCCTTGACGGGGGTTTCCTTCTTGCTTGGAGATGCCGCTAAGATCAGGTTTTGGGAAGACACGTGGCCCTCTACTCATTCCCTTTCCACCCTCTATCATGACCTCTCACTTTCCAAAGCACTGTCACTCAGTTTCTTCTTTCTAAAAATGGGGAAAGGCAGTCCTGAAATTTGTGTGTTGAAGGCAAAAAGAAAATGACACAAAAAATAAAAATAATAAATGAACAGGCTATTTATAGGGGCAGCCACCTCTTTTTATATCCCTTTTAGGGGTTTAGGACCGAGTCCACCCCTTTTGGGGGGTTTGCCCCGGGTCCACCCCCAAAAGGGGGGTTTGCCCCGGGTCCACTCCCCCTTTCGATGGTTTGCCCCGGGTCCACCCCCTCCCAAGGGGGTCTGCCCCGGTTTCAACTCCCCAAGGGAGTGTTTTGCCCGGGTCCACCCCCAAAAGGGTGGGGTTTGCCCCGGTTCTAACCTCCTAGAGGGGTTATTTCTGGCCTGGGTACACCGTAAACATTAAATTAAAGGGTTTTGGGGCCTGATTAAGGGTTAAACAGGCTGAGGTAAGCCCGAAATAAGTATTATACCCTTGGCAAATCAAGGGTCAGCAAAAAGGGAAGGCTAACAAAGGTGGCATTAGCAACTCAATAGCAGCTGCAGCAACACAAGAGCAGCAGCTCAGTGGTAGCAGCAGCAGTTCAATAGCAGCAGCAGCAGCCCAATGATAGCTTGCTGCAACAACACATCAAATAAAATAGCAGCAGCAGCTAATATAATTAGCAGTGGTGCAGCAGCAGCATCATAGCAATAACAGCAGCTGCAATGGCAACACCAAAACAATTGCTGCACAAGCTGCAACATCAGCATAATGGCAACCAAATCTGCTGCAACATCAGCAAACAAAATTGTTCAACAGCAGCAGCTAAAACAAGTGAACAGTAGTGGCAGCAGCTCAGTAGCAGCTGCAACAACTCGGAAGCAACCGCAGCAAACAAAATCGTAATTCTAGGTCAATCCCTTCAGAGCTGGATGTGCCCGAACCAGCCCCTTGTTCGGAATGCTTTCACAAGCAGTAGAAAGATACCATGTTCGATACTGAATTTAAAATAAAAAAATGGAATTTTTTACGTGGGACTACATCCCAGATGGAGGATTTTGAAAAAGTTATTCTATGTTATTTCGCACCTGCAGTCGCCCAGAAGCTGCAACACTGTCCCATACTAGCATAACAACTCATGCCACCAACAAATGCTTCACTCTCGGACATATATCCATGCCCAACGTGGCTAACAGCACCTCACTTCCTGAATTCGTATTATGTTGGTACTTTTTCCAATGCTATTGAGTATTCTGCTTATTCCGCGATTGCTTTTTCTTATTCATGTGCATGTGTTATCCCTAAATCCCCATCAAACAAAGTAGAAATCCTTAAAAACTGCCCATTCTGAGTAGCTAATCACTAATCAAATAATAGGGAGGAGGTTATGAAATAACGGCCTCTAGCACGTAATCCTCTTTCCGTCTAGCCTTCTAATATAAGTCTTATAATCTTCCATTCTGGTGGAAGTGGTCCAAGTCTTGCCTGAAGGGATTCAAAACTCAAACCGGAAGAATCAGCTGCAGCAACTCGGAAGCAGCTGCAGCAACACAACAGCTTCAGCTCAAAGGCAATGCAGGACAATAGCAGCAGTCCAATGATAGCAACAACTACAAGAATAGCAGTTGCAATGACAGCACCACAACAATTGCTGCAACAGCACATCAAATAAAATAGTAGCAGCAGCAATACAAGAATAGCAGCAACTGCAACACAATAGCAACATCAACAGCTAAGAAGAATAGCCGCAGCAGCAGCCCAATAGCCACAACAGCAGCCCGACAGCTTCCATAGCAGCATCAGACATGCAACAGCAGCAAACAAAAGTGTTTGACAGCAACACCAGCAGTTAAAGCAAATGGACAACAGCAATCACAACCCTTTAATCAAGGGGAAATTAACCCAATTCGAAACAAAAAAAGTCGTAAGAGCCTGCATCCACCCCCTTTTGGGGGGGTTTACCCCTCCTTGGGGGTTTGCCCCGGGTCCACCCTCCCCTTGGGTGGGTTTGCCCCGGGTCCACCCCCAAGGGGGGTTTTTTCCCCGGTTCCAACTCCCCAAGGGAGTATTTTAGCCCCGGATCCACTCCCAAAATCCCAAGTTTTGGCCCGGCTGGGGGGGGTGTAACTGCCAGAGTCCCTCGAGACTCTATAAATACCCCCAGTGGGGTCCATTTGAAGGGGACGAACAGCAAAAAAGAGACACAGAAGAACGCAGACAGAGCGGGAGTGTTTGGTGCTTGTGTTTCTTTTGAATCTCCCAGGGTTTTGTGCTTGTGTGGTGGTGGTGGTTGTGTTGTGAGGGTATGCTACAAACCCCATGTGCATCACAACCCTTTTGTGAATTATGTAATCTAGAAAAAATCTCCCTATGTGGAGAAATCTTTAAAAGTCCGGCGATGTGGTTATGCAAACACCCTGGATATAATCAAGACACTTGTGTAAACCCTAATTGCTTATGAGACAAGGGATCATGCACAATCAAACCCCTAATTGCCTGCGAGCAAAGGGTCATATACCATCAAGACCCTAATCGCCTGAGAGTTAAGGGCCATGTACAATTAAAACTTTGATAGCCTCCGAGCTAAGGGTCCTGTACAACCAAAGCCTTGATTGTCTATGAACATCAGGTCTCCTCCCCCTGTAAACCCTAATTGCTTATGAGCCAAGGGATCATGCACAATCAAAACCCTAATTGCCTGCAAACAAAGGGTCATATACCATCAAGACCCTAATCGCCTGAGAGTTAAGGGCCATGTACAATTAAAACTTTGATAGCCTCCGAGCTAAGGGTCCTATGCAACCAAAGCCTTGATTGTCTATGAACATCAAGTCTCCGCCCCCAGAAAACCCTCGCAAGGGACGCTGCCCCCTTGACCCCCGTGACCTGACAGGGCAAGTCGATCCCCGGCATTGTGCTAATGGACGCGCGAGGCTAGACCCCAACTCATGAGAGCTCGAGAAGGGGAAGCAATCTCTCAAGAGTCTTTGGTTAACGGGTCTTCCCCAACGAGAGACTTATGCCTATTGTCAAGATTATACGAAAAACCCCTGTTCAGTTCAGATGTTACCAAAATATCATTGCTCTGGACAAATTGCATAAATAACCCCAATCACGGGACAATTGCAGAAATACCCGTGAAAAAGAAAAAATGACAGAAATACCACCAAAAGTGAAACATTGCAGAGATACTGATGATGGGTCCGAAATTGAAAATACATACCCAAAAAAAAAGGATTTGATATCTATGAGACGCATTCAACGGCCTGCTCTGATGGTGGAATTTAGGCCACATGTAAATCAAATGACCCGAATATGTAATCAAGATTTCGTGTATTTTATAAGGATGAATCCAAAGAATGAAATATTTAGTTTCTCCTGCAAATGTAATGGATGATCTCCTTGATCAAATCTGTTAGATAAAACGCCCAATATCACAGCTAAGATTGTGGAGGCCGAAAAAATATTTTTTTTCACAGTTAATCAAGGATATTCGGATGAGAAAAGAGGAGGGTTTGTGTTATGTCGACAGCCAACAGTAAAATTTTGTCACATCTCCAACATGAATTCGGATCCAATTACATTATGTGCTAATGCTAGGGCGTTCCCCGTAAGCGACGCGTTACATCGGAACCCGGATGGAATGACAAGTGAGCAAGGGCTGGCTAGGGCGTTCCCCGTAAGCGACGCGTTACATCGGAACCCGGATGGAATGACAAGTGAGCAAGGGCTAGCTACGGCGTTCCCCGTAAGCGAAGCGCCGCAATGGCGCCCGATTGCGGTGTCAAATAGGCAAGGGTTCTCGTGTGGGGTTGGACGCACACGGGTAAAGAAGCAAGTCCAAAAACATAGGATCCGTCTAGCTACTTGGAATGTAGGAACTTTAACAGGTAAGGGTTTAGAATTAGTTAAGTTAATGAAGGACAGGAGGGTTAACATAACTTGCCTACAAGAAACTAGGTGGAAAAGACATAAAGCTAAAGACATTGATGGATATAAAATTTGGTATACGGGTAATAATAACTCTAGAAATGGTGCTGCTATAATAATAGATAATAACTTAAAAGGCAGAGTTGTGGAAGTAAATAGATTGGGGGATAGACTAATGTTAATTAAACTTATCTTAGGTGAGGATATTTTGAATATAATTAGTGCATATGCACCTCAAGTAGGATTAGAAGAGAGCATTAAAAAGTAATTTTGGGAGGCTATTGATAGTTTGATCCAAAATATCCCTAGTGAAGAGAGAATCTTTATTGGAGGGGATCTTAATGGTCATGTGGGTATAGATAATAGAGGCTATGAGAGGATTCATGGAGGGTTTGGTTTTGACAATAGAAATAATATGGGTAACACTATTCTTGATTTTGCTGTGGCCTATGATCTAGCAATTACTAATACCTTCTTTAAGAAGAGGGACGAACACTTAATAACATACAAGAGTGGAACACATATAAGTCAAATTGACTATTTTCTCATTAGGAAGGTCGATAGAGTCTTATGTAAAGATTGTAAAGTTATTCCTGGTGAGAGTCTAGCCAAGGATGGCAAACTCGGTTTCGGTCTCGGTTTCGCCCGGGTCCGAAACCGAGTTGACTCGGTTTCGGTTTCGGTTTCGGCCGAAACCGGCCGAAACCCATATAAAAGGTCAAAAAAATTAAATTAATTCTAAAAAATATGATAAAAAATCATAAAAAATATTAATAATCACTTAAAATCACAAAAATCATTACACATGCATTTGACTGAATAAGTTAGTGCAATAACTTTGAAGTAGACAACTACAAAAATTGAACTTCAAACATTGAACATGTGATAGTTAAAGTAATATTCCATTGTACATTAATACAAGCAGTACAAAATTAGACAAAATAGATAAAATAATTGTTACAAAAATTCATTGATTCTTACCTAATATGGATAATAATTATTAGAAGAACCTTCTCCCTCATCGTCTGGCCCTTGATGTTGATACCCATAACCATGTTGCATGTATGGTCTATATTCACTATAACCAAACAATGAGGTAGCCAAGTCCTGCATCCTCTTTGGATCCCTCTTGGAGTGTTTGGTTGGCTTGAGCCGAATCCAGTATCAGCATAAGAATCTTGAGGAAGAGAAGAGGAACTGGCCGGATGGAAGTTGAATGATGGTTCATAACCCCACGACCGATAAATCGCTGCCTCCTGTTGGCCACCTCCATAACCTGATGGATGCCCATATTGACTCTGTGACTCATGTCCTCCCTCACCCTGACTGTATCCTCTGCCTGTGTCTGCGTGGAAGGAGGAAGGACCACCAGCATCCCCACCGCCAGTAGTAGCACCTGTAGCACCTGGCACATACGAAAATATATAATTTATCTCCTACCAAAACCTTTTCTGATTCGAACTGATAATAAGAATTTAAGTTACTTTCCAAAATAAAAAATCAAAGGATCACGAAACCTGCAGTCTCCAGTCGCCTTTTGGCCTTTGGGGATGCTTTTTCCTGTGCCGGTGTGCTTTCTTCTTGCACCCTTGACATGAATCCTGTTCCCCTTGGCGTGTGCCTCAAATAAATCTGCTTTAACTGTTCAATTGCCGGGTCCTCTCGAGCAGCAATATTTGTTCTCTCAGTTTGCCCATGCACTGATGTACTTCTTCTTAAGGATGTAGGTGCCTTGCCCATTCTAGGAGTGACTGGCCTGCTATCTGAGTCGGAGTGTCTAGCTGGCTGAAAATCATGTTGCTCCTCAGTGTCCTCAACAACCCTAGACATGTGGGCATGAGTATCTCTGGCCCTCTTTGATTTTCTTCTTAATTCGGGATCCCTTTGCTCATCTTCATCTAGTATGCCCTCTGCCCATCTTCTATCATCATCATCAAAAACGGGCTCATCAACCTGCTCTCGTGTCTCCACCCAAGACTGCAACGGATTCTCATCATCAAATAAGGCATCCACATCAATTTCTGCGGCGGCATCCCCGGCGGCGCGTTTGTCTCGCAGCTGTTGTCTCAACCTCATATTCTTTATTCTCAACCTCATATTGTAGTGGCAGTACACTAATTTCTCTAACCGTTCAGCCTTTAGCCGATTGCGAACCTTTGAGTGTATAAGGCTAAACGTGCTCCAATTTCTTTCACATTGACTTGCTGATGTTGTTTGACTGAGCACCCTAATTGCAATGAAAGCCAATGCATTGTTACCCATATCTCGGTTGTTAACCATTATCCACCAGTCAGCTGTTCCACCAACCATAAAAAAATACATTTTAGTTGTAAAAATATATATTCATCAGGTTAAGAAATCCAAAAAATAAAATATACCTGGGCTCACTCTTCCCACAGCGTATTGCAATTGGGAGTCAGCATATGTCTCAGTCCTCATTCTGTAATGGTTCATCTACAAACATAAAGTAATAGATTAACATAACTACTTAAATAAATTCTATACATGTTATTGACAGTATCAAATAAAGGCGAACCTCTACTTCGGCCTCCAGTCTCTTTTCTGGATTCCTCGATAAACGACCAATGACTTTTAAAGTCCCTTGAAGCACCTCGCCATCAACATGTGCATCGGCACCGTACATAAATCGAGGGTTGAAGAAATAACCTGCATTTGTGTATAATTAACTAAATAAAATTTATAAAATAACATAAAGGCATTACCTCAATTTCAGTACAATTAATCACTCACCAGCTGCATGCAAGTCATGGTGTAATGTGTTGTCCCATCTCTGGTCAATAATTTTCCACCATTTTGCATAATGTTTGGGAAGGGAATGCTGCAACTCCAATTTGGCACGGTCCATGGCCTCGTATAGATAGCCCATATCATTCTTCTCATCGCCATCCACCATTCTTAGGACCTTCACGAGAGGTGTGACTACTTTCAAGTACCGTGACACCCTGTCCCAGAATTTGTTGTCGTCCACGACGTGGCAGACATCCAGATAATCCATCTGTGTATCAACATTGCCCTTGTCGATGTATTCCCGCAGGGCATTGTGGTACATGAAAGCTTTCAGCTCATTCTTGTACCTGTGCAGATAAATGAAAATTGAAGCTGCATCAACTGCTACATATCAGTAAGGATAAAGTATCAAGAATTGAGATCAATCTTATACCTGTGCAAAGACTCCAAAGAAATAAAATTGGAAGCAAATCTGGTTGGGCCTGCACGGATGATATCTCGCCCTCCACTGGCATGCGCCCTGAACATATTTAGTATCCTAGGATGGCCATAGATATACTGTGTGACTTTTTGTGCCTTGTCAATTGTCTTCTTCACATGCTTTTCCTTCCCTATGTCTTCAAGCATCAGATCAAGACAATGTGCTGCACATGGGAGCCAATATAAATGACTGCGCTTTTGCATCAATTTCTTTCCTGCAGCCTTGTAACTGGCTTCATTATCAGTCACCACCTGCACAACATTCTCCTCTCCAATTTGTTCTACCATGCCATCCATCAAATGAAACAAATAATTTGCATTCTTTTCATAATCTGATGCATCAACTGATTTCACAAACACTGTACCGCTGATGCAATACACCAAAAAGTTTATCATGGACTTTTTCGTGGTACCAGTCCAACCATCACACATGATGGTGCATCCTCTCTCCACCCATATATGCTTGAAGCTTTCAACCCAATCATGGAGCTCCTCAACCTCTCCCTCAAGGCCACGCCCGTATATGTCTCGACGTGAGGGGGCTTGCAAGCCAGGGCCAGCATCTGCTATGGCATCTATCATAGGTTGGAAATATTCACTTGAAGCTGCATGTGCAGGGACACCTGAATGAAAAAACCATTTGCAAATAGATTTAAATGCATGCCCTGCAACTTCTGCTGATTTTTTGACCCCTCTCATTGCTTGCTTGATTTTAGGTTGTGTAGCTTGGGGCCTTCTGTGCAGATAGCTGTCCATGGGACCTGTTCCCTGCGTATGTGGGGCAGCACCAACGTCAGGACGTCGTGCAGCTGTACTCTCATAAGTCCCTGATCCCATGGCTCCCTTCCCTTTCCTTCGAGCGGCTTGTTCACGCTCCCTTGCTTCAGTCAGCTCTGGATCAGAATCCTCAGTGCCTTCCTCATCATCATCCCTTCTAACCCTTCTGCCAGAAATCTCCTCAGCAATTTCAGCCTCATCCTCAGCCCTTTGTTGCACCCTCTCCCTTTTCCCCAGAAGGCATTGGCGCATCTCTTCTCGCACCTCTCGGGGACAGTTGTCACATTGTCTGACCTCTCCTCTTACCCCTGCCAAATGTTGTTTTCCTCTGGTAATTCCGCCATACATTTCCTTACCACAGTAATTGCATTTCACCTTTCTTCTCTTAGCATCTATTAAAGACACGTGGGCCCACCCCGGATCCTCCTGCCCTTGCTGCTCCTGTGTTTGCTGACGTCTAGGCATGATGCTGCATTAAGACAGTGACACACAAAAAGGTATAAGTACAATTAAAAACTTAACCCTTAATTAGCAAGTAACCCTTAATCACCCTTGCAAAAAATCAATTACCAGTATGATCCCACCCCAAAATCTTCAATGTAGTTTAATTGAGCTTCAATTTAGCCTAAGCAAACTGACTTAGACAAAAGCCCCAAATTTTATATACTAATTAACCGTTAATTATCATTTACCCCTTAATCACCTTTTGAAAAAATCAATTGGCAGCATGATCCCACCCCAAAATCTTCAATGAAGCTTAATTAACCTTAAATTGTGGCTAAAAAACTCGAATTAGACAAAAGCCCCAATTTCTATGACCTAATTAGGGCTTAATTAGCAATTAACTATTAATCACCCTTGGGAAAAACTAATTACCCGCATGATCCAACCCCAAAATCCTCAATGAACCTTAATTTAACTTCAATTGAGCCTAAGCAAACCAATTTAGACAAAAGCCCCAATTTTTAAAATCTGATTAGGGTTTAATTAGCAAATAACCCTTAAGCCCTTAATCACCCTTGGAATAAACTTAATAAGCAAGACTTGCTTACCCCAAATTTTTAACCCAACCAAAAGAACACAACAAAATAATCAAACAAAACCCAATGAAATTAACCTCAAACAAAATAATCAAACCCTTGAAGTTGAAGTTGTGTTGGCGCAAGAAGGCTCCCTCAGACCGACTCGGACGGCCTTTCACCCTTGGTCGGACAGCTGCCGGCAGGCAGCAGCCGCAGCAGCCAGCAGGAGCAGCCGCAGGCAGCAGCCGCAGCACAGCAGCAGCAGGCCGCCAGCAGCAGCAGCAGCAGGCAGCGGCAGCAGCGGCAGCAGCACAGGCGCGGCAGCGGCAGCAGCGGCAGCGGCAGCAGCGGCAGCGGCAGCGGCAGCGGCAGCGGCAGCAGCGGCAGCGGCAGCGGCGGCGGCAGCGGCAGCGGCAGACACCAGGGGGGGAAGGTTTCGGCCGAAACTTGTGGGTTATGGGGTTTCGGGGGCCAACATTGGCCATAAAGTCACTAGTTTCGGCCGAAACCAAACGGTTTCGGGCCGAAACCGTTTGGTTTCGGGCGAAACTCGTATCGGTTTCGCCCGAAACCGATACCCCCTTTAGTTTCGGATTGCTACAGTGTTTAATGTGTGTTTCGGATCGGTTATGGCCGAAACCGATACGTTTCGGCCGAAACGTATCGGTTTCGGCCGAAACTGCCATCTATGAGTCTAGCCCCTCAACATAGGTTGTTAGTAATGGATGTCACTATCCCTAAATTCAAAAGAAAGATCATTATAAATAATTATCCCAAGATTAAATGGTGGAATTTAAAAGGTAAAAGTTTAGAAACATTTAAAAATCATCTATTAAAGGAAAATATTTAGAATTTAGAACAAGAAACTAATGTAATGTGGAATAATGTTACAAATTGTATAACGAGGGTTGCAAAACAACTCTTAGGCGAATCTAAAGGTAAAAAGAATTTAGACAAAGAGACTTGGTGGTGGAGTGAGGAAATCCAAAATACCATTAGAGTAAAAAAGGAATGCTTTAAGTTTGGCAAACTAACAAAAATGACCAAACCCTAGAAGCCTATAAAATCGCTAAAAAGAGAGCTAAGAAAATAGTTAGCGAAGCTAAATCAAAGGCATTTGAAGATTTATATAATAAATTAGGAACTCGAGAGGGTGAAAATGACATATTTAAACTTGCTAAATTAAGAGAAAGGAAAACTAGAGATTTAGATCATGTTCGGTGCATTAAAGGTGAAGATCAAAGGGTTTTAACTAAGGATCTTGAGATTAAAGGGAGGTGGCATAGCTATTTTCAGAAGTTACTTAATGGAGATTCCGTCAAGGATTTATCTCTAGAAGGTACCCAAGAGTCACAATTGATAAATATCAATATTTCAGGCGTATTAAGATGTCAGAAGTGGAGGATGCTTTAAGGAAAATGAAAGTGGGCAAGGCCTTAGGATTAGATGGCTTACCTATTGAAGTATGGAAAGGCCTAGGAGATATTGGTATTCAGTGGCTAACTAAATTTTTTAATAAAATTTTAAAGGAACGGAGAATGCCAGAAGTTTGGAGAAAAAGTGTTGTAGTTCCTTTCTATAAAAACAAAGGAGATATTCAAAGTTGTAATAATTATCGTGGAATTAAGCTTATGAGTCATACTATGAAACTTTGGGAAAGAGTAATTGAAAAACGCCTCCGATGTATGACTACTGTATCGGAAAATCAGTTTGGTTTTATGCCAAATAGATCTACTACAGAAGCTATTTTCTTACTACGGCAGCTAATGGAGAAGTATAGAGAGATGAGAAAAGATTTGTATATAGTTTTTCTTGATTTAGAGAAGGCGTACGATCGAGTACCGAGAGAATTGATTTGGTGGACACTAAGAAAGAAAGGAATCTCTCAAGGATATGTTGATTTGATTAAAGATATGTACGACGGCGCTATTACTAGTGTTCGAACTATTGCTGGGGAGACTAGTGAATTTCCCGTTTCTATAGGTTTGCATCAAGGTTCTGCACTAAGTCCGTATCTCTTTGCCTTAGTTATGGATGAAGTAACTAAACAATTGCATGAGGATATCCCTTGGTGTATGCTATTTGCAGACGATATTGTTTTAATTGATGAGAGTATTGATGCTCTAAATGCTAAGTTAGAGCGTTGGAGACTTGCCTTGGAGTCTAAAGGTTTTAAAATTAGTAGGAGTAAGTCAGAGTTTATGCACTGTAATTTTAGTAATGGGAGAGTGGTTCAGGAAGACATGGTTCTAATTGATGGACATAACATTCCGAAGAGTAGTAGCTTTCGATATTTAGGGTCTATCATACAAGAGAATGGGGAGATTTATGATGACGTTACGCATAGGATTAAGGCAGGTTGGTTAAGATGGAGAAGTGCATCAGGTGTCCTTTGTGATCGTCGTATGCCTGTGAAACTCAAAGGGAGGTTTTATAGAACGGCTGTGAGACCTGTTTTGTTATATGGTACCGAGTGTTGGGCTGTACGAAAGGAACACATCCACAAAATGTGTGTAGCAGAGATGAGGATGTTGAGATGGATGTGTGGCAAGACTAAGAAAGACAAGATTAGGAATGAGCGCATCCGTAAGGACTTAGGGATAGCTCCAATTGATAGCAAAATGAGAGAAAATAGACTCAGGTGGTTTGGACATGTGTTTCGTCGCCCTAACTCAGCGCCAGTTAAAAGATGTGACCAAATCTTAGTGGATGCTAGTAAAAGAGCTCAAGGAAGACCTAAAATGAGATGGTGCGATGTTATTAGGAAGGACATTAGTTCCTTGAGTTTAAATATGAATATTGCACTTGATAGAAATCTTTGGCGGAACAGGATTCATGTAGCCGACCCCAATTAATTGGGATAAGGCTCTGATGATGATGATGATGATGATGATGAATCAAGGATATTCGGACTTTACGCCGATGTAAATAAACATCGACTATGGACGATAGGGAAATGTCCCGTACCCGAACCCTAATCGTCTGATAAACCTAAATTCATGAAAATAATAATACACCTACTACCTAAATAACCACGAATCTGCATTTTCTTCTTCAAAGGATAAGTATTTATTTATTTACTTATTTATTCATTTATTTATTTCCGTGAGTGTTTATTGGGCTTCAGGTGGGATTTCACTGAAGCTGAGTCTACAGAGTTTGCTATTTCCTGGATAGAATCATCCTGGATTACAGCAATCAGAATTCTAAGTTCTGGAGACACAGGAAAGAAGGAACCTTTTCTGTCAGATCTACTGTCAGCTTACTCTAAGAGGGAGGATGCAGAGTTAACAGGAACAATCTGGCATAAAGAAGGTGAAGATTTTTGCTTGGAAATTGGTCCACAGGAGAATCCCCACTGTAAATGAACTAGCCAAGTTCATCCCCACCATAAAAGCCCAAACTATAACCAAAAACCTCAGCATTGAGCTAGGCATTTAGTTGAGGGGATCCTCCACGTATATAGAAAGAAGGCACCCACTGATTATCTGATGTGGGAATACACCTCAAACAGCCCTCCAGCGCCAAACCCAAAGGCTCACGGAATAAGTGACACCATTGAATCGGTAGTGAAGACTATCATCCGAAATGGAGAGTCCAGCAGGTAAGCCCTGCTGTGATACCATGTATTACCAATGTGGCACTAAACCTCAATGCGGTTAAGGATCCTTTCCCCTTTTGTGCGGTCTTGAAAGAGTTTAATGATCATCTGTTTGCAAGTTGTGGTATCATTAGCATTCTTTGGATTACTCACACTACAGCCCTTGGTATTCTTTGGTGGAAGCCTACGCATGTACTGGACCTTCTTCAAGCCTGGGTAAGAAGATGCCCTAAAAGAAGCAGCAATAATCTTTGGATCACCATTCCCTTCGCCATGCTTTGGGCTATTTCGGCAGAAGGAAATAGAAGCATTTTCAGGCAGAAGTGACACAGCCCCCATCATATTCACGATTGATTCTCCTTCCATGGAGTGTCCCGGATGGACTGCTAAGACTTGTTGATGAAGATGAAACAATGGAATGGAAGGTTTTGGGTTCCTTCCCTCCTCTCAGACCTCTCATCTGTTTTCTCTTCATTCTCATTTTTATATTCTCGTATATATCACCTTGATAGCTTCCTGGGGTTTGTACCTCCCTTGAGGAGCGCTTTCTCTCTGTATTCCGTTTAACTTCAATTTTCATGCAATGAAACGCGCCTTATGCGACCATTACACACGCCAAAGAAAACCACTATTCATTGACGATCCATCCGAATTACAAAGAAACTTAAGTTAATTAACCAGCTGCAAAATTTTCAGGTTTGTATTCCTTCATTCTTTGATCACAGAGGGGGCATAGAGACACCAAGCACCCAGCACTATCTCACAAATTCCAACGTCACCTCAAGTTCCGAGCGATACAAAACTTCTCTCCTGTCTGCATATCTGGTAATATGCCATTCCAGTCATTATCAGAAACTATTCAGTAATTAACAGCAATGTCAATTAATTGAGGATTATGAACCTGAATGCATGGTTCTTATTGAAGTAACATAACTTTAGTACAAAATATGCAGACCTTAGAAGGCGTGGGCGAAAAACCAGCATCAGTCTCTGCAACCACAAAATTCAGAACTAGTAAAGGCAGAAAAATTCATATCATATTTGTAAACTGGTCTTTCTAAAACAGGAAGGTATACACCACTTAACAGGGGCAGCAGGAGGTGTAACACACCTACAAAGCATTTAACTCTCAAGGAACATCTCTTCAAGATTTGGGCTTTATCACCCTTTCTCAATTTAGGCTCCATAAAATATAACCTTCTCTGCACAAGAAAAACAGCACTGTTAAAGCACTAAGAAACATCGACATCATAACAAGATGCACTTAGAATCATCATATCATCATGAACACCGCACAAGAAAATGCAGAGGATTGTATGTTGGGCACTAAATGCTCAGTTTGCAGTGGATCAGGCCAGTCAGCCTCCACAGAGCTTGAACCAAGAGTTAGTGATTGTCAGTAGTCCAACAAGCTACAGTGTATACAGCCACAAGCCCAGAGCAACAAAGACCTCATGTTAACAGTTCGCCAGGAAAGTCAGCTGTCAGAACAAAAGGAATCAATGCTGTTGGTGCCATGGTCATCAGTCTCATTTCCAGACATTCACAACTCAAGGTACACAAAACATTGCTGGACCATTCAGATCCCATTATAAACCCATAGTGATATTTCTGCATACAAAAGTACTGTGTATGTTTTTAGCCTCCAGATCAAAGAGAATGTTTATATTTCACTAGGGTGAGAACAGAAAGAGTCTCGTGAGTATTGTATTATAATGAGTGAACAAGGGACTGCAACACAGAAGCTCTTTCATGGAGATTCGTCGTGTACAGGCAGTACCCTTAAACCTCCCTCCCGCGAAGTGCCTTCAAGCACAACCAGCCATCTTTCATAGATCTTTCTTGAAATTGCATTGTACCTGCAGAAGCATTATCTCAGAGTCAAAGGCCTCTACTTCACCCAGGTCCAATCATTCAGTCAGGTACGTCAACAGTGGCCATTGATTAAGGTGCCACCAATCACATGACTGGCAAGCCTTTACATTTTTTTCTTCAATTCATTGACCACACAGCAAGATAAAGAGACCATTGCTGCCACCCCCTGATCCACTGTGGACGGAATGGGAACTACAAACCTAAATCATTGACCTTTTCTTCAGACCCTCAAACCACAAGTTGCTCAGTTACCCATCAGGTCATTTCGCCAATCAGTCTTGAAGACAAAGTCAGAACTGGTTGCGAAGCAGCACCGTCCAGTTTTGAGCCTGCATGAAGCATACTATTGTGGTTTAGTCCCATATCAGATATCCATGTAAGTCTCACCTCTATATATGTAGAAGATTCCTTCAATGCCTAGCTTTTGGGTTGAGTTCAGGACTCTAATATGGAAGTAGTGTGCGTTTACCCATTGGAGCTAGATGTGGACAATTGGCCGTACCCTTGTGCATTCCAATCCGGTTGGTTCAGCGCAGGAGAGTGTTATGGTTTAGTACCATATCGGATATCCATGGGAGTCTTACCTCGATATAAGTAGAGGATTCTCTCAACTCAATGGCTAAATTTCCGGTCAGGGCCTCCAACACTCAACCCAAAACCTAGACATTGAGTTGAGAAAATCCTCTACATATTTGAGGTGACATTCCCATGGGTATCCGATGTGGAACCAAATCGCAACATATGCATTGCAGCAACACACCTTTTGAACCCAGAAGCAAACCTCTCTAGCCAGTCACCAATAATGATTTGATTAATGGACATTGGAGATTCAATAATGGACCTCTTACTTAGGACACATCATGTTTCGTTGTACCAGTGGGATTCACCCCAACTGGGACATATCGCATCATACCAGGGTCGGACCGAACCCTAGTATGCTACACCTTGGTCAGCTTGTTGTAACGGGCTTTTGACTCGAAGAAGATCGTAGAGAATAGCACCATCTTGCGCACAGATCGGACGCTATTGCCAAAACCACAGGCGTAATAGGCCGACTCGAGCCTATCCAGCCCAAGACTACCTGATACATATGAAATGCTTAAAACACCTTACTCTGCCTCACTGAGAACAATTCATAAAATCTAGTTCTTTTGGCAAATTTTCATTGCCGAACTTTGGATCAAGATTCGAGGAGTGGTTTGCAGCGGATTTGGAAGTTGATTAGAAGGTATTTTGGAGTGTTCTTCCTCCTTCGAAGGTACCACTAAAGTAGATCCTACGTGTTGATTATTTTCCACTTTTCATGCTCTAATTGTTATAAAATGCATGCAATACTTGCTGCAAATGATTGTTTTCTGATGGATCCTACAAGGGTTTCTTCAAGATTCAAAGAATTCCCAAACTATATAATATTTTCAAAAAAATAAATATTTTGAAAATTAATAGTTATGACACCCACATGATGTTGGGCATGGTTCTTGGGGTTCCATGGTAAGGTTGCATAAAAAAATCAAAATAAACAATTAAATAGTCATAAATTTTAATCATCATCATCATCATCAGAGCCTTATCCCAAATATTCGGGGTCGGCTACATGAATCCTGTTTCGCCAAAGATTTCTATCAAGTGCTATATTCATATTTAAACCCAAGAAGCTAATGCCCTTCCTAATAACATCGCACCATCTCATTTTAGGCCTTCCCCGAGCTCTTTTACTAGCATCCACTAAGATTCGGTCACATCTTTTAACCGGCGCTGAGTTAGGGCGACGAAGCACATGATCAAACCACCTGAGTCTATTTTCTCTCATTTTACTATCAATTGGGTCTATCCCTACGTCCTTAGGGATGCGCTCATTCCTAATCTTGTCTTTCTTAGTCTTGCCACACATCCATCTCAACATCCTCATCGCTGCTACACACATTTTGTGAATGTGATCCTTTCGTACTGCCCAACACTCGGTACCATATAACAAAGCAGGTCTCACAGCCGTTCTATAAAACCTCCCTTTGAGTTTCACAGGCATAAAATTTAATAAATATTTTTAAAAAGTGGGGGGGAAAGTCTGAAAATGTATATCATTAAGTTGGAAAAAGTTTGTCATTCAGTTATTGATCCTATGGACATAAAGTAGGGATGATTTAGACTTTTAGTAACTTATGTGGTTTATGTTAACCAAAATTATGTATTAATTAATTACACCATTGTGATCTTCGTATATTTTAGTATAAAACTAATCATGCAACAATAAATGATGCCTCTTGCATGCATTTATAAATGATGCATGAGCTCATATGCTTAATATACAAGTGATGCAATAATGGTTAGTATCGTCTCTCATGCAGCATGCTTGAATTTAATGTGTGATAGTTGTTTGTTCGTTTAATTTTAGATGCCACCCAGAGGTTAGACCAACAACATTGGATGGTAGTATGGTGTGGGTGGCAACAAACATAACTTTAGGTGCGACTATTGTGACCGTGTGGGAGCGAGAGGTGGAGTCTCCCTTTTGAAGAAACATCTTGCCAGTGACAAAGCAGCCAGGCACAATGAAGTGCATAGGTGCAAGAGTGTCCCTTGAGAGCTGCAGTTATCGATGGCACGTGGAGGGGGGGGGAGGGGGGACCTAAGGAGCAGTTCCCTGACAATGATGATGGTGCATAGTTAGTGCATGATGACATCATTCTAGATGCAAGAACTCAATAGGCAATGGCTTAGAGTAGACCTGAAGCATGGGATAGGAATCAACTGAGAGCTCAAGGGGCTAAGTTTCAAGCCTCAGAGTATATAGAAGAATGAGACTAAAGAGCCACTAGGAGTGGGGATTTTCGTGCAGGTGGTTCTTCCTGGAAGAATCTTCAACATGCACGGAGCATCAAAAGTTTTATCAATACTACACCTAATTGTGAAACCAAGTACATGAGAAGAAAGCAGCTATCTCAGTTGAGGATGTGACCCCAATGTGTTTCGAAAGGAGCATGAGAAACAAACGAAAATTAAAGATGCATACAAAGGGAAGGCCCTAAATATATCAATGGAAGAACCACTCCAAGTTTTGGCACCTTCAATGCAGACAAAAGTCCATATTGCAAGTCAATGATCCAAGAAGTACAGGCACAAGGGTTGCATGTGATACCCCCGAATGCAAAGGAGTTGGCTGGTAAATACCTTGATAGGTGGTTGAGCTCAAAAAAGTTACATGTGCTGATTGTCACAGATACTGGCTCTACATACAAGAAAACAGGGGGAGAGTTCATGAAGAAACAGGTATGTCTGTTTTGGAGTCCTTGTATAGCCCACCATGTTGCTTTGATGTTGAAAAGCTTGGCCAACTTAGTTTTGTTTGAAATCATTGTTCGAGAGGGTCAAAAGATCACATGGTTATATCTATAATCACTATATTCTCTTGAGGACGGTGAGAGGCTTCGCCAGAGGTGAGCTGCTGAGACCAGCCATCACCCACTTTGCAACCAACTTCACTGCATTGAGTAACACATTCAAGCACCAAAGGGGTGTCAAGCAAATGTTTAGAAGTGACAAATGTCCATATTCCACTTTTCCTGAGTCACGGGAAGGGAAGAGGTTGAGCAATTGGTAAACAACCCTGTTCAAATTATTAAGCTTCCTCTACATCAGGTTCTAAGGATTGTTGGCAAGGACTGACAATCAACCTTAGAAGTTGGTATATGCATTGATCAATACTACCAAGAGGAAAATTAAATAAGTTTTGAAAGGAATGCAGTATCTTTTTTGAAATTATTAAGGGTAGGTTGGAGCAATAGATGAGTAGAGATTTGCAGATGGCAAGTGAAACCTACTTCTATCTAACATTGGTTTCCACTTTGCGTAGGTTGTCATCATTTGGCTTTGATAAGTTTAACATTATGGTACAACATAGTATCTTCATCCAGATTTTTACAAGCATATTCGGATGATTTAATAGCTTCAGTTACTACTGTTGCTGATAGATTGAGAAGTCCTGTTGAAGTGATCGAGGCAATGAATAAGGCAAGAAGCAAAAGAAGTTTGTTACATAACGCTATTATTTCTGATGGCTAAACTATCATGATGCCTTACAAAGACAGGTTAAACATTTTTGAGAGACGGTTGGATCATTTGCTAGGCTATCAAGTACTATGACGTGGGAGAGGTTAGAGGGAGACAAGGTTTAATTTTAAAAGAGAAGAATTATAAGCAAATTTCTATTGGTGACCATTTTTGTTGTGCCTCCATTTTTAAGCTAAAGTGGTGGCTTAACTATGGGAGTGACAGCACACCCAAATTGAGGGACATTGCCATCAAAGTGTCGCCCCAAACATCATCTTCCAATGGTTGTGAGAGGAATTGGAGCACCTTTGCCCTCATCTACACAAAGACCAAAAACAGATTGAGCCACATTCGGTTAGACCACCTCGTCTACATCCACTAACTAAAATACAAGGTTGAGGGCCCGACACATTCAGATGGATGCCAAGAAGGGGAAGGGCTCATTTAATCATACTGACCTAGCTTACCTACAAGATGATGAAGATCCCATTGTTTCATGGGTAGCAAGATCAACAATAGAACGAGGTCAGCTTGAGCTTAATGAGAGAGATCATCCACCCTGACCCAACACATTCTTATCCATATTTGCAGTAGGATGGTAGCTTAGCACCAGAGAGAATGACAGCTTAGTGCCAGAGAGGTTGAGGATACAGGAGACCATGTTGATGATGAGCAGGAATCATATGCCGAACCATGACATCAATCTAGATGCAGACATCATTTTAGAGAATAGTGACACACGTGGAGGTGGCAGTGTATATGATAAAGATGCTGAGTTGGAGAGATTGATGAAGGGTCCACTTCTTGCACATACCATTCATCCATAAGCTCCCACACACTCTCAATCTGCAACTCCATGATCTTCAGTTGAGCCTACCAGGGGCCACACTTCATCTTAGACTCTTAGACTCCTGGGGCCATGGTTCACCCCAGACTCTGCAACCTGGTAGGAGCCGCATTCAGAAGAAAGGTGAGAAGGAGTGCAAAAACGGATATTTTCATTCGTCTCCAAAGCAAGGAAAGGCAAAAAATCTAACAGTTTACCCCTTAGACAGAGACACCATACATTGATCCATTTGAACCAGCAATCTTTGAGACATTAAATCCTGATGTAGATGATGACACTTGATCTTTCAAACTATTGCCTAGGAGTCCTAATTTTGGGGATGATTCAGCTGGCACTGGTAGCACTCGAGACGGTAATGGTGGTGACACCTGATCTTTCAGACAGTCTACTGACCGGAAGTCCTGGTTCTAAAGATGATTCAACTGACACGGGTAGCACTTGAGACAATAATGGAGGGGTGGTGGTGGTGGGATGATTCAGATTTGAGCTAGTAGACTTGGAGACATTAGATCTAAATGCAGATGATAATCACACACTTGATCCTTCACATGGTCTATCGCCCGAGTCATGACTCTGGAGATAAGTCAGCTAACTCAGGATAGTAATGGTGGTGGTGGTGACTAACTCCCGATACTACATACATGGCATTCAAAAGTGGCTCCATACAAATAGCGAATAGGACCATACTTCTACGAGAGGAAGAAAAAACAAGGTGATTTAGAGGCTGACAACAATAGTTATTGAGCAGGGTAAAATCAATTAGGCCCACATGCAGCTCGGTAACGCCAGGCCAAAGTCGGCCCAAGACTGCACGATGCAAAGCAGACCACCCGACGGCTGGCGGCCACGTCAAGAGTCCGAATGAAGATGGACAAAAGATTCGCCAACCCATAAGGGGCATCGACCCGGGCATCTCGGGCGCCAGACGACTCTCCGGCGATTGAACGTTACTTCCGCTATCGTCGGCCTCTACTCCAGTATGGGAGAGTATGCGCCTAGGGTGCCATCAGACTGGCCTGAAGACCGCACGGCCCAGATAACGGGAAACTCCCCATGATTGCGGGCAGACATTATCCCACGACTCATGCCCTTTCCTGTTAAGGGATGCACCACCACCGCCACGACAACCGATATAAATAGACCTCCAATCAGATGACACAAGGACATGCAGGCAAGGGTCGGCAGCTGAAAGCAAGCCAAGTCAACGGTAAGCCTGCTCGCCATCAGGCAAGGGTCGGCAGCCAAGTCAGCGGTAAGCCTGCTCGCCATCAGGCAAGAGCACGAGAAAACACTCTGGGACTCTGTATCCCGTTTCCGGGAAAAGGCCCTCCGCATCCGTCGCCTCAACGTTAGCATTGGCACCACCGCCCTGACGAAAGGGACCCTGGACTCCATCCTCCGACACTCGCTCGAGGTGGAGTGTCCAACGACCTTGACGGACCTCCTCGCCCGGGCTTAAAATAAAAGCACGTCAGTTGTGAGGAGAACACTGCAGCACTAGGCCGCACGGCAGGAACTGGTCAACCCGACTGGAAGAGACCCGTCGATTCCCCGCAGGAGGGGCGGAGCAAGCAAGAGCGACGTGACCGAGAACGTCGTGACCGCCGAGAGACCAGAGAGAGGGGCCAATATCGACGTTACACACCCCTGATGGCTCCATCCAAGCAAATCCTCATGGATATCTGGAGGGAGCCCTACCTCCGATGGCCTCTGAAGATGAAATCCGACCCAAGGACTAGGAGCAAAAGGAGGTACTGCCGCTTCCACCGTGACCTTGGGCATGACACAACTGACTGCATCCAGCTCAAGGGTTTTAAATCGTGGACCTCATTCGGCGAAGACTCCTAGATAAGTTCGATGCCAAGACCGCAGAGAAGTGACAACAAGTGCGGACCCCTCCAACCATCGACTCTCTAGCGGGTCGGCATCAGGCGGGGACAGCTCTAAGAGACAACGTACGTACGCGTTGGGAGTGAACTCCGTGGATCAAAGAGATGGAAGCCATCGTGACTCCACTGCTCGGGATCACCTCAAGGATCCGATCATCTTTTCATATGACAATCTTGAGAACATGACTACTCCCCATTCGGACGCTCTGGTGATCTCGGCGACCATAAATTAGTGTACTGTATGACGAATTCTTGTTGATAATGGAAGCGGACCCGATGTGATATCTTACGACTGCCTTGTGCTCATGGGTGTGAACCCATCCCGAATAACACCATTACACACACCCTTATATGGTTTTTCCGACACGACCGTTCTCCCCAAAGGACGTATATCGCTACCGATCACATTTGGGGTCGCCCCAGAGACGTGACGTTCCTGGCAGACTTCACGGTCGTGCGTGGAATGACTAGGTACAACGCCATAATAGGTAAGGGCATCCTCGGCACCTTGAGGGGTGTCCCCTCGTCCTACCATTAGAAGCAGAAATTCCCTACTCCTCGCGAAGTAGGAGAGGTCTGAGGCGACCAGGGAGAGTCACGGAGATGCTACCTGATCTCCACCAGAGAAAGGCGAGCTGAGAAGGCTCCACTCGAGAAGAAGATGAGAACAGAGGACACAGGGCCCAGCGGCAACACCCCAGCAGAAGACCATTACCTCATCCAGGTAGGAGAGGATCCGAGCATGACACTCCGCATCGGCGCCATGTTGTCCGAACAAGAAAAGGAGGACTATAGGAACTTCCTGATCAAAAATCACGATGTATTCGCTTGGTTCGAGGACGAGCTCCCAAGGATCCCCCCGGAGGTCATAACCCACAAGATGAAGTTGGATCCAAATTGCCGCCTGGTTCAGCGCAGAAGGTGTTGCAACCCCGAGCAACAGGCGATCATAAAGGAGCAAGTGGGCGAGAAGCGACGCTTGGGACTCCTACGGCCTACCCAGTACCCTGATTGGGTTGCCAATGTAGTCTTGGTCCCCAATAGCAACGGAAAGTGGCGTATGTGCGTAGATTACATAGACCTCATGCCATGAATCGACCAATTGGTCGACAACACGGCCAGGCACGAGATGTTGAGCTTCCTGGATGTGTACTCTGGGTACCACCAGATCAGCATGCACGAGCCCGACCAGAATAAAAAAGCCTTCGTTACCGACCAGATCTGGGTACCACCAGATGCGTACTCTGGGTACCACCAGATCAACATGCACGAGCCCGACCAAGATAAAACAGCTTTCGTTACCGACCACGGGCTTTACAGCTATACGCGTATGCCCTTTAGATTGAAGAATGCAGGAGCCACATATCAACGCCTTGTCAACCACATGTTCGATGCTCAGATCGGTCGCAACATGGAGGTCTACATCGACGACATGCTCGTCAAAAGTCTCCAAGCGATCGAGCACATAGAAGACCTGGCGGAAACATTTGCAACGCTCCGAAAGCGCACTTGTTTGGGTATAACATGAAACTCGACCCAAACAAGTGCGCTTTCGAAGTTAGGTCAGAAAAAATCCTCGGTTTCCTTGTAACCCACCGGGGAATTGAAGGGAACCCCGACCAAATCCGAGCAGTACTAGAGATGAGGCGCCCAGAGCGAGTAAGGAATGTGCAATGCCTCACCGGCCGCGTGGCCGCCCTTACCTGGTTCCTGTCTAAGGCCGCAGAGAGGTGTCTACCCTTCTTCCAACTCATCAAGCAAGCAAACAAGTCCCCGAAAAAGAGGGGGCAAATTGATCGGGATCAGGAGTGCGAGCAAGCGTTCGAAGAACTCAAGCGATATCTATCCTCGCCTCCTGTGCACTCCAAGCCCCAGAACAAGGAACAGTTACCCCAATACTTGTCCGTAACCCCGAGCACTCTAAGCGTCGTGCTCGCCCGATAGGAGGACAGAGTTATGAAGCTATTGTACTACGAGAGCTGAGCACTCCAAGATCCAGAGTTTCGGTACACGCGGACGAAGAAGTTCGCGCTGACCCTAGCGAGGGCCGCGAGGAAGCTGCAACCGTACTTTCTCTCCCATCCAATTGTGGTCCTCACTGATCAACAAATTCTCCAAAACCTAGACACATCGGGGAGGCTCATCAAGTGGGCCATTGAGTTGGGGGAGTTCGACATAAAGTTTCACCCAATGTCCGAGCAGACGCCCTGTCTTGCCTAGCATCCTCGACGACTGTCTCTAATTCCAGAGCCGTTCTGGTAGAAGAGTTATCGACGCCGAGCATCGAAGAGCCAAACCCCCATGTGAATACCATATACCCTACAACAACAACATCTACCATATCTTGAATTTCCTTCTACAACAACATCTACCCTACGACCGAGCCGATGCCCACCGCGTGCGAGCACGAGCAACACACTTCATGATCATCGATGGCCAGCTATTCAAGCGATCACTCTCAGCTCCACTATTAAAGTACCTATTCCCCACAGAGGCCAAGCAGACAATAGAAGTACATAAGGGCCTCTGCGGAAGCCATAACGGCGGGCAAGCACTCGCGAGGAGTCTCATCCGACAAAGATACTAGTGGCCAACGCTACAGTAAGACTGCCTCGCCTACGTTCGAAGTTGCCCCTAATGTCAGAAGTTCACGAACTTGCATCACCAGCCGGCTACGCAGTTGCATACCCTAATGAAGCCTCGCCCATTTGCTCTGTGGGGGGTAGATATATTGGGCCCCTTCCCAGAAGTTCAAAGGAGAAAGAAGTTCCTAATAGTCGCCAACGATTACTTCACCAAATGGGTCGAGGCAGAACTACTGGGAAAAATCACAAGCAACTTGGAAATTCGTCCTATGGAGCATAATCTATCGTTTTGGAATCCCGAGCATTCTTACAACCGACAACAACAGACAATTCGTGAGGACTGTCTTCCACAAAAAGTGCTTGAAGCTCGGGATATGCAATCATTACACTTCGATGGGCCATCCCCAGGCAAATGGCCTAGTGGAAAACGCCAATAAACGGTTCTTCATGACATCAAGACTCGCCTGGAGCAGACTGATGAGTCCTGGGTTGATTCCATTCCAATCATCCTATGGGCACACCGAACGACTGCCCAGACTACCACGGGGCCTTTCCACTTAAGCAGAAGCAGTTGCCCCTCTCGAGATATCCAACCCATCATTGGCCAGTTCAACGAGGCCAAAAATAATCAGGCGATGCGAGAAAACCTAGATATGCTCGAGGAAAACAGGGAACGTGCTCAGTTGAGACTCATAGCTTATCAACAACGGCTGGCATAATACTATAACGCTCGCGTCAAAGAGTGCCACTTCCTCCCTCAAGATCTCGTGCTACGTCGAACAAGCGTGGCGGACCCCAGAGCAGCCGCGGGGAAGCTACCCCCAAAATAAGAACGTCCATATCAGATTACAGAGGTGTTTGGCAAAGGGGCGTACAGATTAACGACGTTGGATGGGCGAGAAGTTCCATGATCTTAGAACTCTGTAAATCTTGGAATGTTCTATGAGTAAATAAAACTTTCTACTCCTTGTTGCTCTGAGGTCTCGCTACCAATGGATAGTCATAAGTCACCCTCCCAGCCCAACCGTGGTAGCTTCTGAGCTTCCAAGAGGCAAGCATTCATGCTCCCCTCAGAAACGATGGTAACTTCCGAGCTCCCAAGAGACCAACACTCATGCTCCCTTCAAAAATGATGGTAATTTCCAAGCTCCCAAGAGGCAAACATTCATGTTTCACTCAAAAACGATGGTGGCTTCCGTGCTCCCAAGGGGCGAGCGCTCATGCTCCCCTCAAAAACGAGGGTAGCTTTCGACCTCCTAAGAGTCGAGCACTCATGCTCCCCTCCAAAAACCCCCCAAGGAATCTTCTCCTCTTCAAGAAGAAGGATGTACGCTCACCTCCAAACGTTCAAGGGTGGCTTCCAAACCCCTTCAAACGAGCAAGAATCCTCTCCTCGTCATGAAGGAGGAGGAACGCTCATATCCAAATGTTCGAAGGTAGCATCCAAACAACTGAGGGCAAGGCGAGCAAGAATCCTCTCCTCCTCAAGAAGAAGGACGTACGCTCAACCCTGAGTAGCCAAAGATGGCTTCTAAGTCAAGCATTCACAATCCGAGTAATAGCCCTCTCCCCTTTGGAAGAAGGGTGTACCTCCTCAAGCACTAACGACGACTTCTGAGCCTCCACAAGGATGAGACATCCCCTTTAGGGATCACACAGTTCCTACAAACCCTTAAAAAGTTCTACCAACTCTACAGTGCATGTAAGCACTCCACACGACAGTAACTTGACAGGATCCAGACTCGCGTGATCACGCCATGAGCCAGCCCTGGGCGCGTACAGAAAAACAAGAACAAAGGGGAAGAGAAAGATCGTGTGTTTATTTATTGATTGGTGCTACAAGGCCCTCAATCACTATCTACATACTCATCCGTCTAAGAGAAAAACGATGAGGCAGGGTCGCGAAAGTGAATCGGGCACACCAAGACCATGGCGACGTTGTAGGCATCGCGATAACCAGTCATCCAACCCTGCACAAAGTCGTTGTCAACATCGACCTACTCCTTAGGCGTGGCTTGGGGAGGACCTAAGTTGGCTGAAGCACCGTCTGCAAGGCCTACGCCCTGGGGAGGCGCCGGGTTCGAGGGAGCTTCGGCCACCGACTTCGTAGTAGGAGGGACCGTCCCCACCGCAGCAGCGGCAAGAGTGCTGGGGACCTTAGAAGGTTCCCCTTCCACAATGGAACCAGAAGTTGGGTGTGACAAGGTAGCAACAAAGGCAAGTTCGAGGGAATCATTAAGCGCACGATGCCTTAGAGCAATCTCCTAACTCTATTATTTATAGGGGAGGTCTTCTCCCCTTTGAAGAAACGGTGGTGGGACACCCTCTGCTCACGTCGGATGGATTCCTCCATGGGACTCGTGCATTATGGGAAGGTGCGGACTCGTTAGTAGCAACAGAATCAAGAAGAAATCAAGCAACTAACACACGACGAAGAAAGTTGCAGAAAGAAAAATTTATTGATAAGAGGAAGGACTACAAGCAACTAGTCGACCTCTTCGGGCCGAAACCGGTCAAGTTGGAGGCTCATCACCCCCTTGTTACAGTAATGGCGGTCCACCTTCGCCAAAGCTGCCAACCCTGAAGGTACCCCTGCTTATACTCGTCGGAGACTCCTCCGCTGCTTCCCTCACCCGCTGATGGGTCTGGTGCCGGTCGCGTCTCTTTGCGAAAGCACAATCGTTTGAAGGGAGCCCCCTCCGACGAAGACCCTGGCTCTTCGGACGACATCGCTCTTAAAGATGCTTCAAACAGGGGAAAAAAAAACACGGAGTCCTCTCAGGGTTTCGCACGGGACTCCTATTTATTATATAGGGAGGCAAACGAAACCCCCAAAAGGGGCAAAAAGTTTCCACCCTGTCCCGATCTCGCGGGAAACGAAGCGACGAAATCTCAAGTATCGCGCCCTCAAGTATCTCACACTTCCCGAAGAGACTTCGGTCGTCGGTTCGTATCCCAAGGAAGATTTAAGCGGAGGAAAGCAAACACAAAGGCTTCGTGGAAAGTAAGAAGGCACCAGAACTTGCGAAGAAAAGGTAAGCATTTATTATCAAAAAGTAAAAAGGCATACAGCAGAGGGGCTACGTCTGCTCGGACGTGCCCCCGTGGCAAAAAGAAAAGAGGAAAAGCGGTGTGGCACAAGCATCAGCGAGCACGCCTTCAGGTGTTTGCCCCCTCGACTGCGTGGGCAGGCGCCACGCCCTGGCCCTTAGGCACGCCTTTGGGTATGGCCTCGGGGGGAGGAAGGTCGTCAGTCGGATCGACCAACTCCCTGTCTGCCGAGTGCTCGCCACCAGCGCCCTGCCCTGTCGTGATCGGCTCCTCCTCGCCCTGCCCGACCACGAGCTCGAACGGCGTCAAAGGAGGTTGCAGGGTCGACACTGAGACTCCAATGTCGTCAGCCGCAGCTTGTCGGGCAGCCACCCATTCCCCCTTCTAGCCGAGGTCCTTCGTCGAGCCATAGACCTCGACAGCGGCCGCGTTCAGTCGGCCTAGTATTCCGAAGATGCTGGGAAGCGCTCCACAACCTCCTCGCCAGCTATGGCCACCACCGCCTAGCTCCATGACCCAGGCCGCCGCCGCCTGAGCCTTCTCGGCCTCAATCACTGAGACCCCCAGCTTCGCCGCCCTAGCCTCGACCGCATCAGCTCACTTGGTCGTCTCATGTCGGAACCCCTTGACAGTCCGAATCTAGACCTGGAAGGCGGCGAAAGCGTCCCGATCAAGCTCAGCCTCCGCCAGAGTGCAACCCTGAGACTCCAGAAGCTCCTGAAGCCCAGCGTGCCCATCCTTCAACTTCTGGAGTTGGGCTTCCAGCTCTGATCGCTCAGCGATACAGTCGGTCAATTGTTGAGCGATACCTCGAAAATGGTACGCCTATAAGCTGAAGGCTCTGACAACCGAACACAAATTCCTGGCCGCCAGATTATACAAATCCCCATGGATCTCTAGGGAGAAGACCCTTGTGCGGTCCCTCGGCCGTAAACCCTTGTCCATCAGGGTGTAGGCCTCAAACTGGTGGGCGCGGACCCCCGGAACGTCTTTAAATGAGGGTGAGAGCCGAGGGTTACGTCGGGGCAAGGCGCCTTGCCCCTTTCGGTTGGCCCCTTAGTAGGGATCGATGGGACAACCCCCGTCTATGGCGAACAAACAGGGGGAGATAGAGCTTGTGGAAGGGGAAGCGTTTGGCCATGCAAAGCTTCGGCGGATGCCCCCCTCCTCTTTTTCTGGCAATGCTAGTGGTTTAGCGCCACCACTGCGGCGAGATCAACCAGACGGCGCATCTCCACCACCATCGGAGAGACATCAACAAGCGCGCTCGAAGAACTCCGACAGGCAACCCTCGGACCAGCTGCATGTGTGCCCGAACCAACGCTGGGCATCGAAGCAACGGAGGGCGACGCCAGGGGAAGGTGCGAGCGCTCCACCGGAATGGCCGTCGGAAGGGGATACGGTAAGCATCCCGGCTCAAAGGCAACTACCTCTCGGGGAGCTGCGACAAATACTTGATCAGTGCCAGGCTCTATGTGGTCACACAGTCGAGGAACGTTCACTGGCAGCTCGACCGTCTCGAACCGCAGTTCCAGTGACGACGGTGCCCCTGCAACACGACACGAAAAAGTCACCACATGAAGGGCGAAAAGACGAAGGAAGCAACAAGGGTTGTACTATGAGGCAACAGGGGGCTCAACCCCAATTCCAGGAGGATTGTCGGAGTCAACCTCGTGTCGGCATCGCTGAGGGGGTGACGAAGAATGGCTTTAATCACCCTTGCCTTCTTAGCAGTTGGAATCGACAATCTGTCAGCTCTAGGGGGGCGAATGGTCGCAACAAAACTCCAATCGCTAGGATGGCCACTCCCCCCGCCTTCGTCAGGAAGACAAAGCGCTCGGACCAGCGCTTGATGTTGGAGACAAGGGAGAAGACATGAATGATGGTCCTATCCTTCCTAGTCCGAAGGTAGTAGAAGGACGACTCAGCGCCAGGACAATGCTGCAGGCTTTAGAATTGCCCAAAAGAAAAACGGTGGACATAAACGAAGCTTGTTTACAAATGTATACAAAAGCGCACTGAATGCGCCAACAGTTGAGGGATAGGTCCCCTAGATACCGGCCGTAATAATGGAGGACGGACTCCATAAAAGGGTGCACAAGGAGACGAACCCTGCCCGAAAAGTCTCTATCGGGACGCTAATACTGCCCTGATAATAACCCACAGACAGTCATCGGAGTCGAGGAAGATGATGCCGAAATCGGCAAAAAATTGAAAGGCCTCATAGAGGCCATTGACCACCCGATAAGCAATGAAAGATGGAGAGCGAGGAGGACTGGGACCGACACACGAAGTGCTCAAGACACCGACACGACTGGCCTCTTCCTCAGCGAAAGGCTCAGGGTTAGTGCAAAAGATCCTTCTACGAGACGCCATGGACCTTGGAAACAAAAACATATGGAAGAATCGTCACCAGGGCAAAGGACAGATGAGGAGGAAATGCCAGACACCCACGTCGGAAACAAGAGAGGCAGGTGAAGCTTCCCCAAGTGGTCCTACGCCAAAACTTATAGGCGCCTGAAGGGGGGAACGACCGCTTCAATGCGACAAGAGGGGAAAAAGCACTTATCACTGCCCAGACAAAAACGTCCGCGCCATGATGACAGTGACGCTGCCTAACATCTCGACGGAGGATGCCTTGCGCGCCAAGAATCAGTAGATGGTAGGGCCTACCTACCCTGTAGATACGAGGAGATCCTCCTAGAAGCTTCCCCTTGACGGACCCACTGGGAATGCCTTTCAGACCCCGAAAGTGCTAGGCGTTTGAGAGTGGGGGGCTAGTGAGGAGGGTAAAATCAATTCAGCCCACATGTGGCTCAGTAACGCCAAGCCCGAGTCGGCCCAAGATCCGCACGGTGCAAAGCAGACCCCTCGACAGCTGGCGGCCCGCGCCAAGCAACCCAATGAAGATGGACCAACTCCTCGACAGCTGGCGGCCAGCCCACAAGGGGCATCGACCCGGGCATCTAGGACGTCGGATGACTCCCCAACGACCGAACGTTACTCCCGCCATCGCCGGCCTCTACTCAAGTATGGGCGAGCACGCGCCTAGAGTGCCGTAAGACTCGCCTGGTAAGACTCGCCTGAAGACCCGTACGGCTTGAATAAACGGGCGCATAACGGGAAACTTGCCACGATCACGGAGAAACGTTACCCTACGACTCACGCCTTTCCCTGTTAGGAGATAGGTATCCACCGTCAGAACAACCGATATAAATAGACTTCCAATCAAATGGCAAAAGGACACAGGCATATCCACATACAGACACAAGTACACACGCAGAGACAACTCCGCGCACAGACATACGGAGAGAGAACCTGATACAGAGTAGCATTCAGGTCTACTTCCAGGTGTGTCTCAGGCCCTACGAGCACTCTCCGAACACTCGTTGGACCCGACGAGCACCCCCAAAAGCTCCATTCCGACTCCAGGCTTGATCATTCTACTCTCAAACTCCTCTCTCCTTTTCATCTTCTGTTAATCCTCATACAACATGGTCCTTAAGCATCGGAGGGTTGTCCTCTGGGGTAACGCCAAGGGCTTCTTCTGGCGTCGTCTTCCTAGTGTTTGCAGACTTCCACATGTGACTAGACGTTCTTCCCCAACAAACAAATCTTAAAAGTGGGGTACGAGATTCGGGAGAGCATTTTTCCACCTCTACAATTATCAAGGCATCTTATCCGATATTGAGAAGATGAGAATACTGAAAATTATTGCATCATCGGATTATGGCTATTATGCATCATTTACAGATATCTCATAGTTTACCGGTGACCAATCATCTACATATGTGTATCATGTCGCACCTAATAACGGATATATTATTCCATATGCATAGGTATTCTGCACCTCAACTCATAGTGTAAACACACTAGAACCCACTGTATACGCCCATTGTTCAACGGAGTACAAGTAGATGTATGCGACATACATGTCCTAGACTCAATATTAGGCACATGTCTGCACCACTTATCAAATCCATCTTCACGGAGACGACCATCATGGAACCGTTCTCGCCTGCTATCGCAGACAAAAACGTCCGCGCCATGATGACAGTGACGCTGCCTAACATCTCGACGGAGGATGCCTTGTGCGCCAAGAAGCTCAGTAGATGGTAGGGCCCACCTACCCTGTAGATACGAGGAGATCCTCCTAGAAGCTTCCCCTTGACGGACCCACTGGGAATGCCTTTCAGACCCCGAAAGTGCTCGGCGTTTGAGAGTGGGGGGCTAGTGAGGAGGGTAAAATAAATTCAGCCCACATGTGGCTCAGTAACGCCAAGCCCGAGTCGGCCCAAGATCCGCACGGTGCAAAGCAGACCCCTCGACAGCTGGCGGCCCGCGCCAAGCGACCCAATGAAGATGGACCAAGGATTCACCAGCCCACAAGGGGCATCGACCCGGGCATCTCGGGCGTCGGATGACTCCCCAACGACCGAACGTTAGTCCCGCCATCGCCGGCCTCTACTCAAGTATGGACGAGCACAAGCCTAGGGTGCCGTAAGACTCGCCTGAAGACCCGCACGGCTTGAATAAATGGACGCATAACGGGAAACTCGTCACGATCACGGGGAAACGTTACCCCACGACTCACGCCCTTCCCTGTTAAGAGATGGGTATCCACCGTCGGAACAACCGATATAAATAGACTTCCGATCAAATGGCAAAAGGACACAGGCATATCTACATATAGACACAAGTACACACGCAGAGACAACTCCACGCACAGACATACGGAGAGAGAGCCGGATACAGAGTAGCATTCAGGTCTACTTCCAGGCGTGTCTCAGGCCCTACGAGCACTCTCCGAGCACTCGTTGGACCCGACAAACACCCCCAAAAGTTCCATTCCGACTCCAGGCTTGATCATTCTACTCTCAAACTCCTCTCTCCTTTTCATCTTCTGTTAATCCTCATCCAACATGGTCCTTAAGTATCGGAGGGTTGTCCTCTGGGGTAACGCCAAAGGCTTCTTCTGACATCGTCTTCCTGGTGTTTGCAAACTTCCACATGTGACTAGACGTTCTTCCCCAACAAATAAATCTTAAAAGTGTGGTACGAGATCCGGAAGAGCATTTTTCCACCTCTACAATTATCAAGGCATCTTATCCGATATTGAGAGGATGAGAATACTGAAAATTATTGCATCATCAGATTATGGCTATTATGCATCATTTACAGATATCTCATAGTTTACAGGTGACCAATCATCTACATAAGTGTATCATGTCGCACCTAATAACGGATATATTATTCCATACACATATAGGTATTCTGCACCTCAACTCATAGTGTACACACTAGAACCCACTGTTCAACGGAGTACAAGCAGATGTATGCGACATACATGTCCTAGACTCAATATTAGGCACATGTCTGCACCACTTATCAAATCCATCTTCAAGGAGACGACCATCATGGAAATCTCCAGCATCACGAATTATTAGCCACTTGACCCTTCTCAATATTCTTATTAGGTAATTTCCCCATGCTTTACTTGGCTGTTTTAAACTTGAAATTGCTATTGAATCACTGATTCTGAAACCCTGACACACAAAAAATGTCATGTCAGAGACGTTGCCCGACGTGGGTTCATGTCTATACGATATATGTTGATCGCCCAATCCACTACATGTACTGTCATCATTTGATTAGCAACAATCATTGGATTATAAAGCATCTTGCAGGCATTCACAAAGATAGTGTCCTGTATCCCTGAGTTCATGAGCATGTTTATGCCCAGTTTTTTGGAACATTACATGGATCCACGCTTCTACAATAGTATCATCTACCTCTTCCGAAGTTCCTGTGGCACCACCAGCTTCTTCAACAACAGTAGCACCTCCTATGGATAAGCTAACGGATGTCGTTAGAGCATTCTTCGTAGAGTTCCACGTACCATCCAGTGCTGCACATTCGCCATCTTTTGTTCAAATACTTAGGACTATCTAAACATGGAACCCCACCGACAAAAACATAGAAAGATGTATGACTTTACAGAGGTGGAAAAATGGTCTCCTGAATCTCGTACCACACTTTTAAGATTTGTTTGTTGGGGAAGAACGTCTAGCCACCAGTGAAAGCCTACAAACACCAGGAAGAAGATATCAGAAGAAGCCCTGAGCGTCACCCCAAAAAACAGCCCTTTGATGCTTAAGGACCGTGTTGGATGAGGATCAACAGAAGACGAAGAGGAGAGAGGAGTTTGAGAGTAGAATGATCAAGCTTGGAACTGGGATGGAGCTTCCGAGGGTGCTCGCCGGGTTCAGCAAGTGTTCGGAGAGTGCTCTTGAGACGCGCCTAGAAGTGGACCTGAACGCTACTCTGTATGCGGCTCTCTGTCTCCGTATGTCTGTGCACAGAGTTGTCTCTGCGTGTGTACTTATGTCTGTATCTGGATCTGCCAGTGTATCATTTTACCATCTGATCGGAGGTCTATTTATATCAGTTGTCCTGACGGTGGAGGCCCATCCCTTAATAGGGAAGGGCGTGAGTAATGAGGTAACGTCTCCCCGCGATCATGGGGAGTTTCCCATCATGCGCCCGTTTTTCCGGGCCGTGCGATCTTCAGGTGAGTCTTACGGCACCTTAGGCGTGTGCTCGCCCATATTGGAGTAGAGGCCGACGATGGCGGGAGTAACGTTCAGTCGCCGAAAAGTCATCTGGCGCCCAAGATGCCCGAGTCGATGCCCCTTGTGGGCAGGCGAATCCTTTATCCATCTTTGTTGGGCAGCATGGCGCGGGCCGCCAGTTGTCGGGAAGTCTGCTTTGCACTATGCAGATCTGGGCCGACTTGGGCCTGGCGTTACCGAGCCGTATGTGGACTGAATTGATTTTACCCTCCTCAATCTTGGATGCCTTCTTGAGGATGTAACTTAAGTTTCCTTTGACTCTAACGAGGATGCTCAAGTAATTGCCTCATGTATATGTGTTTGATTCTTGTGTATGGACTCTGTATTTCGGTTATGTTATTTCACAGAATCATGACTTAATATATTTGAGCTTGTTAATATAATGAAAAGAATAAACAATGAATTAGCCTTTATTCCTTTTAATGGTGTATCAGTGCCAATTTAAGTCGCTAAAACTTGGCGATAGGGAAAGCCTTTGGACACATGTCGTACTGGTCAATGAGAGTCATATTTATGTAACCTTTCCATCTAGTTTATTTACAGTAACTTAACTATCATGTTGTCAACTTGTAAAACAAAGGTAGAACTTGACTCCAAAGTTATGTGAATAAGAGTCCCACATCTTTCAACCTAATTCACCTTTGATATGTGATGCCCATCTCTTGTACCCCTTCAGATACTTCATGGAAAACAAACAAATCAATCACTTGTATTTCATGCGTACATTTCACAACAAAGTGGATGGCCAAAAACGAATAAAAGGCTAAATTAAAGGGTTATAAACCTACCCATTCCAGTACACTTCACCCAAGATTTTCTAGCGAAAGGTTGTGTTTGTGGCATCCCACATGATAAGCAGGTTCACATTTAGAGTCCAATGGCATAGGCCCTTTATCACATTCTTGCATCCACAACCGACACCACCCATTTCTTTGTCACACCGATGTTTGAGTGACTATAAGCATTAAGGGGCACTTTGATAATAAAATAGAGTGAGGCGAGTTAGGGTAAGCTTGGGTGAGTTTGATAACGTTACCTTATCCGACCTAGAATAAGGAAAAACAATAATTAAAATAATTAATTTTTTTCATAATAAAACAATCCAAAAGATCTTACCCTATCTAACCCCATGTAACTTATTTGGCCATTTTGGTCCAACAAGCTACCCACCTTTAACCCTCACCCAATACGAGCCCTAATAAGTTACCCTACTCGATAGATGCGACCAAAGGCGGATAAGCGGGGGTAAGATGAATAGCCACCCTACCCGAGCCATAATCGGTTATCAAAGTAGTCCTAAAAATAATAATCTTGTGACATTACATTATTCCCCTACTTATAATTTAGAAAGGGTACAAATATTTAGACCCAACAACTGTTAGAAAATGTCTCTTAAGAATGTGGCATTCTGATGGTCAGAATCTTACTTCTCTCCCAATACTCCTCCTATCACCTAAGCCTCACTTCAAATATCCTGAGTTTGCGTCCCCTTAGTTCTGTCCCAATAGTCAATCACCTAATCCAGGTAGAACAGAGAAAGAGAATCCCTTCTACAGGCGAGTACAGAGCCAAGGCATAAAGAAACCTTTAGCAAATATGGCAAAGATTCTAGTCTGAGACATGCGGATTGAAGATGGATAGGATCACTCAATGAGATTATATTGTGACAATAAGACAGCCATTAACAATGCTAACAATCCAGACCAACATGATCAGGAGACATTTTGTGATTGATCAGCACCTTATTTACAAGATACAAAATTCAAGAGATCTCTGCCCTGATTACATTTGCTCATGGGACCACAGCAGGGACATTCATCAACAGTGTAGCAAGAGATTAGTTTACCACAGTATTAGAAATGTTGCCACAGAGAAAGTAGTATGTTAGTTAATCAAAGCGAAATTCTGTCTTCATTCTTTTCTTATGTGGGCTGCAGTGTTAGAAACAACTCTACTTTTATTTCCGGGTTGGTTCTTGGCCGGCCTCCCATTGTTCAATAACAGACAGATCAAATTTTTTTTGGAAAAGTGGATGATATCACAAGCATATTAAAAGGAAAGGGAATGTACAAGTATAAGCTTTGAGCTCTCAAAAAACACCTTTACAAAAGACCTCCCCACTAGCTTGGTGTTCCCATTTAACTCCCCAACAACAAAAATAACCGAGGAGTTATAACTCTCCAATTTACAAAGCTCTCTCGCCCAAGTGGCCATTGTCTCAAACAAAAGACACTAACCTATCCTCAAGCCTCGCTTCCCTCTTGAATATCCAATTGTTCCTTTCATTCCACAAGGCCTACAGTGCGGCATGGAGGATCAGCCACCAAACCCCGTGCCACCTGGTGAAGAGCTGCTGCACCCCCACAAATTCGCAAACCGACTGTTGTAGCCTCTGTTGTAACCTCCTCCATACAATGCTCGCATAGGCACATCCTGCAAATAGATGGTCCAGATCCTCATCCTCCTCCCCACACAAGCAGCACACGGAAGAAACGTGCTGAAAAAAGGGAGTCACCCTATCACAGGTGGGAACCCGCCCATGAGAAATCCTCCCATCACCTTCAGAGGGCTCTTGGGATCCCAGACCTGGGAAACATAAGAGTGCCGCACACCCCCTACAAAATGAGAGAGTAGACAGACCGGACTGAGAAGGCCCCCTCCGCCGCCCATCTCCACGCCCATGTCACCCACTGGCCAAAAGTCAAGAAGGAAAGACACCTGAAGATGGAGAGAAAATATGTCGGGAAGTTGTACTACACTGATCTGCACAACACTAGGCGACCTCCATAGGAGAGAAGTTTCGCCTTCCAACCTACTAACCCAGATTCATATTTCTACACCACCACTTGCCAATGCCTACAATGAAGAGCACCTGGGGAAAGAGGCAGGCCCCAAATAAATTCACAGCCCGCTTGAGAGCAGAAGCTTCCATGTTGACCCCTACTATATGACTTTTGGGGTAGTTAACCTTCGGGCCACTGATGTTCTGAACCATTTGAAGCATCAACCAAATATCATAAATTTGTTGCTCCTCGTCAGGAAGGAAGAGGATTGTGTCGTCTACGTCTACGTACTAGAGGTGAGTGATACAACTACCCCCACCCTGACTGGAAGGCTCATATAACCCCTGCAGCCTCAGCCCTCATCCACAATCTACTCAAAATGTGAGCTGTCAACACAAACAATAACAGAGACAACATATCCCCCAACTGAAACCCTCTCTCACTCTGGATGTAAGAGGATAGCCGCCCATTAATGAGGACAGCAATGGAAGAAGACAAGATGCACTCCCATGTCCGTCTAAGCCAAGTCTGGTAGAATCCCATCTTCTCTAACACCTGAAGGAAACAACGCCAATTACCCTGTCATACACCTTCTCAAAATCCAGCTTGAGGACCACTCCCTTCTTCTTTTGCTACTTCATTCCATACAACACTCTTGACCAGCTAGAAAATTTTCTTGTATGTGCCTTCCCCGGAAAGCTCTCTGGTAAACACTGACCAGTCCGCCAATGACCCTAATGATGGAAATGATTTTATAAGTGCTATTATTGAGCAAGCTAACTCTGTAAGATCTTGTGCGCCCATTTTCTTAGGAATCAACACCAACAGAGTTTTGTTAATACCTCGCAAGTGCACCCTGCCTTCCTGGAACTCTTGAAAAGCATCAACAAGGTCTTGTTAGACAATATCCCAACACAGCTGGAAGAACACCATGGGGAAGCCATCAGGTCCAGGGACCATGTCCCTAGCAGAAGAGAAAATTGCATGTCTGTCTCCCACCACCTATCTCGGTCATCGACCCCTCACCCTCCCCCTCACACTTGGTCTCCTATAAGCAGAAGATGTCTACATTGCATCTCCTCACCATCCCCCTCACCACTCTCCTCTTCTCCCCTCCTGCTAGACCCCGCACATTCCAAGAGATAATCCTCATGAGGAAAGAAAAGTGCTCCCCACTCCTCCCTCGTGCTCTTTCCCCTCCACCTCACTCACCTCCACCCACCAGGGATTTCTCTACCTTGGCCTCCCTTGCCAGCACAACAAGCCATCTCTTCCGGATCAAAAGAAGTGAACCCCTAACTTCTCGGTTAGCTCCCTGAAGTGTTCCTCCATCAGCATCTCCATCTCCACCGAGCTGGCCACCTAAACAACGACATCAACGACTGTCTGAAAGCACATGAGGAAAAAGCTCAGAAATCCAGCCTCCACCACCCTGAACCCCCTAGCAAAGAAGGAGAGCCCCCCATGATCGCAGAGATCTCCACCAGGAAACCTTCGAAGATCACCCTCCATCTTCTCATCGACGGGTTGGGGAAAGTCCCTCCCGCCGCTGACCATCGCTACAATAGGTTCAAAGCTCCACCCACAGCCAGACAGCCCCTCTCAGCCAGCCTCTCCACCGCTTATACCACATCTCCCACTGCCAAGAAGGAGGAAGTAATTCTAACGACCTCCCACCCACTACCAGAAGTGTAATACCCTGGATCCTTCGGATCGGAATCTGAGAGCTTTCGGAGTGCTTTTGCGAGTCCTGATACGTGTTTTACGATCCACTCGGATTTTTCCCTTGTATAACTTGCGGAACCCCGTGGAGAGTTAACCGTTGAGTTTTGAGACTCCGAGACAATGTAGATGCGTTGTGTTCTTTCCGAAGGTCGCGGAGACTATTTTTTCGTATTTTTCTGAATTTATGAAATTTCGGGCTAAAAATCGAATTTCATAAATATTTCTATTTTCTTTTCCTTTTTAACCCTCACTCTCTCCCCTCTCCTCTCACATTCTCTCACTTTCTCTCCCTCCATTCTCTCTCCTCTCTTCTCCTCTCCCCCGGGCGCGCGACCGTGGCGGAGCTGGACGAGGTGGAGACGGCGGGGAGCTGACGTGGAGCGTGATGGCGCGAGAATCGGAGCGTGACGTAGGCGTGATCCCGAGCGTGGATTCGAAGTCGGCGTGGGTTGTTCGTGTGATTGTTTTCGGCGTGGTTTGGCCATTTCGACACGCGAGATCTTTGGTGGAGGTAGGGTAGATGGATACCCAACTGATTTCCTGCTTTCTCTCATGATTTGGAGCCGAACGGTGTGAGTTTGAGTGGATTTTCCTGGTATAAGGGCGAAAGCATGTTTTTGGGGTGTGAGCCGAGATCATTTGAACCCCTGGCATGTCGGGATTCGATTCCCGCCAGTTTAACTCCGTTTGGTTGTGATTTGGGGCCGGTATGAGCCCGTTTGACCATGTGACTCGTTTTGGGTCGATTCGTGGGAATCGCCCGTTTTCAGCGGTTTTGTAGTTGGTTTGATCCCTTCCGGCTTGTGGAAGGTTGATATTGTCGTTATGGGTGTTTCCCTGTTGTTTAGGAGCAATTGGGGCGTAGAAAGACCGAGTTTTAAGCCTTCCTACGATTTTCGCACCGGTAGGAAGTAGCGGTCCAACCAAGAACCGCTACTTGGAGAAACGGTCCAAGGAGGACCGCTATCTGGCTCTTAAAAGTTTCTATGTCGATTTCCGGTTGCGGTCTCACGACCGACCGCAACTTGGTAGTGACGGCCCAGGGCTGACCGCCATTTCCTAGAAACGGTCCCAAGGAGACCGTTATTTGGTTAAGTCGGTTCCTAGTAGCGGCCTTGCGGCTGACCGCC
Source organism: Amorphophallus konjac (assembly GCA_022559845.1). NCBI lineage: Eukaryota > Viridiplantae > Streptophyta > Magnoliopsida > Alismatales > Araceae > Amorphophallus > Amorphophallus konjac. The sequence continues at coordinate 13,852,432 of CM040125.1, forward strand.
TTATGAAGTGACGGTCAGGCAAAGGACCGCCACCAGGATGGCTTATCGTGCTTTTTCTAGAAGCTTTCGAGGCGGTTTGGAGATGGCGGTCTGGCCATGACCGTCACCTTCAAGAGACGGCCCTGTGAGGACTGCAACTTGTTAGTAGCGGCCCTGAGCAGACCGTTTCCTGCCTATTCACTTTTCTAGTAGCGGCCAACGTTAAGACCGCTATTTGTCTGGGCTGTTTAGTAACGGCCAGAGAGATGACCGCCACTTACCTAGAGTGTTCTTTCGCATTGGTTTGGCCTCCAGTTGTTTTGACTTTGACCTCTTGGTTAGCCCATTGTTCCGTGGATGTCTTGGACATCCTATGAGGGTTGTGACCGTGTTATAGGGTGTCCGGGAGTGCCATTGTACCGAGCAGTGTTTCGTGTTGTTTCGAGGATCATTATGGTTTTCGGTCAACCCGGTTGTGACCAGTGGTTGACACGTGACCTCGTGAGTGTCTTGGTTATCCCGTGGGGATCGAGACTGATTTTGGACACTGGGAGATATTGCTTTACCTTGATTTGCGTGTCCATGTGGTTTGAGAGTTTTGGTGATCCCTCATGTCTCGTGTTTCGTGTTATGCGAATTGTGAGTCCATTGAGCGGCATAGAGGCCGAGGACTTCCGATTGATGTTGATCTAGCTGTTGTGTGCCGCTTCCATATGTTTTATCGAGGATTGACTTAGAGACTAGGCTGATTGGCGGCGTGTTACCGCCTTGTGCGACGATCTTGACCCAAGTCTTGTGACTCAAGGATCGTTGTGTTAGCAGGTCTAGTTAGTTGTCCTGAGTCTGGCGGCAGTTCGGTATATTGCCTTGTGCTTCGTGGTACTTGCGACGGGTACGTGTGTGACCTGTCCGTACTTCACCGTTTTGAGTCTCTGTGTCTAGTGAGCCTCCACTAGTCGTAACCTAACGACACTTTCCGTGTGTCGGCCCACCTGGGAGTGGTGGCGGGGCGAGTTCTCTATTGAGTTCCCGATAGAGATGGTTTGTAGGCTGGTTGCCGTGGGCCCCTTTGTCTTGTCGTGAGAGTCCTACGGGAGGGGAAAACCAGCTAGAGGACTGGCTCAAGACATTGAGCTTGTGTGTGCACACGTGGTCAGGGACGTTGGACGAGCGCCGACGGGCGTGACCCTGACTAGTCACTCGTTACTGTTGTTCCTTGTTCTTTGTTCAGTGTCTCAGTCACCGCGTTCGAGGCGAGTGGGAGACGCTTAAGGCGCAGTGTAAGACGTCAGTGGACGCATCTGGATTTTCTTCTGGTGAGAAGGTGCTTCTGTTACATGACACTTGACTCTTGTGACTTATGGCTTTCGTGACTGTTTTCCGTCACTGTTGACGTGACTTGCCGGGTAGTCTGTGTTCGGCTTTACCCGAGGTCAGTGTAGCGTACACGATGGTGAGATCATGTATGTATTGGTGCTTTTAGACCGTGTGGTCTTGAGTTAGGCATTTGTCTCTGTAGACGAGCCTGCACGACTGAGGCGTCGTGATGTGTTCTGACTGTGTAGCCAAAGTTTCTTGATATCGGTTCGGTGATTCCCGACTGTGAGTGCGGGGATTGGTGTTCTACCGATAGAAGTAGTTTAGAGGGCCGAGGTTCTAGCGGATGCCGTGTTTCTATTCAGTACGGCTTTCCTCTTTACTTTTATTGTTGTTCCTACTCTTGTTGTTACAGCTTTTCTATAGTTGTTAGCACTGTTGTTTACCACTTTTATTTCGTGGTAGAGATCTACGGGACCCCTACTGAGCCAGTGAGACGCGACTCACCCCTGACTTTTCAGGTGTAGCTGTTCTTCCTCGTGCTTTGGAGGTGCAGTGGGGTGGTTCTTAGTTGCCAGCGTTTGCCAGTGTCGGGCTTCCCCCGACTTGAGAGTACGTTCTCTTTCCTGTTGTACTGTACTTTAGTTTGCCAGTCTGCTAGCTCTGTAGTTTAATAGAAAATGTAACTTTATTTTTGCTATTTTAGCAATCTTGATCATAGTAATTAATTATTTACTGCTTTATCTGGAAGTTCAATGTACTTACACACTCCTTTCTTTCCCTTCAGAGTTTTCCCGCTCTTGGGAGGCCTCTCAGAATCCAAGTGGTATCGGGTTTACCCGGTATCCGGAGTTTGGGTTGTGACAAGAAGCCTCCACCATCCACCTCTGGACTTCCTCAGCCTCTGCGCATCCTTCCAGCATGGCGACTTTGAGACATGGCGACATTGAGACACCTCCGCAGCCTGGCGTTTCTAACCTGCAACTCCACCGCAAGCTAACTAACATCCAACCACCTTCTACTAGCCACTACCAACGCCGGTGAACGAGGACCAAGAGCATCACGATAGGATCGTCCTCCTATCTCCCTAACAGGCCACCCCCCTAACAGGGGAGAACCACCGGATGTGGCCACGACGGCCACAATTGTAAATGGCGGGGGGGGGGGGGGGGGGGCAACCATCCGCCCCCCTGCGAAACGCACACCCCCGCCAGAGAGACCAAAACATTGACCCCGAAACTTATCTATTCAACAAAACATGGTTTAGTGGATTGACGGCTTCATGTCTGAGGTGAAGCACTCCGACGTTTCTTTCTATTAATTCTTGCTTGTTTTTCTTGCAATATAGGATCTCCGACATAGACATGCAAAGATATCAATATCTTGGAAAAACTGGAACACCCATAGACCATCATGCCATCATTAAACAGACATAGAATGACACAAAGCCCCCTAATTTAGGCGACAAATTGAATATAAGGAAAAGAAAAGGAAACCCCAACATGACAATGCATGAACCCAACTACAATGATGTCCATGATCAAAAGCTTCAATCAATGAACAGTGTTATAATATTAAAAATTTTAGTGGCGATGCTTTTCAATGAATAAAAAAAAGTCTGCACTTAATAGGATCACCTTCGAACAGTGCACATACAAATAATGTTTACATTCAGCAGTAACTTACTAAAATGTCAAATTCAAAAAAAATGAGAAAAGGAATGTGGCAAGAAAGCCCACCCAACGTGCATCAGGAAGAAGACGACCATTTCTCCGAATTGATACACGGCAAAAGTTCTCAAAGTCCTCTGTAATTCTACATCCATCAGCATCAAGCTTTTCCAAAATTCTATCAATGTTTTCTTTGCCCTATAAGATCATAAATGAACAAAAATGAAGACAATGAATTGTGGTATAAGTATACTTTGTGCTCATATATACCTTGACGATGGGTAGATAAACACATCTTAACCTTGCATGAGCTCTGCGTGAGTAATTTGAACCTGCAGACTACCAACTCAATTATCAAAGCTGTCAAACCAATGAGAACATTATATAGATAGATTGCAAACTCAACTTACAGACACTTTACAACATCATACAGATATATTTTACATAGATACTCTAAAATATAGTAATATACCTGAACTCTTAGATGATTCACCAACTTGGCTGGTGGAAAATCTTAGCTCAAAGGTGAAATCAGGACCATTGCAAGAGTGCAAATTTGTAACTGATATCTCCCCTCCATCAATCTCAGCTAAGTCAATGCCATTGACCTATAAAGAAACCCATGGACTTTCAAGAAACAAATCAAAATATGATGACACACCAAACAAGTTCAATATTATTATACGCAGGTATAGTCAAAATTTAATTGATACTTTCTTGCTACTCATTTTTATATTGATATTGTCAAAGCCGACATAAAATAGGACCATCCACATTTCATGACCTGCAAAAATGCTTGCTACTGAACTATGTTATCACGTCAGGATTCAGATCTCATACTCAATTACCCTGCCACCAAAAAGTATAATCTGATCAAACCATGAATAACAAAAACAATGGATGCAGTATTCTGCATTAAACAATGCCAAATACAATGGCAGCACAATGCCCCTAACTCGTGCACCTTGCCCTCTTAGTCATTCTGAAATAACTTCTGTCAAGGATTAATGAACTAATGCCAAGTCCTGTTCAGCACATGATATGCCCCATCCAACCTCCGAGATCTAAAAAACACTACAGGAAAAAACAACTGCTAGATCTACAACCTCTCTTTGGAAGGGGAATGTAACCACAAATATTCCCTATGCTATAATGGCCACTGGCATATCTAAGATGCATGATAAGCAGAGTGAATTACCAGACAAATGTGCAGCAAAGAAAAACATAGATGAAAATGCAAATTTCCAAGTTCAATGTCCTTGAAAATATCTGCCCTGCTCCCAGAAATTTTTAGATAATTCCAGAGAAGGATTCAGGAGAGTCATAAGAGCTAAATCTTCTAAGGATTAATTAAAAAAAATAAAAAAAATCCTAAGTTCATGTCCAAAGACACTAGTGACCAGTCAACAACTAGGTTCGCCAGATCAGTGATCTCCACCACCTCAAAACCAGCCAGATCAATACGAGTCAGGCCGACTCGGGCCAGCTCGACTGAGTCATGTTTGAGGCCATTCTTTGACTTTTTCTGAAAAATCAAAACTTCTTGCAATGTTTATAATATTAACCATATATTATAAGTTGTAGAACTAATATTTCATCAATCTAAAGTATGTATGAATTAAACTTTCTAGGGCTTGGCCGGGTCACACAATTCAATCAATTTCATGACATTTTTGGATGTAAAATAAAACTTTCATGAAATTTTAGAGCTTTCTGACACATAAATTACATAAATTTATGACAAATAAATTACGTAAGTCAAGAACATAATGGTATGGTCTATTTTTCATTTTTAACTACTTTTGAACATTATATCAATATTTAGATAATCAATAAACCAATAAACTCAGAAATAGAGTTTCATGCTCTTCATCCATCAAATGGAAGATTAATCGCGATGTTATACCATTATATCATTATTATAATTTTTCAGTTTTGAATTTTTTTAACTAATTTCGGACTATTATACTTGTTTTGAAATAAGTAATACTGGATTCAAGCAATCCACTCCGGACCATCGTCATGATCTAGTATGAATCACCGGACTCAGATAGACTAGGCCCGATCTGGCAAACTTCAGTCCGAGTGAGGTGAACCATGGGTAAAACTAAATGCGAGCATGTCCCTAAATAATTAGTATATTGACTAACATGTTAGTAAATGACTGGTGAATGATAAGACAGTCCAGCAAATGACTGGTGCATGACATGCTCACAAAAGCTTGGTATACGCTCAAACCAGTGTGAGCAAACGCTGAGACATGCCAATAAAGAAGTAGACACACGACCTAGAGGAAAGATTAGGTAGTAGAAAAAGTCTCATCTCACATCAGGTAATTCAGAAAAGGAAGAGTTCATCACACCCATAAACAGACCCCGATCCTCTCTTTTAAAGATAGTCCTAATTGGACTAAAAAGCTATACAAATAAAGAGGTCTCTTCTACTTACTATCCAGCACAAAGGAAGGTTCTCCTCTGGCTATAGGCATGTACGACATCTACTATACAGCATATACGACTTATCTATGGTGGCAACTAGGCATGTGGAGTAGAACCATGGGCTCCATTGACCATCAAGGCATCAACTAGAGATAGAATGCATGGTATTAAGTGTTGTGTCATGACCCCCATGTTGTCTTCTTACATTTCATGTCTAGATTTTCAAGCTCATAGTGATCTTGGGTTTTAGAAACACATGCTCAGATAGAAAAAAATAGCTGTCCAAATTTTGTTGGATTTTAAAATTTTGAAATACTTCAGTCTTATAAATGAACCTTGTATAGAAAGCAAAATTAAGGTTTGTCGGAAGTTTGTCTTTCTACTTAGCCTTGCAATACCATGTTACTCATGTTTACCTCCCCTGCACATTTATCATTTATCTCTTCATTTTTACAGCATAAAAAAGCAAGTTTACAGCATAGCAGGAAAAAAACCACAAAGAACATCAACAAAAATATATTCAAAACAAAATTCATTAACCATTAAACAGAATAAGCAATATGACCTGAAATTCAACTGGCATTGTAGTTTTCCTGGTGCAGGCCTCTTCATCACACTGCAAATTCATGACAACATAGCTGTAAAATATGAAGAATCTCAATCGCATCTTAGTGAAAAAGAAAAAGAATACAAAAAATGGCACACAACATATTGATTCTTTCACACTCGTGAATCTGAGTTTCTTTTGGCTTGGGATTTGGCATAGAACTATATTTAGCAAGGAGAGGTCATACTATATTTTCCTTATACCAAAGTCATCCAAAACAAAAGGATAAATTGTAAATTCATAGTTTTTGTAGGCAGCACTATCTTAATGGACAGTTTAGTTCATAAAATAGCATTTTCTTCTTAGGAAGGTGATAAAATGCCTTGTTCTGACTACTCATTTTTGGCTCAGCATTGTTGAGTTTATCTTGTGAGGTTCTATTGAGACAATGCCTGCTAGGACCTCTTCTCTTTAAGTAGATGTTGTACACCATCATTTTTCCAAGGATAATCCAGATTTAAAGGTGTGGGACCACTCCCGAGCACCTTTTGGGAGCTATTTATTTAACGTCTCTACAGCAGCCCTGGCCCGACCTGGGACCCGAATCAACTTGTCGTGACTCACGGCGACTCCAGCACAAAGTGGGGGCCATCCCCGAACACCTCCTATTATGCGGCAGTGGTCCGCCTATGACTCAGCCGCCCAAGCCAACCAGGGAGATCACAGCAACACGCCACACCATGTGGCACCCAACAACGAGGCCTCCCCCCAATAAGCTAACACTAATGGATCCCGTCCCTTAGCCAAATTTGGGCTTCGGGGGCCATTAGCCAGCCCATACGGTCCCTAATCAAGGGTTGAGAATTGTCATGAACACCTTAAGGGTGCCGGTTTCTCCAACCATACTACTATGATTCGGGGCCAACCCACGGTTTGGGGTCACTTGCCGCGCTATGTGGCGACTCTATAGAAGATGGGGATCACCACCGACGCCTTGAGATGCGATGACGAGCCGCCTACTTTATATAGCCACCGGGGCTGCACACCAACCCACCGAATAGCACGGCACACCGCATCAAGGCCAGATTTTCATGCCTAAAACGCCTTCCTTTAGCAACTAAAAGCAACTAGCCCCGGCTACCGTGTCGCGGGCAAGATACGGGGTTCGTTAGCCATGCCGTTCTACAACCCATTGAGTGTGGAACCACCCTAAACACCTTGTGGGCAACACCGATGCCACCTCGTTGTGAGTGTCCCGGCTCCAAGGTCGTGCCCCAAGCAAAAAAGTCGTGCTACACAGCATCAAAAAAAGACCAGAAACAGCCCCCAAAGTCACGCCCCACGGCAACAGCCCGGCCCGGGGCGAGCCCACTCTAGAAGCGTGCCCAAGCCCCGAGGCGCGCTACCCAACGCCATCCTCATGGCCCCAAACTCCGTTCCAGAATTTGCCTCGTCCACAGTGCAGAGGTGAGCCAACTCACCAGTCCAGAACAGTGCATGATATCCACATAATCAATGCTCGAAGACGGAGGGAGCAACACCACGCAAGACAACCCAAGAGTGGCCTTGTTCAGCACGCCATGTATCCTCCATGTGTCCAGTCTGAATACAGTCAAAGTGGGGCCCAAATGAAGAATTAAGGGGGTTTTTATAGATTTTTACCCCCCAACCCCGCCCCCAGCCTGGTTCGCGTAAACCCATCCAAAAAACCAAAAAAAAAAAACTTTTCTCTACCCCTCAACCCAATCCGCGTTAACACTATAGATGGCCTTTACAAAGACCACGCTGACCCTATCACTCTGGTCCGCGTAAACCCTAACCCTTCCCCTCCAACATTCTCTAGGGAATTCCAAGGAGCACATCGAGCATACGCTCCAACAAAGGCATACGGGCAGAAACACAAGACACCTAGGCATCCAGTGGAAATCCAGCAGTAGTAGGAGCGCGAAGAAGCTTTGTTGGTTGGCTAATTCAACTAAACACACGCCGAGGGTATGTCACATGAACACCCCCCATATGGCGTCTAGTCAGTTCACACAAGCCCCCCTGATACGTATGATGCGTCATGCTAACGGTGAATACACCCTCATGCCAAATCTAACTGCGAGTCGAGACAACTCGTTTACTGCTCTTTTCGAGCCGACGACTGACCGTCCCACTTGCTTCTGGTCGAGCCAGTGTCCGCAGCCCCCCTTCTGAGCTCATGTCTCGCCCAGCCAAGTCCAAAAACCAGCCTTTCCATTACCCGTTTGTTCGGCTAAGCGGCGATATTATGACGGCGGTGTGAATTAAGCCCACCCGATGTCACGGCTTCCAGGGTACCCGGTCCAAAAATCAGCGAATGTGGAGAAATTAAAGCACAAGAAAACGATAAAAAAAACGCACAGAAGTAGTAGGAAAGACAAGTTAAATTAACACTTTATGCTCGCAGTTGCTCGGGCTCCTGATCTCTCTATGTTTAGCATGAGCTCTCTAAGGACGAACTTCTTCACAAAAGCGCTATTTGTTGTGGCGTGGATTGTTCACAACACTTGGACAAGAAAGTTTACCAGATAATCATACTACCTCTAATCTGTTTTCGCTCAAGTTCGCCACATTCCATTGTCTTCAACAACGACATCTATGTATAGTCATCTTCATTTCGCATAGCTCGTCTTGAAGTGAATTATTTTCACAAATTTTCTTGCCGAGAGAGAGAGAGAGAGAGACGTTGTGTCAGGCCTTCCTCCATGATTCGTGTCTCATATCTCGTCCATGCAGAGCTTGTCTTATCCTACGTAGAACGTAATCCCACAAAGAATCTTATTAGATGGATCGAGACATTGAAAGAAAGTAGTTAGCATTTTGAAGCCCTACTAGCATCGTGAATCCACATTTCACACAATATTAACTTATGTCAAAAGATGTCATCCAAAAATTTGGATTTTGTCTGTGCCTGAAATCTCTACAGAAAATAATATTTCTGTCGATCTTCGACTAACCAATGAGATACAATCTCTTGTGATTATTCTATTATTATATAGTACAGAGATTTCCATAGAAAATATACTCTATGTTTGACTTTCATTTAAAGTGCATCAAAGTTTTTCTTCTTTTGAGTCAAACAGAAAGATTACCATTGATATTCATTTTGACTATGACAAAGATTTGTCAGATCGGATCACACCGTCACGTACCAACCGTCCTACACCTTGCCAACGAAAAACCAGCACACAAAGGTATGGTGCTATGCGGTAGCCTTATTTTTAATATATAAAAAAATTCAATTAAAAATATTTTGACTCAAAAAAATTTGTTATTAACACGGTACCGCACCGAATCGTACCATCGAAAAAAAATGGCACGATTCGAGCCGACAGCACGGCAAGCCTTGTCTATGACATAGAATTGAAACACATAAGACAAAGAAGTTCGACTGAATATAAGGATGAATGAAGTATATCCAAAGAAGGCAGTTTCGATTTCGGTGTCGATTTCAACTGGGTCCAAAATCAAATAAAATATTATTTTTGACCAATGGCAGGGCGTCCAGTTTCACCCGATTTCGGCCGGTTAATTTCGGAACGTTTTGGTCTGAAACCGATACGTTTCGGCCGAAACGTTTCGATTTCGACCGAAGTGCCATCCATGAATATCAGTCAATTAGTTAAGCACAAACAAAAGTTCAAAAGACATCTCTTTGAAGCACAACTGCTTTCGCATCTGAGTAACGAAAACTGCCATCCATGAATATCATTCAATTAGTTAAGCACAAACAAGAGTTCGGAAGACATCTCTTTGCACCACAACTGCTTTCGCATCTGAGTAATGTTTAGCTTGAATCATAGAATGTACCAACTAAAGAATGGATCAATGAAGCATAGCTGATTTATCTCAATAATCACACATTTAATCACTTATTGAATTTGAATAAATATTGTTTCAACCGAAGAAGAAATCAATAGAAATACATATGAATCAAACAGATAATGCATTTAATTGAATCAATCAAAAGAATAAGTTGAATGATATTCAGATTAGGCTTATGTATCATTTCAATTTTAGTCGCAAAGGGTTCCAACCATCGTCAATCGTAAATAACATATTAATTGTTCTTAGTCCCAAGATGTTCAACAAAGTCTAGTCACGCAATAAGTGTTGTGACTGAGTGGCTTCTGATTGAGGATAAGTCAATGGTTTTAACTGGGTTTCTACCAACTGTCCTACATAGAGTTCTGACTAAATTTGTGATTCTTTTCCAATTGACAAAAATTGTCAAGGAATTTGACTATATAAGAGCTATAACTGAAAGAAGGAACTGAGTAAGGTTCTGGCTAAACATATCAACTTGAATGTAAACCCTTTACGATATTCAACCATTCTCATTTCTTGGACTTTTGTTCTTTTTAAACCCATATATAATATCATTGTATTTTTAATATTTTTATTTTTCTAAAATTTCTACTTTATATATCATAATAATATTTTCACGCAAATTATTTTAATCATTCAAAACACGTAAAACATGATCCTTCATAAGCAAGGGTACAAAACTCAACATCAGTGTAGTTTCACTAGTAGAGAAAATCGAGATCCAACTCCTCGCACTTCCTTCAAAGAAAACCAAAAGAAGGTATACATCCGCCCCTAGTTTTAGACTTAGAATATTAATAGTGAATTGAGAAATATGTGAGATGTCCTGACACGATCCATACCTCAATTCCACGAGATCCCATTCCTCTTCATCATGATAGAGAAGTCAGTAGTTAGGAGCAATTTGGACATGTTTATAATTATTTGTTGTGTATGCACTGTAACGTGTTATTTCCCCCTCCTTTTTTCGTTGCCCTTCATATGAGAGGTAATTCTATCCTTTTATATATATTAAGGCTTTTTTTGTTACACATTGTTATGACCTAAGTACCACCACCTTAAGGAAGCAAAAAGGAATACAACAAAAACATAAAAAATAAAAGGGCCTTTTAGTTTTCGACATATAGAAAATATTGGCATTAGGAATAAGCCCCCAATCCACCTATTTAGCTCTCCAATTCTTCAAACCCATGTTGAAAAGCCCCCCCCCCCCCACATTAACAATCATCTGCATAATAGAATAGACCATCCCATTTTTAGGAATATTCCTTCCCCTCACTCCCATTAATTTTTCTCCCCAATTTTAACCCCTCTCTCTCTCTCCCTCTTTCCCTGCTCACCCCCACCCCACTAGGTGGGGCTGCCAGGGAGAACCCCACCAGCCACGCGGTAGAGGATTCCATGATGAGCCTTAGGCCAAAGCCAAAGAGCACACCCTGCCCTAGCCCCTCACCGATGGTGCACAGCCCCTCCTCAGCCAACCTCTTCCGCATCTCGTCCAATATGAAGAACACGCAGACACTGGACATGTTCCCGAACTCGTTCAACACATGACGCGTCACCCAAAGCTTATCTGGCTTGAGCTCTAGGATCCAGCGGTGGCCCCAGTGGAGCACCCAGAAGATGGAATTCCAATCAAAGATGCTTAGTGGCCCAAAGGCCTCTTTCAGGCAGTCTTCGATGTTCCCGGATATGGGCACGGACACCTCCTGAAGCAGTTGGAACGTCAGGCCCAACTCTTGAAGGTGGCCCATGATGGCGCCACAGCTCTCTGATTTTATCATCCCCTCATTCTAACACCAGCTCAAAGATGGGCCGCTCAGCTCAAAGATGGGCCACTCGATGCCCTCCATGAGGTTGGTCCCCGCGACAAATGCTGTGGCGCCATCCCCGAAGATCACCTGCCTGATGATCTCTCTCTCTCTCCCCCCAAAGGCCTCTTTCAGGCAGTCTTCGATGTTCCCGGATATGGGCACGGGCACCTCCTGAAGCAGTTGGAACGTCAGGCCCAACTCTTGAAGGTGGCCCATGATGGCGCCACAACTCTCTGATTTTATCATCCCCTCATTCTAACACCAGCTCAAAGATGGGCCGCTCAGCTCAAAGATGGGCCACTCGACGCCCTCCATGAGGTTGGCCCCCGCGACAAATGCTGCGGCGCCATCCCCGAAGATCACATGCCTGATGATCTCTCTCTCTCTCTCTCCCCCCCCCCTCTCTCTAACCCACTGAGTGGGGGTGTCGACGTTAGAGAAGACTGTCCCCTCCTCTCCCCCCCCCCCCCCCCTCTCTCTCTCTCTCTCTCTGAGTAGCAATTATTGGAAGGATTTTTTTGATCATTTCACCACTCTGATTTAGCCCACTGGGTGGGGGTGTCGACGCTAGAGAAGATTGTCCCCTCCTCTCCCCCCCCCCCTTCTCTGGGTAACAATTATTAGAGGGATTTTTTTAGTCATTTCATCACTCTGATTTAGCTTTAACCATAGTTAGGTTAAACATTGTACATGAAATCAACAGCAAGAGCTTTTTCATATAGCAAATAAGAATTGGGTGGCTTAATGATAATACATAAGTGGATTAGAAAATCTTATTCCATATATCGATATTTTGTAGGGGCCAAAAACTAAAAAAACTCAAAAAAATACAAGAGCATTAAACCCATTATATCAATAGACAAAATTACTCTCACCATCTACGGTATTCAACCAAACTATCATGTTTTTTAAATAGAATTGTATTACTATATTCAGCAAAAAAGATTGCAACTGTAGCATGCTTAATGCGTAGTTGTTTCTAGTAGTGTTAGTTTGGTGAGATGCTTCCTACCATATTGAGGCTAATTGAACACTACAATAGTAATAGTATATTATAGGAATGGTAAGGTTGGTCAGTGCCAGAAAACATAAAAGCGAACGTTGTTTAGAATATATTTGTTCTAGTTCTTTCATGATACAACTATTGTTGTGCCTCTTAGGCAAAAGCATGTGCTATGTCGCCTTGATGATAGCAATGCTATTTGGTTTTGATGATAGCAAGACAGTGAGTGCATTTGAGTGCATTTGATATTGTATTTTGATGATAGCAATGTTATTGTGTATTGATGATTGCAATAAACAAAGTGCATTTCTATGCATTCTTATTCTTGAGCATTGCATTGCATTGGCTAAGTATATACAACGTCAGTTTATGCATTGTCTTAGGCTAAGTGTGTACAGCGTCTTAGGCGAAGTCTGTACAGCCGTGTCTTAGGCTCCTAAGTCTATACATTGGTGTTGGTCATCAAAGTCTGTACATCGCCTTCAATCTTCAAGTCTATACACTGGCTTATTCTTCAAGTCCACACATCGCTTCGCTTCATGAAGTCTGTACATCCACAGTTAAACTTGAAGTCTGCACACTAGTCCTCTTGATCAAGTCTACACATTCATTGTTAAGGCAAAGTCTATACAAGTCTATACAGCCTTCTGCTTCGCCAAAGTGTGTACATTGGTCTGCATTGCCCTTGGACATCAAAGTCTGTACAGCGCACTTCATATGCAAAGTCCAAGTCTGTACAGCGTGAAGTCTCACCTCGTGTTGTTTCCCCTCACTAACACGAAATGATTTCGTGTCGTCTGAGCTTACAACACTTCGTGTTGATTTCTATGCGTGACAGGAAAACTTGTATGAGGTTAGACTTCGTCTCGTTTTCCTTGTCGTGTCTTCGTGTTGGTTTTGTCTTCGTGTCCTCGTGTTGTCTTTGCATCCATCGTCTTCGTGTTGTTTTAGTGTCTATGTCTTCGTGTTGTGTTTACGTCTTCGTGTTGATCTGACTTCGTGTCGTTTTCACGTCTTCGTGTTGATCTGACTTCGTGTCGTTTTCCCTCCTATGTCTCGTTTCCCAGTGAACCCCGTGTCGTTTCACCTCGTGTTGCTTTCTGTGACACCTCGTGTCGTTCCTGTTTAGTAACCACACTTCCTGTCGGTTACTGTTGTCTCTGTAACTTCGTGTCGTTTTTGTTCCACTGCGTGCAGAACATTGCAGCACCTCGTGTTGCTTTCTGTGCCACCTCGTGCCGTTCCTGTTTAGTAACCACACTTCGTGTCGGTTACTGTTGTTTCTTTGACTTCGTGTCGTTTTCCTTGTCTTTCGTCTTCGTGTTATTTTCAACCCGTGTCAACTTCTGTTTTCGTCTTCGTGTTGTTTTCAACCCGTGTCAACTTCTGTTTTCGTCTTCGTGTTGTTTTCAACTCGTGACGGTTTCTGTTATTTCACTTCGTGTCGTTTCCGTATTATGTCTTCGTGTTGTTTCGTTCTAACCTCGTCCAGGTTTCTTCTAAAACGCTGTTCTTCTGATAAGTCTATACAGAGTTGTTCTTTAAACTGATGACTTATCCGATACTCTGTTTAACAGGTGCTTTGATCGTGAAGCTTAAGGAGGGCACGTGATCCAAGGTTGAAGGACTGACAGAAAGCTGACACGTGGCCAAAAGTTCTGGGCGGGAAATGTGGAAGCCACACGCGCCCAGTGCTGCTCTCCTACTAGCTGCTGTTATAAAAGGAGGTCTTCGTCCACAGATGAAGACAGATCGAGTTGGCGAGAAGAAAAGTCCATACAGAGAGCCACGATCCAGATAGAAAAAGAAAAGAGAAAGAAGAAGAGCAGAGAGTGAAGAAGAAGAGAAAGAAGCAGAAGAAAGAGATAGAGAGCTCGAGAAGAGTGTGAAGAGAAGAAGAAGAGAGAGAGAGAGAGGAGGAGTTCGTTCCTCAGATCTTTGGTTCAAAACCAGATCTGAGGTTGCTCATTGTTGAGCTATATTTTGTGCTTTATTGTTTCAGCTTTCCGTTGCTGTCTTGTTCTATATTTTCATTTTCCTTTATACATTTCTTCAAGCTGTTTGTCAGCGGTTTGCAGTGGAGGATTCCACTGGACAGCAAGCTGTGTTGCTCAGCGGGCAGTGGAGGTTTCCACTGGACAGGTAAAGCTGTAATCCTCAGCTGGCGAGACTTGGTCTCGGACGGGTTAAGCTGTATTCCCCAGCGGGTTCAAGCTGTGAGTCAGCGGATGGCTAAGCTGTATTGCCCAGCGGAAGCAAGCTGTGATGCTCAGCGGTTGGCAAGCTGTGAGGCCCAGCTGATTGTTGGCAAGCTGTGTTGCCCAGCGGTTAGTGAAGCCACACTCGGGTTGAGTGTGGGGTGGATGTAGGTCTGGAGGACCGAACTACCTAAAAACCCCTTGTGCAGTGTGATTTGGTTTATCTGCTTTTGCTTCCGCTAGATGATTGCATAGGGGCGCTCTAAGCGTTTGCTAACTGGTCAAACAGAATAGTTGATTAGCTTTCAGATTTGGTAAATCTGTCTATTTAGCTTCATAGTTCTATTTTGAGCGAAATTTTATATTGGGTGAAAGGTTTGTATAGGCTATATTCATTCACCCCCCCTCTGAATACCTGCACCGAACCCAACAATTGGTATCAGAGCAGTCTCTGACTTAACAGATCTAACAATCTGCAGAGGATCCTGCTAACTATTTAGTGCGTTTTCAGAGTGGATGCATTGTGCTCGTTGTCTTGTTTCACCGGTTTAGTGCTTTACCTTGCCCATTTGGTTTTGCTGCATTTCCTGTCGGTTGTTTTAGTGAGTTGAATCTGTTTGCCATCTGTCCAAATGGATCGTCCTCCAATTTATGATGGTTCTAACTTTGAAAGTTGGCTAGGAGGCCTAGTTGTGTATGTAGATTCCATTGATCCCAAACTATGGAGTTTACTATCCAAAGGCCCACATCGACTACCCAAAGACCAGACCAAGTGGTCTAGTGAGGACACGTTTAAGAACCGTGATAATGTCATAATTCTTAATATCTTGAGAGCTGCTGTTAATACTGATGTATATTCTTTTGTTCTCAGGTGCACATCTGGAAAGGAAATTTATGACAGAGTCGTCTCTGCGCATAATCAGCAAGGTGATAGCTGCTTGACGGCCAACCGGGATGATGAAGATGAGATCTCATCTCAGGTAAGTTCTGAATCAGAAGGATACTCTTTCGATGAATTAATAGAGATGTATGAAAATTTGTTAGAAGTATCCAAGAAATTGAAATCTGAGAATAAAAAGTTGAAAAAGAAATGTGATAGAATAAATTTGAAAGATTCATGTGAAAACTGTCCAAATATTAAAAAGTCTTATGATGCTTGCATGCTAGATGTTCAGAATCTTAAAAAACAAAATGGTTCTCTAAAACTTGAAAATCAAACATGTCTGGACAAGATATCAGACCTTGAGAATCAGTTGAATGAGAAGAAAAATGAACATATAAAATACATGCAAGAACTAACTGACGTTAATTCTGAATTGGACAAAATGAAATTGGAGAATGAGGATCTTCAAAAGAAGAATAAAACTCTTATTATCAGAATGAATGAAATCAATGAGGTTTCACAGTCCTCTTCTGCTAAATCAGATTGTAAAATATGCTCTGCTTTAAGAGAACGAAATGAAGATCTCTTTAGTGAGAATGAATGGCTAAATAAACAGATTACCTCACTTAAAGATGATCACAAAAATCTGCTCGCTGAGAAAATTAAAGCAGAAGAAAGAGAAGATAAACTGATTGAAAAATTGGAGCACATATCTGGAAGAGAGAGATGTGCTAATAATGAAATTCAGGATAAAAATCTTGAGGAAGAAAACACTGAATTAAAAGCTGAAGTTGAAAAATTGAAATGGTTAAATACTGGCTTATCTGAAAGACTTCTCACCATAGAAAAAGGAAAAGGTGTCCATGATGAAGAATCACAAACCTTGATCAATCTGGAACAAGAAGTTGAGAAGTACAAAACTGCAAACAAAGTTTTAAGCGAATGTGTAAATTGCAGTGAATAGCCAGTTATGAACTTCACATTGCTAGCTTGGAAGATAAAATTCATAATCTGGAAAATTCAGCTATTCAGTCTGCCAAGATTAAAGGAAAAATAAAAACTGTTGGGAAGAGGAAGGATGATGACTCTGAAGGGGGAACAAATTGCTGTTCTGATGTTAAGAAAATCACTAAAAACCAGCTATATGCTACTTTTGTGAAAGGTTCTAATGTAGCTGGTACTTCAACGCAATCCCCAAAACAAAATGAAGATCAGAAATCACCTTCAAAATCCGTTTTCCAGTTCAGAGCCCAGAAAATAGAAAAACAAACAGAACCTGTTAAGGATAATCAGAAATTGAAAAGAAAGAGTCAAATAAAGAAGGTAAAGACTATTCCTGCTCATGAACAGAAAGCTGCTAGCTCGGTTGAGCCTGATGGTGTACACACTGTCCATGCTTCCTATACTCATTCACATGCATCTAGGAACTCATATGATAGAAACCATGCTCCTAGGAAATCTGATGCCTCTTGTTACTACTGTGGTAGGCATGGTCATTATATGGATGACTGCAGAGTGATGACAAGTGATGATATGATGCATGATAAAACATTTCCAAATAATCATCACCACCCCAAAAGAAACATGTCTTCCTCAAACCAACATATCATTTGTTACAATTGTAACAGACGTGGTCATAAAGCTGTTGAGTGTTGGTTTAGGCCTTCATGGGGATTTACTGGTTCAAGAGGTAAGCACCCTAGGTGCATTGAATGTGGCAAGTATGGGCATGCAGTCAAGGACTGCTGGTATGCTCAGGGAAATAGATTAAACTCTAAATTTGTCAAATTCCCTGCTTTCCATGATTCTGCTAGAAATAACTTGAGAGATAAAAGGAAAAACTTTGCATGTTTTGAATGTGGTAAGCTAGGCCACAAAGCTGCCAACTGTCGGCTGGCTGAGCATGGAAAGAAAAATCTTCAAGTCAATTAAAGAAATACTCATGCTCATACACATAATTTTCACACTCATATGCATGCACATGGGCATCATGTTTCTGCTAACATGAAGAATAAAAACAAAAATTCTGTGGCTTCATGTTATTATTGTGGAAAAATTGGACATTCAATGTTTGAGTGTAAACTGATGGAATATGATGATCATGTTGCTAAAAGATTGTTTAGAACACCTGTTAGGGCTCATACATGACCCAAGGCAGCTTGGGTTCCTGCAGGATCAACTTGATCTTATCTTGCAGGTGTGCCTTGGAAATGAAAGGGGTTAACCAAGGCACTCAAGAATGAAAACCCCAGGATTCAATCCTTCAGGTTAGTTCTGAACTTTGTTTAAATTCATTATCTGAATTTGTGAGTATGAAAAATGAGAATTTCATGTTGATTTGCTTGTTTGATGAATGATCTTTTCTTGTCTAACTGATCAGTCTGCATTCCAGACTCAGCTACTGAGTTTCACTCTGCATATATCTGATACTCTTCTCTTGCTATATGCTGAACTGAATTTGAATGGTTTTTAATGTATACAGTTGATGCACTATATAGACTCTGTGTCAATGCATGTGTTTTGTGTTAATGCATTGCATGCTTGTTGTTGAATGCATACTTGGACTGATTGTGTATAGACTGATTGTCATTGCATGTGTCAATGATGATGTTCAATGCATGTAAGGATTGCTTTATGTTGCATTGTCTTGCATAACCCTGGTATATCAAATGGTAAGCTACTAAAAGGCAGGGAAATCTGCCTGGAGGAACTTACTATGTGTGAGATGGTCCTTGAGACCAGGTTCTCTGCCAAGTACCAAGGGTCTATTCCTCATGTAGAACAGTGTACTGCATAGCATATTTTTGCATCATGGTGTCAGGGGGAGCTGAGAGTTCTATTCAATTCATTGAATCCTATTTACTCCTCATTGTCCCCATTCATTTGATTCATATCTTTTGACATCAGATGCCATTGGACCATTTTGCCAATTGCTATCCTTTCCCCATCTTTTTCACTGAACAGCAGTTCTGGTTCTGGTTCAGTACGTTGAGTTGTGATTATTTCAATTGTTATTTTATAAGAATCTCTCTCACAATTTGAAAAGAACTAAAGGTTTAACCTTTATAAATTGAAGAGTCAAATGTCTGCCTTCAGAATCTGAGATAAAAGGAAAACTTTTATAGCTCTTAATCTTTGTCTCATAGCTAAAATAGAAAAAGTTTTTTGTAATGCCTAAATGTGTTGAACTAGATATGTCTAGAACAGGCTAATAAGAGTGTGTACTGTTTTTTTAAACAATCACTCTAAAAGAAGTAAGGGCAGCAGTAAATAAGATCATAAATGCTATGAACTGAACATAGTGACAGAGCAATGGCTGAATTGCACTGAGAAATTTTGATCTCCTCCAATGAAGTAGGAGAACTCATAGTCATGAAGTGCTTCAGAATACCTCTGTTCAAAAGGTCGAATCTATAGAGGGAGTTCTCACTTAGTAACTGAGGGTACTGGCCTCTAATCAAGGTGTACCCCTAATGTCAAAAGTGAAGACTATTCTTTGTGGATTTTGATCTGAAATAGATCTAGTAGTTTATGCCTAGTAACTGGGGGTACTTGCCTCTGATCAAGGTGTACACCTAATGTCAACAGCATAAATGCCACTGATCTATTTACTCAGTTCAGGTTCAGAAATTGAAAAATGAAAATCAAACTGTTGTAACCCTTCGAAAATCAAAAGTCATTGAGTGAAAATTGTTTTTATCAATACATATTCAAATTGCCATTCTTGATCTTCCATGCTTAATCACAAAAGGGTATTATTTCTGACTTATCTATTAATACCATGTGCCTTAGATTCATTGCTATAAATGGAATCTATAAACTCTTTTTCAGAGGTAAGATCTTTTACTCTAGGTTTATCACTGTTAAACCTGAATTTTTGTCAAAATTGTATGCTGCTGATTCTTATACTTTAACAGTTGTTTATAATCATGCTTCCTTTCTGAACCTATGATTCAGCTGTTATCAAGTGACCCTCCTACCTTCTCTACCTTGTTTATCTGTTCATATTCCTTCTCAAAGGGGGAGTTTTTATTTAGGGCGAGAAATAATTCAGGGGAGTCTTACATTCAGGGGGAGAATGTTCTAGAGGAATTTGCATGCATAATGCACTTTGCACTCTTATTTTTATTGTTTTTCCCTTTTTGATCATGTCAAAGGGGGAGAAAATCTTGCGTGTGACTCACTGTCACATTGTGTTGCCATCATCAAAAAGGGAGAGAATGTTGTGCCTCTTAGGCACAAGCATGTGCTATGTCGCCTTGATGATAGCAATGCTATTTGGTTTTGATGATAGCAAGACAGTGAGTGCATTTGAGTGCATTTGATATTGTATTTTGATGATAGCAATGTTATTGTGCATTGATGATTGCAATAAACAAAGTGCATTTCTATGCATTCTTATTCTTGAGCATTGCATTGCATTGGCTAAGTACATACAACGTCAGTTTATGCATTGTCTTAGGCTAAGTGTGTACAGCGTCTTAGGCGAAGTCTGTACAGCCGTGTCTTAGGCTCCTAAGTCTATACATTGGTGTTGGTCATCAAAGTCTGTACATCGCCTTCAATCTTCAAGTCTATACACTGGCTTATTCTTCAAGTCCACACATCGCTTCGCTTCATGAAGTCTGTACATCCACAGTTAAACTTGAAGTCTGCACACTAGTCCTCTTGATCAAGTCTACACATTCATTGTTAAGGCAAAGTCTATACAAGTCTATACAGCCTTCTGCTTCGCCAAAGTGTGTACATTGGTCTGCATTGCCCTTGGACATCAAAGTCTGTACAGCGCACTTCATATGCAAAGTCCAAGTCTGTACAGCGTGAAGTCTCACCTCGTGTTGTTTCCCCTCACTAACACGAAATGATTTCGTGTCGTCTGAGCTTACAACACTTCGTGTTGATTTCTATGCGTGACAGGAAAATTTATATGAGGTTAGACTTCGTCTCGTTTTCCTTGTCGTGTCTTCGTGTTGGTTTTGTCTTCGTGTCCTCGTGTTATCTTTGCATCCATCGTCTTCGTGTTGTTTTAGTGTCTATGTCTTCGTGTTGTGTTTACGTCTTCGTGTTGATCTGACTTCGTGTCGTTTTCACGTCTTCGTGTTGATCTGACTTCGTGTCGTTTTCCCTCCTGTGCCTCTTAGGCACAAGCATGTGCTATGTCGCCTTGATGATAGCAATGCTATTTGGTTTTGATGATAGCAAGACAGTGAGTGCATTTGAGTGCATTTGATATTGTATTTTGATGATAGCAATGTTATTGTGCATTGATGATTGCAATAAACAAAGTGCATTTCTATGCATTCTTATTCTTGAGCATTGCATTGCATTGGCTAAGTATATACAACGTCAGTTTATGCATTGTCTTAGGCTAAGTGTGTACAGCGTCTTAGGCGAAGTCTGTACAGCCGTGTCTTAGGCTCCTAAGTCTATACATTGGTGTTGGTCATCAAAGTCTGTACATCGCCTTCAATCTTCAAGTCTATACACTGGCTTATTCTTCAAGTCCACACATCGCTTCGCTTCATGAAGTCTGTACATCCACAGTTAAACTTGAAGTCTGCACACTAGTCCTCTTGATCAAGCCTACACATTCATTGTTAAGGCAAAGTCTATACAAGTCTATACAGCCTTCTGCTTCGCCAAAGTGTGTACATTGGTCTGCATTGCCCTTGGACATCAAAGTCTGTACAGCGCACTTCATATGCAAAGTCCAAGTCTGTACAGCGTGAAGTCTCACCTCGTGTTGTTTCCCCTCACTAACACGAAATGATTTCGTGTCGTCTGAGCTTACAACACTTCGTGTTGATTTCTATGCGTGACAGGTAAACTTGTACGAGGTTAGACTTCGTGTCATTTTCCTTGTCGTGTCTTCGTGTTGGTTTTGTCTTCGTGTCCTCGTGTTGTCTTTGCATCCATCGTCTTCGTGTTGTTTTAGTGTCTATGTCTTCGTGTTGTGTTTACGTCTTCGTGTTGATCTGACTTCGTGTCGTTTTCACGTCTTCGTGTTGATCTGACTTCGTGTCGTTTTCCCTCCTGTGCCTCTTAGGCACAAGCATGTGCTATGTCGCCTTGATGATAGCAATGCTATTTGGTTTTGATGATAGCAAGACAGTGAGTGCATTTGAGTGCATTTGATATTGTATTTTGATGATAGCAATGTTATTGTGCATTGATGATTGCAATAAACAAAGTGCATTTCTATGCATTCTTATTCTTGAGCATTGCATTGCATTGGCTAAGTATATACAACGTCAGTTTATGCATTGTCTTAGGCTAAGTGTGTACAGCGTCTTAGGCGAAGTCTGTACAGCCGTGTCTTAGGCTCCTAAGTCTATACATTGGTGTTGGTCATCAAAGTCTGTACATCGCCTTCAATCTTCAAGTCTATACACTGGCTTATTCTTCAAGTCCACACATCGCTTCGCTTCATGAAGTCTGTACATCCACAGTTAAACTTGAAGTCTGCACACTAGTCCTCTTGATCAAGTCTACACATTCATTGTTAAGGCAAAGTCTATACAAGTCTATACAGCCTTCTGCTTCGCCAAAGTGTGTACATTGGTCTGCATTGCCCTTGGACATCAAAGTCTGTACAGCGCACTTCATATGCAAAGTCCAAGTCTGTACAGCGTGAAGTCTCACCTCGTGTTGTTTCCCCTCACTAACACGAAATGATTTCGTGTCGTCTGAGCTTACAACACTTCGTGTTGATTTCTATGCGTGACAGGAAAACTTGTATGAGGTTAGACTTCGTCTCGTTTTCCTTGTCGTGTCTTCGTGTTGGTTTTGTCTTCGTGTCCTCGTGTTGTCTTTGCATCCATCGTCTTCGTGTTGTTTTAGTGTCTATGTCTTCGTGTTGTGTTTACGTCTTCGTGTTGATCTGACTTCGTGTCGTTTTCACGTCTTCGTGTTGATCTGACTTCGTGTCGTTTTCCCTCCTGTGTCTCGTTTCCCAGTGAACCCCGTGTCGTTTCACCTCGTGTTGCTTTCTGTGCCACCTCGTGTCGTTCCTGTTTAGTAACCACACTTCGTGTCGGTTACTGTTGTCTCTGTAACTTCGTGTCGTTTTTGTTCCACTGCGTGCAGAACATTGCAGCACCTCGTGTTGCTTTCTGTGCCACCTCGTGTCGTTCCTGTTTAGTAACCACACTTCGTGTCGGTTACTGTTGTTTCTTTGACTTCGTGTCGTTTTCCTTGTCTTTCGTCTTCGTGTTGTTTTCAACCCGTGTCAACTTCTGTTTTCGTCTTCGTGTTGTTTTCAACCCGTGTCAACTTCTGTTTTCGTCTTCGTGTTGTTTTCAACTCGTTACGGTTTCTGTTATTTCACTTCGTGTCGTTTCCGTATTATGTCTTCGTGTTGTTTCGTTCTAACCTCGTCCAGGTTTCTTCTAAAACGCTGTTCTTCTGATAAGTCTATACAGAGTTATTCTTTAAACTGATGACTTATCCGATACTCTGTTTAACAGGTGCTTTGATCGTGAAGCTTAAGGAGGGCACGTGATCCAAGGTTGAAGGACTGACAGAAAGCTGACACGTGGCCAAAAGTTCTGGGCGGGAAATGTGGAAGCCACACGCGCCCAGTGCTGCTCTCCTACTAGCTGCTGTTATAAAAGGAGGTCTTCGTCCACAGATGAAGACAGATCGAGTTGGCGAGAAGAAAAGTCCATACAGAGAGCCACGATCCAGATAGAAAAAGAAAAGAGAAAGAAGAAGAGCAAAGAGTGAAGAAGAAGAGAAAGAAGAAGAAGAAAGAGATAGAGAGCTCGAGAAGAGTGTGAAGAGAAGAAGAAGAGAGAGAGAGAGAGAAGGAGTTCGTTCCTCAGATCTTTGGTTCAAAACCAGATCTGAGGTTGCTCATTGTTGAGCTATATTTTGTGCTTTATTGTTTCAGCTTTCCGTTGCTGTCTTGTTCTATATTTTCATTTTCCTTTATACATTTCTTCAAGCTGTTTGTCAGCGGTTTGCAGTGGAGGATTCCACTGGACAGCAAGCTGTGTTGCTCAGCGGGCAGTGGAGGTTTCCACTGGACAGGTAAAGCTGTAATCCTCAGCTGGCGAGACTTGGTCTCGGACGGGTTAAGCTGTATTCCCCAGCGGGTTCAAGCTGTGAGTCAGCGGATGGCTAAGCTGTATTGCCCAGCGGAAGCAAGCTGTGATGCTCAGCGGTTGGCAAGCTGTGAGGCCCAGCTGATTGTTGGCAAGCTGTGTTGCCCAGCGGTTAGTGAAGCCACACTCGGGTTGAGTGTGGGGTGGATGTAGGTCTGGAGGACCGAACCACCTAAAAACCCTTTGTGCAGTGTGGTTTGATTTATCTGCTTTTGCTTCCGCTAGATGATTGCATAGGGGCGCTCTAAGCGTTTGCTAACTGGTCAAACAGAATAGTTGATTAGCTTTCAGATTTGGTAAATCTGTCTATTTAGCTTCATAGTTCTATTTTGAGCGAAATTTTATATTGGGTGAAAGATTTTTATAGGCTATATTCATTCACCCCCCCTCTGAATACCTGCACCGAACCCAACAACTATCAATTTGATCACCAACTATTCGTTGGATAAACATCCCCAGATAAAGTCCTTACAAGTTCATTAAAAAACATTTTATGTTTCCTACATAGGCTGGTATTCTATACATGGAGCCATAAAGTGGTTGGTTAATTTTGGTCACTAATGAAGCATTAGACATGTTCATGTCATGTTCACAAACGAAAAATATGACAAGTGTGGCCATAGAAACACCAAGGATCCTAAGTTCACAATACAAAGGATTTTTTTTTTTTGAAACGTGGATGGTACCACAAAATATATTAATAAAAGAAGAGGGATGTATATGTATATTATGTCAGCTATTACAAGAAAATGCCCACACAAAAAATGTGTACCCAACTAACTCCCCAAGAGCAAAAAGAGCAAGGAGCTTTAAGTCTCCACTTTACAAACAAGCTTTGCCCAAAAATGCACTTTCCCTTGAACAGAAGAAAATAAATTGTCTTCCACCTCGCTCCCCTTCTGAATAGCCTATTGTTCATTTCACCCTTAAGAATCCACCTCCGGTGCCATTGGGTAAGAATCTATCGGACCCCCTCAAAGTGGCCCAGAATCTGTTGTGAGCACTGGCCGATCCTCAACCAAATGCCTTCGTGAAGAGACATCCTGTAAATAAATGGTCCAAATCCTCCTCGCCCGCACAAAAGTAGCACAAGTCAGATGTGCTGAAGGAAAAGTGCCACCCTGTCACAGGTGGGTAGCTGCCCATGGGAGATTCTCCAAGCCTTCACCATGAGTGGGCTCTTGGGAGCCCAAATGAAGGCATGGTGTGTCCCTCCATCAGCGCATAAAGCATAGGACGACCTAACAGTGAAGTGGCCCTCCCTCTCCCATCTCCACAGCCAAATATTCTCTCTGCTGACGACGGGACTAAAGTTTTTACAATCTTCCAGCCGGCTTGGGGGGTGGGAGTTAGATTGGACCCCTCGTAGGGGGGTTTACTTACATAGAAAGCCTCCCATTAGCCCAAGTAGGCAGAGATGGTCCCCACTCTCAACAAAACTATAACTGTTTTTCCTAAAAAAGAGTCAAGTTCCAATCGCAGCGAAGATGCATTGCGAGGAAGTAACAGTGCAGGGCCAGCAGAACCCAAATGCAGCCCTTTGGAGTCTGCTAACCATAGTGTCCGGCAGATCCAAAGGGGTCTGCTGCCCATAGTGGCGGAAGCCCCAAAGGGGACTACCTCCCTTGGGCAGCCAAAACTTTTTATTTTTTCCATCCCCTTTTTGATATTTTTCATTTTTCAAGGATTCCCCTTTTTTATATATTTTCAGTGAGATGATTTTCATACCCCATTTCTTCTTCGCGTCTCTAAGGGGCATTTCAGCCATTTTCTATTATGCTAAAATTTGCCTCACCAGGCATCAACAGTGTTGGACAGTGTGACAGAGAGAAAAGAGAATAAGAAGATGCACAGAGAAAGAGGGAGGCTGGAATATGGTTTCCACCAAAAACTCAGGCCAGACACCATCTCTCCTCAGTCTGACTACACTAGTGTGCCAGAAACAGAATCCATCGAGCCTTAAGAGACCCAATAACCAACTATTTCCTACAAACAGAGTCAAGCATAATGCCAAACACACTTGTATTGCAGCCAACCGCAGAAGTCTGGAACAAATTGTGGAGAAAACCAGACAAAATAAACCCAGAATTTTTGTAAAGTACTACTGAGTTAGAAAAGCGCACAAACGCGAAGCATTTTCTTTCCCACTAGCTTCCAGACACAGTAGCCTGAATTAATTTCAAAGCAAGTTGACTGCTCCTACAATTTTCCTGAAGAAGCATAAACTATTGCCAATTCTTATACAGTGCAACATTAAAAAAAACAATCTAACAAATGTTCAAAATTTTCTTTCACGGAAAATGTATACATGGCAGGCTAACAATCCACGGAGAGGGTTGATCAATGCTACAGAAATAGCATAAATGGACCTCTAGTAGGCAATCGTTCATTGGATATCTTGCATTCGTAATCTAGAATCCTCTATATACCAAATAGAACAGCATCATGCACAAACTGTTCATACATGAAAACACAAAAGACTCAAGAAGGAAAAGATTAAGATACAAAATTAGCAAACAAAAAATCATAGTAATGTGAATTTCTGCAATGAAAAGAAACCTGAATATAAGGGAAATAGATATCTTTCAGCAAACATTGTAGTTTAAACGTATCTAGAGACGTAACCTTTGGCTCATGGATATGAACCTACAAAGAAAGCCAACAATATGAAGTGTTATATCACACAAAAAAATTCACAATTCAGTGATTACAGTGAACAACATTAAACAGCCATCCTTGAAAAGGTACGAGTACATTCAGACACAGATCAATAAAAATGATAATGCAATTGGAACAACATTTAAAAACTATGGATCCTCATTGTCTTCTGAATCGCATGTTTGAATTTTGTCCTACAGCTAGAGATGCAATAGACATAATATTTTGGAATTCAATTAAACATTAAAATAGTCTATGGAAATATACATTAAGAAAACAGAAATCCAAAAGTTACAAAGCTTATGCTGCAACAGAAATTCAGAAAAGGCTTCTTGATAATAATCACTCACTGAAAAAATACAAAAATAATCAATTGTTCACGTATTATGGATAAATTAGATCAGTTATCTTCTAACCGATGAAGATTTCCACACAAAACCTTAATTGAGTGCCAGGGAAGAGCCCAAAAGTCTCTTCGCCTCCCACCAAAGGCAGGATAGAAGTTACAACCTGGTGGATGTGAGAATCACATTGGCAACCCCCACACGGCCCCAACAAACACCATGTATGGAAACCTGCCTGATGGTCCCCAGAAGACTACCTGAATACACAATGTTGGACACCCCATGAGACCCACCTGAACTCTATCAGCTGAGACAGGTATCGTCAAGTACTTTTGACAAATTGGTCACCCTATAACTTTTCCTTGTGGAGAACCATAGAGTCGCTCAACAAATTTCCCATTTCCAGACAAATTTCATATGCCTTTCCATCTATATTTTAGAACTTAGTTGAGATCGGTGTACAGTTATTTTATTTTTTTTAAGATTCCACATACCTGGCTTGTTTGAAATAACTCTTAGGCCTACTTCATTTCTTCTGTCAACAGCTTCAACACCATCATGTCAAAGGCCATTCGATGCATAATAGAAACATGTTAAGTCAAATAGAAAAGATTTTTATAATCGTCAGCGCCTTTTATAAGGCTCCCAACAACAACTTGACCTTTCTCAAGTCACCAAACCCACAACCAGCAGCCAAAGAGTGACATCCACCACACTCAGCACAACAAAGGCCACAAGCAAGGTCATCACAAAAGAGGAGTAAAAGATAAATTTTAAAACCTTTAGACTCCAAGGTAAGTCTCCAACGCTCTAACTTAGTATTTAGAGCATCAATACTCTCATCAATTAAAACAATATCGTCTGCAAATACCATACACCAAGAGATATCCTCATGCAATTGTTTAGTTACTTCATCCATAACTAAGTGCTGGGAAGTTGCATATGATAAAAGCAATTAAAATAATTGAAATGTCGTCGATGGACATCCCTTTAACTAAAAATAGGATAAAAGGGGAATTCCCAGTACAGCTGCATTGTGACAACAAACCTTAACCAGTCCACGCCACCATATACAGGTTGGTCTTCCCCCCCTCCCGCTCATGTGCAAACTCTCATCACAGACCCCCCCAGCCCAAGCGGACCAATCCTTAACTCAAGCTTATGACGCTTGCCTTCCCCAACAGCCTGGATCAACCCCCCCTCCCAAACATGCCTCTACCACCAAGAACATGCTGAATGTGGCCCACAATGGCATGGGAACCCTTCTACAGTAGTGGCAACGACAGTGATGGTAGGGGCAATGACAAGGTGGGAGTAGTAGGCACCCACAATTTCACCTCTAAGAAGTGCATACAAACACTGTACCAGCTCCATTTTTCAGAATCTAGATCATGTAATTCAGTCCCTAATGGTAGAAAAAGTCAGCCATGAACACCCATACATAAGCAGTGTAACTAGCATATCCATTCACAGTAATATGCGTTATCTGCATGCATCCATCTTTAACCAAAGCCTCCTATATTTACAAGCAGTCTGATGATCTGAGAGTTCTTCAACAAAAAATATCCAACATGTGTAATGAAACAAAACAAGAAAAATGCTATCTACATTGGAAAAGACAAGTGAAACATAAATGATGCTAGTTGCAATGGTAGAAACAAGGCTAAATTATACAACATACCTTCGTAAAACTTCCATGAGGAGACATTTGAACTTCCTCTTCTAATGGATGCCTGATGCCCCCATCCGTCTACAATAGAATAGCACAGAACAATTGAGTAGAATATATGGTTATCACAAAGGCAATACTACAAAAAGGAGGACAGAGAGAGACAACAAAGAAATGATTAACTATTATTAGAATAGATCAAAATATTCCTGTAGTCCATTTTATCTTGATTGGAAAAGATTCCTGCACAAGTCCCAAAGAATGTAATGTTTCAAAATAAAAAATACCCTGAACATGTTTACACAATGGTTGGTGGCGAAATGGATTCCCCTGGTCATCAAAAAAAATGTTGACCTAGTCAGCTGAAAAGTCAAAACAGGTCCAACAAGTAGCCCACAGTCATCTGCGAGGAATATAGGCTTCCAAAAGCAATACAATTTCATTTGGAAGACTCTACAGATAACGCCTCAAAAAAGGGGGAAAAAGAATGAATATATCAAGTGCAAACATTATCAATGATGTATATAGCAAGTGCAAACATTATCGATGTCTAGCACAGTTTGAATATAAAAGATGAGAATAACTTTCGACCCCATGGTATCTAAACTGCAAACTAAATTCTTTAGTTTCAACATAGGAACTATCATGTAATATGTAGAGAAGTGAGCAGCATGGGCATTTATCCAATTTTTAGACTTTTAGGGACTGTGTTATAATTTTTCTCTTTCTTTTATGTACAACCTCTGTATGATTGTATCTTTGTAATTGTTTATACTTGACATAAGTATAGATATATGGTGGGAGATTGACCGGCCTGTAGTTTAGAACAGGCCGACCTCTGCTCCCATTCCCATCCACTCCTTGGTACAGTTCTACTCCCCAGCGACCCTGCTAGGGTTTATTTGCAGGGGGGATTCAAAAGTGGGTCTCGGCCCCGTCAGTGTGTAATTCAGATTCCTATTCCAATTGCAAAGATAGCAAGGAAGCCCTCTTCCCTTGTGTGATTGTGGAGATCTGGTTTTGATACTTGAAACGCTGCTCTTTCTTCCTTCTGGTTGTGCTTTGCCAACCGTTAACGGTAGTTGCACTACTTCTTGAGACTAGTGATTATTTCTTGATGCAGCGATTATTTTTCATTCTTCAGCCATGGCAAATAATCAGTCTACTGCTTCAAAGATTCATCTCCCACAGTTCAGTCAGTCCAAATGTCCACGACTAGACAAACTACAGAACACCTCCGAGAAATTGATGAAACATAACTACCCCTCGTAGGCTGCCGATGCTGAACTCCACATTGCTAGATGTGACAAATTAGACTCTCACAAACAATCAAACGATGCCAGATCCCCCACTTTTTTTCCAACCTGGAGGCAGAATAACAGCATGATGATGACCTAGCTATTGAACTCTGCCATTTCTAGAATTTGACCAACTATTCTACACAAATCGACTACTATAGACATGTGGAAGACCTTGAGTAGTCTTTATGGTTAGAAGAAAAACAAAGTGCCGAATCGGATCAGGACCAATCGGTTTTCCGGTGAACCGATCTGATCCCATGTCAAGCTGGGTCGATCCTTCACTAGGATCAGTGGGATCGGCCTGGATTGGTCAAAAAGATCGGCCCGGATCGCGTTGGATCGGCCGAACCCAACCGATTCCGGGAGATCCCGCCAATGATCCCCATTTGAATGTCAAATAAAAGTGTTGGGGGGGAGGCCAACCAAATGTCTTTGGTCCTTCAGACTTTTTGACCAGGATTTCACTCTCACACACACCCTTTCATTTTCTTATCTTCTCTTTCACTCTCCTAGGCTCCTTCCTCTCCAAGTCTCTTTCACACACCTCTCTCTCACTCTCTAACACACACACACTCTCTCTCTCCCCTCTCAATCTAAGCTTATTGTTGAAGGAAGATCATTGATGAAGGGCGGTCGATGTTAAAAGATTGCTTCTAAGCTCATCTAGGGCCATTTTCTCCAAGAGATCTTCAAAGATAAATCTCTCTCTCTAGGACTTTCTCTCTCCTCATAATTAAGCTTAAGAAATTTTTTTCTATTTTCATTAATTTGCCATCCCCTAACATTGTTTATCACCCCAACATGGTCCCCCCTCTCCCCAACACTCTATTTCCCTCTCTAAAAGGACTCTCTCTCTCTCCTCAAAATTGAGTATATCACCTATTTCATGAAATGATGAGCATATGCCAACTATTTCACATCGAATTTAATATAGAACTATGCTAGAATAGTTTTTTCACTTTTTAATTTTTTTGGAAGTTTGTTTGAATTCTTTTGGACATTTCCATCCCTAGCCTAGTCTACTGGCCTGACTCGACCGATCCCACCGATTTGGATCATTTTGGGATGGGCTGATCCGATCATGATCTCCGATTCAGCCTTCCTTGGTCTTTATCAGTTAAGTCATAACATCTACAAGTCAAAGAAAACATCGCACTCTGTCACTCGGTATTTTTGTACTCTTACTTCCCTCTGGAATGAGTTGGATGACAACTATATTGCAAAATGGACGTCATTTACTAATCAACAGACCTATCTTTCACTCCAGGAAGATGATAAAATTGTGAAATTCTTGAGTGAACGGAATCCCGAGTATAATATCCTCAAAAGGTAGATTCTTGACATGAACCTGAATCCTTCTCTAGAAGAACCAATTTTAACTGATGAGGAACAACATCGTCAAGTTATCAACAGCTAGAAACCCTATTTTTCTACCTCTGATGTTATCAAATATTTTGCCCTTGCCACCACCATTACTACACACTAGACATGGGAGTCGCAAACTGCACGATGAAAAAAAATGTTACCATTACGGCCGTACAAATCACGACAGTGATTTCTACTAGGAAAGGTTTCCTAACAAGAAACCCTACAAGTTCAAAACCAAAAAAGAAAAATTGGCCAAAGGCAATGTGGCCATTGCACCACCAATTCTGCTTCCTGGGGAGGGAATTTCTACTCTCACTGCTTCTTGCTCCGATGCACTCTCTTCCACTGATATTGCTGCACTCTAGTAGATTCTTTCACAACTTTAGACTTCCACTTCTTCCTCCTCAGGTGTACATGGTCCCGCCCTGAGTGCCTCAACCAGACGCTCTGATCATGCCTAGCTATTGATTCAGGTGGCATATACCATATGACTAGTATTATCTTTTACCTCTTATTCATTGCTCTCTGGTCACGATAAGGCTACCATCACTAATGTCGCTCGTGCTACTGTACTTGGCAAGTCAGCCATTAGCCTTTCTGATCAAGTAACCTATATAAACATCAGGCTGTATCCATTTCCATTAATTTGCTATCTATCGCAGCCTTACAAAACAATGCTTCAAGATGTGAGGACAAATCAAATGATTGGGATTGGTCGTAAAGTTATTGGTTACCATATTTTCCAACCCAACGGGAGGATTGCACTTCAACCATCTGCACCTCTCAACTAGGACAAGAGACGAGACTGCAAGAGATCCAACTGTGGCACTCTTTAAGACACTTTTCTTTGTTTCCTTCTTTGTTTCAATCATTAGATGTCCAATCCTTCAAGTGTCAAGTCTGCCAATTTTGGCAAAACATCGTAGAATTCATTTTTCTTATTCTATGAACAAAACTATTTCTTTTGAAATACATTCTGATGTGTGGGGTCCTTCACCTGTCACATCCTTGGATAGCTATCGCTATTTTATCACCTTTATTTTTTTTTGAAATTGGTTGGTACCACTAATGCATTAAGAAAAAGGGAGAATGTACAAGTATAGACTGACACAGACCCAAAAGAAAAAGGCAACCCCAAAGGGCCTATACAAGAGAAATCCACACAATGATAATGTACCTAGCCCCCCAAGCAACAAAATAGAGTAAAAGTAAGGGAATTCATATTACAAAAAGTGGCACATTTCCTTACTCTAGCACAAACAAAAGAGACAATAGTGTCCTCCGCCCGATACTACCTTCTAAATATCTGATTGTTACTCTATCTCCATAGCGTCCACAATGTGGCATGAAGGATGAGCCACCACACTATCTTGTCACCCCTGATGGGCCACAGTTTGTCCCAAAGCACGAACAATTGGTGAACATCGTTGTGTCGATCGATGGTGCAGGATCCTCCTCACAATCTCCGTCCACGCCCCCTGTGATTGGGAGCAACCTACAAACAGGTGGTCCAGTGACTCGTCGTCCAGTCCACAAAGGCACCAGGTAAAAGAAATATCCAGGAGGAAGTGGGCCAATTTATCTTAGGTCAGTAACATGCCGTGAGAGATCCTCCATGGCATTGTCGTTTCATCTTTAATGGGGGATCTTTGATCTCAATACCTGCTTGTACTAACTTCACCTTTAATGAAGGCTCTTCGGTCTCCACACCTGCTCGTACCGACTGTGAGAAATACATCCATATGAGATGACAACATAAGCAGATATGACTGAAAAGGCATCTCCCTTCCCCCACCTCCAAACCCACTCATTCTCTAAATCAGCCCGATAATGGAAGGATATAAGGAAAGAAAAAAGACCCAAAAGCTGCTCCAGCTTGTCCTACCTGAGATCCCGCCTGAATATCGGAACCTAACTCCCTCCTGGAAGCATCAAGTCGAAGGCCTGAGGTCACCACACATGGGATCCACAGCGACCACAAAACACAAGTCGCAAAACACAAGGGAACAAAAACTCCAAAAAGAAGTCTTCACACCATCTGTCCCTTCAGAAAAGGCCCTATCGCCATTCCCCAACTGGACCTGGATGTCGGAGATAAGAACGTCCCTGTAAGAGAAGATATCCCTCCAAAGAGGGGTAGTTCTGCTAAGGAAAAGAGTAATCAAGTCCCAGACTCTTCTCCTAGAAAAGTATTGGTCCCTAATCAACTGAGTCCACAGACCATCCTCTCCACGCCCCAACCTCCAAAGTTGCTTACATAACAGAGTCACATTGAAGTCCCTTATATGATTGAGACCCAAGCCTCCTTCTGCCTTACTAGTGACCACTCTTCCTCAAGCTATGTCATGCCATTTCCTACATCCATTCCCATTGCCATGCCAAAAGAACCTACAATGAATAGAATCAATCTTCTTTGCCACCGTCTTCGGAATCTAGAACATGGAAAGGAGGTAGGTAAGAAGACTATCCAACACAGAACTACAAAGAACCAATCTGAACACCTAAGAGAGCTCAGTGTCAAACAAAGACCTAAGTAAGAAATTGGAAATTCCCCAATCTGACAACCCAACAAGTAGGCCACCCCTACAAGAAGAGTCTTGTTGAAATTAACTTTCATGCCCGAAACCTCCTCCAATAGTTCCAAAAAAAAACTAACCATGAAAGGGTGTTGCCCTACCTCTGCGAGGAACAAGATGGTCTCACTTGCATATTTGGAAGTGAATAAGAGTAGGACCAACTGAAGCCCCCTGAAAACCTCTTACCAAACCAGTTGTCTTAGCCCTCTACCACACCTTGCTTAAAACATTGGTTACCAGCACAAAAAAGAGAGAAGACATTGTGGAACCAAGAGATGGACTTCCCATTGACAAGGACTGCAAAGGAAGCTGAACAGATACATGCCCTGATCCAGACAATCCACCTATCTACAAAGCCCATCATATCAAGTACATCAAAGAGGCACTGCCAGTTAACCCTGTCATAAGCATTCTCAAAATCTAGCTTCAAGCCCATCCCTTTCCTCCTGTAATTCTTCATGGCAACAGGTATTCATGAGCCATCAAAAAGTTACCCAGAATATGTCACCCCCACCCCCTAATGAAGGCTCCATGGAACTGGAAGTGACTGACCAATCTATCACCATTATTGCCATCTATTTACATTGTAGTAAACTTTATTTATTGCAATCTCAGGATGAATCTCCACATGTTCTTCAATTGTTTTGCAACATGATCAAAACTCAATTTGGTAACTTGTTAAGGTTGTCAGTTCTGATAATGCCCAGGAATACTTTGCTCACAATATTTATGTATCATCCATGGTCCTCTTGTGCTTATTCTCCACCAAAGAATGATGTTGCCGAGTGTAAAAATTGTCATCTCCTTGAAACGACCATGACACTCTTGTTCCAACATCATTTTCCCTAAATGTTTTCTGATGTTGTCTTGGCTGTCAATTTTCTCTTCAATTGGATGCCATCTAAGACCATTGCAAACTCGTTGCCCATCTCCATTCTTAATCCAAACAAACCGTTGTTCTCTTTGTTGCCAAGTCACTTTGATTATTTTGCTTTATTCATTCCCTTGGGCCAGACAATTCCAATCTTGATCCACGTGTTGTTAAGGGTGTCTTCCTCAGTTACTCTACTACTCAAAAAGGTTACCGCTGTTATAACCCTGCATGTTTTCGCACTCGCGCGATTGTCAAGGCTACACGCACAGGGTAATCAACAGAAGAAATGTAAAAGAATGAAAGAACTACGCATAGATGAAATGCATAAGGGGCGCAACAAGGGATGTGCCTCCAGGACACGACACGTGTGCACGAAATGATAGGCCACACATGGATTGAATGGGGGGTTCCACAAGTACAAGTGTATCAGGCGATATGGAAGATCATGTGAAAGACGACATCCCCACTGACCGCAAGCTATCAGTGTTTATTTTACATCGGATGGAATCCGAACACGTTTGTTTCTATTGCTGAAAGAGTACCGGATATCTTGAAAGTCGTGACGTCAGGAGAGCTTAGTTCGCATTGCTGTCGTAAAACAAGTGTTTAGCCGAGAAGACAAATAGTGGAGAGACCTGTCTCAAGTTATAGTACTGAGGAGACGTGGACTCGGGTTTTGACTGGGCGAGAAATAAGCTCCGAAAGAGGGCTGCGGTCACTGGCTCAACGAAGAGCTAGTAGCTACTGGCCCAAAAGGATGAGCGGCAGACATTGGCTTAAAAAGGAGCTGGCAGACACTGGCTCAAGAATTGGGTAGGACAGAAACTGACAGGCAAAGCCTGAGGATGAGTCGGAAAATGCAAAGAGCTGGGTTTCCGATTATACTTCATCAGAGGGTGCCGAAAAGGTGTTACAGGGGGGCACTAATGGCCCAAATACAATAGATGCAAGTCACAAGATAATTCCGACACAAGTGCCGGTCCCCGAGTTATTGCATGATAAAGCGGCTTTCAGAAGCACTATGGAGGAATCGGGGGGTTGGCTCAAACGCAGGGTTGCTGACAATGACTGGCAGGGATGCCGACCGGGCACAGCTTGGGGCAAGCAGTCGGGCACCGAATCGGGGTCTAGTATCAACATGTACAAACCACCTACATGTCCGA
The DNA here is from genome assembly GCA_022559845.1 of Amorphophallus konjac. NCBI lineage: Eukaryota > Viridiplantae > Streptophyta > Magnoliopsida > Alismatales > Araceae > Amorphophallus > Amorphophallus konjac. Next base: position 13,888,191 of record CM040125.1, read on the forward strand.
GATTTGTCATGCAGTTGCGATCTTCAGAGGTGATGCCGCGAACTCCGGAAGAGCCGTCGGGCACGGCTCAAAATGAGCTGTCGAGTGCCGACTCATATGGCGAGCGTCGACTCGCATCACGGCCGAGAGTCAACGTGGACCACCCAAGAAATTCAAGTTCTTTAGAATGTTGCTTCCGGGGGCTCGTGAGGCTAACTCCGACCAACGGACGGGCGGGACAGTCGATCACCGGCTCGAAAAGAGCAGTCGACGACCGGCCCCAGAGCATCGATTGTAAATGGACCCATCATGAGGGTGTCTTCACCGTTACCATTACGCATCATGCATATCAGGGACTTGTGTGATTCGACAAGACGCCATGTAAGGGGTGTTGATGTGACACACCATCAAAGTGTGTTTAGCCGAACAGTAAGCTAATAAGCCAAGCCTTCGCCGCGCACCTTCAACGAACTCATGCTATCATTGCCTGTGCGTCTACGGAGTGCGTCGGTAAGTATGTGCGCCCTGGCATTCCCTAAGGGGCCTTTTATAGGTAATACTGGGAGGAGGAAAAAGATTGGGCAAGCCGGTTCGCATAAAGGGGGATCCTGATCCCCGTAAACCTCCCCTTGAAGTTTAAGCGGGACCAGAATGACGGGGGGGATCCTGGTCTACGTAAACCCCCCCGGGGTGTTTACCCGTGCAAGGCTGGGTACCCTTGTTTTGTTTATTGTTGTTTTGTTTTTCTTCTTTGTTTATTTGTTTTGTTTTGGATGAAGGTTTACGCAGATGAAGCGGATTGGGGCCAACCTGGTCCTCAAAAACCCTACCCTTTGGGGTATACGAAGAGCAGACTGACTATGGTCAGCCTGGCCTACGTAAAACCCCCTTTTTCCCCATAAAAATAACAAAAAAGAAGAGAAGCACCGAGGACCACGCCCCGGAGCGTGGGAATGAGTCTGGCGTAGGGGCGCCCCTCCTGGCGGGCTACTGTCATTGAGAGTGACCCCGACGACTAGTTGTCGCCTTCTTGTAATGCATGTGCGACACGGCCATGTTCCTCGAGGGGCGTACATTGACGCAAGGCTCCCAAAGCAGGGTTGTAACGGTGTCGCCGACCAAGTGTTCGAGAGTGGTCCCCACACCTACTGGGATGTCAAATGCCGCGACTAGTGGGCCCCGTAACTTGCACATAGCACGGTGGTTGGGGCTGGAAGCGCTTGGGCATTGAGGAAAGGCGTTTTGAGTGTGAAAACCCAACCTTAGTGTAGCGTGTCGTTCGGCACAACATATTGCGGAAAAGCCCCCGGCAAGGAAGGCGGAATCAGGGATCGGATCGCCCGGTCCTAAACCGATCCGGGTCGGTGGGACCGGCTGATCGGATCGCTCGGCTAAAGATACAAATGTCTAAAAAATCTAAAAAAATCTGAAAAAATAAAAAATTATTCTAACATAGATCTATATCAAATGTAATGTAAAATAGGTGACATTTTCTCATCATTTTGTGAAATAGGTGCATGCATTGATTACGTGCATGTATCTATGTGCATGAGTCTTCTACATTTTTTACAAGTATAGCATGGCTGTGTATACTTGTAAACATTGATTACGTGCATGTATCTATGGGCATCAGTCTTCTGCATTTTTTACAAGTATAGCATGGCTGTGTATACTTGTAAAAAATGCAAGGTTGTGATGCACATTGATTACGTGCATGTATCTATTTCATTTCCAGTTTATAGGTTTTTGTTGCATATTAATACTGCAAGATGGATGGTCTTTCAGATTGATGCTTTTCCTGTTTGGAATGCTTGGTGTCATGCATTGATTCGGATGGAACACTATGCACAAGCTCGTGTGAAATTCAAGTGAGTCACATAGGGTCTGTAAAACTTATATCTAAGGGAACATAAGTTAAAAAAATTAAAATGGTCAAAAATTAAAATGGTCATGTTACTCGCAGTTGGATATGATGATACATTAACTAGCTTTATCTTTTTTGTTGATTTGTATAGTGATGGTTTATGAACAAGCATGTGTGGATTTGAATTGAGAATTGTCTGAATGAGAATGGACCATCTGAACTTTACCAGGATCAGGTAACCCTGATTCAGACCATGGACTTCAGACAACTTATATCCATCTCTTGCTAGTTTTCACAAATGAGCAGGAATGCAGAATCGGCCTAGGATCACCTGGGATCGGCCAATCCGGCCGATCCCAAACCGATCTCGCCCGATCCGGACGATCTCAGGCATGCATCAGTTCAGGCTGGATTGGGATCGGGTCGTTTCGCCGGAAATCCGATCGGATCGGGCGATCCGATCCGATCCCAACCGATTTTGTCTTCCATGGCCCCATGTTGGCTATGAAATTGGCAGCTCATCGTCGCGTGTCAAGGGGTCTGAGGTGGTCCTTGCCTTTTGTAGAGTTGTCGCAAGACATGACAAGTGTTCTTGAGCCGTAGGTTGGGCCTGGGTTGTTGTAGAATGACTGAAAATCGGGCGCCCTTAAGGTTTAGAATATTTCCCCACCTTTAATTGGGAGTCGTATAACTTGCTGGGAGTTTGATTGGGCGACAGAGTCCATTAGTGTTAACTTGCTGGGAGGAGACGTGTTGGGAGTGATTCCCGGCCTCGTTGTTGGATGCCGCCCGACGGGGCGTGTTGCTGCGAGCAAGGTTTACAGTACCGACTGAACTGGCCATACCGGTCACCGCCTAGTACGGGATGGTAAGACTGGTACAGGCAGCGTACTAGTATGGGCTGAAGGGAGAGATTTTTTATTTTTAAAATTTTTTTAATTTTTAATTTTTGTACTTTTTTAAAAATAAAATTCTAATAATAGTTCCGAGTTGTAAAATAATATATACATCAAAAAATAATAAAATGTTGAGTTCTTTTTTTTTGTAATCATACTATCATAGATGCATACAAAGTTACATAGGATTAATTTTACTGACTCTTCTAACTATTATTAAGATACAAAGGATGAGTGACTACACATTAGTAAGTTTATTACGTAACAATACATAATTACAAATATATAATTATTAATACTTTATCTATTGAAATAACCAATTACACCTCTCAATTAAAAATCTTATTTGAAGAGACAAAAAAATAAGTTAACCTGTTAAAGTGAACATAACATAATTAACTTTACACATGACATCATTCAACTCCACTCATAAAATATAAAACGTCAAAACTCACTCATCTGACTCATCTATGAATCCCGAATCCCAATCAGAATTAGATATATGAGACTCATCACCCATACAATCTAACTCTATCTTAGTGGTTGGACGTGCACGTGAGTAAGTATGAAAGTATGTAACCATCTACACAAATAATGGGTCATGTGCAGCGGTGGAGGGTACATCAAATCCTCTAAAAAAAGCTCTAACTACATCTATACATGCATGTCTATCATCTGTTACTGGTGGGACTGGTGCTGCCTGGTAGGGGTGAACATGGTTCGGTTTGGGACCATTTTTTTTCAAACCGAACCAAACCGAATTTGCTCACCAAACCAAACCGAACCAAACAGAAAAAATTCGGTTTTGTTCGGTTTCAAACCGAATTTTCATATTTTATTACAATATATATAAATTTAATGACTTATATGTATATAAAATAAAAATAAACATAAACATAGTTATATTTTGCATGCTTTTATATGTATATAATTAAATTTTTTATTTTTTCATATACTTATATTATATAATATGAATAAAAATATTTAAATAATAAATTCAATTTATTCAGTTTGGTTCGGTTTCACACATTATGAAACTGAACCAAACCGAATTCGACTTCAAACCGAACCAAACAGAACCGAACCGAACGGTGGTTTGGTTTTTCGGTTTGAACCGAATTATGAACAGCCCTAGGTGTTGGTGGTGCTCGAACTCTGGACGTTGATAAAGATCCTGATCCACCCGGTGCTGGTGGTAAGGGTACACTAGATGCAAAAGACGATGCACCGACTCTGCTGCGAAAAACATATCCCCCCCGAAACTGTGTCTAAAAGTAATCTCGAACATCCTCTGGAACTAAGGAGCATGCACCGCAATCTTGTCACACTCCTGCAAGGTGCTCTACAAATTTGTATATGCCGACGACGCGATGTCCGTAATATCTACAGTGTTGATCACCCTCAACTATGTACCTATGCTCCCACGTAGGATGACATCATCCATCCATGATGCCCTGCAAATGTTGAAAAGTTTTGCATCAGTAACCGGAAGAAAAAGTGCAAAACTCAAGACATGAAGAAATAAACGATTAATTTATACTTGCGTACAAATATAAACAAATGATACATACTCCTAATCATATGGCCCCAAACTCGGCCACATCTCATCTCTAAACAATCTAACATATTGAGTGCTCCGCAGATGGGACAAAAGTCTTCATATTGTATGGAACCTGCATAGTACTCTAAGTACATGCGTACATAGTATTCATACTGTTGGGAACCCTGTGAGTACAAGACCAGCGGTGGCGCAATTGAGAGTCGACCGTATCCTTCAGTATATTATAGCATTGAAGCATGGGCATGAGGATATGGATACGATGGGAAAAATGAACTGCAGCTCTCAGAATCGTCATGATATCTGGGTTGTTGCTGCCATGACTATCCATACCAACTTCCAGATCCCAAAGAATCATGTGTGCTCATTATCTCAAAATCATACAGCATGTCTTGATAGCTAATATTGTCTGCAACAGAACTTCCATAATAGGGATCCCAATAATCAGTTGTCCGCCTCGCCCCAAGCGGTGGAGCACCGTGGTCCTCATCTTGCGTGGCATGTGTAAAGTGTTGCTCCTCTGTCCATACCACACGTTTGAGGCCCCCATGACCTCTACCTTGACCACTGCTATACTCCCAACCACCAGCACTAATATCCCCACGATGACTCCGCTGACCACCACCACTATGGGACGAAGACCACATCGTTGACGACAAACGAAGACCACATCGTTGTACTGTCGTCATCAGAGTCATGACTCCTGCTAATGCGGGGCTCAACAGATAGCTCGAGAGTGTCGTCATCTGCATCGGAATCTAATATCTCCAAGTCTGCAATGTCCATCAAATTTACTGGTAGTTGTGTGTCATTTTTGCTCTTGAATATTATGGTCCATGATGATTCTTCTACTGTGGAGCATGCAACGGCTTATCTGCTACATGTTGTCTCCCTCTCGATGCCTGAGAAGCGAAGGTCATGTTTGATAAGAAGTTCAAATAATTTCGTATTGTGTAAGTCAATAAGTATGAGTATACCTACGACGACTGAGTGGGCACCGTAGCGCAGCAGACTGAGATGGTTGTTTGAATGCTACCGAAGGCTACACAATTAAAAGGACAACATATTTAATTAGCAATGAAATATAACATATAAATCTTCCTGTAGCCATATAATTTCACCTCTTTAAATGACGAACTCTCTCTAGAACTCTAGAAGTTGATGTCCTTCTGGATTCTATAGATATTGAATGTCGTGATGCAGCAACTCGAGGTCACTGTTCATTTGTCGGATCAGCCTGTAATTTATTTTTTACATCATAGTACATAAATATATGCCCACGTGCTCTAATCAAATATGCGATTCAATATGTATATGTTATATATCACCTGAGCGACTGGTGGACGTGGATTTGATGGAGGCTACATCAATTGCTCGCATGCTGCATCATAGTACATTATAATAATTAGATGCAATAATTACTTGTCGCGCCATAGAATATGCATTATCCAAGCACATTACTTGCATCAAGTCTATCCCGACTCGCAACGGCATTAGGTGTCGCAAATGAACCAATTGCCTCTCTAAATGTTTTCATCTGTATTATCGAAAAAAACAATTACATCATGACTTTCATGTCCAATAGGGTGAAGTATCTAAATATATCTCATTCAACGCATCAACAGCATCTATTGAGAGACAGTCGGTCTACCATAATGTTGATGGATTCAATCAAAATATCATCATAAGCGAGACCACGAGCATACTGAAAAGCCAAGTGTAGATAGTACGCTGCAATCACAGCATATAAAAAAAATATTTGTCATGTAACTACGGATACTGACATTAGGGTCAAGTATGTTTACCTGTAATGTGAAGATCACGGCTCATGTGCATGTCCATCTGTCCTCCACAATGTCTAAGATCGTGGGTCCATATTTCTTGAACGTTACAAGAATTTAACGCTTTACAGCTTCAAGTTTGTTGTACACCAACCCCATGGTTAGTATTCTATCCCCGTCCACACACCACAATCCCTCATACAGTGGCTCTATCAATGAAACTAATATCTTGACTCTATCCCAAAAGTTGCTGGTGTTGACAATCCCTTCGACTTCACCTCCTTCACGTGAAGCAGTAAAAGAAGAACTCAGCCAAGGCTCACCCCTAAACATTTTCTACAACCCATCCTTGTGTTTCAGAAGACTCTGCCATGCAATGTAGTTGGTGGCAAATCGTGTGATGTCAGGCCTCAACAGATCGCCACAATAATGCTATAGCATCCATGCCAATACAAGCGTGTGGTTGTAGATGTATTTTGTGACCTTCTATGCCACCTCGACCACAAACTTGACTACACGAAATTGATCACTCTCTTTCAGTATCAAGTCTACACAGTATGCTACACTGGGTGTCCAGAAAAGGTGTCGTATGGTCCTCATCAACTCCTCCCCAACCTTCTTATCGTTCAAGCCATTATATGTCATTACTTAAACAATGTACTCCTCCCCGATCTCGTTCACCACTTGTTTCATCAATAACTAAATACATTGGTAACTGTGGACATGACCTGACACATGCACCGACCTGTGAAAGAATACATGTCTGTCACAATAAACAAGGAAGTTGATCAGGCTACTTTTAGTGGTACCTAACCATCCATCACACATTAGTGTAACTCCATACTTTGACCATTTCTATTTGAAGGAATCCACATAACTCATGATCTCAAAAACTTGTTCATCAAGATATATGCCGACCAACCCTCTCGATATAGGTGGTTGCACGTACAACCCAAGAACTTGTGCTTCTCGAAACATTTGCTTGTTAGTAAGGGTTGTTGACCACATTGAAAGGCAATCCCGCGTGGTGCCAGCATTTTGCAACGACATGTCTAAGTTTCCATTTTGACCCCTTCTGACCATATGCATCATACATCCTCGTTTACTTGCCATGCTCTAAGGATAGTGCACTGGGATCCCCATCTTCAATATTGATCGATTGTGTCCTTTTTCTTTGTGAACCCGAGTCACCAGTGAAGAAACTCCTGATGTCTTGTGGTTGTCGAGTAGTAGTTGAACCACCACTGAATGATACTCTGATCCTTATTGCCCCACGGCTTCGGAGTCTCGCCTCCTCTAGATGTGCTTCCTCATCACTACTCAAACGTACTGCCTCATGGAACTGCACTTCATATGGATCATTCACCGTGACATACACATTAGGTTGGTGAGTACGCGTTTGGTGTTCTTCGTCACTGGATGTCCACGTGCATTCATCCTCGTCGTTGTCGCCTGCTCTTCCGCTGAGCGTCGCTTAATCCCTTTTCTTCTTTTTTTCCTTTTGTTGCATCTCAACTCTCTTCTCCCACGAGTGTCTGGCCATTGCAAGTTTCACATCTCTTGGCACATAAGTACTGTTAACCTCAGACTATCCCACACCGGCTCCTCCTGCCGAGTGTTTCTTCAACCAGGATACACCTCCTCCCCTGTGTTCTGTTTCGCAGTACTTGCAAAGCCAACAACTACGATTGCCATCCAACATAACTCCATGTGACCATCCAATGTCATTTGAATGTTCCTCAGGAGTCATCGAGTGATTAAAGATATCCCCTAATTTTAAGAATTACACATTTATATACGTAAAAAAATAATGAAATATAGTGTGAAGAGTGAAGTATTAATTCTTAAATAGGACTGTCAAATAAATATTACAAATGTAAATTATATCTAAAACATGAAAATTTGAATCTAATATTAAATCTAATACAAAAAAATTAAATCTAATAATCTAAAAAAATCAAAAATTTAAATCGCCGCCACCACCTCCTTCGCCATCCCACCGCCCTCTGCCCTCCCACGAACCCCCCTCCCATCGGGCCTCCCACCGCCCCTGCCCCCCTCCTCTACCCTCCCTCCAATGCAGGTTGGCAGTATCGGCCGAAACCGATACGTTTCGACCGAAACAGGCCTTTGCACTGTAGCAGGTCCGATACCAAAAAATAATAATTTTTTAATGGTTTCGGACCGAAACTGTCCGATTTTGGACCGAAACCGACCAAAACGGTCCGATTTCGGCCGAAACCTAACCTGATGGCCCCAATTTTGGCCCTTTCTAACTGTTTTGAACCGGTTTCGGCCGAAACCGAGTCCGAAACCGACACTGCCATCCTTGCTCCAGTGGGAAGCCAGAGGAGCCATGGGAGAACAATGGCCGAACCCCTCCCACCTCTACGGCTCCACCATTCCACCGCCCCCTCCTGCCACCCACGGCCTCCCACCGCCAAAGCCCACCTTCTCCGCCCTCTACCGCCCTCCTACGGCCCCCAACGACTGTCCCGCCGCCTGCAGGCCCTTCACCGCCCCTCGCTGGCCTACACTACCGCCCCTCGACAGTCCATGTCGCTGCGTTCGACGCCCTACACCGCCATTCCCACAGCCAGGTTTTAACACCGAATCGGCACGAGCCAAACAGCCCGCACTTACCAGGCCGGTCCCCCTTCGAACGAGTCTGGTACACAGCGGGATGCACGGTCCCGTGCGGGCCAATGTGTGGCCACGTCTCATAGCCCGTCCGACCTGCCCTACACGTGGCACCGTCCAGCACGAGCGGTTCGCCCGGTACAGGACAGGTTTGGAAAACCTTGGCTGCGAGTCCCCGGGTTGGCTCGAGCGACTAGGTGTTGGCGTGCTGATGCCACATACTGGGTGGTCGGGGGTGGTCCTCGCTTTGTGTTGAAGTTGCCGTCAGTCAGAGCAAGTCAATTCTGGTCTAGAGTCAGGTTCTGGCTGGTATAAAAATGCTAAGCAAATAATGTCTGCAAGATGTTCGAAAGCAGCCCCGCACCTTTAAATCTAGGTCTTTTCTGGGAAAATAGCTACGTACAACAAACCCCTCCACTGATCGTACTATGGTTTATAAAGACATCATTTTCTTTGAGTTTAAGCCCTACTATTCTCCCCAAATTCATCCTCAAGGTGAGACTTTGGATGGTGACATTGTTTCTCCTATTATCGCTACCTTGCCCTCGCCTTCTAGTTCTGTCACACAAGGTATAGTCTCATGGTCATGTTAATGATGATCCACATGGTTCTAAAAAGACTTTGATCACGTATAGAAGAAGAAATTCCAAGCATAGACCAACTATTGGTCTGCCAATTTCAGAGGTGGTTCCGTCTCCAAATCCTAATCAGCCAATTCCAGAGACTGACCTAGATCTACCTATTGCTATTCGTAAAAGAGACCGCAACTGCGCCAAGTATCCCATCTCCAAATTACTTAATTACTCCCGCATCACTCCTAGTTATCGCACCTTCTTGTCTGCCTTATCTCCTATCTCCATACCTAACTCATTTTCTAAGACTCTTAAAGATCCCAATTCATAGTAAGGAATGGAAAAGGAGCTGAGTGCATTCAGCAAGAATGGGACATGGGACTTCATTTGCCCAGAGACATGACTCCAATTGCATCCAAATAGGTCTACATTATGAAGTACTATTCAGAAAGAGTGATACAAAGGTAAAGCAAGATTGGTGACAAAAGAATTCAGTCAAAATTATGAAATTTACTATCAAGAAATTGTTACATCTATAGCAAAGCTCAAATCCATGAGAGTAATTCTATCGCTTACTGTGTAACATTCATGCCCTTGTATCAGATGAATGTAAACAATGTCATTCTAAATGGTAATCTGAAAGATGTTTATATGATGCCCCATCCTAGTGTTGATTAAAAAGGGATTGGTTTGATCAGCTCTGTCAGGCCATGCTTCGATTTAGATTCAAACAGTCAAATGCTAATCACACATTGTTTGTTAAATGGAAGAATAATCATATTACAATACTTCTTGTGTATGTTTATGATGTGATCATTACAGTCAAAGACCCAGAAAATTTAAAATATTTCATGCGAATAAAAGTGGCCATATCACATAAAGGTATTTACAATATGGTTGGCAGTATCGGCCGAAACCGATACGTTTCGGCCGAAACGTATCGGTTTCGACCGGTACCGATCCGAAACCAGACCCCAACACTGTAACAGGTCCGATACCTAAAAAAAATATTTTTTTAATGGTTTCGGACGAAACCATTAAAAGTTTCGGCCGAAACTGACCTGTTTCGGTCCGACACCGGACGGTTTCGACCGAAACTAGAGAAGATCACTATTTTTTTAGTTTTTTGAATGGTTTCAATTGGTTTCGACCGAAACCAAAACCGATACTGAAATCGGAACGTATCCATTTCGGTACCGGCCGAAACCAGTACTGAAACCGATACTGCTATCCTTGTTTACATAGGCCAAAGGAAGTTTGTTCTAGATCTACTGGCTGAATAAATTAGTGCGTAAACCTGCACCTATTTCAATTGAACGCAATCATGGGCTGACTGAACAGAATGGTGAAAGACTGTGAGACACGGAATATTTTCACGTAGGAAAAATGACGATGAAATGTTCTTTTTGAAAAGAGACATTCCTCTGTGTAGAGAGGGTGATTCCGTGTGTGCGCATAGTATCAGACGATTTGGGTTCGGGTGCTAGACCTCTCCCCACTGACCGAAGTCAGTGTTGATTTGCATCGGCCTAACGTCCGAACACCTTTGTTTGACTGTCAAAGAAATCCCCAAAGTCTTTTACAAGGTTCTGAGGTTGAGGGCAAACTCTCTTGAAGAGCTCATGATGTCCACTCACTCACCACCGACCAACAGAAACAATTGAATTAGGGCTAGGTCCGAGTAAAACCCTAGATTTAGGAATGGAAACGTAAATATGCGGAAGCCGTAGGTATTTTTGAAGTAAAGAGAGATTTTCTGGACCCCGAGGGTATTGCGGTAATTTTACCACCCTAGGGATATTTTGGTAATATCCCATGTCAAGGGCATTTCTGAAATTTTCTAGGCTGGAACGGAAGTAGAATCGAATTACAGACTCCTTGAGGCTCTGAGGCTCTTCTGGAGGGTTTCAGGGTCTATTGGGCCATTTTTAGATTGTAGGGGTATTCTTGTAATTTTACCATACCCTACACAGACCTAGGGTTGGGGTGGCCTTTGAGTGTCGGACTGAGCTGACATCGTCCCCGGGCCCGAGGAATGACAATGGCTTCATAGAAGACTCATGTATGTCAAGTTTGCCAAAGAAAGGATATATACACACTTCTGTAAAAGTCGGGGATTTTTTTATAATTTCCCACAAGGACATACATAAAATATGCTGAGTACTTGTATAATCAGAATGAGTACAAGGGTTGTCGGCGAGTTGTCGACTGTACAAAAGTCCGTGCTAACGCGAGAAATAGGAGCGTAGCCCAAGTTACAAAAAGTTGCAGGGTATAACTGTAATTTACAGGACATTTATGTTTCTTAGGTCCCGGGAGGACTTATAAGCAATTCTCCCTTTGTTAGGGCAGAATTATATGACATAGTTGCCCGAGAGTTAGAAACAACAACAACACAGCCCGCTGAGGGGAGAGATTACAAAAATATCCTCATAGGGGTATATACACAAGACCGAGGACTTACCCCTCGCAGGTACAAACGAACAAACGAGTAAAATGCTCCAAGTGTGCTTGTACGTAGTTGCTTGATGCTAGCTCCCTTCTTCTGGGCCTCCTGGGGTCTATTTTATAGAAGTGGGGAACCTCCCTGGGAGTGTCCGACCCCGTACGGGTCCAACGGGATGAAAATGACCCTGGGGAGGTCACTTTTTGAAATTTTTTAGTATCCGCGCGCGGGAGAAGGACCTCCTCGGGGTGGGAGGTTCCCGGGTCGGTCCGGGACCTCCCCGGGGTCGCTCGCCCCCGGAGAAACTCCCTGGGGTGTCGTGCGCCCCCGGGGAGCACCTCCCCGAGGTCGCGGACCCCGGGTGGGTACCACCCGGGGTCGCGAACCCCAGGGAGGACCTGCCCGGGGTCGCGGACCCCATGTGGGTCCCACCCGGGGTCGGACGACCCCGGACGGGTCCGCCCGCCCAGGGGCGGCCCGGCGCGGGTATGCCCACCTCCGAGCGGACCCGTCCGGGTGAGGGCGACCCCGTACGGTTCCTCCGACCCCGGACGGGTCTTCCATCTTCAAGTTGGCCCATTTCTGCTCCAACTAAATAAAAGCAGAGGTATTTTTACAAACAAAATTTGCTTCCAACAAATGCCCCCCACGGAACGTTCGTCAAAGCCGGGGCGGAGGCGGACAGACGCCTTCTGTAGAACTGCACCTTACTGCTTCGTTGCTTTCCAGAAAACTTGAGGGTTGATGCTGGCATGCCTCGGAAAGGCTTGTTGTCTCGGAGTTGACGTAGGCCTGCTTCTGAGAGACTTGTTGGCCTAGAGTTGATGGGGGCCTGCTTCTGAGAGGCTTGTTGGCCCGAGTTGATGGGGGCCTGCTTCTGAGAGACTTGTTGGCCTAGAGCTGATGGGGGCTAGCTTCTGAGAGACTTGTTAGTCCGAAGTTGATGGGGGCCTGCTTCTGAGAGACTTGTTAGCCCGAAGTTGATGTAAGCCTATCTCGGAGAGACACATCCGTCTAAGTCGTCGTTGATTGACTGTTGAGCTGTGATAGCTGGAGACTGACACTGGCCAACCCTTGGGGGTGCGTTTGGCCAAAAGTCATTGAGCCGGCTGACCGCTGAGGTATGTCGCCGAAGATGCGTGGGCTAACATCTGAAGTGTAGCCGAACATGTTGATGTGTCGGCTAACCGCTGAGGTATCATTGAAGATGTGTCAGCTGACCACTGAGGTGTGTAGCCGAACATGTCGATGTGTCGGCTGACCGCTGAGGTATGTCGCCGAATGTTAAAGGTGGCTACTTGTTGACTTGTGATAGCCAAGGTTGATGTAGACCAACCCTTAGGGTATGTTGGTCTGGGTAGATGTCGGCCCTACATGGGCTGAGACAACTCCTTTCTTTGTTTTAGCTTCAGCTAGTGAGGCTTCAAAGCTGCTTCAGAGTTTTCTGGCCCTTGGGATGGAGTGGCCGAATCGTCCTTAACTTGGTGTAGCATTGTCAGATGCATGCATTTGGTCTCCCTCAGGACGCCTGGATGACTGAGCTTGCGTCTTTATGGGAAAAATTCGCTCGCCTTCGCGCTATTCAGGAGCGAAGGCGGAGGACTCAGTTGCTGGTTCAGCAGGAGCAGCAGTAGCCTTGCAAACTTCGGGCGGCCCAGGCTGAGGTGGGCGCCTTGGTCGAGGTCGCTTACGAGCGCGAGCAGGTGGCCTCCCACAGAGTGGAGGCACTTTTGTGAGAGGTCCATGGGACCGAAGAAGAGCGCAGTCTTGCGCATGCCGATGTAGATTTTCCGCCATAGGCTTGAGGTACTCTAGGAGCTTTTGCGAGAGCTCCGAGAGACCGAGGAGCACATTCCTGCGCATGCTGATGTAGACACTCCACCGTGGACTTGACGGGCTCCAAGAGGAAGCTCTTCGAAGTGAGACTCGCCTTGCTGAGCTGAGGAGGAGCGAGTCTGATGCTTGATAAGCCTTTTCTTTTTTTTTTCTTTTTGTTCACTTTACCAGCCCTACCCCCCTTTCGGGTTTTCGTCAGGACTGGCCCCTTTTAGCTTTTTCCAACGCGCCCTTGCAGGTTTTCACACTGAGGGGTACCCATTTTTGCCTAAGGCGCCCTTTCGGATTTTCACCTTAACCGGGTTAAAGCCTTTTTGCCCCTGATTGCTCTTCTAACAGAAACAACCAAGTTTGCTAGGGCATTAATATTTTTAACCCCATTTTTTTTTTGGTCCTATAATGCCAGAAGGCAAGGAGAAAGTGGCACTCCCGTAGGGACGTGTGTGCCGCAGAGGTGGGACAAATGGATGGGTTCGGCTGCCCTAGTGGGACGTAATTAGCCAAATCCAGAACCAAAAGTTGAACGGGTGGCAACCCAAGAGAGATGTGTATGTGCCAAGTCCGGTTGGGACAACAAAGGAGGAGGTTTAATAGTTCAAAAGGGACATGCGGGTTAAACCTGGAGGCCGATAGGTGGGATGGGTTGGCAGCCCGACGAGGGCATACATAGGCCAGACCCGAAGCGATGAAAGGAGGGGACTTGACAGCCCGGGTGGGACGTACGAGTCAAATCCGTGAGCCGATAGGCAAATAGGGTTGGCAGCCCGACGAGAGCATGCAGAGGCCAAGCCCGTGGGGACAAAGGAATAGACTTGGCGATCCCGGTGGGATACATGAGTCAAGTCTGAAGCCAAGAGGCGAGATGGGTTGACAGCCCGAAAGGGGCATGCAGAGGTCAGACCCAGAAGAAAGAAATGACGGATTTGACCGCCCTAATGGGACGTGAGAGTCAAACCCGAAAGCTGATAGGCAAGATGGGTTGGCAGCCCAAGAGGGCATGCTGAGGCCAATCCCGGTGGGACAGGTGCCAGAAGGTTGGCAGCCCGAGAGGGCATACTGAGACCAATCCTAACAGGAAAATGAGCCAAAAGGCATGATGGCTTGGCTGCCCGAGAGAGCATACTGAGGCCAGACCCAGAAGGAAAAATGTGCCAAAAGGCGTGATGAGTTGACAGCCCGAGAGAGCATACTGAGGCCAATCCTGTGCCGAAAGGCGTGATGGATTGCCAGAAGGAAAAATGAGCAAAAAGGCGTGATGGGTTGGCAGCCCGAGAGAGCATACTGAGACCAATCCCAGAAGAAAAATGAGTAAGTGAGTTTAACTGCTCGAAAGAGACACATGAGCTAAACCCGGAAGCCGATAGGCGGAATGGGTCGGCAGCCCGAAAGGGGCATGCGTAGGCCGAGCCCGATGGGACAGAGTATGACAACGTGAGAACGTCGGTGGGACTAGGTGTCATGGGATGACATGTAAGGCGTAGCCATAACATCAATATGATGTTTTGGCCGAGATGGGGTGGAGTCATTGACTTATAGCCACCCTTAGAATAGACAGAGAGATGATTTTTTTTTCACATTACCAACCTCACCGCCCTTTCGGATTTTCGCCGAGGCTGGCCCCCTTTAGCTTTTTCCGGTGCGCCCTTGCGGGTTTTCACACCGAGGGGTTGCCCATTTTTGCCCAAGGCACCCTTTCGGGTTTTCACCTCGACCGGGTCTGTGGCCTTTTTGCCCTCAGCCAACCGTTGAAGGTCGACTGAGTCCGCCGGGGTATCAGTATTGTTAACCCCATTTTTTTTTTGAACCTTCACTGCTGCTGTAGAAACTCTTGCGGTGGCGCATGGTATAGCTTCATATGCTTGCCGTTGAGAGGAGGGAAGGGATTGTCCCCCTTGTGGTCAAGGACTGTATAGGCCCCTCCTTCGTAGACCTTCTGGATGACGTAAGGCCCACGCCAATTAGGCTGGAGTTTGCCGCTGGATCTTCCAGCGAGAACCTCCTTTTCTTTAATCATGACGAGGTCTTCTTGAACACCCTTTGCTTGACCAGCTTATCATAGTCACGTGTCATGCGGGCTTGATGCACTTGTAAGTGCTTGTAGGCTCTGAGTCTTTCACCTTCAAGGTTGGACAACTCTTCAAGCCTCCTTTCTATCTCGAACTGGTCTTGGCCTGGCAATCCGACGTGCACAGCAACGCGGTAAGACGCTAGCTCGATCTCCACAGGGACCACCGCTTCGGCTCCATAGACCAGGGAGAATGGGGAACATCCCGTAGGGGTTTTGTAAATAGTCCGATAAGCCCATAGGGCTTCGTGGACCTTCTCGCCCCAATCCCGCTTGCGGCCACCTACTATCTTGGACAGTAGCTTCGGCCAATCCGTTGGCTTGGGGGTTGTAGATTGATGACGTCCTCCAATCAATATGGAATTTGGCCGCCAAAGCATAAACATTCTTGTTCTTGAATGGCGTCCCATTATCGGATATAATCCTGCTGGAGGTGCCGAATCTGTATATGATATAGTGCCGCACAAAACGGGTAACTATCTCTCCTGTTACTTCCCGTAATGGAATGGTTTTCGCCCATCTGGAGAAGTAGTCAGTGGCAGCAAGTATGAACTTGTGCCCCTGGGACGATGGTGGGAATGGTCCCACAATATCCATACCTCACTCTGCAAATGGCCAAGTAGGCGCTGTTGGATGGAGCGGGTTAGGTGGCCGCCGAGGGACTGGGCCAAATGTTTGGCATTGGTGACATGTACGAGCATATTGGTTGCAGTCTTCGTACATGGTGGGCCAATAAAACCCTTTGAGCTTGATGCTATTCTTCATCTTAGCTCCTGCTTGGTGAGCTCCACACAATCCGGAGTGAACCTCATGCATGACAGTCTTGGCTTCCTTGGATGAAAGGCACCGTAAGAGGACCGATCGGTCTTTTTAATGGACGAGCCTGAAGAGCAGACCGTCAATCAGCTGGTAGGATGTTGCCCTGCGTAGCAATTGCACCCTCTGAGCTCGATCGGAGGGGAGCCAGCCGTTCTTTATCTTTATGATCGGCTCACGCCAATCTTCTTCTTCGGGAGCATTCTCCTCTTGAATGTTGTCGACCTCATAAACAGTGAGACCAGATTCTTCATCAAACACGCTTGGCATGAGCCTTCGGTGTCTGACAATAATATTTAGTTCTCCTTCAGGTGGGAGTTTTAGGGCTGCTGCCAATTTTGCAAGAGCGTCAGCCTGGGAGTTGCTGCCCCTGGGGACATGACCTGTTTCAAATAGGTAGAATTTTTCCTTGAGCCTCTTAACGGCTGCATGGTAGGAACGAGCTCCTTCTTCGGGACATCATAAACGCCCAGTACTTGTCAGATGACGAGCCGAGAATCCCCGTAGACTTTGATGCACTTGATGTCCATCTCCAGTGCCAGTTGAAGCCCAATGATTAGCGCTTCATACTCTGCCTCATTATTAGTCAGTGACTTCATGAGAGCACAAGAGTTGTGGAGGATGCCACCTTGTGGCGATACAAAAACTATCCCCGCGCCTGAGACGTAGTCTGCGAGGCCGCCGGCTCTTTTAATTGTCCGAGAGGCCGGCTCTTTTAATTGTCCGAGAGGCACCATCAAAATATAACTCTCAATATGGGAGGTCAAGGGTGAGGACACCCGGCTCCATCTGTGGTGGGGCTTTTTCAGAATGCTCCCCAGTTTCTTGAGAAGGCACCAGCACCTCTTCATCGGGCAGCTCGAAGTTAAGTGGCGAATCTTCTGGCACAGGGTGCGCTGCTAAGAACTCCGCCATTCCTTGTCCCTTGATCGCCTTGCGTGGGACGAAGGTGATGTCGAACTCCACGAGGATAAGCGCCCACTTGTCGAACTCCACGAGGATAAGGCCCTATCATTTTTCAGCTGAGGTAGTACAGCGGCTGCTCCTTGCCCTCTTCATTGATCTGGGCTAGGAGAGCCCCCAAAGAGGCATCCATGGCAGCAATATATAAGATAAGGGGCTTCCCTCTGACATGTGCCCCTAAAACAGGAGGAGTCAGTAAATACTCCTTGATTTGCTGGAAGGCCTTATAACAGTCTTCGTCCCATATGAAGGGTGCTCCTTTCTTCATCAATTTTCCGAAGGGGAGGCATCTTCCAGAAAGGTTAAAAATAAACCGCCTAATATAGGCGAGTCTTCCTTGAAGAGATCTGAGCTCTGTCAAGTTCTTGGGCGGAGCTCTGTCAACGTTTCGGTTTCGGCCGAAGCTGCCAACTATGCACCCTTCTACTGTCGAAGGGAACAAAGCACTGCTAGAAAGACTTTGCGTTCGACCATTTAGAAGTGGTCGACAAACTTCTTCTGCATGTCAGCCCAATCAGATACTGAGTTGGGCTTCAACCTGGAGTACCACTGGAAGGCGGTGCCAGTCAGAGACGTGGCAAAGTACCGCAGCAAATATGCCTCTTCCAGTGCCAGTTCACCCACGGCCGTCATGTAATAGGCCAGGTGTTCATGTGGCGAGCCCTACCCATTGAACTTCTGGAGTTTCGGGGCCTTTGGGCAATCGGGCAGAAGCTTCTTGAATTGATGATGGAGGGGATACGGCACGGTGTACAAATCGACGGTGGCCACCCCCTCCCCATGTTGAGCAAACTTCGCCTCCACAATGCGCTCGATCATCTGCTTCTGCGCCATGAGACTTTCTGCAGCGGGAGTAGCAGACGACCGCGCATTGACTTCAGGCTGCGGGACTTCGAAGTCCACTGCCAATGGCAATTTTGCAGCAGTGACGGAGGCATTGGCTGCTGTTGGAATGGTGAAAGGCTGCTGATCCGCTCCAGCAGGTGTCGCCTGAGGCTTGGGAGGAACCTCCTTTTCGCGCAAAAGCGACTGTAGCAGGGTCTTGAGCTCTAGGTTCTCCCGTCGAAGCTCTTCCAATGTAGGGGCTCTTCCAGCTCTTCTTCATGCCGGGAGTGACTGTCCCCATCAACACTGTGGACGTCTTCCTGGCGCTCTTCTTGTCGTGCCGGCTCAAGTTGAGATGTACCGACAGCCGGCGCTTGTTGTGTTTGTGCCAAGCCTCGGGACCCGGACCTTGACCTCCTCGAGTATTGAAGAGGCTGATTGAGTTCCCCCAAAGTGCCTTCGGGCTGTTTGTCGCCGGAGGTGGCGTAACAGGTGAACACTTTGACGGTGTCATCGGTCACCTGGACCACCCGCTTTTTCTTGGACAGTTGTCGCTCCGGCTTGGGTGGCCTCCCAAGTCTGTCAAAGACAGACACTCGGGATGTAGATGCTTGAGGGGAGCGATCCTCCTCCGTGTGCGTGGAACTAGCCCACGGAGAGATCGGTCACACCTTCTTGACGGCTCCTCGGCGCTTCTGCCCCCGTAGGGGCTGGGTTGTAAACCCCGGAGAGACCGAGGCTTCAGTGCTCGGCGGACTCCGCATCCGCTGAAGCTCCGACATGCGGAAGGGCTCCTCCGCCCTAGCACGCCTTATAATCCGGGCCTCCTCTTTGGTGACCCAGATCTTCTTCAGATGGAGCTGACGCTCCTCCACTTGGTTGCCCCATGTCTTAGACCGGGGAGCTCGAGGCTTGGGCCGTTGAAGAGGGCCCTGGGTTGCCGCCGGTACGGCAGACTTCTTCTTCGCTCCGTCCTCCGAGACTTGCCAGAGGGGCTCGAAGCGGTTGGAGGTAGGAATAGTCGGGACATGACGATCTCGTGGTAGGATCGGCTCGCCTCCATCGAGCCGGATGCGAATATCTCCGACGATTACCGTCTTGCCGGAGCGAGAGACAGCCGCTTCGGACTTTGCCCCCTTGCGGCTACGGCGTTGCCCCCGTTGAGTAGGGGCGATGTTGGTGACGCCCACCGTAGGCACGGCGTTGCTGAGGCGGCGGCGGCGCTGCCCCCGTTGAGCAGGGGCAGTACCTCTAAGGGTGGCCATAGTAGGTTTGGCGCCGTTGCGGCGGCGGCGTTGCCCCCGTTGAGCAGGAGCAACGCCAGCAGTGATTTGATTGACCGAGAAGACTCGGCCAGTAACCGGAGCAGAAGGCCTGACACCTTCAGCCTTTGACGTGGCAGTCAAGGTGGCTCGACTGACTGTAGGGATGAAGGGCTTGACACCCTTGACATTTGAAGAGTTGACCGGATGAACCCAATCGAATGCTGCAGTAGAGGGTCTGACGCCCCCGAGGATGGTCTCCTTGACCGGGCGAACCCGGCCAGTCGATGAAGCAGAGTGTCTGACACCCTCAGTGATTGGTTTCTTGGCCGAGTGAACCCGACCAGTTAATGGGGCCGAGGGCCTGACGCCCTCATTGGCAGCCTTGTTGACCGGACTAACCCGGCCAGCGGCGGGGGCCGAGGGACTAACACCCCCGATAGTTGTCTTCTTAGTCGAGCGGACTCGACTAACAGTTGAAGTTGAGAGCCTGGCACCCTCAGTGGTGATCTTGTTGATCGGGCGGACCCAGCCAGCTGCTGAGGTCGAGGGTCTGACACCCTCGACGGCTGTCTCCTTGACCGGGAGGACCCGGCCAGTTGATGAGGCCGAGGGCCTGACGCCCCCGACGGTCGCCTTGTTGACCGAGCGAACCCGGCCAGCAACTGAGGTTGAGGGCCTGACACCCTCGACGGTTGTTGCAGGCACGGCTGAATTGGATTCAGCCACGGGCACCACGCCCAAGAAGAAGGGCGAGCCGACGACGGGCGGGAAGTCGCCGAAAGCTAGTGGGGTCGCCAGGTATCCCAGCCTGGCGTGGTTAGCGACGATCTCGGGGCCGTAGGTAACGGCGGCCATCGCTGCTGCTGTTGTTGATGGTGGTGGTGGTGCGTAGCACGAAAGGAGTGGCGTGCAGATGCACGAAGAGCTCTCAGACGAACGATGAAAAGTATGCCCACCTCTTCCCATCCTGTAAAAGGAAGAGGAGGAAGTCAGAACCTAAAAGAGAGTTTTGGGGAATGACTCTGACAGAAAGAAGAAAGGCAGGAGAGGTCCCACCGGGCGTGCCAGTCTGCGAGACACGAATATTTTCACGTAGGAAAAATGGACGATGAAATGTTCTTTTTGAAAAGAGACATTCCTCTGCGTAGAGAGGGTGATTCCGTGTGTGCGCATAGTATCAGACGATTTGGGTTCGGGTGCTGGACCTCTCCCCACTGACCGAAGTCAGTGTTGATTTACATCGACCTAACGTCCGAACACATTTGTTTGACTGTCAAAGAAATCCCCAAAGTCTTTTACAGGGTTCTGAGGTTGAAGACAAACTCTCTTGAAGAGCTCATGATGTCCACTCACTCACCACCGACCAACAGAAACAATTGAATTAGGGCTAAGTCTGAGCAAAACCCTAGGATTTAGGAATGGAAATGCAAATATGCGGAAGCCATAGGCATTTTTGAAGTAAAGAGAGATTTTCTGGACCCCGAGGGTATTGCGATAATTTTACCACCCCAGGGGTATTTTGGTAATATTCCCAGGCCAGGGGCATTTCTGAAATTTTCTGGGCTGGAACGGAAGTAGGATCGAATTACAGACTCCTTGAGGCTCTGAGGCTCTTTCTGGAGGGTTTCAGGGTCTATTGGGCCATTTT
This sequence comes from Amorphophallus konjac, assembly GCA_022559845.1. Lineage (NCBI taxonomy): Eukaryota > Viridiplantae > Streptophyta > Magnoliopsida > Alismatales > Araceae > Amorphophallus > Amorphophallus konjac. The sequence goes on from CM040125.1 coordinate 13,909,345, forward strand.
TAGGTTGCAGGGGTATTCTGGTAATTTTACCATATCCTACACAAACCTAGGGTTGGGGTGGCCTTTGAGTGTCGGACTGAGCTGACATCGTCCCCGGGCCCGAGGAATGACAATGGCTTCATAGAAGACTCATGTATGTCAAGTTTGCCAAAGAAGGGGTATATACACACTTTTGTAAAAGTCGGGGGTTTTCTTATAATTTTCCCCCGAGGACATACATAAAATATGCTGAGTACTTTTATAATCAGAATGAGTACAAGGATTGTCGGCGAGTTGTCGACTGTACAAAAGTCCGCGCTAACGCGAGAAATAGGAGCGTAGCCCCAGTTACAAAAAGTTGCAGGGTATAAACTACAATTTATAGGACATTTATGTTTCTTAGGTCCCGGGGAGGACTTATAAGCAATTCTCCCTTTGTTAGGGCAGAATTATATGACATAGTCGCCCCGAGAGTTAGAAACAACAACAACACAGCCCGCTGAGGGGAGAGATTACAAAAATATCCTCATAGGGGTATATACACAAGACCCGAGGACTTACCCCTCGCAGGTACAAACGAACAAACGAGTAAAATGCTCCAAGTGTGCTTGTACGTAGTTGCTTGATGCTAGCTCCCTTCTTCTGGGCCTCCTGGGGTCTATTTTATAGAAGTGGGGAACCTCCCCGGGAGTGTCCGACCCCGTACGGGTCCAACGGGATGAAAATGACCCTGGGGAGGTCACTTTTTGAAATTTTTTAATATCCGCGCGCGGGAGAAGGACCTCCCCGGGGTGGGAGGTCCCCGGGCCGGTGCAGGACCTCCCCGGGGTCGCGCGCCCCGGAAAACCTCCCTGGGGTCGCGCGACCTCCGGAGGCCATGGGGTCGGGCGCCCCCGAGGAGGACCTCCCCGGGGTCGCGGACCCCGGGGTGGGTCCCACCCAAGGTCGGGCAACCCCAGATTGGTCCGCCCGCCAAGGGGCGACCCCGCGCGAATTTGCCCACCTCCGGGCGGACCCGTCCGGGTGAGGGCGACCCCGTACGGGTCCCTCCAACCCCGTACGGGTTCCTCCGACCCCAGACGGGTTCCTCCGACCCCGTATGGGTCTTCCATCTCCGAGTTAGCCCATTTCTGCTCCAACTAAATAAAAGCAGAGGTATTTTTACAAACAAAATTTACTTCCAACAAAGACTTTCTCCAAACGACGGTGGTTTGAATCCACGACTGATTGGCAAGTTTTTGTATCTTTCCTTGACAAACCTTGATTTATCATATGTTGTCGGTGTGATAAGTCAGTATAGGCATGCTCCTTGAACACGTCATATGGAAGCTGTAGAACACATCTTGAGATACTTAAAACATTGAGACAGCTTGACTTATTACAATGCCACTTCCTACTAATTTTGATTTATGTGTAATATTAGTGTTGTTTCACATATCTATACTGATCCATTTCTTTCCTGTTGGCTGGTTCTAATTGACTTAGTGCCTAGGCATCGCTTAGGTAGCCACCTAAGCACTTTCACATATCTATACTCTGATGCTGATGGCACTCAGAGTTCCATGGCATGTTCCATAAGCATGCAAGAGAACATGAAATGTGAGAAGATATGTGGACAGGGATAAACGGTGATGGGAAAATAGATAGTGCAGGGCAAGAGGGATAAAGGCTTTTACCATATTGTGTCAGAGAGACTTATGAAGCCCTAAAAGCACTCGAACAACTCAATTTTTCTCTGTGACTTGATGCCTTTAATTCAAACAAGCATAAAAATAATACAAAACTACATGCTTGAATGGGATTAAAGTTCATGCTCATATGAGATTCAAATAGAATAAAATAAGTCCTTTCAATTTTTCCATGCAAATCCAAATCTATAGATCTCAAATTACTTAATTTGGGACATAACTCAAATAAAAATATTGCTTAAAATTCAGACATAACTATATTTGGAAAATAACTCCGTCAATTTCTATTGAGCAAACTCAAGATCTATATAAAATGATGGACGACTACAATCCTTCCAACATGCTTAGAGACACCAACCAATTGGATCATGACTCCCATCAACTCAAGCTACAAACATCAGTCACTACCTTCACAATGTTGCACATTCAAAAAGTTGACAGTGCCTTCTTGCTATAGTACCATGGCTAAGCATCATGCCATGGCTGTAATCAATGTTTAAGACTGACTCGCATTGGCATCTTCTAAATTTTGGTGTTGCCTCATCCTCCACTACCCATCTATATTTTGACACTTAAAGTGACTACAAATGGCCAACATCCAACCTTTAAAAAATGGATGAAGCAACTTGGGATTGCATGCCATTAGGCCCATCAACATCATCTCTTCGCTATATGTTATACATCATACTCCCTCCCCCCCACTTCGGGTTAGCTTATTGCCTATAGGTGAGGTCATGCAGGCTTCATTATAAGAAGTTCCACTATGGTCAGGATCACTCGTACCATTAACCCAATTGTTGCCATGGAAGATAGGATCAGATCAGGTATGCCCAATCTAGATCAAATCGAATCGGCCGATCCACCAAAAAAAAAAAAAGCTTTAAATATTTACACATTAAAAATTAATAAAAAATCATATATTTTAAAATTAAGAAGTACTTACACTAATATAAAACTATCTAAGACATTTTATAAACTCTATTACTCTTTTTAATGAAACACTACGCAACAAAGATCCACGGATTCATAAATGAATCGACCGATCCACACATAATCTAACCAATTTCGGTCTGACTTGGGCAAAGTTAGATCAATTTTGATTGCTTTCTTATCAAAAATTTCTAGTCGGGATCAATGTTGGGGGCAGAATTGGATCGGGCCACAGTCAATTCTAAGTCAAATTGGCCGATCTCGATCGGCCAACTCTACATTCCAGAGCTGTGAAGTCCATCCGCCATTTCTGAAATGCCTGTAGATTAAGTAAGAAAAGTCTCACGTACATTTTACATTGGTAGACATCCAACACTTGTAATTAAAACACTGCACATACAGAAAAGTCATACAATGACCTTTCATTATTTAAGTCAATAAACTATGAATCAATAAAGAATATCTTTTAAAACAAATAAAATATTGTACCCTCCAAATGTAGTCCAAAGACTTTGAATTGGACTTATTCAACAATCCCTCACGAGCAAGGTGTAGAATATATACTTTTCTCGAGTCTTTTCGCTTGGAAGAAACTATCACTTGCCTACACAAATACCAAACTGTCAAAGTCAAAAAGATAGCAAATACAACACTAAGTTTACAACAAGACAACATTCAGTACCTTCCCAAATGCATAGAAGCCATCACTCCCCCATAACCATACATGCCAAAGGAAGGCTGTAACAACATTAAATAATTCTCACTGTCAGAGTAAGGTTAAAGTTGTGCAGAGAGTAATCGAGTATGTTGAACCACTAAAGCACATGGTTGAATTTACAAACAATGATATTTCAACAGAAAGAGAGCGTAGATCTTTCGCTCTAATAAGAAATTTCCAATCAAAGAGTCAAAATACATATTCCAAAACATACAACCAGAGCTATCACTTGCTTCAAGTGTAAAAAAAGTCACCACAGAAACCACCATGTAATTATGTATAAAAAACAACACATCCAAGATCCTCATACAAAACAAACAGCCCCATATGGTAGCCAAGAGAAAAAAGCCACCAAGGAACAGAGGTAAAAGGCTACCAACAAAAGAAGGCAAAGGTATCAAATCGTGAGCATATCCAACTCCATTTGCCAACAGCCACCAAGAACCTACCAGACTGGAAAAAAATGGTTAACCTTGAAGATGGACAAGTTCAAGGTAGGAATGCCAAGGAAGTTCACATCTGCAATAAATGTGTTGAAAACTTCCATCTAGCCCATATCATCCAATTAAGTCCACCAAACCCCCTCTTGCCTACAAGGCATCATTGAAGTAGCCTAGTAGCCACCTACGTCTATTTTTCTCATTTTTCTCTCTCTGAGAAGAAAAACATAAATACTGAGTCATCCACATTCTAGAAGGTGAGAGATATCACATGCCTGTCAACCACTCCAAACAGCTGAAGTTCCTGCACCTTGAATTTGTTCCACAAAATAAGAATGCCTCTCGAAGTGGCCTTCACTGGAGACTCGACTCCTTTCATAAGCCCGCCACCCCCAGGCCTCCATCCAACCTCCCTAAATGACAACAACTCCCTTTGCACCACTTAGTTGGTGTCCTATGAACATGACATCAATTTTACACCTACTCAGGCTTTCACCCCTAATACGCCTCTATGATTTCCGTCTCTTCCCCATATCATTCAACCTCATGAATATAGCACCTCGTGCCAAGCAAGGGCTCTAATTCTTTGCAGTTGAGGTGCACAACCTCTTAAAGTTTACACCAATTCCTAAACAAACAAAAAACAGTACAATTCACATTTTTTGCAACTTTTAGATTCCTACACTCGTAGAACCTAATCCAAGCATGCCATATTTATTTATTTTTGCCTCTAATGAAGATACTAGATCACATAGGGAAGAAAAGAAGGACGAGGAGAGTATGTGCAGAAAACTGAAAGGAGCTGCAGCCTTGGAATCTCACATACCTAGGGCTGCCAGCATCTCTCTCTCTCTCTCTCTCTCTCTCTCTAACCAACACGTACACAGAAAAGAAAATAGTCATTGTGTAAAAGTAATTTTGAAAGATTTCAGAAGTATAGGGACAATTTTCCCAAGCAAATAACTACATAAAAGGCATGGAAAAGACATGACTGCCCCTCCAACTTTCCCTACAATCTCTCTCCATCTGCGCATAGATGTTTCTCTTGCCCAGCATGCTTAAATTCATATGGAATTCTTCCTTGGTCAAATTCATATGGAAGTCTTTCTTGGTCAAGCCCTCAGTCAATGCATCAGCCGCTTGATCTTTGGACAGAACATAAGGAAGACACAGCTTTCCTTAATCCAACTTTTCTTGGATAAAGTGTGTCTATCAACTTCTAGATGCTTAGTGCAGTCATGTTGACCAGGATTATTGGTCATATTTATGGCAGCCATGTTATCACAATAAAGTATCATCAGAAGCTATACTTTGATGCCAATATCGTTCAACAGAATTTTCAGGCATAGCAGCTAAGTTACAGTTTGTGCCATGGACCTACACTGTGCTTCCACACATTGACCACACACAATTTTATCTTTTCCTCCTTGTGACAAAACTTCCTCCGAAATAGGCACAAAATCCTGGCAAAGATCGACTGTCATCCTATGGTACGGACCAATCAGCAACGGTTGGCGGCGCCTGGCCTAGCCAAGAAGAACTTCTGCAGCTCCGTACGGCCCCAGCCTGATCCACATCAGGAAGCACTCGCAAACGGAGACCAAGCTGGACAAATGACACTAATCCTCCAGAAAGGAGAGGCCGAGGATGAGGATCTCCAGTCTTGGGGAAGAGACATCCTTGGAAGGAGAGGAGGTAGTTCCAGTGACACTAAGAGAGAGAAGGTGACAGGAGGAGCGTTGTTAGATGGGGAAGACAATCCTGTAAGAGGAATTTGGGAAGGGAGGTGGTGGTGTTGGTGGGGATGGCAAAGGCTGATGACAGCACATGTGAAGGAGCTCGCAGACAAAGTGGGTGTCTCCTTCGCAGAGGTGGAGAAGAACTTGGAAAGGGTCTTCACAAAGGTCCAGAAGAGATGGACCCTTAGTATGGCAAGGGAGGCCAAAGAAGGGAAATCCCAGAGAAGGGGGGAAAGAGGGAGAGAAGGAAGAATGGAGGAAAAAGACATCCCATTGTCCTTATGAGGACCGTCTTGTGAAATGTGAGGGGGATAGGGGCATGGATGGCAGTATCGGCCGAAACCGATACGTTTCCGCCGAAACGTATCGGTTTCGGCCTATACCGAAACCGAAACGGGCCTTGTCACTGTAGCAAGTCCGATACCAAAAAAAATTATCTTTTTAATGGTTTCGGACCGAAACCGACCGAAATCGGACCGAAACCGTCCGGTTTCGGCCGAAACCGTATCTGCTCAATACAATTTTTGCCTTTTCTGACTGTTTTGAACCGGTTTCGGCCGAAACCGAAACCGATACCGAAACTGATACGTATCGGTTTCGGTACTGGCCGAAACCGATACCGAAACCGATACTGCCATCCTTGGATAGGGGGGTAGAGAAGAGGAGGGCCGTGATGGAGCTAGAGAGGAGATGCAAGATTGATATCATGTACTTGCCAGAAACAAAATGTGAAGGGGAGGGAGATTATGTTATGAGAGAGATTGGGGGATCGAGACTAGCAAAGGGTGTAGCCTCCCCAGCTAAGGAGAGGTTAGAAGGTATTATGAACCTTTGGAATGAGTTGGAGGTAAAAGAGGTGCAATAGGACAAACATGTCAGCTGAGGGCCATTTCCCTTCATTTTTGAAATGTAAAAAATGGTTTCTCTTGAGATTTCAAGGGGGTGTATGATGGTCAAAGCAAGAAGAGGCTTCCGTGGGATGAATTGGTACGTCATCATATCAGCTCAAGCAAGTCTTGGTGTGTTTGATATAATTTTAATGCCGCTACTGCACCATGGAAGAGGACAGGAATCCACTTTATCGGGAGGGAAATGAAAGATTCACCGACTTCATTGAAGAAGAGGCATTGATTTATATTGGCATAATTATGCCATATTCACTTGATCTAACTTGAGGGCAGACCTGCTCCAGGCTAGACAAGTGTGTAGTGACAGTTGATGATTAGAAGGGAAATTATCCTTAGGTGGAGCTATCCACCTTTGCAAAATCAATGTCAAATCACAAACCCCTACTGTAGAAGACCAGCCCTATACAAGGGGTGAGGAGGAATTTCAGGCTCATGAGGTTCTGATTCAGAGAGGTAGATTTTATGGCGACTATTAGGCAGGCATGAATGTGCACAGGAATAGAAGGTCTTGTACTGGTGGGCAAACTGAAACAGGTGGCTCAAGCTCTCAAGGTTGGGGGTGCAGGTACCTGACAAAGCTACTAAAGATAGGATCCTACAACATATAGAGGGACTGGATTGCTTGAAGGAGGCAAGGCTCCTGAATGACTCAGAAAGAAGGCTCAGAGACTCCTAGGGTTGACTTTTAGGAGATCCTCATCAAAGAATAGATGTACTGGAAGCAAAAGTTTAAAGAGAGATGGATAGAGGAAGGTGACAAGAACACTTCTTATTTCAGCACATCGACTTAGGGAGGAGGGAGAGTCAACTCCATCACGTGCATCTGAGTGAGAGAACACTTCTTCTCTATAGAAGAGGACATCATGGAGAAAGCGAGGTAATTAAATGACACGCTTTTCACAGAGGCGGATTTTAGCAGATTGGTGATTGACATAGGCCTATTTCCTTGCCTCTCTCCTAAACTCTCTCCCATGCTTTTCTGAGGAAAAGATCCACCATGTAGTTTTTTTCTCTTGCAAGTGACAAGGCGCCAAGTCTAGATGGCTTCCCACTTGCTTTGTTCCACAAGTGTTGGGATATTATTAAAGGGGATCCTTTGACTGCTACCAAAAGTTCAAAGGGGTAGGGCACATCTAAGGGGCATAAACCATACCCTTCTAGTCCTCATCCCTAAAAAACCGAGGACCCAATGTTTCAAGGACTTTAGGGTCCTTAATCTTGTCAATGAGAGATGCAAGATCATCACCAAGCTACTAGCAAGAAGACTAGATGGCTTCCCACTTGCTTTGTTCCACAAGTGTTGGGATATTATTAAAGGGGATCCTTTGACTGCTACCAGAAAGTTCCAAACGGGTAGGGCGCATCTAAGGGGCATAAACCATACCCTTCTAGTCCTCATCCCTAAAAAACCGAGGACCCAATGTTTCAAGGACTTTAGGGTCCTTAATCTTGTCAATGAGAGATGCAAGATCATCACCAAGCTACTAGCAAGAAGACTTGACATAGTGATCAACAGGATGGCCAGTGGCTTCCAGCGGACTTTTATAAGGGATAGACACATTTAAGAAAACGTCCTGGTGGCTCAAAAATGTCTCTACGCATGAAAACTCAGAGAAAGGAAAGGAGTGGTGCTGAAGCTAAATTTTGAGATAGCTTACGACAAGGCAAACTAGGCTTGTTTATTTGATGTGCCGGAGATGATGAGATTTGATGATAGATGAATTGGATGGATACGGGCTTGTATCTCTTCTGCCATATTTGTAGTTCTGATTAATGGGAAGCAAACCACAACAGTAGAGGCCTCCGTCGGGAAGACCCTATGTCTCCTCTTCTGTTTGTCATGGTAACACACATAATGAGAAAGATGTGGCAAAGAGCAGAAACCACAGGGTTGATCAAAGGCATCTAGGTAGGGAGAAGTAGTGCTAATATAACTCATCTATAGAATGCGGATGACACTATATTGATCCTAGCTGAGGAGGAGCGCCAACTGTATGTGGTTAGATTGTTGCTTAAATTGTTAGAGGAAGTCAGTAATCTCAACGCTAACTTTGATAAGACTCCTAGCAGATGTGAACATAGAGTGACAGAGAATCTCATGGGATGTCGCATAAAATCGTTTCACCTTTCCTACTTGGGCTTCCACTTTCTCTAGGGACCCTGCATCCAAACAAGTAGGATGAAGACGAGAATTCTCTCTTACGAGGGGAGAATGGTACTATGCAAGTTGATGCTCGATAGCCATCCTATCTACTTCCTATCCAAGTTCCAAATTCCAAAAACGGTGGCTAAGAAGACTGAATTGATTCAGGCATGGCATATACTGGGGCAGAGTTGCCAGAAGCAAGGACATGGGAAGTGTGGGCTTCAAAGGCATCAGAGACTTCAATTTGGCATTGTTGTTCAAGTGGTGGTGAAAGATAGGGCCAAGAGAAGGGCAAGGGGCACAAGTCATCAAACATAGGTATTAGGGCAGAGAGAGAGTATGAAATATATCACCAACTTTGCAACATAATATTTTGCCCATCTGGAGGGATATGTTGTCTTGTAGGGACTTCGATTTTGCTAGTGTTCGGGTCCAGATAAAAAGTGGTGAGAAATGTCTCTTCTTGAAGAAGAGATGGCGTGGGGACTTCACTCTAGAAGCATCTTTTGCGAGGCTCTTCACAGTTTCAGCACCTACTTTGGCTACAGTTGCTCAAACCTTGAGTTGTCAATTGTTAGGAGCATGGTTTGTCATCATTTACAAGATGTACAAGATCTCTGTCTCTTCAAGATTTGTGATAAACAAAGTCCGCTAGACCGAGATCTTCTCCCCCTCACTTCACATATGTCTCCCTGTGTGACTTTGTGTGTGTGTGTGTGTGAGAGAGAGAGAGAGAGAGAGACAAAGGAAGGGAGGGAGATCCCTTCCGCTCTCTGTCTCTATCTGTTTTCTCCCCCCCATCTCTCTCGCTTTGCCCCCTCGTTTCCACCTTCCTCTCCCTGTCTCTCTCTACCCCGGCCCCTTGAGCTCTCTCTATCCCCGATCTCTCTCTCTCTCATGATCTACAATACCGCCCGATACCGATACGTATCGGGTGGTACATCTTGATACCGGACCCGACCAGTCCGATACCAACCGATATAGATACCAATACTTATTAAAAAAATAAAAATAATAGATGAATCGGGGCCAGTCTAGCCCAATTTGTTCCATCGGGACTGCCCGATTAAGGGCCTCCCTCAACTCACGGGCTGCACTTTGCTGAACCGTGAGTCAATCCTTCCCCCCTTCCTCCATTCGCAAGCCCACCCCTCCCGAAGTCACACAGGATTAAGTCAATTTCTCAATTAGTAAGTATCAAATTTCACTACGTCAATACCTCAATTTTTAATGTGTTAGATTGTGTTCAATCAAGTTGGATTTTACATTCTATTAACTTTTCCTCTTTTTTCTGATTTTTTACATTTTTCCAACTTTTAAACCCATGTATACATATACACTAATATGAAGGGGCAACTGTCGGGCAATACCATACCGACATCGACCGTTACGTATCGGTACCAGTACCAGAACTGACCCTGACCGGTACCAATTCCGATACAGATACTGCGAAACTTACTCTCTCTATCTATCCCTCTACCCCAGCCTCTCTCTATCTATCCCTCTGTGACACTCTCCCTTGGACCCTCTCTCTCCCACCCCCATGCATGTGAATGGATTTGTTTTTGATATCATTACTCTTTAGTTTCTAAAATTGAGTTGTCAATTAGAAAAATATTTGTAAAATTGACTGGTTAGTAGAAAAAAATAAGATTGTCTTAGAAATAGGCTACATACATGAAAAAAAATTCTGAAATCACCGAACCCGATCTCCCGAGATTTTTTTGAGATCTCTTCTCTTCTGCATTTTTAAGACGGAACCGACATTCGAGACGGAAAACCTTAGTCAAGAGATACTTGGACAACATCATTCAAGAGGAATCTCAGGCCAGAGGAGATAGATCAACTACAAAAACTCCTTTGCTTCCTTCTAGGATATGCACCATAGCCAGATAGAGAGGACCAATGGCGGTGGAGATGGGAGAAAGAGGACTCTTTCTCAATATCAACCTACACCCTCATTTCTGATGTAGGTGTGCAACATCCCCTTTCCTCTCAAATTTGGCCTCCTAGGAAGCCCTTGAAGGCGAAGATTTTGATTTGGAGGATATCCCACGATCGGCTATCGACATGTGATAGGTTGGCTCCGTTCCAACAATATCTCCCACCCTATGTTGCTTGTGCGGACAAGAGGATGAGACATTGGGAGACCTTTTTGCAAGTTGCTCTTAGTCACAAGGTGTTTGGGGGTAGATTGCTAAGAGGACACATGGTACTATCGACTTGCATACGAGCATACAGCAACTAATGGGGCATTGGCGTAGAAGATGAACCCATAAAAGGAGACCCACTGACCTAGTGGACAATACTACATGCTACTCTGTGAACATTATGGTGAGAGACAAACAATAGAATCTTCATAGGGGAAACTAAGGCAACAGAAAGGCTTGTCTCCTTTAATTGTGTGAGAATGAGAGAGTGGGCAGAGCTTCTTTGGAATATGAATCCACAAAACTCCTCTACTTTTGCTTTAATGAAGATTTAGTGTATATCACAGCATCTTGGTGGGAGAGGTTTTTGATGTATAGGGTTGTTGTGAACATTTTGACTACACTTGTACAACCTTTTTCTTTTACACAATCCACTTTCCCAAAAAGAAAAAAAATCTAGAACACAATAGTCTAATTCTTCCCATAGGGTCGATAGGGTGGTGAAGTAGTCTGTGACTAAGAGCACCTTGTTTTGTTCCATGGATACTATTATCCAGTTGATAGACATGAACAACATTCCTCTTTTCTCCATACACTTCCAAAAAGATCCACATGTCATGTGCCATCTCCTTTCGCATTATCAGCTTCCTCCAAGCATCTTCAACAGAGTTGACTAGCCAAGTCATCACGATATTGTTTCCTTCGGCCTAGTCCACAAACTTGTCACTATCGAGATCTGGTCTCTCAATTTTTCCATTGATACAACGAGATTTCCTCTTCCCTCTGATGTACATCTTCAGAGATGATGACCATTCAAGTGTTTTAACATAAACCAGCTGCCTAGTGCAGCCGGTTCATCCCAGGTTTGAACTCGGTTATCCCCACAACGTTAAAAAGAAAAATATATATATGTATCAAAAAAAGTGGTTAACATAGTTGCCTTTGTTCAGCTTCACCGGGGTAATCTGCAAAGCATGGTGTTCATGAGAGGAAAATGATGTGCCCTTAACTGTAGAGACTACTATCTTGGATGTGACATCAACTGTAGAAGACATGGTATTCTCAGCCATGAATATCTCCCCCTCACTCTAGAGCTATTGTAGATCCTTGAGGAACTCTAGAGATGGGACGACCTATCTGAGGCCACCTGCAGCAGCGGCAAAGGTACCTGGTAGAGTTACTGCAACAAGAGCATTGGAAGACTCTCTGTGGCAACAGAAACACTGGTCCTTGAAAGTAGATGGACGAGCTGGCAGACAGGTTTGAGGTATAAAAAACCCCAGATGTCCAGTGTTTCTCTAAAGGTGATCAACACCTCCTTTGATGTAGACCCTGGTCAGAGAGATCTGCAGGGCTAGCTTGTGGTCAGTGCAATGCCGCCATGTGCTAGAGTGCCGCACCATGCTACAGTGCCATGCCACGCAACACTACAGTACCATGCTACATTGCCTGATCTGAAACCATGAAGATACTAGATTGCATAAAGAAGAAAGAAAAGAAAGCGCACCCGCACAGAGAACCAGAGGAGTAGGCTGTAGCCTTGGAATCTCACACACCCGCCTCTCTTTCTTTTTATGTATCATAGGGCAACCATATAACACAGTTACATGACATAAATACTTCTAGTTAAGTTGGCAACTAGGTTGTACATAGACAAGAAGTAAATAACGAAATAATAAACAGAGGAAAGACAAGACTGCCCATCAACTTTCTCTACAATAGATTTTTGCTACGTTGTACATTTAATCTTCAGATTTATACTGAGCAGCATATAGCTGTTAATGCTATTGGTTAGTGGAAAACATAAAGGATCCCAGGTTCCCTACTGAGCCGAAACTATTGATGTTGCACACACTGGTTTTTGCAGGTATGGGTTGCCAGAGGTATATAGAAGCAGGAAGTATAGTTTGCTTGTTAGAAGTGCCAGCAGTAGAGTTTCCAAGGGTTTTCAACCACACTTAGCTGTCTCCCTTCAATCTAACATCTTTATCTTAGCAATGTGTTCACGAAATGCAACTTATGTACACATATTACATACTTGCACTTACGTATCATTAATTTATCTAGTGTCAAAATTGTGAAAATCTTAAAAGGAAATCAACATAGCCTATATGTACTCCTGCAAAGTGTTTGAATTCCGAGTTTTGGCCACAAAAATGAGAGACTAGGATTAGTACCGTGTTGGTTCTTGAGGAACCATGAATATGGGGTTGTTACACATCCATTGTAAGCTGTGTTGGATGATGAAGACGACATAATCCGACTTCAAGAAGGGTCATGCATCTTTGTGACCTCATACAAAAAGGCGGTAAAATTTCAACAATGTTATCTGACTGGCTTCCAAGCCGAATGACCAGATTCTATTTAGTCTGAGGCGTGAGGCGAGCGAGGCGACCAGGCCACCAGGGGGTCGCCTCACGCCTCAAAGGCCTAGGCGATGGCCGAGGCGTTTGAGACGAGATATTATTAAAAAATTATATATAATTTAAAAATAAAATTATATGTCAAAATATCACAAAAATATGTTTTTTTGAACAGTGAATATCATAAACTTGCATATACACTAAACAAGAATAACAACTAACAAGTGCAATATTATAACAAACCAAAAATAATTAACCAACTAAACAAGTTAATTACATAATCCTATAACACAAAAGTGTTTCAAATCTCTCTCAACTCTCAAGCCTCCTCATCACTCATAAAAGAGGAGGAGCCCCTATCACTTGGGAGCTCATTCTCATTCTCTGATTGTGTCCCCTCAGAGTCAACATCTCTCACATTTATGGAGAGAGATGTGACAATGCTTTTTCCCTTTCCTAGGTGACGCTTTTTGGTTGTCGCCCTTGTGCTTGGTCCTTCCTCTTCATTAACACCGACATCGATTTCAACATCTAGCCATGTGAGGTCCTCCCCTTCATCCATAAAATCTTCATTTTCTGGAGGATTAACTATCCACTCATTGCAATCATCAATGTCATCCAAAGAAATAGGATCATAGTCTCTTTACTGAAGACGCAAACGACGAGCATGGAGACGTTGATTATATTGCACAAAAACGAGATCGTCCAGCTTCTTTTGCTCCAACCTATTCCTTTTCTTTGTGTGCACCTACAAGTATATTAGTTACAATCAATTAAACAAAAAAAAACACTAATCATTTATGTACTTGAATATAGAATTATTCATCTAACCTGAGCAAATATACTCCAATTGCGCTAACAACTAGATGCATTACATGTCAAACTTAAGATCTGAATGGTTATCTTTTGAAGGTTTGGTGTGACAGTACCAAAGTTCAACCACCAAGTAGAATTCACACTTCACAATAATTATTACTCCATGATTGCAATGAATATTAGACAAGAAATTGAGAAAAACATCCATACCCGAAACCATAGAAGTGCGTTGCCTAACGGCCATTTCTCTCCCAAATAGCCCTTGGACATATTGATAAGCTGCAGGCTCCTTGAAAATTGCATCTTGGACTGAGGCTTCTGGAGCTAGCTTTTCAATGCAATCATATATCCCTTGCTTAATTCTTGATCATACTCAATTTTTGAATTAGAGAAATAAAGAGCTGGATTAAGATACAGGCCGGCTGCATGTAGAGGACAGTGCATTTAAAAGTCCCACCATCTATCAATGATTTCCCAAATTGGACCATATTTGTCAAACTTGTCATTTAATGCACTCTTAATACTCTCCTTTGCACGATTCATAGCCTCATAAATGTAGCCCATCGCTGACTTTTCTCCATCAACCAACCGTAAAACCATAACAAGGGTTTGTATATTTACAATGAATATGCCACACCATTCCAAAAAGAAGTCTTTAGGATTATGCCCTCTACCTTCTTCCCTTCATTTTTTTTGGCCCACCGATTGTTACTAGCAAGCCAATCAGCAGATGTAAACATCTGTCTCAAGCTATCTTTGCAATCAAACAGACTCTGTTAATTTAAGTAGTTGGTGGCAAAGCGAGTGACAGCTGCACGTGCAAGATTCTTGTCATTTGCATACTTTCTCATCATAGCAAAAATCCTTGTGTGCCCATAAATAAATGTAGTTACCAATTTGGCTCTACGAATGGTTTCTTTCAATTGAGAAAATTTGGAAATGTCCTCCAACATCAAGTCTAAACAATGGGCAGCACATGGTGTCCAGAATAAATGAGGATATGATGCCATCAACATTTTTCCGGCTGCCACATAACTAGACTCATTGGCTGTCACAATTTGGATGACATGCTTAACACAAACTTCGTTAATAACCTTGTCCAATACATCAGCCAATAATTTGGCATGATTTCAAGAAAACAGTCTCACCTAGAGAAAGAAAGACAAAATCACAATGAAAGACATAGAAAGAAAAATAGAAAATATATTGAAAGTTGATAGTGAGAGACAGAAAGAATAATCACACCTGGAGAGTTCACAAGAAAGTTGATCAGTGTTCGTCCCTTCACATCTGTCCATACATCGGACATGACGGTACAACCATATCTCACCAAATTTTCTTTTTGGGCATCCACTAACTCTTGAGTTGATTTTATCTCCTTATGTAAAAGAGTCTCACGAATCTCATGATAGCTAGGCCCTTTAAATCCTGAACCGTATTGTCCTACAGCTTCCAACATTGTTTGAAAGTTAGGTAAATGCACAGTATTAAATAGGATGCCAGCTTGATAAAACCATCTACCTACATATTGGCAAACCCTATCACGATGTTCCTTTTCCCATTTTTTATCTCTACTGTCTTAAACTTGTTCCGGATCAGGAGTGCAGAACTTGTCCATAGGACCCTTCATCCGTGGTGGCTTTGAAATAATGTCATGTATATTAACTTGATAGACATCCAGAGATTGAGATTGACATGAATCCTTCAACAAAATCTCACTACCTTCCGGACCATTTGTAGCTTCTCAAATCTAACTTTCTTGGCATTTTGCATATATTTCGAATTTCTATCTTCACATCCACGGGAACCTTCTGGCAAGTTGTCACATCTGCACCTAGGCCGGCTAAATGTTGCTTCAGCCGATAAATCCCTCCTTTACTCACCTTTTTACAAAAATTACATGTTATCTCATCACTATTTTGTGGATTGGCAGACATTCCATATTTCCACCAAATGTCTTTTGGTCTGCCCTTTTCTACATTGGACTCTTCAGTGCTTGCATTTGACAATGCAGCACCGAAAACAGACACAGAAGTAGTGTAGGCGTAGACATCTTAAAAAAAAATCAAACAACAAATGTAAAAAAATATTTATACTAACTGTTTATTGCCGACGTCGATTGCCCTGCACGAATCACGATTGATCGTCACTATGGTCTGTGAGAGACAGAGAGGGCATTAGCCCATCTAAATGTGCATGCGTGTGTCTATGTGAGAGAGAAAATAAGAGAGAGAGTGAGATAACATAGAGAGTGGGCGGGAGACAGAGAGTTGAGAGAGAGAACAAAGAGAGTGGGCGGGAGATTGAGAGTTGAGAGAACAGAAAGAGTCAGCGAGAGAATAGAGAGAGTGAGCGGGAGACAGAGAGAGTGAGCGGGAGACAGAGACTGAGAGAACAGAGAGAGATAGAGTGAACGCGAGGGAGACTGAGTGAGGGAGAGGAGACAGAGAGGGAGCTCGACCCCTCCCTCTCACTATGAGGGAGATAGAGAGAGGAGAGAGCGAGAGTGGCAGAGGGGAGAGAGTGAGCGGGTGGGAGTGTGGGAGAGGGGTTGATCCCCCCTCCGTGTGTGCCTGCGTGAGAGAGAGAGGGAGTGGAGTGGAAGATATAGAGACGGCGAGAGGGAGTTACCGACGCCGCTCGCTCGCCAGACACCGCTCGCCGGATGCGCTCGCCACGAGATGCTGCCGCCGTTGGAGAGGGAAACAATATGGTGGGAGACGGGATGGGATGCGAGCAAAACCCTCGCGGTTTAAAGGCTTTGGTTCGTCATAGTTAACGGATAATATTACCCGATACGCGGATCCGCCGGGTGGGCGAGCGGGCGGAAGGGCGAACGAGCGGGCGGGCAGGCGAGCGAGTGAAGCAGAAGAAGCACGCTGCATCGAGCTAGGCGCGCGTGAGGCGTTCGCCTCGGCGGACCGTGACGACGCGAGGCGGGCTGCCGTCGCCTCACCCCGCCTCACCGCCTAGGCGAGCGCGCCTAGGCGGGATTTTGACTACACAGGCCAGGTTAGCATATTTAAAGTCGGGTTTGGGCTACAGTTACGCACCTTGACTTTACGGAGAATGCACCTAGCTTGATACCACTAGGCATGTAGACCAACACACAGGTCTCATGCACAGTTATAACCTACTAATCCAAGGTCACTATGGGCCATTAGAAATAAGTTTGGAATCCTTGTTGATGAACAAGGCGCCATATCACCACCAACACAAGTGGACAACCTAACCCACTTATCGCACACTACCATCTGAGTATTCTTAGCATTACATGAACAAGGAAGATCTCCACACCAAGCTCAACCTCCATTGCGCCAAGAGACCCAGGTAGTTGACTCGAGCTGCCACAAAGGTTACAGTGATCACAGATGTAAGCAAGGATGGCAAGTATCGGTTTCGGTATCGGTTTCGGCCGGTCCCGAAACCGATACGTACCGGTTTCGGTATCGGTTTCGGTTCGGCCGAAACCGGTTGAAACCATTCAAAAACCTCAAAAATTTAGTAAAACATGTCTGGTTTCGGCCAAAACCTGTCCGGTTTCGGCCAAAATCGTCAGGTTTCGGACCGAAACAGGTGAGTTTCGGCCGAAACCATTAAAAAGGTATTATTTAATAGGTGTCGGACCTGCTACAGTGTTAAGGGCCGGTTTCGGATGGGTACCGGCCGAAACCGATACGTTTCGGCCGAAACGTATCGGTTTCGGCCGATACTGCCACTGCCAACAGTGGATGTAAGAGATGGGGTATTTAGAGCAAGCCCTTAGTCCAGAACTCCAAAGTTGGATAACAAAGTAACAAATAAGTTCAGCAATGCAACAAAAGACCAAAGCTTTTTTTTCCAAAAGAAAGCAGATTGTGCCACCAATTTTACAAACTAAACAAAGGTAGTACAATAAATACAGTCGGCAGATGAAAGGAGAGGCCCCTCTATCTCATGAAATTACAATGCCAAATCACCACACAATCAAAACAAGTTCATACCCCTTTTCCAGTCAACCATAATATACAAAAGAAATCTACACCAAGAATAAAGAAAAGAAACCACCCTCCCCAGAGTTTCCTCACAAAAACCAAGCCTTGACGGCAAAGAAGACATTAGCCCACGCATGGTTTCCACTTTCCCGCAGTGGCTAGACTCCAGAGTTTACGCTTGCATTCATTTTATCTTTGCATGAGGTGACCAACGGAGTCCAATAAAGGACCCCAGAGGGCTTCTGCAAACTCAATGCCACCCCCTGTTTTTCGTTAATTAAGTGGCAAGTTCACAGTATATTCAAGGTAGCGGAGATGGTTCAATTGATGCAAAGAGTGCTTGGTGGTCAATTTCAGTGATTTTATCTCTCCTTTATTTGAGGTATGCAAAGACGGTGAAATCAGAATCAGGGCTTGGGGACTGGCTAGATCAATCAGAAAAGGTAGAATCAGAAAAGGAATCGGTTCGTTCTTGGCCACCAATATTGGAATCATACTCAGGATCTGCTGGACCAGGGCCAAGCTGGGGTAGGTAGACCTGGATTGGATCTGGACCAATACAATCTCTGTGAGATCAGTCATCTTGTTATATATTTTCTAAATTAGGAAAAAAGCAGAAGCAGAATGTAATGATGGAAGAGGAAAAACATGTATAATTTAAAGCCTTCATAACATGTTTACATAATTAGTAAATACTCTACAACTTTTTCTTCTCTCCTCTTCCTCTACCATGTTTCTTGTCATCATTTTCTTTCTCCCATTTTATTGTGTTAGGTCGGATCTTAACAAATTTCAGGCCAATCCCTACCCAGATCGGCTGATCTTGGGACATGCATCCTTGTCCTTACATGCAATCCCGATGATTTGTTTGCCATATATACTTTTAATGGTTCTTCAACGATACTAGACCATGCGGATGGCAATGAGATCTCAAGGTCGCCAGAACCAAGGTTGAGTTTGGCATGCCACACCAAGCACATGCTTTCATTGAGCAAATTTAATTTTATGTGTGACTATTCTACTATTCTTACCTCTGCAAATCTTCTAAACCATCAACGTTACCACAGTGACAGAACCTAAGTCAGGCAGCCACTGTTGAGACCAGAGAAGCAGGTCGCTGCAAAGTTCCTACAGAACCACTGCCAAACTAACTCTCAGTTCTGATGACTTGGGCAATAGAAAAATCACAAGTGGAGTTCAAGTGAAGGATGGTGTTCTAGTTGCACATGGATGTATTTAGGGCCACTTTGCTAACCGGTTGCGGTTAGCTTACTCGACCCCGGAGGGTCGAGTAAGCTAACCGAGCCCGGTTAGCCCGCTGTGTGTGAGAAGAGAGCGGGGCCCACCGCTCTCTCTCTCATCTGCCGGGTTACCCTAACCCGATGTCAAAGCGGCCCTTAAGGAATAAATAAGAAGAACCAGTGTATCATTTATGACAGTGTTTCAATGGAGCTTCTGTGGTGTGAAATAAAGAAACAAGAGAACTTCTGAAGTTTAGTCAAATTGTCAGCAAAATAAGTGACTATTGCATAGTGTTCGGTAATAAATCGTGGTATAGCAGACTTTTCTGCCCCACTTGAGAGGACCGAGTCAAGGTGACCCTCTGTCTCCAATGCTATTTCCTTTTACACCGAATGTCCAATGTTAAGAAACAAACATCCTGCAATTAAACAAATAGCTTCATGAACGAGACAAGTGTTAGGAAACAAACAATTATAGGTGTGTCCCTACGTCTCAAACACCCTACAATTGTCATGCACCCCTCCCACAAGTGGGCCTGATACAAGCATGAATCCCTATCATTTCTATTTCCAACATCCCTTCTCACCATCCTCCATCAAATGTAGGACATACATGCTTCAGTACATTTGCACGGGTAAATGTGTAGTCATTCTGGGCGGACAGACAAACAACCATGGAGATTTAAGTTACCCTTTTTTTCCTTGGTGGAGACAGGGTATCGAGAATAATATTTGCAGCAACTGTCTAAAGAAGCATCACTCATCAGTCAGCACCATGCCTCGTACTATCATGATTTCATCCCTAGTATTTCTTTATCCTAGTACTTCTTTATCCTAGGTAGCACCATGCCTAAAAACACCAACAACATGGGCTAGTGATTCGATGTTTACGTTCTCCTAAATTTATCATGAAAAGGAAAACATGTGATGAGTGACAGATTTTCATTTCTGTACAAATCCAAACAACATTCTAAACATTGAACAGCATTAGAATGAAAATCATGAAAGTCCGCATGCTGATAGTAAAGTCATACTGTATATTCCCTCCCAAAAAACTGATTACACAATCAACACCACTTGAAACATGCAAAAAAGCAAACATCATTAAAAGTTAAGGAACCAATATGGGGTTTTCCTCCAAATGGCTTAAAGTCGTACTCTATCTGTCATTGAAGTATTAAAGTTTACCATCAAATATGGGGGTTTTCCTCCAACCCCAAGCTTCCTTGATGCCCTGTGATTTGAGGAACCCATTTTTCCCCTAGGAATAAAGAATTGCAATGAAAGATAGATTATTATTGCTCCATCAAAACTGTATATCCTAAATCCTAAAAAAACTCCATAAATGATGCAACGTACAAATAATATATAAGTTAACCAAGTGCTAAAGCAAGCAATAATGGCAAATGAAGAATTGCAATGATGGGAGAGATAAGAAAGATCTCAAGAAATGGAAGATCATTTTGCATGCTAGTAAAGTGTTCTTCATTGTATGTCAAGCCTGTACTCCGAAATTACTCATAAATACATGAAACAGCACACTGGGTATCTGCTTTCAACCAACTAAGAATCAAGAAAAATTAAGAAAAGAAGATGCAAATTTCACATCTGAGATGCCAAAGGCCAAAAATGTGAAATTGCTGATTGCAAGGACAAATCTAAATTTTGTTGTTACTGATTCTTCTAACCAGACCTTGATCTCAGCTAAGAATAAACAATACTAATGAATAGGATTAGTCAGCATATCAATTGGTAGCCAAAACAGGATCCAATAAGATGCAACAACAATATAGAATTATGGTCGATTGAAAATTACAGTATATCCATGATACTTTTACCTTTCAAACAGATTCTAAACCAACAATGGATCATCATCATCATCATCATCATCATCATCATCATCATCAGAGCCTTATCTCAATTATTTGGGGTCGGCTACATGAATCCTGTTCGCCAAAGATTTCTATCAAGTGCTATATTCATATTTAAACCCAAGAAACTAATGTCCTTCCTAATAACATTGCACCATCTCATTTTAGGCCTTCCCCGAGCTCTTTTACTAGCATCCACTAAGATTCGGTCACATCTTCTAACCGGCGCTTTGTTAGGGAGACGAAACACATGACCAAACCACCTGAGTCTATTTGCTCTCATTTTATTATCAATTGCGACTATCCGTAAGTCCTTACGGATGCGCTCATTCTTAATTTTGTCTTTCTTAGTCTTGCCACACATCCATCTCATCATCATCTCTGCTACACACATTTTGTGAATGTGTTCCTTTCGTGCTGCCCAACATTCGGTACCATATAACAAAGCAGATCTCACAGCCGTTCTATAAAACCTCCCTTTGAGTTTCACAGGCATACGACGATCACAGAGAACTCCTGATGCGCTTCTCCATCTTAACCAGCCTACCTTAATCCTATGTGTAACGTCGTCATAAATCTCCCCATTCTCTTGTATGATAGACCATAAGTATCGAAAACTACTACTCTTCGGAATGTTATGTCCATCAATTAGAACCATGTCTTCCTGTACCACTTTCCCATTACTAAAATTACAATGCATAAACTCTGACTTACTCCTACTAATTTTAAAACCTTTAGACTCCAAGGCAAGTCTCCAACGCTCTAACTTAGCATTTAAAGCATCAATACTCTCATCAATTAAGACAATATCATCTGCAAATAACATACACCAAGGGATATCCTCATGCAATTGTTTGGTTACTTCATCCATAACTAAGGCAAAGAGATACGGACTTGGTGCAGAACCTTGATGCAAACCTATAGAAATTGGAAATTCACCAATCTCTCCGGCAATAGTTCGAACACTAGTAATAGCACCGTCATACATATCCTTAATCAAATCAACATATCCTTGAGAGATTCCTTTCTTTCTTAATGTCCACCAAATCAATTCTCTCGGTACTCGATCATACGCCTTCTCTAAATCAAGAAAAATCATACACAAATCTTTTCTCATCTCTCTATACTTCTCTATCATCTCTCTATCCTTAATCAAACCAAGCAATAGATAAAGTGCTAAAATAATGTAATCACTAACTTAAAAGCATGATCAAAAAATTATGTGGCACCTTCGTCCATCATTTTGGCCAATCACGTGATGAAGATGGCTACTGCGACGACAAAATGATTCAGAAAAAACAAGACAATTTGTGGTTAAAGGACAAGTTCCATTATCTTTTTAGGTTTCATAGGTTTAGGCCCCTAAAAACATAGTGAATTAGGAAAAATTAAAAACTATCCATTTAACCACTAACTCAACTATATACATTACTCCATGGCGTTACATTCCCAGCACATAAAAGGCTTAAATATGTTTAGAGGTCCAGGTGAGCATGAAAGTTACACACACCTATTTGTTACCCTGAGCCTGCCCTCCCACCATGGCGAGGCGAAAGAGATGCAGCATTGTCCGCCGGCCACCGGCAAGTACAGAAATAGGCTTCCAGAAAAGCAATGGGGGAGCGAAGGTCTGTCTGCCCCACAGCTGATCCAACAAAAACTTAAAGGAAAGGGGTAGGAAGGTAATCCCTAACTCCAGTCTCTGCGGGATATGACTGTGATCTTCTGGTGGGTTGGCCGATGCGTATCAACCCTCTATCCCTGATCATCATACCTCCGGTGGTGGCTAGACCAAGCACCGCAAACCAGCTGTTGTCAGCTCCATGGAGGTGGCCTGTCAGGAGGGATCGGATGCGAGACGAGGGGAGTAACCACCGACGGCGCCTGGTCTAGCCGACAAGAACTTCCGCAGAGCCGCACTACCCCAACTTGATCCACGTCAAGAGCCACTAGCAAATGGAGACAAAGTCGGACAGATGGCATTGATCCTCCCAAAAGGCGATGTCCTCGGAAAGAGGGGAGAGGAGGTTGTTCCGGTGACATCGGGAGAGGAGAAGGTGACAGAAGGAGCGTTGCTAGAGGTGGAGGACCTATCTTGTAAGGGGAATTTGGGAATGGAGGAAATGAAGGTGTGGAAACTGCTGTCTCCAACTCCCCTTCCCCCCCCAATGGCTGTGAAAGGATGAGGGTTGAAAGCTACGCTTTTATTTTTTTTTAATGGTACCGGCTGGTATTGACACCAAAATGATAGAACCAGACTAGTTGGGTCCGGTACCGAGACATACCACCCGGTACCTATATGTATCCGGCGATACTACAGACCATGGTGAATTCAAGTGGGACCAGAGACACCCAAGTGGTCCAATCCGACCCGTTACAACACACCACCAAGATATCGATAAGTTGTGGGTAATCAAGTGGCAACCAGGACCACAGCTTGCATGGTTCACTATTCTGAAAACTTCTGAACCCATCCTACCCTATCGGGCCACCTTTGCTGGCATGACGCATCCCATGGGTAAAGTCACCCTCTGAGCAGACCCCACCTCTGGGTCCACCTCTGAGCCCAATGGACCGGACAACTGGCCTGATAGCCCAACCAGCACAACTACTCCCCTTTGAAGAGGGTTCTAGACCGATGCTTTCCAGCTAAACCTACCGACCCGCAACATGACCCCACCAAGACAAACTACAATATTTGAATGAAGACTAAAGTATAGCCACGTAACCCCCAAACCGGCGCCGTCTTCTTCCTCACGGTGCGAAGGGGGTTCCCCTAGTATTGTACCATGTCAGCCACCCCTAAGTGCCACGGACGCCACCTGCTAATGCTGCTCCGACTAGATGGCTTGTCGCAATGGGAAGATCTCCCCAACAAGATTGACAGTAATGATGGCGAGCACCTCCTGTGGTCTGCTCACCTGAAACACGGCTTCCACGTCCATTAGCCATCCTCCGTCTGTCTAACTCATGAAGTCTGACTCTATCTTCCCGAAGGGACATACCAACATCGAAATGCCTATCTCTGTCTGCAACCTAGTCTGTCTCACCCTGGGGTCTACCAATCTCCATGAACCATCTTCTCAAACGAAGCAAAACACCCAATGCCAACGTGGTGAAGCCAACTTCGGCCATGTGTCAGCCGCCTCCTCGCTCTGGCTCACCCCCAAAAAGTGCTCGCAACCCATTTGAACCACCTCCCATCCGTCGCCCTTGTTCATCCCGACTCCTCACTCCACCGAGCCCACCCGCAGACATCATATTGCCCATAGTAGCCTCCGCTACACCATCTCCAGCGGTAGTGGCTGCATGTCCACACAAAGCCTACATCTATTCACCCTCGGCCTTCGGCTTGCATCACTTCGTACGACCTCCGCAAATGACCGGTTGGAGTGGATCATGCCTCCGTAGCTCACCGTCAAGATTCTGCAATGACGTTGCAGATCCACAACTATAGACTCTTCTCCTTTTGCGAGGGATCCTTGCCCTGTGAGCACCCCCCTCATTGCGCTTTAGCCGGCCGTGTCCATGAAAGGGCACTCAGTTTGCGCTAAAGGCACGTTCCAAGGACCCGCCCCACGGCATTCCCATACTCAGAGCTTCTCTCTCTAGAAAAGGGCTAGACAGAGACTAATGACCAGCCTAGAGAAATTTACTTAGCTTATGTCAAATCTCAAGATCAAGTTGCTAATGTTTTTTTTTACAAAAGGACAAACTACGGCTCAGTTTCAATCTTATTTAAGCTCAGCATGTTTAATACCTATGCTCAACTTGAAGGGAAGTGTAGTCGCACTGATTTCTAGTGGCATTTTTGTCCCTACTTTGCTTTGTTATTGTAGCAACTAGATGCCAAGGTATCTTTTGTAAATTTGTTCCCCATGAAAAGGTAGACTAGTCCGCTACATTTTAATTTGTGATCGCCCTATCAATCTAATAAAAGGAGGAACTCAAAGCTCTCTTCTCTCTTCCCAAGGCTACATGCCACCAAGGTTTGCACAATCGCACTCTCTCCTCTCCCTCTCCCTTTTCTCTCTTCCTTCTTCATTCTCTAGTGTGATTTCATGATAAGCAAAATGCACTTTCGTTACATGAATTTGACAAAAACTCTAAAAATTAGACACTTAGTTCACCCGACATAATTATATCCAACTGTCGACAATTATATAAAATTAAAATTTGATTGTGTTTATTAAATAAATTAAGACTCCAATTTAGCACTAAGGTCGTGAATGGCCGCAGAACCCCATAAAGTTCAAAACACATTTTTGATATTTTCAGAATTTTTCAGAAAAAATCAATCTATGTGATGGCCAGAAAATGATACAAAATCTTCGCCGTTATATAAACACACACCAAGGTTCCACCAAATGGGACAATTTACAAAAAATCTATGCACTTTCATGCACGAAATTTTAGCAAACAGATGGTGGACGGCATGAAGCCACGCACCTATGCAGAAAACCAATGACAAAAAGTTCAACCCAATCTTTTAGGCATGCCCCAGTGGTCGGGTGAGTGTTCTCCATGTGACAAAAAATCCGGACAGTAGGGAGCAGTCAAAAACAGACAAAGGAGAAATTTCCATGTGTTGCAGCCCAATTCTCAATAATAATAAAAAATGCTTTGAAATTGTTGGGTAGGCATTTATAGCCAAAAGAAGCCACAAGACCCCCCTGCCCTCTCTCCGTCTCTCTAAGTGCACTAAGGCACCGGAGGGGGACACCTTCCGGTCAAGCAGCACCATACGGTCCCTCTGATTGCGCAAATCGAAGCCCCCCCTTTCGATTGCAGAGAACCGGATGGGGTGGCCTCCGATCAAGCAGACTAGAGGCGGCCACCCTCCAGACATGACAGACCAGAGAGAGTGGCCTCCAATCATAACAGACTGAAGGGTGGTGTGGCACCCCCTTCCGCGATCCCGTATCAATCCGGTCCGGGGACGTCACAGCGTATACACAGACTGTTGTGAGACGAGATATTTGCAAGGTGCTAATGGCCAAACCATCACATATTCCAATAGCACAACCATATCATTTCCATAAGATACACACATAATTTACATCGTATATTGTTTTCTACATATCTTTACCCAAACGTCATATTTACATTCATTATATAAAGAAAACTAAACCTACTTATTCTACATAGTGGAATCCAAACTACACCCGGGATCACCCTCCGACCTACTGCCCGTCGGAGTCAAAGGCACACTTGTCAGTTTCCTGAAATGGTTAGACAACAGATATGAGTCTAAAGACTCAGTAGACATTAAAACCAATCACATGCTTATCATATACTAACCTGTGCAAATCCATGATAATAAAGCTAACAACAATTTCATTGGATTGTACATATACTATGAATGCGAAGAAAATCTAATAGAACAGAATAATTTTTCGTATTATTATAAGAAAATGGATATAACAAATCTTATCTGACTTATAAATGACATAGTACATATCTTAGCTAAATCAGAGCTTATACAAATAAAGTTATTTTCAGATCATATCAGAGTCATATATTAAATCCGAACTTCATATTAAGCCATGCCTATTTATAGAATTACATAATACATTAGTTAGTTATCACATATTGGATAAGCACATATTGAACAAACATCCCGTCACTATGAGCAGTAGCAAACATGTACCTAGGCATCCATATGTCGACTTAAAGACAAATAGTCTAAACGCTGGAACCTATCGACCTTGATCAACCACGCAGGATCGGGAGTTAATACTCTACCATTCTCCAGATAATTTTTTATTCTGTGTTCTGGATTTTTCAGAAGTCTGTTTGTCCTCGGAGATGGGCCTAATCCCGTAGCGGACGCTAACTACAGTTTGTCGCCCCACACCTCCTTAAAGTGACACAGTCCATATGCTTAATTATTATTATTTATTTATTTTCTTCTTATTATAAATAGTCATCCTCAATACGTAAAACTTGCTATTAAAATTGCTAAAATAACTGATTGTCATCGAGTCATACTTTAATGTCATAAATCAAAATGTAATCATGGAATGTGGGTCAAATTTATTAACTAAATAAATCACCGTTGTTTAACTATATAAAACTATATTTCTAATTATTAAAATAAAATTTTCATAATAGTAACTAAATAAATAACATATTTTAAGCATAAATCATTGGGTCAAATATGCTAAATAAATAACTAATTTAAGCATAAATAATTACATCTCAAATAAAGTCAAATCAAAAAAATATAAATATCAAATAACATGCAGTCGGTTTATCATGTGCCTACCTTTAGAGTGGACTCCTCAAATTAACTTTAATATCTTACCCGAGCTCCCGTAATAATCCTTACGTAAAAAAAGATAATATCTATGCCCCAAAAATAATTTTTATCTCATTATATCTTCCCCAAATAATAAAAATTAAACAACCCGCAACTTATCCGCAAGGACGATTTTCTACATAAAGGAGGGCGAAACATTCCAATTAAGCTCCCAAATTCTCCGTCTAAATTTCTCTCAAATATATTTCTTATTCCAACTCCATCTTATCTTTTCTGCTTATTTATGAGAGTGTGGGAAGAGAGTAGAAAGAAATAAAAATAAAAATGAGAGATAAAAGAGTGGAGGGAGAGATGAGAGAGAGAGAGAGAGATGAAGAAAGGAGAGAGAGAGAGAGAAAATGAGAGGGAGGGAGGGTTGAGAGAAAGTGAGAGAGAGAGAGAGAGGGGTGAGAGAAGAGAGAGTGATGAGAGGTGGGAGGAGAGACTTCCGAGAGGTGGAGGGGGTGAGGAGATGAGTGAGACGTGAGAGAGGAAGAGGGGGAGAGGGGTATATGTTTTCTGCTCCGTCTAAATTTCTGTCGAATATATTTCTTATTCCAACTCCATCTTATCTTTTCTGCTTATTTATGAGAGTGTGGGAAGAGAGTAGAAAGAAATAAAAATAAAAATGAGAGATAAAAGAGTGGAGGGAGAGATGAGAGAGAGAGAGAGAGAGATGAAGAAAGGAGAGAGAGAGAGAGAGAAAATGAGAGGGAGGGAGGGTTGAGAGAAAGTGAGAGAGAGAGAGAGAGAGGGGTGAGAGAAGAGAGAGTGATGAGAGGTGGGAGGAGAGACTTCCGAGAGGTGGAGGGGGTGAGGAGATGAGTGAGACGTGAGAGAGGAAGAAGGGGAGAGGGGAGGAGAAGATAAGAAGAAGAGGATGAGATAAGATGGAGGGAGTGGATAAGAAGGAGAAGAAGAAGATAAGGTGGGGAAGATGACGTTGGGGAGGGGGAGGAAAAGATAAGGTTGGAGGGGGGAGGATAGATACGTGGGGGATGTTGGGTTTTTTTTTTTTAAACCCTCCATCGGATGAGAAGGTGGGTATAAGAGAGGGGGTGGATTTTTTCATAAAAACCCACTAATAGTTATCAATAACAAAGTTTCAAAAGATTAATTCATTCTATCTTATTTTTGACCTACTAGATGTCAGAATTTGATAACATGTTCAATATGAAACTTGTAGATCTTTGAATTCTCTTTCCAATGGGTCTAACATTCTTATGAAAAGTTACACATTATTAAAGAGAGATATCTATTTAATTTGTTTAACAAAATTCGTTAAACTCATATTCATTATATCGTTCAAGGTACTGGGCTTTGATTAAGAGAACATAAAATTTATATGGACTCTAAATATAAAATATTTAACTATTTTTAGGTTTCAAATAGATTCGGGTGTTACAGGTAGCCCCTACGGTGACGCATGATCGGTGGGGGAGAGGGGAGCCTCCTACCCCTCCTCTCTCATAAGTACGCAACACAAAAGGAAAAAAAAAAAAAAAGAAGGCCCAGGAGAACATACCTTCAACACTTCACCTTCCACCAGAGGAGCAACTTTCAAGACTTCCACCGAAAGCACCATACCTTCTCCCCACTCTGCAACACCTATAAAAAGGAAGGGAGTGGCCAAAGAGAAAGAAGAAGAAGAACAAGACACATGGACACATGGAGGAGGACAAAGAAAAAGAGAAGACGCACAAAGCCAAACACAAAGAGCACAGAAAAGATCGAAGCCTGCACAAGCCTGTACAAGCTTGCTAGAAGCTGAGGGCCATTCCCAGGAACAAATTGGCTCCAGTAAGTCTTACAAAAATGTCAAGGGTAAATCACCCACATAATTAGAGGAGGGCATGAATACTCCTTATTGCTTCAAAAAGGAACATACCGAGAAGCTTTTCAATCTCTGCATGAAGAACAAGATAATACCTCTGCCAGAACCAAAAAGGCCCATGGAGATGAATAAAATCAGGTGAGCCCAATTATTGAGCGTACCACCGCATGTTTGGCCATGTGGTCGAGGATTGCTATAGCTGCAAGAATGAACTCGAGAAAGTAATCTAGAGCGGCGATACCTTAATGGGAGAACACCTGGTTAGCCCACCCCAACTTCACGCTCGGAATAAACAAAACTTGTATGTCAATGTTATTCACAAGGTCTCTGAAGCAAGGTGGGCAAGGTCTCCAATTAACGAGCCTTGGCCGGCTCCCCCAAAGGTATTAATGCCCTGGACACCGAATTACAAATCGACGACAGGAAGTTATGTCAAGGGGCACTCTCCCTCAAAGGTAGTAATGCCCTGGCCGTTCGGAAAACCATCTGAAAAATTAAAAGGGAGATCAGGTGACTACAACATAATCAACAAAAGCTACTGCAACTCGTGAAACATGTTGATAAACAGTTGGCAACACCCCCCAATACCTTTGGGAACAAGATAATACCTCTACCAAAACTAAAAGGCCCACGGAGATGAATAAAATCAAATGAGCCCAATTATTGGGCGTACCACCGCATGTTTGGCCATGTGGTCGAGGATTGCTATAGCTGCAAGAATGAACTCGAGAAAGTAATCCAGAGTGGCGATACCTTAATGTGAGAACAATGGTTAGCCCACCCCAACTTCACACTCGGAATAAACAAAACTTGTCTGTCAATGTTATTCACAAGGTCTCTGAAGCAAGGTTGACAAGGTCTCTAATTAACAAGCCTGAGCCAGCCCCCCCCAATGGTATTAATGCCCTCGACACTGAATTATCAAACTGGCGACAAGAAGTTATGTCAGGGGCACTCTCCCTCAAATGTCTGAATACCTAGCCGTTCGGAAAACCATCTGAAAAATTAAAAGGGAGATCAGGCAACTACAACGTAATCAACAAAAGCTACTGCAACTCGTGAAACATGTTGATAAACAGTTGGCAACACCCCCCAATACCTTTGGTAAGGGAATCTGTCCTGGCACAAACACAAAGTTTGAAAGCCACAGAAGGTCCTCGAAAATTGGCAAGATCTGGAGGATTATTCGAAGAGTTAGCAGACTCAACAGCCGATGAAGCACCTCAAAAATTATACGCCTTCCTTCGTCACAAGATTTTGGAAATATTCCATGTATGCCGAAAAGAGGGATTGATAGCGTTCCCTATATCAGAAAATGATCCAGGCACCAACCAGCATGCTTATTGTTTGTACCATCAAGGTATGGGTCATGTGATGTTGTCGTGTCTTTAAAGACATCGCGGAGGATTTGATTGCTCGGTGAGTCAAAAATATAGACGATCACCTGACAAATTCTTCGCGACCCTACGAATGGGACCAATCAAGTTTCTCGATAAAAGTTGTACATGCATCAATTTCCCCTACGTCCCCAGAGCCAGAAGCAAAGGAGGCCAGTCTTAGTCAAGACCAACCCACACATAATGCCCTAACTGGCGACCGTGACAAGACTGCCCTTCCCAAGAAGACACCCGAAGGTTACTCAAAATTCTTCTGGTTGGAAGCGAAGTTTTGGTGCGTGACCCTCCAAGAAATCACTTCAAGGCAAGCTCCGAGCACCCGAGCCATTGCACGTGCCTCACATGCAATCAAGGAGAACCAAGAGGCGAAAATAGATTGAAAATGTTGTACATGCATCAGCTTCCCGTACGACCCCGGAGCCAGAAGCAGAGGCCAATCTTAGTCAAGACCAGCTCACACCATGATGCCCAAACTGGCGGCCGTGACAATTAAGTCTCTGACCTTCAGGTGTCTCACACCATGATGCCCAAAAGAAGACACCCGAAAGCTACTCAATATTCTTCTTAGTGGGAACAAAGTTTTGGTGCATGATCCTCCCAGAAATCACTTCGAGGTAAGCTCCAAGCGCTCGGGCCATTGCACGCCTACCTCACGTGCAATCAAGGAGGACCAAGAGGTCCGAAAAGGGATTGAAGATCTTCTTCAATAGAGAAATAGCTCGTCGACAAGTGAACACTGAGAAATTATTGAAGGATTGCTTTGTCAAGTTTCATCGGTAGAAAATCAATATCAAAGACGCGCCCAACAAACCCGCTCGACTATCAAGATGTGTCCAGCTCCTCAATAAGACGCTTAACCCCATAGCCTTCCCAAAAAGAGGCAAAGGGTCACTCCTCAAACAAAGCTCTGAGCCAAACAAAGTTGAGGAGGGGGCGTTAAGTCAACCCTGAGGATTAACTTTAAGAGGATAAAACTCTTTTCCTCCACTTAATGATAAATATATGAAGTTGTATCATGCTCCAGAGCATGAGTTTACGCAGCGATCACTGCGAGACATCTCCTTTCTTAGTGAGGATTAAAAAACAAAGAGGACCCAAGGTGGGTCAAATGGTAAAAGACCTTTGCCAAAGAAGCAGGAGGTCCCAGGTTCGATTCACTTCGGGGGGGTTTACCTGGTCACGTGCTCAATCCTCGAGGGGTGCGTGACCCGGGTTTTCTGGTTCACCAGGTTCCTCATCACCAAAAAAAAGAGGATTAAAAACAAAAAGGAAGAAGAGGAAACAAAACAACAAAAGAAGAGAACAAAAAAAAAGAAAAAAGAAAAAGAGAAAAGGACGAGTAAGAAATCATTAGTACCAGGTTCCTCATCATCAAAAGCCGCCACTTAGGACGTCTCATTTCTTATGATTTTGTCTATCAAGGGCAAACATATCGCAAACTTGCATTTCAACTTCTGGTTTATATGTACTTTTTGAGTCGTCAATTCTACTAAATTTATCTTGTAGTGCTGGCCTACATGTCCTTCTTGGGCCGTCAACCCTGCTTATATCTCAATTTTTTATTTTGACCTATATGCCTTTTTTTGGGTCTCCAATTCCACGAAATTTCACATGTAGTGTTGGCCCAAATGTCTCTCTTGGGTGGTCAACCTTACTTATATTTCAACTTCTGATTTTGACACGTCTTTTTAGGCCGTCCATTCAACTACTTGTAGTGTTTCGCTTACATGTCTTTCTTGTGTTATCAAACTTATGTTTCAACTTCTGGTTTTGAATATGTCCTTTTTGTGCTATCAATTCTACTAAATTTCACTTGCAATGTTGATCGATGCCTTTCTTGGGTCGTCAACACTACTTACACTTCAACTTTTGGTTTCATTCAACTACTTGTAGTGTTTCGCTTACATGTCTTTCTTGTGTTATCAAACTTATGTTTCAACTTCTGGTTTTGAATATGTCCTTTTTGTGCTATCAATTCTACTAAATTTCACTTGCAATGTTGATCGATGCCTTTCTTGGGTCGTCAACACTACTTACACTTCAACTTTTGGTTTTGACTTATATGTCCTTTTTGGGCCGGAAATTCCACTAAATTTCACTTGTAGTGTTGGCCATGCCCTTCTTGGGCCGTCAATCCTTCTTATGTTTCAAATTCTGATTCTTTATGGGCCGTCAATTCCACTAAATTTCACTTATAGTGTTGGCCGTCAACCCTACTTATGTTTTAACTTCTGGTTTTGACCAATATGTCCTTTTTGGGTTGTCAACCCCACTAAATTTCACTTATAATGTTAGCCTACATGTCTTTCTTGGGCAGTCAACCCTACTTATGTTACAACTACTAGTTTTGACCTATATTGTCCATGCCACTAAATTTCACTTATAATGTTAGCCTACATGTCCTTCTTGGGCAATCAAACCTACTTATGTTTCAAATTCTAGTTTTGACCTATATTGTCCCTTTTGAGCCATCAATTCCATCAAATTTCACTTGCAATGTTGAGCTATGTGCCTTCTTAGGCCGTCAACCCTACCTACATTTAACTTTTGGTTTTGACTTACAACTTTCTGGGGCCGTTAATTCCACCAAATTTTAACTTTTGTTTTTGACTCGTATACGTCCATTTTGGGCCGTCAATTCCAATATATTGCAACATTTGGTTTTAACCCATACATGCCTTCTTTGGGCTATCAATTCAAAAAACCACCACAAATTCCAAACATTCCAAACCTTCTGTTTCACTGGCTACAAACCACAAAGGTAACTACGGCAGCTAACAATAATAAGCCGTCGACGACAAATCCGTGAGCTACGTTTACCAACAGCAACAGCAACAGACGTCGAGCAATAAGCATCAACAATATCGACAGATCCATCTAGCGAAAACAAAATGAGACTGAAAATAGAGCTGCCCCACCCGGTGAGGTGAAAACCTGAAAGAGCGCCTCGGGCAAAAATAGGGAATCTCTCGACGAAAATCCGCAAGAGCATGTTGAAAAAAGCTTAAAAAGTCCAACCTTCGTAAAACCCCGAAAGGGTGCTGAGGTTGGTAATGTGAAAAAAAAACAAAGAGAAGAGAAAATTTTGATGTTGTTATTTTGAACATCTTTGTTCTTGTTCCACCACAGCAAACATTCTCCAATTCCTAAACACCAAACCTCAAATTACAAAGCAAATACCAATTGTTAGCCTCCAAACCATAAAAGGTCAGTCGAGTTTCCAAAATCGTAAAATCCAATTCTCGACCCTCAACCCACAAAAGTCAACTGAGTTTCAAATTACAAATCCAACTCCCAGCTCCCAAATCACAAAAGATAGAGGCACAACAAATTCCAAATTCAATCCTCGGCTCTCAAGCCACAAAGGTCAACCGCACAACAAATTCCACATCCAATTCCTGGCTCTCAAACCACAAAGATCAACCGTACAACAAATTCCAAATCCAACTCCCAGCTCTCAAACCACAGAGGTCAGCCGCAGAACAAATTCCAAATCCAACTCTTGACCCCAAACCACAAAGGTCAGTCGAGTTTCAAAAACTCAACCCTTGGCTTCAAAACTATAAAGGTCAGGCGGGTGGTACCATTCAAACCCATATCCCCTTTTTTGGCCCTCAAACCACAAAGGTCGGCCGAGCGATAAACTCAAATTCCAAACCCTTGCATCAAACTACGAAAGCTTGTCAACCCAGAGCTCAACCCTCGACCCTGCATCACAAAGGTTAATCACCCACTCTCCTTCATTCCCTTTAAAAAAAGTTAGAGAAATGAGACTTAAAATAGAGGTGCCCCGACAAACTTAGATATCAGATTAATCGGGTGCTCAAAGACAAAATGGCCATAACCCGACTGAGGTGTGAAAACTTGCAAGGGCGCAACAGAAAAAACAACAGGGGGTAATTTTTACGGAAACCAACAAGGGTGCTAAAACAAGTGATCAGCAACAAGAAGAAGAGAAGAAAATATATAGAAAGAAAAAAGAAAAGGAAAAAAGAAAGCAAGAAAGGAAACAAAAGAAAAATAAGAAAGAATGAACGCCACAACAAGTGTCTAAACTTCATCAACTCATATTTATCACTATCATTCATCAGCAAAATTGCAGCCCGAGACAAGCCCTCGGGGTAACCACAAAAATGATGAATGCTAGAAAAAAAAGACGAGGAAAGATGATATTGAATGCATCAATAAATCATAAAAGTACAAGGAACGACCTCAGAGATCGTAGGGCTGCTTCTTCAACTCCTCAATCTAGGCTCGCCTGGTGGCAATTTCACATTAAAGGTCCGAGTCTTTTTGCATGAAGGTCGCTTCTCAGACTGCAGTCGTTGTACCACCTCAGCGCTCGACTCCACTATAACTGCCAAGTTTTGGGCATCCCGGAGCTGGGTCATTTTCTATTTATTTGCAGCTTGCTCCCCCTCCAAGGCACTCTTGCGATCTCGAGCAACCTCGACCTTTGAATGTAACTCATGGGCCTCGCCTGACGATGTAGAAATATCATCCTTGAGCTATTGAATTTTCAAACGGTAGCTCTTCCATTCGGAGGCTACATGAAGACGCTGAAATTCCTCCCAAGTGTTATCCTCAGCAACCATCTAAGGCTCTCTCGACAGCCCCAATGTATGATAAAGCCCGTTGTTGAACCCTGACAAGTTCATGGATGAATTGCTGATGAAATTACAGTGCATTTCAGAAATGAAGAAAATTATATTTTCATTAAAACATAACTCAATGGTACAAAGCTATGTGCCATTACAACACAAAGCTATGTGCCATTATAACTCTACGAGTTATTAAAAAATCCGGACCGTAAAGTCTTTTTAGACGAGGCCCGGATATACAACACAAGCTCATGCGGCCTTTCCAATTAAAATCCCACACTAACTCGAGCCATTGGCTCTATTTAACAAGTGGGAATTTTACCAAACACCTCACGGGCAGCATGCAAATACATGCCCGTGGGTTCAAGTCCATACAAGAATGAATATTTTAGGGGTCCAACGGTTTCCCCACGAAGTTTAATCAAAGTTCTAATTAACCTCGGCAGCAAGACGGCGTCCGGAGAATTCTCAAACACAAAAACGAACAACTCTCCACGTGGTATCCCTGCACAAGAAGCCAGAAAAGGACAAAGTTAGTCCAAGTCCACATCCCTTTTTATAGGGGTTGACAAATATTCAAAAAAGAGGGGGGTCTCTTTCCCTCTCTTTTCTCCCTGCGCAAGGGGGAAATCCCCCGGTTCCCTACTCAGCCGGGGGAAACCCCCCCCCCCCCCGGGTTCACCCGCACCGGGGGGGCCCCCGGAACACCTTGCTGCCCGACGCCACCGGGGGGAGGCCCCCTGCCTCCCCCGCCTTCGCCGGGACCGGGGGAGGAGCCCCCGCTCCTGCCGCCTCCGCCACTACCGGGGGAAGCCCCCCCGGCCTCCTCTGCCGTCGCAGCCACCGGGGGGAGCCCCCCGGGCTCCCTGCGCGTCGGGGAGGAGGCCCTCGGCTCCCGCCGTCTCCACGGCGACCGGGGGAGGCCTCCCCGGCTACCTCAGCCACCGAAGGAGACCCCCCGGTTCCGTCCGCACCGGGGGGACCCCCCCCCCCCCCGACTTCGTCAGCCACAGGGGGAGACCCCCCGGTTTCACCAGCACCGGGGGAGGCCCCCCGGCCTCCTCCGCCTTCGCCGGGGGGGAGGGCGACCTCCCCCGCCTTCGCCGGGACCGGGGGAAAAGCCCTCGGCTCCTGCCGCCTCCGCCACGACCGGGGGAAGCCCCCCGGCCTCCTCTGCCTCCGCAGCCACCGGGGGGAGCCCCCGGCTCCCTGCCGTCTCCACCGCAACCGAGGGAGGCCCCCCCGGCTACCTCAGCCACCGGGGGAGACCCCCCGGTTCCGTCCGCACCGGGGGACCCCCCCCCCCCCCCCCGCTTCGTCAGCCACCAGGGGAGACCCCCCGGTTCCATCCGCACCGGGGACCCCCCCCCCCCCGCCTTCGTCAGCCACCGGGGGAGGCCCCCCGGTTCCGTCCTCACCGGGGGGACACCTCACGGGCAGCATGCAAATACAGGCCCGTGGGTTCAAGTCCATACAAGAATGAATATTTTAGGGGTCCAACGGTTTCCCCACGAAGTTTAATAAAAGTTCTAATTAACCTCAAGTCAACCCGGCAAGCAAGACGACGTCCGAAGAATTCTCAAACACAAAAACGAACAACTCTCCACGTGGTATCCCTGCACAAGAAGCCAGAAAAGGACAAAGTTAGTCCAAGTCCACACCCCTTTTTATAGGGGTTGACAAATATTCAAAAAAGAGGGGGGTCTCTTTCCCTCTCTTTTCTCCCTGCGCAAGGGGGAAATCCCCCGGTTCCCTACTCAGCCGGGGGAACCCCCCCCCCCCCGGGTTCACCCGCACCGGGGGGGCCCCCCGGAACACCCTGCTGCCCGACGCCACCGGGGGGAGGCCCCCCTGCCTCCCCCGCCTTCGTCGGGACCGGGGGAGGAGCCCCCGCTCCTGCCGCCTCCACCACGACCGGGGGAAGCCCCCCCGGCCTCCTCCGCCTCCGCAGCCACCGGGGGGAGCCCCCCGGGCTCCCTGCGCGTCGGGGAGGAGGCCCCCGGCTCCCTGCCGTCTCCACGGCGACCGGGGGAGGCCTCCCCGGCTGCCTCAGCCACCGAAGGAGACCCCCCGGTTCCGTCCGCACCGGGGGGACCCCCCCCGACTTCGTCAGCCACAGGGGGAGACCCCCCGATTTCACCAGCACCGGGGGAGGCCCCCCGGCCTCCTCCGCCTTCGCCGGGGGGGGCGACCTCCCCCGCCTTCGCCGGGACCGGGGGAAAAGCCCCCGGCTCCTGCCGCCTCCGCCACGACCGGGGGAAGCCCCCCCGGCCTCCTCTGCCTCCGCAGCCACCGGGGGGAGCCCCCGGCTCCCTGCCGTCTCCACCGCAACCGAGGGAGGCCCCCCCGGCTACCTCAGCCACCGGGGGAGACCCCCCGGTTCCGTCCGCACCGGGGTACCCCCCCCCCCCCCGCTTCGTCAGCCACCAGGTGAGACCCCCCAGTTCCATCCGCACCGGGGACCCCCCCCCCCCGGCTTCGTCAGCCACCGGGGGAGGCCCCCCGGTTCCGTCCTCACCGGGGGGACACCTCACGGGCAGCATGCAAATACAGGCCCGTGGGTTCAAGTCCATACAAGAATGAATATTTTAGGGGTCCAACGGTTTCCCCACGAAGTTTAATAAAAGTTCTAATTAACCTCAAGTCAACCCGGCAAGCAAGACGACGTCCGAAGAATTCTCAAACACAAAAACGAACAACTCTCCACGTGGTATCCCTACACAAGAAGCCAGAAAAGGACAAAGTTAGTCCAAATCCACACCTCTTTTTATAGGGGTTGACAAATATTCAAAAAATAGGGGAGTCTCTTTCCCTCTCTTTTCTCCCTGCGCAAGGGGGAAATCCCCCGGTTCCCTACTCAGCAGGGGGAATCCCCCCAGGTTCACCCGCACCGGGGGCGGGAACCCCTGCTGCTCAACGCCACCGGAGGGAGGCCCCCGACCTCCCCCGCCTTCGTCGGGACCGGGAGAGAAGCCCCCGGCTCCTGCCGCCTCCGGGGGAAGCCCCCCGGCCTCCTCCGCCTCCGCAGCCACTGGGGGGAGCCCCCCGGGCTCCCTGCGCGTCGGGGGGGAGGCCCCCGGCTCCCTGCCGTCTCCACCGCGACCTGGGGAGGCCCCCCCGGCTACCTCAGCCACCGGGGGAGACCCCCCGATTCCGTCTGCACCGGGGACCCCCCCCCCCCCCGCTTCGTCAGCCACCGGGGTAGACCCCCCGGTTTCACCCGCACCGGGGGAGGCCCCCCGGGGCCTCCTGCTGCCGACCAAGACCGAGGGAGGGCTCCCTGGCCTCCTCCGCCTTCGCCATGGGGGGAGGGGGGGCGGGACCCCCCTGCTGCCCGACGCCACCGAAGGGAGGCTCCCGCCTTCGCCGGGACGGTGGGAGGGAGCCCCCGGCTCCTGCCGCCTCCGCCACGACCGGGGGAAGCCCCCCCGGCCTCCTCCGCCTCCGCAGCCACCGCAAGGAGCCCCCCGGGCTCCCTACGCGCCGGGGGGGAGGCCCCCGACTCCCTGCCGTCTCCACGGCGACCGGGCGAGGCCCCCCCGGCTACCTCAGCCACCGGGGGAGACCCACCGGTTCCGTCAGTACCGGGGGACCCCCCCCCCCCCCGCTTCGTCAGCCACCGAGGGAGACCCCCCGGTTCCATCCGCACCGAGGGACCCCCCCCCCCCGCTTCGTCAGCCACCAGGGGAGGCCCCCCGGTTCCGTCCTCACCGGGGGGACCCCCCGCCTCGTCAGCACCGGGGGGGAGCCCCCCCCGGTCCGCCCGGGAACGGGGGAGCCCCCCCGGGCCCACTGCGCCACCGGGGGGACTCCCCCCGCCCCCTCTGCTGCTGCCGCGACCGGGGTAGCCCCCGCGGGCCCTCCTTCGACGCCCCGCCACCGGGGGGGCTTCCCCCGTTCCCATGCGCATGTGGCTTTGCCACTGGGGGAACAAAAAAAAACAGAAGAATATGAAGAGCAAAGGACGAGGGATATGAAGGGCCATGGGAGTTACCTTCTCCAATTACCGGGGGAGCTCCTCCAAGCCTTCTTCCTTCCCCTATATAAACCCAAGACCTCTCCACAAGAGAGAGAGAACTTTTTTTTTTTGAGAGAACTCTTTTTACCAGAGAGAGCTTTTAGCTTGGAGAGGACTCTTTCCACCAAAGAAGAAGTTGCGCAAGAAGGCTTGGAGAAAAGAAGAAAAAAAAAGATAAAGAGAAGAAGATGAAACAAGATGGTCCACTTCTCTTTATAGAAGATTTGTTTGAAAGTCTTTGTAAAGCAACCCTCCCATGGGAGGATCATATATGTAAAATCATTCCCTTCCATGAGGGGAGATTATGTTGATTGAAAGAATACTTGAACTTCATGTTGTTTTAACATATTCTGGAAAGTATATAATACCGTCCGTTGTTCAAAACAAATTGGAAAAATAGTGTCAATAGGACAAAAAATTGCAAATATACCCCCTGGTGGGCAGAAAATTGCAGAAATACCCCCCGGTGGGCAGAAAATTACAAATATACCCCCGGTGGGTAGAAAATTATAAATATACCCCCGGTGGGCAGAAAATTGCAGAAATATCCCCCGGTGAGTAGAAAATTACAAATATACCCCCGGTGGGCAGAAAATTACAAACATACCCCCGGTGGGCAGAAAATTACAGAAATACCCCCCGGTGGGCAGAAAATTACAAACATACCCCCGGTGGGTAGAAAATTGTAAATATACCTCCGGTGGGCAGAAAATTACAGAAATATCCCCCGATGGGCAGAAAATTACAAATATACCCCCGGTGGACAGAAAATTACAAACATACCCCCGGTGGGCAGAAAATTACAGAAATACCCCCGGTGGGCAGAAAATTACAAGTATATCCCCGGTGGCAGGAAATTACAAACATAACCCCGATGGGCAGAAAATTGCAAATATACCCTCGGAAAGCGGAAAATTGTAAATATACCCCCATGAAAAGGGAAAATTGTAAACAAACCCCCGAAAGAAAGAAAATTGTAGATGCAAGATCGCAATACAACAAAGGGTTACGAATGCCACCCATTTAAAAAATGCACGACGATCCCTCGGGGGCAGGCCCGGGATATTAGAGCCGACATGACGGTCAACAGATTTTGGCAGTTAATACAAAGGTGTTCGGACTTGTACCGATATAAATTAACACCGACTCCGGTCGATGGGGAAAGGTCCCGTACACGAACCCTAAATCGTCTAATAATTCCTAAAAAACGCGGAATTATAGAATATGCCAAAAAAAAACTAAAACAACGCCATGTGCTTGTTCGACAATTTCCACGTCATATTTTTCCGCGTGCAAACACCCGTGTAATCTGGAGGACAGTCAGCACAGACTCAATTGGGGGGGAGTCTCCTGTTGAATCAAACCTCAGGTAATACTGAGTGACACACGCATCATCTTAGCCCCCACGAAGGGCACAATCTGGGGAGCATCTAGCCAATCCATCCCATGTCCTTGGAAATCAATGGACGAGGCGAATTTATGCCCTTCATCCCCCGTCCCTGGAAGGCTGTCCTGCAAGGCTGCTCAAAAAAAATAGAGATTATTAAGATCGCTCTCAAAATAGAAAAGAGAACAAGAGTGAATATGTGCCTCGTGCCTCTAAAAACCAGGGTGTATTAACTTTATACCTAGGGAGGCAGCCTCCTCCAAAGTTCCTCCCCCGGGCCTGGACTGGGGTATGCTCTCCTCTACAACCACTTGAACTGATGGGCAAAGAGGGTGCTAGTCGGTCTCTAATCAGCTCCGTTGTGCCTGGGTAAGTGCAAAGTGCAATGTCTGTGAGATGCACATAAATGGGTTGAGAGACAATAATCCAAAAGAGATGACTTACCTGATGGGCAAAGAGGTGGTTGGTCTCTAATCAACTCCGTTGTGCCTGGGTAAGTGCAAAGTGCAATGTCTGTGAGATGCACATAAATGGGTTGAGAGAATAATCCAAAAGAGATGACTTACCTGAAGGTACAAGGCCCTT
Source organism: Amorphophallus konjac (assembly GCA_022559845.1). Classification (NCBI taxonomy): domain Eukaryota; kingdom Viridiplantae; phylum Streptophyta; class Magnoliopsida; order Alismatales; family Araceae; genus Amorphophallus; species Amorphophallus konjac. The sequence goes on from CM040125.1 coordinate 13,950,431, forward strand.
ATCACATGATGAGTCAGGAGCAACGACCCACACACTAGCAGGAGAAAGTTTGATCTCCTCCATATTGAGGTCGGCCATATGCAGTGAAGCCTCTTCAGTGCTCTCTGAAGAGTGAAATGGCAAGAGTCAGCCCAAATCTACGGAATTAAATGCACCGAAAAAAAACAATGAAAAATATAATACCCGACAAGCCAACATCCTCATCCCTATGAGGGGTTGAAAATGTAGACTCTGATATAGAAAGAGAAGCCTCTGCATATTCTATGGCATCCCCCTCTGCTTGTTGAGGTGGCTCGATACTCCTCACAACAGAAACCTAAAGGGAATAAAATACCATCATGAAGGACAGCTAAGTTTTCTGAAGAGTATGTACCCTCAAACCCCACGCCAAGGGTCGAAGATAACTTTTTTTGCTAAAAGACATGTCTTCATCGAAGGACCTCCACCAACTTCTTCTGAGGCGCCAAAGGGGCGGCAAGAGGATCCACTGCTATACAAGGCAAGAAGTCAACAACAAAATTAGATAAACATCTAAACAAGGCAGAAAAACCAAAAAGAGAACGAGATATACTCACGAATGGTGTGAGAAATTTGGGCCACTACCAAGCTATGAGAAGTAGCCAGGCGTCCAACCTCGTCCACTTGGGAGTTCGGCTCTAGATCATTCTCTGCTCTGCACAAATCTCAACCAATAGAGCTTCTAGATAACTAGCCACCATCTCCCCGTCAGTGGGAAGAGTAGCTGAAAATGCTGGGAGATCCCCATTCAGCCCCAAGTTCAGGAGTGCAGTAAACTCTCCTATAGAAATGACCAGATTCTGGTCCAACGAATCTAAGAACAAGAAATGTCAAGGTAATCTCCCATTTAACAAAAAAGGGAAGAAACGCCCTATATGAGAATATATAAAACTAGGGTTGTCAATGGGCCGGGCCGGCCCGACAAGCCCGCGGGCCTGGCCCGATTTCGGGCCGGGCTGCAAGGTCGTTTTCGGCCCGCGGACTTTTAGTCGGGCCTAAAAGCCCGACCCGACTAGACCCGCGGGCCGGGCTCGGGCTTTGAGTTCGGCCCACGGGCCGGCCCGACCCGTTCTCTTTTTTTATTCTCACCTAAAATTTTAAAAATTATTTAATCAAAATTATATTATTTTACTTTATTAGAAATTTTAAAACTCTCTTTTCACACAAATTATGTAATTAATATCAAATTTTTAATTAATTTAGTGAGATTATAAATTTTATAATATTAAATCTATTTATTTTTATTATTTTGTTTAAGTTGTCGGGCTGGGCTGGACCTTAGTCGGACTTTACATTTTTTACATAACGTCGGGCCCGACCCGGCCCGACATAAGTCGGGCCCGACCCGGGCTCGGGCCTTAATTTTGATGAGTCGGGCCCGGGCCGGGCCGACCTAAGCCCGGCCCGGGCCCGGCCCATTGACAGCCCTATATAGAACCTCATCAGAGGAACTCGGATCGACATCCAAACCCGTCCCCCCGGGAACTATCATCACACCCCCGACCTCAAAGTCTCTTTTGGAAAAAGAGGAAAACACAGCTTCAAAATTTCATCAAAAAAATGCGTAAAATTATGTGCATCAAAAAATGAGCATATCGGCCAAGGCACTGCCAGTGGGTTCCCCACATGAGAAAGGCAGTGAGGCACCTGATATCGAGTTATAATCATCATTCATCGAGTTTGAATCATGTAACTCACCCTCTTCCTCGGTCGCCTCCAGTTCTATGGAAGTGGTCTCATTCACGAGAGGGAGGTTGCCCATCTTTTTAATAGCCGAAGAAGGACAGTAACAAAATTCAACAAATTACTCTAGCAAGGCAAATAAGGATGCACAAGAATTACCCTATTGCTGCCCATGCGAGGTAGTCCCTCTGGTGCAAAGACGAGAAGTCCCGACGCTAGAACCCTCATCCTCAGCAGACCTCCGTCTTTCCAAAGAAGTTGAAACTTTCTTTCCTCGATCCGAGATACTTTTCACGATGACAAAGCTCATTGTAGGTGGAGAAAGAGATAACAGAATTGATGAACATCCAAGGCAAAATCAATTCAGCCAGTGAAGAAATAAAATAAAAAAATAAGAATAAGACATTTTGAAAAAGAAAATTGTTAGCTACATACCGTCTAGAGCAGGCAAGAAAGTGAGCCACAACACCACCTAGCTGAAGGCCTATGACCTTCCTCGCTCTTGCAACAACATCTCAAATGTCTTGCAAGGTTGTGCCATTTTCAATAGGCGAAGCATACTCAAATGGGCCCATGCGGACAATGGAGCTTATCAAGTGTCTTTCCCATTGTGGCCACATATCATTGTTAAACCCTTCAAGAATAAGTTCAGTGGTCTTGGAAACATTTTAGGGGTAGCCACAATCTGACAAAAAGTGTTCCCTCCATGACACTATCTGAACTGTCGGGGATTTACTCTTCCCCGAGGAAACGCCTTAAGGCCTAATCACCCCCGAATAAGGGTGTCAATCTATGGTGATGGCTTCATTCTTAGCCTCCCACGGTGCGTGAAAATCTCAAACAGCCCTAACAATCTATAAAAATTGGGCATAAAGAAAAGAGCTTCCTCGACGTCTCTCAGCTTCTATGGGGGTTGCTTGAAAATATTACTGTGTTTGAACCACAAGCGGACATAATATATATCAACTTGCACAACCCCTCTCCTTATGGGAGAGTACACCTCTGATCCAAAAAAAAGTGCTTTGGATAGCCCCTTGGGCGTTGATATTTGTAGAAGCCCCCATGCTTGACAATTAAAGTCAAGACTCGTCCTCAGAAAGTGGCGCTGAAGTAATCACAATCAATCTCCGATCAAAAAAATAAATAAATTTTCCATGGTAATCCTTCGAGGACCTAGCAAAGACATCAACTTCTTTGAAACAATGGGGGCTTGCCTCCCTATCCTACCCTCTGGACCCACGGGTATGGCTCTATCTGGCACGAGACATGTTAACCGCCTGCAAGAAAAGAAGACAAGAAAAGAAGTGATCAAATACCAACAAACATGAGCAAAAAAGCGAGGAAAGACAACAAGACCATAAAGGCATCAATATGTAGAAGCCAACAAAACTACTAGGGTGCACAAGCCGCCCACTCTCACCGTCGACTCTGATGGGCATCCCGTTGGGGGACATCTGTTGAACCCCATAAAATTCACAACACATTTCTGATATTTTCAAGAATTTTCAAAAAAAAAATATATGTGAAGGCCAAAAAATGATACAAAATCGTCGTCATTACAAAAACACCCTCAAGGTTCCGAAAAATGAGACTATTTACAAATGTTTTACAATTTCATGCAAGGAATTTTATCAAACATATGGTGAACTGCATGAAGCCAACGACAAAAAGTTCAACCCGATCTTTTAGGCCAACCCCGACGATCAGGGGAGTGTTCCCTACGTGACAAAAAGTCTAGACAGCATGAAGGAGTCAAAAACAGACAAAGGGAAATTTTCCATGTGTTACAGCCCAATTCCCAACAATTAAAAATTACTATGAAAGAGATAGAAACAGGCTTTTATAGCCAAAGGACCATAACACCACCCCTCTCCGCCCTCTCTCAAGTGCACAAAGGCATCGGAGGGGGACCCCTTCCAATCAGGCAGCATCGGAAGGGGGACCCCCTCCAGCTACACAAAATCGGAGAGGCACCCCAAGAATTGGAGGGGGGACCACTAGAGGGGGAGGAGGGCCCTCCGATCATGTAGACCGGAGGTGGCCACCCTCCGGTGATGACAGAACGGAGAAAGGGGGCTCTGATCATAACAAACCAAAAGGAGGCCCTTCCAATGAACACATGACCAAAGGGTGCCCCTCCGGTCCCTCCTCTCTCATATGCATGCAACACAAAAGAAAAAGAGAAACAAAAAAATGAAAAGAAGAGAAGCAAGGGGGAGGAGGAGAACATACCTTCAACTCTTCACCTTCCACGGAGGAGCAACTTCCACGACTTCCACCGGAGACACCACACCTCCTCCCGACTCTTTAACACCTATAAAAGAGAAGAGAGTGGCCAAAGATAAAGAAGAACAAGAACAAGACACATGGACACACGAAGGAGGACAAGGAGGAGGAGGAGACGCACAAAACCACACACAAAAGAGCAAGGAGAAGAAAGAAGTTTGTGCAACCTTACTGAGAGCAACCTCCCCTCTCAGGTCTGCAGACAATAAAATTACAAGACCACCCTCATATTAAGATATGTTGACCAAAATGCCCCCGAACATGAGGGGAACCTTAAGTATCGTTTCGAATTTGCCATAAAACATAAAAACAATCATATGAATGCCAAAAATATGTCAAGGTCAGGCATCTTGACGACAAATTACAAAGAAACCCCTACAAAATCCAAATATTACAATTTTACCTTGAAACTTTGGAAAATTGTGCAAATACCCAAGTAATTCAAAAATAATCCTGAACATTCTAAAATTCAAGAAATGATTCAAGTTTGCAGAAATGCTCTACAAAATTGGAGAAATGTCTCTGTCTTATCCTAAAGAACAAGGTTTTACAAACCGGTCCAATACAAGGCGAACTGCCCGTATCGACCGTTCCAACTGGCAGGAGGGACGGGCGACGTATGACACACAAACGGTGCACACTGGACCACACGGGACCGTGCATCCCGCATCGTACTAGACCAATTCAAAGTGGGACCGACCAGGTACATGCGGGCCATCCGACTAGTGCCGATTCGACGTTAAAATCCTGCAGTGGGCATGGGAGTGGAGGCGTCAAACGCAACGACGGTGGGCGACGTCCAACGGTGGTGCAGGCGGCGATGCAAGCCGACAAGGACTGTCCCGGCGACGGGGACCGGCAATCGGAGGAGGCCTCCGACGAGGTATTTAATTTTTTCTTTGTATTTTTTGTTTGTATAGAGGAGGAGGGAGGGGGTGGCCGGTGGGTGGGCGAAGGGAGCGGTGGACGGCCGTAAGGGGGCCGTGGGAAGGCGGTGGAGGGCAGAGGAGGTGGTCTTGGGTGGTGGGAGGCCGTGGGAGGCGGAGGGAGGGTGGAGGTGGGAGGGGGATCCTCCCACCGCCCTCCCACGGCTCATCCGACCTCCCACCGGACAGACCTAGCCCAGTTTGTTCCATCGAAACCACCTGATTAAGGGCCTCCCTCCACTCACGGGCAGCACTTTGCAGTCCCGTGAGTAGCCCAAGGCTTCCCCCCTTCCACCAGTCGCAAGCCCACCCCCTCCCACAGTTGCACAAGATTGAGTCAATATCTCAGTTACTAAGTATCAAATTTCACTACATCAATACCTCAATTTCTCAATATATGTGTTAGATTGTGTTCCATCATGTTGTACTTTACATTCTATTAACTTTACCATTTTTTCTGATTTTGTACATTTTTCCAATTTTTAAACCCATGTACTTTACGTTCCATCATGTGTCATTTGATAGAGGGGCCAACTATCGGGCAGTACCATACCGGTACTCGCCGGTACATACCAACACCGGTACCAGTACTGGTACCAGCCCTGACCGGTACCGGTTCCAGTACCGGTACTGTGAACCTTGCACCTATCCAGCACTGGTTATAGAGTGTCTATCCCTATCTGTTGTCTTCCCCTTTGTTGTAACAAGGTTTAGTCTGTTCAATCAAAATGTTTGGGGATTCCATAAAGGAGCTCACCCCTTGGTGTTCACTTGCCACAATACCCAGTAAGAGTGGGCTCCTATGTCAGACATGCACAGTATGAAGCTACTGCCAAGTCCTCTACATTTACCGCTCCTCTCCCTGCCGCGATGGGCAATGAAAATCTCTCTCTACAAATGACACCTGCAAAGTTAAATAAGAATAACTACTGCAAAAAAGAAGTTAAATGAGAATAACTACATGGTGTGGTCGGTGACTGCAGAGATCCATAGTGCGTTGGCAGAGGCAAGAGCGGCTATATCACTGGTACAGTCAAAGAAACCCAGTGTTGATGACTCAAGGTAAGATCGATGGCACCGGGAAAACAACATTGTAATGTCATGGATTATTAATTCAGTGAGGCTAGAAATCCGACAGATGATCATTCAAAAAAAAATCGGCCAGAGACATGTGGACTCTCCTTCAAGCTTATCAATCGTCTAATGAGATAAATGAACTCGAGAAAGGCAAACTTTCCATGAGAAGCTACTTTATGACTCTGTGTGGGAGGAGTTGGACTACTATGCTATAATGATTGGTCCTGTGTGGATGACTAGAAGAAGCACCTCAGCTGTTCAACAGAACTGCATGTTTTATGTTCTTGGCCGGTCTCGACCAAAAATCCAAAACATGGCATTGAAATACTACGACCTCCTTTGAAAACCATTTAAAAGATTGTGCCACCAACACTCAAAAATCTCATTCCCAATAATAAAATACCAATTTTTATAGTAGCATCATTGTTATATGATTAACAACAGTCACAAAAACCTTTGTGCATCCCACTTTTCCTTTTTAAATGCAATAGTGGTACCACCCGCTTTCAAAAAAAAAAACAATCACAAATGCAATGATGGCTGCAACTAAAGTTCAAATCAACTGAAGATAAGACAATATTGCACAGATAAACCTCTGAAAGGGAATCATATGTTACTCAATTATGTCACAACTCATGATACATTACAGTGCAAAAAAATTAGACTCAAATTCTAGATAGCCATGCAAAGAAACAATATTAATCTACATTCACTAAATATTCATAAACACACTTCTTTTCTGGCTCAAAATGTTAGCATGGCCACATACTGCCAACCCCTAATGCTGCGACAAAGATGCCTACGGCTTAGAAAATTCACCATTACACAAAAGATAATCACAAAAAACTGCATTGAGTCAAATACTACTCCACTACACTTTAAATTAATGCAATAAAAGACTACACAAAAGATTAACAATGGATGCATTGCAAGATGTACCACTTTACTATACAGTTTTCATCACTCCCATCCATCCCTGGGCCACTATCGAGTATCAGAATCTCATTCTTGTCAACTGTCACGCTACAAAAGGAACACACAAAAATCAACATGACTGAGTGCTTTGAGTTCAATAAATGTTTTCTTGTAATGCTTACGTGCAATAAAACAAAATCATGCCTTCTAATTTATAGGAAAAGGATTATTGATAATCCACAAAAAAGGGAGAAAATAATCACAACTTTGCCAATTGTTGCCATCATCATATGAAAAGCCATGTAGCATCAACCAGGTCCAAGATGGCCCAATCCACTTAAAAGGATCAAAGGTTAAAGCATTTCCACCGAGCCAAGAGGTGGCTTCATTAACCAATCTGTGAAACCCAAGGGTATTAATTTATTTTCCCCAAAAAGTTTATCTGAAACAAACTTAAATTTAAACATCCAACAAGCTATGATTGATTACCTTAGCCCCTAAGTTATTGCAAAAAAGAGAGACTAATGGTGCGTTAAGTCTGACAGGTTATCACAAGGGGATTGGTGCATGATGAATTGATAGTCGTGTCAGCAACTCTTGCTTATTTGGAACTTAAATGGGACCAATCTAATAAGGTTGGTCTCGATGGTGGAGCACACATGGCAGCAGATGGGCTGCTGAGCAAAGTCATGGCCTGTTATTTAGGACTGTTATTTAGGACATACAGTCATGGCCTAGGTGACTCTAGAGAAAATGAGGCACCAAGTTAAATTTAAAATGACATGTTGAAATCAACATTGAATATGACTCATCACGGACAGGAATGTCCTAAATAGCTTCAGAACAATTTGATACTGAATCAACTTTGTTTCAAGGATTGTGGGATCAGGATATTGGAACATTTAACCCTTCCGTCTTGTGTGGATCACAGTATCACACATCTTGAATCATATACCACAAGATACTGGGACAGCCTTAACCACATGAAACCCAGAACAACAAAGGTTTCGGAGGACTTTCTAAGTAGCCCTAAAATGATATTAAATGTGTAATAAATATCCCCGATTTTTGTTCCAGATCCTCGTGATAGAAGCCAAAGGTTCATTAACCAATCTGTGAAACCCAAGGGTATTAATTTATTTTCCCCAAAAAGTTTATCTGAAACAAACTTAAATTTAAACATCCAACAAGCTATGATTGATTACCTTAGCCCCTAAGTTATTGCAAAAAAGAGAGACTAATGGTGCGTTAAGTCTGACAGGTTATCACAAGGGGATTGGTGCATGATGAATTGATAGTCGTGTCAGCAACTCTTGCTTATTTGGCACTTAAATGGGACCAATCTAATAAGGTGGGTCTCGATGGTGGAGCACACATGGCAGCAGATGGGCTGCTGAGCAAAGTCATGGCCTGTTATTTAGGACTGTTATTTAGGACCTACAGTCATGGCCTAGGTGACTCTAGAGAAAATGAGGCACCAAGTTAAATTTAAAATGACATGTTGAAATCAACATTGAATATGACTCATCACGGACTGGAATGTCCTAAATAGCTTCAGAACAATTTGATACTGAATCAACTTTGTTTCAAGGATTGTGGGATCAAGATATTGGATCACAGTATCACACATCTTGAATCATATACCACAAGATACTGGGACAGCCTTAAGCACATGAAACCCAGAACAACAAAGGTTTCGGAGGACTTTCTAAGTAGCCCTAAAATGATATTAAATGTGTAATAAATATCCCCGATTTTTGTTCCAGATCCTCGTGATAGAAGCCAAAGGTTCATTAACCAATCTGTGAAACCCAAGGGTATTAACTTATTTTCCCCAAAAAGTTTATCTGAAACAAACTTAAATTTAAACATCCAACAAGCTATGATTGATTACCTTAGCCCCTAAGTTATTGCAAAAAAGAGAGACTAATGGTGCGTTAAGTCTGACAGGTTATCACAAGGGGATTGGTGCATGATGAATTGATAGTCGTGTCAGCAACTCTTGCTTTTTTGGCACTTAAATGGGACCAATCTAATAAGGTGGGTCTCGATGGTGGAGCACACATGGCAGCAGATGGGCTGCTGAGCAAAGGCAAAAATAGAGTGAGTTGACCAAACAGAAAAAGAACAGGTTAGAAAGAGACTAATTGGAACACTAACACCTCACCTGGTGGGAATGGGCTCAAACCCCCCTCCTCGTCTCCCAAAACTACCTAATGCATTGAACTTCCCATTTCCATCCCACTGCCACCGTTCCGCCACCCCCCCCCCCAAAATAAAACCACTATACATAAGGCAGCAATGCCCTTGCTCTCCAGAGAGGAGGAAGGAAGGGAGATGGAAGGAAAGAGAAAAGGGATAAATGAAAAGAGACGGAGGGAGAGTACAATCAAAAGGTGAGAGTAAGAGAGGAAGGCGGGAGCATGGAAGATGATGAGACAATCATGGACAAGGGCCTTCATCTAACTTCCCTGCCCAAAAAAAGGGAAGGAAAGCAATATCAGAAGCGTGCCTCTCCACCCCCAACAGCTGATTTACAAAACGAGGAGGGCCGCCTTCTAGGGTTTTGGGTAAGGTAGGCCCACCTACATTTTCCGTCATTTTGTTGCACACCATGTCAGTTGTTTTCCTTCTTTTGGGAAGCTTATTCTGGGCCAAGAGCTTTTGTGGAATCATGCATGCTTGAAAAGAAGGGGAACAGCCATCATGCTGCTAGCATGAGGGATTGGGGGCATGGTGCCCTAGCCCTAGGACAGGATTCTTATGATAGAAACCCTAGGTCTCTTTCATATGAGTTGCTAGCTCAATCATTCCAGTAACTTGCAGACAAGTTTGCGCACTTAAAAGGGCCACTTGCTGGTTTCTCGTAGAGAACATGTTTTATTTGGGTTTTTGGCCTATAGCAATCTTAAATCTGGTTGCCTTTCATGCTAGCATTTGATGGCTATCAGCTACATCTTCCCATGTTTTTGAGAGAGGAGAGGGGAAGTACACCTTTCAGAAATTCAGTTTATGCAAAGCCACCGTTTGAAGTTGATATGGGTTTTTGAACCATAAAATGTTTGCAACTTGCAGTCCCTTTTTTTTTTGGGTGGCGAGGAACCTGGCGAACCAGAAAACCCCGGGTCACGCACCCCTCAAGGATTGAGCACGTGACTAGGCAAAACACCGCCCCCCCCCCCCCCCCAGGTGAATCGAACCTAGGACCTCCTGCTGCTTTGAGGGGTCTTCTACCATCCGAACCACCCCGGGTCCTCTGTAGCTTGCAGTCCTAAAATCTAATAATTCTATTTCAAAAATCACTTTAGTGGAAATGGAATCTCATGTTCTAATATGGCATGTAGATGCCAATTCCTACAAATGTATTTGCAAAAAAAGGCTCTCCATCCAATTAGCATTCATATTTAACAGTAGAAAGCAACAAATATCATTCGCTGACCTAATTGTTTCCCTTGTCCAACTAGAAGCATAAAGATTATTTCTCATGAACAGTGTTTTCAACAGGTAGATTAAAAAATGATCAAATAAAAGCCAAAGAAAGTTACCTGACCAATTTTCTCTCCCCCGTACAATTTGACCAGACTGCTTGCAAAGAATTATCCTGTTAGGCAATTAATTTTCCAAGAAAATGAGACTAGGTAGTCACAGAATTTGATCGATCAAGTAAACAACAGTACCAAAAAATGTATATGGTAAGCTATTCCAAGCATCTGCAAAATACTAACAATCAGATCAGCAAGAGCAGTTTCAAATGTATATTCTGCAGGAAGTTCTGCTAAAAGATCAGTATCTGGTGTCAAGTCCCACATATTCTGCAAATAAAATGCAACATCTGATAGTCAATCACAAAGAATAACTCAAATTGTTATGTAACCATTGGGTTAAAAGACAATAAGAAATTATCTAGCTGTGGTTGCAAATATAGAATAAGTGGTCAAGGACTTTCACCTGAAAAGTATCAACAGACTCCCCAACTCCATCCTATGAAAGAAAGAAGAAAAATCAAAGAGATCAGCACAGGAAATCTGAAGTATCTATATAAGCCATACACCAATGTGCTGCGCATATACATGATCAGAACTCACATGCAGCCTTAACATATGCCATTTGTTAGTTTTAAAATGACTGAGATAAATCTTCTTCTTGATCCTGTTTTCAGACATATCTTCAAGATAAAGATCTTCATTCCACCTAATTTTTCTTTTTGACTCGGATTTTTCAGATTTCTCAACCTCTCTCCGGATTGCCCAGATAAATTCATCCAGCAGGATTTCCTCTCCTGGATCACGAAGGATGACACGTGTGCTTGTCCCGTTCGGTAGCAAAATCTGAAACCTGTATACTTGTTGCACCGAGTCATCTCGGTCCAAATACTCTATGAGTGGCCTTTTAAGAGGTCGCCTACTCCCCATTCTAACAAATATTATCAGCTATACCAAGTAAAGAGGGGCATAACTTATCCAGAAACATCAAACAAACAACCTGCAAAAGTGGCAAGATGCAAGGATGTATTATTTTTTATGCCAAGAATATTTGAAAAGTCAGGTTAAATAGGTAATTTTACTTTGATAATTAGCCAAATCGTAAAAGCCGGGATTAAAACTTACCCACTAGTGACAAAATAAAATAAGTTGGCTAGACAACTGACGTGACCAAGGTATCGCCAACATGAGAAACTTGTCTACTCTAGCTAACCGCGTTAGCTTCGACATACCAGTCGATAAAAAACTGACGAGACGTGAGCAACTATGAACAATAATACGGACATCACACAAAGAAACGGGCATGTCTTGGAGCACAACAATGAGGTGAAGAAAAAGAAGAAGATAGAACCCCCAAAAAAATATACATATACTGTAGAAAGAAAAATATGTTTAGAAAGTTAGGACTTGCCCCGGTCTAGTCACTGATCACAAAATTGTAACACGCTTTGACTTGCGGGTCACTCAGCACCGCCACGCGGAAATGTGAAGACAAAGCGCGTTCAGTATTGCCAGAGAGGGGCAATGACTTGGAAATAGAAAATGAAAAAATATCGGTGCAAGGCCAAAGTGGAAGCAGGTTTCCCAAAAGTAGACAATGAACGACGTAAGTCTATAAATCGGAGACGAAAGCAGCAAGCCAGACTGTAGAACACTGCAACAAGACACAAATACAATCAAAAGCGAAGCAGCGCGTCGTAGAAATTTTCAAGAGAGGGAAATTTCTTGCGTCAAAGAGGTGCTATAGTCGTCTACGACCAGCATCGCAAGCGAGCACGGTCGTACTAGTTTCCAGTAGATAGCTCCACTGGCTCAGGCAGTAAGGGAAAAGAGCAGGGAAAAGATGAACAGAAAGCAGAGCAGCGAGGAGCCCTCCCTGCACGACGCACAATGGGATCCCCCGAAGAGGCCCCCCCAGAACCAGGCACTGCAAAACCTGCAAGCAGACGAACGAAAGCTGGGGAGGAGCAAAAGCCACCCAAAAAAACCGAAAGAAAACTGGTGGACGTTCCACTTCCTTCGACGTCGAGGGAAAGCATACCTGCACCGGAGATCCGCGCCCGAGAAGAAAGCCCCCCTGCCGGGGCCAACGTCGACTCTGCGATGGGGTTTCAGGGTGAGAACGAGGGCCTGGAAGGCTTGGGGACCGGGGAGAGAACAGGGCGCTGTGATTTCCTTGCTGGAAAGCAAGAGAGCAGGGAAGGCAAAAAGGCGCGGAGACGAACGTTAGAGCTGGAAAAGCACAGAGAAAGCGCTCTCCTTAAAGCACCGCCGTTGTGGAAAGGCGGGTTTGAAACATCCGTGACGTCAGTGGAAAGCACAGGTACCTCCATCTGAAGTTAACTAACTTGAGCTGGGGACGTGGCGAGCGAGAACATCTCTTTTCTCCCTTTTTTTTCTTGATTACAGTGTGCCGTGGGTTCATCTGCCGCAGGAGCGTCGTTGCGCTCGCCACGTAATTATTAGGGAGCAGTGGAGAAACGAAGGCGCAACAGAATGATAGAAGGCGTACGGTCGGCAGATGAGTCAAACGCCATCCTGACATCATTTGTCTGGATCTCTGGGTGAAATCGAACGGCCCTGATCTTCGTATGTGATGGGTCCACCTTGGGAATAATATAATTTAGGGTTTTTTTATATTAGTCCCCACAAATATGATGAATTATTTTTTATTCTATAAAATCTCACTATTGTTTAAAAAGCCCTTAAAATCATATAACTCTAGCAAAAAGACCCATGTAATTCATCGACGTTAAAACAATTGGATATTCGAAGGAATATTTCATCCTTCCGTTAAAAAAAAGTTGAAAATCCTAAACTACCTTTATCATAACCCTCTCCATGTGAAACCCTTCACCCCACCACCTGCCACCGCACACCCCACCGCCCCCGTACGCAGCTGCAGATGTCCCACCGCCGTTGCAATCTGCGGATTGCCCCCACCGATCGCCGTAGACGCACCACCGTAAGTGTAACACCCGGAAAATTTAATATAGAAATGCACAAAAAAAATATTTTTTTAACCATTTCGACCATTTAATTAATATTTCAAAAATCAATGGATACTTTAGAAGATGTCAAATCATATTTTCATAAATTATAATCATATTTTTATGAATTATAAAATTTAATAATTTAAAATTTTCATTTATATCATTGCTTGAAAGAAATAAGGATATATAGATGAAGAATTAAAGGATAAACCTAATTTAGAAAGTAAGAAAGGGTATATAGATAATTTTGGTTAAGTATAGGGTGAATGCAAAAATCTCCGTTCAAAATAAGAACCGTTGTTAAGTCGTTACTTAAAAAAATAACGACATGTAAGATGTCATTATGTAAGTAAAGTAAATACACAAGGTTTGAAAGGACATATGTACAATTTCGGTCCTTATAGGGTGATAGGAAAATGCTCCAAGTCACGAATAGTGCCATGAATAGTACCACTTTTTATTTAAAAAGAATTTTTTTAAAATAAATTATATGTAAAAATAGAGAAAATTATAAGGATCTTATCCATGAAATTTCATTAACTAACTCCATCAAATTTTAAAGATAAAAATCATGAAAGTTAAGTGAGAAGTTTAAAATAAATAAACCACCCTCTCATATGAGCTACAATCCACCACACAAACCTTTCGATTTCCTTATCCCCAACAACCTGTATAAGCTGGCATCCCACTGAGATCCGATTTTCACGGATCTTGTTTCCCCCTCTTGCCAACTCAAATCTTATATTATACTCCTAACGAAGCAAACCTTCGTTGGTTAGAAGGTTTGCTGTTGAGAAGGGGAGACACTTCTGAAGGGTTGCAGAGAATGGAAGAGTTGCTTCTTCCATTTGCTACAACTACTACCACTTCACAGAGGTAGGTGTTCTCAACTTTTAACTAAACTAGTATCTAATCTAGGATGATTAGTCTAGGCATTTAGTCTTAGACTCATTTCCATGCGATATTTAGTGTTTATAAAGCACGTATTAGCTTAAATCTAGGACAATTAGCATGTATTGGCTTCATACATAAGATAATTAGCATGTATTAGCCTTATACCCAGAATAATTAGCATGTATTAGCCTTATACCCAGAATAATTAGCATGTATTAGCAAGTATTAGTCTCATACCTAGAATAATTAGTATGTGTTAGCGTAAATCTAAGACGATTAGCATGTATTACCTTCATATCTAAGATAATTAGCATCTATTAGCCTTATACCCAGAATAATTAGCATGTATTAGCAAGTATTAGTCTCCTACCTAGAATATTTAGCATGTGTTGACCTAAATGTAGGATGATTAGCATGTATTAGCTTCATACCCAAGATAATTAACAAGTATTAGTCTCATACCTAGAATAATTAGCATGTGTTAGCTTAAATCTAGGATGATTATCATGTATTAGCCTCGTACCTAAGATAATTAGCATGTACTAGCCTTATACCCAAGATGATTAGCATTGATTAGCATGTATTAGCTTCAATCTAGGGTAGTTGGCATGTATTAGCTTCATATCCATACGATATATCCGTCTAACGCAAGTTTTATCGTGTTTTTACGTAACCTATTAGTTTAACTAACCTGTTAACATACCTAATTAACATGTTAGTTGATCTACTAACTAATTAGCATACCTAATTAATCTGTTAGGTAGCCTATCCAGAAACCTTGTCTCCATTTAGTTCCTTTAAAAATGAAAACTAGTATGATACGTCATGTTAAAAATATGATATTTAAGTAACTTGAGTATGAAACGAGTGCATGAATAAATATCTATAATCCTTACAATTTTCTCTATCTATCCATGTCATCAGTTTTACCTAAATCAACTTAAATCAAAGGGCGTCCCTGACCTGGACGCTATTCACTGAACAGCGGCTGTAGAACAGACGCTCATTCTAAGTAGGAAATGGGCAAACTACCCCTCTGTGAAGAGCCCCCCCCTGGGCACCTATAAAAAAAAATTCATGACAGCCCCTAGGGTGCCTTCTAATAGAAGGTGGCAGACCCAAGGGCACCTTCTTCTAAGAGATGGCAGCCCCATGTCCAGTTAACCCTAGCTTAATAAAAGATTAATACCTTGAGCCATTTTGAGCAGATATGAACTGCAGGGTCAACCCAGTCTGTTCACCGCATTGACGCGATGAACTGCAGAGTCAACCCAGCGTGTTCACAGGGTCGACCCAGCATGTTCACCGCGTTGACGCAATGAACTGCAGAGTCGACCCAGCCTGTTCACAGTGTCGACCCAGCCTGTTCACCGCATTGACGCGATAAACTGCAGAGTCGACCCAACGCGATGAACTGCAGAGTCGACCCAGCCTGTTCACAGGGTCGACCCAGCCTGTTCACCGCGTTGACGCGATGAACTGCTGAGTCGACACAGCTAGCTCATTGCGTTAACGTGATCGTTAGGCTTTCACTTTTGCCATCTCCGCTGATAGATGGCAGCTTGAGAGGTGCCATTTAACTCCTAACAGGGTCCTCTAAACCATGTATAGTTCCCAGGAAGGGCATCCCACAGTGAGGGTGTCGTTTCTAAACTTGTCAGGTGGCCCATAAGGCACCTCTCTTATCTAGTTTTTTTTTGTATCAAACGTTACTGGTTTCCACTCCTAGTTCATCCCTACACATCAATGCGCCCTTGGATTCCATTCCATAATTCCGCCTTATATATCATACTGGTCAAACCTTAAAATTCCATATTGGCTATAAATGAGAGTGGATGTCAATAAACATGATTAATGATGTGCATATAGAGCCCGGTCTGGTCCTGGGAGGAGCACCCGAAGGTACTTGTGCCCATGGGAGTTTATTGACCATGGTGTTTGACATTGCACCGGAGTACTTGCTTGCTAGATTTTAGACATTCCACTCATTCTCGTGATATTACTTGATTGATTTGACTTGAGACCCGCAGAAGGGTAAAATTTTACTTGAATGAAATTGATAAATAGCCAATTCCAATTTTACATGCTTGAATTTATATTACTTTCTATTACTTGCTTGACATGAGTTCTTACTCTCTTGGAAAGATTTTATTAATTCCAGTTATTACTTGCTTGAATCTCTTGCTATTGCTGCATTGAAGTTGGAATCCTTATACTCTCACTTGTTATTCTTTCACTGCGCTTGTCGATTTTTACAATCCTTGATATCTACTCATCTACATGTATAGCTTTACTGACATTAAATGAACTTGTAAATCACTTAAAGCATGTTAAATCTTGAGATGTAATTCCTACTGAGTGATTCGCTCATCTAGTTATTTTCTAACCTTTTCAGGTAGTTTAGATATCGGCCAGAACACGGAAGGGGATGAGTCTGAGTGATGAGTGTAGAATGGAGTCATCAATTGTCATGTTAATTGTGTTATCAATTATGTTATTGAAATTCCACTATTTTGTGTCAATTGTGACCCTACGTATGTCAGTTGTATTATCTAGTTATGTCATTTGTATTTCCTTTGATCAAAATTAATAAAGGAGTGAGGACTAGTAGTTGATTCTACGAATTTGACCTTTTGGTTAGTTGTAATAATCGACAACTCAAACTATTTATGTTAGTTTCAATTCTAAGCTTAGTAAATTACTTAGTCAATTGCGCACTCTTTAAATTGTCTAAGCAAGATCTCCACTAATTAGCTAGATTGCTTTGGTTCTATATAAAGGATTGTCGCGCCACGGGTAAGTTTCCGCGCTCGGGACGTGACAGCTCTTTCTTGGTATCAGAGCCTAGGATTTCAATTTTCTAGGTAAAAATCTGAGTCCAAAGATAGAAATGTCTAATAGAATTGTCTAAGGATAGGTTTAGATTTTACATGGTGAGATGGGTAAAACAATGGGTTAAGTTTAATAACGACAATTGATCTTTCACCCAAAAACTCAATATTTATTACACTTTAATTCTTTTTTAGGATTATGGCCACTGAAAGAGCACAATGGCGCGAGGTGCAGCGCACTGTGCAAGGACTTACGCAGGCGCTACAGCAAGTGGCTCAAGGCGGTGCTGGCGGTGCTCACCGTGGAGCTGGTTACCTTCACCGGGATTTTCGTAATATGAACCCACCAAGATTCACGGGTTCGGTGGACCCCGATGATGCCGAGAATTGGCTGAAAGAAATTGAGAGGATCTTCCGTGTAATGCAATGCACGGATACAGAGAAGGTTCTATTGGCTACGTTGCAACTGGAACGGGATGCTCGATGCTGGTGGGAATCCGTAGAAGCAACACTGCCCGACAACCATGTCACCTGGGCGGAGTTTGTTGAACACTATAACAGCAAGTATTTTTCTGACCGTGTTCGAGAGAAGAAGGCCGTGGAATTTGCCGCGTTAAAGCAACGGAGCCTGAAGGTGGCCGAATATGAGGCCCAATTCTCAAGACTTTCCCGATATGCACCCCACTTGGTGTGTACGGAAAGGATGAAGGCAAAGAGATTCCTCAAGGGACTTCGGCCCCAATATATTACACAGCTTGCGCCGATAGACATCCAAGTCTATTCGGAAATGGTTCGGCGTGCTCAATTGCTAGAAGATGCCACTGAATTCTCTGAAAGGATTCGAGGCAAGGACAAGAAGGAAACCGTCACAAGTCTGGGAAACTTCAAACCACCATTTGGCAAGAAGCGATTCTTCAATGGAGGAGAATTTTCCAAAGAGAAGAGGTTCCAGAAAAGTAACAAGCCCTTCTCCAAAATCGGCAATAAGCCTTCCTCCGCCATCACACCTTCCAAGAAAATCTGCAAGTATTGTGACAAGACTGGTCATAAGACTGAGGAATGCTGGAGGAAACTGGGAGCGTGTCTCCGATGTGGGAGTCGAGAGCATCGAATCCCCGACTGCCCCTTGATGAAGGAACAAGCCAACAAAGACGAGAAGCGTCTGGTAAAGAAATAAGGCCGTCTACAAGCTCTTCAAGGGATGGAACCCATGGAAGGAGAAATCGTGGAAGGTACATTAACTGTTTGCTCTAAACCTGCTAAAGTTCTATTTGATACTGGAGCAACTCATTCATTTGTTTCCAAGAGATTTACTGCCTCATTTTCTAGAGAACCGGAATGGTTAGATTTAGTAATATCTACACCTCTTGGAAACAAGTCTGATATCATGCATCACTACCCAAGTTGTGAGGTTATGGTCCAAGGTAACAATCTGACAGTCGACCTGATATGCCTTGATATGGAGCATTATGATGTCATATTAGGAGCTGACTGGTTATCCACCTACCAAGCAACAGTAGACTGCCGACATGGCAAGATAACTTTTGCGGATTATTTCGAGTTAGTTTATGTTAGCCCTCGGAATAAACCCCCTCTCATCTCAGCTCATCGAGCTAGAAAACTTGTGAATAAAGGATGTGTGGCTTTCATGGCTTTTGTGACTGCCATGGAAGTCGAGAAGACTGAAATTGAAGACATCCGCGTAATTCGGGACTTTTCAGATGTTTTTCCTGAAGAATTACCTTGTTTACACCCAGAGAGGGAAGTGTCGTTCACTATCGACATTATTCCTGGTGCCGGTCATGTGTCTAAGGCACCTTACAGAATGTCTCCCGCCGAGTTGAAGGAGCTAAAAGAGCAGCTATTGGATTTACTGAAAAAGGGATTCATTAGACCGAGTACTTCCCCCTGGGGAGCACCCGTGCTCTTTGTTAAAAAGAAGGATGGAACGTTGAGGCTATGCATTGATTATCGGCAGTTGAACCATCTTACAATCAAGAACAAGTACCCGTTGTCGAGAATTGACAAGCTGTTCGACTAATTGTCTGGAGCTAACTATTTCTCCAAGATTGATCTTCGGTCTGGTTACCACCAATTGAGGATCAAAGAAGAAGACATATACAAAACTGCATTTCGAAGCAGGTATGGGCATTACGAATTTAGTGTTATGCCTTTTGGACTAACAAATGCCCCCGCAGCTTTTATGCAGTTAATGAACAACATCTACAGGCCTTATTTAGACCAATTTATTGTGGTCTTTATCGATGATATTTTGATCTATTCAAAAACTGAAGAAGATCATGAAGTGCATCTCAAGAAGGCATATTGCGAGACAACAAGCTATATGCCAAATTCAGCAAATGCCAGTTCTAGCTTGAAGAAGTGTCCTTCTTAGGCCATGTCATATCAAAGAATAGAATTTCTGTTGATCCTGCGAAGGTCGAAGCTGTACAAAATTGGGGACGACCAACGAATGCAACGGAGATTCATAGCTTCTTGGGTCTAGCTGGCTACTACCGATGTTTTATTAAGGACTTCTCCAAGATTGCTGTCCCTCTTACCAGATTGACTAGCAAGGAAGTGCCTTATGAATGGAGTGAAGACTCTGAGAAGAGTTTCCTAACTTTGAAGGATCTCTTGACTACTGTTCCGATCTTATCTCTACCAATTGAAGGAGAGAAGTACAAGGTATATACCGATACATCTGGTATCGGCCTCGCATGTGTATTGATGCAGAATGGAAGAGTCACTGCATACTCTTCCTGACAATTAAAGAAGCATGAAGAAAACTACCCTGTACATGATTTGGAACTAGCCGCAGTGGTATTGGCTTTAAAGATCTGGAGACACTATCTCTACGGAGAGCAATTCACCGTATACTCCGATCATAAAAGCCTTAAATATCTATTCTTTCAAAAGGAGCTGAACATGCGACAAAGGCGTTGGCTCGAGTATCTCAAGGATTTCGACTTCACTATACAATATCATCCTGGTAAGGGTAATTCCATAGCAGATGCCCTTAGTCGGAAGCCGAGAGCCCTAGTAACCAACTGTATGGTTCAAGAATGGAAGTTGCTAGAAAAATTCTCTGAACTCAATATAAGCATGGATGAGAATGACGGGTGTATTACTCTATCTCTCATAAGTGTGCATCCGGATTTGCTAGCTGAAATCAAGAGGTTGCAAGAAGAATATCCTACCCTAGTGGAAATAAAAGAGAAGCTGGACGAGAAATCTGATTTCAAGTTGGCACTGGATGGCAGATTATTATACCATGAACGGACATGTGTATTAAACAGTCCTGAGCTGAAGAAGAGGATTCTTGAAGAATCTCACCGATCGAGGTATACGATCCACCCTGGAGCCACTAAGATGTAACAAGACATAAAAAGAACATTTTTGGTGGCCCAACATGAAAAGAGAGATAGCAGACTTCGTGTCTAGATGCTTGACATGTCAACAGGTGAAGGCGGAACATTAGAAGCCCACTGGAAGACTGCATCCACTAGATATCCCCAAGTGAAAATGGGAAGACATCGGTGTGGACTTTATCATGGGTTTGTCCAAGTCTAGGGGCGGATATGATGGAATTTGGGTAATCATCGATCGCCTTACTAAATCGGCTCATTTCTTGCCTATCAAGAGTCGATGGTCGGTTGATGTTCTTGCTACCTTATATATCAAGGAGGTTACTAGATTGCATGGAATTCCTGTGTCTATAGTATCTGATCGAGACCCACGCTTTACTTCTCATTTTTGGAAGGGTCTACAACACTCTCTGAGAACGAAACTCAACTTTAGTACTGCTTTTCATCCCCAGACAGACGGTCAGATTGAAAGAACAAATCAGGTTATTGAAGATATGTTAAGGGCATGCATTATAGATTTCGGCGGAAGCTGGCATGACCACTTACCCCTAATCGAATTTGCCTACAATAACAGTTATCAAGCCAGTATCCAGATGGCACCTTTTGAGGCACTTTATGGCAGGAGTTGTCGATCTCCAATATGCTGGGATGAAGTCGGTGAAAGACAACTTCTAGGCCAAGATATGGTTAGAGATTCAACTGAAAAGATACACCTTATCAGAGAGAGACTCAAGGTAGCTCAGTACAGGCAAAAATCTTATGCTGATAACAGAAGGAGAGATTTGGAATTTCAAGTGGGTGACCATGTATTTCTCAAGGTATCTCCCGACCGAGGTATTAGAAGATTCGGTGTTAAGGGCAAGCTTACACCAAGGTTTATCGGTCCATTTGAAGTATTGGAAAGAGTGGGCGAGGTGGCGTACCGCATTGCCTTACCTCCTCAACTCTCGGAAGTGCACAACGTATTTCATATATCTATGCTGAAGAAATATGTGTACGACCCTTCTCACATCATCAACCATGCTGAATTGGTGATTCAAAGGGATCTTACTTATGAGCAAAGGCCGATGCGGATCCTCGACCGCGAAGTCCGAGTTTTAAGGAGCAAGACGATCCCTATGGTGAAAATCCAATGGAATTGATGCTCGGAGCAAGAAGCAACTTGGGAGACCGAGGAATCTATGAAGAGAAGATACCCAGAACTATTTTAGTTGGTAAGTATCTTATACTTTCTACAGTATCCTTATGTAGTTGAATTTACCCTTATACAATTGAATTTGGGGACCAAATTCTTTTAAGTAGGGGAGGGTGTAACACCCGGAAAATTTAAAATAGAAATGAACAAAAAAAATTTTTTTAACAATTTCGACCATTTAATTAATATTTCAAAAACCAATGGATACTTTAGAAGATACCAAATCATATTTTCTTAAATTATAATCATATTTTCATAAATTATAAAATTTAATAATTTAAAATTTTCATTTATATCATTGCTTGAAAGAAATAAGGATATATAGATGAAGAATTAAAGGATAAGCCTAATTTAGGAAGTAAGAAAGGGTATATAGATAATTTTGGTTAAGTATAGGGTGAATGTAAAAATCTCCGTTCAAAATAACAACCGTTGTTAAGTCGTTACTTAAAAAAATAACGACATGTAAGATGTCATTATGCAAGTAAAGTAAATACACAAGGTTTGAAAGGACATTGTGGACGCGCTTTTCGTTTACATTCTTTATTCTTTTGTTTCTATTGTTTATTTATTGGCGTGCCAGTCACATATGTGACGATTATTTCATTGTGCGTTCGATCTGACTTCTAATCAGTCGATTGTGAGTGATCGTGTCTGGACCAAAAGTCCGTCATACCATAAAGGTTATGACGTTAATTACGTCCTCCCTAAGGAAGACAACCCTTGATTAAACGCCAAAGACAGGAGGAAGGTAGCGGCAAAAGAAGACTTAAGTGAGTGCGCTAGTTTACTTGCAGAACATTAAATAGACTGAATAAAGCAAGAATATATCGAGTGCGGGGCAAATCCGGCAGCATATCCCCAGTATCTTGGACTATGCCAAGTGGGAATAGGAAACCATCCATGCAGTGGCAGGATGGGATCCGTCAAAGATCGGGTATATTCGACCCAGAATCCGAAGTGGGACCGACATACCATGGTACACCGTATGTCGATGCAATGTTAGAAGACAATTCTCTCTTGGACCCCACTGAAGGGACTTCAGGGGAAATGCAAATTCCCACAACTATAGATCCCATGATCCGGATAATGTTCATGAGGTATCAACGGGAAATTGATTCTCTCAGAAGACAGTTGAATGAGAGAAATGAGCAGACGCCTGTTTCTAAGCAGGCCGAGCCGGCAGGACAGACTTCCAGCTCAACCGAAGTGGCCGTCCCAGCCGTCCCTTAGCTGAATAGCGAAGGCAGGGCACATAATCAGCCTCTTCCACCACAGGTGGCAGCACAGCCCTCTACATCTCAAACACAGCCTGCTGTGCCAACATCCCAGTCGACGCTGCACACAACGGCCATGACGACCCCCTTCAGTCATCAGCAGGCATATTTCTTTCCAGAACCAGTGGATCCGGCTGTGGCAAATAAACTGATGATAGAAAAGATCATTGAGATGAAGCTGTCTGAGAAAGTCGGGGACGATTCCGGTACTTATGACATCTGCAAAGTACCATACCCTGCACATTATGCTGCTAAGAGATTACCACCAGGCGTCAGCAAGCCGCCGAAGTTCGAAAAGTTCAACGGCCAAGGCTCCCCCAGGGAACATATAGCTTATTACACCATAGTTA
The DNA here is from genome assembly GCA_022559845.1 of Amorphophallus konjac. Taxonomy (NCBI): domain Eukaryota; kingdom Viridiplantae; phylum Streptophyta; class Magnoliopsida; order Alismatales; family Araceae; genus Amorphophallus; species Amorphophallus konjac. The sequence goes on from CM040125.1 coordinate 13,973,726, forward strand.
TGGGCGACCTGGCTACTGATGAAGCATATCTATTGAAATTCTTCGGCTCGTCCCTTACAGGGTTGGCCTTTGAATGGTACTCTAGCTTGCCCGCCGGGTCAGTAGCTGACTGGCCCGATATGCAGCGAAAGTTCCGAGACAGAATTCATGTCACAGAAAGGGAAATCACAATAGCTGAGCTGTATGCATCCAGGCAGAAGCAAGATGAGACCGCGCTGGATTATATTTAAACGATGGAGGAATTTGGCCATGAGATGCAGGCGACCTCCCCATCAAGAAGATGCAGTGCAGATATGCAAACAGAACCTCAGAAGGGAGGTGCTGGAAAAGATGATCGGGGTAGATGTCAGAACATTTGACCGGTTGAATAATATAGTAGCGGAGGTCGAGACGTTCTTATCCAAGCGTCCGACTACCAATGTCCCTGCTATGCAAAAGGGGAAGGCTGTTGATCGACGGCCATCGCATTCAGAGGCCAACACTGTTGACTTCGGTACCTTTGAACAACAGAAAGAAAAAGGGAAGAAAACTGATGCTCCTCCGGCAGGCCCGGTAGAAATGAAAGAAAAGATCTCCCTGAGAAATAAAATGAGGAAGGCATATTCATTTCCCAAAGAGAAGACGGGTGCACTGTTCAGTTGGGCCTACAAGTTCAACAAAGTAACGCTGCCCGAACCAAAAAGACCTGTAGATGCACAAAGAAAGATGACCCACTATTCTGTCCATATCACCGGGCATTGAGGCATGCTATAGAAGACTGCTACGTCTTCAAAGATGTCATGGAAAGTATGTTCAAAAAGGGAGAGCTACAGTTGGGAGACTATCAGGTGAACCCTCCACGCCCCCATGAACCTCCAGCAATGAGGATGGCTGCAAATATGATTTCTGTATATCAGCAGTTGCCCGAAGAGGCTGTTGAAGAATGCACCAGGCACACTTATGAAGCATGCTTCCTTACCCCGTTAAGGGATCAGGAGGGATGGCAGACAAAGCCGATGAAGACCAGAAGGAGGGCACCTGTTGCAGGAGCAACTGGACCATCCACTCGGAATGCCACACCGAAGTCGGGGCCACCCCCGGTAAAGCTAATTCGGCATGTAGCTAAGACACAGCCAGTCATCCGAATCCCCACCTATAATCGGAGGAGACAGACTCCTCTTCCCACACAAAAAGAAATAAGTCCTGAGGCAAAACGTCTCCAACAGTATATCAACGGGCTCGACGAATATGAACAGAATGAGCCGAAGCCCCTGCTGGTGAAAGATTGCATACTCTGGGGGCAGCTGGAAAAGTTGACCATTGAAGAAAAACCAGAGGAAAAGCAGGAAAAAGATGAGACTGAACCCTTCTGGGGGCAGGAGCCGACAAAGCCAAAGCACCGGAAGAAGAAAAAGCAGCCAAAGGACAGAGCAAGGAAGAAAACCATGACAGTACACTGCAATACACTCTCGGTATTATTCACAAGTGGAAGTGTTTTATCAGAACATACGGAAGGTCTATCCCGAGGTGGGCCTTTTTTAGCATTGATCGAGGCAATATGCCTTGTGATCAACGGGGTTTCATCGTCAGGTGGGACTTTATGATGATCGTCCTTCTCGGAGTTTTATCAGGCAGGGTGAAAAGGGGTATTTTAAATTATCACATTACTGACCCAAGCGCCCTTTCGGGTTTTCGCCGGAGCCAGCCCCCTCTTACTTTTACCCACGCGCCCTTTCGGGTTTTCACGTGGCGGGGTACCCGATTTTACCTGTAGTGCCCTTTCGGGTTTTCACCACAGCTGGGTTATAGCCATTTTTGCACTTGTCCTAATGTAGGAGCAAGTCTGGCGGGGTATCTCTATTTTAAACCCCATTTAATCGGCCCCTTTAGGGCGGAGTGCAAGAGGAGTCCAGATTACTGATCGAGCTACCGGTAGCTCGGCTAGGGCGGAGTGCCACTAGACCAAGATAAGGGTAGCTCGATCAGGGCGGAATGCCACTAGACCAAGATAAGGGTAGCTTGGCTAGGGCAGAATGTCACTAGACCAAGATAAGGGTAGCTTGGCTAGGGCGGAATGCCAGATGACTGTCTCTGATATCTGGCACTGTCTTGACGGCCAAGCAGTAAAACTCGATCGATGGGGAGATTGAGTAGCAGCAGGGGAGCAGGCAGAGCCCAATCCCTGTGCTCGAGAGAAAAGGGGGTTTTATAGGCATAGTGCTCCCCCCTTCTCGACAGGGTCACCCCGGCGCGCATATAGCAGGTTCCCGGCGCGCCCCTTGCGAAGGCTTCCCAGCGCAAAGGCTTCTCGGCGCCACTGCTTTGGGCGGTGGTGAAGAGCCCTCGGCGCCATGGCCCATTTAAGGCCCTTTCTTAATGTTTTAATCTTCCTCATCACTAGGCTCCCAGGACGCCTAATCTGTCTTTTCATTTGCCAGTCCTTCGAATTCGTCAGGACAGGTGAAGGTCCCTTAGTTGATGGGTTAACATAGTCTTATCAGAATATTTCTGGGGATTTTCATCAGTCAATAGACTGCAATTCTTCATCAGTACTGTCATTTGAGCGACGACAATACCGGATATCAGCTTGACCGGGAAGGGCCTCAGCTGGGTGATAACTTCAGTGACGACTCTTCTGTAATTCTGGCTTTGTAAGAATTCCTGAGAGCTTCATGTCTGGTTCAATCTTATCTTTGGTCTCATCTTTGTTCTCAGTTATATTTCAGGTGTCAACAGACATATGTACAATTTTGGTCCTTATAGGGTGGTAGGAAAATGCTCTAAGTGATTCACGTGATCGTTATTCACAAACAAGTCATTATTTCCTAACGTGAATAGTGCCATTAATAGTATCACTTTTTATGTAAAAAGAATTTTTTAAAAAAAATTATATGTAAAAATAGAGAAAAATATAAGGATCTTATCCATGAAATTTCATTAACTAACTCCATCAAATTTTAAAGATAAAAATCATGAAAGTTAAGTGGGAAGTTTAAAATAAATAAACCACCCTCTCATAGGAGCTACAATCCACCACACAAACCTTTCGATTTCCTTATCCCCAACAGCCTGTATAAGCTGGCATCCCACTGAGATCCGATTTTCACAGATCTTGTTTCCCCCTCTTGTCAACTCAAACCTTATATTATACTCCTAACGAAGTAAACCTTCGTTGGTTAGAAGGTTTGCTGTTGAGAAGGGGAGACTTCTGAAGGGTTGCAGAGAAGGGAAGCGTTGCTTCTTCCATTTGCTACAACTACTGCCACTTCACAGAGGTAGGTGTTCTCAACTTTTAACTAAACTAGTAGCTAATCTAGGATGATTAGTCTAGGTATTTAGTCTTAGGCTCATTTCCATACGATATTTAGTGTTTATAAAGCATGTGTTAGCTTAAATCTAGGACGATTAGCATGTATTAGCTTCATACCTAAGATAATTAGCATGTATTAGCCTTATACCCAGAATAATTAGCATGTATTAGCCTTATACCCAGAATAATTAGCATGTATTAGCAAGTATTAGTCTCATACCTAGAATAATTAGTATGTGTTAGCTTAAATCTAAGACGATTAGCATGTATTAGCTTCATACCTAAGATAATTAGCATGTATTAGCCTTATACCCAGAATAATTAGCATGTATTAGCAAGTATTAACAAGTATTAGTCACCTACCTAGAATAATTAGCATGTGTTGGCTTAAATCTAGGATGATTAGCGTGTATTAGCTTCATACCCAAGATAATTAGCAAGTATTATGCTCATACCTAGAATAATTAGCATGTGTTAGCTTAAATCTAGGATGATTAGCATGTATTAGCCTCGTACCTAAGATAATTAGTATGTACTAGCCTTATACCCAAGATGATTAGCATTGATTAGCATGTATTAGCTTCAATCTAGGGTAGTTGGCATGTATTAGCTTCATATACATACGATATATCCGTCTAACGCAAGTTTTATCGTGTTTTTACGTAACCTATTAGTTTAACTAACCTGTTAACATACCTAATTAACATGTTAGTTGATCTACTAACTAATTAGCATACCTAATTAATCTGTTAGGTAGCATATCCAGAAACCTTGTCTCCATTTAGTTCCTTTAAAAATGAAAACTAGTATGATATGTCATGTTAAAAATCTGATATTTAAGCAACTAAAGCATGAAACGAGTGCATGAATATAGATCTATAATCCTTACAATTTTCTCTATCTATCCATGTCATCAATTTTACCTAAATCAACTTAAATCAAAGGGCGTCCCTGACCCGGACGCTATTCACTGAACATCGACTGTAGAACAGACGCTCATTCTAAGTAGGAAATGGGCAAACTACCCCTCTGTGAAGAGCCCCCCTTTGGGCACCTATAAAAAAAAAAATTCATGACATCCCCTAGGGTGCCTTCTAATAGAAGGTGGCAGACCCAAGGGCACCTTCTTCTAAGAGATGGCAGCCCCATGGGCACTTTCTAACGGCATGATGTTAAACTAATCGTCCAATTAACCCTAGCTTAATCAAAGATTAACACATTAAGCCATTTTGAGCAGATATGAACTGCAGGGTCAACCCACCGCGTTGACGCGATGAACTGTAGAGTCGACCCAGCCTGTTCACAGGGTCGACCCAGCCTGTTCACCGCGTTGATGCGATGAACTGCAGAGTCGACCCAGCCTATTCACAGGGTCGACCCAGCCTGTTCACAGGGTCGACCCAGCCTGTTCACCGCGTTGACGCGATGAACTGCAGAGTCGACCCAACGCGATGAACTACAGAGTCGACCCAGCATGTTCACCGGGTCGACCCAGCCTGTTCACTGCGTTGACGCGATGAACTGATGAGTCGACACAGCTAGCTCATTGCGTTAACGTGATCGTTAGGCTTTCACTTTTGCCATCTCCACTGATAGATGACAGCTTGAGAGGTGCCATTTAACTCCTGACAGGGTCCTCTAAAGTCTGTATAGTTCCCAGGAAGGGCATCCCATAGTGAGGGTGTCGTTTCTAAACTTGTCAGGTGGCCCATAAGGCACCTCTCTTATGTAGTTTTTTTTTGTATCAAACGTTACTGATTTCCACTGCTAGTTCATCCCTACATATCAATGCGCCATTGGATTCCATTCCACAATTCCCCCTTATATATCATACTGGTCAGACCTTGAAATTCCATATTAGCTATAAATGGGAGTGGATGTCAATAAACATGATTAATGCTGTGCATATAGGGCCCGGTCTGGTTCTGGGAGGAGCACCCGAAGGTACTTGTGCCCATGAGAGTTTATTGACCACGGTGTTTGACATTACACCGGAGTACTTGCTTGCTAGACTTTAGCCATTCCACTCATTCTCGTGATATTACTTGATTGATTTGACTTGAGACCCGTAGAAGGGTAAAGTTTTGCTTGAATGAAATTGATAAATAGCCAATTCCAATTTTATATGCTTGAATTTATATTACTTTCTATTATTTGCTTGACATGAGTTCTTACTCTCTTGGAAAGATTTTGTTAATTCCAGTTATTACTTGCTTGAATCTCTTGCTATTGCTGCATTGAAGTTGGAATCCTTATACTCTCACTTGTTATTCCTTCACTGCTCTTGTCGATTTTTACAATCCTTGATATCTACTCATCTACATGCATAGCTTTACTGACATTAAATGAACTTGTAAATCACTTAAAGCATGTTAAATCTTGAGATGTAATTCCTACTGAGTGATTCGCTCATCTAGTTATTTTCTAACCTTTTCAGGTAGTTTGGATATCGGCCAGAACACGGAAGGGGATGAGTCTGAGTGATGAGTGTAGAATGGAGTCATCAATTGTCATGTTAATTATGTTGTCAATTGTGTTATTGAAATTCCACTAGTTTATGTCAATTGTGACCCTACGTATGTCAGTTGTATTATCTAGTTATGTCATTTGTATTTCCTTTGATCAAAATTAATAAAGGAGTGAGGACTAGTAGTTTATTCTACGAATTTGACCTTTTGGTTAGTTGTAATAATCGACAATTCAAACTATTTATGTTAGTTTCAATTCTAAGCTTAGTAAATTGCTTAGTCAATTGCGCACTCTTTAAATTGTCTAAGAAAGATCTCCACTAATTAGCTAGATCGCTTTGGTTCTATATAAAGGACTGTCGCGCCACGGGTAAGTTTCCGCGCTCGGGACGTGACAGCTCTTACTTGGTATCAGAGCCCAGGATTTCAATTTTCTAGGTAAAAACCCAAGTCCAAAGATAGAAATGTCTAATAGAATTGTCTAAGGATAGGTTTAGATCTTACCTGGTGAGATGGGTAAAGCCATAGGTTAAGTTTAATAACGACAATTGATCTTTAACCCAAAAACTCAATATTTATTACACTTTAATTCTTTTGTAGGATTATGGCCACTGAAAGAGCACAATGGCGCGAGGTGCAGCGCACTGTGCAAGGACTTACGCAGGCGCTACAGCAAGTGGCTCAGGGCGGTGCTGGCGGTGCTCACCGTGGAGCTGGTGACCTTCACCGGGATTTTCGTAACATGAACTCACCAAGATTCACGGGTTCGGTGGACTCCAATGATGCCGAGAATTGGCTGAAAGAAATTGAGAGGATCTTCCGTGTAATGCAATGCACAGATACAGAGAAGGTTCTATTGGCTACGTTGCAACTGGAACGGGATGCTCGATGCTGGTGGGAATCCGTAGAAGCAACACTGCCCGACAACCATGTCACCTGGGCGGAGTTTGTTGAACACTACAACAGCAAATATTTTTCTGACCGTGTTCAAGAGAAGATGGCCGTGGAATTTGCCGCGTTAAAGCAACGGAGCCTGAAGGTGGCCGAATATGAGGCCCAATTCTCAAGACTTTCCTGATATGCACCCCACTTGGTGTGTACGGAAAGGATGAAGGCAAGGAGATTCCTTAACGGACTTCGGCCCCAATATATTACACAGCTTGCGTCGATAGACATCCAAGTCTATTGGGAAATGGTTCGACATGCTCAATTGCTAGAAGATGCCACTGAATTCTCTGAAAGGATTCGAGGCAAGGACAAGAAGGAAACCGTCACAAGTCCGGGAAACTTCAAACCACCATTTGGCAAGAAGCGATTCTTCAATGGAGGAGAATTTTCCAAAGAGAAGAGGTTCCAGAAAAGCAACAAGCCCTTCTCCACAATCGGCAATAAGCCTTCCTCCGCCATCACACCTTCCAAGGAAATCTGCAAGTATTGTGACAAGGCTGGTCATAAGAATGAGGAATGCTGGAGGAAATTGGGAGCGTGTCTCCGATGTGGGAGTCGAGAGCATCGAATCCCCGACTGCCCCTTGATGAAGGAACAAGCCAACAAAGACGAGAAGCGTCTGGTAAAGAAATAAGGCCGTCTACAAGCTCTTCAAGGGATGGAACCCATGGAAGGAGAAATCGTGGAAGGTACATTAGCTGTTTGCTCTAAACCTGCTAAAGTTCTATTTGATACTGGAGCAACTCATTCATTTGTTTCCAAGAGATTTACTGCCTCATTTTCTAGAGAACCGGAATGGTTAGATTTAGTAATATCTACACCTCTTGGAAACAAGTCTGATATCATGCATCACTACCCAAGTTGTGAGGTTATGGTCCAAGGTAACAATCTGACAGTCGACCTGATATGCCTTGATATGGAGCATTATGATGTCATATTAGGAGCTGACTGGTTATCCACCTACCAAGCAACAATAGACTGCCGACATGGCAAGATAACTTTTGCGGATTATTCCGAGTTAGTTTATGTTAGCCCTCGGAATAAACCCCCTCTCATCTCAGCTCATCGAGCTAGAAAACTTGTGAATAAAGGATGTGTGGCTTTCATGGCTTTTGTGACTGCCATGGAAGTCGAGAAGACTGAAATTGAAGACATCCGCGTAATTCGGGACTTTTCAGATGTTTTTCCTGAAGAATTACCTTGTTTACACCCAGAGAGGGAAGTGTCGTTCACTATCGACATTATTCCTGGTGCCGGTCCTATGTCTAAGGCACCTTACAGAATGTCTCCCGCCGAGTTGAAGGAGTTTCTAAAAGAGCAGCTAATAGATTTACTGAAAAAGGGATTCATTAGGCCGAGTACTTCCCCCTGGGGAGCACCCGTGCTCTTTGTTAAAAAGAAGGATGGAACGTTGAGGCTATGCATTGATTATCGGCAGTTGAACCATATTACAATCAAGAACAAGTATCCGCTACCGAGAATTGACGAACTGTTCGACCATTTGTCTGGAGCTAACTATTTCTCCAAGATTGATCTTCGGTCTGGTTACCACCAATTGAGGATCAAAGAAGAAGACATATACAAAACTGCATTTGGAAGCAGGTATGGGCATTACGAATTTACTGTTATGCCTTTTGGACTAACAAATGCCCCCGCAACTTTTATGCAGTTAATGAACAACATCTACAGGCCTTATTTAGACCAATTTATTGTGGTCTTTATCGATGATATTTTGATCTATTCAAAAACTGAAGAAGATCATGAAGTGCATCTCAAGAAGGCATTACAGATATTGCGAGACAACAAGCTATATGCCAAATTCAGCAAATGACAGTTCTATCTTGAAGAAGTGTCCTTCTTAGGCCATGTCATATCAAAGAATGGAATTTCTGTTGATCCTGCGAAGGTCGAAGCTGTACAAAATTGGGGACGACCAACGAATGCAACGGAGATTCGTAGCTTCTTGGGTCTAGCTGACTACTACCGATGTTTTATTAAGGACTTCTCCAAGATTGCTGTCCCTCTTACCAGATTGACTCGCAAGGAAGTGCCTTATGAATGGAGTGAAGACTCTGAGAAGAGTTTCCTAACTTTGAAGGATCTCTTGACTACTGTTCCGGTCTTATCTCTACCAATTGAAGGAGAGAAGTACGAGGTATATACCGATACATCTGGTATCGGCCTCGCATGTGTATTGATGCAGAATGGAAGAGTCATTGCATACTCTTCCCGACAATTAAAGAAGCATGAAGAAAACTACCCTGTACATGATTTGGAACTAGCCGCAGTGGTATTGACTTTAAAGATCTGGAGGCACTATCTCTACGGAGAGCAATTCACCGTATACTCCGATCATAAAAGCCTTAAATATCTATTCTCTCAAAAGGAGCTGAACATGCGACAAAGGCGTTGGCTCGAGTATCTCAAGGATTTCGACTTCACTATACAATATCATCCTGGTAAGGGTAATTCCGTAGCAGATGCCCTTAGTCGGAAGTCGAGAGCCCTACTAACCAACTATATGGTTCAAGAATGGAAGTTGCTAGAAAAATTCTCTGAACTCAATATAAGCATGGATGAGAATGACGGGTGTATTACTCTATCTCTCATAAGTGTGCATCCAGATTTGCTAGCTGAAATCAAGAAGTTGCAAGAAGAAGATCCTACCCCAGTGGAAATAAAAGAGAAGCTGGACGAGAAATCTGATTTCAAGTTGGCACTGGATGGCAGATTATTATACCATGAACGGACATGTGTATTAGACAGTCCTGAGCTGAAGAAGTTGATTCTTGAAGAATCTCACCGATCGAGGTATACGATCCACCCTGGAGTCACTAAGATGTACCAAGACATAAAAAGAACCTTTTTGGTGGCCCAACATGAAAAGAGAGATAGCAGACTTCGTGTCTAGATGCTTGACATGTCAACAGGTGAAGGCGGAACATCAGAAGCCCGCTGGAAGACAGCATCCACTAGATATCCCCATGTGGAAATGGGAAGACATCGGTATGGACTTTATCATGGGTTTGCCCAAGTCTAGGGGCGGATATGATGGAATTTGGGTAATCATCGATCGCCTTACTAAATCGGCTCATTTCTTGCCTATCAAGAGTCGATGGTCGGTTGATGTTCTTGCTACCTTATATATCAAGGAGGTTACTAGATTGCATGGAATTCCTGTGTCTATAGTATCTGATCGAGACCCACGCTTTACTTCTCATTTTTGGAAGGGTCTACAACACTCTCTGGGAACAAAACTCAACTTTAGCACTGCTTTTCATCCCCAGACAGACGGTCAGACTGAAAGAACAAATCAGGTTGTTGAAGATATGTTAAGGGCATGCATTATAGATTTCGGCAGAAGCTGGCATGACCACTTACCCCTAGTCGAATTTGCCTACAATAACAGTTATCAAGCCAGTATCCAGATGGCACCTTTCGAGGCACTTTATGGCAGGAGTTGTCGATCTCCAATATGTTGGGATGAAGTCAGTGAAAGATAACTTCTAGGCCCAGATATGGTTAGAGATTCAACTGAAAAGATACACCTTATCAGAGAGAGACTCAAGGTAGCTCAATGCAGGTAAAAATCTTATGCTGATAACAGAAGGAGAGATTTGGAATTTCAAGTGGGTGACCATGTATTTCTCAAGTTATCTCCCGACGAGGTATTAGAAGATTCGGTGTTAAGGGCAAGCTTACACCAATGTTTATCGGTCCATTTGAAGTATTGGAAAGAGTGGGCGAGGTGGCGTACCGCATTGCCTTACCTCCTCAACTCTCGGAAGTTCACAACGTATTTCATATATCTATTCTGAAGAAATATGTGTACGACCCTTCTCACATCATCAACCATGCTGAATTGGTGATTCAAAGGGATCTTACTTATGAGCAAAGGCCGATGCGGATCCTCGACCGCGAAGTCCGAGTTCTAAGGAGCAAGACGATCCCTATGGTGAAAATCTAATGGAATCGATGCTCGGAGCAAGAAGCACTATGAAGAGAAAATACCCAGAACTATTTTCGTCGGTAAATATCTTATACTTTCTACAGTATCCTTATGTAGTTGAATTTACCCTTATACAATTGAATTTGGGGACCAAATTCTTTTAAATAGGGGAGGATGTAACACCCGGAAAAGTTGAAATAGAAATGCACAAAAAAATTTTTTTTTAACCATTTCGACCATTTAATTAATATTTCAAAAACCAATGGATACTTTAGAAGATGTCAAATCATATTTTCATAAATTATAATCATATTTTTATAAATTATAAATTTTAATAATTTAAAATTTTCATTTATATCATTGCTTGAAAGAAATAAGGATATATAGATGAAGAATTAAAGAATAAACTTAATTTAGGAAGTAAGAAAGGGTATATAGATAATTTTGGTTAAGTATAGGGTGAATGCAAAAATCTCCGATCAAAATAACAACCGTTGTTAAGTCGTTACTTAAAAAAATAATGACATGTAAGATGTCATTATGCAAGTAAAGTAAGTACACAAGGTTTGAAAGGATATATATACAATTTCGGTCCTTATAGGGTGGTAGGAAAATACTTCAAGTGATTCACGTGATCGTTATTCACAAACAAGTCATTATTTCCTAACGTGAATAGTGCCATGAATAGTATCACTTTTTATTTCAAAAGAATTTTTATAAAAAAATTATATGTAAAAATAGAGAAAAATATAAGTATCTTATCCATGAAATTTCATTAACTAACTCCATCAAATTTTAAAGATAAAAATCATGAAAGTTAAGTGAGAAGTTTAAAATAAATAAACCACCCTCTCATAGGAGCTACAATCCACCACACAAACCTTTCGATTTCCTTATCCCCAACAGCATGTATAAGCTGGCATCCCACTGAGATCCGATTTTCACGGATCTTGTTTCCCCCTCTTGCCAACTCAAACCTTATATTATACTCCTAACGAAGCAAACCTTCGTTGGTTAGAAGGTTTGATGTTGAGAAGGGGAGACACTTCTGAAGGGTTGCAGAGAAGGGAAGAGTTGCTTCTTCCATTTGCTACAACTACTGTCACTTCACAGAGGTAGGTGTTCTCAACTTTTAACTAAACTAGTATCTAATCTAGGATGATTAGTCTAGGCATTTAGTCTTAGGCTCATTTCCATGCGATATTTAGTGTTTATAAAGCAGGTGTTAGCTTAAATCTAGGACGATTAGCATGTATTAGCTTCATACCTAAGATAATTAGCATGTATTAGCCTTATACCCAGAATAATTAGCATGTATTAGCCTTATACCCAGAATAATTAGCATGTATTAGTAAGTATTAGTCTCATACCTAGAATAATTAGTATGTGTTAACTTAAATGTAAGACGATTAGCATGTATTAGCTTCATACCTAAGATAATTAACATATATTAGCCTTATATCTAGAATAATTAGCATGTATTAGCAAGTATTAGCAAGTATTAGTCTCCTACCTAGAATAATTAGCATGTGTTGGCTTAAATCTAGGATGATTAGCATGTATTAGCTTCATACCCAAGATAATTAGCAAGTACTAGTCTCATACCTAGAATAATTAGCATGTGTTAGCTTAAATCTAGGATGATTAGCATGTATTAGCCTTGTACCTAAGATAATTAGCATGTACTAGCCTTATACCCAAGATGATTAGCATTGATTAGCATGTATTAGCTTCAATCTAGGGTAGTTGGCATGTATTAGCTTCATATCCATACGATATATCCGTCTAACGCAAGTTTTATTGTGTTTTTACGTAACCTATTAGTTTAACTAACCTGTTAACATACCTAATTAACATGTTAGTTGATCTACTAACTAATTAGCATACCTAATTAATCTGTTAGGTAGCCTATCCAGAAACATTGTCTCCATTTAGTTCCTTTAAAAATGAAAACTAGTATGATACGTCATGTTAAAAATCTGATATTTAAGCAACTAAAACATGAAACGAGTGCATGAATATAGATCTATAATCCTTACAATTTTCTCTATCTATCCATGTCATCAATTTTACCTAAATCAACTAAAATCAAAGGGCGTCCCTGACCCGGACGCTATTCACTGAACCGCGGCTGTAGAACAGACGCTCATTCTAAGTAGGAAATGGGCAAACTACCCCTCTGTGAAGAGCCCCCCCTTGGGCACCTATAAAAAAAAAATTTCATGACAGCCCCTAGGGTGCCTTCTAATAGAAGGTGGCAGACCCAATGGCACCTTCTTCTAAGAGATGGCAGCCCCATGGGCACTTTCTAACGGCATGATATTAAACTAATCGTCCAATTAACCCTAGCTTAATCAAAGATTAACATCTTAAGCCATTTTTAGCAGATATGAACTGCAGGGTCAACCCAGCCTGTTCACCGCGTTGACGCGATGAACTGCAGAGTTGACCCAGCCTATTCACCGCGTTGACGCGATGAACTGCAGAGTCGACCCAACGCGATGAACTGCAGAGTCGACCCAACATGTTCACCGCGTTGACGCGATGAACTGCAGAGTCGACCCAGCCTGTTCACCGCGTTGACGCGATGAACTGCTGAGTCGACACAGCTAGCTCATTGCGTTAACGTGATCGTTAGGCTTTCACTTTTGCCATCTCCACTGATAGATGGCAACTTGAGAGGTGCCATTTAACTCCTGACAGGGTCCTCTAAACCCTGTATAGTTCCCAGGAAGGGCATCCCACAGTGAGGGTGTCGTTTCTAAACTTGTCAGGTGGCCCATAAGGCACCTCTCTTATCTAGTTTTTTTTTGTATCAAACGTTACTGATTTCCACTCCTAATTCATCCCTACACATCAATGCGCCCTTGGATTCCATTCCATAATTCCGCCTTATATATCATACTGATCAAACCTTGAAATTTCATATTGGGTATAAATGAGAGTGGATGTCAATAAACATGATTAATGCTGTGCATATAGGGCCCGGTCTGGTCCTGGGAGGAGCACCCGAAGGTACTTGTGCCCGTGGGAGTTTATTGACCACGGTGTTTGGCATTGCACCGGAGTACTTGCTTGCTAGACTTTAGACATTCCACTCATTCTCGTGATATTACTTGATTGATTTGACTTGAGACCCGCAGAAGGGTAAAGTTTTGCTTGAATGAAATTGATAAATAGCCATTTCTAATTTTACATGTTTGAATTTATATTACTTTCTATTACTTGCTTGACATGAGTTCTTACTCTCTTGGAAAGATTTTGTTAATTCCAGTTATTACTTGCTTGAATCTCTTGCTATTGATGCATTGAAGTTGGAATCCTTATACTCTCACTTGTTATTCCTTCACTGCTCTTGTCGATTTTTACAATCCTTGATATCTACTCATCTACATGCATAGTTTTACTGACATTAATTGAACTTGTAAATCACTTAAAGCATGTTAAATCTTGAGATGTAATTCCTACTGAGTGATTCGCTCATCTAGTTATTTTCTAACCTTTTCAGGTAGTTTGGATATCGGCCAGAACACGGAAGGGGATGAGTCTGAGTGATGAGTGTAGAATGGAGTCATCAATTGTCATGTTAATTGTGTTGTCAATTATGTTATTGAAATTCCACTAGTTTGTGTCAATTGTGACCCTACGTATGTCAATTGTATTATCTAGTTATGTCATTTGTATTTCCTTTGATCAAAACTAATAAAGGAGTGAGGACTAGTAGTTGATTCTACGAATTTGACCTTTTGGTTAGTTGTAATAATCGACAACTCAAACTATTTATGTTAGTTTCAATTCTAAGCTTAGTAAATTGCTTAGTCAATTGCGCACTCTTTAAATTGTCTAAGGAAGATCTCCACTAATTAGCTAGATCGCTTTGGTTCTATATAAAGGACTGTCGCGCCACGGGTAAGCTTCCGCGCTCGGGACGTGACAGCTCTTTCTTGGTATCAGAGCCTAGGATTTCAATTTTCTAGGTAAAAACCCGAGTCCAAAGATAGAAATGTCTAATAGAATTGTCTAAGGATAGGTTTAGATCTTACCTGGTGAGATGGGTAAAGCCATGAGTTAAGTTTAATAACGACAATTGATCTTTAACCCAAAAACTCAATATTTATTACACTTTAATTCTTTTGTAGGATTATGGCCACTGAAAGAGCACAATGGCGCGAGGTGTAGCGCACTGTGCAAGGACTTACGCAGGCGCTACAGCAAGTGGCTCAAGGCGGTGCTGGCGGTGCTCACCGTGGAGCTGGTGACCTTCACCGGGATTTTCGTAACATGAACCCACCAAGATTCACGGGTTCGGTGGACCCCGATGATGCCGAGAATTGGCTGAAGGAAATTGAGAGGATCTTCCGTGTAATGCAATGCACAGATACAGAGAAGGTTCTATTGTCTACGTTCCAACTGGAACGGGATGCTCGATGCTGGTGGGAATCCGTAGAAGCAACCCTGCCCGACAACCATGTCACTTGGGCGGAGTTTGTTGAACACTACAACAACAAGTATTTTTCTGACCGTGTTCAAGAGAAGAAGGCCGTAGAATTTGCCACGTTAAAGCAAGAGAGCCTGAAGGTGGCCGAATATGAGACCCAATTCTTAAGACTTTCCCGATATGCACCCCACTTGGTGTGTACGGAAAGGATGAAGGCAAGGAGATTCCTCAACGGACTTCGACCGTAATATATTACACAGCTTGCGCCGATAGACATCCAAGTCTATTCGGAAATGGTTCGGCGTGCTCAATTGCTAGAAGATGCCACTGAATTCTCTGAAAGGATTCGAGGCAAGGACAAGAAGGAAACCGTCACAAGTCCGGGAAACTTCAAACCACCATTTGGTAAGAAGCGATTCTTCAATGGAGGAGAATTTTCCAAAGAGAAGAGGTTCCAGAAAAGTAACAAGCCCTTCTCCACAATCGGCAATAAGCCTTCCTCCGCCATCACACCTTCCAAGGAAATCTGCAAGTATTGTGCCAAGGATGGTCATAAGACTGAGGAATGCTGGAGGAAACTGGGAGCGTGTCTCCGATGTGGGAGTCGAGAGCATCGAATCCCCGACTACCCCTTGATGAAGGAACAAGCCAACAAAGACGAGAAGCGTTTGGTAAAGAAACAAGGCCGTCTACAATCTCTTCAAGGGATGGAACCCATGGAAGGAGGAATCGTGGAAGGTACATTAACTGTTTCATCTAAACCTGCTAAAGTTCTATTTGATACTGGAGCAACTCATTCATTTGTTTCCAAGAGATTTACTGCCTCATTTTCTAAAGAACCTGAATGGTTAGATTTAATAATATCTACACCTCTTGGAAACAAGTCTGATATCATGAATCACTACCCAAGTTGTGAGGTTATGGTCCAAGGTAACAATCTGCCAGTCGACCTGATATGCCTTGATATGGAGCATTATGATGTCATATTAGGAGCTAACTGGTTATCCACCTATCAAGCAACAGTAGACTGCCGATATGGCAAGATAACTTTTGCGGATTATTCCGAGTTAGTTTATGTTAGCCCTCGGAATAAACCCCCTCTCATCTCAGCTCTTCGAGCTAGAAAACTTGTGAATAAAGGATGTGTGGCTTTCATAGCTTTTGTGACTGCCATGGAAGTCGAGAAGACTGAAATTGAAGACATCCGCGTAATTCAGGACTTTTCAGATATTTTTCCTGAAGAATTACCTTGTTTACACCCGGAGAGGGAAGTGTCGTTCACTATCGACATTATTCATGGTGCCGGTCCTATGTCTAAGGCACCTTACAGAATGTCTCCCGCCGAGTTGAAGGAGTTTCTAAAAGAGCAGCTAATAGATTTACTGAAAAAGAGATTCATTAGGCCGAGTACTTCCCCCTGGGGAGCACCCGTGCTCTTTGTTAAAAAGAAGGATGGAACGTTGAGGCTATGCATTGATTATCGGCAGTTGAACCATCTTACAATCAAGAACAAGTACCCGCTGCCGAGAATTGACGAGCTGTTCGACCAATTGTCTGGAGCTAACTATTTCTCCAAGATTGATCTTCGGTCTGGTTATCACCAATTCAGGATCAAAGAAGAAGACATATACAAAACTGCATTTTGAAGCAGGTATGGATTTTACGAATTTACTGTTATGCCTTTTGGACTAACAAATGCCCCCGCAGCTTTTATGCAGTTAATGAACAACATCTACAGGCCTTATTTAGACCAATTTATTGTGGTCTTTATCGATGATATTTTGATCTATTCAAAAACTGAAGAAGATCATGAAGTGCATCTCAAGAAGGCATTACAGATATTGCGAGACAACAAGCTATATGCCAAATTCAGCAAATGCCAGTTCTAGCTTGAAGAAGTGTCCTTCTTAGGCCATGTCATATCAAAGAATGGAATTTCGGTTGATCATGCGAAGGTCGAAGCTGTACAAAATTGGGGACGACCAACGAATGCAACGGAGATTCGTAGCTTCTTGGGTCTAGCTGGCTACTACCGACGTTTTATTAAGGACTTCTCCAAGATTGCTGTCCCTCTTACCAGATTGACTCGCAAGGAAGTGCCTTATGAATGGAGTGAAGACTCTGAGAAGAGTTTCCTAACTTTGAAGGATCTCTTGACTACTGCTCCGGTCTTATCTCTACCAATTGAAGGAGAGAAGTACGAGGTATATACCGATACATCTGGTATCGGCCTCGCATGTGTATTGATGCAGAATGGAAGAGTCATTGCATACTCTTCCCGACAATTAAAGAAGCATGAAGAAAACTACCATGTGCATGATTTGGAACTAGCCGCAGTGGTATTGGCTTTAAAGATCTGGAGGCACTATCTCTACGGAGAGCAATTCACCGTATACTCCGATCATAAAAGCCTTAAATATCTATTCTCTCAAAAGGAGCTGAACATGCGACAAAGGCGTTGGCTCGAGTATCTCAAGGATTTCGACTTCACTATACAATATCATCCTGGTAAGGGTAATTCCGTAGCAGATGCCCTTAGTCGGAAGCCGAGAGCCCTAGTAACCAACTGTATGGTTCAAGAATGGAAGTTGCTAGAAAAATTCTCTGAACTCAATATAAGCATGGATGAGAATGACGGGTGTATTACTCTATCTCTCATAAGTGTGCATCCGGATTTGCTAGCTGAAATCAAGAGGTTGCAAGAAGAAGATCCTACCCTAGTGGAAATAAAAGAGAAGCTGGACGAGAAATCTGATTTCAAGTTGGCACTGGATGGCAGATTATTATACCATGAACGGACATGTGTACCAGACAGTCCTGAGCTGAAGAAGAGGATTCTTGAAGAATCTCACCGATCGAGGTATACGATCCACCCTGGAGCCACTAAGATGTACCAAGACATAAAAAGAACCTTTTGGTGGCCCAACATGAAAAGAGAGATAGCAGACTTCGTGTCTAGATGTTTGACATGTCAACAGGTGAAGGCGGAACATCAGAAGCCCGCTGGAAGACTGCATCCACTAGATATCCCCAAGTGGAAATGGGAAGACATCGGTATGGACTTTATCATGGGTTTGCCCAAGTCTAGGGGCGGATATGATGGAATTTGGGTAATCATCGATCACCTTACTAAATCGGCTCATTTCTTGCCTATCAAGAGTCGATGGTCGGTTGATGTTCTTGCTACCTTATATATCAAGGAGGTTACTAGATTGCATGGAATTCCTGTGTCTATAGTATCTGATCGAGACCCACGCTTTACTTCTCATTTTTGGAAGGGTCTACAACACTCTCTGGGAACGAAACTCAACTTTAGCACTGCTTTTCATCCCCAGACAGACGGTCAGACTGAAAGAACAAATCAGGTTGTTGAAGATATGTTAAGGGCATGCATTATAGATTTCGGCAGAAGCTGGCATGACCACTTACCCCTAGTCGAATTTGCCTACAATAACAGTTATCAAGCCAGTATCCAGATGGCACCTTTCGAGGCACTTTATGGCAGGAGTTGTCGATCTCCAATATGCTGGGATGAAGTCAGTGAAAGACAACTTCTAGGCCCAGATATGGTTAGAGATTCAACTGAAAAGATACACCTTATCAGAGAGAGACTCAAGGTAGCTCAGTGCAGGCAAAAATCTTATGCTGATAACAGAAGGAGAGATTTAGAATTTCAAGTGGGTGACCATGTATTTCTCAAGGTATCTCCCGATCGAGGTATTAGAAGATTCGGTGTTAAGGGCAAGCTTACACCAAGGTTTATCGGTCCATTTGAAGTATTGGAAAGAGTGGGCGAGGTGGCGTACCGCATTGCCTTACCTCCTCAACTCTCGGAAGTGCACAACGTATTTCATATATCTATGCTGAAGAAATATGTGTACGACCCTTCTCACATCATCAACCATGCTGAATTGGTGATTCAAAGGGATCTTACTTATGAGCAAAGGCCGATGCGGATCCTCGACCGCGAAGTCCGAGTTCTAAGGAGCAAGACGATCCCTATGGTGAAAATCAATGGAATCGATGCTCGGAGCAAGAAGCAACTTGGGAGACCGAGGAATCTATGAAGAGAAGATACCCAGAACTATTTTAGTCGGTAAGTATCTTATACTTTCTACAGTATCCTTATGTAGTTGAATTTACCCTTATACAATTGAATTTGGGGACCAAATTCTTTTAAGTAGGGGAGGGTGTAACACCCGAAAAATTTAAAATAGAAATGCACAAAAAAATTTTTTTAACCATTTCGACCATTTAATTAATATTTCAAAAATCAATGGATACTTTAGAAGATGCCAAATCATATTTTCATAAATTATAATCATATTTTTATAAATTATAAAATTTAATAATTTAAAATTTTCATTTATATCATTGCTTGAAAGAAATAAGGATATATAGATGAAGAATTAAAGGATAAACCTAATTTAGGAAGTAAGAAAGGGTATATAGATAATTTTGGTTAAGTATAGGGTGAATGCAAAAATCTCCGTTCAAAATAACAACCGTTGTTAAGTCGTTACTTAAAAAAATAACGACATGTAAGATGTCATTATGCAAGTAAAGTAAATACACAAGGTTTGAAAGGACATATGTACAATTTCGGTCCTTATAGGGTGGTAGGAAAATGCTCCAAGTGATTCACGTGATCGTTATTCACAAACAAGTCATTATTTCCTAACGTGAATAGTGCCATGAATAGTACCACTTTTTATTTAAAAAGAATTTTTTAAAAAAATTATATGTAAAAATAGAGAAAAATATAAGTATCTTATCTATGAAATTTCATTAACTAACTCCATCAAATTTTAAAGATAAAAATCATGAAAGTTAAGTGGGAAGTTTAAAATAAATAAACCACCCTCTCATAGGAGCTACAATCCACCACACAAATCTTTCGATTTCCTTATCCCCAACAGCCTGTATAAGCTGGCATCCCACTGAGATCCGATTTTCACGGATCTTGTTTCCCCCTCTTGCCAACTCAAACATTATATTATACTCCTAACGAAGCAAACCTTCGTTGGTTAGAAGGTTTGCTGTTGAGAAGGGGAGACACTTCTGAAGGGTTGCAGAGAAGGGAAGAGTTGCTTCTTCCATTTGCTACAACTACTGCCACTTCACAGAGGTAGGTGTTCTCAACTTTTAACTAAACTAGTAGCTAATATAGGATGATTAGTCTAGGCATTTAGTCTTAGGCTCATTTCCATGCGATATTTAGTGTTTATAAAGCATGTGTTAGCTTAAATCTAGGACGATTAGCATGTATTAGCTTCATACCTAAGATAATTAGCATGTATTAGCCTTATACCCAGAATAATTAGCATGTATTAGCCTTATACCCAGAATAATTAGCATGTATTAGCAAGTATTAGTCTCATACCTAGAATAATTAGTATGTGTTAGCTTAAATTTAAGACGATTAGCATGTATTAGCTTCATACCTAAGATAATTAGCATGTATTAGCCTTATACCCAGAATAATTAGCATGTATTAACAAGTATTAGCAAGTATTAGTCTCCTACCTAGAATAATTAGCATGTGTTGGCTTAAATCTAGGATGATTAGCATGTATTAGCTTCATACCCAAGATAATTAGCAAGTATTAGTCTCATACCTAGAATAATTAGCATGTGTTAGCTTAAATCTAGGATGATTAACATGTATTAACCTCGTACCTAAGATAATTAGCATGTACTAGCCTTATACCCAAGATGATTAGCATTGATTAGCATGTATTAGCTTCAATATAGGGTAGTTGGCATGTATTAGCTTCATATCCATATGATATATCCGTCTAACGCAAGTTTTATCGTATTTTTACGTAACATATTAGTTTAACTAACCTGTTAACATACCCAATTAACATGTTAGTTGATCTACTAACTAATTAACATACCTAATTAATCTGTTAGGTAGCCTATCTAGAAACCTTGTCTCCATTTAGTTCCTTTAAAAATGAAAACTAGTATGATACGTCATGTTAAAAATATGATATTTAAGCAACTAAAGCATGAAACGAGTGTATGAATAAAGATCTATAATCCTTACAATTTTCTCTATCTATCAATGTCATCAGTTTTACCTAAATCAACTTAAATCAAAGGGCGTCCCTGACCCGGACGCTATTCACTGAACAGCAGCAGTAGAACATACGCTCATTCTAAGTAGGAAATGGGCAAACTACCCCTCTGTGAAGAGCCCCCCCTTGGGCACCTATAAAAAAAAATCATGACAGCCCCTAGGGTGCCTTCTAATAGAAGGTGGCAGACCCAAGGGCACCTTCTTCTAAGAGATGGCAGCCCCATGGGCACTTTCTAAGGGCATGATGTTAAACTAATCGTCCAGTTAACCCTAGCTTAATCAAATATTAATACCTTAAGCCATTTTGAGCAGATATGAACTGCAGGGTCAACCCAGCCTGTTCACCGCGTTGACGCGATGAACTGTAGGGTCGACCCAGCCTGTTCACCGCGTTGACGCGATGAACTGCAGAGTCGACCCAGCCTGTTCACAGGGTCGACCCAGCCTGTCAACGCGATGAATTGCAGAGTCGACCCAGCCTGTTCACAGGGTCGACCCAGCATGTTCACCGCGTTGACGCGATGAACTGCAGAGTCGACCCAGCCTGTTCACCGCGTTGACGTGATGAACTGCTGAGTCGACACAGCTAGCTCATTGCGTTAACGTGATCGTTAGCTTTCACTTTTACCATCTCCACTGATAGATGGCAGCTTGAGAGGTGCCATTTAACTCCTGACATGGTCCTCTAAACTATGTATAGTTCCCAGGAAGGGCATCCCACAGTGAGGGTGTCGTTTCTAAACTTGTCAGGTGGCCCATAAGGCACCTCTCTTATCTAGTTTTTTTTTGTATCAAACGTTACTGGTTTCCACTCCTAGTTCATCCCTACACATCAATGCGCCCTTGGATTCCATTCCATAATTCTGCCTTATATATCATACTGGTCAAACCTTGAAATTCCATATTGGCTATAAATGAGAGTGGATGTCAATAAACATGATTAATGATGTGCATATAGGGCCCGGTCTGGTCCTGGAGGAGCACCCGAAGGTACTTGTGCCCATGGGAGTTTATTGACCACGGTGTTTGGCATTGCACCGGAGTACTTGCTTGCTAGACTTTAGACATTCCACTCATTCTCGTGATATTACTTGATTGATTTGACTTGAGACCCGCAGAAGGGTAAAGTTTTTGCTTAAATGAAATTGATAAATAGCCAATTCCAATTTTACATGCTTGAATTTATATTACTTTCTATTACTTGCTTGACATGAGTTCTTACTCTCTTGGAAAGATTTTGTTAATTCCAGTTATTACTTGCTTGAATCTCTTGCTATTACTGCATTGAAGTTGGAATCCTTATACTCTCACTTGTTATTCCTTCACTGCTCTTGTCGATTTTACAATCCTTGATATCTACTCATCTACATGCATAGCTTTACTGACATTAATTGAACTTGTAAATCACTTAAAGCATGTTAAATCTTGAGATGTAATTCCTACTGAGTGATTCGCTCATCTAGTTGTTTTCTAACCTTTTGAGGTAGTTTGGATATCGGCCAGAACACGGAAGGGGATGAGTCTGAGTGATGAGTGTAGAATGGAGTCATCAATTGTCATGTTAATTATGTTGTCAATTGTGTTATTGAAATTCCACTAGTTTGTGTCAATTGTGACCCTACGTATGTCAGTTGTATTATCTAGTTATGTCATTTGTATTTCTTTTGATCAAAACTAATAAAGGAGTGTGGACTAGTAGTTGATTCTACGAATTTGACCTTTTGGTTAGTTGTAATAATCGACAACTCAAATTATTTATGTTAGTTTCAATTCTAAGCTTAGTAAATTGCTTAGTCAATTGCGCACTCTTTAAATTGTCTAAGGAAGATCTCTACTAATTAGCTAGATCGCTTTGGTTCTATATAAAGGACTGTCGTGCCACGGGTAAGCTTCCGCGCTCGGGACGTGATAGTAAGGCCTCTAGAGGACTGCCCCAGTCGCAGACGGCCCACCGGTCGATGCAGACGCCCCACCACCGACGCCCCACCGGCCACCGCAGAGCCCCGCCGCAGACGCACTGCCCCATGTGTGCTTTTCCGCGTCTATTTCTGATTTTGAAAGTGGAAATCTTTTTCTCTTCTCACACACATTAGTTTTTGCAAGTTCTGTAATTTACATTGCAGGTCATGTAAGCCTTCTAAATCGGCCCTTGCCATCACGCCCCATTTCAGACATGTAATCGCCGCAGACGGACTGCCCCAACTTACAGACGACCCACCACCGGCCCTTGCCATCACGCCCAACACGACAAGTCGACCCTTGTTATTCTTCCCATGTCTGAAATGGTATGCTATTTCGATGGCTAGATTATTCATGCACGACAGGTAATTGATAATTTGTTCGTGTCGTATGCAGTCATCAAATGCTAGTGGAATGCGGTTGTCTCGAGGAGCTGTCGTCTCATCTCGTGTGCCGCCGATGGAATGCAACTGTAGAAGGGTAATTGTTGTGTTTACGTCTCAAATCGTGAGAGGTCGAAAGGAAAGTGCTTCTATTGTTGTCCGTATGCAAATACTGACGGGGAGATTGCGGTTTCTTTGAGTGGGTTGATGATACTACCTATAATGTTGTGGATGTCAAATATCAACTGAAGGCGATGAAAGAATGCATGACAAAGAAATTAGAAAGGATAGAGTTGCAATTGAAAAACTTAAAATTACTGATGTATTTTGTCATATTTGTACTATTTGTCATTTGCCTATTCAAGTGAATGTGGTTTAAGAGAGACGTATATAATGTAAGTCTTATATTGGACATGTAATCGTCATTACTAGAATGTAATGCCACTTATTATCGTTAGTCTTATATGTCCCATGTGTTCATTTGTGAATGTAATCGTCATTAGTGGAATGTAATGTGAGTCCTATATTGGAGTGCATTCTGCCATGGGAAATGGTTCGTGAGTGTATTATGCATGTGCACCGATGTGGACTTATAAATGTTGGATGAAAGTGGGCTCTAGCAAAGACTGTGACATGATGAACCATGAATTCTTGTGGGATATTCTCCAGACTAGATCTTTTCCCTTCATGGACAAACTGGTTCAAGTACACAACATATCAACTACTCTGCTTCTAGTAGTTATTAATGTAACAATTCCAGCTATAATGGAGAGGTCGACCTTTCATGGCCAGACAGAAGGTGTTGCTTGCTGAATTGTCCGTGATGTCGACGCTCCTTGATGGAGAGGTCGACCTTTCATGGCAGTGGACGAAGGTGCTAATTAATAAGGCATGAGTGTGTTTACGTATCCTTGTGCAGCAGGCTGTGTGTGTCATTCAAATACTTGTTGCTATGAGTTGATGGAGAGGTCGACCCTCTTTGATGGAGAGGTCGACCTTTCATGGCAGTGGACGAAGGTGCTAATTAATAAGGCAATAGTGTGTTTACGTATCCTTGTGCAGCAGGCTGTGTGTGTCATTCAAATACTTGTTGCTATGAGTTATAATAAAATGGGTACAAGATATTGATCTGGGTGTGTCAGAGAGAGAGAGAGAGAGAGAGAGAGAGAGATCCCATGCGTCTACCCAAGATCTTAAATCGTAAACCCCAATGAACTCGCTTGTGTATGAACTCGCTTCTGTGTGTTAGGCTGCCATTGTTGAATCATAGCCGTTGAATCATAGCTGTTGGCCATGAGCAAGCAGTGGAAGAGGTTGCATATGCAAGTGTTAAGGAGCATCTGGCTTATGAATCAGAGATGCAGAAGACTTTCAAAATGCCAGATATTGTTCGTCTGGACAATTTAGCAGCAATCCCCATATCTCCCCGTGACGCCAACGGTGAGGAAATGCAATTGCTTGGAACACTGTTTAGAGATCTTGGGCTGGTAAGTGTCATCTATTATCATTTTTATGAAATTATCATAGTTGAATATACCAACAATAATCATACTTTGCTTCTTTGTCACCTAAATGAAATTGCCCCGGTACTCTCACTGGAGCATCATATTTTCTGAACACAAAGGCATGCCTGTTGTATGGCTTTAAGGATATGGTTATTTGTTGATACTAGATAGGCAAACATGGCATGAAACAAGTTGCAAGCCATATAAAGAAGTATAAAAAGATAGAAAGCCAAAGGAAATGCAATTAATGGTTGCATGTGCACATGCTAAAAATTTGGTTCTCTTCTGCATGGCATTAACTCTTATCGGGTCAAAACTAATTTGGTGGGATAAAAAATGACCAAAATATAGCGATTATGCTGGAAAATGGCACAATTGTTTTGCTTTTGTACTGGTAGTACCAAAGTTCCATCAAAATGTTACAACATCAATTGGTTATGGAAGCCTAGAAGTGTCGCCACTTCTAGCATGAAGTCTTGAAGGAATTGATTCTGGAAGCCCAGAAGTGTCGACACTTCTGATGAAAGTGTCGACCTCTCTCAAAGCTTCTTCTTCAGCACGATGGATCCTTCTGGTTTCAGCTCTAATAGGTCTTGGAGGGCCGGGGAGGGGGGAGGTAGCAGGGGGGGAGGAGGCCGGAGGGGGAGGGGAAGGGAGGTCGCAGGGGGAGGGGGGAGGACGGCCGGAGGGGGGAGCATTGCCTTCCCTGTTCGCTATCTTCGCCACCGCCGGCCGCCTTCCCTGCGTCTGCACCGCCTCCGGTTGGCCTCTCTCTCTCTCTCTCTCTCATGTCTGCACCGCCTCCGGCTGGCCTCTCTCTCTCTCACACACACACACACACGCACGACTAACTAAGGGCTAGTTAGTCTTTTCTTAATATTGAGTCAACTTAACTTTGGTTTATTTACTTTTTATAGATTTAAAATAACGGCAGGATCTATTTGAACAACGGAGATAATTATAGGGGCTATTCAAATAATAGTCACATTTGAGAGACTAATCGATAATTCGATAAATTTGTAGGGACTAATATGTAAAAATTCCTATAATTTAGTTCATACGTTGGTTCGTGTATAATTTGCAAATAGGCTTGATTCAAATTTTGATGCATTTTTCTTATAATTTAGTCATATTCACTTAAGTGAATATAATTTTGTTGACTGTTTATTTAGCGAACGTGCTAACGCGTTGCTTTAGTTGTTTCCTAATTCTTCCGACATATGGAAAGTTTTTTTTTTTTTTGCAAAGGATAAATAATACAAACAAGTTTTCATTTTGGCTCTGTAAAAGATGCTTTTATGAAAGTTGCATAACATGAATCGGGCCCTAAAGAACTGTACACATCCATTATATCTTTTCACTTAAAATAAAAAAAACTGATTCCATTTATTATCGAATATTTAGTTCTCTAATAAATGATTTTTATTAAATATTTTTATCATAGAAAATAAATAATAAAAACAGGAATGGCTTATTTATGGTCAAGTAATAATTAAATATTCAGTCCCTTTGTTATTGCGCCAAAGCAGTATCCAAATCAGATAGTGACCTAGTGTCTAGTTTCAGGCTTACCGTTGTGCCGCGAGGTATAGACATTTGTTCCTCGTTCTCAAATCACACGCATAACATAAAACATTGCACGGTGACTATGCATGTGGGAAAAATAAAAGTCAAATCACAGACAATTTTTTTGCTAAACACAACTTAAGATAATTTCTTTCGAGAAATTGCGGGTGTGACGAAGTAAAGCGAGCTATAAAAGTAGATGGATGTTTGAGGTGGCAACGAGAGACGATCACAGGCCATAACTCACAACTCATGCAGTTGGATGGATAGCATAGCATCTAAATTTTGTTGTCCCGATAATATTGATGATATTGATATTTTGTCCATACCATATGATACGATACGATATCGTAATATATTATATTATTATATATTAAGAATAAATAATTATTTAATAAATATATATTATAATAAAATATGATAAAAATTGTTTAATTCAGTTGATTAATATGTGTGTTAATTATGTATGAGATTTGATATTTAAATCTCATAATTATGGTGATTTTTTTACTTTTCCCTAAAGAATAGTGAAAATGTCAAGAAAAATAATGTTATTCACGTATTTTGAACCCGGGTTGAAACATTTCGAAGGAACACTATAACCAATTTATCTAGAGATATTAATCGTAAAATAAAATTCTCATAATCATCATGATTTTTTTACTTTTTTTCTTATAGAATAATAAAAATGTCAAAAAAAATAATGTTGTTCGTGTGTTTTGAACTCGAATTGAAATATGTTAAAAGAATATTTTAACTAATTTATCTATTAAGTGATATTAATTATAAAAATAGATAATATTTTAAATATATAAATATCATATCGATTACGTATCATCTATCGATCGTATCCATTTTCGATTAGTATAATCTAATATTTACGCTATCACACTGTCGAATTGATACGCCAAATCTTAATAGAATCTAACCCGATCAAATCTAAATGGGAGTTATTTGACTTGGCTATCATTCAAATTGGACCTACCCAAGATCGAATTTAGTAAAAATTATGAACAGGCCCCCAATGCGCTGAATAACGTTAAGGCCGCATTTTAGAAGAGTTTTTGACTTTTTTTTAAAAATCCTTTAAACTAAACAAAACACCCGGTCACTTCAAAATAACAGATATTAAAAAAAAGAGAATAAACAGAAAAATCATCAGCATTTGCTCGTCCAGGCACAAGGACAGACAGAAGCATAAATTAAGTAGGGCCTCTTTGACAATGGGTTAAGGTGGGTTAGGATAGGTTAACTGGGATCGGTTGACTTACTCCCTGTTTGATATCTTTTCCCTTAACCCGGGTCGGATAGGGTTAAAGTGGATTAACTCATTCCACTTAAATAGGTGGAATGAGTTACTCCACCCGGGTTAGGTTAAGGGATGGGTGGGCCAACCCGGGTAGACCACCCCCCTTAACCCAACCCATTGTCAAAGAGGCCCTAGATGCATGAGATTTAACCAACATCGGAGCCACATTCAAAAATCTCATCTGTTACCAGAAGAATTTGGAAAGGTAAAGAAGAAGATCTCTTGGTAATCGACTGGTAAATAACAAATATAAAGGAACATTACACAGGAATTCAGCAAATCCGGTGTTATGATCGTAGATATGATTCTCATGAATCAGAAGAATATCGTTTGAAAAACGAATTTTGAGCTAAAATAGTAAGTACGGAATGGTATCATCAACAGAGGATCAATGTGTTGGATTTAGAATGTCAAAAATATCCACAAATCTGATTACTCGCGTCACTCGACCCGTGATGGGTCAAGTAATATCGTAATAAACAGATATGGATTCGGGTTCAGATATGTTTAAAATATCCGTTTCATATTCGGATAGGGTATAGATTTAGTGCATTCGAATCCATACTCGATCCGAACCCGCTCTTAATAACTTATTGTGCATGTTAGGCCTATGATTTTGACATAAACTTAACTCGTTGCCCGCTTTGTTGAGTTTGTGAGTTTGGACTTCTTGCTAAAATTATAATGACGTTTTTATAAAACATAAAAATTACTTTAGAAAGGAAAGAATTAACCGAATTTCTATTTTTTTAATTCTCATAAATCTCACATTTCCTTAGATCTGACTGTAGACTCATGCTTTATAGACGGATACGGATACCCGCAGGTATTTCGATACCCGTGATGGATATATTCGTATCCATACCTGCAAAAATAATAGGATAATATCCGGGTATGATATTTGTAAAATTTTCACGGATAGGATATGGTATTGGACTATTGTATTGATCTACCCGAGTCGAACCTGATCTATTTACATCCCTAATTGGATTCCACTTAATCAAAAAAAATAATGTATCTTTTTTTTCTGTGAATAATTAACTTGTTCATCTTCAATTTACTTTGATCAATGACTTTTAAGTTCTTTTTGGGCGACGTTGTATTTTAAATCTAATTATTTTTTATTAGAATTTTTTTTGTAGAGGTACGAGAAAAAGACTCAAACGATCTCGTATTAAAAATTATAAAGATAGAGATGTGTTTATAAGTTAAACTCAAGTCTTTTTCTTTTGAAGATTTTTTAACCGTCGAAAAGGATAAAATTTAAGATTAATAACTCAAAAGAGACACTAAAAAAAAGATGGCCTAAATTTATAAGTTTCATGCACATACTAATTTAGGAGAAGGCCGGCCCTCGTCGGGAAGTTTTACCGTAGGCAGTACGATCTGGAGGCTCCTTTAAAGTTGAATCTGCTGTTTATGTAGAGTAGGATATGAAATAAGAGAAAAAAAAATATTAAAGTCCAAATCTAAGAACCCTGAAAACTTCTTCCACGTTTGCTTTGGATCTCGACATGCAAGGAACATTTTTTTAGGGTTTTTTCCTCGTCAAAAAAAGATAAAATTTAAAGATAATAATTAATAACTCAAAAGAGACACTAAAAAAAAGATGGCCTAAATTTATAAGCTTCACGCACATACTCATTTAAGAGAAGGCCGGCCCCTCGTCGATAAGTTTTACCGTAGGCTGTCTGACCTGGAGGCTCCTCTAAAGTTGAATCCGCTGTTTACGTAGAGTAGGATACGAAATAAGAGACAAAAAAAATTCATTTCGTTAAAGTCCAAATCTAAGAACTCTGAAAACTTCTTCCACGTTTGCTTTGGACCTCGACATGCAAGGAACGTTCCGTGTTGGTTGGAATGGAGACGTGACACACCACATGACTATCTTTCGGTTGCACGAAGATGAGCGTGGTTTGACGGAGAGCTTAAGTCGTGAGATACGTACGAGATCTGTAAATGATTGGATACGGAGTGAATAATTTGATATCTGAATTCGTATTTAATTAATAATTAAATTATCTGTCGAATATTTTATTTGAATAATATCTGATTAATATGAATTTTATACGGATAATTATTATGTCAACTTAGAGGTGAGTCGTGTGAACTGTGTGAGAGCATCGTAGATTATTTTCTAAAAAAAGAAAAGAATAGTGGAAGTTATTTTTATTTTGAGAGATGTTATCAAAAAATTAGACTTCATCTTAAAAAATAGGAGATAACTTACCAAAGTTATAAGTGAGTTCTTATTTTTAAATTATATTTTGAGACAAAAAAGTGTGAAAAAATAACAATCAAGTAATTTAAAAATAATAATCAAACATCGTATTAAGATTTGAGCTAATTATATATAGAATATGTGTATCCATAGATATTTATCTAAGGGTTCATATTCGGTCGGATAATATCCAACACGGATATCTCAATATCCGAATTCGTATCCGATTAATAATCAGATATCCAATATCTGATTAAATTATCTATTAAATATTTTATTGAAATAATTATTTGATTATACGAATACGAATACGAATTCGAATTCAATTCAAATTTTAAATGGATAATTGTCAGACCTAATAAGCACTGAGGAGGGTAAAATCGGCTCGATCCATGTAAGGCCCAATCTCGCCAGACCCATTTGGGCCCATGATCTACAACGCGTCCAAGGGCGCCCGACATCCGTGGCCTGTAAAGGCGCGGCCCACTACGACTCAACGTCGGATTCGACTGCACAGGAAATGTTTCGACTTAGGCGCAACGGCCGTCGGATGACCCTCCGGCGACTGAGCGTTGCCCCCACGACATCGGCCTCAACCCCACTAAGGGCGAGCACGCTCTGAGGGCGCCGTAAGACTCGCCAGGGAATCGGCCGACTCCAGATAAATGCCCCTCAACGGGAAACCCCCGTTGTAATCGCGAGGAACATTACTCCACGACTTATCTCCTTCCCTACAAAGGGATCGACCTTCGACACTAGGACAACCCTCTTTAAAAGAACCTCAAGATATAATAGAGGGACACAGTGAATCTCACCAAGAAACGTCAACAGAGAAGCAAACCAAGAGAGTTACTTGTTCTGCTACTAGAGAGGTCACGACTAATCCTTCCCTAAGAAATAATCTTTCATGTACGATCTTACCGCCTAGCGAGCACTCTCCGAGTGATCACTGGGAGTGACGATCACTCGTACGGAGGATCTACATCTCTCTCAGATCTCCAACTAAGACCTCTACCCTCCTCTCCTTCTCCTACTCTTCTCTGTTATTCAATTAAACCGTTGCTGACTTAAACATCGAAAGGTTATCCCCTGAGATAGTTCTCAAAGTTATTTCTGACGCACGTCTCTTTTGTGTTTACAGACTTCCACATGTGTCAGACGATTTTCATAATAAATAAATAGAGAAGTATGATACGTGACCTACTAATCAGATTATTACGCTACACGCATCACATGGCGACATTCGTTAGCATGGAGACCATCGTTGTTTACTTGGTCCAACGGAAACGAACAGGGACGACGGAGAGCCCAGGAGATACATGACGTCATTCGGTACCATGAAGACCTGCGTTGTTTGGTTGGTCGACGGAAACGAACAGGGACGACGGAGAGCCTTAAGCCAGGAGATACGCATAAAAGCATGACCAGGCCACCTCCCCTAACTCCACCTACGGGAAGAGTGCGAGCTTCACCTCCCGACTCCAGCAGCCGCCATGGACGCAGCACCCGAAGATGAGCTGAAGCTCTTCGGCATTTGGTCGAGCCCTTACGTCCACCGCGTCCAGCTCGCCCTCAAGCTCAAGGGCCTCCACTACGAGTACGTAGAGGAGGACCTGGCCAACAAGAGCCCCTCCCTCCTCCGCCTCAACCCTGTCTACAAGAAGGTTCCCGTCCTCCTTCACGGCGACCGCCCCATCGTCGAGTCGGTGGTCATCGTCGAGTACATCGACGAGACATGGAGGGACAGGTACCCGCTGATGCCCACGGACCCCCGCGAGCGCGCCGCCGTACGCTTCTGGTGCCACTTCGCCACCGACAAGGTCAAGGAACGCGATACCGTAACCTCCTCGCCTTAATTTTGTTTTCGATAGTCATATCCAGTTGCCCGTGCTCCATCTTCCATATGCGCAGTTGGGTCTCTCGTTCTGGGAAGTCTTCCGGACGACCGGCGAGGAGCAGAGAGCCGCCGTCCGCGTCGCGCTAGACAACCTGAAGCTGCTGGAAGACGAGCTCCGGGAGGGCCTCTTCCGCGGCAGGCGGTTCTTCGGAGGCGAGAAGATGGGCTTCTTGGACGTCGTCCTCGGCTGCGGGTTCCACGGCCTTCTGGCATCTGAGGAGGCCACCGGCACCGGACCCCTCAGGCTGGACGAGGACTTCCCCTGCTTCGTCAAGTGGGTTCGAGATTTCCGAGCGCAAGCAGAGGTGGAGGAAATTATCCCGGCACACGATAAGTGGCTGGAACACATAAAAGGCGTCCGCCAGTTGGCAGTAAACTCGATCATGTCATGGTATCGGGCACTTGAAAGTGGCAAATTTTGGTTCCCTGCACAGGTCTACAACCGAGGGGTATTCCCACTTCCCAGATCAAATTCCTAACTCATTTCCTTTGTTCTTTTCATTTAACGACAAATGTTTTGAACATGATATTGTTTATGGGTCTATCTGGACTATTTCGTTGAAGTAAGGATGGTAATATCGGTTTTGACACCGATTTCGGTCGGTACCGAAATTGATACATACCGATTTCGATATCGGTTTCGATTTCGATCGAAATCGGTTGAAATCATTCAAAAAATTAAAAAAATTAGTGATTCTCTCTTGTTTCGATCGAAATCGTCCGATTTCAGACTGAAACATGTCAGTTTCGGCCAAAATCCTTAATAGTTTCGTCCGAAATCATTAAAAAAATATTTTTTTAGGTATCAGACATGCTACAGTATTCGGGTCCGATTTCGGATCGATACCGACCGAAATCGATATGTTTCGGTAAAACTCTTAAGGCCGCTTTGATAGCCGGCTTGTCGGCCGGTTAGCGCAACCGGGAAGCAGGTGGGCCCCGCCTCCCCCTCACCTCCCCCTCACACATGCATGCCTAACCGGGGTCGGGTGAGTTAATCGACCCTTCCGAGTCGATTAACCTACTCCCACCCGGTAATCAAAAGGGGCCTTAATGGTTTCGTTCGAAACTATTAAAAAATATTTTTTTAGGTATCAGACCTGTTACAGTGTTGGATCCGATTTCGGATCGATACCGACCGAAATCGATACGTTTCGACCGAAACATATCGATTTTGACCGATACTGCCAACCATGCGTTGAACACTAACATCTTTGCCCATTGTAACGGTGTTTAGCAAGATAGCTGAGCTTGTTGAACTTAGATTCTATTTTAGGTTACTTGAGCAACGGCCGCAGATTACTTGGAAATACATAAGAATAGTTTCTTCTACAATAATAGATTACTGTTGGCCAAAGTAGGTAGCATTTTTTCAAGACTGCTGAATATAAATGCGATACGGTAGAGTGCAATGGTGGCATAAGATTTCCCCCCTCCCCCCATGCTTCTGGTGATCATGATCTCTGATTTTAGCTGGATTTTACTAATAACTTATTTTCAATATTTGCAGAAGGGACATCCTGGGTTTATGCTGTCATGTTACGATGCTCAACTTAGCTATGATTGCCGCACACATACCTTCACTGCAAGGTACATGAAGAAATGCCCTGATTTATATGTGAAGAAAACTATATTGTTTAAACATTTGTCATCCACTCATGCTCATCAGTCTGTTTAATGCATGGTACGTGCGGTCTGCTACTATCGTTCACATTCTGGATGATTTGTCCCCGTAGATACCCACCACATGGGGGACGCACAATGGTGATCGAGGAAGGAGTGCAGTGGGAGAGACTGAGGGCTCCACCGGTTGACACACCTGCTCACGGCCTTCACACGTCTGACTGTCTCAATGATCTGCGCCCTGGTGATCATGTTGAGGTCCAGTGGAGAATGAACAAAGAAGTCCCTTATGGTACTTCGCTGATGCCTTTAGTTTAATGCTGAGTGTGATCAGATGTTAAAACTGGCTTCTTGTCTAGAAGTTTAAAGTTACCTTTAGTTGTATATTTCTTTGATCTGTGAACTCCGTATCTTCTGAAAAACATGTTAAAGCTCATTCCATATTGGGCAGAATGATAAAAATGCGATAAAAACTTGTGAGAATTTGACAGATTAGTGTTATACATGGCAGGCTGGTGGTACGGGGTGATCGGTCATTTGGATTTCTGTGGTGGAAATAAGTTTCATTGCCGTTGCCACAACAGTGGTAAGAGTTTTTTATTTTCTTTAATTAGATTATCGATTTATATAGAAAAGTTGAGAATCAAATGGATGATAATTAATGTTGGATTCATGTTCTTTGAGTCCCTACACTTGTTGTAAGTGAAAATTACGATTTTTCAGAGTTGTCATCCACCTTCATAGCTAGAGATTCATAGACTTACATTTGCATGCATACCCTTGTGGTATTTTTAAAACAAGAAAAATAAGAATTGGGGAGGTTTTTGCCACCACTTAGAAGTTTTTCTATATCATCACTTGCTTGGCCTTTGAAAAGAAAGCATTTGTGATCACTGAAGACCAGTTAATTATCTTTAGACTCTACTGATGAAACAAGGTTTCATAACTAAATCTGAACTATTTCATCTTATTGCAGTCAGATGGGATGGCATTCCACAGACGCTATTATACCGTTTCAAAATATTCTCGTATTCCACATCTTGATGATTTAGTTATCACATTAATTTAAATTGGCATTCTTCTTTCTTGCTTTTCTTCTGCTTGGGTCCTCCAACCAAGGTTCGCCGACTCGGTGATCCGTATCGGATCGCAACTAACTCGGCCCGACTCGGTCTACATCATCTCCTCTCTCTCTCTCTCTCTCTCTCTCTCATTGTGACTCTGCCCGACTCGGCCGATCCTGATAGTGATCCGCAGCATATCGAGTTTTTCCAGATACGGTACAGCACGCACGAGTCAACCCGAGTCGAACCGAGTCGGCAAATCATGCCTCCAACAATCTTTATCTATGACACCTGCGTGTCCATTCGGGGAGTGAATGGAACTGGCCTTGATAGTTATCTGAAAAAATAACATGATTAGCTTATGATGTTATACAAACAAAGGAACAAGTTTCACTGGGTGCAATTATCTGGAGAAAGTTATGCGATAATGCATGATATGAGTCACCAAGCTATGCTATTGTGGAACATAAATGCGTTACGAGTCACCAAACTATGCTAGTGAGATCTAACATCTTCATTTCTCTATGAGACCTGACTTCGTACATGCAGTTTTTTAGAAGTGCAGTTTTCTTTTCCTCTTATATTTGAGTTAAACTAACAAACATTTTCTGTTGGCAGACACAGTGATACTGGAATTCAACCAATATGCAACCGGTTCACGATGGAGACTAGCGACTATTAATCGGAAGGATCACAAGGAAGAAGGGAATGCGACAGATGGTTTCTATGGGGGCATCAGGAAGCTCTACAGCATGGAGGAGATTGCTACGTGGAGGAGACTATGGCCGACTGACATCTTAGAGTAGGTCTACTGGGCACCAAGTTTTGGCATCCTTCCCCATCTATTTCTCGGGAACAGCACAAGATTATGCAAGGTTTCTTTCTCCACAAACCATCTAATGACACTGTCCGGCATTAGTGCTCATGCCCATGATCAATATGAGTTACCTGCGAATGGAATTTAGAGGCTGAACATGGTGGTTTAGTTTCTCTTGGGAGTCAATGTGGATGCTAAGTGGGGACCTGTTACAGCTGGGATGTAGCTCTTAGTCCATTGGAATCACTACTTTAGTCTTAGAATAAACTGCAGATGTCATGTACAATACCTACGTAATATGCCTTCCAC
The DNA here is from genome assembly GCA_022559845.1 of Amorphophallus konjac. NCBI lineage: Eukaryota > Viridiplantae > Streptophyta > Magnoliopsida > Alismatales > Araceae > Amorphophallus > Amorphophallus konjac. The sequence continues at coordinate 14,009,556 of CM040125.1, forward strand.
AATGTGATCAAGTATTCATTGGAATAGAATCGCAGTACATTGTTTTCCAATACTGAAGTTTCTTTCAGTTGTTTGAATTTGAGAAATCTACCGGTGACTACCCCAGGACGACTGTCGATTTCAGCCATGTTGGGCTCCAGTCAGTCTGTTGCAATTGCAAATACTTTCGCAGGTTTGATTTGGGAGATATAATTGGCAATCTAGGGAAAAAGTGGCAACTGCCTTTTAGATGATACAACATTTATATTGCATACAACATCTCGTTGTCGTTGAATGGATTATCACTGAAAAATGGATCATCGTGAACCTATTGAGAATGGTGTAACCGGTGGTACCACCCAGAAAATTTACCTCTTCATCGGTTGAAATACTGATAGAAATTGCAGACTACGGATAAAAGGCCTGGATGTATACGATGAATGCTGCTAACCCCAACCGGTTAGTGGGGTTGTGTGTGAGGGAGAGGTGGGGCTCACCGCTCTCTCACTCCTCCGCTCCTCTATCCTAACAGCGCGTCAAACGGGCCCTAAGTTCTTGGCCATGTTAGGCACATGTTTAGGGTCACTTTGATAGCATGTTAATATAAGTTGACCGGGGTAGGCGTGAGTTAGTTTATCGTTGGGTCGAAGCAATTAGCCCCGAATTAGGACAGATCTTATTGCATAGACCAAGTTCTCAAAGATGGCATGTATTGTCTTGATAATCTATCTTAACCAGAGTCGGGTAAGATATTCTTGTGAGAAATTAGAATGAGTTAACTCTGGGTTAAGGGTCTTAGCCCTAACTGACTCTAGTTACGATAACCTTATTATCAAATTAGAATAGGTGTGGGTATACAAAATAACTCGCCTTAATCAACCCTTTTTTTTGTTATCAAAGTGGCATTTATTTTTCTGGCAATTGTGGCCCCCTCGGTCCATGTTTCACATGAAACTGTCGTTCAAGTGAGTGATTCACCACCTCCCCAGTATTGATCTTCAGTCTCCAAAGTTTAGAAAAAAGATTAATAAGGTGCTGGATTACATTTTTATCACTTTTTTCTCTAAAAATAAAAATTAGAATAGGTAACTTTATTAAACATATTTGATAGGACTTTTTAAATTTTTAGGTTGTAATCTAGTTTAGTTATAACTTCCCTCGAAATAAAAATAAATTTTGTCATTTTTTTTGAGAGAGAAACCCGCATCCTTCAAGTTTGACGTCCAACCCCACCCCCTCTCATGTCCGTTGTCCCCATCGCCGAACGGAGGAGAAGGCAGAGCGGGGAGGTACCCTTGCCCACGTTGTCACTCCCACTCTCGCCCTCCTCCCTCCTATTCGTGTTCCCGTTCTACGACGGTCGGATCTGCGTCTGCGACGTCACGGAGGTCCAGGCCAGGGCCATCCCTACTGCTACCCAGATGGGATCGATGACGGAAGAAAGGGAAGCTGCGGCGCCAACAGCGACGGCGGGGGCAGTGCAAGGCTAGGTCACCAGGGAGCAGCTCCCCCGCGGCGGTGTTTCTTCTTGCCCTGTGGTCGACGTGGTGAGGCGATGGCAACAGCGACGCAGGCGCAAGCAACGGCAATAGTGGCGCAGACGACGGCAGGTGCGTGGACGCGGTAGCGACCATGGCCTGCGACGAGGTGGCCCAGTCGGAGCTCGGGGTGGAGAGCAACTAGTACAGCGGGGGTCCTCGTCGCCGTCAAAGGTGGTGGTGGAGTGGTGGGCGTAGGAGCTGACGGTGCTATGGGTGGACGTGTTCATGAGTGTGCTTGTGGCGATGAAGGTGAGGGGGTTTAAGGAGTATGCATTGGGGCCGTAGCTGATGTTGTATGCGCAGAAGTCCTTGCGAGGTTTGGTGAGCCACCATGAATTTCACCACTCTTGTTTCTTGATAAAATTCTTGATGTTTTGGGGGTAGATGAGGGGCTTTAAGACTGGTGGGATGATTACAACCTCTGGCAAGGTGTTCGAGTACGCACATCAGCTCAATCCACCACGGGTATCGTAGGAAGAATCTATGAAACAGGTATACACAAAATTTAAAAAATCGGATATTTTTGTCAAATAGATAGTTACCTATTTTTATCAATTTTAAATAAAAAAGAAGTTAAAAGGTGACATACTGTATTTTTTTGGTAGAAATAGTTTTTTTAAAATACTCCCAGACAGAGTATAAGATTGGACTCAGAAAAATAATTAGATTAAAGACGCTTCGACTGAATAATGTCAGTCCACCACAAAAGGTACAGTCTCTTGCTATGTCTATTGAAAGAATTCCATGTTTTAGTATATGCATCTACTTAATTTTTGAATGTGGCTCCGATGTTGGTTAAATCTCATGCATCTACTTAATTTTGTTTCTGTCTGTGCTTGTGCCTAGACCAGTGTTATCAGAATCGGATCGGACTGACCGGTCAGACCGGCTCGACCCTGAACCGGTCAAGGAACCGGTCCGATTAGGCCCGGTCCGGTCAAATGGCAAAAAACCGTCTGAACCGCCCGAACCGCGGTTCGACCGTTGAACCGTTTCGGACCGGTTCGACCCTATTCCCTCGCAAAAAAAAAATAAAAAATGGGGTCCTGTTCTTAATTTTTAAAAAATTCAACCTTGGGTAGGTCCAACTTGAATGATAGCCAAGTCAAACAACTCCCATTTAGATTTGATCAGGTTAGATTTTATCAGGATTTGACGTACCAATTTGGTACGTGTGATATCATATGTATTAACTAGTCGGAAATTTATATGATTGGTGCGTGATATGGAATCGATACGATATTTATATATTTAAAATATTATCTATTTTTATAATTAATATCTCTTAATAGATAAATTAGTTAAAATGTTCTCTTAAAATGTTTCAATCCGAGTTCAAAACTCATGAACAACATTACTTCTTTTTGACATTTTTATTATTCTTCAAGAAAAAAAGTAAAAAAATTCATGATAATTATGAGAATTTTATTTTACAATTAATATCTCTTAATAGATAAATTAGTTATAGTGTTCCTTTGAAATGTTTCAACCCAGGTTTAAAATACGTGAATAACATTTTTTCTTGACAGTCTCACTATTCTTTAAGAAAAAAAAGTAAAAAAATCACGATAATTATGAGATTTAAATATCAAATCTCATACATAATTAACATATGTACTAATAAATTGAATTAAATATATATTTTTTTCATATTTTAGTATAATATATATTTATTAAATAATTATTTATTCTTAACACATAATGATATAATATATTATGATATCGTATCGATAAAATATCAATATGATCGATACCATCGAGACGATAAACTTTAGATTCTATGCTATCCATCCAACAGCATGAGTTGTGATTTATGACCTGTGTTAGTCTCTCATTGCCACCTCAAACATCCATCTATTTTTATAGCTCAACGTTACTTCGTCTCTCATTGCCACCTCAAACATCCATCAATAATGTCAGTCCACATTCAAAAATCTAACAGATGAGATGGAAAGAGAACAAGGCACAAAAGTGAGAGTTCTCAAAATCTGTCGAATCAGCCTCTGCTTGATTATGCAGATTCTAAAATAATTATGAATCACTCCCTTCTGTGTATTTCGTACAGCAGGTAGATTTTAATAAAATGTGTTTAACCTATCGGATTAAACACATATTAATTTTAAGATAAGAACAATCCTATTGCATCCCTATGGAGGGGTATTAACAATGTATCCCTCTCACTTGTAAGTAATGGGGTTATCAATGGGCAGGCTTAGCTCGGCTCGATTGAGATCAGACTCATTAATTTTAAGATTCGGGTCTCATCTGAGCTCGAGCTGTGTCGGGTCAGGTCAGGTCGGACCTGAATCTTTCATAAGTCTGACTTCGGCCCATCCCGACTTGACAAATTAAATAAATATATAGATAATATAAAGTTTACAACCTCCCTAATTAATTAGAATTTTAGATGTTAATTTGTTATTAAATAGAATTTTTATTTTTTAATTAAAATAGTATTTTTTATTTTTTAATTAAATAGAATATAAAATTTGAAGGGTGACAAATCAACTACACTAGACAACTGGCTCATAATTTAGTACTTTTGAAATTACATGAATTTATCATTGAGTTGATATAACATTAACACACGAAAATCACTATTATTTTTAACATTTTTTATGATTTTAAGATTAATTTCTTCTCTATTAAGACTTACGCCTCGTTGTGCCTTAAGGCTTACGCCTTATGAGGCTTACAGAAAGTGTCTCACAACCGCCTCAAGACCTTTTAAACTATGCTTACCATGCAACTCTACCCAAACGCTAAGTTCTACCTTCCCGAGCGTAAGTGTAGGAAGGGAGGGGTTGGTGCAACAGATTTGACATGGGGTGAAGATAGAATTTTTCTTTAGATGATTGGCAGGGTGCATATGTTTAATTACTTGAGTCACATGAGATGCTAAGAAAATAATATAAAAAATTAAGAAAGAAAATTGATCTGAATATCTCAGAGTCCTCATGTGAAAATTGCTTAAAACAGAAACAGTCCTATGATGCATGCTTGTCTGAAGTCCAAGTGCTTAAGAAACAAATTGGTTTAGTTAAAGAAGAAAATCAAGAATTTGTATGTGAAATTTATGAACTAAAAGGAAAACTTAGCTCGATTGAGGATGATCAGGTTCATGTTAATAATTTAGTTCAAAAATAATTGGCCTGACCAGCTCGCGAGTCGAACTCAAAATAAGAGCCCGACTCACAAGTCTAATTGAACTAGATTTTTCGACCTGACTAAAGATCCACAGACCCAGTAAATATCCGACTTTTAAATAGTATCAAGGTACCCGCAAATAACTAAAAATATTGATAATCAGCACATGATCGTGAAAACAGCCAAAGGAATTAGAAGAGTAAATAAAAATAAAAAAGACATGCAAAATGCAACCATCCTACCACCACCGTTGACCGCCTTCGTCTGCAGCCCTTCGGAATAAAGGTAGCAAAATCTGAAGACTAGAATTTGAATCTTTCTTTTGAAAGTGATTAGAAATTGAATATAAACAAAAAAAAAGTTATAAAGACTAAGTTGTTTTTGCAATATTAAAAGTCAAGGAAGAAAAAGTTTCGGGCACTTCAATGCAGAGAACTGTCGAGCGTCAAGAAGTGTAAATCAAGGTTTATAATATCAATACGATACGTTGCACATCGCGTGTATTAGACCGTACCAATTGTAGATTGATACGGTCGGCACGTCAAACGCAACTGATACAATATTTATATTTATTTTAATATTATATATTCTATTTTATGTTTAATAAATTTTGATAGTTAAACTAGTTGGGGCCGTGTCTTTATCCTTGTTGACCTGAGTTCGAATTGTATTAGTTACATGTTTTTTTTAATTTTTATGTTTTCTTTAAAGAAAGGCCAAAATAAAAGTCGTTCCTAAGATTCAAACTATGAATCTCATGTTCATATACGCTCTTCCCTAACCAACTAACCTATAAGTGATTTTAACATGTAATTTATTATAATAAATATTTATTGTATAGTTGACACGTTACGATATAATATAGTATAATATCATATCATATTATACCAGTAAAATATCGGTACGACCGATACGATCGAGTTATCAAATCTTGATGTAAATAAAAGAAAAAATTTCTAAAACGAGACATTTAAGGTTTGAAATACCTACAGAGGACACTCCTCCATAATAAACATTCGGTGATACCTCAAGTGTCTGCAAACAAATTTTCTTAATCAAATTTTATATGATATGAACTTCGTATGTTTAACATAAAACACCAAAAACGCGATAACATTTACTATTCTATCCTGAATTCTATTTTGCACTCTCTAACTCACATAGGGATTGACATATAATAGTGAAAACATTACAATGTAAATAAATATATTAACGTATAAAATACTGTACACATGAAAAATAGCATACTACGTTTGGTTATTTTCCCTTTGTATAATGATGAAAATAGGTTAACTTTATTTTTTGAACCCAATCAATATAATAGCCAGGTTATATGTTCAAAGTGATATATATATATATTTAGATCAAATAAAGTCATTTGTAAAGCAGTCGAGGGCATTTTTGGTAGTATCTGATGATAAACATGTCTCTTGGCCTTACGGACGTTAAGTTTATAAAGAGTGCCCTTTTAGAAATTTCAAATTTAAAGCGTCTCTGTTAGATATTTAAAATTTTCCTGACATTTCTAGTAATTTTCCTAGACAAAATCATAAAATTGAAACCCACAGGATTTAGCTACTAAATGACTGATGATATTTGGCACTTAGACGGGACAAGAAATTGAGACAGCATTCCTCCCAACTCAAGCTCATGCTTGTGTGCATCCATTCAATAACTTTTATTGGAACAGGCAGCATGTATAAAGAACTATCATATATATAGATATATATTCTCAAGGGACCACTTTGATAAAGGGGTAAACTCGGTTAGGGTGAGTTATTCTTATTTAATTTTTTTCTTAATTGAAGTCGATTAGGGATAAATTTAAATTTTTTGAATCAATTAAAAAGGTGAAATAAGTCATCCGAGATGAATTAAGAGTGGATCACTCGGGATGACGTACCTGCCCTTAACTCACCATTTTATCAAAATGACAAGTTTGGCCCTTAGAACTCAATTAGGTGCTAAGAAAAGAAAGAATCCCTCCATGTACCCATGCTGAGGTCATTCAATCCCGAGAGAGTGAGATCAAGACGGCCCATGTCACGTCGGCCGGATCCAATAGCAACAAATTGGAAACCAGAAGAAAAGCATCAGAAATCCTACCTTTAATTAATACAAACAAAAGACAACAAAGGCTTAGAGAAGAAATGGGGCCAATTCACCAGCTAAGGCTACCCAATAATCTAAAACCAAATAAAGTGAATTATTATTGAAGCATAGACACCATATAAAAATGATGCAAGGAACGACAACGCAAAAATAGAATGCTACTGCAGAATGTTATCCACGTGCCTCTTTTACCCTAAAGGCCCTGTTTGTTAATGGGTAAAATAACACATTCGACTCTTTCAGTCGAATGCGGTATTCGACCCCGGGTAAGGGCGTTGTGTGTGAGAGGCGTCGGTGGACCCCACTAATTTCTCTCTCATCGAGTGGTTAATCTTTCGACACTATTCGAGTAACAAACTGTGCCTAAAAGAATGGCAGCAAAGAAGTAACAATCTCGTGGCTAGGTTTGTCGGTGTATTCGGATATTATTTGGATCTATTTTGAATACGAGTATATATTGATAGATAATATTTGAATTTGTATTTATTTTCTCATATACGGATAATATCCGAATTTAAGTTGGAATAGATACAAATAACATATTATTCGTTTCGTAAAATATTAATATGTAATATCAAATATTATATATATTTATATATATATATTTAATATTATATTATAAAATATAAAATTTGATATATATATATATATTATTTAGTATTATTTTTCATTCTTATTTATCATCTTAATAAAGTTGAGAATAATCTCGCGTAGAATATATTAAATTTATGAAATATTTTAAAATTAAAATAAATAATTTAAATTTTTATTTAAATCAAATTTAAATAAATAATATAATAATTTTTCATGAATCAAAATCAAATAATTTAAATTTTAAAATAAAATAAATAAGAGTAATCGTGTATGCAATTTGTATTCGCTCTCCTATTCATGGCATCCCCACTTTACAAGTTGGGAATGCACTCCGCAATTTTTAATTCTCTGCTGCGTAAAGTTAATGTGCATAGACACCCGTGTCATTGGAATTTGGAAGTTGGAACAAAGGAGGTGAGATTGGGGGAACATTGACGACAAGTACTCCACGATCAGAATTCTGCCTAAATAACATTGCACAACATAAACGATGAAGTAACAAAGTATAAAGAAGATGGATAAACTCTGGAACAAGAGAGGGAGCGAAATCAACTATAATACACGTACCCAATTAATTTTGCTCTTATTGGATTTCACCTCCACGTGAGGGAAAAGGAGGGGGGAAATAAATTGAGTAGGGATTGGGGGCCTTCAACCAAGATTCATTATATCACCGGGTCGGGTCGGCCTGATTCATCAGCGATATGATACGATACGATATTATAATCGTCTAAATTGCCCTTGCATCTCTTCTCTTTTTTTTAGTCTCTCCAACTCGGCCATCATCTTCGTGGCCTCCCTCTCCTCTGGCGACCTCCTCTCTCACAATCAGGCCAGTACTATACTGGTGACCCACCGATTCGAGTTTCTCTAAATATAGTATAGGTCGATCGCCTCGCACTAACACAGTACAAGATGATGAACCATGTCTTAAATAACAAATATATATATATATATATATTATAAATATAAAATTGGGAATAAGACCAACAAGTGATTGATGCTGACCAAAATTCTGAAAAAAAGAATAGATATGAGAAATCTAATAAGGGGAATTGGGTTGTCAAGTGATTACTAACTAGCCTGTTACAAAAGTAGAAATCCCATCGGAAAGAGTCCATAGGTGAGTCAAATCTGCTTCTTTCTCTTGGGTATCACTCTCCTCCTTCCAACGTTTATACAATTGTTTCTGTAATTTTTAACAAGTCCTTTTCCTTCAAGGCAGTTCTATCCAATTGTTTATGCAACCTCTGTTCTGTGGCATTCGGGACATCACCCGTCACTAAATAAATTGATGCAGGACAAAAACGATTCACTCTATCAAAATAACCCGAGCTCTCGTGTGTATTTAATCAAGCATACCAATAATTAAAATAACCCATTACCGATCACTAATGAACAGTAATAATTCACCAATCCTACCATGCATAATAGTAGATTCACCAATGAACAGTAATAAATGTGATTGGCTCGCAGCTCTTTGTTCTCTGTATGAAACTCAAACCTGTGAAATTAGCCCTCAACGTAGGAATAATGGTGTCCTTGGCAACATGCAACAAGATTCCGTAACTGATCAAGGAAGCGCTGCTGCAAACTCGGACAAATCTCAGTAATCGGCCAAACAAACTCTGCAGCAGAGACTCCCTTTTCTTTTATTGCTTTGCTCAGAACATGCCAATCCTGTTAGCAACATCAGCCGCAAGATACTCAGGAGCAAGTGATGTAGCCAACCTTCAGTTTACCCCTATAGACAGTGCCCTTGGTGATTCTGTCATGGAGAAATTTGTCGTATCATCCTGCACACTACTCTTGCTAAAGGAATTGCCATATTTGAGTTTGGATCTGCTATACTGTTGATGCCTTTGTTGAAGCAGGAGGGAGAGGGACGCGCCGGCGCCCTCAGGCGGCCAGCCGAATGGAGGGGCCACATGCTTCTTTGCACTCGTGTTTCACCGAGAAGAAGAAGAAGATGGAACGGTGGCAGGGTGGTGGTGGTACGGTGGTAGAAACAGTGGAAGAAGATGCACAGTATATATATGGAGGAAAAGTGGTGTCACGGCGGTGACGATGAACAGTTAATAATAATGATCTCTAGAAAGTTGAAACCGAGAAAGAACGCAAGTGAAACAAACCGAGAAACACAGTGGAGAAGAAAAGATACGGGAAGAAAGAATACGAGAGATTGAGTGGTTCGGACTCGCGTCAGGAAGAAGAAAGAAAGGGATTTTGATATCTCGTCTGAAGGAGAAAACACACAGTACGTTGCATAATTTTTCATCTAACTATTGTTTAACTCTAATTAGGATTGGCACAATAATATTTATACTACTGAAAAATTACAGAGACGTTCAAAGAAATAACAGAATTACCTATTATCACCCACGAAGTAATTCTAAATAAAATAAATGTTAAATAATAACTCTGACTTAACTAAGCCTAAATAATTCAGAAAATATTTGAGAAATATGAAATACTCACTCTAATATCAAAATTACATCTCCAACTAAGATATCGTACTGTCGAGTTAGAAATATGTCGATATCTTATTGGATCCGATTCTACTTCTGCATTATAAATATTTCTCAGTGAAAATCCTGTGTCTTTTCTTGCCTTTCTAGGATGGTAGATTATGTTTTCTTACACACTAGAGAACACATTTCCTTGTGCCGACGGAGAATTGTTGACCTTGTAGTTGAGGGTAGTTTGTTCATTGTTATGTAGGGGTACTCACGTAATTATCAGATAGTGCATCGGGCCTTATTTTGGGATTAGCCAGTCTCTTGCACCATCGTCCGCACTGTGTGAAGGGTTGGAAAGTCCTCAACCAGCAAGTTCCTTATCATGTCTAATTCAGCCAACAATGGGATTGACTCCCAGGAATTGGTTGACTCTTCCAATGTTCGTAGGGACACTCCTTCGTTGGCGATGTGTCGTGTTGGTTTCAATTCTAACGAGAATCTCTCTCTACAAATGAACTCTTCGAACCTCAGAGAAACCAATTATCAACTTTGGTTTGTGTCTGCTCGTACTTTCCTTGAGGACGAGGAAAGATGAGTTACGTCGATGGCTGGGACAAGGAGCTTGCTGTTGATGATCATACTTTTGCGATTTAAGACGTACGTAGAATACAATCTCAAACCAAACAAGTATCGGAGATCATTGTGATCTCTCTTCTAAACAGTCGATTGTCAATTGGGGGTTGGATTGGCGTCCCTCCTCAATCTAGTGTCGGTCAACAACTTTGGCCACGAATTTGTCAAGGAGTCCTCGTCAGACGAGATTCTCGAACGTATCCTGCAGCTAGACGCAATCGTTAATGTTATGACCATTGTCGTGGTGGAAGCGACAGAACTATCTTGAGTTCCTCCGACTCGAGTCGATATTCAAGAGAGCTTGCATAGAGGAGGGAGGATGTGCAAGGGCCAAGGCATAGATTGAGAAAGGGTACGTTCGGGGTTCAAGACATCTGAAAAATAAAAAGTGGCATCCCATCACTTTTTAAAGAACGGATTTACAATGAAAGAGCATGATTTAGATATTCATTCAGACAATTTCTCGCATAGTCTGTATTAGGGATGTCAAAAATGTCCGTAAATCTAATTATTCGCATCACCCGACCCGTGATGAGTCAGGTAATACCTGAATAAACGGATATAGATTCAGGTTCAGATATGCTTAATATACCCGTTTCATATTTGGATAGGGTATCGATTTAACGCACCAGAATCCATACCCGATCTGAACCCATTCTTCATAACTCATTGCACATGTTAGGCTTAAAATTTTGCATGAGCTCAACCCGTTATCCTCCTTGTTAGATTTGTGAGTTTGACATTCTTGCTAAAATTGTAATGGTATTTTTATAAAATATAAAAATTACTTTAATAAGAAAATTATTGACCGGACTTCTCTTTTTTCAATTCTCATAAATCTCATATTCTCTTAGATGTGGATATGGACTCATGATTTATAGACGGATACGGATATCTGCGGATATATGTATATCCGTGATCGATATACCCGTATCCATACTTGCGAAAATAATATGGTATTATCTGAGTATAATATTTATAAAATTTTCACGGATATAGTATGGTGTCTGACCACTACAGACAATAGATGTCCAATAAATGTTATCAAACACCCCCAAATCTATGACTCTTAGGGCCGCTTTGCTAACCGGGCAAGGTTAGCGCAAGCGACTAACCGACCTCAGTTAGCGCGAGATGTGTGAGGGGGAGGCGGGGCCCACCGGGGGATTCTCTCTCTCCGTTTGTGCCATCCCTGCGACAACCCAGCAATCAAAGCGGCCCTTAATGTTTGATCGGAAAAGAAATAGATGATAGAGTCGATTCAACCTTCAAACGTGGTCCAGTTGGTCGAACTAGGTGGAACCGTAGAACGGCCCAAGGTACGTCAATCCGTGTAAACCCGTGGGAAGGCAATCATACGTAGGGGTGTTCATAATTCAGTTCAAACCGAACTAAATCGAACCGAACCGAACTCCGGTTCGGTTTAATTCGGATTGAACCTAAATTCGGTTTAGTTTGGTTCTGTGACGTGTGAAATCGAATCAAACTGAATAAATCGAATTTATTATTTATATTTATATTTATTAATATTATATATCATAAATATATTAAATTATTTAAAAAATATGATGACATAGACATATAAATATATAAAATATAAGTTTTTTATTTTATTATATATATAATTTATTAAATTCATATATATTATAATAAGATATAAAAAATTTAATTTGAACCGAACAAAATCGAATCAAATCGAATTTGTTTGATTTGATTCGATTTGATTTGAAGTTTAATTTAATTTGATTTGATTTGAAAAATAATAATTCTAAGCCGAACCATAAACACCCCTAGTCATACGTTTCAGGTTTCCGTGCAATAGGTGGCCCAAATTTATTGATCATTGATATTTACTTACACGGGGAATAGAAAACGTTTGGAGGATGGTCAACGTTAAAAAAAAAAAAGGCGGGATGAGAAGTCTTTTTAGTTATTACCCGTGAAGATCAAACTGTATATTTTAGAGATTTTTAGTTATTAACCACCCCTATGATCTTTGATATCCTCTGATATAGATACTTATTTATAAGTCCTCACAATTACATATTTATTTATTAAAAATCTTTTTCAGAAATCTTTTTTTAAATATATGATGGGTATTTTTTTAATAACATGATATATTTTACTTAATAACTTAAGATTTAAAAGAGTTACAAAAAGTATCTATTTTGGAGAGGCCAATCCATATATTTGAAAGATGGTAGGGTTTAAACTAAGAATTCTTATATTCTAACGGCGTAGATTTCTTATGGACAGTTGAAATACATTTGGAATATTCCGTTTATTTCACTGTTATATAGCAGTATATATATAGAAGTACTGGATAGGTAATTACGTATCTAACCGGGTCATCTTTATAATTATCTAAAGGATTATTCTTGGCAGGGTTTGTAATATAGGTCCTCGACGACTCGACCTGTACGACCCGACCCGTCCCAGCCCGAGGGCGGGACGCACGGGCTGTGAGTCGTGATCAGGTCGTTTCATATATTTAATATTTTATTTTAAATATAAAATATTATATAAGTAAGATGATTAAGTCACTAAGACTTTTGTTATATTACTATATATATATATAAAGAATTTTTTTATTTTGATATTTTACGAGATGGATCGAGACGATATCGTCCCGTCCCGTCCCGTCCCGTCCCGAGCGGTGACGAAAACACTCGAGACACCCGAGATGACAAATCCTTTGCCTCTGTCACCGTGGGTGCAATCTTATTTTTCATTTCAAAATGTTGTTAGACTGCCAAATCTTTTCTTTATTGGATTCTAATTTTCATTCCTGCGATAATCGATTATTAACATGCATAATGTTAACGTATTGAGATATCAAGACATTAACTTTCTAACACATTAAAGCTAAACTGTTTTAGTAGACAACATCTTAAAACTTAATACCTGAACAACTTAACCCGCCAGCACTTTACCGTGTTAGCAGAATATTGATATATTAACGCACTAACACTTTATCTTAACATGTCTGTTAATATCTTAACGTTTTAACCCTTAACATGTAACTTGTTTAAAGTCGATTATGAGGGGGTGAAAAATAGATCTTATACGAAATATGTATTTAACAATAAGAAAAATCGACAGCACGTAGAATATACGCTATAAAAGAAGAGGAGAGTTATATTGTCACCAATATGCAATTTCTAAATTTTTTATCTACACTATTAACCTCACAATCTATATTATATATTATAAAAAATACATCTATTTCTTTCCTCCACTTCAATTAGAATTGTCTAACTTGTTTACTGCAGTTCACTTATGTGTCCTTAATTCAGTTAAAATTATCATATTTTTTTCTCGATTCATCTATACTATATCTTATAAAAGATTTGTCCAATTTTTTTCTCCTGTTCAGTTAGAATTGTCTGATTTTTTTCTCCAGTTCAATTATGTGTCCTCTGATTCAATTAGAATTGTCTGATTTTTTCCCTCTTGTCCAGTTAGAATTATCTAATTTTTTTCTCCGGTTCAGTTAGAATTGTTCGATTTTTATCCTTATGTTTGGTTCCAGTTCAGTTAAAATTGATCGATTTTTTCCTCTGGTACAGCTAAAATTGTTCTATTTTTTCCTTCCGATTCAATTATGTATTCTCTGGTCCAGTTAGAAATGTTCGATTTTTTCCTTACGGTTCAATTAGAATTGTCCGATTTTTTCTTTCAGTTCATTTAGATTTATCCGATTTTTTTCCTTCAGTTCAATTAGAATTGTTCGATTTCTTTTGTCCGATTCAGTTAATTGTCTCTTCCGGTTCAAATTTTCATGACTTTTATTTTTCCTCTTCCTTGCATAGTTTACAATAATACAATAAGGAATTAGACTCTTTACGTCTAAGACTCTCGCAGGTGAAACCGCACGCCAAGAGTCTTGTATCTATGTAAAAGTCTAACCCATACATCGTCAGGAGATTACAACAATGGATAAATATTTGGAATAAAAAATAGGAACTCAGAAATATCTCTTATCCTTTATCTCTAGCCACTTCATCGCCTTTGTGAGACATAGAGTCCGTCTTTTGAAAGGAAACTACACATCGATCACCAAAACTGCTAACAACCTAACACTCTGTTATATAATTTTTCAAGTCATTTTTCTCTTCTAGATTGTTGAGCCATTTACAGCTTATTATGTATTCACATTGGAGGTAGTTATATTTCTTAGTTGTCCATGTTGACTTCTATATGTTTGATTCATATAATTTTAGTCGAACGATTCTTAATTCATTTTATGTTATTAGATGTCATTAGTCTTAAATATTAATCAAACTCAAATTTTATGTATTTTTAAAGTCAACGGTGAGAATATTTTTATGTATTCTTAAAGGTAACAGTGAGAATATAAATTTTTTCATCATAAATTATGAATCATTTGATGTCATTAGATGCAAGATTGTTAAAGAATATTCAAAAAGATAAATTATGTCTAATATTTTCTAGTTATATTTTTTAAAAGTTTGAATCTACCCAACTTAAGAGTTTTATTCTTTTGAATTTGTCAACTTTAAAAATTAAGTTTACATTCTCTTCAATCGCCCTCAAATATTTTTACTTTTAAAAATTAATTTTATTTTTAAAATTTAAAAATTAATATAACTAATATATTAATAAAAAATAATTATTAATATTTATTTGATATAATATAATATATATTTTAATTTTTATTATAAATATAACGCGATCCTTTGACTAGTTTACTCGCAGCGACGAGTTGGCAGACATTTTAGCTCACCTTCGTTACAGAATTCGAACCGACACAGGGGATCCGGACTCGCTATGCAGGGGGGACCGAAAAGCGCCTTGCTTTGGAGGCTGGGGCACCATACCCGTTGCCGCCCAAGCAGGGGCCGTGGCCGGGGTTCCTTCCTCCTGTGGGCGGTCAGTTGTCACCTTTCTCTTCTGTGAAACTGCGAAGGCGTTTCATCGTTCGGGGACGTCTGCACTCGGCGGCGATCCCTGCTGCGCCTGCGCAAAATCGCTGCTGCTTACGTATTGTTCCATCTTCTCCCACTGGAATCACACACCTCCGAGCTTTCGAAGGAAGGTAAACGAGAGAGAGAAAGGTTTCAGGGGATTTATCATCCCTGCCATTTTCCTACCATCTTCTCTTGTTACCAGCAAGAACGCAACCGATGACATGGTTTTAGTTTGTTCGTGTGTTGCTTTCCTGATTCACTCCGTTTGGTTACTTTTGCATTTCTTCTTTCATCCGTGTTTTTTTTCATTTTCTTTCCCATACGCGGTTTTTTATATTCGAAAAACGAGGTGGTTCTGCAATTCAGACTCGGCAGAGAAACTTTTGTTTCGAAATTTAATTGATAGCGACAGAGAAGTTGCTCACAGAGCACAGGATACGCGCAAACGTTAGTTTCTAGATCATTGATGTCCGTTACTAGAGTCCCATTTTTTCTGATGATTGTCTGTTGTTGTGGTTGGGGTGGGATTTGTCGACATCAAAATCCAATAGGAGAAGACGATGTTGCCGAGAGATCTTGTAGAAGCTCGATCCGACCCAGAGCTAACTGCACGACCGTGAAGGGCGGAGGAATAGCCGGAGCCGTGCGTTTTACCTAGGGGAGACGGACAATTGATGTGCCCTGGGGGCAACGAGGATCCGAACTTGTGCTGGAAGAGGAAGGTGAGCGAGGCTGAAAGTGTAGGCAAGGCCAGGGGAGCCAAGGCGAGTGAGTAGAGGTGGGCGGTCAAGGTTCTTTGGAACGTGTAAGATAGATGAATTGAGTTGTTCCTTTGGAGTAGCCCGAGGAGAGAAAACTCTGAGGCTCGGGTCCACAAAGATCCTGATAGAAAAAACCAGGAATGTTTGGAGAGAAACCCTAGCCAGTATAAGATTATTCTTTAGCTCTTTCACACGTGCACCTTCTGAAACCTTTGCTATCAAATAGAATTTACCCGATAGCTTTGGCTAAGAAAGTTGATTGAGCTGTGTGTAATGTACTGACTCTACTGAGCAATCCGGAAGGGGCCTAAGAATGTATTGGATCTGCACCGATTCTATTGAGATGAATTAGTTGCTGCCCTATTCAATGTCCGATCTTCCTTTTGAGCTCTGATCAAGGTGAATCTTATTGTGATAGCAGTCCCAGATGAATGCCCGAGGTGAGCAATTGAGGGTAGTAACAATGGTGTACTCTTTTGTCATTGTGGTGATAATGAGGTTAACCTCTTTTGCTGTGGTGATCCAGGGTGAACTTCTTTCCTTTTTGGTCACCATAGTGATCAGAGATACTAGGTGAACCTCTTTTCTCAATGTAGTGATCCGAGGTGAACAACTCGACAGCTCCTTTCTTTGTTGAGCAATCTGGGGTGAATAATGACACCACCTTGCCTGAGGTAACAACTCGGGTGGACCTCTTGTTGCCATAATGGTTGAAGGGCTTGGACCTCTGGACAACTTTAATTGCTGTATCTATTCAAGGTGGATGAATTGATGTATAAGTTTGACCTCTTTTGTGATGACAGTCAGTTCAGGCAGATGAATTGCTAGATAAATCCGACCTCTTCTGCAGGTGTCCATGGTTTGCCGTATCGGATCTCGGCTTCGTCTCGGGGGGGTCGGAGAGAAGAGATTTCGGAGAGATCTCGAAAAAATCTCGGGAGATCGGCTTCGGTGATTTCAGATAATTTTTCATATGTATAACCTATTTCTAAAATAATCTTAATTCTTTTATACTAACCACTCAATTTCACAAATATATTTTTGTAATTGAGAACTCAATCTTACCAAGAGTAATGATAACAATAACAAATCAATTCACATGCACTAATGTCAATATACATCAAAAGTTATACAAAAAAGAGATACATAAAATAGTACACGAATCACAAATTGAAGAATACATAAAAAATTATCAATAATAAGAAGGGCGGTGTGCCTCAATCTCTCCACTCGCATATTGTCTAAAGTAATAACTCTCAACATAAGCACAATATTGCTCCCTGTCATGCTTTGCTCATACATCTGCATATACTCTCTCACATATCTATCATAATCCTGAACAGAAACATGAACCAACACACCAATGCGTGGATAGAGGGGGTAAGAATATGTCACTCTAGGCACATGCACAGGCACAGGTACAGCAACTGGGACAGGATACGGATATGCATATGGAGTAGTGTATGATCCATATCCATATGACGAACTTGATGACTCAGACTCATGTGCTGGATGCTCATATCCGTAGACATTAGATGAACTTGATAAATCTTGGTGTTGATGGCCTCCATATGCTTGTCCAGATGAGAGATCCATAGAAGTGAAAGTATGTGAAAGGTCTTGTTCTTCATCATCGTACAATCTATGTTGTGTTGATGTGCCTTGATCATTCTTTCTACGTTGATAACTTCGATATCCTCCAGATGTCGGCCAAGATCCATGATGTTCATCTTGAGTGGCATGAGTGAAATGATCTTCTCCCGTGAATGGACTCATGTGACCAACACTTTCATCTCCACCTATCCCACCTCCATCACCATCATCTCTTTTATCACTATCATTATCATCATCAGGATTAGAGACATCCATATCTGAAGAAGGATCAGTGTCATGGTGATGAGCAGCCTCCGAAGATGCACCAACAATTTGATGTGTCACAACATCTACATCAATTCCTGCCTCTCGTGCTGCACTACATATTTCTTCACATGGCCGGCCATCTTCTTCCAAAGTGTTGGAAGCAATCCATTCTGCATATGGGTTCTCCCGATCATCCATTTCATTCTCATCCAACAGGGTGAAATAGTCAAGTGGATCATCCTCAGGATCACCTCCACGTCCATACTCATCCTCCATTCTCTTTACCTCCAACTTCATATTATAATGACAATACACGAGTTTCTTCAACTTTGTATACGATAACATGTTTCTAGGCTTCGTATGTATCAAGGCAAACGTGCTCCAATTCCTTTCACAAGGTGAAGCAGATGCAGTTTGTGATAAAACGCGAACTGCAAGTTGTCTAAGTGTGGGAGCATCTGTTCCATACATCTTCCACCACTCACCTGAAAATCAAGTAATCTAGTTAAAAATAATTTCAATAAATCCAAAACATCACACTTTCAAAAAAAAATAAAACCCATCAAATCTATCACTTCTAACCTGGCCACATACTTTCCCTACTTGCTATAGCAGTCTTAGTCCCAAAAGAGACTAGTGCATCTCTAAATTTGACAATCTATCAAGATAAATATAAGAAACATCTTAGTGTTAAAAAATATAATCTTAAGGTAAATAACTCAAAATTACCTCATTGCCAAATTGTGCTCTCCCCTTAGATTTAGGAAGCAATTTCTCAAATACTTCATGCACAGTGTTGATCAATGCCTGATCATCCCCCAATTTTTGCTTATATTGATACTTGGGGTTAAGAAAATATGTTGATCATATAAAATCATCAAGGAAAGAATTCATTGTGTCTTTTAATAAATAATACTAAATTGAAATATAAAAACTATTAAAATTCAAAGTTTAGTATTTACCAGCCTTGTAGATAGGTGCATCCATAGATTTCAGCCATCTCTCATCAATAATCGTATGTACCCAAGTCCAGTTTCTTGGAGAAGATACCTTGATGCCTTCCTTCATAATGATCATAGAATCGTATACTAAACCCATACTTGGATATCTCTCAGTATCCATAACTCTCAAAACTTGATACATTGGCTCCATAATTTTTATTACATCTCTTGCATAATCCCAAAACATAGGAGTGCATATAATTTGTTCCACGTTTTTTCCAACTGGGCTGATGCTATACTGAGAATTGAACCATTCTGATCCACGAAAAAAACTCCGCAGACCATCTTTCTCCCTCACCAAACTTTGAAGGGCAAGATAATTTGTTACAAATCGAGTAGCTCCAGGTCGAATTATATCTCGACCACAAGTTTTTCGCACTCGATCTACAACCCATATCCACGGCCTTCTTCACCATGCTATACTTTGTCACAACTTCAAACATCAAATCAATACAATGTGCAGTGCATGGAGTCCAAAAAAGAGGGTACTTATTCGATAACAATTTACCTGCTTTTTTGTAGCTGCTAGCATTATCTGTAACAATTTGTACAACTCTTCCCTTTCCAATTTGTTTAACCTTGTCCTCCATCAAGTTCATTATGTATTCATGATTTTTTTCCTTTCCTGTGGCATCAACAGAGTCTAGAAAAATAACACGACCTGCACTGTACACCATGAAATTAATGATGGATATTTTTGTAGGTCCTGTCCACCCATCACATAAAAGAGAGCACCCATGTACATCCCAATGTGGTTCCAACTTCTTAATTTCAGCTTCCATTTCAAGAACCAATTCATCAAGATATTTTCCTAAGATTTCCTTAGGGGTGGGTGGAAGTACTCCACGACCAAGTTGTTGAGCTTCAGTTATCATATTCTTGAAATGATGGTCACCTGCAACATTGGCTGGAATGTGATTGTAGATAAAAAATTTTGATACCACCTTTCCAAGAGACTCTTTAAATTTTCCTTTACTCAACATTGATTGTATTCTTTGTTGTTTGGCATCATCAGATTTGTATTTTCTAGACTCTATCTGTGGTTCAGAAATTCTCATACTTGAACTACGGCGCATAAAATCAGCTATGCCCCGTTTGGCTTTCTTACCAGTTCCACTAGTACCAGCTCCAGGCTCTGGCACTTCTTCACAATCATCAT
Source organism: Amorphophallus konjac (assembly GCA_022559845.1). NCBI lineage: Eukaryota > Viridiplantae > Streptophyta > Magnoliopsida > Alismatales > Araceae > Amorphophallus > Amorphophallus konjac. Next base: position 14,029,733 of record CM040125.1, read on the forward strand.
CAGACTCACCATCATCATCATCCCTTCCCATTTGACGCAACTCTTCCATAATCTGCTCTCTATTTGCTGTTTGTTTCATAACTTTCTTGCCCTTCTGTTCTTTAGCTTCTTTTAATTGTTTACGAACTTCAGGTGGACAACTCGGACACTTGGTTACATCTTGTCTTTTTTCTCCAATCAAATGATTCTTTAATCTTGTAACACCACCTGCCTTCATTACCTTCCGACAAAAATTACATTCCGATCCCCTTTCTACAGGCTTCCCATATTGCCAACCTATGTCTTCAGAAGACATGTTTCTGAATCTCTGATGGAAAAAAACATAAATAATATATCATATGTAAAACAAAAAACAAACAAACAACACCATGTCTCAATTATATCATACACCTCACTAACAATAACATGAACAAAAAAAATATTGCAGCAAATATAAAATTATACCTTCTGAAATTTAAGTAATTCTTCAAGAATTCGCTATTTTCTGAAGACCGCTGTCACTTTTATCAACAATTTCGACGAAATAAACTAAAACAATTAACAAAAAAATTAACATTAAATTATAAACTATAAAAAATTCCATAACTTTTTTCTGTCTCTTCCCTCTCCGTCTGTCTCTCTCTCTCTTGCCCTCTCTACAGACAGAGAGTGATTGAGAGGGACACACACAGAGAGAGGGGGAGAGAGAGAGAGAGAGAGACGGAGGGTGGGAGACACAGAGAGGGGGGAGGAGAGATCGGGGTCGGCGGGAGAGAGACAGAGGGACAGAGAGAGGGAGAGAGAGTGAGGGTGTCTGTAACCCACCCTCCCTCTCCCTGCCGGGGGGGAGATCTCGGGGGCCGGGGGGAGAGAGACAGAGGGACAGAGAGAGGGAGAGAGAGATCGGGGGACGGGGGGGAGAGACAGACAGAGAGTGATTGAGAGGGACGGAGAGAGAGAGAGAGGGTGGGAGGAGAGATCGGGGGCCGGGAAGGAGAGACAGACAGAGGGACAGAGAGAGAGTGTGTGTATGAGGGAGTGTGGGAGGCGGGGAGAGAGAGGGTAGGAGACAGAGAGACTGAGAGAGTGTCGCGGAGAGAGAGAGAGAGAGAGAGAAATGGAGGGTGGGAGTCAGAGAGATCGACGGCCGGGGGGAGAGACAGAGGGTGGGAGGCGGGGAGAGTGTCGGGGAGACAGACACACACACACCCAGAGAGAGAGAGAGAGAGAGAGAGAGAGAGAGAGAGAGAGAGACGGAGGGTGGGAGACAGAGAGAGGGCGGGAGAGAGATCGGGGCCGGGGGAGAGACAGACAGAGGGAGAGAGAGTGAGGGAGTGTGGGAGGCGGGGAGAGGGAGGGTGGGTTACAGAGAGAGTGTGGATGGGGGGAGAGAGAGAGAGAGAGAGAGAGAGAGAGAGGCGTCCGGGGGGGGGAGACAGAGAGAGGGACAGAGAGAGAGAGAGCAGGAGTGTGGGAGGAGAGACGTGGGGGGAGAAAGAAAGAGAGACGGAGAGAGAGGGAGGTTGGGAGACGACCGGAGATGGGGGAGAAGGATGGGGAAGGAGGAAGACGGGGCGGGGGGGAAGGAGAAGGCGCCTGAGGAAGGTGGCACCGTGGCATACCGGAGAGAGGGGGAGCGCCGATCGACCGTCCGCTGAGAGATCCGACGCCGGCGAGGTCTGTCGACGCGATCGGCGGGCGGGGAGGGCAGCTCCGGCGACTGCGTGCGTGCGGCTGTGGAGCTGGGGTGGGGCGTGAGGGCTGCTCGAAGTCTCGAATATGTCACGGGGGGGGAGGGTTTAACTGTTTAAGCCTTTAAGGCTTTAACCGCGGACCCGAGTCACCCGACCGGACCGGCCGGTTCCGCCTGCGCTCGAACGCCCCGCCTCCCGCCCGAACGAACCCCGCCTCCCTCCCGAACGAACCCTGCCGAAGCACGAGACCTCGGCATCGCCTCGCGCCTCGTGGACGTGGCGAGACCGAGATCTCGCCGAGATCTCGGCGAGATCTCGCGAGACGGCGAACCATGCAGGTGTCTCATATTAAATCCGTCACCTGCATGCCTAGAGTATTTTTAACAATAATCATCTGATCGTTTCATTGAATGGCTCTGCTGAGTGTGTTAAAATGTGTGGTAGAGGCATTTCTTATAATTCATCGTTTACACTTGTAGTTCATCCCCTTGGACATGACAAGACTATTTTATGTTACGTTAGAGAGTTTCAAGATCATTAAAGTGAAGTTCAGATGGCCACTCTTCTGATGCCTCGGCTTAGAAGGGATTCCATTGAGAACCTTGGATTGTTTATCGTGGTGAGCTCCTTTGGACAGAGACTTCACACTCTCCAATTGTTGAATGTGACTAGTCTAACCATTTCGTGCTTTCTGTACACATACTAAGGAGTGGCCAATGTCACCGAAAATAAGTGTCTGACCTCTGTGCGAGTGTATGACCTATGCATTATGATCTCTCTCTCTCTCTCTCTCACACACACACACACACACACACACACACACACATGTGAGTCTATAACCTATGCATTATGATCTCTCTCTCTCTCTCTTGCACACACACGCATCACGTGTGCACATGCACTCTCTCTCATGGAAAATTGCAATATGTTTAATGCAAGCACACATCACATGTGTTACAACATATGGATGCAGACTTTGCTGTTATATTGTTGAATTTTCACATTTTTGTGACCCTTAGTTTTTGCAGTAACTAGAGGTAGTGATACCATTGCTTGTGTCTTCTGATATGCAGTCCAAGAAGATGATCCATATTCCATGAGTCAAGTGTAAAAATTCGATGATGTTGAGGATATGTATCCCGAGACAAACATGTTCAGTTCCAACCTTCTGTTTCTGTCGAGCATAATCTCATTGTAATCCTGTTTCTGTTTTCTGGGGGCAACATATGAACATTTCTGGCATCTGACTCATTCCCGTCTTCCTGGTATGTGCTATTGGGGAAATCTTCCAAGGAGAGAATATTTCTAACCTTTTCATCATTGCTGTTGTAACAACAGTTAAAGAATCCATCTGTTCACAACGTCTATAACTTATATGTCAATATGAATCTTGATTCAACTCCAATGAGTCATTGATCAATGCCAATCCCGACCACAGTGTGTTAGATTACAATTATGAGAATTTGTGAATGATCCACTCAGATCTACATGAAAATACCCTTTTCTTTATTGACATGTTTCTTCAGGAGGTACTTGTTAGCTGGCAAGGTTGCTGTTTTGCCATTATATATCAACCTGGTAGCAGCTCGTCCCAAATTTGTGCCAGCTCATTCAATTTAGTTTTTGAGCTTTTATGGAATTGCACATCCAGATGAAGGGGCCAAATTATCTCTAGCATCTCAACCAAACTATTGTGATCAACTTGAGTACGTTGATACTTGGAACCTTTGAACTGTATTAGTTTATATGAATCCAAATCATCTGGAGAGTTGCTGTTGGCGACTCGAATATTGCACTTCGTTTTTTTCTTTCCCTTTGTTTTATTAAGAAAGCATGCGGAAACTTTATTATACCTCAGAAATCTTCTATTCACCTGTTGAACTTTTTGTGTGTGCATAACATGACATAACCAGAGTCGATTTCATCAAGCTCTGTATTTGCAAGGGCTTTTCTTGCAATTGCCTGTGCTATTGGTAGCGCAGATTTTAATGGGTCCTCAGCTTAGACGCATTCATTATCATTTGTCTTCTATATCATTGTAACGTATTATAACACAATGGCATGTATTGCTCCAGAATCTCCTGAAGTAATGCTCTAGATCACATCGATCTATCATAATGCCGGAGGGTGATATTCTAGAAGCGGCATTCTTCAAGGTGGAAAAACTCATAACTCATTCCAAGGTTGGCTAGTCCTTGACATTTTTTTTCCCATTTATCATATCTAATGCATATTATTTCTGTTTCTGCACATGCACCACTGTCACAGGTTAAAGTGCACATTTGCTATTTCACAAAAAACACATTTACAGGAATACACACTATCAGCAATGTGAAAGTTCCACCACTACCACATCCTTATGTTACTTTAACTCAATTACACTTTAGTTAACCTTTCATGGATGGTTCAAAGTAGGGCTGCAAACAAACTGAGTCGAGCTGAGTACTATGCTGTTCAAGCTTGGTCTGTTATTATCAACCTTGAGCTATATAAGTAGTGAACAATCCAAGTACTATTGTGTTCAAACTCAGCTTGTTTAATAATTGAGCCTAATTTGAGATGTTTGGATATTAAATAATCTTTAGTTACTTATTATTTATCAACTTGTTTATACTATTAAACAAATGAAAATGAATAAAATAAGTATTTCTCTCATATGCTTATATATTAACTATATTATTAGATAGGATATGGTCTAATTATAAATGAATTATAATAATTAGTCAAACGTTCCTATGTTCGTGAAAATGAATGAGTTGAGCATTCCTATGTTTAAGCTCAGCTGGTTTATTAATTGAACCTAGTTTTTTTGTTCAAGTTTGGTTCATTTACTTAGTCAAACGAGCCGAATCAAGCTTTTATCAAGCCTGTTCAATAGTCGTTTGTCAAGCACACCTGTTTGCTTGCACCCTTTGTTAAAAATAAAAATGCCTGCTCCCTTTGTACCATAAGTGGGCAGCCAACTAACTTCTTTTGTGAAAATGTGGATATTTTGGTTAGAAATTATGTTTTTTATTAATTGAACCTAAATTTTTTGTTCAAGTTTGGCTCATTTTCTTAGTCAAACGAGCTGAATCAAGCTTTAATCGAGCCTGTTCACTAGTTGTTCGTCAAGCACGCCTGTTTGCTTCCACCCCTTGTTAAAAATAAAAATGCCCTCTCCCTTTGTGCCATAAGTGGGCAGCCAACTAACTTTTTTTGTGAAAATGTGGATGTTTTGGTCAGAAATCATGTTTTCATGTGCTCAAAAGGAATGCTATAGGCATGTTTGAATGGCGACTAGATGACATGTAACTTGAGTAGTAGATTTTTCACATAAAAACTTCAGGGAAACTATGCCCACAAATGCATTTCATGTAGTGGCCATCTTGTTGGTTAATTTATAGCATTTGTATGTTTGCTAGAAAGACCTGTTAGTTACTTTCAATCTGCTGTGAGATGTTTTGTTTCTTTATAATTGGTCCATGTTCCATGCTAAGACAGATTACTCTTAGTGTTTAAATTTACTATAACCTATGTGAAAGAAGTTTCTTCTTTTTGCATGTTTCCTGCTTTCTAAATAGAGTACTTAGATCCAATCAACATCTCACATTATTTTTTGGCAGAATCTAGAGCATGACCTACAAAAGCTGGGATTGAAAATCAAGCATCATGAAGACAACATGAGATCTTTGAAGCGTCAGATAAACAAGATAGATGATTCTATCATGGACATGCATGGTTAATTAAAGATTTTCATTCATCTGGATTTTCTTTCCTTTAAAAGTGGATGGAACAACCAGTTTTGTTTTTATGAGATCAAATGAAGTATGAGGAAGGAACATAAGGATTCCCTACCTCCTATAGTGCCAAATGTGCTGTGCATTTGGAAGCCCCATTTAAGCATCTCCTTGTGTGCTTCTTGACTGACCAAGTCCCCGAATAACGAATATGGCTGATATCTCCTCAAATTTTCTACAGCTGTGACTTACATCAAAGCTCTGTAATGGTCAGAGGAAAGAATAAGCTTAATTTAATCAGATGCAAAGTAGATATTGGATATGGTACCAAATATTTCATATGATTTCTTGGAAAGGAAATCTATTCTCTGAAGCCTACTAAGGAAAATGCTTGAGCTGCTATTGATTGGATTCAACCTGCAGTAATTTCTATACTCCTTTCAATGCCAAAGGCAACAATAAAGCCCCAAAATGCATAGAGCACATCTTCTTTGCTGCTAAGTTAATTGTTTTGAACAAGGTTTCATGAACATGCCATTGGTTCAAGTATCACAGTAATCATTGCCATGCTGTCACATCAACTGAAAAAAGATAGCACTGTCAAATTCTACAAGAGTAGTTTAGCAACAGAAAATTCAGCAAGATGCAATAATTTGATACATTTGCCTTCCTCACTATCGCCTTCTAACAAGCAACGTTGGCAGTATCGGCCGAAACCGAAACGTATCGGTTTCGGCCGTAACCGAAACGATACCGGACCTGCTCATTGTTGCAGGTCCGAAACTAAAAAAAAAATACTTTTAATGGTTTCGGGTGAAATCGGCATCGGTTTCGCCCGAAACTTACATGTTTGAGTCCGAAACCCAAAAGGGGAGTTCACTTCGTGTTCTCCCTCAGATCTGAGGGAGAAAGGGGCCTGCTGCTGTGCTAGGTGCTGCTGCTGTGCTGCTGTTGCTGAGGGTGCTGCTGCTGCTGCTGTGCTGGGTGATGCTGCTGTGTAGAGGTTGTTTTCTTGAGGTAAATTTGGGGTTTGTTTGTTTTATTTTGTATTTTTTTGGTTGGGTTGAAAGTTTTTTTTGTTGTATGTTAGTTTTTCAGTTGTAGGTTAATTTTAAACCATGAAATATGTTAACACTTTAAATTAAACCCTAATTAGTTCCTTAAAATTGGGGCTTTTGTCTAATTCGGTTTACTTAGTCTCAATTGAAGCTCAATTAAGTTTCATTGAAGAATTTGGGGTGGGAGTATGCTGGTAATTAATTTTTATGAAGGGTGATTAAGGGTTAATTGATAATTAAGCCCTAATTAGTTCCTTAAAATTGGGACTTTTGTCTAATTCGGTTTACTTAGGCTCAATTAAAGCTCAATTAAGCTTCATTGAAGAATTTGGGGTGGGAGCATGTTGGTAATTAATTTTTATGAAGGGTGATTAAGGGGTTAATTGATAATTAAGCCCTAATTAGTTTCTTAAAATTGAGCTTTTGTCTAATTCGGTTTACTTAGGCTTAATTGAAGCTCAATTAAGTTTCATTGAAGAATTTGAGGTGGGAGCATACTGGTAATTAATTTTTATGATGGGTGATTAATGGTTAATTGATAATTAAGCCCTAATTAGTTTCTTAAAATTGAGGCTTTTGTCTAATTCGGTTTGCTTAGACTCAATTAAGCTTCATTGAAGAATTTGGGATGGGAGCATGTTAGTAATTAAAATTTATAAAGGGTGATTGGGGTTTAATTGAAAATTAAGCCCTAATTTTTTCATTGTACCTACAACTATTTATCTTTGACTGTTTTAATGTAGCATCATGCCTAGATGTGAACAAAGTCAGGAGCAACAAGGGCAGGAGAATCCTGGGTGGGCCCACCTCTCCTTAGTTGATGCTAGGAGAAGAAAAGTGAAATGCAATTATTGTGGTAAGGAGATACATGGCGGAATTACTAGAGGAAAGTAACATTTGGTAGGGGTAAGAGGAGAGGTGAGACAATGTGACAGATGTCCCCGAGAAGTCCGAGAAGAAATGCGCCAGTGCCTTCTGGGCAAAAAGGAGAGGATGCAACAAAGGGCTGAAGATGAGGCTGAAATTGCTAAGGAGATTTCGGGCAGAAGGGGAAGGAGGGATGATGATGAGGAAGGCACTGAGGATTCAGATCTAGAGCTGACTGAAGCAATGAAGCCTGAACAAGCCGCTCGAAGAAAAGGAAAGGCACCCATAGGTTCAGGGACATACTCCAGTATAGCTGCACAACGTCCTGACACTGGTGCTGTCCCGCAGAGAGCAGGCCCCATGGACAGCTATCTGCACAGAAGACCCCATGCTACACAACCTAAAATCAAGCAAGCATTGAGAGGGGTAAAAAAATATGCAGAAGTTGCAGGACATACATTTAAAAGTATCTGCAAATGGTTTTTTCATGCAGGTGTCCCTGCACATGCAGTTGAAAGCGAATATTTCCAACCTATGCTAGATGCCATAGCAGATGTTGGCCCTGGCTTGAAGGCCCCGTCACATCGAGACATATACGGGCGTAGCCTTGAGGGAGAGGTTGAGGAGCTCCATGACTGGGTTAAAAGTTTCAAGCATATATGGATGGAGAGAGGATTCACCATCATGTGTGATGACTGGACTGGTACCACGAAGAAGTCCATGATTAACTTTTTGGTCTATTGCATCGAAGGTACCGTGTTTGTTAAATTTGTAGATGCATCAAATTACGAAAAAAATGTCAATTATTTGTTTAGTTTGATGGATAAGATAGTAGACCAAATTGGAGAGGATAATGTTGTGCAAGTAGTGACTGATAATCCTAGGATATTGAATATATTCAGGGAGCATGCGAGTGGGGGGTGAGATATCATCCGTGCAGGGCCAACCAGATTTGCTTCGAATTTCATTTCTTTGGAGTCTTTGCACAGGTATAAGATTGAGCTCAATTCTAGATGCTTTATCCTTATAGATATAATATGTATTTGATTCAAATTTCATTTCTTTGCACAAGTATAAGAATGAGTTGAAAACTTTCATATACTACAATGTCCTATGAGAATACATCGACAAGTCTAATGTTGTTGTTCAGATGGAATATTTGGATGTCTGCCACATCGTGAAAAACATCAAATTCTGGGATAGGGTCTCACAGTACATGAAAGTAGTCACACCCCTCGTGATGGTTCTAAGAATGGTGGATGACGTTGAGAAGAATGATATGGGATATCTGTACGAGGCCATGGATCGTGCCAAATTAGAGTTGTAGGATTCCTTTCCCAGAGAATATGCAAAATGGTGAAAATTATTTACCAGAGATGGGACAACACATTACACCACGACTTGCATGCAACTAGTGAGTGATTAATTGTACTGAAACATTGTTCTTTAGGGGCGAGTTTGACTACAGGTTAGAATAACACAGTTAGGATAAGCGCAGGGATAGATTAGAGTAACACGATTAGGATAAACACATTAGATTTGACTACCCAGGTCCCAGGGGAATGAGGGGATAGGTCCCAGCAGCCCTGGGAACTTGGGCAGGTCGACCTGGCCAGGTCCCAGGGCTGCTGGGAACGTGGCCAGGTCGACCTGCCCAGGTCCCAGGACGACCTGGCCAGGGTATGCCAGGGACAGGTCGACTTCCAGGCAGGTAATGCCTATAGGTCGACCTCGAGTGAGTCATTCTGTCTCTTAATTTGAGCAAGTCACCCGCCAGGGATATCTCATCCCTGTCGACTTTAACCGTTTATCAAACTCGCCTTAGGTTATTTTATATCTAACATTTAGTTAACTATACACAAATGCAGTTTATTTTCTCAACCCTCGATTTTTGTACGATGTCAATGCACGTGTTGATAGCAAGGTGCTTCAAGGCACTTTAAAAGTCATCGGTCGTTTATCGAGGACACCAGAAAAGAGACTTCATGCCGAAGTAGGGGTTGGCCTTTATTGATTTTATCAATAAGAGGTATGAAATTTACTTAAGTCATTATGTTAATATATTATTTTATCTTTGTAGATGAACTATTATAGAATGAGGACTGGGACATATTCTGACTCACAATTGCAATACGCTGTGGAAAGAGTGAGCCCATGTATATTTTATTTTTGTGCTTTCTTAACCTCAATATGTATTAGTACATCTTACATTTATTTGTTTATGGTTGGTGGAACAGCCGAAATCGAGTCCGAAACCGACACTGCCATCCTTGCTAACAAGAACCTGGCACAACATGAATCCTTGCAAAATATGTTGTATATCACCCAGTGAGTTCTTTATGGGCTTCATAAAAGATAGTTTGCACTCTGCACACCTTCAATTTCATTGTTATAATGCCCAAACACCAAGCTGAAATTTTAAGAGGTCTTGCCTTCATGTCTTCCTATTTTTTTTCCTTTGGCAAAATAAGTTCAAAACGTCAACCTAAAATCAAAAAATATAGAAGTGAAATTCATCTCACATAACAAAATGCAGTTTCTACCTGTCGCTCTCACATGGTAGGAACTTCCTTCTAGCCTTCTTATTCTCAGATGCAACAGGAATTGGGAATTGAATTGCTTTACTCTAGTATTGCCATCTTCTTTTGCACCCTTTGCATTTGCAATTTACACATGCTTCTTTTGGGTAACCACTAGCACCATGACTGATCCGTTTCTGCTTACATCAATATTTGTGTAGTTTCCCTTGGAAAATATCAGTCATCAAACATAATAGAGGAAGATGCGTGGAGGGTTATCCAAAAAGAGACTGAAGAGCAGACAATTGAACAAATACTAAGCAGGACAAAACGGCAGCAGCTGTTGTATGCAGCATGAAAATTTATCTTACTCAGCAAGCAACAAAATTACCGATAATCAAGGACGTTCTTGGTGTAGTAGCAACACTTGGAAAAGTAAATGACGATAACATTAGCAGGTTAGCATTTTTCAGTTGCCATATCGGCTAATTGGTTAGATCACATGATTGCAGGCATTTATTTAACTTATTCTGCTTTCATTTTGAACATTTTAATGTACCCAGACTTCTTTCAGAATATGTGGGATTGGAAACAATGCTTGCAATTGTCTGCAAAAATTATGAAAGTGTTAAAGCTCTCGAGGAGTGTGATAGACATGGTGTTATAGATAAGAATGCTGGTCTTCATGGACTTGGCCCTTCTATTGGAAGACTCCTGGATGGAAGATTTCTCGTTATTTGTCTAGAAAATTTAAGGCAAGATTCTTATTATTTTGTTGGTGGTGTTTTTTGGATTTTTACATGAGAATATCAGCCATTTCTAATTTTTTTAGTTCATTTTGTCAAGGGCACATGGTTATTGATAAACATTTTTCCAGGGCATATACTGGTGAATTTGCAGCTGATGATCCACAAAGGCAACTTGCTTTGCGGAAGCCAAAATTACCTAGTGGAGAATGTCCACCTGGCTTTATTGGCTTTGCTGTTAACATGATTAATGTTGACCCAATGTACTTGTCTTGCATCACATCCAATGGGCATGGCCTCAGAGAGACCTTATTCTATAGTCTTTTTTCCCATCTTCAAGTGTACAGAACTAGAGAGGAGATGCGACTTGCTATTCCTTTCATAAGTGATGGCGCAATCTCTTTAGATGGGGGAATCATAAAGGGAACTGGTTTGTTCTCCCTTGGTGAAAGGTGAGCACTGGATCATGTTATTAACTTCTTTCTCCTTATTGTATGTTTAGCTCATTTATGGCCTTGAACTGTTAAACATTTCCTAGTGCCATTAAATATCCCATACTTATGATTCAAAATACCTAGGAAAGCAGTTGCTCAGAGGCAGCAAATTGTAGTCAGACTTGTCTATTAGCCAGATGTCTGCTTAACATAAATAGATAGCACTAGTGTGGCAAATGTTTTCTATTGTTTGAAATTGTTATCCATAATATTGGATTGAGAGAAATATCTTTGCAGCTAATTAACGGGACTTTTGGAAAGTCGAAGGCTCCTTTTCTAAAAGTACCGTTTAAAGATTATTGTCTCCAGACAGCATCTTGTCTTTCATAAGTTATTCCTCTTGGTTCACAGTTGTAAAATTTTCTACATAAATGAAATGCACAGGAAATATAACATAAAACTCATAGCGGGAATCAATGTTCTTTTATTTGAGCTTTATTTCCCCTTTCCACTTTTCCTTGATCTGACCTGAACTTTTTCAGTATCCTGGACTAGAGCTGAGATTTTATTGTCTAAAGCAAAAGAACTGGGGTTTGGCGAATGAGGGAGTGGGAACCCCACCATCTCAGGGAATAATAAATGCCCTCTGATCCAATCGCGAAGAAAGATGTTTCAGAAACTGTTGTGGCTTAGTCCTATATTGGAAATCCATGGGAGTCTTTTCTCTGTATATGTGGGTGATTCTCTCAACTCAACGCCTAGGCTTTGGGTTAGAGTTCGGGTCTCTAACATGGTATCAGAGCCTCGTTTATCTATTGGGTCCATATGTGGACACTTAGCCCTGCCCGTGATGCACCCCAAACTGGTTGGTTCGGCACGAGGGGGGGTGTTGTGATTTAGTCCCATATCGGAAATCCATGGGAGTCTTTCCTCCATACATGTGGTGGATTCCCTCCGCTCAACGGCTAGGTTTTGTGTTAGTGTTTGGGCCTCTAACAGAAAACAATAAATATATAGGTAATTGACAGTTGAAAGTGTAGGAAAACAGCATCATTTAATGGCAACTCTGTGAACTCTTCTTGGAAGCCCACTCTGAGAAACAAGCATTTCCTTTTCTCTTGGCTGCTATGTTGATGTAAGGATATCTGCCTGTTGATTTTCTTGCCTGAGCCGAAAGGAATTTTTGGAAATCTGTGAGAAAATAATACCGTTATGGAAGTATACTTGGTGAATCCTTCTCTCAGCGTGTGCACATGGAGAAGGCTGGGGAGGCTTCGGAGCATCTTATTTTGGAGCACCCCATTCGTGGGTAATACAAGATGAGAAAACTCATGAAGTATCCTATGATCTGTGGGACATTGACATGTGTGTTAGACATGGAAAATTAGAAAAATTAAGACATGGGGACATGAGAATAGTATAATTTTACATATTTAAAGGCTATGCATTATATAGAATGTTGATTAAGGGGGTCTTTGGTTGCTGTATCAAACACCTCTATCAATATCAGTTTTAATATTGATATTGATAGGGGGTGTTTGGTTAAGCTTTATTAGTTTTAGTAGTATCATATTGAAAGAGTGTAGTATTGTATCAAATTTAACATATGTGTGAACATGTATTAAAAGTGATAGAGTTCAAAAATAATATCCGTTCCCTTCCTCCACTTTTAATTTTATTATTCTCTTTTAATTGCCATCTTCAATACTCCTTCTAGGGTATAAATTAATAACAAAGTTATTAATAATATACTCTAATAAAATTAATAGCAAAGTTAATACTATATCAAAATTAATACTCAAACTAAATAGGGCATAAATATATTTCAACGTAGCACTTTCAAAAAAAACTTTCAACATAGACAATGACTATATAGTTTAAATTTAAAACTTGAGGAATTTTGAGAGAATTAAAATAATAATATTATATGCATAAAGTTCTTACACAAGTTTATATATGGTTTCCATCCGATCCACATGGCATCGAGAGAGAGAGAGAGCTTAGTAACAACCTCTTGTGGGGAAAAAAATATAAACAACATAAAGCAAAGAACCTTGGAAGAGAAGCGAGCACGGCTGTGATCCGTGCCAACATGAGTTGACATGGGTGCCCATGCTGGCCCGTTGGCACGGCCCTGCAGCTGCACAATCCATGTCCCCTTAATCTGTAGTAGCATTGGCTATGTGGACTTTATAGATAATTTAATTCAGGCATTCGATAGATGGTGCTTCCTTCTGGGGACCTTGAAGGTCAAGGCCAGGGTATTATTGTCCATGCTCTGTTACGAGTCGTATGGAGGGAGTATTGTTTTTGCATTTTTTTGGAAGAGGGAGGGAAAGTCTGACTGATGAGTATTTGTGCAGCAGTAATATTTTTAATCAGGTTATGGGGTAACATTTACTCTTGGCGGCTCCACCATCCCAGATTCAGGAATTCCGTAGCATGAGAAAATTGGACACTATTACTTTATGCTCTCATAGTTGGTAAGATTTTACAGTGCAATGGGCTTTTCTGGGAAGAATTCATATTTGTGCATCTTATCCTTCTCTTTTTTGTCAACTGATTGTGATGGTCACATTAGGAAAGAGAGAAGAAAAGGCCTATTCTTTATATAGACATATGCTTGCTGGATGTGATGGAAGAAGTGATGTTCATTCCTTCCATGGATGGTTCTTCTTCTTTGTCAGTGTCATCATCATTGTTGCCGTCATAATCATCATCATGATCAAAGCCGTATCCCATCAAACTGGGATGTCGTTTCCAGAGCCTTCTCCCTTCAAAAATTTTTTCTTTAACAAAAAGCAGCTTCTTTCAGTCTACTGAGTAACGTGGTAGCTTTTATGTGTACAAATTTGACAAGATCTATAGTTCTTCTTCCAGATACTACAAATCAGTGAAGTATATGCAGCACAATCTTATTTCAGTCACCTGCTTATGTTTTTACACAAGAACTTTAGGGAACATCAGTAGACTTTATGCATGATCTACCCTATACCATTATCTGATAGTTATATAGAGAAAATGTGGGACAGAACTGAACTTGAGAAATACCTACAGTTTGCTACTTATTATGTATATGAATATGCATCATTAGGCTTAATATTCATTTTTTTTGCTGTCCAGCAAACGCTAATACTTGCATGAGAATTTTGTGGATTTTCATCTGTTTACTCACATGAACCTCAAAACTGCACCGAATCCTAGGGAGGATGTTGAAGTGAGGTTCCCATTATGTTCTGGCCTTTCCCATGTATCTTTGAATATTGAGGAAGAACTAAAGCTTATGCAATGGAAAAAGGAAAGACATGCTGAGGATATGCAAAGGGAAGAGATGTTGTTGAACAATGTGAAAATTTTGTTCCACATCAAAAAGCAAGAGCTCTTGCAACATCTTAGTGAAGCTGCAGAGGATTTGAATCAGGTATCACCATGCTTGGACCATCATGTTGCTAATCTTGGGGAAAAAATTAATCATGTTTATTCCCTTATATTCCTGCAATCTAAGAAGGTTATAATGGGATTTTCGTAGTCTCTCTTTGCTTTTCCCATCAAACTGTTACTTTTCCTGAGGTTTTACTTCTGCACAGAAGGGGCTAGAATCAAGGATTTGAAACTTTAGTATTGGGCTCGGGATTTATTGACCCAAAATTATTCTGTCGTCAATTCTAACTCAATCCTATCCCACCAGTTCAGTCCTGTATTGGATGAGGCCCTTTTTTTGACAAAATGCACACCCCCTAATTAAATGCAGAATACCCTTATCTTTGCACTCATGGAACTGCAGTGACTGCTTCCGAGGGCAGCAATTGCCCCTTTCACTCTCTCTGCTTGTCTTGTTGTTTCGTACATCATCTCTTTTTAAATCTCCATCTTCTTGGTTTAACTCAAGCATGGAGAGCCCGTCTCCTGTGTGCAGAGTGGAGGATGGGGGAGTCCTTAGCAGCTGAAAGGTCACTTTGGCTTCAGCTAGCAGTGAACCAGTATTGAGTGCAACTGCTTGACAGAGAGACAGAGGGTGGAAATCTTGCTTCATGATCTGGACATTTTACTTGCTTACCCGAATGCCGTAGAATTGTTAAATTGAACAGAAACTTATGGCCTCTTGAACATGGTACTGCAGAAATGTTGTACTTGATAGTTTTTCTACAAATAGATTGAATTAGATGGTGTCATCAGCAGACTGAATATGAATGATCCCCTTTGTTCAGGCTTTGGTATGATAACTATGAATCTGTCCAAATTGCTGATCACTCTCTCTCACATGATACTCATGATTTAGGGCGTAGACACAAATGGAGGGGGAGAGGATGCTATTCCTTCTGCATTTGTCCAGAAAACTCCCTTCAGAACTTTCCAGACTGGCTACACTGCTCCATAACCAAAGGTGTTGCGAGGACTACTAGGTGCCACTATGTCCATTTGTCTCTACCAAGAGGCAATATTGCAGCATGATGGCATTTTTTTTTGGTTATGTTGAAGTATTGAATTTTAATGTGAATGCAACTTTGTCCTTGGCTTGCTACCTGTCTGTGTGCCGGATGACTAGACTGCCTACGGTCCAGTACTACGTGTCTGTGAACACAGTCCAGACTGTTATCCTACTTCCTGGGGGGCATTGGTCCTGCAACACGTTCGTATCCAGCAGTTGGCCGCAGAATATGAGCCCTGCGTGACTTCTGGGAATGGAAACATGACATTTGCCCACTGGAAGAAGGCCAATCTACCTTTTAAGGAGCCACTGCTGAGCCCTTGCATTGTTATTCCCAACAGCAGATGCCTGGCTGCAGGGTGCTCTCACCAGTTTCCTTAGTTAATGCAATCTGTTCCATGTGAATTCAAGCAATGGGTCCCGGTGATTGACGATGGATTAGGAGTCAAAATGAATGAATGGCCCTTGTTTCTTGAAAAGTGCGGAGGATTGTTGTCTGTGATTGGAACCATTTCTAGTTGCATTGCCTTGTTATTTGGGAATGCGACTTAATGGAATCTTACACAGACTAGAAATATTGTTGCTGATTGATATGTTTATCTGAACTCAAAAATCTATACTTGATTCTTTTCAATCATTCATTGTCATACTGGCAGGTTCAAGTTCAGATTAATCAAAATGGGTTCCCCAACTGAATAATACTGAAATTAGGCCAACAGCTATTTTCTAATGGCTCCATGTGGTGTATATTGTCGACTCTGGTACATGGAACTTCCAAGATGATAGTTTGAACTGTAAGTTTGCAACCGGAAAATTCGAGAAATGTGCCTGGGTTTCTGATGCATTCGAAATAATATTACTTTTCCACCGTTTTTGCTATGTTACAGGTCAGGCTTCATTTTCCCAAAGAAGAAAGAGTAGTAGTAAGTGAGGTAAAGACAACTAGTTCCCTTTTAAGACTTGTTTTTTTAATTTTAATGATTAACCTATTACAAGTGATGTTTAAAGAGGAGAGTATCCGTCCGACTTGCGGACCTGGTTTTAGGCTCTTTCAGTTATGGAAAGACTTCAATTTCTTAAATGCTTAAGAAATTCCCCAAGGCTTAATCCCTCGCATACATCTCCTAGAAAGAGATTTTATCAAATAAACATGGATCTGTGGGGTGTTTAAAGATAACTCTGTAGATAAGAGGCTTAATCCCTCGCAGATTGTATGATGTGATATCTACCCCCAACAAAAGGTGATAGATGGCAGCTCAAAACATTTGATACGTGCTTCATCAGCTGCCATACTTCTGCTTTCCTCGCTGAGTTACCATGCGCTGCTGTTCTGATCATCAATCTGCATGTTTGCAGGGACTCGGAGATTGCCGCAGATCGGATGGCTTGGATGTCAAGCTTCTTCATGACCAATGATGATCGCCACAAACACTGCTGGTTACTTTTTTTGGTTTATCAGGAATGTCATGATGTCGATCTTTGCCTCTTTGCCAGCCCTCTGTACCCCTTTTTCGCTGTATGGTTCACCTTAGATGTTACTTGCTTGGGACAGTAAACAAGGAAGGCGACAACAATTTGACAGAGAATGTAACCAAACGAGCTCAACGGTTTTTCAGTTTTTACCCTCTATAATCTTTCATGCTTACATGTTAACCCCTCCAATCTAAATATTTGTTTGTAAACCTTCATAGTTGCACTTCTTTTTGTTAAACACCTTTCTCAGGAGTTATTTTGCAAATACACGAGGGACTTTTTGGCAATGATGTGAGAAGTTTTACTAAATAGCTTGAGATTTTAAGGAGTTGTGATGAAATGTCTGGATTGGAGGGGTTAATCCTTAAATATGAAAGATTGTAGGGGTTAAAAACTGAAAAATCTCAAAATTCAAAATTTTCCAAAATTCAGAAATTGGCGTATCTGTCACTGCGCCCTAAAGTTCCGGTATAAGAAGTGGGCTCATCAAAGAAGGCAATATCTTCGCTAAATTGTTTGCTGCTAGAAACTAGTTTGTGGAACACAACAGAAAAGTGTTGGTAAAAGCTTGAAAATATAACGCATGCACTACCTGTTTATTTATAGTTTGAGTAATCCTACCTGCTTCGCCAGGAAGTATCTGCAACATTGGCGGTGCAGTTTTTTTTTTTTAATTTTTGGGTGGGTCTCAAGGTCTCCCACTTTAGAGTGGGGTTTAAATATTCATTTATTTGGGTCTCATGGCAAGTAAAAAAAATTCAATATGAACAGTGCACATTTAGAAATGTGCAAACATTCGCACAGTGTTTTTTACTCGTCAATTTTTCAGGTGACGTGGACCTCAGGATAAGATAACTCGAAGTGAGGCTTACGGCAGATTTAAAAAAAAACACCTGCGTTCGGGTAATTCTTGCATTGGCAGAAGTATTACTATTAGCGTCTTTTTAAAATTAGGTGGAATGACGTATTCGAGGAGGTGAGTGTGAATATATCATCGCACTCTGGAGGATGTGTGTGAGGAGAAAAGGTGGATACACACCTTTTATCTCTTATCGATTGATTATCTAACTACCGTATTCCCTCCTCAAAGAGGCGCTTATAGTTTTGGATATTGTCTGTGTTTCATGATGGAAGTACAAGGTCGGTGAAGGATCTAAAAAGTGAAAGTAATATTTGGAGCGATTTCTAACGAGGAACACCTTTTAGGTTCCTGTTAGCTTTTTTTGAGATGAAAACGCTATGCATTTGAAGTCACTTACGCAATGTTTTGATTGTATTTTGGCTTTTGATTAAAAATTTCAAATCACAACTTGAGGAGGTTGTTAAAGAAAAATCAATCGTAACTATTTTCATTCATATTTTTTTACGATAACAGGTGAAGGCAAATATAGTTTCCAAAAATATTTTGCCAAATATGCTCTTGTATCCTTCGATGGCTCGAATTATATGTAGAGTAATATTCTGTAAAACACTCCGGATAATTACACACTCTGTGTTGCACGTGTAACACTTATTTATTTTTTTTAATTTTTTTTGAGTGTATCTATGATTGCGGGTTGGCATCGTTATCACATTGGGAGCTATTTTCTGATGGTTAGAACCCCTACTGGGGTCTCAGATTCCTGGATCACTTGCTGAGATTCAAATCCAGAAGAGTTTCATTTGCTGCACCGCTGGGGGCGCAGCAACTTGCTAGATGTCTAGCGATGCAAGCAAGTAACATTCATGTAGCTCTTTGTCAAAGCAACCCATCCGTGTTGTCCGATATTAGATTGGCTGGTTAAAAAAAAAATTAAAAAATAGAGGGCCTTTTTTTCTGTAAAAAAATGGGCCAACAAAAATTGATGTATTAAGGCCATGCTTTTTTGAAAGGCATGCTGCACACTCAGTTATTTACGCACCTTGGTGTGCATTGAGTTTTTTTTATTTTTTTGAATATAGTAAGGTGTGGGCCCACCTATTTATCTGCCCGTATAATCCAATTTCGTATTGGAGGGCTTACAAAATAAAAAAAATAAAAATGAATAGTTCTCTGGTAGGCCCATATAATTTTTTTGAGTTATTCTTTAATTTTGTTGGATATGTGAGATAGACTCCCACCTGACCATGTTTTCAAAATAATATATATATATATATATAATAGGTACCAAGCATGACTCTTCCCCATGGGTAAATCTTAATACCCATCTCGAGCGGCGTCTGGGACAGGATTGACCACGTGAGAGTGGATTTAAGCCAATCCCGTCCCGAACGGATAACCGTAGACAGGTACCAAACATGACTCTTCCCTGTGAGTAAATCTTAATACCCGTCCCGGACAATGCATCCAACCCCATGTGGGCCAATCACGTCCCAGACATTTAACCGTTCGGGACGGATACCAAACATGACTCTTTTTACCATAGTTTTATCTATTCTTCTTTTCTGCACGTTGATCAAATATTTCATCAAGAGTCATGACATCTGGATCTTCCAGTAAGATTCCATCCTATCATCCCATAGAAAACAAGATAACACAACCAGTCATATGATCGCATACTCTAGACCGAAGAAAAGGGTGTCCCAAACTCCTAGACGTCTAAAGCTAAATAATTCTCTACAGCTTGATGATGCATTCAGGTACATCACTATGAGAATACTGGCCAAAAACCTTTTATTTAAATTTAAAAGGTGCACCAAGAGCCATACAAACTAGAGTAACCGTGCTAGAACAAGCCATGGGAGCGCGGGGAATGCGCATCCACCTATCGTTTGATAGACAGAGCCCATTTCCCCAAACACGGAAGCCCCACAAAAGATCCAAAGAAAGATACATAGTTTGTTGGGTCATCACGTTCAGTTTTGCTGACTATTGGCTCACTGCTCAATCCAGCCTCGACTCCAGCTTCTTGATGGCATCCTCTATTGAAGGGACAGCATCCCTAAAAGTAGCCCACTGATCCGTAGTCAAGCTTATTCCTGTGGGTACGAGAAAAAGAGGGTTTAAAGATTCAGACAAGCAGAAACAAATGCATTGTGCAGAGATAAGAGCCTGTTTGTGACCTTTGTGGCATGCGGCTTCACTTCGAGAAATTTCTTTCTTCAATTCAGGGCGGGAGGCATCAAACCGGGGGAAGGCAAAGCTATGTTGTTTTTTGAACTCAAGAAAAGAACTGGATTCGCAGAATAGAAAAAAAAAGAGAAGGTTTTCTATTCCTTATGGTGCTAAGGGCACGTTTGAGAACCCAATCCACTTCGCCCATGTTAGGATAATCCAACCACCGTACAAAACTCTTCCCACATTAGGATTTGTAATGATTAAAAATCTCAAGAAGCTCCTTTATAGCTGCTTCTGCGGATTCAAAGGGACACCGACCTTTTGTATCTATCTTCTCGTGAACCTACTCAAAAACCCAGACAATGGCTGGATCATTTGTTAAAACTCAAACCCTGTCGGGGATTCCAATGATTGGAATCCCCGCGGGGTGTGTTCTCAAATGCACCCTAACACTACCCAAGAAGGGAGTGAACAGATGAATAACACTAAAATCACACTACAAAATGAGAAGGTAGCCTAATTAGAAACAAATATAATAGACCAAACACGGGAAACTGATTGTCCTGCTTATAACGCATATGGTTTTGAAACTTCGAAGAGATTTTAAAGACTAATGAGACAAATAAAACATAAGATGACAAAAGCTCTGCAACCTCCTTGGGTCAACAGCTCGCCTCATTTTTATAGTCATTCAAGCCTAGATCATAGATTACCATATGCATCATCTGCCAGGTGAAAAACCTTTAGCTGTAATAGTTGTCCTTTCTCTTGCCAATTCAACGTGAACAAAATCATCCAAAACCGATGATCATACTGGATTCATGAAATATCAGAGCTGTTCTTCCCTCGCCGATTCAAAAAGAATTTTACTCTTAAACCACTAAAACTAAAAAGATTGTGGTACTGTGACAACTGTGCATATCGTCACAGCATGTAACAAGACAGAGAAAATAAGTAACAATGCTGGATAGTAATCACCATCACAAGCCTTATCCCACCAATTTAGGTTCGACAATCACCAAATAAAGATAGAGTGAAGCAACCATCCCATTAGCCATCACCAAAAATTGAATCTTCAACACAGATGCAAGTTCCAACAGATCACAAAAAATCTTGGTCATAATAAACTAGACTAGTCCAATGGCAGAACCTGGATCACAGGAATTATTAATCCTCACTCTCAAGTACATCAAGGTCAATTAGACCGTGGAAATAATCACAAAATCATATACACAAAGGGCCACTTTGGTGCATGAATAGGACCCGATTAGGATGGGCCATCCGCCCGTCAGTGTATTCTAATTTGAGTGTTTTTTATCTACCCGGGCCGAATGGAGATATGTGTGAGTTTTATCATTCGCATGAGTCATGCATAATGAATAATTCGAGGTCAGTTAGGATGAGAGACGGACACGTCACCCCGAGTAGACCACCCGCCCCCACCCTAATCCTGCATCAAAGAGGACCTAAGGGTCACTTTGATAATAGGTCAGAATAAGTTAACCCAGGTGTGCCCGAGGTGAGTTATTCCTAGATTTTCATATTTTTAATTGGGATTTTTGCATATATACCCCCATAAAGTTTGGTTTTGTCAAATATACCTCTCATCTGAGCATATGATCATGAATATCCTCGAAATATAGGTAATGTCACGATTATACCCTCGTCGTAACTCCCGTATGTTTAACCCGAGTTAAGTGTGAGTTAAAGAGTAAATTTTTTGTATATATACCCCTGTAAAGTTCGATTTTGTCAAATATACCCTACATCTAATGACCATATATGACATATTTCACGAAATATTCTCCTCCCATCGACGACAGTAAACTAAAGGGTATAATCGCAACATTTCTGTCTAAATGAAAGATATTCATGATAATATACTCAGATGAGAGATATATTTGACAAAACCGAACTTTATGAGAGTATATATGTAAAACCCCCTTTTTAATTTAATACCTATCTTATCTGTGGTCGGATAGAGTGTTCATGTGAGAAAAGTGGAATGAATTAACTCCAAATTAAGTGAAATGAGTTAACTCCAAATAAAGAACCTTAACCCTATCTGATCCCTAGTGACACATTCCAACTCCCAACTAGAATAACTCACCCACGTGCAAATAACTCATCCTATCTCACCTTATTCTATTATCAAAGTGACCAAAAAAGATTAAGGGGAATAAAAAAAAAGAAACAGTAGAATATATAATTCTGACATAAATGCACATAGCTTGTGAACGGGTTCTGCAAGAGACTAACAACTTACATGCATTATGCAACAACTACTAAAAGCAATCACTCTTTTCAGATGACATATGCATTTTCATGTATAAAAACATATCAGATGGTCAATCTGTGGAAACTCTATCTATACCTACAACGTGCTGTCTCCTGCAGCATCATCCGCATGATTGTCCTTCCCCATCTTCCCATTTCCCTTGTACCACACAACCACTTTGATTAAAATCACTTTGGCGTGCCAACCTGTTCATACAGGCCTTATTGGCTTAACGGTCCAAAGTCATTCTTGGCAACATTTAACATATATACTCTTCCTTGTTTGTGGCTGGTAAGTGGGTGTGTCTCTGCCTCCCTCTCACAATTCAGGTGGTTTCTACCTGCTCTACCGAACACTCTTCTCACACACAAGAAGTTCCCCATTTGATTTGCATCTTTTCATACTATAGTTAGAGGAATACTACGAAGTCACAATTTTCACCACTCTTTTTCCCCACACACACGACCACTGTCTGATCTTGGTGTTCGTTGGAGCCTCACATCCTACCAGTTCAGCAGCTGAAGCTTCTCGATCTAGTTTTTGGCTGACATGCATTTTCCCCCCACCAATTCAGAATGATATAAACAAAAGCTCACGATGCTAAGAAAATCAAATCACATTGGAAAGACAATTCTACTAACATCCGGGTTCAATCAGTCAATGAGTCCTGATCTTGACAGTCGGGAATCATGAGAGGTCACAAGTTCATAGGAGAAAACCACTTTGAAGGGTTTTATCTCCAAAAAGACAGACATTTTACTCTAACAGGGAAGACTACATGGAGGCAAAGGCTAAACGGATTAAAAGCGTCTATGCAAAAGCCCCTACCATACAATTCCCGCTAGAAATCTCTTCCATCCCCCACCCACCCCAACCCCCACTCAGAAAAAGGAAGAAACAAAAGTACCTAAATAAACACTGTTCGGTTACGGTTGCATCAGCACTCCAGCATGCGTTCAGAGAGAAATTTCCAATATATAACCCACAAAAAGGTTATACAGTGGGAGCATTTTACTTCAACAAGGAATCTACCAGGTAGAACACAGAATACAGTATCGACGTAACCTACAGAGCACTGTGAGCACTTCATAGGATGATTCATTAAACCCCACTTCACACTACCAACAAAATCATACAGCCAAGAATAGCAAGACAGTGGCGGTACTAGAAGCTACCTTTGCTTGAAGGGAGCTGCTTGCCTCCCTTGTCATAATACTCTCTAATGGATACCAGAGTCTTCCCTCTAAAATCTTGGATCGTTACCCTTCTCCTGTTCGACAGCTGCAATGGCCAAAAGCCGCAGTCATTAGAACCAACAAGCAGAGAACAACATACTCTTAAGCATGAGAAAAACGTAGCATTCCCCAAAGAACTGACAAAATCTAGGGAAAGTTTTTCTTGTATGCAACACCCCATCGATTCTACGAGGTCCGCTAATTCGAGTTCTAACAGCACGCTCACATGGCAGACGATGAGATTCCCCTCGTCGTCGAACTCCTTCTCTCTGCCGCCCCCTTCCTTCTCATCACCTTCTTCCTCTTCCTCCTCCTCCTCCTCTTCCTCTCGTCCACCACTCCCCGACTCTTTCCGGCTCCCCCCGGCCACATCCGCTCCAGCACCTCCACTTCCTCCGCCGCGCCCCGTTCCTCCCGAACTCTCCTTCTGTGACGAGATGAGGAACGTCTCGACGACGCCGCGGACGAAGCGCTTGCGGTCGGGGAGGCTGAGGTCGATGCCGAGCTTCTCGGCCGCCATGGACCGGACCCTGTACTCGGTGGTCTGCGCCATGTCGGCGCCGTTCAGTATCTCCACCACAGCCTCCTTGACCCTCCGCTGCGTGTCCGCGTCCATCTCCTCCGCCCGCCCCCCCTCCCGCCGCTGGTCGCCGCCTCCGGTGAGCTGGGACGAGGCCGGCAGGGCTGGTGAGGGAGGGACTGAGATCGAAAGGGGAGAGAAGTGACACCAGAAAGTGGGGAAAGTGAAGGGTTTTTGCCGGCGTGCCCCGCGGCAAATACGGCGTCGCTACAAGCCCCACGCTGTTATTTTTTCAGGAGTGTTTCTCTCTTTCGTTCTTTTTTTTTTTTTTTTTACTTTGGGGGCGGGCGGGGGGGGGTGTTGTTCAGTTACGACAGATTTCTTTATTTTATTTATCAATTTCTATCATCGGACAAATTAACTCTACCCAAAATTTGATACCTGTCTGAAAGGACAAATATAATGGGAAGATGATCAATTATGTCCAAAATCAACACGTGGTTGCATTCTTTTTTTTTTTTTAAAAGAGACTCGATTTTTGCGATGAAAATGTTACTTCCTCTTGAATGTATGTATGGATTAAAAACATCCTTCGAGGTCACTTCATTCTCAAAATTTGTCTAATCTAAATTGGTCTTAAATGATTATTGAAATAACTTTTTAAAAAGTTATATAAACCCTGTTTGGCTTGGCACATTCTTTCGGCATCGTTAATACCTTCTGTTGTTATTTATTGCCACCAATGTGCAGGCATATGCCTGACTGAGAGCAAGGAATGTTTGGTCTGGCCAAGGCCAAACTTATCGGTGCTGACCTTGGCAGGCTATTCTCTTCCCGAAGCATCCTGCAATTGATTTTATTTTGATCAGCCCCGTGCTGCAGTTCCGTATCTATGGCCAAAAAAAAAGGGGAAACAGACTTGAGCTGTCCTCCGAATTATAATTGTGGCGGGAGAAAGAGTCAAGTCAGGGGACAACGGGAAGTCAGGAAGAGGTACATTGAGAGAGAGAGAGAGAATAAGTGAGCTCCAGAGAAGAGTTCTATATTTCTCGTGGCCGTTGAGCTATGATCCTATTTACACCATCGTCTGGGGAGTTGAACGTTGAATTATCGTGACCGAAGGAGACATGAGCCACCCATCTTACATATTTGACGAGGCAAAGAGACATGGGTGTTGACTCGTCATTTCCCGCCAATAAAATCGCCGGTCATTAATGAGACAAGACTCGCCGGAGAGGGTGCGAACCTATGCTGACAGGGAGAGTGGCGTGGGCAGCATCTTGACCTTGTCGCCGGATTGGAGTGTCGTTTGTCATTAATGCACTGCCGTATACGTGCGCCGTAGCAGCTGTCAGAGAAGGTGCATGCGGGTACAGAGCATGTGCTGGGCCTGCGCCGGGGCAACATGCGTGCTAGGCCGATCAAGCGGCGTGATGGGCCAAGATAGTTGATCTCCCGTAATGGACTGGAGGATGGGTGCTTACTGGGCTGGCAAGATAGGCCCTCCTCACTAGTCCCCCATTACTGAGCAGCGAGGGTGCTCGGTGGTCAGTTCTTGGGAGGACTTCGGACATCTCGTTGCCACATGAGAGAGAGAGAGAGAGAGGGTGATGCTTGATCTCCACGTCTGGCGCCTCGGGGTCGGGGTGTGGAGCTTTAAATGCCTCTGCCAGCTACTCGTCGAACTGTCAGGATGCTGACATCATCATCATGATGGCGTAGCCCCATCCGTTATGGGGGAGCGGGACTGGAAGACGAAGGGATGAGGCCTAGGGTTTTCCTGCCTGTTCGGGTAACGATGGAGATCTGCCTTTGTGTTGATGGCTCGATCTGGGCCGTTGACGCCCGTCATCTCTCTTACCGCCTCTTTTTGCTTTAAAAGGAGCGCGAGGAGTGGTGGGGGATGTTGGATACGGACTGAATAGATCTAGAGGGGGGGTGAATAGATCTTTCCCCCTTTTTGATAATTTACTGACTATCGACCAGATGAGCTACTGGTAATTAATGAATCATAGAACTAATGCGGATAGTAAAGATGCAAGCATACGTATAGGAAATCAAACACACACAAGCACACCACAAGAAAGGATTTTTAAAGTGGTTCAGTCTCTTCCTGAGACTTACATCCACCCCTTGCTTAACTCAAGCAAGGCTTCACTATGAGAATCTCTGATCTCAACCAAAACACAGCTGACACACAGCTTGTACCTGCTGACACACAGCTTGATTCTGCTGCCTCACAGCTTGACAATAATTGTAATCAGAAATGAAAAGATGATAAGAACAGGTGATGAAAGACAGGACTGAATATTGGCGTGTGTAGAAGAATAGGTGTTCAGCCTGGGACTCGATCACGCTTATGAAGAAGCCTAGACTCCCTGTTGATCTTCCAGTCAGTTGCCTTCGATTGTTCTGCTGCTGGAGATCACACAGTCTTGAGCTAAGTCTTCCTTCTGCAGCAACGAGATTGCCTTTAACCTTTCTGCAGATTTTTGATTGGTGGAGAGCTCCTTCTTCCTCTTCTGTGTGTATCTTCCTTGGCTTCTATTCCGTGCTCTCTCACCGCTTCCTTGTTCGTGATGTGTGTTCTTTTTGTTTTTCATACAGCCCTTTTATCAAGAGTAAAACTCTTCCCGCTCAATTTTCAGATCGAGCGCCAATCTGCTAGAAAACAGGAATCGGTTTAAATCCAATCGTTAGAACGAGTTTGACCACTTCTAAGCAAGATTGTTTCCTTGATTCCCGTGCGGAATCTTATCTCCTGAGCAGCCCAACAACCTGCAACAACCATCTGCAGGTTTTAAGGAACCAAAACAGAATTCGGTTAGAGTTCGGTTTTGGACGATATATAAACCCGTGGTCGACCATGACCCTGTCGCTGGTCGACAATGGGCAGTCCCCAGACGGCCGGTTCTTCTGGCTGAAACTCACGTCGCCCGTTGGTCGACCACAGCCTGGTCGCTGGTCGACAGGGGGCAGTTTCCAGATGGCCAGCAGTTCTGTCTGTTGCTTCTGTCTTTT
Organism: Amorphophallus konjac; assembly: GCA_022559845.1. NCBI lineage: Eukaryota > Viridiplantae > Streptophyta > Magnoliopsida > Alismatales > Araceae > Amorphophallus > Amorphophallus konjac. The sequence goes on from CM040125.1 coordinate 14,056,742, forward strand.
CTGTGGTCGACCAGAGGCGGGGCTTTGGTCGACAGCCAAGATGCTTCCAGAAGACAGATGATCTGATGCTTTTCTGGTTGAGTTCGTTGGTCGACCATAACCACTTCCCTGGTCGACAAGCGGCCTTTGACACTTCTTCTGATTTGTTGATTCCACTTGGATTTCAGTGGACCTGAAATTACTTAACTTATCAGAGGTAAATTGAATGAGTCCAATACTTTGAAGGAACAATCAAACCACTTGTATTTGTTATGAAACAAGATAGAACTTGATTAATCAAACATATCCTATTGTCATCATCAAAACCAAGGGATGCACAACATTCTCCCCCTTTTTGATGATGACAACCATGAGTCATTGTGACAAACAACAGATTATAAAATTCATTTGATATTGCATGCAAGGCTATCATAGCACAGATTTCATTCAGTCAATTCGTTTGATGTGTCTTTCAAAAACAATAGCACTAATTACATGAGAGACTCAAAAAAGGATAAAGACACTGAGGACACGTAGACAAAGTAAATTTGACAATCTAGACTCACATCTAGACACACAACTAGACACACAATGACACATAAAGTCCTATCTCCCCCTTTGTCAACAGCAAAAAGAAGATCATTTGAACAATCCCTCTGAGGAGGACAGTGAACCATCGCGATGCAAAGAACGAGCGGTCACGATTAATCAGCATAACTCATATTTTGGGAAATTATTGAAGTGTACCCCCTTTCTTTAATAAGACAATTAAGTAACCTTTCCTCCCTTTCTCAAAGACCACCTTGTGACAAATTCGAGTGGGTCTTGTGGTTCAAAGAATTTGAAAGTATTGCCCCAATAAATTGACTCCCCATATCCACTTTCTTACTCACGGCTCCTTAAACTTATAATATTGTTCATGAGATAATTTTACTAGCTGAACAAGCTGAACAGTGTTTTATGCCTCTATTTGCATATAGTGCATTAGGTCAACCATTTTTGTTGCCTTTTCGTTTTGAAATATTTAAGAGCTGTGGTCAGGTTTATCACATGCTTTTCCACACGAGGAGACACGCTTTTTACACGCCAGAAACCCCGGCTACTTAGCATGCCTAACCATTCCATTTTTAACTGGGACACACTTTTTATCCGTGAGGATATACGTTTATCAGACGCCAATATCCCCAGTTACTCAGGATGCCCAATTAATAATTTTGAGAGTGGCAGAGGTAGATTGAGTCTTCATGACATACATGTCTCCCACTTAATTTTTCAGCCAATTTTGCTTTGTGATAGAGAACAGTAGTTTCTCAGAACTCAGTCCATTGCTCTACCAAGAAGGCAGAATTATGGCGTATTCCATATACATTCATGCTATAGCAGCGTTTATTTTCACTGTCCAACACAGACACAGGTAGAGAAACAGTCTCATTACTAAAAACATAAGTTCTCAATAGTCTTGAGTCAGAGTCATAGTTATGGTTTGAATTTATTGCAGTAGTACAGGTCAAATTCTCATTACTACACTTAACCTTTACTCTCATTGATGACTTTGGTGATTTTCTTGTAAGATATGGTTAGGTTGTTCAATGATTTATTAAGGAATGAGTTTACACTTTTTACTCCCCCTCAATTTGTGAGTCCTTGCTGAAGATAGAAAACAATAAGTTGGCCACAAAGAGATATAGAGACACAAGGAATAGGAAGTGTGAACAAGGATGAGTGAGTAAAGCAAAACTGAGCTCAGAGTCCAAAAAGTTCAGAAGATTTCCCACCAAAGCCAGCAGCTTGATTAGATCCAATTTCCCTTTTTCAGGTCCTTTGTCGACCATGGAGTGGCCTGTGGTCGACCTTTGTGCTGACACAGAACCTGCCTGTTGAGAAGACTGCGTTCTGACAAACCTGTTGTCGACCATTGGATCGCCTGTGGTCGACAGCTGCGAATTCCCAGAGCTAACTATTTCCTGTCCTGATGCCTTGGTCGACCAGCGCCTTGTCTGTGGTCGACCACAAGAGATGAGCCGTAGAGAACCAGTATTCTGTAGAACTTGCTGAAGTAGCACCCGACACAAGACTCAAAAACTTGACCAGTACTAGAGACCTAGTTGACATAACTTAGACAGAAATGACAGAATCTATGCAGTGAACACATGAATATGATTATTTCAAGAATTTTCAGGAGAAATTCTACAAATTCCTAACTCCCTTCTTAGAGTTGAAAATCTGTCATTGTTAAGGGGTTTTGTGAAAATGTCTGCCAGTTGTTTTTCAGTTTCTACAAAATGAAGCATGAAATTTCCTTTGGAGACCTCATCTCTTAGAAAGTGATGACGGATCTCAATGTGTTTTGTCCTAGAGTGTTGAATGGGGTTTTTAGACAAATTAATAGCACTAGTGTTGTCACAGAAAATAGGTGCACATCCAAGATCTACATTGTAGTCTTGGAGTTGATGTTTTATCCACAAAACCTGTGTACCACAGCTCCCTACTGCGACATACTCAGCCTCAGCAGTGGAGAGTGCCACAGAATGCTGTTTTTTAGAAGCCCATGATATTAAACATCCACCTAATATTTGACAATAACCACTAGTACTCTTCCTATCAATTTTGCAACCAGCATAATCAGCATCTGAATATGAAATTAAATCTAGTTTGCAATAAGTAGGATACCATAAACCCAATTCTTGGGTACCGGCAAGGTAACGAAGGATACGCTTGACAGCCCCTAAATGTGAATCTCTAGGGCTAGATTGATATCTAGCACACATGCATACACTGAACTGAATGTCTGGCCTAGAGGCAGTTAAATATAGTAGGGATCCGATCATACCTCTGTATTTCTTGGCATCTACCATGTTACCTTTTACATCAGCCTCCAATGTTGCATTTGTCCCCATGGGTGACTCTATTGGTTTGCAGCTCTCCATGCCAAACTTTTTCAGCATCTCCTTTATGTACTTGGATTGATTTATGAAGTAGCCTTCTCTACATTGTAGAATCTGCAATCCAAGAAAGAACTGTAAATCACCCATTAAACTCATTTCAAACTCATTGGTCATTAGATTTGCAAATTCAGTACATAATGAAGCTTCAGTGGATCCAAACACAATATCATCCACATAGATTTGCACAATTAGTATATTCTTACCTTGGGTCTTGGAGAATAATGTTTGATCAATTTTACCTCTTGTGTAGCCCTTTTTGGTGAGGAATGAACTCAGTCTGTCGTACCATGCCCTAGGAGCCTGCTTTAAACCATACAAAGCCTTATGCAGTTTAAAGACATGATTAGGAAGATCATCATTTTCAAAACCAGGGGGTTGTTCCACAAAGACTTCTTCCTTTACAAAGCCATTTAGAAAGGCACTTTTTACATCCATTTGCTGCAATTTAATTCCATGGGACGCCGCAAATGCTAACAATATTCTAATGGCTTCTAACCTTGCAACTGGAGCATATGATTCTTCAAAATCAACTCCAAATTCTTGGTTATACCCCTTAGCCACCAACCGAGCCTTGTTCCTCATAACAACTCCTTCTTCATTAAGCTTATTTTTATAAACCCATTTGGTTCCAATAACAGGATGAGATGAGGGTCTGGGAACAAGTTTCCAAACCTGATTTCTTTCAAATTGATTTAATTCTTCATGCATGGCATTTATCCAAGATTCATCTCTTAAAGCTTCCTCTACATTTTTAGGCTCAACTTGAGATACAAGGGCTAGCTGATCTAATTCATCAACTGTTTTAAGCTGAGATCTAGTTTTCCTCGGTTCATTAATTCCTCCAATGATGTTATCTAGAGGATGATCTCTGAGAAATCTCAGATTTTCAGAATTGTTACCTGGGATGATCTCTCCTTCGGGTTGATCATTGGAATCACCTTGCTTTGGTTCTGCTTCAGTCTCCATTGGTTCCTCTTTGCCTTCCAGAAATTCCCCATCTTCATCTTTGCCTACCTGTCCAGTTTTGTCAAAGTCATTATTTTCATCAAATGTGATATGTGGGGATTCTTCAACTAGCTGATCTTTGGTGTTGTAGACTCTATAGGCTCTTGATCGGTCAGAGTATCCCAAGAAGATTCCTGGGTCACTCTTTGGTTCAAATTTGTCCAATGATCTCTTGTCATTGTTATGAATAAAACACCTTACACCGAAGATCCTAAAATGAGCTAGAGATGGCTTCTTACCTTTGAACACCTCATATGGAGTTTTCGCACTAGATGGTCTTACCATTGCCCTGTTTACAATATAACATGCTGTATTGACCGCCTCAGCCCAAAATCTTCTTGGAAGATTGGCTTCAACTAACAAGGTTCTGGCCATTTCAACAAGTGTGCGATTCCTTCTTTCCACCACTCCATTTTGCTCTGGCGTCCTTGGTGAGGAGAACCTGTGATTTATTCCTTTGTTCCTGCAGAATTCATCAAACTCTGAATTTTCAAATTCTCCCCCATGATCAGATATTATTGAACACACTTTGGACTTACCATCCTGCTTCATTCTTCTGTAAAAATCCTGAAATTCATGAAAGGCATCGTTTTTATGTGATAAAAACATTACCCATGTGAATCTAGAGAAATCATCAACTAGTACATAACCGTACCTCTTACCACTAAGACTAGCAGTTCTTGTTGGGCCAAAAAGGTCCATGTGCACAAGTTCTAGTGGTCTAGAAGATTGACTTTCAGTTCTACCTTTGAATGATTTTCTTGTTTGCTTACCTTGGGTACATGATTCACATACTTTGACATTTTGAGCAAACGAAATTTCAGGTAAACCAGAAACCATTTTATTCTTAACCAATTTGTGCAGCACCCTGTAGCTAACATGCCCTAGCCTTCGGTGCCACAACCAAGTCAGGTCCTCCTTCTTGGCGGTGAGGCACAAGTTGGAGTGGGCTGGATCATCCAAGTCTATCATGTAGACATTATTTACTCTCTTGCCCATAAACTTAACTTTAGCCGAATTTGGTTCAAGAATTTTACAGATCTTAGAATCAAAGACTACTTGATGGCCTTTGTCGCATAGCTGACTGATGCTTAGAAGATTATATTCCAGGCCATCCACTAGCAGTACATCTTCAATGCAATTTGTAGATGTCTTACCTACCTTACCTTTCCCAATGATCTTGCCTTTGTTATTTCCTCCAAATGTCACATGTCCTCCATCTTTTGAGTTTAGCTCGGAGAATTTTGCCTTGTCCCCTGTCATATGTCTTGAGCAGCCACTATCTAAGTACCACTTGTTGTGTATAGCTGCCAAACACACCTGCATCACAAGTTACACAGAAACTTTTGGACCCCAATGGTACCCGGGTCCAAGATAGCTTGTGAAATTATGAAATTGCTGCAGTAATCCTTTGGGAACCCAGATTCTGTTAGAGCAGTGTAAATTTTTATTTCTGAACTTGTTCAGGTTGGGTTGCTTTTGTTCTAAAGCTTCTTTAATCTGAGTCCACCTTTGTGTATTCAAGTTTTCATTTTGTTTTACCCGAGAAAACCTGTGATTTCTGTTTGCTTGTCTGGCCATGGTCGACTTTTGGTATGTCTGTGGTCGACCATCGCGTCTCCAGAACTCAGCGTCTGTTCTGGCAGCACCTCTGGTCGACATCTGGTGTACCTGTGGTCGACCACTGCTTCTCCAGTAACCAGCGCCTGTTCTGGCAGATCCTCTGGTCGACAGATGAAGGGTCTGTTGTCGACCAGCCTGTCTCCAGACATCTTGTTTTCCAGATTTATGTCTTTTAACTTGGTTTAGTCCTTGGTTTGTTTGGTGATTTCTGTGAATTTGGGTTTCTTGTTTATTATTTTGAATCTTATATTGATTGACTGTTTTCTCTTTAAAATTTCTCTCTTCCTTGGTGACATTGTTCCTTTTGGAGGAGCATTCAGCTACATCCTCTTGTTTATCTTGGTATAGATTAATCAGGGGCCTTTTTCCTTTTGAGTCAGCAATCCCAGTTACGGTTTTTATTTGGAATTCCTTTTTAGCCGTAGGATTGTATCCTAACCCTTCTTTTTGAAAGTTTACTTTTATTCCCAAGACAGCATTTAAGTTTTCTTGACCTTGAGTCATTTTTTCCAAGGTCTCCTGTTTGTTTTTCAGGTCACTCTTAATTCTTTCTATTTCTCTTAGGAGTTGGTTGTTTTCTTCCTTGAGTGAATTGTTTCTTTCTTGACTTAACTTAGTTTCCTGTTCATATTCTTGAGTCTTTAGTTTTAACTCATCAATGTCGTTTTTTAGCATTTCATTCTCTTCGGACATTCTCTTGTGGTTTTCTTCATCTAAGTCCATTTGATTCAGCTTGTTTTTCAGTGACTTGATTTCCATTTCTAGTTCAGTTTTGTTTTCCATTGAATTGCTGTCTTTATTCAGTTGACTGATCTTCTTCTTCAAATGTTTATTTTCCTTTCTTATTCTTTCATAAGTATCAAGCAATTCTGAATATACTTCTTCCCAATCCGAACTAGAGAAGTCTTGAAATGGGGAACTTACCTCAAGATCACTGTTGTCTCCCTTGGCCATCAGACAGAGCTTTCCTTCTTCTTCCTCGGAAGTTGTTTCCTCTTCACTGCTCTCTTCCTCCTCACTCCAAGTGCTAATCATCGCCTTGGGTTTCTTGCCTTTCCACTTGAAGCTTGATTTCTTAGGAGCTTCTGGACATTCAGCCTTCATATGTCCAGGCTGCCTGCAATTGTAGCAAATGAGTTTGTTAGAAGGAGCCTTATGTTTATCAGATTTAAACTGGGATGACTTCCTTACCATGCCCTTTGGATTTCTGAATCCTTTACCTTCCTTCCGCAGGAATTTTTTAAATTTTCTTGTAAGCATGGCTAGCTCACCAGATTCTTCACCTGAGCTAGATGAGTCATCATTGTCAGACACCTCAGAGGTGCTTGTCTTAGTCTTTAGGGCAAGTTGCTTCTTTTTCTTGCCCTCATCTTCCTTTCTCTTCAGATTGACCTCATAGGCCATCAGGGATCCTACTAACTCATCCACTGTCATTGTTGTGAGATCCTTTGAGTCCTCAATGACTGTGGCCTTGGTATGCCACATCGATGTGAGAGACCTTAAAATCTTCCTCACTAATTCCTGCTCTTTGTATGTCTTCCCTAAGCTCTTCAAGCCATTAGTCAATTGTACTAATCTGGCATACATCTCAGAAATACTTTCATCATTTTTCATCCTAAACATCTCATATTCTGAGACTAGCATATTTGCTTTTGTCTCTCTTACCTCGGAAGTACCTTCGTAGATTACCTTTAGACGATCCCACATTTCTTTGGCTGTTGCGCATTGGGAAACTCTTGAGAATTCTGTGGGGTGTAGTGAGCACTGCATCACGTTCATGGCTCCCCAGTTGACAGTTGATTTCCTGACCTGTTCTCTGGTCCAGGTTTCTTCATCTTCCGGTAGCTCAAAAGGTCCGCGGCTCACTACCCTCCACATCTCGTGGTCTTGCGCACGTAAGAACACCTGCATACGATTTTTCCAATAAGAATAATCAGTTCCATCAAAATATGGAGGTCTAGTTACAGAGTGCCCCTCAGCTATGAGGCTTTTAGAGTTCAGTCCGCCCGGTCTCTCCTGGTTGTTAGACCACATTTTTGGAGAACCTGCTCTGATACCACGTGTTGGATACGGACTGAATAGATCTAGAGGGGGGGTGAATAGATCTTTCCCCCTTTTTGATAATTTACTGACTATCGACCAGATGAGCTACTGGTAATTAATGAATCATAGAACTAATGCGGATAGTAAAGATGCAAGCATACGTATAGGAAATCAAACACACACAAGCACACCACAAGAAAGGATTTTTAAGGTGGTTCAGTCTCTTCCTGAGACTTACATCCACCCCTTGCTTAACTCAAGCAAGGCTTCACTATGAGAATCTCTGATCTCAACCAAAACACAGCTGACACACAGCTTGTACCTGCTGACACACAGCTTGATTCTGCTGCCTCACAGCTTGACAATAATTGTAATCAGAAATGAAAAGATGATAAGAACAGGTGATGAAAGACAGGACTGAATATTGGCGTGTGTAGAAGAATAGGTGTTCAGCCTGGGACTCGATCACGCTTATGAAGAAGCCTAGACTCCCTGTTGATCTTCCAGTCAGTTGCCTTCGATTGTTCTGCTGCTGGAGATCACACAGTCTTGAGCTAAGTCTTCCTTCTGCAGCAACGAGATTGCCTTTAACCTTTCTGCAGATTTTTGATTGGTGGAGAGCTCCTTCTTCCTCTTCTGTGTGTATCTTCCTTGGCTTCTATTCCGTGCTCTCTCACCGCTTCCTTGTTCGTGATGTGTGTTCTTTTTTTTTTCATACAGCCCTTTTATCAAGAGTAAAACTCTTCCCGCTCAATTTTCAGATCGAGCGCCAATCTGCTAGAAAACAGGGATCGGTTTAAATCCAATCGTTAGAACGAGTTTGACCACTTCTAAGCAAGATTGTTTCCTTGATTCCCGTGCGGAATCTTATCTCCTGAGCAGCCCAACAACCTGCAACAACCATCTGCAGGTTTTAAGGAACCAAAACAGAATTCGGTTAGAGTTCGGTTTTGGACGATATATAAACCCGTGGTCGACCATGACCCTGTCGCTGGTCGACAATGGGCAGTCCCCAGACGGCCGGTTCTTCTGGCTGAAACTCACGTCGCCCGTTGGTCGACCACAGCCTGGTCGCTGGTCGACAGGGGGCAGTTTCCAGATGGCCAGCAGTTCTGTCTGTTGCTTCTGTCTTTTCTGTGGTCGACCAGAGGCGGGGCTTTGGTCGACAGCCAAGATGCTTCCAGAAGACAGATGATCTGATGCTTTTCTGGTTGAGTTCGTTGGTCGACCATAACCACTTCCCTGGTCGACAAGCGGCCTTTGACACTTCTTCTGATTTGTTGATTCCACTTGGATTTCAGTGGACCTGAAATTACTTAACTTATCAGAGGTAAATTGAATGAGTCCAATACTTTGAAGGAACAATCAAACCACTTGTATTTGTTATGAAACAAGATAGAACTTGATTAATCAAACATATCCTATTGTCATCATCAAAACCAAGGGATGCACAACAGGGGAGACATCCGTTCGTCTCCTTCGGCGCCGACTCCCGCTGCTTCCTCCTTCCTTCTTCCTCCGGTGAGATTTCTTCTTCTCCGTCCCTCCCATGACTCCCCGTAGGAGGTTGATCATAGCCAATGAGTCTGAGCCTTCCACGAGTAGCTCGGAGGTGACCGTTGGCGGCGCCCCCGGTGACTCTGGAGCTCTTTTCGGTCTCCCCATCACCTGGGTCTCCTACCGCATCACTATAGGTTGAGGGAGGGGTTCCAGATTCCCCCAGAGTTTGATATTCTCTTTCCCACTACTGAGGAGCGGCTGGGAACCCATTTCCTGGGAGATATCACCGTGCCGGTGGAGTCCTTCCAGGCCGACTTTCGTCTTCTTGTCCCTGGTCTCTTCGACCAGGTACTGCATTTCTACGGGGTGTAGCCTGGGCAGATGGCCCCCAACTCTTGGCGGATTCTATGCGCCTTTGCTTACCGCTATGGTTAGATAGAGGTCCATCCGACCGCCAATCTCTCCATCAATCTTTTCTGTCTCCAGTGTTGCCCTGGCTCCCGTGACTCGGAGTTCTACTTCAGAGCCTGAGCAAGGATATTGTTTCTTTCTTTCTCCCTGATCGTGTCAAATGTAAAGCACTGGCAAGACCGGTTCGTCATCTTGGCAAAGGCTGGGGGGGTGGATTGAGATTACCCCAACTACCGGTATGCCCTATGTGAGGTGCTGGCGTTGTCTTATAGGGAGAGGGCGATGATTGACGAGATCCATAGGGAATCGATACAGAAGGTGCACCAAGTGCTGACCCCTTCCTTGTTGAGGTCACTGTGATTGAGCTCGCCCCCTGCCGGTAGGGTTCTGATAGGGCTAAGTGCATGGGTCTACAGTTACATGTTCTTTGGTCTAATTTGTCTTGACTTGTTGTTGCAGGAGTAGCAGAACCACCACCGGGCGCGAGCTCTGTTTTGAGACTCTAGTGCTAGAGTCGTCGGACCCTCACCCTCGGGACCGTCAAGCGCCACCCAGGAGTCCTCGCATACCCCTAGTTAGGGCTGTCAATGGGCCGGGCCCGGGTCGGTCTTAGGTCGGCCCGGCTCAGGGCCAACTTATCAAGAGTAAGGCCCGAGCCTGGCCCGGGCCCGACCTATGTCGGGTGGGCCGGGCCGGGCCCGACATTATGTAAAAAATTTAAAGCCCGACTAAGACTCGGTCCGACAACTTAAATAAAATAATAAAAATAATAAAAATAATAGATTTAATACTATAAAACTTATAATCTCACTAAATTAATTAAAATTTTGATATTAATTACATAATTTTTGTGAAAAGAGAGTTTTAAAATTTCTAAGTAAAATAACATAATTTTAACTAAATAATTTTTAAAATTTGAAGTGAGAATAAAAAAAGAGAACGGGTCAGGCTGATCCGCGGGCCGAACTCAAAGCCCGGCTCGTGGGTCTAGTCGGGCCGAACTTTTAGGCCCGACTAAAAGTCCGCGGGTCGAAAAAGACCTTGCGGCCCTGCCCGAAATCGAGCCAGGCCCGCCGGCCTGTCGGGCCAGCCCGACCCATTGACAGCTCTACCCCCAATCACCGCCCGAGCTCCCTCGCCCATTGAGTGAGGCCAAGAGGCAGTGCCAGTTGGAGTGCCGCTACCCTCGCTTGTCATAGGCCAGCTCCGCTATCGCCTGTTGATCATAGAAGTCCTCGAGGGGCCGTCCGCTGCACTAGTGAGGCCCTCGCTTCCTCGCTCGCTCGTCGCCGCCCCCGGCCATTCTCCAAGGCTGTAGGAGATCCCCAGATCGAGCGAGTCTTACACCATGGTTGGAGAGAAGCGTAAGGGCCTGAACTTGGGGGAGATGATCGCTCGGGAGCGGTGGGAGAATAGGCCGAGGGAGGCCGCGCCTCCTTCAGCACAACCGAAGGCCCAACCTCGAGTCATCGCACTGTCCTCGCCCATCTGCCCATCATCATCCCACAGGTCCCAGTCCCCTCCGTGTGCAAGGCCCCTTCCCCCGCCAGCGAGCGTGGCACCCACACCATGGCAGTGGAGCTCATGAGGAAGACTCTATGGCCGGAGGACCAGGGGGACCAGACGGCACGTTGGTGGCCGATGAGTGGAGGATCGTGGCCTCCTGGGGGTTGACGGAGGTGGCCCGAGCACTCGATCTTCTGGACGACCGTCATCGGGTCTTTGAGACGGATGAGTCCATGGCGGAGGCGATGTGATAGGAGCTACGGTGCAGCAATGAGACGTGGGAGGAGGAGAAGCAAACCTTCTAGGCACTCTCTGACTCCTTGACCAAGGGTAGGCGCGTGATGCAGTAGCAGTTGGGGGCTGCTCGGGAAGAGCAACAACGAGCGAAGGTGGTGTGGAGCGTCACTAAGGCACGAGTGGCGATAGCTGAGTCAAAGGTGGTCGGCTTGGAGGGGATGGTGTAACGACCCAAGAATCCGATTACCGGGAAGGCCCGATAACCCGAGACTCGCACCGCCACCCACGAGTCTGAAGACTCGGAAGGGTTAAAAGGATGGTGTGAAGACTACACAAGTATCACAAATAATTACAGAAAGTAAACAATTTATATAATTAAGCAGGAAATAAATTAACATTTTACATGATACATGGTCCACAAGATATAGCAAAATAAACAACAGTAGTCCACAACTAGTACAGAGACAAGAAAGAAAAGTACAGTTACACGGGACATACCCTGGCTCTGACCTCTGGCACTAACGCTGGGCACCTGAACCACGCTGAGCCTCAGTCGCGCTCCTCTGAGGCCGAGCCTCGCCTGAAACACGGTGAAAACACGCAGGGAATGAGTCTCGAAACAACACTCAGTAGGGATCACTTGAACCCTACCTCGCAAAACGGAAAATCACTATGCTAGCGGTTAAGCCATTACCTCAGAAGTAACAGCCCTGCAACTACAACACCGGTCTCACGGCATGAAAACCGATGCACGCGCCACGGCAAAACAACCGGAGCTCAACGGTCAACCCGACCAAAACTCGAAGGCTGAAGTCACAGAGACTGACTGACAGTCTGTCACTCCCGACTCGACAGGAGTACCTCCCACTTGAAGCACAGTCGGTAGAGTCCCCTGACGACTTACACCGCACCTCAGGTGAACTGCCTAACGTGGTAGCGCCTACCAGAGGCACGGACACCGTACAAGTAATCACAAAGCAAGTGACTAGCTGGGGTCACGCCTGTCAGCGTGGGTCCAACCGCCCCCAACCATGTGTGCACACACAAACCATGCGTCCTAGGTCTGGCCTCTAACTGATTTTCCCCTCGAGCCGGACTCTGGCTACAGACGAGGGGCCTGCCGGAAACCAGTCTAAAAATCATCCTCAGGGTAGCCTCTCCACCACTCCCTGGTGGGTCCACACGCGTGCAGGCAGCCAGCCCTGGTGCGTCACAAGCCAAGAAGAAATCAACTATGACGCGTGCCACTCGGTGCGTCACAGGTTGTAACGGACCAAGTCTGGTGGGTTACAGAGTGGAAACGCGTCAGCTCTGACACACCCACACAGGGGCATTGCAAGGCTGTGACGCGCCACCCTGGGTGCGTCACAGGCCTTGACCCCCAATGGTCGAAATCCAACGGTCAAGTGCCAACGGTCGGATAGTCACCTGACGGTCCTGCCTAGGCGCGTCACAGCACCGTGGCGGCCTATCGTGGGACCGTCACAGCCCATAGACCCCTAGTTGGCCAAAACAGAGATGTGACGCACCCACTTTGGGGCATCAAGTGGGTGCGTCACAGGATGTGACGGTCACTGGAAGGATCGTCACACCGACCTAACGGCGAAACGGCGTGAAACGCCAAAAAACACCAACCACGCCCCCATACCTCCATAGGAGAGGGGGAAAACAAGGGGGAAGCCCCCTGGGGACCCCTAGCATGCTTCTAGGCCATCAAAACGCCGAATCGCGGCTCAAATCCATAGATCGGGCGAACTCTCCCCAAAACATGATTTTACCCTAACTCGCTCAAAACGCCCCTCTCAGCTCCCATTCGGCCTACAAATCACGGGGGATGACGGGATGAGCATAGGGATTCGTCCCCCTACCTCAATGGAGTGAAAGCTCCGCCGAATCGTTGTCGAAATCAAAGAAGACACTTTTAGAACCCTCGTCCCTTTGCGATTACCCACGAATACCGCACGCCACCGGGATCATCTCGCCGCCGCCTACGTCATCGCGCCGTTGCCCACCGCCGTCTGCAGCCGGAGGGGAGCTCGCCGCGGTCGCCGTTGGCCGAAGAGAGAGAGGAGGGGCGCTCACGGTGGGGGAGGAAGAAGAAAATCCAAAAAATCCAAAAAATACCAAAAAATAGACAATCATGTTTCCACGATCCTCGAGACGCACCGATCGCTACGGTACCACTCTCGTCTGGCTGAACGACCCGGTTCACCTGCAATGAGATTCCAAAGGATCAGCCGGAACCCGTACCGGAAATCAGAAAACACGCGCGAAAAAGCCGCGGACGCACTCTGGGCCTCCGAAACAACTCCGGATCGCGTCGACCCGAACACAAAAGATGTCCGGAATAAAATTTCGGACACAACGGAGCTAGACACTCCGAGAAAGTAGATCTGGAACCTAAAAAGAAGGATCCGAAGGGTCCGGAATATTACAGTCCTTCCCCCTTAAAGAAATTTCGTCCTCGAAATTCAAGAACAAAACTCAGGGGAAGAAGAGGAAACTCACTCGAATAGGTAAGGGAACTGCTGACGCATCTCATCCTCACGCTCCCAAGAAACCTCACCACCAGAGTGCCGCTGCCACACCACCTTAACCAAGGGGATGACCTTGTTCCGCAGGCGCTGCTCTCGCCTATCCTCAATGTGGACGGGAAACTCTGGGAGAGAAAGATCTGGAATCACCTCGGGCCAAACAGAATCCTCAAGCACATGAGAGTCATTGGGCATATACTTCCGCAACATCGAGACGTGAAACACGTCATGCACCGATGCCAACTCAGGGGGTAACTGCAACCGATAAGCTACCTCATCGATGCGCTCTACAATGGGAAACGGACCAACATAGCGGGGACTCAGCTTCCCACGCCGCCCGAAGTGCATCACCCCCTTCATCAGAGAAACTCTCAGAAAAATACAATCGCCAATGGCGAACATGAGAGGCTGTTGCCTACTGTCAGTATAGCTCTTCTGCCGACTCTGGGCTGCCAACATGTTCTGACGAACCAGGTGTACGACATTCACACACTGCTGCACCAACTCTGGTGCCGTCAAAACATGCTCACCAACCTCGAACCAATCAAGTGGAGTCCGACACGGACGCCCATACAACGCCTCATAAGGAGCCATACCGATGCTCGAATGATAGCTATTGTTGTAGGCAAACTCCACCAATGGCAGATGGTGAATCTAACTTCCTTGCCATTCTAGGCAATAGGATCTCAACATATCCTCCAAAGTCTGAATGGTCCTCTCCGACTGACCATCTGACTGAGGATGGTACGCTGAGTTGAATGCTAAATCCGTGCCAAGAGCTCGCTGGAAACTCCTCCAGAATCCAGAAGTGAAGCGCGGATCCCGATCCAACATGATGAAAATGGGAATCCCATGCAATGGAACGATCCGCTCCACATAAAGATGAGCCAACTTGGGCACACTCCAGCTGACTTTGACCGATAACAACCGAGTCACTTTCGTCAGCCTATCCACCAGCAACCAAATACTGTCAAGCCCACCCGGAGTCCTCGGCATTCCCACCACAAAATCTGTGGTCACGTGGTCCCATTTCCACGCGGGAACATCCAAGGGCTGAAGAGTACCTCCTGGTGGCTGATGCTCCGCCTTCACCTGCTGACAGGTCAGGCACCTGGCCATAAATTCGACAACATCTCTTTTCATGCCAGGCCACCAGAACTGTCTCCGTAAGTTCTGATACATCTTCATCACACCCGGGTGTACGGTGTACCTGCTCCCATGCGCCTCACGCAACACCGCACGATGAACTCGCTCCTCGGCTGGGATGTACAACCTACCATGGAACCTCACAGCACCGTCCTTGCTGAGCTCCACATCAGCCATGGCCAAAATCTGGGGCAACTCTGGGTCTACATGCTAAGCCTCTGTCACCTGATGACAGATAGCAGCCGTGACAGTCAGACTTGCAAGCACCGCTAACCCTAGCTCTTGGGGAATCTTGAGCCTGAATGATACTTCGGGCACTTGTTTCCAGAGCCTCCACTTCCTCAACATCAAGTCACTAACCGCGACCTTCCGACTCAAAGCATCGGATGACATTCATCCTGCCCTGCTGATAAGACATGGTGAAGTCATAATCCTTCATATACTCCATCCAACGCCTCTGCCTGAGGTTAAAGTCCCTCTGGGTGAACACATACCTCAAACTCTGATGGTCAGTAAACACCTTGAACTTCTCACCGTACAGATAATGCCTCCAGATCTTCAGCGCGAAGATCACAGCCGCCAACTCCAGGTCATGGGTGGGATAGTTCTCCTCATGGGACTTCAGTTGTCGAGACGCATAAGCCACCACTCTATCATGCTGCATCAACACAGCACCCAATCCGACCCCGGAAGCATCTATACACACCACAAAACCTCCCGATCCAGAAGGCAACACCAACACCGGAGCCGAGGTGAGCAATCTCTTCAGTTCCCTGAAACTCTGTTCACACTCATCAGTCCAGACGAAAGGCACATCCTTCTGCGTAAGTCTGGTCATCGGGGCCGCAATGTGAGAAAAATCATGGATAAACCTTCGATAATAACCCGCAAGCCCCAAGAAACTCTGGATCTCCATCACAGACCTCAGCCACCGCATTACTGCCTCGACCTTAGCGGGGTCCACGGAAATACCATCACCAGAAATCACGTGTCCCAAAAAGTGCACCTCACGAAGTCAGAACTCGCACTTGTTGAGCTTCGCATACAACTGGTGATCTCGCAGCGTCTGCAGCACCACACCCAAATGGTAAGCGTGCTCCTCGGCAGATTGCGAATAGAAAAGGATGTCATCCACAAATACGACCACGAACTGGTCCAAGTAGGGATGAAACACCCTCTGCATCAAGTCCATGAAGGCTGCAGGGGCGTTGATGAGCCCGAACGGCATCACCAAGAACTCATAATGCCCGTATCTCGTACTGAACGCAGTCTTCTCCACATCAGACTCGTGAATCCTCAGCTGATATTAACCAGACCGTAAATCAATCCGCGAGAACACTCGAGCAGACTAAAGCTGGTCGAACAAGTCATCAATCCACGGCAACGAATACTTGTTCTTGATGGTTACTCCATTCAGCTACCGGTAGTCAATGCACAATCTCAGACTACCATCCTTCTTCTTCACGAACAACACTGGTGCACCCCAAGGGGAAAAATTAGGACGAATGTACCCCATTGGCCAGCAACTCCTGTAACTGTGCCCTCAACTCCCTCAACTCAGCGGGGGCCATACGGTAGGGAGCCTTCGCCAGAGGTCCCGTATCAGGTACAACCTCGATAACGGAATCGATCTCCCGCTGGGGAGGCAATCCAGGCAAATCCTCGGGAAACTCACACACCACTGGGATGTCCTCGACATCCGGACACGGCTGGTCTACAAAGACCACAGAGGCGAGAAAACCCTAACAACCAGAAACAAGCAAACGACGGGCTCGAATCGCAGAAATGAGGAAACGAGGAGAGGTGGAACGGATACCTTGGAAGTAGGGATGTCAATGGTAACCAATAACCCACCGCCCGTTTCGTTAACTTAACGAACAGCAAGTGGATATTTTTTTCCCGATAACTTAACGGATACAGATACAGATATATCCGATTTCATAGCGGATACGAAAATGGATACACCTCATTCTGAACCCGTATCCGTCCGTTATATATTATAAAATATATATTATTAATATTATCTCTTAGATCTAAACTTAACAGTGGAGATTAAATTTCACCTAAAGGGTTGACATATGCTTTGTCCTAAACTCTAGTCATGCATGCTCCCCTAAGACATCAAATGCTTTCCTGGGGCTATGGACGGTCTCCAGAGACTACATGTGCTCCCCTAAATGGTTGACATCAAATTACCTTGAACTCGGACTGCATGTTCCCCTGGCACCAAGGATGCTCTTCTGAGGCCGTGGATGCTCCTCTGAGACTGCATGTGTTCCCCTAAAGGGTTGACATATGCTTTGCCATGAACCCTGGTCATGCATGCTCCCCTGAGACATCAAATGCTCTCCTGAGGCCGTGGATGGGCGCCGAAGACTGCATGTGCTTCGCCAAAAGGTTGACATCAAATTACCTTGAACCCCCGACTTCATGCTCCTCTTTCACCAAGGATGCTCTCCTGAGGCCGTGGATGGGCGTCGGAGACTGCATGTGCTTCGCCAAAGGGTTGACATCAAATTACCTTGAACCCCCGACTTCATGCTCCTCTTTCACCAAGGATGCTCTCTTGAGGCCGTGGATGGGCGCCGGAGACTGCATGTGCTTCGCCAAAGGGTTGCCATCAAATTACCTTGAACCCTCGATTTCATGCTCCTCTTTCACCAAGGATGCTCTCCTGAGGCCGTGGATGCTCCCCTGAGACTACATGTGCTCCCCTAAAAGGTTGACATATGCTTTGCCCTGAACCTCAGGTCATACATGCTCCCTTGAGACATCAAATGCTCTCTTGAGGCCGTTGATGATCCCCGGAGACTGCATGTGCTCCCCATGATCGTTGACATCAAATTACCTTGAATCCGGACTGCATGCTCCACTGTTACCAAGGATGCTCTCCTGAGGTCGTGGATGCTCCCCTGAGACTGTATGTGCTACCTTGATTTTAATATTAGACCGGGCTGGCCTTAATCGGATCGGTTCCTTGACCGGTTCACTGTCAGACCGGTCCGATCGGCCGGTCCGATCCAATTCTAATAACACTGATTTTATTCTAATTGAGATATTTTTATATTAAATTTTTATAATTTATGTACTCTTATTACCGGTAACTATCCACTAATCGCTCGTTAATTGCATATTTTCGGATACTGGAAAACGATTTCGGATACACCATTTTCCGAATTCTTAACGAACAGCAAACGGGTATAGTATTTCTTATCGAATACGGAAACAGATAGTCCACTATCCGAACCGTATCCGACCCGTTGACATCCCTACTTGGAAGTAGAAGGTCTGCCTGCTAGGATGCTGAAAGTAAACCCTCTTCATCCCACAATCCACCACCGCTCCATGAGTCTCGAGCCAATCCATGCCCAAAATCATATCATAATCCCGAAGCTGCAAAGCATACAACCTGCCTGGCATACTCCGCCCCTCGATCCAAACCGGAACCTTCTCGAAACAATACAGAGTGATCATGAAGTCACCGGACGGTAACTCCACCATCAGATCACAAGACATCTGGGTTATTGGGTCCTCAACACTCAAAGCAAAAGCCTCCGAAATAAACGAATGGGACGCGTCAGAATCAAACAAAATTCACACCGCCTAACCCAAAATCATAACAGTACCTTCCACAAGCTGCGACGACTCTGCCTCTGTCCTGGTCATGTGAGTAATCTGGCCTCGAGCTCTCTGCCTGCCCACACTCGTTGACCGTGGTAGTGGCGGAAACTGACCCTGCTGCTGAAACTACTGCTGTGGGTACTGTTGCTGCTGAGGAAACTGGGGTGGCTGACGCGGCCGCTGCGGACAGTCACGTGCCATGTGCCCTGGCTGATCACACATGAAGCAGATCACCAGAATAGTACACTGCCTGCCTGGATGCGACTCGCCACACCGGAGACACCCCGAACGAGATCCACCGACTGACCCCTACCGCTGCAAAGGTGCCGGCTGCTGAACACTGCCTGTAATATCCCGGATCCTTAGTGGATCTTTATCGAATCTTTATCAGGTCTTTCGGATCCTTTGTGGAGAGTTTCGGATTACTTTTGTAGCTCCCGAGTTGAGTTTTACGATCCGTGTGAGTTTTTCCCTCGTACTAGTTACGAAACCTTACGGTGAGTTTATTTCTCAATTCATCGACTCGTGAACGCCGCAGTTACGATGTACTCTTCGAGCCGATCGTTTTGACTATTTTTACGTATTTTTTTGAATTATTGCATTTTGGACGTATTTTACGGATTTTCAGAAATTAAAAAAATTTCTAATTTCTCCTTTTCTAACCCACCCCTCTCTCTCATCTCACTCACGCTCTCACTCTCTCTCTCTCTCCCATTCTCTCTCGTTCTCTCACCCTCTCGACTCCAACTAAAAACGGAGGCGACAGTGGGAGAGGTGATGACGCTGGGGAGCTGCTGAGGCGCGTGATGGAGCGAGGATCGGTGCGGTTTGGGCGCGATCCCAAACGGTGGATTCAAAGCCGACGGTTCGGTTCGCGGCGTGGTTTTCGGCGTGGTTTAGTCACTTCGGCGCTCGAGTTCTTCGATGGAGGTAGGGAGATGGACCGCCACTTCGTCCCGCACATTTTCCGTGCTTTTGTGCATAATTTGGTGCTCGATCGGGGGAGATCGGGCCGATTTAGTGAAAATCGTAGTTTTTGGGGTTTTCAGGGTTCGTCGAAAAATGAAAACCATTTGCGGCGTGGTTAGTGTTAAAATGACCGTTGGGATGTCTGGATCCCATTCACGTCAGTTTCGTGTCGATCAGTTGTCATTCGGGGCCGGTAGGAGTCCGGGAATCCCGGTGACCCGTTTTGGGTCGATTCGTCAGAATCGCCCCGTTCTTGCGTTTTAGCGTGTGCATGTGGGCTTTTTAGCCTCCAGACGTTATTTTTCATCGTTTAGCTTTGTATCCCCTACGCTTCGGCGTGTATGGGGCGTGGAACGGGCCGATTCGGTGTTTCCACTGTTTTTTCGCCGTGGCCGGTGTAGCGGTCGTTTCAGAGACTATCACAGTTTCTGACGGCCCTACGATAGACCGCCATAGGCTCTGAGAAATTCAATTTTTGTGAGGCTATGGGAGTGTGACGGTCCTTCATTGGTGCGTCACAGCCCTCTGACGCACCCAGATAGATGCGCCACAATCATTTCATTTTCTTGAGATTTTGGTCAGCCAGTTGCCTTGACGGCCCAGTCCTCATGCGTCACAGCCATGTAACGCGCCTTCCTTGGGCCGTCACATTTTGTTTGACCGGATTTGACCGTGTCAGTCAGTACGTGTAGCGGTCGTTCTCCTATGCGTGACAGCCTTGTAACGCGTCTGTCCTAGGCCGTTACACGCTGTTTTGGTCGAGTTGGGTGGCTGTGTCGGTTGGCTCTAACGGCCTTGCCCCCATGCGCTAGGGTGCTGTAACGCGTCCGTGCTGGACCGTTACTTGCTGTTCGACCAGTTTTTAGCGTGGGCCTGTTGGCTCTGACGCACCTATCCTGGTGCATTAGGCTCGTGTAACGCGCCTGTGGTGGTGCGTTACAGCCCTGTTGTGGTCGTGATGGCCGTTGAGTGGTTCGGTGGTTGACCGAGTGTTGGGTCGTCGTAGGTTTGTGTTCTAGGGCTTTGTTTGTGTGGCGGGTTAGGTGACTGGGTGCGGTCTTTTCCATGACTGTGACAATTCCCTAATGACATGATCTAGAACTGCCAATGCCCTTGCCTCTGGTTGCGTGGCGGTTGTTCCTTGACTGCTGGGTCTGCCTAGTGGTTGAATGACGGTCCGTTTTGCCAGAGCGTTGTTATTGCCGTTTCGGTTTCTACTTGTCTTGGCTTGGTCTCGTGGTTTGCCCGTGACCCGTGGGTGTGTGTTGACGTCCTATGAGGGCAGTAACCATGATGGGACAGCCAAGAGTGCTTGTGCTTGCTGCGTGTGGGTCTGTGCGTCGGTTGTTTGTGTCGGTGTTGTCTGGCTCCGGTCAACCGGGGGTTACCCAGGGGTTGACAGGTGGCTTTGTGTGTCTCGGCGGTTCTGTCCAGCTCGAGACATTGGTTCTGGATACCTCGAGGTGTCATCCTACCTCAATCCGTGTGTCCAGGCGTGCTGAGAGTTCTCGGTGTTCCCTCAAGTCTCCGTGCGTCATTTTCTTGCGGAGTGTGTTGTTTTCCCTGGCTTAGGAGTTAGACCGATTGGTGGCTTGTTCCGTTGTTCGTGACGATCTTGCCTAGGAGTTGTCCGACTCAAGGATCGTTGCGCTGGTAGGTCTAGTTACCTTGTCCTGAGTCGGTCGGCAGTTGTCTGTACTGCCATTGGTGCTTGGAAGTACGGGTGACAGTGTTTGTTTAACCTGTCTGTACTTCGGCACTTGTGTTTTGGGTCTCTGTGTTCGTGAGCCTCCACTTTCTGTTACCCTCGACTTTCAGTTGTCGACCCACCTCAGGAGTGGTGGGTGGGGTGTTCCCGTTAAACGGTTCCTAAGCTAGTTCCGTGGGCTCCCGGCTCGGTTACCGTAGCGTCCTACGGGGGGAGAATACTAGTTAGAGGCCTGGCTTAGGCGAGAGCCAGTGTGTGCACACGTGGTTAGGAGCTTGTGGATGAGGCGCCGAAGGTCGTTCCCCTGACTAGTTACTCGAATTCGGTTACGGTTCTGGTTTGGGTCCGGTCAGCGTGTACTGGAGTCTCCGCCTGTTTGGTTAGGCGTTGTTAGACTCGGTACGTGGAGCGTAGCATAAGACGTCAGTGGACGTAGCTGGCTATAGAGAGGCACTCCCGTCACGTGAGACGTGACTCTAGGCATTTCTATGCATCGCGACCTTCCCGGGTTAGCCTTTCTGTGGCTGTACTCGAGGTCAATGTTCTATCACCTCCGCGACGTTCTGGTCGTGCGTGGGGTAGTGTGCACGACGTCCTGGTCGTGTTGTTGGTTGTCAGTCTAGGTTCTCGTAGGCTTTCTTGTTGTCCTTGCGGGTCTTTGCTTTAGGCCTGGCGTTTTGTTGGCAGATCGGCAACTCCTGACCGTGTCAGCTCTGAGTCGCCTTCCTGCTGTTGCTTGGAGTAGTTTGGGGTGCTGAGGTTAGTTCGGTAGCCGTTGTTTGGCATGGGTCCCTCCCCCTCTTCCTTAGCTTGCTCCCTACTCCTACTACCCGTCTGTCCCTTTACAGCTTTCTAGTGTAGCTTTCCTGTTTGGCTACTGCTGTTGTTTACCCTGCAGTTTTAGTGTGTTACTGCGTGTTTTTCAGTGGGGATCCGCGTGACCCCTACTGAGCCAGTGACACGAGGATCACCCATGCTTTTCAGGTGGGGTGATGTTCGTTCTGCTTCCATGGCTCTTTGATCTACGTGCTGTTGTGGCCAGCTGGTACCCTCGTCAGGCTTTCCCCGACTTTCTGGTACGTCTTTCTTCTCTATCGACTGTACAAGGTAGACTTACTGTCTTTCCTTTGGACTTGACTCTGGGTATATAATTATTAATTGTAATATGTTAATTAAAAAGTAATTTTATTTCTGCTATTTTAGCAACTCGATCTAATAAAATTTAATTACTTACTGCTATATCTGTCAGTTCAATGTACTACACGATAATCCTTTTTCCCTTCGGAGCATTACCGCTCTTGGGAGGCCTCGCGGGTTCCAAGTGGTATCAGGTGTATTCGATTATCTTATCGGGTATATCTGGTATCCGGGATCCGGGTCGTCACAGTTGGTATCAGAGCGGTGTTCTTTTAAGTTCGGAGTTCCTTTCTGAGCTATCAGAGCGTTGTCGTGTGAAGTATATGAGAATCTCAGATATACAGTTACCAGAGTCGTTAAAGTCCAGTACAGTCTTCAGCTGGCTTCGATTTTGCAGTTCAGTGTCGCTTGGTTTCCGTGTATTGTCTTGTGTGTGCTGTTCTAGCACTGTGCGCGGTGGTTTTGCTCTCGTCAGGGTGTGACGAGGTGCCTCTTTACCGTTGTGATGTCTGTCTCGATCATGTCGTACTTGGCAGTGCTCGTCGGAAGGCTTGAATCTGCGGTACGTTGTTCGAGGGTTTTCTTATAAGTGTTCATGTTGCTGTTGACCTTTGGCCTTGGTCTGATGACCGTACACGTTTCCACGTTATTTTGGTCCTCCCGGCTTGAGTCTGTTCAGCTCCTGATGTGCTTCGTTTCGGTTGAAGTGCTCGATTAGATTCCGTGATTGAGAAGTTGCTCAGGCAAGCTAGGATTTTCCCTTCCTGGTGAGCTTTTGTTGTTGAGCTTGTTGCTTCTCGTCCCGTCTGGTGGATTCTTTTCGAGGTTTGCCTTGGAACTGCTGTCTTAGTGGTGCCTTTGTCCTGTGTCTACTTAAGTGTGGACAGCATTGCTCCGAGCCTGATCTGTTCATCATTTTACGGTTGCTTGGCTTTGGACCTAGTCCTTGTGTCGAGAGCTGTCGCGTGACATGTTCTGTCGTGCTGTGTCCAGCGGCCGATGTGTTGTGAGGGCTCATTTATCGTTTCAGGACATGGAGGTAAGCTAAGATTAGCATTTTTTTTCTAGGCCTTGTGCTGAAGCTGCTGCTCTTCTCCTGTTGCACTTAGGCTCTTGTGATCGGTTATTCACCGGGTCGGTACTCGTGGCGTGTTATTCGCGATCTTCATATATTACAATGGCGCCTGGTGTGTGCTGAGATGCGATTGCCGAGGTTGTTCTGTTGCCTATGTGCGTTCTTTGTATGTGTGGCGGAAGCGTGTGGGTTGGCTACCCACTGGTCCAGGATCGTTGTTGTTAGATTCTGGCCAGTCGAGAGATTTGCTTCTTCTCGATCTGACTTCATCTCGGCTTCTTGTGCCTTGACTCTGTCTGTTGCCGTGCTGTTGCTGGAGTTATTCTGCTATCGGTATTGGCCTCTGCGAGTGTTGGGGAATTTGTCGGCATTCCTGCTGATTGAGTACCCTCTACTCTGCGTTTCTTCTCGTGGGTGTTGTGCTCTCGAGGCATGGCTGTGGTCCTTGAGATGCGTTCCCCGAGATTGTGGCTTTCCGTGTCGTTTTCTCGTTGTTGTGGGTCTTCCTTGGTAAGCTGCTCGATGCATGACTTGTTCTCTATAGTCGTGTGATCAGCTACCGTTGTGCCTTGATGTGACCCTACTTGCAGTCGTGTTCCGTGGTTCTGTGTGCTATACGGAGCCGAAATCCTACGAGTATCGCCGCTGTGTTGTTTTGTGAGTGCTGTTTCCGTATGATTTTGTGTTTCTGCCTTGGACCATTGTCTTGTCAGTAGCTTGCCGTACTCTTCTTTCCTGGTAGAGTAGCTCGCGACTCGATCAGATTGTGTTGTCTGATGAGGACTGACTTGATTGCGCTTGTGGTCCACTGGTGTTGTTCGTCATTGGCGTCTTGTGTGCCAGGTATTCCCGGTTACCTTTGGCACTAGAGCCGAGGATGTGGTCGAGCTATCAGCTGAGAGGACTGTGTCTCCTTGTGTAAGCTGCTGCTTGCCATGCTGCCGTTGTGTTTCTCGGTTTCGGTTGTCTGTTGTTGTGACAGTCGTGTCTCCATTTCTGGTGAGACGTGAACGACGTTGCCCTGTTTTGGAGGTGTCGGACTTTTGTTCACTTGCGTTGTGCTCTGCCCAGAGCGTGTACTTGTGATGGTAGTCTGACTGTGTTCCTTTGAGCTGTGTTTCTCGAGATTTGTGTTGGTTCGTGGATGTATCCGTCGGGTTGTCCGTCCCTGCTTCTTCCTTCTTGTTAGTCCTTAATTTTGAGGACCAAATTTCTTGAAGGAGGGGAGGATGTAATATCCCGGATCCTTAGTGGATCTTTATCGGATCTTTATCAGGTCTTTCGGATCCTTTGTGGAGAGTTTCGGATCGCTTTTGTAGCTCCCGAGTTGAGTTTTACGATCCGTATGGGTTTTTCCCTCGTACTAGTTACGGAACCCTACGGTGAGTTTATTTCTCAATTCATCGACTCGTGGACGCCGCAGTTGCGATGTACTCTTCGAGCCGATCGTTTCGACTATTTTTGCGTATTTTTCTGAATTAGGGCATTTTCAACGCATTTTATGGATTTTATGAAATTAGAAAAATTTCTAATTTCTCCTTTTCAACCCCACCCCTCTCTCTCATCTCACTCACGCTCTCACTCTCTCCCGTTCTCTCTCGTTCTCTCACCCTCTCGGCTCCGGCTGTGAACGGAGGCGGCTGTGGGCGAGGTGACGACGCTGGGGAGCTGCTGAGGCGCGTGATGGAGCGAGGATCGGTGCGATTTGGGCGCGATCCCGAACGGTGGATTCAAAGCCGACGGTTCGGTTCGCGATGTTATTTTCGGCCTGGTTTAGTCACTTTGGCGCTCGGGTTCTTCGGTGGAGGTAGGGAGCTGGACCGCCACTTTGTCCCGCACATTTTCCCTACTTTTGTGCGTAGTTTGGTGCTCGATCGGGGGAGATCGGGCCGATTTAGTGAAAACCGTAGTTTTTGGGGTTTTCAGGGTTTGCCCAAAAACGGCAACCATTTGTGGCGTGGTTAGTGTTAAAATGACCGCTGGGATGTCTGGATCCCATTCACGTCAGTTTCGTGTCGATCGGTTGTCATTCAGGGCTGGTAGGAGTCCGGGAACCCCGGTGACTCGTTTTGGGTCGATTCGTCAGAATCACCCCGTTCTTGCGTTTTAACGCGTGCATGTGGGATTTTTAGCCTCCAGACGTTATTTTTCATCGTTTAGCTTTGTATCACCTGTGCTTCAGCGTGTATGGGGCGTGGAACGGGCCGATTCGGCGTTTCCACTGTTTTCCCGCCGTGGCCGGTGTAGCGGTCGTTTCAGAGACCGTCACAGTCTCTGACGGCCCTACGATAGACCGCCATAGGCTCTGGGCAATTCAATTTTTGTGAGGCTGTGGGAGTGTGACGGTCCTTCATTGGTGTGTCACAGCCCTCTGACGCACCCAGGTAGATGTGTCACAGCCATTTCATTTTCTTGAGGTTCTGGTCAGCTGGTTGCCCTGACAGCCCAGTCCTCATGCATCACAGCCATGTAACACGCCTTCCTTGGGCCGTCACATGCTGTTTGACCGGATTTGACTGTGTCAGTCAGTTCGTGTAGCGGTCGTTCCCATGTGCGTCACAGCCTTGTAACGCGCCTGTCCTAGGCCGTTACACGCTGTTTTGGCAGAGTTGGGTGGCTGTGTCGGTTGGCTCTAACGGCCTTGCCCCCATGCGCTAGGGTGCTGTAACGCGTCCGTGCTGGACCGTTACCTGCTGTTTGACCAGTTTTTAGCTTGGGCATGTTAGCTCTGACGCACCTATCCTGGTGCGTCAGGCTCGTGTAACGTGCCTGTAGTGGTGCGTTACAGCCCTGTTGTGGTCATGATGGCCGTTGGGTGGTTCGGTGGTTGCCCGTGTGTTGGGCCATCGTAGGTTTGTGTTCTAGGGCTTTGTTTGTGTGGCAGTGGTCTTCTGGGTTGGTCAGGTTAGGTGACTAGGTGCGGTCTTTTACCTGACTGCAACAATTCCCTAACGACGTGATCTAGAACTGCCAATGCCCTTGCCTCTGGTTATGTGGCGGTTGTTCCTTGATTGCTGGGTCTGCCTAGTGGTTGAATGACGGTCCATTTTGCCAGAGCGTTGTTATTGCCGTTTCGGTTTCTGCTTGTCTTGGATTGGTCTCGTGGTTTGCCCGTGACCCGTGGGTGTCTGTTGACGTCCTATGAGGGCAGTAACCATGATGGGACTGCCATGAGTGCTTGTGCTTGCTGCGTGTAGGTCTGTGCATCGGTTGTTTGTGTCGGTGTTGTCTGGCTCCGGTCAACCGGGGGTTACCCAGGGGTTGACAGGTGGCTTTGTGTGTCTCGGCGGTTCTATCAAGCTCGAGACATTGGTTCTGGATACCTCGAGGTGTCATCCTACCTCGGTCCGTGTGTCCAGGCGTACTGAGGGTTCTCGGTGTTCCCTCAAGTCTCCGTGCGTCATTTTCTTGCGGAGTGTGTTGTTTTCCTTGGATTAGGAGTTAGACCGATTGGCGGCTTGTTCTGCTGTTCGTGACGATCTTGCCTTGGAGTCGTCCGACTCAAGGATCGTTGTGCTGGTAGGTCTAGTTACCTTGTCCTGAGTCGGTCGGCAGTTGTCTGTACTGCCATTGGTGCTTGGAAGTACGGGTGACAGTGTCTGTTTAACCTGTCTGTACTTCGGCACTTGTGTTTTGGGTCTCTGTGTTCGTGAGCCTCCACTTTCTGTTACCCTCGACTTTCAGTTGTCGACCCACCTCAGGAGTGGTGGGAGGGGTGTTCCCGTTAAACGGTTCTTAAGCTAGTTCCGTGGGCTCCCGGCTCGGTTACCATAGTGTCCTACGGGGGAGAATACTAGTTAGAGGTCTGGCTTAGGTGAGCGCCAGTGTGTGCACACGTGGTTAGGGGCTTGTGGACGAGGCGCCGACGGGCATTCCCCTGACTAGTTACTCGAATTCGGTTGCTGTTCTGGTTTGGGTCCGGTCAACGTGTACTGGAGTCTCTGCCTGTTTGGTTAGGCGTTGTTAGACTCGGTACGTGGAGCGCAACATAAGATGTCAGTGGACGCAGCTGGCTATGGAGAGGCACTCCCGTCATGTGACACGTGACTCTCGGCGTTTCTATGCGTCGCGACCTTCCCGGGTTAGCCTTTCGGTGGCTGTACTCGAGGTCAGTGTTCTGTCGCCTCCGCGACGTTCTGGTCGTGCGTAGGGCAGTGTGCACGACGTCCTAGTCCTGTTGTCGGTTGTTGGTCTAGGTTCTCCTAGGCTTTCTTATTGTCCTTGCGGGTCTTCGCTTCAGGCCTGGCATTTTGTCGGTAGATCGGCAACTCCTGACCGTGTCAGCTCTGAGTCGCCTTCCTGCTGTTGCTTGGAGTAGTTTGGAGTGACGAGGTTAGTTCGGTAGCCGTTGTTTGGCACGGGCTCCCTCCCCCTCTTCCTTAGCTTGCTCCCTACTCCTGCTACACGTCTGTTCCTTTACAGCTTTCTAGTGTAGCTTTCCTGTTTGGCTACTGCTGTTGTTTACCCTACAGTTTTAGTGTGTTACTGCGTGTTTTTCAGTGGGGATCCGCGTGACCCCTACTGAGCCAGTGACACAAG
This sequence comes from Amorphophallus konjac, assembly GCA_022559845.1. Taxonomy (NCBI): domain Eukaryota; kingdom Viridiplantae; phylum Streptophyta; class Magnoliopsida; order Alismatales; family Araceae; genus Amorphophallus; species Amorphophallus konjac. The sequence goes on from CM040125.1 coordinate 14,084,720, forward strand.
GATCACCCCTACTTTTCAGGTGGGGTGATGTTCGTTCTGCTTACGTGGCTCTTGGATCTGCGTGCTGTTGTGGCCAGCTGGTACCCTCATCAGGCTTTCCCCGACTTTCTGGTACGTCTTTCTTCTCTGTCGACTGTACTTGGTAGACTTGCTGTCTTTCCTTTAGACTTGACTATGGGTATATAATTGTTAATTGTAATATGTTAATTAAAAAGTAATTTTATTTCTGCTATTTTAGCAACCCGGTCTAATGAAATTTAATTGCTTACTGCTATATCTGTCAGTTCAATGTACTACACGACAATCCTTTTTCCCTTCGGAGCATTACCGCTCTTGGGAGGCCTTGCGGGTTCCAAGTGGTATCAAGTGTATTCGATTATCTTATCGGGTATATCTGGAATCCGGGATCCGGGTCGTCACAGTTGGTATCAGAGCGATGTTCTGAGATGTTCGGAGTTCCTTTCTGAGCTATCAGAGCGTTGTCGTGTGAAGTATATGGGAATCTCAGATATACAGTTACCAGAGTCGTTAAAGTCCAGTACAGTCTTCAGCTGGCTTCAGTTTTACGGTTCAGTGTCGCTTGGTTTTCGTGTATTGTCTTGTGTGTGCTATTCTAGCACTGTGCGTGGTGGTTTTGCTCTCGTCAGGGTGTGACGAGGTGCCTCTTTACCGTTGTGATGTCTGTCTCGATCATGTCGTACTTGGCAGTGTTCACCGGAAGGCTTGAATCTGTGGTACGTTGTTCGAGGGTTTTCTTGTAAGTGTTCATGTTGCTGTTGACCTTTGGCCTTGGTCTGATGACCGTACACGTTTCCACGTTGTTTTGGTCGTCCCAGCTTGAGTCTGTTCAGCTCCTGATGTGCTTCGTTTCGGTTGACGTGCTCGATTAGATTCCATGATTGAGAAGTTGCTCAGGCAAGCTAGGATTTTCCCTTCCTGGTGAGCTTTTGTTGTTGAGCTTGTTGCTTCTCATCCCGTCTGGTGGATTATTTTCGAGGTTTGCCTTGGAAATGTTGTCTTAGTGGTGCCTTTGTCCTGTGTCTACTTAAGTGTGGACAACTTTGCTCCGAGCCTGATCTGTTCGTCATTTTACGGTTGCTTGGCTTTGGACCTAGTCCTTGTGTCGAGAGCTGTCGCGTGCCGTGTTCTGTCGTGCCGTGTCTAGCGGCCGATGTGTTGTGAGGGCTCATTTATCGTTTCAGGACGTGGAGGTAAGCTAAGATTAGCATTTTTTTTCTAGGCCTCGTGCTGAAGCTGCTGCTGTTCTCCTGTTGCACTTAGGCTCTTGTGATCGGTTATTCGCTGGGTCGGTACTCGTGGCGTGTTATTCGCGATCTTCATAGATTACAATGGCGCCTGGTGTGTGCTGAGATGCGATTGCCGAGGTTGTTCTGTTGCCTATGTGCGTTCTTTGTGTGTGCGGCGGAAGCGTATGGGTTGGCTGCCCACTGGTCCAGGATCGTTGTTGTTAGATTCTGGCCGGTCGAGAGATTTGCTTCTTCTCGATGTGACTTCGTCTCGGCTTCTTGTGCCTTGACTCTATCTGTTGCCGTGCTGTTGCTGGAGTTATTCTGCTATCGGTATTGGCCTCTACGAGTGTTGGGGAATTTGTCGGCATTCCTGCTGATTGAGTACCCTCTACTCTGTGTTTCTTCTCGTGAGTGTTGTGCTCTCGAGGCATGTCTGTGGTCCTTGAGATGCGTTCCCCGAGATTGTGACTTTCCGTGTCGTTTTCTCGTTGTTGTGGGTCTTCCTTGGTAAGCTGCTGGATGCATGACTTGTTCTCTATAGTCGTGTGATCAGCTACCGTTGTGCCTTGATGTGACCCTGCTTGCAGTCGTGTTCCGTGGTTCTGTGTGCTATACGGAGCCGGAATCCTGCGAGTATCGCCGCTGTATTGTTTTGTGAGTGCTGCTTATGTATGATTTTGTGTTTCTGCCTTGGACCATTGTATTGTCAGTAGCTTGCCGTACTCTTCTTTCCTGGTAGAGTAGCTCGCGACTCGATCAGATTGTGTTGTCTGATGAGGACTGACTTGATTGCGCTTGTGGTCCAGTGGTGTTGTTCATTATTGGCGTCTTGTGTGCCAGGTATTCCCGGTTACCTTCGGCACTAGAGCCGATGATGTGGTCGAGCTATCAGATGAGAGGACTGTGTCTCCTTGTGTAAGCTGCTGCTTGCCATGCTGTCGTTGTGTTTCTCGGTTTCGGTTGTCTGTTGTTGTGACAGTCGTGTCTCCATTTCTGGTGAGACGTGAACGACGCTGCCCTGTTTTGGAGGTGTCGGACTTTTGTTCACTTGCGTTGTGCTCTGCCCAGAGCGTGTACTTGTGATGGTAGTCTGACTGTGTTCCTTTGAGCTGTGTTTCTTGAGATTTGTGTTGGTTCGTGGTTGTATCCGTCGGGTTGTCCGTCCCTGCTTCTTCCTTCTTGTTAGTCCTTAACTTTGAGGACCAAATTTCTTGAAGGAGGGGAGGATGTAATATCCCGGATCCTTAGTGGATCTTTATTGGATCTTTATCGGGTCTTTCGGATCCTTTGTGGAGAGTTTCGGATCGCTTTTGTAGCTCTCGAGTTGAGTTTTATGATCCGTGTGGGTTTTTCCCTCATACTAGTTACGGAACCCTACGGTGAGTTTATTTCTCAATTCATCGACTCGTGGACGCCGCAGTTGCGATGTACTCTTTGAGTCGATCGTTTCGACTATTTTTACGTATTTTTCTGAATTAGTGCATTTTCGACGCTTTTTACGGATTTTCAGAAATTAGACAATGTCTAATTTCTCCTTTTCTAACCCACCCCTCTCTCTCATCTGACTCACGCTCTCACTCTCTCTCTCTCTCTCGTTCTCTCTCGTTCTCTCATAGGCCTGTCAACGGAGCGGATACGAAGCGAATATATGACTATCCGTATCTGCTCCGTTTTCTGATTCGAATTATCCGATTTTGATCCGCTCCGATTTGACTCGGATACGAAGCGAATATCTGACTATCCGTATCCGCTCCGTTTTAAAATCCGAATTATCCGATTCAAATTTAAAAGTATATAAATATAATTATAAAATATTAAAAGTATATAAAATATAATTATAAAATGTCAAAAATATATAAAATAAATTTTAAATTAAAATACAACTATAAAATATCTAAATTTCTCTATAATATCATTTATTTTATAATATATTATTTAAAAATATGTATTATATGATATATAATATTACAGATGGATATTTTTTGAAGCGAATATTATAATATCTGTATCCGCTCCGATTCAAATTCGGATATTATCCGTATCCAAAAAAATGAATACGAATCGAAGCGGATCCGGATAATATCCATATCCGTTGACAGGCTATTCTCTCACCCTCTCGGCTCCGGCTGCGAACGGAGGCGGCAGTGGGCGAGGTGACGACACTGGGGAGCTGCTGAGGCGCGTGATGGAGCGAGGATCAGTGTGATTTGGGCGCGATCCCGAACGGTGGATTCAAAGCCGACGGTTCGGTTCACGATGTGGTTTTCGGCATGGTTTAGTCGCTTCGGCGCTCGGGTTCTTCGGTGGAGGTAGGGAGATGGACCGCCACTTCATCCCGCACATTTTCCCTACTTTTGTGCGTAGTTTGGTGCTCGATCGGGGGAGATCGGGCCGATTTAGTGAAAATCATAGTTTTTGGGATTTTCAGGGTTCGCCGGAAAACGGCAACCATTTGCGGCGTGGTTAGTGTTAAAGTGACCGCTGAGATGTCTGGATCCCATTCACGTCAGTTTCGTGTCGATCGGTTGTCATTCGGGGCCGGTAGGAGTCCGAGAACCCCGGTGACCCATTTTGGGTCGATTCGTCAGAATCACCCCGTTCTTGCGTTTTAGCGCGTGCATGTGGGCTTTTTAGCCTCCAGACGTTGTTTTTCGTCATTTAGCTTTGTATCCCCTGCGCTTCGGCGTGTATGGGGCATGGAACGGGCCGATTCAGCGTTTCCACTGTGTTCCCGCCGTGGCCGGTGTAGCGGTCGTTTCAGAGACCGTCATAGTCTCTGACGGCCCTACGATAGACCGCCACAGGCTCTGGGCAATTCAGTTTGTATGAGGTTGTGGGAGTGTGACGGTCCTTCATTGGTGCGTCACAGCCCTCTGACGCACCCAGGTAGATGCGTCACATCCATTTCATTTTCTTGAGGTTCTGGTCAGCCGGTTGCCCTGACGGCCCAGTCCTCATGCGTCACATCCATGTAACGCGCCTTCCTTGGGCCGTCACATTTTGTTTGACCGGATTTGACCATGTCAGTCAGTTCGTGTAGCGGTCGTTCCCCTGTGCGTGACAACCTTGTAACGTGCCTGTCCTAGGCCGTTACACGATGTTTTGCCCAAGTTGGGTGGTTTTGTCGGTTGGCTCTAACCGCCTTTCCCCCATGCGCCAGGGTGCTATAACGCGTCCGTGCTGGACCGTTACCTGCTGTTCGACCAGTTTTTAGCTTGGGCATGTTGGCTCTGATGCACCTGTCCTGGTGCGTCAGGCTCGTGTAACGCGCCTGTGGTGGTGCGTTACAGCCATGTTGTGGTCGTGATGGCCGTTGGGTGGTTCGGTGGTTGCCCGTGTGTTGGGCCGTCGTTGGTTTGTGTTCTAGGGCTTTGTTTGTGTGGCAGTGGTCTTCTGGATCGGTCGGGTTAGGTGACTGGGTGCAGTCTTTTCCATGACTGCGATAATTCCCTAACGACGCGATCTAGAACTGCCAATGCCCTTGCCTCTGGTTGCGTGGCGGCTGTTCCTTGACTGTTGGGTCTGCCTAGTGGTTGAATGACGGTCCGTTTTGCCAGAGCGTTGTTATTGCCGTTTCGGTTTCTGCTTGTCTTGGCTTGGTCTCGTGGTTTGCCCGTGACCCGTGGGTGTCTGTTGACGTCCTATGAGGGCAGTAACCATGATGGGACAGCCAGGAGTGCTTCTGCTTGCTGCGTGTGGGTCTGTGCGTCGGTTGTTTATGTCGGTGTTGTCTGGCTCCGGTCAACCGGGGGTTACCCAGGGGTTGACAGGTGGCTTTGTGTGTCTCGGCGGTTCTGTCCAGCTCGAGACATTGGTTCTGGATACCTCGAGGTGTCATCCTACCTCGGTCCGTGTGCCCAGGCGTGCTGAGCGTTCTCAGTGTTCCCTCAGGTCTCCATGCGTCATTTTCTTGCGGAGTGTGTTGTTTTCCCTGGATTAGGAGTTAGACCGATTGGCGGCTTGTTCCGTTGTTCGTGACGATCTTACCTTGGAGTCGTCCGACTCAAGGATCGTTGCGCTAGTAGGTCTAGTTGCCTTGTCCTGAGTCGGTCGGCAGTTGTCTGTACTGCCATTGGTGCTTGGAAGTACGGGTGACAGTGTCTGTTTAACCTATCTGTACTTCGACACTTGTGTTTTGGGTCTCTGTGTTCGTGAGCCTCCACTTTCTGTTACCCTTGACTTTCAGTTGTCGACCCACCTCAAGAGTGGTGGGAGGGGTGTTCCCGTTAAACAGTTCCTAAGTTAGTTCTGTGGGCTCCCGGCTCGATTACCGTAGCGTCCTACGGGGGGAGAATACTAGTTAGTGGCCTGGCTTAGGCGAGAGCCAGTGTGTGCACACGTGATTAGGGGCTTGTGGACGAGGCGCCGATGGGCGTTCCCCTGACTAGTTACTCGAATTCGGTTGTTGTTCTGGTTTGGGTCCGGTCAGCGTGTACTGGAGTCTCAGCATGTTTGGTTAGGCGTTGTTAGACTCGGTACGTGGAGCACAGCATAAGACGTCAGTGGACGCAGCTGGCTATGGAGAGGCACTCCCGTCACGTGACACGTGACCCTCGGCATTTCTGTGCGTCGCGGCCTTCCCGGGTTAGCCTTTCTGTGGATGTACTCGAGGTCAGTGTTCTGTCGCCTACGCGACGTTCTGGTCGTGCGTAGGGCAGTGTGCATGACGTCCTAGTCGTGTTGTCGGTTTTCGGTCTAGGTTCTCCTAGGCTTTCTTGTTGTCCTTGCGGGTCTTCGCTTTAGGCCTGGCATTTTGTCGGCAGATCGGCAACTCCTGACCGTGTCAGCTCTGAGTCGCCTTCCTGCTGTTGCTTGGAGTAGTTTGGGGTGCTGAGGTTAGTTCGGTAGCCGTTGTTTGGCACAGGCTCCCTCCCCCTCTTCCTTAGCTTGCTCCCTACTCCTGCTACCCGTCTGTTCCTTTACAGCTTTCTAGTGTAGCTTTCCTGTTTGGCTACTGCTGTTGTTTACCCAGCAGTTTTAGTGTGGTATTGCGTGTTTTTCAGTGGGGATCCGCGTGACCCCTACTGAGCTAGTGACACGAGGCTCACCCTTGCTTTTCAGGTGGGGTGATGTTCGTTCTGCTTTCGTGGCTCCTGGATCTGCGTGCTGTTGTGGCGAGTTGATACCCTCGTCGGGCTTTCCCCGACTTTCTGGTACGTCTTTCTTCTTTGTCGACTGTACTTGGTAGACTTGATGTCTTTCCTTTGGACTTGACTCTGGGTATATAATTGTTAATTGTAATATGTTAATTAAAAAGTAATTTTATTTCTGCTATTTTAGCAACCCGGTCTAATGAAATTTAATTGCTTAGTGCTATATCTGTCAGTTCAATGTACTACACGACAATCCTTTTTCCCTTCGGAGCTTTACCGCTCTTGGGAGGCCTCGCGGGTTCCAAGTGGTATCAGGTGTATTCGATTATCTTATCTGGTATATCTGGTATTCGAGATCCGGGTTGTCACATTGCCCGAAGAAGCCTGCTGCTCACGGCCCTCCTTCTTCTTCTTCCGGAAACTCTTCCCGAAGAACTTCTTCATCTTGGCGCCGAAAGATGCAGATCCTGCCGCTGATGCCGCTGGAGTCGAGGCTCCCGAACTACCAGTAGGAAGCTGGAACGTGCTCTGCTGCTGGGTAATCATCTGTTGCCTGCGGCCTGACAAGGACTGTCCCTGGCTAATCGGTCCTCGAGTCCTCTGCATATCCATCTCCAAGGACGCCGCAACACGAGAAGCCATCTCCAAATCAGTGGCAGCATTCGCGATCAAATGGTGCCTCAGCTCCTACATCAAGCCCTACACGAACTGCGCGATCTTCACCCTCTCATGCTCCATGATGTGAGGTGCATAACGACTCATCTCAACAAATCGGGCCATGTACTGCAACACGGACATGTCACCTTGGACCAGCTCCAAAAACTCACGCATCCGCTGCGTAGCAATATACTCTGGACAGTAGGCACGCTCAAATACGCTGACAAAGTCACCCCACGCAATCTGCTCAAGGGGACGAGTCTGAAAGGATGTCTGCCATTTGGAAGTACACCACGCCCCAGCCGTGCCCTGCAACTGGTTGTAGGCTAACATCACCTTGTCCTCCGCAGTACACCGCATGGAACCGAACACCCGCTCCATCTCGTCGAGCCAACTCCGAGCCAAATCAGGGTCTGGCTGGCCGCCATAGTAAGGTGGATGGAACTGCATGAAATCTCTCACTGCTCGGCCTGGCCCACCCCTGGTCGACAAGCACTCACCAGCCTCTCCGCCAAACTACTGCGACATAAGCTGGTACATGCCACAGAAGAAATCCTCGGCCCCCGGAATCCTCGCAGTATCCACTACCTCGGTGGCCATAGGTGGCACTCTACTATGCTCCTCCTGCTCCTGCTAGACCTCCTGAACCTCAGCCGACTGCCCCTGCTGAGAGCGAGTGCTCCGCCTCGGTGCCATGCTCGCTCCTGAAGCAAAAGATAGAAAACAAGGAAACGACAAGGTCAAGAAAAACACACGATGCCTGATGCCAGCGTCAACTGTACATCATCGCTGTGGACTAGTGGACCACTACAATTACTTATGATTCTCATATAATCTCACAACCACTCTCTGATACCTGCTGTAACGACCAGAGAATCTGATTACCGGGAAGGCCCGATAACCCGAGACTCGCACCGCCACCCACGAGTCCGAAGACTCAAAAGGGTTAAAAGGATGGTGTAGAGACTACACAAGTATCACAAATAATTACAGAAATTAAACAGTTTATATAATTAAACAGAAAATAAATTAACATTTTACATGATACATGGTCACAAGATACAGCAAAATAAACAACAGTAGTCCACAACTAGTACAGAGACAAGAAAGAAAAGTATAGCTACACGGGTCATACCCCGGCTCTGATCTCTGGCATTAACGCTGGGCACTTGAACCACGCTGAGCCTCAGTCGCGCTCCTCTGAGGCGGCGCCTCGCTTGAAACATGATGAAAATACGTAGGGAATGAGTCTCAAAACAAGACTCAGTAGGGATTACTCGAACCCTACCTCGCAAAATGGAAAACCACTACGCTAGCGGTTAAGCGAGTACCTTAGAAGTAACAGCCCTGCAACTACAACACCGGTCTCATGGCATGAAAATCGATGCACGCGTCATGGCGAAACAATCGGAGCTCAACGGTCAACCCGACCAAAACCCGAAGGCCGAAGTCACAGAGACTGACTGACAGTCTGTCACTCCCGACTCGACAGGAGTACCTCCCACTAGAAGCATAGTCGGTAGCGTCCCCTGACGACCTACACCGTACCTCAGGTGAACTGCCTAACGTGGTAGCGCCTATCAGAGGCACGCACACCGTACAAGTAACCACAAAGAAAGTGACTAGCTGGGGTCACGCCCGTCAGCGTGGGTCCAACCGCCTCCAACCACGTGTGGACACACAGACCTTGCGACCTAGGTCTGGCCTCTAACTAGTTTTCCCCTTGAGCCGGACTCTGGCTAGAGACGAGGGGCCCGACGGAAACCAGTCTAAAAACCATCCTCAGGGTAGCCTCTCCACCACTCCCTGGTGGGTCCACACGCGTGCAGGCAGGCTACGACTAGTGGAGGGTCACTGAAGGAGTAGACTCTCAAGTCAACGGAAAATAACGTCCGTGTCCGACGAAGTACGGGGACTATCCCACGTACCTGCACCGTCGCACGGTGACCACGGTCGGAGAAGAAACGGGACTGCGAACCACCCGGTGCAGTCCTGAGCCTCGCGGTCTACTCTAGACGCGCCACAGGCTTTGACGGTCTAGCGCTGGACTGTAATATCCCGGACCTTTCAGATCCTTTCTTCGTGGGTCCTGGATCTGGTTTTCGGAGTGTCCAGCTCCGTTGTGTCCGAAATTTCGTTTCGGACATCTTTCGTGTTCGGATCGACGCGATCCGGAGTTGTTTCGGAGGCCCGGAGGCGTTCCGCGGCTTTTCCGTGTGTGTTTTCCGATTCCTGGTGTGTGTTTCGGCTTTTTCTTCGGAAGCTCGCTGCGGGTGAACCGGGCGGTTCCCCCAGGCACGAGTGGTACCGTTGCGATCGGTGCGTTCCGAGGATTCTGGAAATGTATTTTTCTAATTTTCGGTATTTTTCCGAAAAATCGGATTTTCCTATATAACCCCTTTTCTTTTCTTTTTTTCTTTTCTCCTTTCTCTTTCTTCTTCTTCTTCCTCCTTCCTTCCCCAACCGTGGCTGCCCTCTCCTCTCTCCCTCTCTCCCATTCGGGCGCGGTAGACCCCTCCCCGGCGGTTGACGGCGGCAGGGCGACGGCGCGGACGAGTGGGCGACGGCGAGACATTCGTGCGGGCGTGCGGCAAGCGTGGGGAGTTCGAGAAGCTCAAAGCGTTCTTCGTGATTCGTGGGCGATTCGGCGGAGCATTCGCTCCATTGAGGTAGGGTGACGTTCCTTAGCCTCTAGCCGATCTTTTCCGTGATTTATAGGCCGAGGGGAGGCCGAGAGGGGCTTATTTGAGCATGTTTGGGGTTTTTCCATGTTTTGGGGAGAGTCACCCGATCTATGGATTCGATGCATGGATTCTTGTTTTGATGGCCTAGAATCATGCTAGGGGTCCCCAGGGGTCTTCCCCTTTGATTTCCCCCTCTCCGGTGGAGGTATGGGGGCGTGGAATGGTGTTTTTAGCCGTTCCCGGCCGTTCTCAATTTTCCGGGATGATAGCGGTCCACCAGTAACCACCTTCATCAGGTAGCGATCAGGTGGGGACCGCCTTCATCAAGGTTTCGAGCGTTGGGGCTTGTGCTGTCGGCAGGCGGTCGCGGTCTCGCGACTGACCGCGACTGCTGGTGGCGGTCGGGGGGTGACCGCTTTCACCGTGGGTCCGGCACGATCTTCGAGACTGGTTTTTGACCGTTGGAGTCTGGTCGCGGTCTCCAGGAGACCGCTACCAGGTGAAGGCGGTCTTCACGCGACCGCTTTCACGTTTTCGTGCACCAGGGTGGTCGCGGTTCCAGGCCGACCGCGACCAGGTGATAGCGGTCCTGGGTCGACCGCTACCACAGGAGGCGGTCCTCCGGTGACCGCGACTCCCCTTCTTCACCTATTTGAGTCCCGGACGAGCTAGTCTCGATCCCTGTGCTGACCCGTAGTCCGACTGATGTGGGGCATCATGTGGGGGCTACACGTGGGGTGCCGTGGGGTCCCGGGAGGTGGTGACTTCGGCTCGTGTCACCGTGCGTCGGTGTTGGTACAAGGAGCGTTCCTCGTACCTGCGGTTGCGAAGTGTTTTCCGTTGACTCGAGAGTCTACTCCTTCAGTGACCCTCCACTAGTCGTAGCCCACCAGTACGAGGTGCTGGTCTCACCTGGGAGTGGTGTACGGGCATTCACCTTTGAGACGGTTTGTGGACCGATTACCGTAGGCCCCTCGTCGGTAGCCAGAGTCCGGCTACGGGGAAAAACCGGTCAGAGGACCAGACCTAGTGACGCAAGGTCTGTGTGTGCACACGTGGTTGGGGGCGGTTGGACCCACATCGACGGGCGTGACCCTAGCTAGTTACTTGTTTGTGGTTACTTGTACGGTGTCTGCGCCTCGGGTAGGACCTACCACGTCAGGCGGTTCACCTGCGGTGCGGTGTAAGACGTCAGGGGACGCTACCGGCTGTGCTTCTAGTGGGTGGTACTCCTGTCGAGTACGGAGTGACAGACTGTCAGTCGTGTGTTTCCGACCTTCGGGTTTTGGCGATTCGACCATTGAGTTTCGGTCTTCTCGTACCGTGGCACGTGTGTCGGTTTGCGTGCCGTAGGGTCTAGTTCTGTAGAGTACATGGCTTTCCTTTCCGAGGTACTTTCCTACCGCTAGAGTAGTGGTTTCTCGTTTTACGAGGTAGGGTTCGAGTGATCCCTACTGAGTCTTGTTCCGAGACTCATTCCCTGCGTGTTTTCACCGTGTTTCAGGTGAGGCACCACCTTCGGGGAGCGCGTCAGGAGCGCGTGGTGCGGGTGCCCAGAGGTAGTGCCAGAGGTCAGAGCCGGGGTATGCCCCGTGTAGCTGTACTTTCCTTTCTTGTCACTGTACTAGTCGTGGACTATTGTTATTGTTGTTAATTTCTATTGTGGACCATGTAAAATGTTAATTTATTTCCTGCTTAATATTATAACTGTTTAATTTCTACAATTATCTGTGATGCTTGTGTAGTTTCCACACCATCCTTTTAACCCTTCCGAGTCTTCGGACTCGTGGGTGGCGGTACGAGTCTCGGGTTATCGGGCCTTCCCGGTAATCAGATTCTCAGGTCGTTACAGCTGGTATCAGAGCGCGGTTGTGGAATTACATGAGAATCATAGGTAATTGTAGTGGTCCACTAGTCCACAACAATGATGTACAGGTGACGCTGGCATTGGGCACCGTGTGTTTATTTTGACCTTGCCGTTTTCGTGTTTTCTGTCTTTTGCTTCAGGAGCGAGTATGGCGCCGAGGAGGAGCTCTCGCTCTCAGCAGGGGCAGTCGGCTGGAGGTCAGGAGATCCAGCATGGGGTCCAGAGGGACCAGGAGGATCATAGCAGAGCGCCACTGGGGGCTACCGAGGCCGCGGATGCTGCGAGAGTTCCGGGGGCCGAGGATTTCTTCCGTGGCATGTACCATCTCATGTCTCAGTAGTTTGGCGGAGAGGATGGTGAGGGCTCGTCAGTCAGGGGTGGGCCAGGCCGAGCAGTGAGGGACTTCATGCAGTTCCATCCACCTTACTTTAGCGGCCAGGCAGACCCTGATGCGGCTCGTGATTGGCTTGATGAGATGGAGCGGGTGTTCAGTTCCGCGAGGAGTACTGCCGAGGACAGAGTTGTGTTGGCCTACAACCAATTACAGGGTACGGCTCGGAGGTGGTGGTCTTCCGAGTGGAAGACGTCCTTTCAGCTTCGTCCACTTGAGCAGATCGAGTGGGATGACTTCGTTAGTGCTTTCGAGCGTACGTACTGTCCAGACGTCGTTGCTACGCAGCGGATGCGGGAGTTTCTAGAGCTGGTGCAGGGTGACATGTCCGTGTTGCAGTACATGGCCCGATTTGTCGAGCTGGGTCGGTACGCACCTCACATCATGGAGCATGAGAGGGTGAGGACCACGCAGTTTGTGCAGGGCTTGAGGATGGAGCTGAGGCACCATTTGATCGTAAACGGGGCCACTGATCTAGAGACGGCGTCTCGTGTTGCGATTTCCTTGGAGATGGATATGCAGAGGACTCGAGGACCGATCAGCCAGGGGCAGTCTTTGTCAGGTCACAGCTAGCAGTCGGCTACCCAGTAGCAGGGTTTCTTTCAGTCTGCGTCGGGTGGTTCAGGAGTACCGGCATCGGCAGCTTCGGTGACAGGATCTGCGTCCTTCGGCTCGAAGGTTAAGAAGTTCTTGAAGAAGAGTTTCCGTAAGAAGCACAAGGATCAGGGGCAAGCTTCATCGGGAAGTGTACAGCAGCCGATTTCCTTGCAGCGTCAGGGATCAGTGGGTGGGTCGCGAGGACCTTGTCCACGATGTAGTGGGACCCACCCAGGCAAGCAGTGCACGGCGCCGATTATTTGTTTTCAGTGTGACCAGCCAGGGCATATGACGCGTGACTGTCCTCAGAGGCCGCCGCAGCAGCAGGTTCCCCAGCAGCAGCAGCAGCAGGGACAGTATTCGCCGCTACCCAGGTCAGCTAACGTGGGAGGCAGGCAGAGGGCTCGAGGCCAGATCACGCACATGACCAGAGCAGAGGCAGTGGCGTCGCAGCTCGTGGAAGGTACCGTTTAGATTTTGGGTTGTGCGGCTCGGGTTTTGTTTGATTCTGGCGCGTCTCATTCGTTTATTTCGGAGGATTTCGCGTCGAGCGTCGAGGAGCCGGTGACCCAGTTGTCCTGTGATTTGACAGTGGAGTTGCCTTCGAGTGACTTTATGATCACTCCGTATTGCTTCGATCAGGTTCTGGTTTAGATCGATGGGCGGAGTATGCCAGGCAGGTTTTATGCGTTGCAGCTTCGGGATTACGACGTGATTCTAGGCATGGATTGGCTCGAGACTCATGGAGCGGTGGTGGATTGTGGGATGAAGAGGGTCTACTTTCAGCATCCGAACAAGCGGACCTTCTATTTCCAAGGTATCCGTTCCACCTCTTCTCGATTCCTTATCTCTGCTATTCGAGCCCGTCGGTTGCTTGATTCTGGTTGTCAGGATTTTCTCGCGTCAGTGGTGGTGTCTGACCGGATGGAGCCGGATGTCGAGGACATTGCGGTGGTGTGCGAGTTTCCCGATGTTTTTCCCGAGGAGTTGCCTGGATTACCTCCCCAGCGGGAGATCGATTTCGTGATCGAGGTTGTGCCAGGTACGGGACCTTTGGCGAAGGCTCCCTACCGAATGGCCCCCGCTGAGCTGAGGGAGTTGAGGGCGCAGTTGCAGGAACTGTTGGCCAAGGGTATATTCGTCCTAATTTTTCCCCTTGGGGTGCGCCCGTGTTGTTCGTGAAGAAGAAGGACGGTAGTCTGCGGTTGTGCATTGACTATCGGCAGCTGAATGAAGTGACCATTAAGAACAAGTATCCGTTGCCGCGGATTGATGATTTGTTCGACCAACTGCAGTCTGCGCGAGTGTTCTCGTGGATTGATTTGCGGTCCGGTTACTATCAGCTGAGGATTCGCGAGTCCGATGTGGAGAAGACTGCGTTCAGTACGAGGTACGGGCATTATGAGTTTCTGGTGATGCCGTTTGGGCTCACCAATGTCCCAGCAGCCTTCATGGACTTGATGCAGAGGGTGTTTCATCCGTATTTGGACCAGTTCGTGGTCATCTTTGTGGATGACATCCTTGTTTATTCGCAGTCTGCTGAGGAGCATGTGTACCATTTGGGTGTGGTGCTGCAGACGTTGCGAGATCACCAGTTGTATGCGAAGCTCAGCAAGTGCGAGTTTTGGCTCAGCGAGGTGCACTTTCTGGAGCACGTGATTTCTGGTGATGGCATTTTCGTGGACCCCGCCAAGGTTGAGGCTGTGATGCAATGGCCGAGGCCGAGGTCGGTGACGGAGATCCGGAGTTTCTTGGGGCTTGCGGGTTATTATCGCCGGTTTATCCAGGATTTTTCTCGCATTACGACCCCGATGACTAGGCTCACGCGGAAGGATATGCCTTTCGTCTGGTCCGAGGAGTGTGAGCAAAGCTTCAGGGAACTGAAGAGATTGCTCACCTCGGCTCCGGTGTTGGTTTTGCCTTCTGGATCGGGAGGTTTCGTGGTGTGTACAGCTGCTTCCGGCATTGGATTGGGTGCTGTGTTGATGCAGCATGGTAGAGTGGTGGCTTATGCATCTCGGCAGCTAAAGCCCCATGAGGAGAACTACCCTACCCATGACCTGGAGTTGGCGGCAGTGATCTTCGCGCTGAAGATCTGGAGGCATTATCTGTACGGCGAGAAGTTCGAGGTGTTCACTGACCATCAGAGTTTGAGGTACGTGTTCTCGCAGAAGGACCTGAACCTCAGGCAAAGGCGTTGGATGGAGTTCATGAAAGACTATGACTTCACCCTGTCTTATCAGCCGGGCAGGATGAATGTCATCGCCGATGCCTTGCGTCGGAAGGTTGCGATCAGTACCTTGATGCTGAGGAAGTGGAGGCTCTGGGAACAAGTGCTCGAAGTTTCTTTCAGGCTCAAGATTCCCCAGGAGCCAGGGTTGGTGGTGCTTGCGAGTCTGACTGTCACTCCTGCTATCCGTCGTCAGGTGACAGAGGCTCAGCATGCGGACCCTGAGTTGCCCCGGATTCTTGCGATGGCTGACGTGGAGCTCGGCGAGGACGGTGCTGCGATGTTTCGTGGCAGGCTGTACGTCCCAGCCGAGGAGCAGATTCGTCGTGCGGTGCTGCGCGAGGCTCATGGGAGCAGGTACAATGTACACCCGGGTGCGACGAAGATGTATCGGAACTTGCGGAGGCAGTTCTGGTGGCCTGGCATGAAGAGAGATGTTGCCGAATTTGTGGCCAGGTGTCTGATCTGTCAGCAGGTGAAGGCGGAGCATCTCCGCCTTCACCGACCAGGAGGTACTCTCCAGCCCTTGGATGTTCCTGCTTGGAAGTGGGACCATGTGACCACGGATTTTGTGGTGGGGTTGCCGAGGACCCCGAGTGGGCAGGACAGTATTTGGTTGCTGGTGGATCGGCTGACGAAGGTGACTCGGCTATTACCGGTCAAGGTCAGCTGGAGCGTGTCTAAGTTGGCTCGTTTTTATGTGGAGCGGATCGTGCCGTTGCATGGGATTCCCATTTCGATCGTGTCAGATCGGGATCCGCGCTTCACTTCTGGATTCTGGAGGAGTTTCCAGCGAGCTCTTGGCACGGAGTTGGCATTTAGCTCGGCGTATCACCCACAGTCAGATGGTCAGTCTGAGAGGACCATTCAGACTTTGGAGGACATGCTGAGATCCTGCTGCCTGGAGTGGCAGGGGAGTTGGATTCATCACCTACCGTTGGTGGAGTTTGTCTATAACAACAGCTATCATTCGAGCATCGGCATGGCTCCTTATGAGGCATTGTATGGGCATCCTTGTAGGACTCCGCTGGATTGGTTTGAGGTGGGTGAGCGTGTTTTGACGGGACCGGAGTTGGTGCAGCAATGTGTGGACGTTGTGCACCTGGTTCGTCAGAACATGTCGGCGGCCCAGAGTCGGCAGAAGAGCTATGCTGACCGTAGGAGGCAGCCTCTCGAGTTCGCCGTGGGCGATCATGTGTTCTTGAGAGTTTCTCCGATGAAGGGGGTGATGCATTTTGGACGGCGTGGGAAGCTGAGTCCCCGCTATATTGGTCCTTTCGCGATTGTGGAGCGCATCAGTGAGGTTGCTTACGGGTTGCAGCTACCTCCTGAGTTGGCGTCGGTGCATGACGTGTTTCACGTCTCGATGTTGCGGAAGTATATGCCCGATGACTCTCATGTGCTCGAGTTTTCTGTTTGGCCTGAGGTGACTCCAGACATTTCTCTCCCAGAGTTTTCGATCCGCGTGGAGGATAGGCGAGAGCAGCGCCTGCGGAACAAGGTCATTCCCTTGGTAAAGGTCGTGTGGTAACGACACTCTGGTGGTGAGGCTTCTTGGGAACGTGAGGACGAGATGCGTCAGCAGTTCCCGTACCTGTTTGAGTGAGTCTTCCTCTTCTTTTCCCTTGGGTTGTTCTCAATTTCGAGGATGAAATTCCTTAAGGGGGGAGGGCTGTAATATCCCGGACCTTCGGATCCTTTCTTCGTGGGTCCCGGATCTGGTTTTCGGAGTGTCCGGCTCCGTTGTGTCTGAAATTTCGTTTCGGACATCTTTCGTGTTCGGATCGGCGCGATCCGGAGTTGTTTCGGAGGCCCGGAGGCGTTCCGCGGCTTTTCCGTATGTGTTTTCCGATTCCCGGTGTGTGTTTCGGCTTTTTCTTCGGAAGCTCGCTGCGGGCGAACCGGGCGGTTCCCCCTGGCACGAGTGGTACCGTTGCGATCGGTGCGTTCCGAGGATTCCGGAAATGTATTTTCTAATTTTCGGTATTTTTTCGAAAAATCGGATTTTCCTATATAACCCCTTTTCTTTTCTTTTTTTCTTTTCTCCTTTCTCTTTCTTCTTCTTCTTCCTCCTTCCTTCCCCAACCGTGGCCGCCCTCTCCTCTCTCCCTCTCTCCCATTCGGGCGCGGCGGACCCCTCCCCGGCGGTTGACGGCGGCAGGGCGACGGCGCGGACGCGTGGGCGACGGCGAGACGATCGTGCGGGCGTGCGGCAAGCGTGGGAAGCGTGGGGAGTTCGTGAAGCTCAAAGCGTTCTTCGTGATTCGTGGGTGATTCGGCGGAGCATTCGCTCCATTGAGGTAGGGTGACGTTCCTTAGCCTCTAGCCGATCTTTTCCGTGATTTATAGGCCGAGGGGAGGCCGAGAGGGGCTTATTTGAGCATGCTTGGGGTTTTTCCATGTTTTGGGGAGAGTCGCCCGATCTATGGATTCGATGCATGGATTCTTGTTTTGATGGTCTAGAATCATGCTAGAGGTCCCCAGGGGTCTTCCCCTTTGATTTCCCCCTCTCCGGTGGAGGTATGGGGGCGTGGAATGGTGTTTTTAGTCGTTCCCGGCCGTTCTCGGTTTTCCGGGATGATAGCGGTCCACCAGTAACCACCTTCATCAGGTAGCGGTCAGGTGGGGACCGCCTTCATCAAGGTTTCGAGCGTTGGGGCTTGTGCTGTCGGCAGGCGGTCGCGGTCTCGCGACTGACCGCGACTGCTGGTGGCGGTCGGGGGGTGACCGCTTTCACCGTGGGTCCGGCACGGTCTTCGAGACGAGTTTTTGACCGTTGGAGTCTGGTCGCGGTCTCCAGGAGACCGCTACCAGTTGAAGGCAGTCTTCACGCGACCGCTTTCACGTTTTCGTGCACCAGGGTGGTCGCGGTTCCAGGCTGACCGCGACCAGGTGATAGCGGTCCTGGGTCGACCGCTACCACAGGAGGCGGTCCTCCGGTGACCGCGACTCCCCTTCTTCACCGATTTGAGTCCCGGACGAGCTAGTCTCGATCCCTGTGCTGACCCGTAGTCTGACTGATGTGGGGCATCATGTGGAGGCTACACGTGGGGTGCCGTGGGGTCTCGGGAGGTGGTGACTTCAGCTCGTGTCACTGTGCGTCGGTGTTGGTACAAGGAGCGTTCCTCGTACCTGCGGTTGCGAAGTGTTTTCCGTTGACTCGAGAGTCTACTCCTTCAGTGACCCTCCACTAGTCGTAGCCCACCAGTACGAGGTGCTGGTCTCACCTGGGAGTGGTGTACGGGCATTCACCTTTGAGACGGTTTGTGGACCGGTTACCGTAGGCCCCTCGTCGGTAGCCAGAGTCCGGCTACGGGGAAAAACCGATCAGAGGACCAGACCTAGTGACGCAAGGTCTGTGTGTGCACACGTGGTTGGGGGCGGTTGGACCCACGTCGACGGGCGTGACCCTAGCTAGTTACTTGTTTGTGGTTACTTGTACGGTGTCTGCGCCTCGGGTAGGACCTACCACGTCAGGCGGTTCACCTGCGGTGCGGTGTAAGACGTCAGGGGACGCTACCGGCTGTGCTTCTAGTGGGTGGTACTCCTGTCGAGTACGGAGTGACAGACTGTCAGTCGTGTGTTTCCGACCTTCGGGTTTTGGCGATTCGACCATTGAGTTTCGGTCTTCTCGTACCGTGGCACGTGTGTCGGTTTACGTGCCGTAGGGTCTAGTTTTGTAGAGTACATGGCTTTCCTTTCCGAGGTACTTTCCTACCGCTAGAGTAGTGGTTTCTCGTTTTACGAGGTAGGGTTCGAGTGATCCCTACTGAGTCTTGTTCCGAGACTCATTCCCTGCGTGTTTTCACCGTGTTTCAGGTGAGGCACCACCTTCGGGGAGCGCGTCAGGAGCGCGTGGTGCGGGTGCCCAGAGGTAGTGCCAGAGGTCAGAGCCGGGGTATGTCCCGTGTAGCTGTACTTTCCTTTCTTGTCACTGTACTAGTCATGGACTATTGTTATTGTTGTTAATTTCTATTGTGGACCATGTAAAATGTTAATTTATTTCCTGCTTAATATTATAACTGTTTAATTTCTGTAATTATCTGTGATGCTTGTGTAGTTTCCACACCATCCTTTTAACCCTTCCGAGTCTTCGGGCTCGTGGGTGGCGGTACGAGTCTCGGGTTATCGGGCCTTCCCGGTAATCGGATTCTCAGGTCGTTACATGGACCGTCACAGCCATCTGACGGCCTAACACAGGCGCGTCAGACACACGGTGCAAAACTGGGTGTAACGGTCAAGTGGCGCGCCAGCCCTGGTGCGTCACAAGCTAAGAAGAAACCAACTGTGATGCGTGCCACTCGGTGTGTCATAGGCTGTAACGGGCCAAGTCTGGTGTGTTACAGGGTGGAAACGCGTCAGCTCTGACGCACCCACACAGAGGCGTTACAAGGCTATGACGCGTCACCCACGGTGTGTCACAGGCCTTGACCCCCAACGGTCAAAACCCAACGGTCAAGTGCCAATGGTCGGATCGTCACCTGACGGTCCTACCTAGGCGCGTCACAGCGCCGTGGCGGTCTATCGTGGGACCATCACATCCCACAGACCCCCAGTTGGCCAAACCAGAGATGTGTCGCACCCACCTTGGGCGTCACAGGATGTGACGATCATTGGAAGGACCGTCACACCGACCCGACGGTGAAACGGCGTGAAATGCCAAAAAACACCAATCACGCCCCCATACCTCCATAGGAGAGGGGGGAAACAAGGGGGAAGCCCCCTGGGGACCCCTAGCATGCTTCTAGGCCATCAAAACGCCGAATCGCGGCTCAAATCCATAGATCGGGCGAACTCTCCCCAAAACATGATTTTGCCCTAACCCGCTCAAAACGCCCCTCTCGGCTCCCATTCAGCCTACAAATCGTGAGGGATGATGAGATGAGCATAGGGATTCATCCCCCTACCTCAATGGAGCGAAAGCTCTGCCGAATCGTTGTTGAAATCAAAGAAGACGCTTTTAGAACCCTCGTCCCTTCACAATTACCGACGAACACCGCACGCCACCGGGATCGTCTCGCCGCCACCTACGTCGTCGCGCCGTCGCCCACCGCCGTCTGCAGCCGGAGGGGAGCTCACCGCGGTCGCCGTTGGCCGAAGAGAGAGAGGAGGGGCGCTCACGGTGGGGGAGGAAGAAGAAATAGGAAGAAGAAGAAGAAGAAAAGGTGGGGGAGAGAGAAAAGAGAGGGGTATTTATAGAAAATCCAGAAAATCTAAAAAATACAGAAAAATAGAAAATCACGTTTCCACGATCTCGGGACGCACCGATCGCACCGGTACCACTCTCGTCTAGGTGAACGACCCGGTTCACCCGCAACGAGATTCTGAAGGATCAGCCAGAACCCGTACCGGAAATCAGAAAACACGCTTGGAAAAGTCACGGACGCAATCCGGGCCTCCGAAACAACTCCGGATCGTGCCGACCCGAACATGAAAGATGTCTGAAACAAAATTTCGGATATAACAGAGCTGGACACTCCGAGAAAGTAGATCCGATACCCAAAAAGAAGGATCCGAAGGGTCCGAGATATTACAGAGGGTGAAGGAGGCGATGGAGGAGGCGGCAACAACGACGGAGGCGAAGGTAAACGTAGAGGCCAGGAAGGCAAGAGAGGCGGAGACAGCGGTGACGATGGCCATCGAGCAATTCAAGGACTCTACGACATTCACCGATGAGGTGAATGATCTCGCCTACTCTATCTTCTGCCTTGCCAGGGACCTCGGCTTCCGCCATGGGTGGGTAGCTGCCTTGAAGGCTAACATTGAAGCCACCGACGTGCCCGCCCCCGACCTACAGCCTCCCGTTGACCCTTACGAGGCAGAGGCCGCGGAGGAGGAGGGGGAGTCTGACACTCCCGGTGCAACTGGCGAGGGGAACGCAAGGGCCATAGAAGCCCCCAAGGCACAGTTGACGACCTGGTGGTCATCCCCGATAGCCCTAAATCGCCTACCACAGCTGCTCGGGATCTGACTCAGGCTGCCCGTGTTGTGCCCCTATGATCATTTGAGTTATCCTATGGTCACTGGGGTCATTCGACATCATCCTATGGTCATATGAGTAATGTGGTATTCTTGGTTTTGATAATTGCTAAACACTATTAGTCATTGATGTTTCCACTCTCATGTGACTAACATATGTGATGGTCTGTTCATGACAGATATGTCAATGAATGGACAAGGCATTCAGTGAGGATGGCAAAAGTGAAAGCTCATTGATCGCGCCCAAGCAAGGATGCGAACACAAGCAAATATCGACACGTGATATTCGGCTCGTCACACATCAAAGGTCAATGCACAAAGAAGTACAGCCAAGAGAATCCAAGGCCAGAGACTCAGTTGATACCTTCTAGACTATCAAGGGAGATGCCACAGATATGAACATGCTGCTAAAGGACTCAAGCGACGGAGCTAAAGCGGTTAACGGACCGACCCGGGATGAACCGGGGTCTACCCAGCTGGCGGTCGACTGCCAGCACAGGGGTGGTCGACCACCCCAGCCAGCAGCTCCCAGTCTGCACGAGTCTCAGTGGCGGTCGACCGCCAGCCAGTAGCTGTCGACCGCCACCTACCTCCGGTCGACCGCCAGCCCCGATGCAGCCATGTTTGACTTCGATTTCCACCTCGAGGCCAGCCCCTTTCCTTGTATTTGTTTAACCCCAAAGTCACCTAATCTTCCATAGATTGTGGATCTGGTCTGTGGGATGTCTAAGGACCATTCAAAGGTTATAAAACACATGCAAGAGGGTTAGAAACCCTAGTTGATCATTTGTGAATCCAAGGGATATCAAAGGAGGCTACAAGGGTGAGAGGAGTTCGAGTACTATAGCTGTGAACAGTACTCCGGGAAGAAGTTCTTCATCCATTCAAGGGATTCAAGCCTAGATCTGAAGCCATCTCAACCTCTAAGGAAGCAAGAAGCAATCAAGGCTCTCAAGGGTGATCTAAACTGCATCAAACTCTTCATCAACACAAGGAGATCAAAAGGAAGATCAAAGCTACATCCATAGTCTTCTTCATCAACTCAAGGAAGATCATCTCTCAAGGAAGAAGACACCATTGAAGCATCCAACTCAAGCTCCAGCAATCTCAGACAAGATTTTTCTTCTTGAGCATATTCTCTATCTTGTTTGATGATTGAGTGTTTTCATATTTGTTCTTTTTCATTTCATACAAACGATTGAAACTGAAGATCGTCCCTACCGGTGGTTAGTAGGAAGGCAATCAGAAGTTGTCCGATCTGCGGTGTTGATGTCCCTACCGGTGGTCAGTAGGAAGGCAATCGGCGGTCTTTCCGATTTGCAGTTCAGTGCGAGGCACTAGTGGAGCCTCACCGGATTTGGTGAGGGGTGGACGTAGGACTGGGGATTCAGTTCGAACCACCTTAAAATCTTTGTGTTATGATTTGATTGTGTGATTGATTTGTGATATATGCATGCTTAGGTTCAACCTCCTTATTACGAAATCATATTTCTAAGCAAATCATTTTATACGTTACTAAGCTAGTTATATTCCGCTGCGATTTATTCTATCTAGCTATATAGAGGGTTGCATTACGAAAAGAGGGGCAGATCTATTCACCCCTCCCCTCTAGATCCGCTGTCACTACTCAACAAGTGGTATCAGAGCCTAATCTCTCATTATGGGGTCCAACGACCTTGAGAGAATTGGTGGATCAGCGTCCAAGGGTTTTCTACCTGAAGGACATTCTGTGAACATGTCTCCTTATTTTACTGGAGCTAATTATCCCTATTGGAAACATCGTATGCAGGTGTTCATTCGCGCCCAAGACTACGAACTTTGGCAAGTGATCAGCAAAGGTCCGTATGAGCTGCCGGATGATGAGGACTTGTGGACCAAAGAACAAATAAGGCAATCCACTGTCAACTGGAGTGCTAAACACATCATGCAATGCTCACTCCATCTAGTTGAATTCTCAAGAGTGGCTACATACACATCTGCAAAACTAATGTGGGATAAGTTAGAGGTAATCTACGAAGGAACCTCTCAGGTAAGAAGCAAACTTCCTCAAACTTCCACAAAATTCAACAAAGAGCTTCTAAACAAAATGTGAATGTCAAAGTTGAAAAGAAAAATCAAATCCCTGCTCTAAGCAAACAAAACATGAATGTTAAGAAGGTTTGGATTTCAAAAGAAATAGTTTCATGTTTTGAAAATCTGAAGAGTTTGATGGGACCCAAATTTGGTTGGGTTCCAAACACAATTGCTTAATTGCTTGTGCATGAGTGTCTTGCAACCATGTATAACATGTGGTACCTTGATAGTGGCTGTTCAAGACACATGACTGGAGATAAATCAAAACTTTGTCTCTTGGAGGAAAAGGAAGGAGGATACATCACATTTGGATGGAACAACAAAGAAAAATCATTGGAACAGGTAATGTAGGTAAGAACCTCTCAACTCCATTGGAAATGTGCTGTTAGTTGAAGTTTTAAAATATAACTTACTCAGCATAAGTCAATTATGTGATAAAGGTCACAAAGTGTTGTTTGATTCTCATGAATGTAAAATCTTTGAACCAAAATATGACAAAGTAAAATTTTCTGGTAAGAGAGTCAACAATGTTTACATGATTGGCTTAGATGATCCTGTTTATTTAAACCTTTATCTTGCTGCACCAAAATCTGAGATTGCTTGGCTATGGTATCGTAGACTAGGACATGCTAGCTACAATGTCTTACATAAACTGTTAAAGTATTCAATGGTGAAAGGGTTGTCTGAATTATCATTTAAATAAGAAAACAAGTTGTGTGATGCATGTGCCCTAGGTAAACAAATAAGAAAATCCTTCAAAGGAAGATCTGAAAATACATCATCCAAACCACTCGAGCTAATTCATATGGACCTGTTTGGCCCAACCAGAATTGCTAGCTTAAGTGGTAAAAAATATGGATATGTCTTAGTGGATGACTTTTCTAGGTTCACATGGGTTTTCTTTCTCACACATAAAAATGATACTTTTGATGAGTTTCAGGCACTCTACATGAAGATAAAGCAGGACGGTGAGTTTAAAATTTTCAAGATTCAATCTGATCATGGTGGTGAATTTGAAAATGCTGACTTCTATAATCTTTGCAGGGCTGAGGGAATTTCACACCGATTTTCTTCACCAAGAACGCCGGAGCAAAATGGTGTAGTTGAAAGGAGAAATCGAACACTTGTAGAGATGGCAAGAACCACGCTTGCTGAACGGTAACTTCAAGGAGGTTTTGGGCTGAAACGGTAAACTCGGCATGTTATATTATCAACCGCTCTATGGTAAGGTCACATACCAAAAAGACTCCTTATGAGTTGCTGAAAGGTAAAAAACCCTCTCTCTCACATATGAAAGTGTTTGGGTCAAAATACATCATCCACAACAATGACAAAAGAGACTTAGATAAATTCGAGCGCAAGAGCGATGAAGGTATATTCCTTGGATATTCTGATAGATCTAGGGCTTATAGAATTTATAACATTAAGAGTCAAACTGTGGAAGAATCACCCCATGTTTCCTTTGATGAATATCATGATGATTCTAACAATGATAACTCTTACAGGAAAAACGATGAAGATGGGGAATTCCTAAGCATGAAGGACAAGAGTGATTCTCCACAAGAAGAAACAAAAGAAGATGGTGACTGAGCTGAATCAAGTAATGTAAGGAATTAAGCTCCAGAAGAAGGTAATGATTCTACAAATATTAGAATTCTTAAGGATCATCCTTTAGAAAATGTCATTGGTAGCTTGAATGACCCACCTAGAACAAGGTCACATTTTAAAATTGTGGAAGAATTAGATCAACTTGCTCTTGTCTCTCAGCTTGAACCCAAAAATATTGATGAAGCATTAAAGGATGAAAACTGGATAAATTCAATGCAAGATGAGTTAAACCAGTTTGAAAGAAACAAAGTTTGGCATCTTGTTCCTAGACCTTCATCACAATCTGTCATTGGCACTAAATGGGTCTTTAGGAACAAACTCAGTGAGGATGGAAAGATAATAAGAAACAAGGCTAGATTGGTGGCTCAAGGGTATAATCAGGAGTTTGGGGTAGACTTTGATGAATCTTATGCCCCAGTTGCTAGACTCGAAGCCATCAGAATTTTACTAGTCTTTGCATGCTCCCTTAGAATAAAACTGTATCAAATAGATGTAAAAAGTGCTTTCTTGAATGGCTTGATCAAAGAAGAAGTCTATGTTGAGCAGCCCCCTAGCTTTGAAAATTCTAACCATGCAGATTTTGTATACAAGCTAGACATGGCACTTTATGGATTTAAGCAAGCACCAAGAGCTTGGTATGAGAGACTAAGCTCGTTCCTCATTGAAAAAGGGTACACATGAGGTAAGGTAGATCAAACACTTTTCACCAAGAAGCAAGGTAAGAACATCTTGATTGTTCAAATTTATGTTGATGATATTGTGTTTGGTTCTACTAAATCTGAAATATGTGAGGAATTTGCTAACCTCATGACTAGCGAATTTGAGATGAGCCTAATGGGAGAACTCCAATTCTTTCTCGGTTTGCAGGTCAACCAAGGACAAGATGGGTGCTTCATAAGTCAAGTAAAATACATCAAGGAGCTACTGAAAAGATTTGATATGACGAACAGTAAAATCATTGCAACTCCTATGAGCATCACAACATCACTGGATTCGGATGAAAATAGTAAATTAGTGGATGCAAAGATCTATAGATGTATGATCAGCTCTTTGCTTTACTTGACTGCATCCCGACCAGATATCTAGTTTAGTGTATGTCTTTGTGCTAGATTTCAAGCTAGTCCTAGAGAATCCCACTTGACTGCCGTCAAACGTATCTTTAGATATCTTGCCGGCACTCAAGATTTGGGATTGTGATATCCGTCATCATGTTATTTATCTCTTATATCTTATTCTGATGTGGACTACGCTGGCTGCAAGCTGGATCGTAAGAGTACTAGTGGCTATTGTCAGTTTCTAGGCGGGTGTTTAGTTTCTTGGGCCTCCAAGAAACAACACTCGGTTGCCCTCTCAACCGCAGAGGCAGAATATGTAGCTGCGGGGAGCTGTGGCACCCAAGTGTTATGGATTAAACACTAACTCCAAGACTACCTAGTGGATCTTGGTTGTGTCCCGATTCTGTGTGATAACACTAGTGCTATCAACCTTGCAAAAAATCTAGTGCGGCACTCTAGGACTAAGCATATTGAGATTAGGCATCACTTCATTAGAGATGAGGTCGTTAAGAAAAATTTTGAACTGCATTTTGTTGATACTCTAAATCAAATTGCTGATATTTTCACCAAGCCCTTGTGTAATGACATGTTTTCAACACTCAGAAGGGAGCTTGGTCTTTGCCGACCTCAAGCCAATAAAAATTGAAATGATGATCTTGTTCAATTTAGTTGTGTGTTTTTGCAAATTTGTGTCCATGCATTGTTTATTTATATATATATATATATATCTGTGTGTGTGTGTGTGTGTCATTTTGCATATGGTGTCGCATTGCATGTTCACGATGCCTTGCATGATTTGTGTAGCATCATTCTTGTATGGCCATGGTATATCAAATGTTGATGTATGGAAAGACAGGTTATGCTTGCCTAGAAGCACTCAATATGCGTGAGGTTTCACCTCCGCCAAGTACCATGTGTCAATGTCGCATATAGACCATATAGTAAGGGGGAGTTATCCTTGTGCAGCATTCATGCATATGTTTCATCTTCATTCTGTTGCATTTAATAAGTGTACAACCATGTGTTGGGTCATGCATCTAATGTCTGCCAAATTCATGTCAACCCCTGCATGTTTCAGGTCATTCTCCTCTTGACAGTTATCATTACACTTGCTTGCACACATAACTCTTTGAGTGCATTCATTGCATATCTTTAGGGAGAGTCTTGATGCTTTTCTTAATTTCTTGTGCTTACATGGCTTACAGTCTGAATATGAGATCATGAGACTGACAAACATATGGTGTGAGAGCTTTCTATTATATGAACTGATGATTATCTATTCAATAAAAATGGTTCAGATTTAATGATTTCCTTGTAGTTCTGATATATTTTGTTTGAAGTCATCTATGTTCTGTGGTTTTAATAGACCTTAACGAGAGATTGCATATTGTGCTTTGAATGACTATCCTAATATCTGAAAATTCAAAATTCATGACCATCTTAGTAATACTCTAGAGCTAAGTATTGTTTTTAAACATCTTGATGAGCTGGAATTCTTGAAAAATAATTTGACAGAGTAATGATATTGTTGCACGGAGCAATATGTCACATCATCAAATCAAGTGACGAATGATATGTCATGATGTGCCCATTTTATCTCTGTCTTAATTCATTTGGACTCTAGGCAGAGCAATGTTATAATTACTGAGAAATATATCTTCTCATCACAGAAATGAGTTTGGATCTGTCATGACGTGACTTTACTATCTCTGTTCATTCTGAAGCATAACCGTCAGTCTTGCCAAATACCTAAGGATACTGGCGTCTAAATGTATTCTTACGGCTAGGAATCATGTACTAGACTTGATTGCTCGTAAAATATGAGTCATGTGCCTTTAAATTCAAAAGATATTAAAAATCCAATTTGATGCACTCATAAAATTCCATGCTTTAGTCATGATTGTTTAGCCTCAATACTAGTTTTTGTGTTATTCCCTTTGTAGTTATTGAATATGGATATATAAGACAAGGAAGGTTAAACACTGCCATGATATGCCCCTTTGGTTCATTTCTATTAAATCTTGGATGTAGCTGCATTTCAAACTCTGTTGATGATCTCAGATTTCATTAGCTTTGAACCATCTATGTTGCTCATGGTATGTTTCAGGTTTACATATAATGGCTTGCTCTGATAGTTTGGTGTGATAGATAAACACAGATCCAGAGGGGGGGTGAATGGATCTTCTAAAGAGTTTTGACCAATTTAAAATTCGTATGAAATGATAAGCACAAGATCAATGGACAATTGCTCAAACATAAAAGATGCAAACCCAATTAAACTCTAAGACATGAATAATCAATCAGATCACGGTCCTAGCATGCATCTAGCGGAAGCAAGCAATCAAACAAACCACTGCACAAGGGATTTTTTAGGTGGTTCGGTTCACAGACCTACGTCCACCCCTCACTCCCAACCGGAGTGAGGCTTCCACTAGCAATCAGCTAGAAAGCAGACTCAGTCTGCAAACAAGTTGCTGCCACACAACTTGACCAGGGGAACAGCCTCCCCTCTTCCTCCAGACCGGAGGGAACCCACTAGTGACACACAGTCACTAGCAACCGGAGACCCAAGTCTCTCTTCCTCTGAAAGTCAGAGAGAACCACAAGTGACTCCCAGCCACTTGCGACCAGAGACTAGGTCTCTCTTCCTCCAGACCAGGAGGGAACACACAGGTAGCAACCACTACCTGCAACCGGAGTCAAGGACTCCCTTCCTCTGAAACCAGAGGGAACTCACAAGCGACACTCAGTCACTTGCAGACCGGAGACACAGTCTCCCTTCTCCTGAGTCCACAAAAGGAACCCGATCTCCAACCAGAGAATCGGAAGAACAATGTTCAGTTTGAAAAGAAAATAATAAAAGAAAATACAGCAACTAAAAGCTGGAAATATAAAATCAAAATGTGGCTCTCGCAGGAGCTGGCTGGCCTGGATTTGATCCACGGTCCAACAGAAACTGATCTTCAGTTGAAGCTTATTTTACTCTAGCTCTCTCTTCTTCTCACTCTTCTTTTTCTTCTCTTTCGCAGGCTCTCTCTGTCTCTTCTTTTCTCTTCTTCTTTTCCTACTACCGCAGCTCTTTCCTTCTATCTCGATCACTCTCTTTCTCTATCTGCTTCTCTTTTTTTCACGATCAACCTTCTTCTGAGGAAGAAGCCTTCCTTTTATAGTAGCAGCAAGCAGCTAGGGCGTGTGCTCTCGATGATTCCCGCCCAGAAGGTTCAGTCAACATGGCACGATCAGGGCCATCTTCTATTCTTGGATCACGTGCATCATTAACCTCCTCGAATCAGCAGTCCTATTAGAACAGATTAACTATCAGTGGAAGTTAATTTATCTGACAGGAAAGAATATGAGAAAGTATATACATCGAGTCACTTTGATGAATGAGCTGAGCTTGTACAGACTTGATGCATCAATTGAAGTGTGCACATATGAGAAAGTATATACAACGAGAATGAATGTACAGACATTACATTCACGAGTGTACATACTTTAACTGCATGAGATGCAGGCAACCAGTGTGTAGACTTGAAGTGTATGCAATGCAGACACAAGAGTGTTTAGACTTGAATGCTCAAAGGATTGTACAGACTTCTGAAGGAGATGCACAAACAGAATGAAAATATGCACATTGAATGCATGAGATGCTTAGACAAGCTGTCACCGAATGTACAGACTTTGTCTTACTGTTTATGCATGAGTCTATCAACGAATGTACAGACTTTCTATGCTGAATGCACAAGACGCTAAGAGACGCTGTATAGACTTGACAATGCATGGACTAGCACATAGACGC
Source organism: Amorphophallus konjac (assembly GCA_022559845.1). Taxonomy (NCBI): domain Eukaryota; kingdom Viridiplantae; phylum Streptophyta; class Magnoliopsida; order Alismatales; family Araceae; genus Amorphophallus; species Amorphophallus konjac. The sequence continues at coordinate 14,114,003 of CM040125.1, forward strand.
AGCAAGACTCTGTGAGCGCCAAGCCGGTGTACAGACTTTGCGAGCGCCAAATCAATGTACAAACTTGCGAGCGCCAGGACCATGTACAGACTTAGTGCAAGCGGGATGTGCAGACTTGCTATGAAGCAACCAGAATGTACAGACTTTGAAATCAAGGAATGCACAACGATGTATAGACTTTGAAACATGATGCAATGTGTAGACTTTGATAAACGAATGTATAGACTTGATAAAGCTTCAAAGCACAAGACACTTGGTCAATGCACAGACTTGGAAAGGTTGAAGGCCAATGTACAGACTTGGAAAGCTTGAAGGCCAATGTACAGACTTGGAAAGCCTGAACCAATGTATAGACTTGGAAAGCCTGAACCAATGTGCAGACTTGTAAAGCTTGAAGGCCAATGTATAGACTTGGAAAGCTTGAGCCAATGTGCAGACTTGAAACAAGTGAACACGGCGATGTGTAGACTTGGCCAATGTACAGACTTGAAGCAAGGGGACGATGTGCAGACTTAGTGTGTGATGTGAGCAATGTATATATAGACTTGGTGTCTGAACGTAGGTAAAGATAAGCAATGTATAGACTTGCAAGAGTGAGACGCTGAATGAGACGGTGGATGTACAGACTTGGGCTATACAGACTTGCAGTGTGCAATGCATGCGATGTATAGACTTTGCCTTAGAGACGAATGTATAGACTTTAGTGAATACAATCTAGGCAAACCCTGTACAGACTTGAGAGGCGATGCATTTTAGCCAAACCCTGTACAGACTTGAGAGACGTTGCATGCACGATGTATAGACTTATTAATGCACTGATGCATGCTGTACAGACTTAACATGAGACGCTGCATTCTAGCCAAAACGCTGTACAGACTTTACTTCGTGATGCAGCGTTGTACAGACTTTGCATATGTGAGACACTGGCTGTATAGACTTAGAGTGAAGCATGTAATGTATGGACTTTGAAGACTTGCTAGCATACGGATGTATAGACTTTAAATGAGAAGCACACGATGCAATGTGTGGACTTGGTGTCTCATGCAGACAGACGAGTGAACAGTCTATGCCATGCTCACAATTAATGCTCACAGTTAATGCATGTAACAAGTACTGTATGAAGTAAACACATATGACATCAAACATATGAGAGTCATAGTGTTTGTCAACATCAAAACACAGTATTGTCATCAACAAAACACAATATCCAACAATCATCAAAACACACTATCCAACAAACATCAAAACACAGTATTATCATCATCAAAACACAATATCCAACAATCTCCCCCTTTTTGATGATGGCAACACTATGAGTCTCAAGAATGAAAGAGATGGAATATTCAGACTAGACTCATCAAAGTATTCTCCCCCTTTGACTTCATCAAAAAGAGAACAATACTTTGATAATCTAGTGATGGCATATGAGACACCCAAAAAAAAAAGTTTAGCAGTTGAGGGTAACACAATATCAGAAGCAATTAAAACAATTCTCCCCCTTAGGCAAACAACTTATGCAGACATGCATATGCTACAAATACTCCCCATTTGACATGGCAGATGCAGACAAACAATCTACAAGGATGAACTCTGGTTATCCAAAGGCAGCAAGTAAACAGGTTATACTGAGAGTTGTGCCTCATGTATATGAGAACCAATGACATTCAAAGCACAGTGATAGAGAGCAATAGGATGAACAGATTCAGAAAATAGTGAAAATTGAGATATATAACTTTTCAGTATGATACCAACTTCATAAAAATAGAATTTAAGTTTTAGATTCCTCCATTATAAAAGCTTATGACTCTTTGATTGTCAGATATGGTTTAAGAATGATGTAAACCGATTTTTTTTTCAAAAGAAATTGTACTCATATCTGAACCAACTCTTAATAAAAAGGAACTATAAGCTCATATAAAATTCTAGTCCAACCAACTTCCATCTTACTTAGTTTACTTTCCATGACAGCTTTAAGAGAAACATAAGTGAATGCAACTGAATTTTAATTATTCTTTCAGAATTTGATTTACACTTGTTCATATTTTTTCCTTTTTTTTAAAGAGCAATTTTGGTTTATCAACACCTTTTGACGTGGGGAGACACCTTGATCAGAGGCCAGAATCCCCAGTTACTCAGTGTGACAACAGTATTGCTTCTCCCATTTTAGAGAACAGAGGTAGTATTAAAAGTATCTTTGGCATGAGGATACACCTTCATCAGAGGCCAGAATCCCCAATTACTCAATACAACTATGCCATTGCTCTGCCATATTCTCACCGTAGTTTCCAATCATCTCTTTAAACAGAGTTAACCATGGTACTTCATGACACAATCCTTTGGACAGGTTTCTCTGTAACCACAGTCATTGCTCTGTCCATACTCTTTCTCAGAATGGATTCAGAACAAGTTAGGTGTTTAAGAACAACTACATACACTATATATCTCAGTCAACGTAGACATGGACTTCAACTTTTCAGATTTCAGATAGTCTTACATGAATTTACATGAAGCAAACAGTTAAAGTTTATTAAGAGGTTGAATCATATATTTTCATGTTCTTTGAGTCCAAACAAGAGTACATAAGACTTAAACCAATTCTAGTTAACAAATGTTCTTAAGCACGTATAATGGAAGGTTCCTCATTAAAGATGTTTTAACTTTTATGAAGTAGTATTCAGGCTGAAGGTTTACTTCATATCTCGACTCAGAAATTCAAGTAAGCTGACTGAAATTTCAACAAACAGCATGGATTCTGAAAAATTGCAGCAAAGAATCTGCTCTTGAGCAAAGTAGTTCAGAGTTGACTGGGTAGAGGTGAAGCTCTCCTTCAGCAGATTTAGGAGAGACAGACAGATCCAATAAGATATAAATTCAGATTATGAAAACTTCAGAAGCAGTCAAGAGAGATCATTTGATGATGGAATCACTGACACTACAGATATGACAAGATGAATCAGATAGATGGACAGGAAGAGTTCAGACAAAGACACAACTGAAAAGATTAAGCATGCTCCCTCTGACTATATGCAGTGAGTCACTTCCTCCCCTTTTTTTTATTTTTTCAAAATAAGAGATATGCAATGCATTGACTCCCCCTAACTAAAAACATTGAAGACCAGACACAACAATCTGAATTAGAGAGCTTCGGTTGACTAGACAAAGGTATTTTGCTCCCCCTATCTATATGCACAGAAAAACACTTGTTTTTGAATTTTTCAAAAAAAATCGAGTGCAGTTTTTGCTCCCCCTATCTATATGTATGTAAAAACATGCAATGTTTGCCATGAAGACTGAACATATGACTATGTGACTCATGCTCATTCAGACTGCCCTATTAAGTGAAATGACCCATGGTACTAGGCGAAGGACTTGGTCTAAAGACCATCTCACACATAGTAAGAACCTCCAGACAGATTTCACCTACCTTTTGGTAGCTTACCATTTAATATACCATAGTGGTCATGCATGATAGTGCAGTATCATCAGTCCTAAGTGCATCAGATTTTCAGTGAGTGTGAAATGCAAATTCAAGCATTTGATCAACAGCATGAAGTTCACACTTTTCAGAAACAGACAGAACCTGATGTTTTCAGCAATTCTGTATAGATGACCATTTATTTTAACAAGATATGCATACACAGCTCAAAGTACAACCAAGTAAGCCCATGAAGCTCAATGCAAGTGTCAATAACAAATAAGGGATCATGTATGCATGAATCATGATATGCAGTTAAAAATAGATTTCTAAGGAATTCAATTAACCACATATGAAGAGTGCAAGTATTACCTGAAGAGTGCTTGAATGGGGTTTTATTTTGAGTGCCTTGGTTCATTTCCCCAGCTTATTTTTAATCCAAGGCACACCTGCAAGGCAAAGTTTATTTTGCACAAACAGGTACCCAAGTGGTCTTGGGTCCTGAGTTAACAGTAACACCTTTGGCAGGTGTTCTAAACAACTTTTTAGCATGCAGGTCATCAGATCTCATCAAGTAGCAATTATTCATTGAATGACCTAATGTACCACAATAATAGCAAGATACAGCAGATTTCAGATTTGATTTATGCACATTCTTATTAGCATGAATTCTATGTGCATATGCATGAAAATTTTTGTTAACAGAATTAAAATTCTGTTTACCAAAATGAGCCAGCCAACAGTCAGCAGCTCTATGGCCTGGCTTCTCACAGTTATAGCATGAAATTTTCACAAATGGTTTTGCAGGGAATTTGACAAAATGGGGGTTAATAGAATTCTTTTGAACATACCAACAGTCCTTGACTGTATACTCATTTTTCCCACATTCGAAGCATCTGATTTGCTTACTTTTAAAACTATTTTTACTCCAAGTTGATCTAAACCAGCACTCAGCAGCCATGTGCCCAGGCTTATTGCAGTTGAAGCACACAATGTGCTGACTAGAATTGTGTTTAGATCCATATGGACCATGAAAATGAATGGAAGACCTGGCATGCAGTTTATTGTCTTCTTTCATGATAAAATATTCACTCATGAGATGCCCATACTTCCCACAATAATAACATGAAGCATCAGGCTTCCTAGCAGCATGGTTTTTATCAAAAGAATTTCTAGAATGTGATGTTTCACTACCATGCTCATCTTTTAGCATTAATCTGCAATCTTCCATTATGTGACCTACTTTCCCACAATAATAGCACGACCCCTTTTTAGTATGAGTGTTTGAGAGGTCATGTGAATTGTGTGCAGCAGTCTTTGTACCAACTGGAGTAGTTTTGTCCTTTTTCTGTAGGTTTTCATCCTTTTTTAATTTTTGAGTTTGTCCTACAGTTTTGGGACTGACAGTGGATTTTTGTGCAGTAAATTGAAAAACAGAAGAACCAGCAGTTGTGTTTTGATCAGATGCTTTTACAAACACAGTTGAAGTTTTATTGCTATTGATCCTTTTGTTTGTTGAACTGTAACCCAGCCCCTCTCTCTGAGAGTTATCACTCTTTCCCAGAAGCTTATTCAGATTGTCCTTTCCCTTGACAAATTTTGACAAGGAGTTTTTCAAATCTTGAATTTCAGAATTTAAGCCACAAATATTAGCTTCATATTTGGACAGATCTGTTTCAAAGGAAATGACTTGTTGATGCAAGGCATCATTCAGACTTTTGAGTTTTTCAACTTCCTGTTTTAATTTTATTTCATTGTCAGCTTCAGATAGGGACTTATAAAGATCATCAACTTCTTGTTGAAGGGATGTGATTGTTAACTCATATTTAGCTATCTTTTGTTCACAGCAAGTGACATTCCCACTCAACATTAGGTTGATGTTTTTCAGATTTGTAATTTCATGTTCAGCATTCAGAACTCACTAGAGCTCACCAGGCTTACACTCTTCCCTTTTTCTAAAGTGATTAACCTCTCAGACATTGCTGAGTTTAGGTGATTCAGCTTATTAATTTCCTCTTTCAGTTTACTGTTCTGCTCAATGAGTTCATCATCAAGCACCCATTCATCTGAAGAGAACTGACATTCATAAAACTTTTCTTGTTATTTTTCAGATTGAAGTTTGTCAAGATTTTTCTGAATCTCTGAATTTGTTACTCTATCAGCCTCTAATTTTTCAGAAATCAATCTATTTTCTTTTTCAAGATTTATTAATTTGTGTTCAAATTCCTTGAGCTGATTATTGAGTATTCTATTTTCATACTTCATGTTTTCCAATTCAGAGTTGACAAGCTCTAAGTTTCTCACGAGTTCTTCATTTTGAACAACATCATTGTTATGAGCCTGATCATCATCAGTTGAGCTGAGTCTTTCCTTTAGTTCAGCAATTTCACAAACAAGCTCTTGATTCTCCTTTTTGTGTAATCCAATTTGTTTCATAAGAGTTTATTTTTCAGATTTCAAATGATCTAAGTTTGAACTAATAGAATCAAAATCTGTTAACTGTCTTCTAAATATGTCATTTTCAATTTTCAGAATTTCAGGGTTTTCACCTCGAGATTTAGCATCCTCATGATTCTTTAGCTTCTTTATCAGTTTTTTATTCTTCTTCTTTAGTCTTTCATAGGATTCTAACAGATTGGCATAGGCATCTTCCATGTCGTCTAAAGTGTAACTAGAGAAAGGATTGGTTACCTCTTCAGCATCTTCGGATTCATCTTGATCACTGCCATGGTTGCTCTTGTCAGCCATCAGGCAGCTATCTTCATTTCTCCTCTGAGCTAGCTTCAGCTTATCCAGAATGTCCTTAGCGGACCTGCATTCATAAAAATAAGAATGTAGAGCCTTGTCAGTAGCTTCTTTCATTAGATTCAAAACTCTCTGATTCTCTCCATATTTTGATCTGTGACTGACAGTCCATTTGGACTGTTTCTTTGGTAGTCTGTGAGGACCATGTGAGATTAACTTCCACAGATCCGGATCCATCAAATTCACATAGTTATGTAGACTGCTAACCCATGAGTTAAAATTAGAGCCATTGAAAACTGGTGGAGAACCCATTGATTAAATCGGCAAGCAGATTAATGCAGCAGAGAGTAAATTCAGAAATGCACCAAAGACAACAGGATCCTCTGCAGATCGTTGGATCTGATCAGTCAGATAACCGCTCTGATACCAATTGATAGTTTGGTGCGATAGATAAACACAGATCCAGAGGGGGGGTGAATGGATCTTCTAATGAGTTTTGACCAATTTAAAATTCGTATGAAATGATAAGCACAAGATCAGTGGACAATTGCTCAAACATAAAAGATGCAAACCCAATTAAACTCTAGGACATGAATAATCAATCAGATCACGGTCCTAGCATGCATCTAGCGGAAGCAAGCAATCAAACAAACCACTGCACAAGGGATTTTTTAGATGGTTCGGTCCACAGACCTACGTCCACCCCTCACTCCCAACCGGAGTGAGACTTCCACTAGCAATCAGCTAAAAAGCAGACTCAGTCTGTAAACAAGTTGCTGCCACACAGCTTGCCCAAGGGAACAACCTCCCCTCTTCCTCCAGACCGGAGGGAACCCACTAGTGACACACAGTCACTAGCAACCGGAGACCCAAGTCTCCCTTCCTCTGAAAGCCAGAGGGAACCACAAGTGACTCCCAGCCACTTGCGACCAGAGACTAGGTCTCTCTTCCTCCAGACCAGGAGGGAACACACAGGTAGCAACCACTACCTGCAACCGGAGTCAAGGACTCCCTTCCTCTGAAACCAGAGGGAACTCACAAGCGACACTCAGTCACTTACAGACCGGAGACACAGTCTCCCTTCTCCTGAGTCCACAGGAGGAACCCGATCTCCAACCAGAGAATCGGAAGAACAATGTTCAGTTTGAAAAGAAAACAATAAAAGAAAATACAACAACTAAAAGTTGGAAATATAAAATCAAAATGTGGCTCTCGCAGGAGCTGGCTGGCCTGGATTTGATCCACGGTCCAGCAGAAACTAATCTTCAGTTGAAGCTTATTTTACTCTAGCTCTCTCTTCTTCTCACTCTTCTTTTTCTTCTCTTTCGCAGGCTCTCTCTGTCTCTTCTTTTCTCTTCTTCTTTTCCTACTACTGCAGCTCTTTCCTTCTATCTCGATCACTCTCTTTCTCTATCTGCTTCTCTTTTTTTCACGATCAACCTTCTTCTGAGGAAGAAGCCTTCCTTTTATAGCAGCAGCAAGTAGCTAGGGCGTGTGCTCTCGACGATTCCCACCCAGAAGGTTCAGTCCATGTGGCACGATCAGGGCCATCTCCTATTCTTGGATCACGTGCATCATTAACCTCCTCGAATCAGCAGTCCTGTTAGAATAGATTAACTATCAGTGCAAGTTAATTTATCTGACAGGAAAGAATATGAGAAAGTATATACATCGAGTCACTTTGATGAATGAGCTGTGCTTGTACAGACTTGATGCATCAATTGAAATGTGTACATATGAGAAAGTATATACAGCGAGAATGAATGTACAGACATTACATTCACGAGTGCACATACTTTAACTGCATGAGATGCAGGCAACCAGTGTGTAGACTTGAAGTGTATGCAATGCAGACACAAGAGTGTATAGACTTGAATGCTCAAAGGATTGTACAGACTTCTGAAGGAGATGCACAAACAGAATAAAAGTATGCACATTGAATGCATGAGATGCTTAGACAAGCTGTCACCGAATGTACAGACTTTGTCTTACTGTTTATGCATGAGTCTGTCAACGAATGTACAGACTTTCTATGCTGAATGCACAAGACGCTAAGAGACGCTGTATAGACTTGACAATGCATGGACTAGCACATAGACGCAGCAAGACTCTGTGAGCGCCAAGCCGGTGTACAGACTTTGCGAGCGCCAAATCAATGTACAGACTTGCGAGCGCCAGGACCATGTACAGACTTAGTGCAAGCGGGATGTGCAGACTTGCTATGAAGCAACCAGAATGTATAGACTTTGAAATCAAGGAATGCACAACGATGTATAGACTTTGAAACACGATGCAATGTGTAGACTTTGATAAACAAATGTATAGACTTGATAAAGCTTCAAAGCACAAGACACTTGGCCAATGTACAGACTTGGAAAGCTTGAAGGCCAATGTACAGACTTGGAAAGCTTGAAGGCCAATGTACAGACTTGGAAAGCCTGAACCAATGTACAGACTTGGTCAGCCTGAACCAATGTGCAGACTTGGAAAGCTTGAAGGCCAATGTACAGACTTGGAAAGCTTGAGCCAATGTGCAGACTTGAAACAAGTGAACACGGCGATGTGTAGACTTGGCCAATGTACAGACTTGAAGCAAGGGGACGATGTGCAGACTTAGTGTGTGCTGTGAGCAATGTACAGACTTGGTGTCTGAACGTAGGTAAAGATAAGCAATGTATAGACTTGCAAGAGTGAGACGTTGAATGAGACGGTGGATGTACAGACTTGCAGTGTGCAATGCATGTGATGTATAGACTTTGCCTTAGAGACGAATGTATACACTTTAGTGAATGCATTCTAGGCAGACCCTGTACAGACTTGAGAGGCGATGCATTTTAGCCAAACCCTGTACAGACTTGAGAGACGTTGCATGCACGATGTATAGACTTGTTAATGCACTGATGCATGCTGTACAGACTTAACATGAGACGTTGCATTCTAGCCAAAACGCTGTACAGACTTTACTTCGTGATGCAACGTTGTACAGACTTTGCATATGTGAGACACTGGCTGTATAGACTTAGAGTGAAGCATGTAATGTATGGACTTTGAAGACTTGCTAGCATGCGGATGCAATGTATGGACTTTGAAGACATGCTAGCATGCGGATGTATAGACTTTAAATGAGAAGCACACGATGCAATGTGTGGACTGATAACGCGAAAGTTCGTCGTTTAAACCATGCGTATAACAATCTTAAAACCGCACTCGCACAAAATGATCAAAAGAGAATGTAGTATTCGGACAAGCACGGGTCGAATCCACAAGGAAGAATAGATTTTTAGAGTTAAAAACTTTGGACTCCTTTGGAAAATATTTGTGATTTGATTGTTTGAAGAAAAGTGAGGAAACAAAGAATGATTCTAACACTTAATTGAAAACACCATGACTATGCGCTTATGCTATAGAAAATAATTGTATGAAGTGGAAAGAAAATATAGAAGAAAGAGATAGAGAGGGAAGAAGAGCAAGAACTAGATCAAGAGAGCAACTTTCATTAACTTAAAAGGAAGAGTACATGAAATGTGAAATAAGTTTACACTAATGGCACAATGAGATTACAATGAAGTGAAATAAAACTAAAGCAATAACAAAAAGAGGAGCCTAAGGTGTGAAGATGGTAGTAGCAATGGTGATGACGCCGTCGTCTCCTCCTCGCCGAGCCTTGGAGAGGATCACTCCGCCTTGAAAGAGATCACCGTGGGAAGAGGTGGATGAAGAAGCCGTCGCCGTCCACGTCACGAACCTTGGAACGTCGCCCGTCTTGATGTGCACGCCGCCATGAAAGGGGAGTTGTGGAGGATAAAATGGGAGCAACCGGAGGCCTAAGGTTGGGAGAGAAAGAGGGAGAGTGAAAGAATGCTCCAAGAAAAAAAACTCCCCTTCTCCTCTTTACCATGGGCTATTTATAGGGAAAGTTTGGTAGATAGAGGGTGGAGATTATATCAAAAGGAGATGGATGGCTAAGATTCAAATGGAATATGATGCATGGGGAAGAGTAAAAGTAGGTGGGCACCCCCTTTTTTGGACTTTAGGCACCCCATTTCCCAAGGCTCATCATGTCTCTCCTTTAATTCAAATTTTGGATGTCCTTTTCCTCCTTTCCAAACTTAAAGTTTGGATTCCTCCTTTTCAAACTTTGAATTCGAAATTTTGAACTTTCCTTTCCCTCCAATCAAAATAATTTGAATTCTTTATTTGACTTGGTCAAAATGGTGATGACCCTTTTGCCCCCAACTTCTTTTGTAATTGCCTTCGGTGTCCTACACACACATAATTGCACTTTAGTCCATACAAATTACCACAATGTGCATATAAATCTCAAATGCTCATGATTATGCAATGGAGAATTAATGATCATGGCCCTCAACTTTAATTTATTATTAAATAAGATAATTGAATTAATCAATTTACGTGAAAGCTCCAATTTAAATGTGGAGTTGAGGTTAACTATGAAATATGCATAATTACCTAATTATATGCACATAAAATGGTGTTTATGCGATGTATTATCATAAGAAATGGAGACTTATCACACCCCCCAACTTGAACATTGCTAGTCCCTTAGCAATGTAAACAATTATAAAATTAGGACTAGCAAATACTCATGTGTCATAGATCATGGCAAGAACATTATGCATAATGATTTAGACTTTGGAGTATTACAAGTTCAAGTAGAATGCATTTGGTATAAATTTCATCAGTCCATGTGTTTAGACCTTTCCTCAGGATACACTCAAAATTAAATATCTCTTTGTGTATGAGTGATATAACTTGACTAGTGACTTCCAAACAATCTAGATGAATGAGTCTTCTACCTTTCACTTAAAGATGATTTTCAATTCTGCCCACCTCTTGAATTGAGCTTCTCGAATTACAGGTAGCTTCACTCTGCCAGTTTATACTTCTTTTTTTTTTTTATCTTTTTTTTTTGACACACGGTGCTGCACATCCCTTCGCCGTTTGACGCGAACCTCAACTCTTGCCTTAGGAGAAGCAGGCCCGGTTACTAAGTTCAGGGGCATTTTCCATATGTTTTTTTTTTTTTTTGGCAGGTAGCTTTTTCCTCACGATTATGTTCAACGAATGGGCATAATATTCATCACCACCTAAGTGTCAAGTAAAATTCTCATCATCTTAATGTTTGTCATCCACCGATCTTGTTATTGTGCAATTGTGTGCAAGTTCAATAGAATTTTTAGGTGTATTCTGAGGAAAAGGCTAAAGACATAACCAATTAATTCATCCCTTTAATGTGCAACTTTCACATGTAAGACTCTAAGTCATATCATTCTAAGAAAAGTTTCTCATCATAAAATATGAACATGAAACACTTGTTAGAGGTGTGATGAAAGGTTGTAATTATTTTGAAGAAATTCAAGCTCAAGTTACCCCCCAACTTAGGTGACATTGTCCCTAATGGCATGAGTAAGATATAGAAATGAAATAAAGCCATAAAAAGTAGAGGGAAGGATAGATACGACCTGAGAGAGAGATGTCGTCATCAAAGAAATATTGCTCCATGCTCCATGCTCCTTAAACAAAATAAGAAAATCAATCAAAAAAAAAAATTTTTTTTTTTTTTTGAAAAGAGACAGGATAATTGGGTTGCCTCCCAAGAAGCGCTAAGTTTAACGTCTTCAGCCAGACACAATATAGCTCACAATGGGTCACTCAGCCTGAGAGAGTCCTCCTGCAGCATTGGAAGATTTTCAATGTAAGGTTTCAAACGTTGACCATTGACAGTGAAAGTTTGACCAGTTTTAAGATCAAGAATTGTTACTGCACCATGGTCAAATATTTTAATTACTACATATGGTCCATCCCATCGAGATTTCAATTTGCCTGGGAATAATCGTAGCCTAGAGTTAAAAAGCCAGACCTTTTGGTTGATTTGAAAAATTTTGCGTGAAATGTGCTTATCATGGAATGCTTTTGTCTGGGCTTTATAAATCCTAGAGTTCTCATAGGCTTCATTGCGAAGTTCTTCTAACTCATTCAGTTGAAGGGCTCTATGGGAACTAGCCTGTGCTAAATCAAGATTGAATTGTTTGATTGCCCAATAGGCCCTATGTTCCAATTCGACTGGCAAATGACATGGCTTTCCAAAAATAAGCCTATAAGGGGACATGCCAATGGGAGTTTTATAGGCGGTCCGATAGGCCCATAAAGCATCATCTAATCTTTCTGACCAATCTTTCCTATCGGGCCGGACAGACTTTTGCAAAATGTTCTTGATCTCCCTATTAGAAACCTCCACCTGGCCACTAGTCTGGGGATGATAGGGGGTAGCAATCTTATGTGTTATCCCATACTTCCGAAGCAAAGCCCGGAATTGAGAATGGATAAAATGTGAACCCCCATCACTAATGATAGCCCTCGGACATCCAAATCGAGAGAAAATGTTCTTGCGAACAAATTTCATGACAATTTTGTGATCATTAGTCCTTGTGGCTATAGCTTCTATCCACTTAGACACGTAATCCACTGCCACCAAAATGTACTCATGACCAAAAGATGGTGGAAACGGTCCCATGAAGTCAATTCCCCATACATCAAAAATTTCTACAACCAGGATAGGGTTTAAAGGCATCATGTCCCTGCGTGACATGTTTCCCATAGCCTGACAGCGCTCACAAGATTTGCAAAATTCGAATGCATCTTTAAATATTGTGGGCCAGTAGAACCCACTCTGCAAAACTTTCGCTGCCGTTTTCTTACTTGAAAAATGCCCCCCACAAGCTAAGGTGTGGCAAAATGTCAAAATGCTTTGTTGCTCACCTTCAGGGGCACACCTCCGAATGATTTGGTCTGGTCCTAAATGGAATAGTTCAGGGTCTTCCCAAAAGAAGTATTTGAGCTTAGCAAAGAAGCGGTCTTTTTTATGTTTAGACCAACCTTCAGGAATTTTTTTCACGGCTAAGTAATTGACAATGTGTGCATACCATGGGGGTGGAATGTGAGATACACTAAGGAGGTGCTCATCTGGAAATGAGTCTTTTAAGGGTGTGGTGTCTGATGTGATAATTCGGGACAAGTGATCTGCAACAACATTTTCACTTCCTTTTTTATCCCGAATTTCCAAATCAAATTCTTGTAATAAAAGGATCCATCTAATCAACCTTGGTTTGGCATCTTTTTTAGACAGCAGGTGTCTGAGAGCTGAGTGGTCAGAGAACACAATGACTTTGGCCCCTAGCAGATAGGACCGAAACTTTTCAAGGGCAAAGACAACAGCAAGTAACTCCTTTTCTGTTGTGGTGTACCTAAGTTGGGCATCAGCGAGTGTGCGACTCGCATAGTAAATCACCACAGGTTTTTTGTCTACCCTTTGCCCTAAAACAGCACCTAAAGCATAATCCGAGGCATCACACATAATTTCAAAAGGTAATGACCAATTAGGAGTTTGTAAGATTGGGGCATTGGTCAATACCATTTTCAATGATTCGAAAGCCTCAAGACATGATTGGTCAAGATGGAATGGGACTTCCTTAGCTAGCAGATTAGTGAGAGGTCTAGCGACTTTGGAGAAGTCTTGGATGAACCGGCGATAGAAGCCGGCATGACCCAGGAATGATCGGATTTGTTTTACTGAGGTGGGTGGTGGCAGTTTGGCAATGAGATCAACTTTGGCTTTATCTACTTCAATTCCTCTTGCCGACACTATATGCCCTAGCACAATACCTTCTTTAACCATGAAATGGCTCTTTTCCCAACTGAGGACAAGATTAGTGTCAATGCATCTCTTCATTACTTTGGCTAAGTGATCAAGGCAGGAATCAAATGTATCCCCAAAAATGGAGAAATCATCCATGAAAACTTCTAAAAAGTTGCCCACCATGTCAGAAAAAATTGCTAACATGCATCTTTGAAATGTGGCAGGCGTATTACATAATCCAAAGGGCATTCTCCGAAAAGCAAATGTTCCGTAGGGACATGTAAATGTGGTTTTTTCTTGATCTTCTGGGTAGATAGCCACCTGATTGTACCCAGAATACCCATCTAGAAAACAGAAGTATTTTTGCCCTGCTAATTTTTCCAAAATTTGGTCAATGAATGGGAGGGGAAAATGGTCCTTCTTTGTCATAGAGTTGAGCTTCCTATAATCAATGCAGACCCTCCATCCCGTGGTCAACCTAGTAGGTATCAACTCCTCTTGATCATTGGTGATCACAGTCAGTCCTGATTTCTTGGGGACTATTTGTGTTGCACTGACCCACTGACTATCAGAAATTGGGTAGATGATTCCGGCATCTAACCATTTGACCACCTCATTTTTGACCACCTCCTTCATGTGTGGATTTAATCTCCTCTGCATGTCTCTGCTCGGTTTTGCATTCTCCTCCATATAAATATGGTGCTGACAAATGGATGGACTAATCCCTTTAAGATCAGCGACAGACCAACCTATAGCCCCCTTATGAGATTTAAGGACCTCAACTAGTTTCTCCTCATGCTTAGGTTCAAGGTCACTTGCTATGATGACGGGCAAGGTTTGTTCTGGGCCTAGGAATGCATACTTAAGGGAGGCCGGCAATGGTTTTAGTTCAACCTGAGGAGGGGATTGCAAAGAGGGAAGAGCTGGTTCAGATTTAAGCTGAGGTAAAGGTTCAACTGGGGGCCATGTCCTAAGTTGAGTTGACAGGATGTCAACTTCTTCTCTTATTCTGGTCCTACTGTCCCCTTCAATCTCCAATAACTCCTCAATGGTGTCAACAACATAGCAATCTTCTTTTTGATCATAAAATTTAGATGCCTTGAAAATGTTGATGCTGACTTTCTGATCCCCAAAAGATATGTCCATAACTCCTGAAGCACAATCTATATTAGCCCTAGCCGTGGCTAAAAATGGTCTACCCAAAATGATAGGAGTATGCTTGATTTCTTGGGGAGAAACCATGTCCAAAATAAGAAAGTCGGCAGGGAAGTAGCACTCATTCACTTTAATAATGACATCCTCAATAAGGCCCTTTGGAGTCTTGATTGATCTATCGGCGAGCTGGAGAATAATGGGTGTAGGCTTGAGCTCACCGATGTCAAACTGCTCATAGATGGAGGTGGGAAGTAAATTCACACTGGCTCCTAAATCAAGGAGAGCCTTATCAAAGGTCACACCCCCAATGTTGCAAGAGATAAGGGGTGCTCCAGGGTCCTTTAACTTCCTTGGAAGTTGGTTGAGGACTACGGCACTAACGTTCTCAGGAAGCCGAACCTTTTCCGGGGTCACTCGTGGCTCCCGCCTAGGAGTGCACATTTCTTTTAAGAATCTAGCATAGGCCGGGACATGTTTGATGGCATCGAGGAGAGGGATGTTGATATGTACTTGTTTGAAGAGCTCCATCATCTCCTCATTATGGGCTGGTTGTTTCTTTTTGGGCTTTAAGACATTAGGAAATGGCACTGTAGGTTGGTAAGTGCTAGGCCCTTCCTCTATTTTCCTCTTTCCCTTGACATCCTCTTCCTGGCTGGGCTCCTCCTCACTATCAGAAGATATGTCAGGGGCCTGGACTGATGAACTAGGAGTGGACCCTTGAGGATCTTCGAGGACTTTACCACTTCTTAAGGTCGAAATTGCTTTTGCATTTTCGAGTTGTGGGCCTTTTTGTGGCATTTGACCTGATGGGTGCTGGAGGAGAGGAGGAATTGGCTGGTTAATGGGGAAGTTTGGTTGTGGGAAGCCCGGAGGATTATTTCGTGGGTTGGCAATGGGCTGACTTGGCAATTGGCCCACTTCCCTTCTCATGGTGGCTTCAGCCAATTGGCCCAATTGAGTCTCCAACTTTGAGATGGTTTGCTGGTGGACTTGGAGGGTCTGTTGGAAAGATTGACTTTGGGCTTGAATAGTTTGTTGGAAGGATTGATTTTGGGCCAGAATTAGTTGTTGTAACTGATGGAATCTATCATCAGTTTGGGAGTCCTGGTGGTGTTGCAGAGGAGGTTGATAGGTTTGTTGAGAATTGGAAGACTGCCCGTAATTAAGCTGAGGAGGTTGGTATGGGGCCTGACCCTGGTTGAATCGGGGAAGTGGTTGTTGGGCTTGCGGTCCTCGACCATAAGCATTTCCTTGAAATGGTGGTTGAGCTTGGAATTGGTGTTGGATCGGTGGTTTGTAAGCTTGACATGCGGAGGAGATTGTCGGTTGATTAGGAGCTTGTTGATTTCTCCAATTGAAATTGGGGTGATTCCTCCAGCCCGGATTATAGGTGTTAGAAAATGGGTCATAGTTGGGTTTAGAGAACCCCTGGGCTGCTTGGACTTGCTCCTGTATAAAAGATGGCAATTGGGCTGCTGTTGGGCAATCAGACACATGATGGTCCGAGCTAGCACATAAAGCACACGTCTCATGATGTGTTGGGTCCAGGTATGGGTTGGACGTAGTTGAGATGGTGGTTTCTTGTTTGTTTTGGGCCAGGAGCTGGTCTAACTTATGGGCCAGCATATCAACATGTTCTAGTTTTTGGGCCATGATGTCGACCTTGTCCAATTTTTGATGGATAAAATTCACATCCACTCTAGCATCAGGTTCTACCCGATACATCCCGGCCCGTTTAGAAGGCCCAATGGTTCTCTCATATGAGGATAAGGAAGCATGGTTGATTGAATTATCACTCAACATTTCAAATAAGGCATATGCCTCATCTTCACTCTTACTCATAAAGGCTCCACCACATGATGAATCCACAATCTGCCTAACTTGATCATCTAAGCCCTCATAGAAAGCTTGCACTATTTGCCATTTGGAAAGCCCATGATGTGGGCATTTTCTGAGGAGTTCCTTTAATCTCTCCCATGATTCATGTATTTGTTCATTTGGGAGTTGCGCGAATCCTGTGATTGCACGTCTCATGGTGTTAGTTCTACCGATGGGGTAAAACTTCTTAAGAAACTCATGCTGCATATCTGCCCATGTGCCAATAGGTTTCCCTAAGGTCCCTAGCCAGTATTTGGCTTTGTCCTTAAGTGAGAACGAGAATAAGGTCAAGCGGAGAGCATCATCTGTGAAATTTTGAATTTTCACAGTGGAACAAATTTCTAGAAATTCATCCAGATGTTTATAGGGATCTTCATTGGTCTTCCCATAAAAGGATGGGAGCATCTGGATGGTGCTAGATTTGATCTCATAGTGCAAAGCAGGGACATTAGGCAGTTGGATACAAGTGGATGGCTGATAATTTGAAGGAATGAAATATTCCTTCATCTGTTTGGGCACCCCTAATTGGTGTTGTTCAGCCATAGGTTGGGTTTGATTTTGAGCCGGATTAAAAATGAATCGCTCAATCTCACTAATGGGCTCAACTAAGTCACGGTGTTGAGATCTTCTCCCTTGCATAAACCAAGGTTAAAGATGAGAGATGGGAGAAAATTTTTATGATGATTTTTATTTTTATTTTATTTTTATTTTTTTGTTTTACTCAAATTAAGACGAAGAGAGAGAAGATGATATTTTGTTTTTGTTTTTGTTTTTATTTTGTTTTTATTTTTTTTATGCGAACACAAACAAGTTGTCACACAAATTACTTAATGTCCTAGATGTGACCTACACCTACAAATTGGGTTTCACAAAATGGCTAAAGTGAAACTTAAGTTCACCCTCAATATTTCCACCGGCCAGGTAAGGGGTGGGGTAGTGGGAGGTTCCCCCTACTTTCGTAGGGACCTAATTATGCCAAACCACTAGCCCGCTTAAGGCGTTTGCCATCCGACCGTCTTGCCTTAGGCACCGGTTTTCATAAGAGGGTAAGCCCAAATAACACAAGAACCACAGTGTGAACCTAGGGCCAATGTCTACTGAATTTTATTTGAGGTCTAGGTGATGCAAAGATGCAAGAGAATTATGATTTGTGGGCTAAGGAAGGGTGATGAAATCCCCACCTTATCTTTCTTATGGGTGTTGCCCTTAAGATATTTTGAAATGATATGCAACAAAGTAAGTTCAAACAAGGGGTTCTATGCAAGCATGAAAATGCATGAGCATGCTTTTGGAAAAGTTAGAGTACTCACCTTGCCTCCCGCAATCTTCAACAATGTAATTAACAACAATTAGACAATAAAGAAAAAGAGCTTCTATCCTAAATGATGCATGACTTAGAACATGAAGGTGTGATTTCTACTCTTGCAATGAAGA
Source organism: Amorphophallus konjac (assembly GCA_022559845.1). Lineage (NCBI taxonomy): Eukaryota > Viridiplantae > Streptophyta > Magnoliopsida > Alismatales > Araceae > Amorphophallus > Amorphophallus konjac. The sequence continues at coordinate 14,132,287 of CM040125.1, forward strand.
TTTTTATTGAAGTTCAAGTGATGCCTTTTTTTAGGTTTTTATTTAGTGAACCTATCTAACCACAAGATATAAAATGTAGAGAAATGAAATTAAAATGAAGGAGGAAAGTTTGGATACTTACTTGAAAAGCGTTCCCCCGTTCTTTTTTTTTTTCACAATGAATGACAAAAAGACTAAGGAAAAGGTGGAGACTTACCTCTAAATTTTTTTTGAATTTTCAAGTTGCTTCTTTTTTTTCTTTTTTCCTGTAAAAATAAGAAAAGAGAACTTTATTAGTACACTATATACATAAGGAAAACAAAGTTCTTAAGTCAAAAATCATCATTCCTCCCCGGCAACGGCGCCAAAAATTGATAACGCGAAAGTTCGTCGTTTAAACCATGCGTATAACAATCTTAAAACCGCACTCGCACAAAATGATCAAAAGAGAATGTAGTATTCGGACAAGCACGGGTCGAATCCACAAGGAAGAATAGATTTTTAGAGTTAAAAACTTTGGACTCCTTTGGAAAATATTTGTGATTTGATTGTTTGAAGAAAAGTGAGGAAACAAAGAATGATTCTAACACTTAATTGAAAACACCATGACTATGCGCTTATGCTATAGAAAATAATTGTATGAAGTGGAAAGAAAATATAGAAGAAAGAGATAGAGAGGGAAGAAGAGCAAGAACTAGATCAAGAGAGCAACTTTCATTAACTTAAAAGGAAGAGTACATGAAATGTGAAATAAGTTTACACTAATGGCACAATGAGATTACAATGAAGTGAAATAAAACTAAAGCAATAACAAAAAGAGGAGCCTAAGGTGTGAAGATGGTAGTAGCAATGGTGATGACGCCGTCGTCTCCTCCTCGCCGAGCCTTGGAGAGGATCACTCCGCCTTGAAAGAGATCACCGTGGGAAGAGGTGGATGAAGAAGCCGTCGCCGTCCACGTCACGAACCTTGGAACGTCGCCCGTCTTGATGTGCACGCCGCCATGAAAGGGGAGTTGTGGAGGATAAAATGGGAGCAACCGGAGGCCTAAGGTTGGGAGAGAAAGAGGGAGAGTGAAAGAATGCTCCAAGAAAAAAAACTCCCCTTCTCCTCTTTACCATGGGCTATTTATAGGGAAAGTTTGGTAGATAGAGGGTGGAGATTATATCAAAAGGAGATGGATGGCTAAGATTCAAATGGAATATGATGCATGGGGAAGAGTAAAAGTAGGTGGGCACCCCCTTTTTTGGACTTTAGGCACCCCATTTCCCAAGGCTCATCATGTCTCTCCTTTAATTCAAATTTTGGATGTCCTTTTCCTCCTTTCCAAACTTAAAGTTTGGATTCCTCCTTTTCAAACTTTGAATTCGAAATTTTGAACTTTCCTTTCCCTCCAATCAAAATAATTTGAATTCTTTATTTGACTTGGTCAAAATGGTGATGACCCTTTTGCCCCCAACTTCTTTTGTAATTGCCTTCGGTGTCCTACACACACATAATTGCACTTTAGTCCATACAAATTACCACAATGTGCATATAAATCTCAAATGCTCATGATTATGCAATGGAGAATTAATGATCATGGCCCTCAACTTTAATTTATTATTAAATAAGATAATTGAATTAATCAATTTACGTGAAAGCTCCAATTTAAATGTGGAGTTGAGGTTAACTATGAAATATGCATAATTACCTAATTATATGCACATAAAATGGTGTTTATGCGATGTATTATCATAAGAAATGGAGACTTATCATGGACTTGGTGTCTCATGCAGACAGGCGAGTGAACAGTCTATGCCATGCTCACATTTAATGCTCACAGTTAATGCATGTAACAAGTACTGTATGAAGTAAACACATATGACATCAAACATATGAGAGTCATAGTGTTTGTCAACATCAAAACATAGTATTGTCATCAACAAAACACAATATCCAACAATCATCAAAACACACTATCCAACAAACATCAAAACACAATATTGTCATCATCAAAACACAATATCCAACATGCTCTCCACTCTCATTTAGCTCTGGTCTCTCAGACATTAGTCCTCTTCTCTACCTTATACCTCCCTTTTTGTTGTTGTCAAAGGGGGAGAATTCTTTGTGTGAGTCCTTTGTAAGAGTTTTGTGTTATCACGTTGTCAAAGGGGAGATAATATTTTGTTGTGAGTCATCCCTTGCTTTGTGAGTTATCATTGGGGGATGAGTGAATTGTGTACGGGGGAGAAACCTTTGTGCGCTTTTGTGTATGAGTGATGAGGGAGTCTTCATATGTGTATGTGATGGGATTTGCATAATTACATCGCATTCATATTCACATTCATATCTGCATTCTCATATTCTCATTATCATGGATCTTAAGCCGCATATGTTGGAAAAATGAGGAGAAACCCTGAAGAGCCCTGAGCACTGAGCGCCGTAAAACCCTTAGGTCACCTCCCCCGTAGGCCATGGATGGGAAGGGGGGACTCCTTCCCCCCCCCCCCCTCCGGCTACCACTGGGGAGAAAGCCCCTTCTCCTCCTCATCGTACTTATGCACAAATGCTAATGGCATCGAAGACTACTCCACAGCCCTTCCTTCCTGTTAAGGAACCAGCATTCACAGATCATGGCGAACCTGCGGTATTTTTCTCGCGGGCGGAAATCAAAGCTTCTTTACAGCCTTTACAACATGCAGTGATTGCCAAATGTGCGTATGGTCGTCCCTCTATCCCGGAGATTAAAGCATGTATGGCTCAACGGTTGGGACTTTCATCTGATTTCATTATAAGCCAGCTTTCCCCTAGGCACATACTCATTCGCCTTCGATGTGAAGAGGACTTTATCAAGGTGCTTATCCGAAAAAACTTATACATCAAGGGTTATCTCTTCAGATTCTTCATATGGACCCAAAATTTTGACTTTGAAGCAGATCCTGTTTCGGCACCGTTATGGATTGGATTTCCCTCTCTACATGCTAATTTTTTCAATGAATCTATGCTTCGATCAATAGCAGGTAATATAGGGGAGGTCCTTCGCATTCACAACAACACTCTAGCCTTGACAGAGACCTCAGAAGCTCTGGTTTGTGTGGAATTGAATCTCACATCCACTCGCAGAGAAAGAATGTGGATTGATATGGATGGGGAAGGTTATTGGCAGAAAATTCGATATCTTAACATTCCGCCACTCTGTTCTTCCTGTCATAAGCTTGGTCACTCAGAAACGGAATGCAAAAAGAAGCAACATCCTACCAACCCAGGAAACAAGAATAAAGAATTTCAGAGTAATACAACATTGAATGGTGGTAAACAGCTCAAGGAATTTAGGCCTCGCCCAGCCTATACTAAAGGCATAGACGCCAATGTCAACAGCTTCAATGCTCTGCTACAGATTTCTAAAGAAATAACAAATCAGAACTTGTTAATAGAACCGGAAAAGGCTATGGACACAGCTACGGGATTGGAAATGATGGTTGGCCAAATGGAGGATAGGTTGATCGATGAGTCTGATACTCATTCCAAGCAGGCTGATAAAGATAATGATAGCAAGCAACATCAAAAATTCCATTCCCATGATCTGACTACAGTTATTTTGGAAGATTCTATTGATTGCTCTAATGCAGAGAGACCATTAAGTGTGGCTGATACCCATGGCACAAAGCTCCCTTCAATCCAAATTAGGTCTCCTTCAGATATAAGCCCAGCCACAAATGAGGACCACAACATAACTTTTGCATCTGATAACAATCTTTATATACAGCAGGAGAAATATCCTTTAAATATATCCAATCCACAGGAGGATTTGCAAGCTTGCCGAAAGAGAATTGCTATTCAAGCAGAGATTGATAATCTTACTGCCATTCATGTTGATAGACCGGGGGTCATAACCAGAGGAATGAAGAGGATAGGATCTGAAGGCAAGATCCAATCCAAATCTCAAATCTAATGACTTTTATTATTTGGAATATTAGGGGCATTGAAAACGATCTATCTGTGGGTCGCATTAAACTATTGATTAAAGAGCACAAAGTTGACTGTATTGCCATTCTTGAGCCTAAAATAAATGTTAGCAACATGGAAAAGATTTGTAAGAAGTTAGGTATGGAAAAGTTTATAGCAAATCATGATGAGCATGCTCACATATGGATTATGTGAAAAGGACAGATGGAGTTTGATATTGTTGTCAAGCATGAACAACATATTACTATCAAACAGTCTTATCAACACTTGCCAGAGTTCTATGCTTCTTTTATTTATGCTAAGTGCACCCCTATTGAAAGAGTTCCTTTATGGGCTTCCCTTATTCATGCCAATTCTTTGATTAGCAGTCCATGGATTGTGGCTGGAGACTTTAACAGCATTATGGAAAGTGATGAAAAACTGGGGGGGTAACACACCTTCTTTAAGATCTACGAATGACTTCAAGGATTGTGTGAATGACTGTGGTCTTATAGATGTCAGATTTATGGGTTCCAAATACACTTGGTACAATCAACAAACAGGTTCTAAAGGCATATGGGCCAGACTTGACAGGGTCCTCATTAATAATTCATGGATGAATTCTCTTCCAATTACTGTGGAACATCTATCTAGAGAAGCTTCGGATCATGCTCCCATTCTAGTCAACTTGGCTCTACAAAGCATTACCAAAAGCATATTCTATTTTCAGCAAATGTGGACAAAGCATGAACTTTTCCTTCAGGCAGTGGATCAATCTTGGAGAACTAGTCCATTAGCCTCCTCAGCTATTACTACTTTGAGTATTAAGCTTAAGTCATTGAGGTATGTGCTACGCTACGGGATTGGAACAAGAATGTTTTTGGAAATGTTCATAAAAATTTGATGGAAGCTGAAGATTTAGTGCTAAAGGCTGAATTCACCTATGACCAGCAACCTTCTCCTACTACTCTTTCAGCTCTCGAAAATGCTAAGAACATCCTCACAGAGAGAATTCTTCAGCAGGAAATTTTTTGGAAACAAAAGTCTAGAATCCGGTGGCTGGCAGAAGGAGACAGGAACACTAAATTTTTTCATATGACTGCTACGGCTAATAGAAGGAAGAACACTATTACCCATCTCAGGACATCAACAGGTGACTTTACATCTGACACACAGAAGATGAAGGAAATTGCTGTCAACCATTTTCAAGTTGCATTCACCTCCCAACCTCACTATATTGACCTTGACAGTCTAAACTGCATTCCGAATGTGGTGACCCAGGATGATAACAGTCTCTTAAATGCTACTCCAACTGATATGGAAATAAAAGATGCAGTCTTCTCTATATCCTCTGATAGTGCCCCTAGCCCGGATGGCTATACTGGAAGTTTCTTTCACAAGGCTTGGCCTTTGATTGCAAACATTGTCATTAAGGCCATTCCGGAATTCTTCACCGAAAGGAAACCTCTTCCTAAGTGCTTCACAGCTACAATTATAGCCCTCATTCCTAAGAAAAAAAATGCCAATGATATTTCAGAGTATAGGCCGATTAGTTTATGTAATTTTTCCTATAAGATCATCTCAAAAATTCTAAGTAACAGATTGAGCAGACTTCTGCCATCTCTTATCTCTATGGAGCAAACTGCTTTTGTCAAAGGAAGGCACATCATTGAGAATATTGCATTAGCACAGGAGTTGGTTCAAGAGCTGGGCAGAAAAACCAGAGGCATCAATGTCATACTCAAATTGGATATGGCAAAGGCATATGATAGAATTGAATGGGACTTTCTTACTGCAGTTCTAAAGAGGTTTGGTTTTGATAATCAGTTCATAAATATGATTGAAAGTCTGATTACGAATTGCTGGTTTTCTATAGCATTAAATGGAGAGATGGCAGGTTTCTTCAAATCTTCCAGAGGCATCCGGCAAGGTGACCCCATTGCCACCTATCTTTTTATTCTGGCCCAAGAAACTCTTAGCATGTTACTTAAGGATAATTTTGACAAAGGGAAAGTGGGATGGTTTTATGGCCCGAGGAGATGCCCACTCATATCTCACCTTCTTTTTGCTGATGACACTTTAATTTTTGCTAATGCAAATGCTGTTTCTATTCGAAATCTCATGCACATCTTAAAAACTTATGAGAGAGCTTCAGGGCAACTGATAAATGTTAGTAAGAGTGGGTATCTCATACACCCCAACAGCAATTCAGCTCTTCAAAGAAGACTAGAGAATATTACTGGTTTCTCTAGACAAACTTTTCCTCAAAAATATTTGGGCTATCCTCTGGTTTTGGGCAGAACCAAAAAGTCTTCTTTGCTGGCATTGTCACCACCATTCAGAAGCGGATAGAGGGATGGCAAGCTAGATTACTTTCACAGGGTGCACGAATAATCTTAATCAAACATGTTCTGTCTTCCATTCCAATTTATATCCTAGCATCCACCCCTCTCCATGCTGGCATCCACCAGCTGTTGGATAGATCTTTTGCCAACTTCTTCTGGGGTTCCTCCAATTATGGCAACAGAAAACACTGGAGATCTTGGAAATCTGTTTGCAAACCTATTGCTCAGGGTGGTCTTGGGATCATGTCTCTAAGACATATGGACCTTGCTTTACGGATCAAAATGCTGTGGAATGGTTTGCATTCTAACTCACTCTGGGCAGAGTTTTTCAGGTCAAAGTACATCCATAATACACATCTTACTGAGGTAAATTTTAAAGGTATGAAAGGTGTTAACAAGAGTAGCTGGACTAAAGCAAAATCAGTCATCTTGCAAAATCAGAGGACTATTCTGGGTGATGGGGCCCAAACAAATTTCTGGAAGGATAAATGGCTGGGGAATAGAACTTTAGATTCTTATGCTTGCAGTGAAAGAATTCCTAATACAAAAGTAACTGTCAGAGATATTATCCTGACTCCTAGTCAGGAGGATACTCATGCTATGGAAATGTATCTGCCAGATGATATCAGAAGAGCTTTAACACCGAGTTTATTGACTCCATATCCAGATCAATTTATATGGTCTCTATCAGGTAATGGCAATTACTCGGTCTCATCCACATATAGGAATATGATGCTTTCTCAACACTCACAGCTGATGGAGATGAGTCTCAACTGGAGTCACATATGGTCTCAATGGATTCCAACCAAAATATCAATTCATATTTGGAAGGTCTTCTTCAACTGTCTGCCCACTGATCAGAATATTAAAGCTTGTGGTATCCCTATATGATCTAAATGCAGATGCTGTCAGAACCACGCTGAAGAGGACAATGACCATCTTTTTATTAAGAGTGATTGGGCTGTGGACATTTGGTCTTTCTTTCAATCTAAAGGATTGGAGATTGGAGGTAGAACAATTAGAGATTTAATATCCAAAGATGTACATATTGCTCCAGGTAAATCTCTCTTTGGTCTTTTCACTATTGCTGTGATCGGCTACAGCTTGTGGGAGATATGGACTGCTAGGAACTCTATCACTCATGAGGGCAAGGTCTCAAAATCAAAGAACATGGTTCATAAAATACTTTCATAGGTAAAGCAATCTCTTACCCTTTCCAAGCTTCAGGAAGACAAACATGAAAGGAAAACAGTCTTATCTGCATGTGGTATTCAGGTTTTCACCAGAAACAATCAAAGGGTTAAACTCATTAAATGGCAATATCCTCCTTGGCCTTATACAAAATTGAACACGGACGGTGCTTCCAAGCATGCTGCCGTTTCGGGTGGTGGTGGAGTAATAAGGGATTCTAATGGTTCAATCATCTTGGCTTATTCTCACTATTATGATCAAGCTAGCAGCATGATGGCTGAAGCTAGAGCTCTAATGGATGGTATGAAATATTTAAGAACTATTACATCACAACCGAGCAAAATTGAGTGTGATTCTCAAGTGCTGGTCCAAGTTATCAACAAGAAGTTTCCATGTCCCTGGGAGATCCTCAAATATGTGAGGGAAATTCGGGCACTTCTTTCAACAAATGATTCTATTATTCATGTTTTTCGTGAGGCGAATAAGGTGGCAGATTCTTTGGCCAATCTAGCTTGCAATACAAAATGTAATTTTTCCTTTTCTTCTCAGCAGCAACTTCCAAGCTTTATTAAAGGTGCTGCCCGGTTGGATAAGCTAGGAATGCCTAGCATCTGAATGATGTAATTCTTTATGTCCTTCATTATTAATAAAAGTCACCTCCTAGTTGTGCATTGGTCCCCCCACTGTACCTAGGTAAGGTTTTTGATAAAAAAAAATGAGTCGCATATGTTGCATTTGCTATAACTGTTGCCATTCTTGATATTACTGTCACATAATGACTCACAGTGTTGCCATCATCAAAAAGGGGGAGAATGTTGTGCCCCTGTGGTCATTTGAGTTATCCTATGGTCACTGGGGTCATTCGACATCATCCTATGGTCATATGAGTTCTGTGGTATTCTTGGTTTTGATAATGGCTAAACACTGTTAGTCATTGATGTTTCCACTCTCATGTGACTAACATATGTGATGTTCTGTTCATGACAGATATGCCAATGAATGGACAAGGCATTTAGTGAGGATGGCAAAAGTGAAAGCTCATTGATCGCGTCCAAGCAAGGATGCGAACACAAGCAAAAGTCAATACGTGATATTCGGCTCGTCACACATCCAAGGTCAATGCACAAAGAAGTACAGCCAAGAGAATCCAAGGCCAGGAACTCAGTTGATACCTTCTAGACTATCAAGGGAGATGCCACAGATATGAACGGGCTGCTAAAGGACTAAAGCGACGGAGCTAAAGCGGTTAACGGATCGACTCGGGATGAACCGGGGTCTGCCCAGCTGGCGGTCGACCGCCAGCACAGGGGCGGTCGACCGCCCCAGCCAGCAGCTCCCAGTCTGCACGAGTCTCAGTGGCGGTCGACCGCCAGCCAGTAGCGGTCGACCGGAATTCCCAAGGATCATCCGTTTGCAAGCTTTTCAGTAGCGGTCGACCGCCACCTACCTCCGATAGACCGCCAGCCCTGATGCAGCCATGTTTGACTTCGATTTCCACCTCGAGGCCAGCCCCTTTCCTTGTATTTGTTTAACCCCAAAGTCACCCAATCTTCCATAGATTGTGGATCTGGTCTGGGGGATGTCTAAGGACCATTCAAAGGTTATAAAACACATGCAAGAGGGTTAGAAACCCTAGTTGATCATTTGTGAATCCAAGGTAGATCAAAGGAGGCTACAAGGGTGAGAGGAGTTCGAGTACTGTAGCTGTGAACAGTACTCCGGGAAGAAGTTCTTCATCCATTCAAGGGATTCAAGCCTAGATCTGAAGCCATCTCAACCTCCAAGGAAGTAAGAAGCAATCAAGGCTCTCAAGGGTGATCTAAACTGCATCAAACTCTTCATCAACACAAGGAGATCAAAAGGAAGATCAAAGCTACATCCATAGTCTTCTTCATCAACTCAAGGAAGATCATCTCTCAAGGAAGAAGACATCATTGAAGCATCCAACTCAAGCTCCAGCAATCTCAGACAAGATTTTTCTTCTTGAGCATATTCTCTATCTTGTTTGATGATTGAGTGTTTTCATATTTGTTCTTTTTCATTTCATACAAACGATTGAAACTGAAGATCGTCCCTACCGGTGGTTAGTAGGAAGGTAATCGAAAGTTGTCCGATCTGCGGTGTTGACGTCCCTACTGGTGGTCAGTAGGAAGGCAATCGGCGGTCTTTCCGATTTGCGGTTCAGTGCGAAGCACTAGTGGAGCCTCACCGGATTTGGTGAGGGGTGGACGTAGGACTGGGGATTCAGTCCGAACCACCTTAAAATCCTTTGTGTTGTGGTTTGATTGTGCGATTGATTTGTGATAGATGCATGCTTAGGTTCAACCTCCTTATTGCAAAATCATATTTCTAAGCAAATCATTTTATACGTTACTAAGCTAGTTATATTCTGCTGTGATTTATTCTATCTAGCTATATAGAGGGTTGCATTGCGAAAAGAGGGGCAGATATATTCACCCCTCCCCTCTAGATCCGGTGTCCACTACTCAACAGCCCGTGTTGAGCCCCCTATCGAAGTCTAAAGTGTTGCTCGCTTGCTGATGCCGCGTGCTCGCCATCGCACCTTCTCTCTTTCCTTTCCTATTTTTCTTTGTTCTTTCTTTTCCTTTCCTTGGAGGGGCACTGTGACGACCCGAACTCCGGATACCGGATATACCCGATAGGACTACAGAGTAGACTCGATACCGCTTGGAACCCGTGAAGCCTCCCAAGAGCTGTAAAGCTCCGAAGTGATAAAAGGAATGTCGTGTAGTACATTGAAGTCGCAGATATAATAGTAAGCAATTAAATTTCATTAATCAGGTTTGCTAAAGTAGCAGATATAAAATTGCTTTTTAATTAACAGTTCAAATTAACAATTATACCATAGTCCAGTCCAAAGGAAAGACAAGTACAGTCCAACAGGAAGAAAGACGTGCACTGAGGTCGGGGGAAGCCCGACGCTGGTACCGCTGGCAACTATGAACACACCACACCAAGAACCGCAAAGGAAGCAGAGACGACCACACCTGAAAAGCAGGGGTGAGTCTCGTGTCACTGGCTTAGTAGGGGTCACGCGGATCCCCACTGAAAAATAACGCAGTAACACGGAACAACTAAAATAGTGGCAGTAGTAAAGCAGGAAAGAAAGCATGAAAAACTACCACTAGAAAGCTGTAAAAGAAAGTCGTAATGGAAGAAGAGAAGCCGAACCGAATCAGAACCTCGGCTCCTACGCTACTCCAACAACAACAGGAAGACGAACCCTGATCTCACAGAGTCAGGAGTTACCGATCTGTTGACTAAGCACAAGGCCTAAGGCGAAGGGCTACAAAGACAGGCAAAAGACCTAGAGGTGACCTAGACGGACACGGAACGCTAAAGTGTACACGACTGGATTGCCGTGCACACTCCCTAAATGCAACTGCATACACGACTGGATCGTCGTGCATACCACACAGCACTGACCTCGGGTAAGGCCAAGAAAAGACTAACCCGGGAAGGCCAAGACGCACGAGAAATGCGAGAGTCACGTGTCACGTGACGGAAGCACCTCCTCACTAGAAGAACGGTCAGATGCGTCCATTGATGTCTTACACTGCGCCACAGGTATCTCGCTACGGACGCCGAGAACGACGGAGATTGAGATACTCACTGAACGGAACCAGGAACTACAGTAACGAGTGACTAGTCAGGGTCACGCCCGTCGGCGTTCATCCAAAACGCCCTTGACCTCATGTGCACACACCGACTCTTGCCTAGAGCCAGGCCTCTAGCTAGTTTTTCCCCCCAGCAGAACGCTACCGTAAAGCAGGGGCCCACGGAAACTAGCTTAAAAACCGTATCTCGGGAACTGTCCCACCACCACTCCCAGGTGGGCCCACACTCAAGGTCGTGAGACAACGACTAGTGGAGGCTCACTAGACACAGAGACTCTGAAACACGTGTGCGGCAGTATAGACAGGCTAAGCACGCACTGTCACCCGTACTACGAAGCACAAAGGCAGTACACCAACTGTCAACAGACTCAGGACAGGGCAACTAGACCTACTAACTTAACGATCCTTGAGTCTCATAACTCGGAGTCAAGATCATCGTACAAAGCGGAACAAGCGGCCAATCGGTCTAATCCTAAGTCAAAAAAATGACACATTCGTATAAAATGACACACGGAGACCTGAGGGATCACCAAGACCCTCAACTCCACTTGACACGAAAATCGAGGTAAGATGGTACCTCCAGGCGTTCAGAACCACGTCTCGAGCTGGACAGAAAAGCTGAGAGACTCACAAGGTCACGTGTCAACCACTGGGTCACACCGGGTTGACCAGGACCTCACAACAACTCAGAAGCAGTACAGAAACCTAACCAATAGTAGGGTATGCCTGGTTATCTGATAACATGGTTATAGCCCTCATAGGACATCAAAAGATGTCCACGGGACAATGGGTGAACCACGAAGTCAAGCCGAGGCACTTGGAAACCAACACATCGGGAAACGACACGCAGGAATTAAGCGGAGGAACATATGCTGGCGGTCATAGAATGGGCCGCTAGGTGACTATTGCGGTCAAGGATTAGGCCGCTAAACCCAGTCAACCCTGAACCGACCTATTCGGTCAAACCACCAAAGCGATCTAATATAGATCAGCCTCACGGACTAGGCGGTCCAAGAGACAACTGCCACACTAACCGCCCTAAAACATTGACCTGAGTCAAACGACATGTAGCGGCGTAAGAAAGGCACGCTACAGCGAAGAAATGCATGAAGGTTGGGCCGCCAAGGCCAACCGACTTAAAATCTTGACTAGGTCTAAAACCACGGTAACACGAATACCTAGACAGACCACTAGCCACCGAGACCACCCCTTTAAGACGGGAACTCGAGGGAGGCCACACACATGCGGGGGAACCCCGCCGCACTCACACCGATACACGGTGACTCGATCGAATGTAAAACAAAGCCCGAGATACACACACCTATAGGCATGCCAATCGAGATAACACGGCACCTTCCGACACCCCAGAAACATGGACACAGAACCCACATGGTGTATGGGACACTCACGAGGTCATAGGTCGGTCATTGGGCCTCAACCGGACCGACTGGGACTCAAAACGAGCATAAACACAGAATTTCGGTCGACCTGGCCCCTGGGGTCGGTTGACCAGACAGGGTCGGTCGACCGGACCTGGGCGGTTGGTCAACCGGACCGACACGGTCCTACGGGCGCCTGCCGGTCGACCGGCCCATCCGGTCCAGTCGACCGGTCACGGTGGAAAATCGGCCAAAGCCTAATCCTCAGGCCCAATTCCACGCCCCATTCGATCCCGATCGAAGGGGAAAATAACCACAATGATAATACCGACCTTCCACACTCCGGAAGGGATCAGAACGACGTACAAACGTCTTGAAACAGGCAATTCTACCGAATTGACCCTAATTGAGTCACCGGGGTTCCCGGGCTCGTACCGGCCCCAAATGGCAACCAATCAACACGAAATCAGCGGATCTGGAACGCTGACATTCCATGGGTTCGATTGATACCAACTGATCTAAGAACCGTCGCCGTTTTTCAACGAACCCTGCGAACACCCCAAAAGCATGATTTTACCCCAACGAGGCAAAACCCACTCGTATGCTCACCGTTCGGCGTGAAACTTCGAGGGAATGTAGAAGAGAAGTAGGGCTTCCGTCTCCCTACCTCCACCGACGATTCTGTGCACCGTAGTGACTAAACCGCGTCGAAAATCACATCGCGAGCTCGACCGTCGGCTTTGAATCCACCGTTTGGGATCGCGCCAGAAACGGTCCGATCCTCGCCCCATCAGGCTCCGGACCACCCCCACAGCATCACCTCAGCCTGCCTGTGCCTCCTCCGTCTGCAGTTGGAGTCGGGAGGGCAAGAGAAGAGAGAAAACGGGGGAGACAGAGGGTCACAGTGCGAATGAGAAAAGGAAAGAAGAAAAAGGGAAAGAATTAGGAAATTTTCCTAATTTCTGAAAATTGGATAATTGGTCCGAAAATGGACTAATTCAGAAAAATACGTAAAAATAGTCGAAACGATTCTCGGGAAAAGTACATCGCAACTGTAACGTCCTCGAGTCGATGAACTAAGAAATAAACTCACCACAGGGTTCTATAACTTGTACGAGAGAAAAACCCACGTGGATCGTAAAACTCAACTCAGGACCTACAAAAGCGATCCGAAACTCTACGAAAAGGATCCGAAAGATCAGATAAGAATCCAGGGTATTACAGTCTCCCCTCCTTCAAGAAATTTGGTCCTCGAAATTTAAGGAACAAACAAGAAGAAGTAGGGACGAACAAACCCCAAGACACAACTTGAAACAACTCGAATCTCGAAAATCATAATTCAGAGGGACACCGTGTTGACACCTGAAATATAATCAAGAACAAAGATGGGACCGAAGAGAAGATCAAAGCAGAACCATCAATGAAGACCCTTATAATCTCTGCAAAGCCAGAACTAAAGAAGAGCCGTCATTAAAGCTATCTACCCAGCTGAAGCCCTCCCCGGCCAAGCTGATGTCCGGTGCTATCATCGCCCAGATGACAGTACTGATGAAACTGTAGTCTATTGACTGATGAAAACCTCCAGGAATGTTCTGATGAAACTATACCAACTCACCAACAAAAGGCCTGCTGTGGTTCTAATATGCTTAGAGGGTCAACAAGTCCACGAGAAGTCTTAAAAAGGGCCTAAATGGGCCTACAAAATGGGCTAGTGGAAGTGGCGCCGAGATACTCCGCGAATGCCACCTAACGCGCTGAGAGCTGCTGAGCGACTGATGCGCGCCGTGAAGATGAGAGGCCACGCCCATTCCCATCTGCCGAGAAGCTAGGGGGGCGGGGTCTATATAAACCCACTCCTTCGAAAGAAAGAAGAAGAGGAGAGAGCAAAAGAAAAAAAAAGCGAAGAGGACGAGAGAGAAGAAACCTACAACCTCATCCAGAAAGAAAAGAGGGAAAGAGCCGAAGAAGAAAAGAGAGAAGAGAGAAAGCAGAGAGGAGGGCTCGAGGCTGATCGAAGGTGGGCAACGGGGAGGGAGAGGAGTCAATGCTCCGCCCTCCCCCTCCCTTTTTCATAGTTCATTTCATTTCGATTGTTCTTCTTTCTACCTTCTCTGATGTGTTCTATAATACTGTAAGCGGTTTCATGCTGATGGAAAGATGCAACTCCCTCTGTTCATTTTCTCTTTATGTATCTTGTTCGATGTAGGGAGTATCCAACATTGAGTGAATAAATACGACTGGCCGCAGTTGCCGCCTGCTGTTGTTTTTCTCCGAAGCTCTGCTGCCATCCCCTTATGTCTTCTCTTAGATTCCGTAGCATGTCATCCCCTCCCCAGTCTGATCATCGGTCTGCCGCTTCGCTTGGTTTTCAAATGATTTCTATGCTTATTCCAGAGCCAGGGACAGACCATCCCTTGGCCTCCGGGATAAGGCAAAGCTATGCAATGACCGAGGTTTATGATACTCCGGAGTTCTAGATGTTTATACTCTGTCTATTAGCGTTGTCGAAATCACCTCTGGGTCCAGAGACAGCCATCTCTTGGCTCCTAGGGTGATGAACGACCACATCAAATCTGTCCCCGGGTTCTACATAATATTGGTGACAGGGATTCTCTAGACCTTGGTCTTCTCAAATTCCTCCTCGATCCTGATGTTTCTATAAAGCCCAAACCTAACCCAGTTCTAATCTGGTGAATCGATCCACTTTGACCTCACAGAATCCACCTGCCTTATCCTGAATCGTCAAAAAACCCAAAACAGGGCGCCGTAAAAACCCAGAACCCATATCGGCGCCATCGCCCATCTCGGCCCCATGCACAGTAAAAGGGGTGAATAGTCCTCGGCGCGAGGCTTCTGGCGCCGAGAACCCTCACCCCTGATCTTCTTGCCGTCGCGCCGGGAACCCCTGGCCTTCTTGCCTTCACGCCGGGAACCCCTGGCCTCCTTGCCTTCGCGCCGGGAACCCCTGGCCTCCTTGCCTTCGCGCCGGGAACCCCTTTGGTCATTTGGCCCTTGCGCCGAGAACCCCTCCATGTTGGCCGCACCGGGAACCCCCTTGGCTTCTTTGCCATCGCGCCGGGAAGCCCATCCCCTGGCCTTCTCCCCTGCGCGCCGAGAACCTACCCCCTGGCCACTCCACTTTGGCGCTGGGAACCCTGTTTCCTGGGAGCCCCGGGAACCCCCTGGCCACTCGACCTTCACGTCGAGAGCTTCCCTTGTGCCAGCTTCCCGGCCCCTAGAATAGCGTCTCATGAAGAACCCTTCCCGGCGTGGTGGTTTTCGCGCCAGGAGCCTATATGCACACCTAAGCTGCCCCGAGAGCCTACTCTGCTATCCAATTGAACCCCTGGCACCTTGATCAAACCAAGCCAGGGATGTCCATGAGTCACCAGTCCTGCCCCGGGGATAAATTTAAAGGAAGTCAGACTCCCTTATGTTCCACTGTCCCGCATCGGATTTATGAGTAACCCCTTTAGCTCGGGAGGGCTCTGCCACTGCATGAGTTCCGCCGGCTTCCCTAAGGGAAAATCAAACATTGCCCCATGGCAAATATATATAGGTCGGGAGGTCTGGCCTCTCTCCTCCTCTCGGCTTTCATCCCGGCACTCCGTGGACGATAGCCTATTTCCCCCTTGGGCATAATCCATATTATGGGGAGGTGCTGCCGAAATATCGATTAACGCTTTGACCCTGACAAGCCCCGCGAAGCGTATATCATACATCTCCCGTCTGGCTCGACCCTTCGGGGAATACAAACGCTGTAAGGCCCTTGGCAGGATGAGAAACGTGGAAGGGGACATGTCCCCGATGATCGTCCAGGCTCCGCCCCGCCGCTGCGTGGACGGTGTCCTATTTCTATCCGGCACGACCCATATAAGAGGAGGTCATGCTGATTTAATAAGTTTGTCATTTACCCAATTACATTCTTAGAATGACAAGAGCTTCAATATCACACACTGCTATTTTCTTTTTATTATCGCCCCGAGTGGCCTCCTATTTTGGCGTTTAATCAAGGGTTGTCCTTCTTAGGAAGGGTGTAATTAACGTCATAGCCTTTATGGTATGGCGGACTTTTGGTCCCGACTCGGACTTCACAATCGACTGATTGAGTCAGATCGAGCGCATAATAAAATTGTCACCCCGGTGACTGGCACGCCAATAATAAAATAAATAATAATTAATTAAATAAATAAAATAATAATAAAACCATCCCCACAAGTCTGGCACGCCCGGTGGGACAGAGTCTCCCTTCATCTCTACGCCAAAATAGGAGGCCCAGCGGGCCCCCCCTCAAATTTCTGATTTTATGTGTTTTCTCCATTTTCAGGAAGCTAGGATGACGGCTGGAATCATGTCGTATGCTTTGCCAGCAAGCGGTCGATGCGCATGTTCGAGAAGGCTACCTGGCGGTACCTCTTTCATTCGGATCGATGCCGCCTGCTGTCGGAATGCCCAATTGCCTGGGCCTCATTTTCACTGATCTGCTCGAGATTGACAACCAGGCGCCAAAAGCTGTTGTCGAGACGTCGCCGCAAGCTACCGGTCCCAAGAAGAACCCGGTGATGAAGATACTCCTGGGTCGTGTCCTGCTTTGTCCATCACGAGGCAAGGGAAGCGCACCCTCTGCTGCTACCGGAAAGGAAGAAGATCCGACCGGAGAACCCGATCTATTGCTGCGGGTCGTCGATGTCCAACTCAGGAAAGACGATGCTGATTGGAGATATCCGGGCAAACCTCAATGGTTGCCCAAGGGAGGTCAAGCCAGACTTGATCGTCCCGATGGTGCCTACTACCAACAGATTCCGGGTACTAGCTACCAGGAGGGCTGGCATGAAAGAGGAGGATAGAGAGCCACTGGCACCAAAGCCGCCCAAGTTCAGGCAGATCTGGCGGTCGAAGAAAATCCAGAGCTGGGTCCCAGCTCAAGATGAAGGAAACATTACTGATACCACTGTTGCCCGCTTTAGGGCAGGAAGCAGAAGAGGAGAAGGAAAAGACATAAGAAATGTTGTTGTTGTTCACCCCAGGGCTCGGGGTAGGAGAGATGAGAAAGAGAATGAAGGAGAAATCTGACTACTATTCGCCCCAGGATGAGGGGCAGAAGATATGAGCAAAAGGAAGACCTCACGGTCACCCACCCCATGGCTGGGGGCAAAAGATGGGAAAGGAAGAACTATGCTGCTGCTACCAACCGCTGCCAGGATGGGAGCAGGAGGTTCAGGGAGGAAGAGAAAATGAGAATAAGTGAACCAGTCACTGTTGTCGTGCCAAGAAGACCAAGAGCCTGTGCCAGATAGGCCGATATATTCAAATACTGCAAAGCCGAGCACTTGACTGCTCAGGTGGAGAGATTGGCTTATCAGCAGAAAGGCCAGGAAAGATTGATGCTCCAACCAGAGCCACGAAGGCACAATCAAGAGGAGATGAAACAAGTGGCTCAAGACTACTTTCACTACCTGGGGAACTCCGCCCTCGGGCAGCAAAGATTATCCCGTGCCTTGGGCACCATGGATGAAGAAGAAGAAGAAACCCTTCAAGAAGTGATGCTCGGAGTCTCTTCCTCCGATTCCAATGATTATGAAGAAGGCCACAGAGTCGGATATGGGAAAAAAGACCTATACAGGGAGGAAGCTGAAGAAAGAATATCGGTCTTTGACCGACTCAAATACCCCGACCAGGTGAAGAGAAAAGTCCACAGGCAGAAAGGAAAAATGCAGATCTTCGACTGTAACATGGCCGGACTTGCCAGGGGGCAGGAGATGTTACCAACTCAGCCAGACGAACTGCTCAGACTAGCAGCCAGACCAGGCCCCGTCACAAGAAGAGGCCAGGCGGAAAAAGATAAGATGAAGACTAATGATGAAGCCTGCAAGATCACCACTATGACAGTTAATGTGGTGACAGCGGAAGAGGAAGACAATCCCTTCGTTGATGATGCTGAAGGGACTTCAGAAGATCTACAGATCCCGTCAACCCTGGATCCCATGATCCAGATGATGTTTAGAAGATATCAACAAGAGATCAATGCTCTCAGAAGACAGCTAAATGAGAGGCATGAAGCTACACCGGTCTCCAAGCAAGCCGAGCCTGTGGGGCAGACTGCCAGCTCAACAGAAATGGCTATCCCAGCTAATCCTCTCCCGACTGATAAGGGCAAAGCACCGAGCCAACCCGTTCTGCAGCAGATGGTAGCTCAGCCCTCTGTATCTCAGACGCAGCCTGCCGCGCCTTCCTTGTGCGCAACTGTGATAACAACTCCTTACAGTCAGCAACAAGCTCACTTCTTCCCGGAAAACATAGATCCAGCCATAGCCCACAAGCTGATGATTGAAAGAATTGTGGAGATGAAGCTGTCTGAGAAGACTGGTGATGATGCTAGTACCTACGATGTGTACAAGGTACCATATCCTCCCCAGTATGCTGCTAAGAGACTACCTCCAGGCGTCAGTAAGCCGCCGAAATTTGAAAATTTTAATGGCCAGGGCTCTCCCAGGGAGCATATAGCTTACTATACCACAATTATGGGTGACTTGGCAGCTGATGAAGCTTATCTGCTTAAATTCTTCGGCTCATCCCTCACCGGGATAGCCTTTGAATGGTATTCAAGCCTGCCGGCTGGGTCAGTGGCCGATTGGCCCGATATGCAAAGGAAGTTCCGCGATAGATTCCATGTCACGGAGAGAGAAATTACAATAGCAGAACTATATGCAACCAGGCAAAAGCAAGATGAAACAGCACTGGACTACATCAAAAGGTGGAGGAACTTAGCTATGAGATGCAGAAGACCTCCTCACCAAGAAGATGCAGTGCAAATATGTAAGTAGAGCCTCAGGAGAGAGGTACTGGAAAAAAATGATTGGTGCAGATGTCAGAACATTTGACCGGCTAAACAATATAGTGGCGGAAGTCGAGACGTTCCTGTCCAAGCGTCCGATGGCCAATGCTCCAACTGTGCCAAAAGGTAAATCTAATGATCGACGACCATCGCACTCTGAGGCTAACACCGTCGATTTCAGAACCTTCGAACAACAGAAAGGGAAGAAGGGGGCGGATGAAGCTCCCCCGCCAGCAGACACAGCAGAAAGAAAAGATAAGGACTCTCTGAGAAACAAAATGAGAAAGCCATACTCTTTTCCGAAAGATAAGACAGCCGCACTATTCAACTGGGCATACAAGTTCAACAAGGTAACATTGCCTGAGCCAAAGAGACCCGAGGACGCGGCAAAGAAAGGTGATCCACTATTCTGTCCATATCACCGTGCGCTGGGGCACGCAATTGAAGATTGCTACGTCTTCAAAGATATTATGGAAGGCATGGCCAAAAAGGGGGAGCTACAGTTGGGAGATTACCAAGTGGAGCCACCCCGTCCACATGAGCCTCCGGCCTTAAGAATGGCCGCCAATATGATTTCAGTCTACCAGCAGCTGCCTAAGGAGGCCGTTGAAGAATGTACCAGGCATACTTATGAAGCTTGCTTCCTCACCCCACTGAAGGATCACGAAGGATGGCAGATGAAACCCATAAAGAACAGAAAGAAGACTCCCGCAGCCAATACCAGTGGAGCAGTTATCCACGGTGTCACACCAAGACCCGAACCGCCTCCAGTAAAGCCAGTATGGCGCACAGCTGAGACAGGGCCAGTCATCCGGATCCCCACTCACAACCGGAGGAAACAGGTTCCCCTACCTGCACATAAAGAAGTAAGTCCTGCAGCCAGGCGTCTGCAGCAGTACATTAATGAGCTCGATGATTATGAGCAGAAAAAGCCCAAACACCTGCTGGTGAAAGACTGTATACTCTGGGAACAGCTCGAAGAATTGAAAATTAAAGAGCAGTCAGAGGCAGAACAAGAAAAAGCTGAGACTGAACCCTTCTGGGGGCAGGAGCCAATAAAGCCAAATTCCCAGAAAAAGAAGAGACGGCCCAAGTCCAAAAAGGGAAAGAGAGTCGTGATAGTACAATGTAACACTTTGTCAGTACTCTTTACCTTGCCCGGGGAGAATGATGAGGCTGAAGCATCGAATGCCCCGCTAGAAGCCAACCATGCCGAGGCCTCAACCTCAGCCCATGCAACACGTTCTGGGAAAAGATGGGGGCGCCCACCACCAGCTAATCATAACATTATGTTCAGAGGGGAACAACCCTACCAGATTCCCGAACCGGAGGTACGAGGTGTCCAGGTTCCTCCCCCTGCTAGCTTGTACCAAGAAGAGAAGAAGGGAGGTCAAACTCCAACATTTCTGGAATTTCTGTCCAGTCTGAAAAATGAGCAGTCAACACAGGTTGGGCTAGATAAAGGCAAGAGACCTCAGCAATCGGCGTCTGTAGCCTACAAGCAGAATGAGAAAGAAGAGGATAACTCTCCGACGGCACCAGGGGCCGTTGCTATAGAAGAAGCCCCCCAAGAAATCAGTCCAGAGGATGAAACCAGCACTGGGCAGCAGAGGCCACGGGCACCAAATGAACCTCCAAGACCCCGATGGGCAGAAGAAATGAGGTTGTCTAATGTCCGGGTAGGCAGTCGGATCATGAAAATGCTGAAGAAGCTCCCTACCAGGTTCTCCATCTGGGAGATTCTCTCTCTCAGTGAAGAGCTCGCCAAGCGATTGTTGATGCCCTAGCAGTCACCGGCACAGTATGAGCACTCTTGACAGAAGTGAATTCTGGGCCGTCAGTCACATTCACAGAGATGACATGCTGATTCCGAATTCCGGTCATAACAGACCGCTGTATATGAGGGGCTCCTTGAACTGTCAGCCGCTGAGCAGGATACTAATAGATCCCGGATCTGCTGTGAACATTCTCCCATACCGCATCTATCAGAAATATTACTTTGATCTTCAACTTACCAAAGTCAGAGATATGAAAATTGCAGGATTCAACTAGAAATGTGAGACAACTCTTGGGGTAGCTGACTTCAACCTCACATTGGGGGACCTCACTACCGTGGTACGATTCTATGTAATCGACTCCAACACCACGTATAAGGCCCTGCTGGGGAGACCGTGGCTGCATGAATATCAAATAGTGCCATCCACGCTACATCAGTGCATTAAATACTGCCATGAAGGAAAAGAAGAGAGGGTGTTTGCGGATCTACATCCCTTCGAAGTATTCGAGTGTCATATGCTCGATGCATCCTACTACACCGAGGTGTCGCAAAAGTGTGAAGAGAAAGAGGCTGTGGTCAGCCAGAAAAAGCCGACGACGAAGGCAAGAAACTAGTCTCCACCGCCACCAAGGGGCTATATTAAAAAGCATGAGGTGGAGGTTCCGCAGGGTTTAGTCAAGCCCATCGCCAGCCTAGAGTACCAGACGGTGCTACCACTGAAGACTATGGAAATCCCTCGCTTCTGCGAGCCTCCTATCATATTCTACACCGGGGAGTCAGTCGAAGACGATGATCAAGACTGCATGGTCCCTGAAGAATCTGCAAACCGGATGGTGCCGATCACGGGCTTGGACTATACTACCCAACGGGTTTCGCAGATGTTCTCTAAGATGCAGATGCCATCACTACAACCTGTTGCCCAAAAGAAGGCGTTCCAGGAGCTATGGGATCCGCCCCGGGATAATAAAGAACTGAGGAAGATCACTCAGCACCCGGGATTGGGTTATACCCTTCAAGAATACTACGAAGCTGAGGTGGACGTCATCTCTGTCTCCTACCAGCATGAAGACCCTCCCGAGGTGGGATATGACAAGTACCCCTCGGAAGATGAAGAAATCATTTATCAATCCGTAATGAACAATGAAGCCGCAGACAGTCAGCCGGAGACGGGGACATCTGATGAAACAAAGAAAGATTGGTGCTGGGAAGACCTACCCTGCAAAGAGGATCTGTTCCATGCTGAAGCAAAGTTTGATACGGGAACCCCGGATGAAGACCAAATAGCCAAAGAGCTGAGGGAATGCCTGGAGTTTGAGCGCATTCTAGAAGAAGTCCGGGCTCTACAGAATGATGATCTCTCAAGGAAGTCTGCATCAGAAGAGCCTCTAAGGGCGGAAGACTCCATTTTTGATTTTCCTGCTGAGCCAGTCACGTCCTCGGGGCAGACTGAACAGAATCCAACAATATTGGCCGTATATGATGAGCCAGCACCCGCTGATGACCAGTATGATGAAACAGAGAATCATGAAATTGAAGAAGATTATATCCCGGGAGGCTTCATTGACTTGCAAGAAGCCCCGCCCGAGGTCGAAGATGGAGGTCAGGCCACCGTCGATGAGCTTGTGGAAATAAATCTGGGGACCGCAGATGAGCCAAGGCTGACATTCCTCAGTGCACTGCTGGAGCCAACTGCCAGGGAACAGTATATACAGTTTTTGAAGGAATTCTGAGACTGCTTTGCATGGACATATGATGAAATGCCGGGACTGAGTTCTGATGTGGCACAGCATCGGTTGGCAATAAACCCAGAGGCTAACCCCGTAAAGCAGTCGCCTAAGAGAATGCGCCCTGAATTGATAAATCAAATTAATAAAGAAGTCGACAAGCTGATTGATGTAGGCTTTGTTGAAGAAAATCAGTATACTACATGGTTAGCCAACATAGTGCCTGTAAAGAAGAAAAATGGGCAGATCAGAATATGTGTTGATTTCCGGGACCTTAATAAGGCCTGCCCGAAAGATGATTTCCGAGTGCCGATCACTGAAGTGATGATCGATGCGACTACCGGTCATGAAGACCTGTCATTCATGGATGGGTCATCCGGATATAACCAGATCTGGATTGCTGAAGAAGACAGAGTGCACACTGCATTCCGTACCCCGAAGGGGATATTCCACTACAAAAGGATGCTGTTTGGTCTTAAGAATGCCGGCGCTACCTATCAAAGAGCTATGACAAAAATCTTTGATGATTTGCTCTTCAAGAAAGTAAAGTGCTACATTGATGATCTGGTAGTAAAAACCAGCAGAAGAGAAGACCATTTGCAAGACCTAAGGATAGTATTCCAGAGGCTGCGCAAATATGAGCTCAAGATGAATCCTATGAAGTGCGCTTTCGGCGTGTCCAGTGGAAAATTCCTCGGGTTTATTGTCCGTCATAGGGGCATTGAAATTGACCCATCCAAGATTAAGGCTATCCAGGAGCTCCCTCCACCAAGGAATCTGCCCGAGCTGAGATCTCTGCAAGGGCGTCTGGCCTATATCCGACGATTTATATCAAATCTGTCGGGAAGATGCCACCCCTTTCACAAGCTCATGATGAAAGATGTGCCGTTCCTCTGGGACGATGGCTGTCAGGAAGCCTTTGAGAAGCTGAAAGAATATCTCAAGACCCCTCCGGTGCTGGGGGCACCAATTAAGGGAAGGCCCTTGATACTGTATATCGCGGCCACATACTGTTCCCTGGGGGCAATGCTGGCGCAGATAAATGAAGAAGGCAAAGAACAAGCCCTGTACTACTTGAGTAGGAGGCTGATTAGAACTGAAGAAGGCTACAGTTACATAGAAAAGACATGCTTGGCACTAGTCTTTGCTGTCAAAAAGCTCCGACACTATATGCTGTCACATGAAATCAGGTGGATATCTGCAGCAGATCCGCTCAAATACACATTGACTCAGCCAGTACTGAAGGGCCGGTTGGGCAAATGGGCAGTGATCCTGATGGAATTTGATATTACCTATACACCCCAGAGGGCGATAAAAGGACAGGATGTGGCTGATTTCTTCGCAGAGCATCCTGTGCCAGAAAATGATATGCTAGGGACTGAGTTACCCGATGATGAGACACTCGAGGCCTGCCAGGCTCAGTCAGTTATGTGGCAACTATTCTTTGATGGAGCATCTAGAACAGAGACAGACTCCGATGGAAAGACCAGAATACGGGCTGGAGCCGGTATTGTGCTGAAATCACCAGAAGGGGAGGTCGTGCATACTTCCTGTTCTATAAACAAGTCTGCACCAATAATGAGGCCGAGTATGAAGCTCTGATAATCGGGCTATATATCAGCCTCAACATGGGTATCCAAATGCTTCAAGTATTCGGGGATTCGATATTGATAATAAAACAGATCCAAGGGGAGTTCGAAGTGCGGAAGCCAGAACTGAATCCCTACCACCAAAAAGCTGTGCGTCTTATGGCGAAATTCTACCATATTGAGCTCAAGCATGTGGGCCGTGGACACAATGCCCAGGCTGATGCACTGGCGAAGCTGGCCAGCTCACTAGCAGTCCCACCAAATAAGACACCGAACATTGTCGTTATGAACCGGCGGCAAGTCCCCAGTATGCTAGAAGGGTGCCCCGAAGAAGACGAAGTTGCCACCATCAGCACAGAACAAGGCGTCTGATTGGAGACAGCACCTGCTGCAGTGGTTTCTACACCAACAGCTGCCGCAGAAAAGAGAAGAAAAGACAAAACTTCTGAGAATCAAAGATTCTTATGAATTCAGAAATGGAACTTTGTTCCGAATAATGGCGGATGCACGCAAGAAGATTCTACTCCGCTGCCTGTCCACTGAGGAAGCTTGGCAAGCAATGAAAGAAGTACATGCCGGAACTGCGGGTGCCCACCAGGCTGGCCCTAAGATGAAGATAGAAATCAAGAAGCTGGGCTACTATTGGCCCACCATGTTTGAAGACTGTTGCAAATTCACAAAGTCATGCCAAAAATGTCAAGAGCATGCTACTGTGCCTAGAAGCCTCCTACGACTCTGCACCCTACAGTTCCCAGCTGGCCATTTGCACAATGGGGAACTGATGTAGTCGGGCCACTGCCGACTTCCTCGGCCGGACATAAGTACATACTGGCCATAACATATTACTTCTCCCGATGGGCGGAGGCTGTAGCATTAAGAGAAGTGACTGGTGAACTGGTCGCCAGATTCATCAAGCAGAATATTATCTTCCGGTTCGGAATCCCCAGCCGAATAATATCTGATAACGGAAGCCATTTCAGAAATCAGAAGGTCTATCGGCTTGCCGAGAAATATAAAATCGAGTGGCGGACTTCCACCCCTTACAATCCACAGGCAAACGGGTTAGCGGAAGCTTTTAACAAGACTCTCTGCACCCTGCTGGCCAAGGTCGGCAGTTCCAATAAAAAGGACTGGGAAGAAAAAATGTATGAAGCTCTGTGGGCGTACCGCACCGTCTTCAAGACACCTACAGGGTGCTCACCATACTCACTCGTATACGGCTCAGAGGCAGTGGTTCCGCTAGAGCTGGAAGTCCCGTCACTCAGAGTGGCAGTCCAATATGACCTGGCCTGTGGCGAACAGACCAATGCAGAAAGAAGATTAGAAGAATTGGCTGAATTGGAAGGGAAGCGCCTCCAAGCTCAGAAGAATATCCAAATGTATCAGGCCCGCATGGCTAATGCATTTAACAAACTCGTAAGAGGATGAGAATTCAAGAAAGGTGACCTTGTCATGGTCAAGAAAAGAGAAGTCATGGCGTCCAACCCAAAAGGGAAGCTGAATGCTATTTGGGAAGGTCCTTATGTGATACAGAGGGTCTATGAAGGAGGAGCCTACGTGGTTGTCAACCATCGAGGGGAAATTCAATTCTCACCACTCAACGGAAGACATCTAAAGCTGTATCATGCAGCACAACCGGCATTCCCCGAGTGATCAGGCAAAACTACCCCTTTCTTGGTCTAGCGGCACTCTGCCCTAGCCAAGCTACCCCTTTCTTGGTCTAGCGGCACTTCGCCCTAGCCGAGCTACCCTTTTCTTGGTCTAGCAGCACTCTGCCCTAGCCAAGCTACCCTTTTCTCGGTCTAATGGCACTACGCCCTAGCCGAGCTACCCCTTTCTTGGTTTAGCGGCACTACGCCCTAGCCGAGCTACCCTTTTCTTCATCTAGCGGCACTCCGCCCTAGCCGAGCTACCCCTTTCTTGGTCTAGCGGCAATCCGCCCTAGCCAAACTACCCCTTCTTCGTCTAGCGGCACTCCGCCCTAGCCGAGCTACCCTTTTCTTGGTCTAGCGGCACTCTGCCCTAGCCAAGCTACCCCTTTCTTGGTCTAGCGGCACTCCGCCCTAGCCAAGCTACCCTTTTCTCGGTCTAATGACACTACGCCCTAGCCAAGCTACCCCTTTTCTTGGTCTGGCGGCACTTCGCCCTAGCCGAGCTACCCTTATCTTGATCTGGTGGCATTCCGACCTGTCACCCTCTAAAAAAAAGAGAGAAAGAATAAAAAGAAAGTAAAAAATGGGATTAAAAATAGAGATACCCCGCCAGACTTACTCCTATGTAGGGAGAAGTGCAAAAATGGCCCAAAACCCAGCTGTGGTGAAAACCCGAAAGGGCACTGTGGGTAAAATCGGGTACCCCGCCACGTGAAAACCCGAAAGGGCGCGTGGGTAAAAGTAAGAGGGGGCTGGCTCCAGCGAAAACCCGAAAGGGCGTTTGGGTCAGTAATGTGGTAATTTAAAATTCCTTTTTTTTACCCTGCCTGATAAAGCTCCGAGAAGGACGATCATCATAAAGTCCCACCTGATGATGAAACCCCGTTGATCACAAGGCATATTGCCTTGATCAATGCCAAAAAAAGGGGGCCCACCTCGGGATAGACCTTCCGTCTGTTCTGATAAAACACTTTCACTTGTTTTTGTCTAAGACCCACCACGGTAAAACATGCCCGGTTTAGACCTTACGTTTATCCCGATGAAACCTATGAAATCCTTGAATTGGTATAAACCAATACTGATGATGAAACCTGATATTGATCGACCGGCACACTGCCCGATCAACGATGAAACCTATCCGGTTTAGACCTTACGTCTATCCCGATGAAACCTATGAAATCCTTGCATTGGTATAAACCCAATACTGATGATGAAACCTGATATTGATCGACCGGCACACTGCCCGATCAACGATGAAACTTGTCCGGTTTAGACCTTACGTCTATCCCGATGAAACCTATGAAATCCTTGCATTGGTATAAACCCAATACGGATGATGAAACCTGATATTGATCGACCGGCACACTGCCCGATCAACGATGAAACCTGTCTGGTTTAGACCTTACGTCTATCCCGATGAAACCTATGAAATCCTTGCATTGGTATAAACCCAATACTGATGATGAAACCTGATATTGATCGACTGGCGTCCTGCCCAATCAACGATAAAACCTGTCCGGTTTAGACCTTACGTCTATCCCGATGAAACATATGAAACCTTTGCATTGGTATGAGCCCAATACCAATGATGAAATCTGCTATTGATCGGTTGGCAGACTGCCTGATCGATGCTAAAACCCATCCAGGGTAGACCTTCCGTCTGCTCTGACAAACACGACACAGCTGTCTGAATCAATTCAGACCCTTCGTCTGGATAGATCATGAAACTCTATTTCTTTGCGTTAATGTCAAACCCCACATTAATGATGAAACTCACATTTCCAGCGAATGGCTTCGTGCCCGGGCTGCTATCTATATCCTCTAAATCGATTCGGACCTTTTGTCTGGATAGATCATGAAACCCTATTTCCCTTTACATTGATGTTGACACCCACATCGATGATCGTGTATCCACAATAAACATATGGCCCCCATGGTCCATAGAATGAAAGTTCTAGTTCCGGGAAAGGCAATGACAAAAGAAGAGAGAAAGAATAAAAATATATATATATGAAGAATGGGGTTAAAAATAGAGATACCCCGCCAGACTTGTTCAGGTATTCTGGACAAGGGCAAGAATGGCTAAAACCCAGCTGTGGTAAAAACCCAAAAGGGCACTGCAGGCAAAATCGGGTACCCCGCCACGTGAAAACCCGAAAGGGTGCATGGGCAAAAGCAAGAGGGGGCTGGCTCCGATGAAAACTCGAAAGGGCGCCTGGGCCAATAATGTGGTAATTCTGAGAAATTCCATACTTCCTTCCCTTGATATGGCCTTCCGTTAACCGTTTGGCTCCTTGCCCGGTCAACGATGAAACCTTTCCAGGGCGGACCTTACGTTTACCCTGATATAATCTGCATACCCTCTTGCAAATGTCCCACCGACAATAAAATCCGTCACCATTCTGATAAAGCCTGGCCAGTTCAGACCTTACGGCTGTCCTGATCAAACTCCTAAACCTTCCCTTGATCGATCGGCTCCTTGCCCGGTCAACGATGAAACCCTACCAGGATAGACCCTATGCCTATCCTGATGAAACCTACGTATTTCTTGGCGAAGTCCCACCTGCGATAAAACCTACTGGAATAGACCTTACGTCTGTCCTGACGAGACCTACACCTCTACATACGTCCCACCGTTGATCGGCCGGCACCTCGCCCGATCAATGATGAAATCCTCTGTCCGGTTTAGACCTTACGTCTATACTGATGAAACCTATGAAACTCCTTGTGTCAATATAAGCCCCATATCAACGATGAAACCAACCACTGATCGACTGGCACCTCGCCCGATCAGTGATGAAACCATGTCCAATTAAAACCCTGCCAGTTTAGACCTTTTGTCTATTTTGATGAAACTTATAACACTTTCTTTGCATCGATATGAACCCAATATCGATGATGAAACTAGCTATTGATCGACCGGCACCTCGCCCGATCAATGATGAAATCCTATCCAGTTCAGACCCTACGTCTGTCCTGATGAAAACCACGCACCCTTCAATGTCCCACCTGCGATAACCTCTACCCAGTCTAGACCTTCCGTCTACTCTGATGAAACCTATAAGATTTCTTTGCATCGATATGATCCCAATATCGATGATGAAATCATGCACTAGTTCGATTGGCACACTGCCCCGACTGGCTTTGAAATCTACCCGGGATGGACCATTTGCCCGCTCTGGATGATGCTCTAAACCTCTTCATTCGCATTC
The DNA here is from genome assembly GCA_022559845.1 of Amorphophallus konjac. Lineage (NCBI taxonomy): Eukaryota > Viridiplantae > Streptophyta > Magnoliopsida > Alismatales > Araceae > Amorphophallus > Amorphophallus konjac. Next base: position 14,161,536 of record CM040125.1, read on the forward strand.
CCCAAACCGTCTCCCTTGCGGCACATATGGCCAGAAAGGACGCTTGCTGCTACCAGCAGAGTTCGGTTTAAGCACCCCCCCCCCCGGATGCCGTCACGCGGTGGAGCGAGTTCCCCATCCTTTCTATGAAAGGGTGGACGCTCTCCTGCCAAGTACGAGCCATTCACAGGAGGGACTGCTAGAACCACTACCCCACTTCCCAAAGTGATGAAACCACATAGAAAGAAGATGGATACACATGAAGCTGAAGATTCCTTTTCATTAAAAGAGGAGTACATAAAGAGCCCCGAGGGGACACTGTATCACAAAAGAGGGCAGAAGAAAACAAAGAAGAGATAATTCAAGGCCGCCGGAAGATATCTTCAAAGGCCAAAAGACCCACATCGGGAGCTGCTCTTAGCTCGTGAAGGCGCGCCTCCTCTTCCTGAAGCTTCACGGACATACCCTGGAGAGACATCACCCGTCCCTCCAACAAGGCCACCTCCTCGGTGGACTGTGGCCGAATAGAGGATAATTGTCGCAGCTCAGCTCGAAGTCCAGCGAGTTCCGCTTCCAGTATGGCTATCCGATCCTGGACAGGTTCCTCCCGCTGAACAACACTCTGTAGCTCAGCTTGGCGTTCGTCAAGGGCAAGCGTCAGCTTCTCCAGCTCAGATTTGCACTCTGACCTCTGCAACTTCAATGCCGTCAGCTTGTCGGTCATAGTCCGTGCTAGGAAATCCCTCCGATGCACGAATTTTAGTAGAAGCAGAACACGCTGAACCCATATGTCCAAAGGGCAGCCCATGGCCTGCAGGCCGGCAGTGAAGCGATCAGCAATTTCCTTCAGCTGCAAATGTGTCAAGCCAGGCTGAGATTCTACCAGCTGGCGCAGCATATCCAGGTTCTGCCAGACAAAGCTCTCAGACGATGCGAAGCCAAAAGAAGCGGAGGGGATCACTTCAAAGGTCACTTCACTATCAATGTCCGCCCACAGCGCAATAGCCGGCCGGGAGGACGAAGACGGCAAATCTGCTGGGAGAGCTGGCTGGTCCCTCTCTACACTCTCCTGCCGAGCCGAAGATTCCTCTGCTACCGCTGCCTCAGGAGTTATGGCTTGAACACCCTGCAGGAGGGGAATCAATAAATGATGGAGCTATCTCTTCATGGGTCTCCTGAGGGGGGGCTTCATCTTCAACTGCTCTTTCTCGTAATGGGGACGAAGGCGCCCTAGTCTGTGGAGGCAGAAATCCAGTCTCTATAGCCACTATGGCAGGGACTGCTGACTCGGGCGCAATGGACATTACTGCGGCTGGTATAAAAGCAGAGCTCCTGGCTGGGTCTGCTTCAGCTCTAAAATCTGAGGCCCCGACAGGGACGGAAATCTCTCCTGATGCCCCCAAGTCCAGTGATGTTAAGTCAGTTGAAGATTGTATTCTTACTGGCACAGGGCGAATAACCTCAGCAATTCCCATGCAAGTTAAAGGTAAAGCAGGGATGATGACCAAGTCTGCAGATGAAGCACCCATAGAAACTGCGGCCGCGTCTGAGCTGGTGATGACAGGGTCCTGAGGACAAAGCAGAATAACCTTCAGCAATGAATGAAAGAAAATAAATAGAACAGCAAACAAAAAAGAGAGGCTTACCTTTAAAGTGGGGTCTATACCCTCGAAATGAGACAAAAGGGGATAAAGCTCCGTAGTTGAAGCAGCAAACGGAGGGGTTATGTCAACCTCGGTGTCGAGCCCGGCAAACTCCTCTTGCAATTCTTCCTCAGAAGATAGCATCAGCAGCTTAGGAGGCTGAAAAGGCGGAAGGCCTTTTGCAAATACGGGCAAGGCTTCTGATTTTAGAGCTTCCTCCTCACTGTCGCTGAAAGTCACTTCCTCCTCATTATCAGGGACGGTCTCAGAGCTGCCCGAGGATACCTCCACACTAGCTATATGCTGCGGGGTCGCCTCTAGAGCATGCCGGGATGCGGACCGGGTGATTATGCGTCTGGCCGAGATAGGGCTCCGTTTTGTTTGAATCCTGTGACCCTCCTGCGGCTGAGGCGACTCTCCCGCTGCTATCATGGCCTCAGTCTGCTCCCTGACTACCACCTCAACAAAAGGGGAACTCTGAGGATATAACAAAAAAAGAACAACAACGGAAGTATAAAAAAAAAGATGAGAAAGCACATTTACCCTCCTCCTCGCCAGCCGGGGTAGGAGAAGGCAGCCTCGTGTCCCTTTCCACAGGCACTGCAACCTGCTCCGGGGCTGTATCAGATAAAGAGAGGCTCAGTCTCGAAGGACGCCTTAAAAGATCAGTCAAGAAGACAATGAAGATTGCATCTACAAGCTATTTACCGCCACTCTCGGCAGGTTCCTGAGTGGCCTCCCTCTGAGACCTGAACTCGTCAAAAGAGGGGATGTCTGGAAGAGGGGTTCCGGCATCCGTCGCAACCGGAGCTGACTGCTGGACCCGAACAACGTTGACCCTCTTGGCCTTGACAACTGCAGCTTTCACCACAGAAGGCTTCCTCTTCTTGCCCGGAGGCAAGGGAGTGGTCGTAGGTGCCGCTGCAGGAATTTCAAAGTAAGCAGGCTTCTCAGCTTGAGCAATAATCTTCCTGTAAAGTCCCAGCCGCTTTATGTCCGGTCTATCTGTGCAAGACACAAGAAAGGCAGTCCTAGTCGACAGATGCAGAACATAACAATAAAAGAAAGATGCCATGAGCGCACAGGAAGGGTCATACCTGCTGGGCCATCATAAAAGGTGGAAAGCGGCCAATACAGATAAGCCACCTCCTTCGAGCGGGAAGCAGCCTCCTTCACGAGCCAGCATATGTCACCAATGGTCTGGCACTTCTCTGTCAAGGCAGCCAAGTCTTTATGCCCGTGGAAGTCGAGGCAATGAAACAGGCCAAGATAATCCATACACCAGCGTCGACATAATGAAAAGAAACAAAAAGCGGCTTATTCAGAATGCCAGCTATCGGGTTCTCTACTGATAGCCCGTGAACATTCAGCAGTACAAAAAGCCAAGAAGTGTGCTGATAATATGTCTGGGTGCGGTCTTCCCTCCGCACAAACGTCCTATAAGGGTGAAATCTGTCCACCGGACCCCTCCAGGGGGCTGCTGTCGGGAGAGGCTCCTCCGGGGGGAACGGATATTGTGCATCCAAATGAACACCCCCTATATGGCCCAACTGCCTCAGATCCTTTGTAAAAGCATCTTCATTAATCTCAGAAAAGACAGGAGTGGGTATTTCAGAACCTTCCTCTTTCAAAGACCGACGCGTGGCAATATATGTTTCCGCCTCCTTCTAGTGCTGTGAATAGAGCCTTTTCAGATGAACCTCATCAATTTCAAACACAGGCCCTGATTGTCGCTTTAAGAAAGAGCGCTCGGCCACATCCCAAAAGGCGCCTCTGCCATCTTATAGAAGTTGGTGCGGGTATTCCACCACTTAATGTATTCTGATGTGACACGGGGAATACGATTAGAAACGGTCGGGACCCTGAAAGTTACGCCCTCTCGGCGATGAAAGAAATCCCACCATGTTCGACTGTCACTGGCAATGGCGGACCCATGCTTGGCACGGCTGTCCAAAGGAAACTGGGCAACCGATGAGGAATATGCTGATCATAGCCAAAGTTTCTGCTGAAACGGAATGGATAATAGGGCTCCAAGAGGAGCAAGCCTCCCTTCCTGAAGACCAATACACTGGGCCGAATAGCCATAGCCCACCTGACCAGTTCTGGTTCTAATATGGGCCGGGTGGCGTTGACCCCCGAAACAGGATGGACATAAGTTTCGACCTCCTCCATTTTGCATTCCCTCTGAGGGTCCACTAAAGGAGCCGAACCTGCTGCCATGCTCCAAAAATGAATGCTGCCAGGAGCGTCTACAGGCACTTTTATCAACCTGCCCCTTATCTTAAACAGCTGCTCTGAAAAAGGACCAGGTTCGGCGCTAGCAAATTCAATCATTCGAGGAAGCAACGTGTCCGACTGTAGAGTCCTCGGGGCCAACTCAGGGAAAATACTGCAGACCCAGGCATTAAAAAAATGAAAAGGACCCACAGTCCTTAAGGAGCGGGGAACCCGATGTCTATGCAAATCCCCCAATGATTTGTAAATTAAGCACAAAGCCACTGGGCACAGAGACAGCCTCATCCCCCAGGCCATCTGACAGGCCGGGTATATAGCCTCCGGCCTGATAGTCGTCTCGTCCCCTTGAGGAAGAGCGAAGGTGCACAGCCAGAAGGTCAGATAGCTGCACAGTGAGTGATAGGGTCAACCCCTGCTGGGTTCGGACCGTCTGCACCTGCTCGGCGCAGTGAAGCTGGCAATGCTGATTTGTAACGAGGGGCCCTGATTTGCTTACCAGAAGTCGGTCCCACAGAAGGGAAGTCCGCATACTTCAAGGGACCCCCGAAGAAGTATTGTATCCACTGTCCTACACGGACCCTCAATCTGCTGCTCTTCTCCCGGGGTTGATAGCCTTTGGAAGATCCCCTGCTGTAAGCCAGACAAATGGTACGATAAGCTTTCATTAAATACCGGTATGCATAGCCGAAAGAATATCTGCCCTCTCCATCGGAGGCGTCCTTGACAGAGTCATCTAGGCAAACCTCCTCATATGGCTCCCCATCAATAGGCAGACCTGAGAGCTGCGAAAGACTCCAGAGGTCGAGAGATGTTTCACCCTCTGCTGTGTAGAATGTGTTAAACTGTGGGCAGAATACTTCAAACATGCCGCAACATAGTCCCCGAGAGATGGGATAGCGGAACCTGGAGGCGAATACACTATGGTAGACCCCAGCTCTAATCAGTAAAGGGGCATACTCCTTCAGAACAAATTCTGTGAATTCCACTGCGCCTACCCTGAAGAGATGAGCATCTGTCACTTTAGCATCTCCAAACCAGCCGGCAGCTAGCTGATATTTAAATTGAACGGCCAGACAGTTCAGAATAAATGGCTCGTCCCTGTAACCCCACTTCACAGGAGCTAGAAAAAGTCGAAGTTGGTCTTTTCCCGGTGGACGCGACCGGCTGCATGGTCCCACCTCGCGGGGTGAACTCTGGAGCCCGGATCAACATTTTCTTTTCCGGCTCTAATTCAGAAATACCCAGTACGGCATTCCAGTCCCGCTGCTCGCCTGGAAGATATATAGCTCGGGCACGATAAACAGAACCCTTCATGCTGTCTCTGTCAGCAAGTATTGCCGCTTCCACAGACCGAGCAAGCAGAAGATCCCTCATTCCGCCTATGGTGAAGGTCCAGATAAATGGCAACAGATGACGATCCTTCGGCAGGTCCGGATGGTAGTCAGCAGCCCTTCTGAAATCAATACCTTCTGTGGAAGAATAGACCCCAGAAGACGGCACTGTGTCAGTCTCAGAATCAGAGGACTCGTCGACAGTAGCGATTTGGTTATAGCCAAAGCTCAGGCTGTTCACATTCAGCCAGTTGACTGAAGCCCGAGATATGTCCGGCTGAGCAGATGAGCTCGCCCCAGTCATGAAAGCTGCAGCAGTAGGGTCGGAAGCCATGTCGGCACCTGCAAACAAAGAAAGATGACAAGATAAGTCTCGGCAAGATGAATGGGTCTACAAAGACTGAGCAAATGATTCTGGTCAAATTTCGGCAGCATCTCCTCTTGTCTGGGTATGCCCAAGAGAGATAGGGAGTCACCCACCAAGAGGGAGTGATCCCGAACATAAAATGGGACTTAGTCCCATATAGTGAACCTACCCCGAGAAGAAATCGGTCAAAAGGGGGAGGGTTAACGAAGGTTCTCGGAGGGGGAAGCCCACCGCCACTGCCGAGATGAAGAGAGAGAAGGAGATGTGAGAAATGAGAAGAAGAAAGGCGATGGTTGCCTTAAAAAGAAGCCAAGATGAGAGGTTCTCGGCGCGATGAAAAGCGCACCGAGAACCCCTCCCCGTCGCGCCAAGGCGCGCCGAGAAGCCCAGCCGAGAGCTCGCGTGCCGACTGCCAAGGCGCGCCGAGAAGCCCCGGCCGAGAGCTCGCGTGCCGACTGCCAAGAACGCGCCGAGAAGCCGCTAATCCTCGCGCCGAGAACCTGATCAAGAGGCGTGCCGACAGTCTGCCCAATCCTCGGGCTGAGAAGTACATGAATATCATGCTGAGAAGACTCCAAAGTGCTGAAAAGAAAAGAAAACTCGTTAGAAAAGAGCATAGAAATAAAAAGTATGTGTGCACAATATTGCTACAGCAACATGGTCAAGCTGAAAGACAATGTCAAAGAGAAATCAAGGAAGATATCCTCGAATGCTAAAAAGGTACCTGCGGACCCCGTGCCGCTTATTCTACGCTTACGCCATCCACAGGTGGGGGGCATTTGTTGACACCTGAAATATAATCAAGAACAAAGATGGGACCGAAGAGAAGATCAAAGTAGAACCATCAATGAAGACCCTTATAATCTCTGCAAAGCCAGAACTAAAGAAGAGCCATCATTAAAGCTATCTACCCAGCTGAAGCCCTCCCCGGCCAAGCTGATGTCCGGTGCTATCATCGCCCAGATGACAGTACTGATGAAACTGTAGTCTATTGACTGATGAAAACCTCCAGAAATGTTCTGATGAAACTATACCAACTCACCAACAAAAGGCCTGCTGCGGTTCTAATATGCTTAGAGGGTCAGCAAGTCCACGAGAAGTCTTAAAAAGGGCCTAAATGGGCCTACGAAATGGGCTCGTGGAAGTGGCGCCGAGATACTCCGCGAATGCCACCTAACGCGTCGGGAGCTGCTGAGCGACTGATGCGCGCCGTGAAGATGAGAGGTCACGCCCATTCCCATCTGCCGAGAAGCCAGGGGGGCGGGGTCTATATAAACCCACTCCTTCGAAAGAAAGAAGAAGGGAGAGAGCAAGAAAAAAAAGCGAAGAGGGCAAGAGAGAAGAAACCTACAACCTCATCCAGAAAGAAAAGAGGGAAAGAGCCGAAGAAGAAAAGAGAGAAGAGAGAAAGCAGAGAGGAGGGCTCGAGGCTGATCGAAGGTGGGCAACGGGGAGGGAGAGGAGTCAATGCTCCGCCCTCCCCCTCCCTTTTTCGTAGTTCATTTCATTTTGATTGTTCTTCTTTCTACCTTCTCTGATGTGTTCTATAATACTTAAGCGGTTTCACGCTGATGGAAAGATGCAACTCCCCCTGTTCATTTTCTCTTTATGTATCTTGTTCGATGTAGGGAGTATCCAACATTGAGTGAATAAATACGACGGGCCGCAGTTGCCGCCTGCTGTTGTTTTTCTCCGAAGCTCTGCTGCCATCCCCTTATGTCTTCTCTTAGATTCCGTAGCATGTCATCCCCTCCCCAGTCTGATCATCGGTCTGCCGCTTCGCTTGGTTTTCAAATGATTTCTGTGCTTATTCCAGAGCCAGGGACAGACCATCCCTTGGCCTCCGGGATAAGGCAAAGCTATGCAATGACCGAGGTTTATGATACTCCGGAGTTCTAGATGTTTATACTCTGTCTATTAGCATTGTCGAAATCACCTCTGGGTCCAGAGACAGCCATCTCTTGGCTCCTAGGGTGATGAACGACCACATCAAATCTGTCCCCGGGTTCTGCATAATATTGGTGACAGGGATTCTCTAGACCTTGGTCTTCCCAAATTCCTCCTCGATCCTGATGTTTCTATAAAGCCCAAACCTAACCCAGTTCTAATCTGGTGAATCGATCCACTTTGACCTCACAGAATCCACCTGCCTTATCCTGAATCGTCAAAAAACCCAAAACAGGGCGCCGTAAAAACCCAGAACCCATATCGGCGCCATCACCCATCTCGGCCCCATGCACAGTAAAAGGGGTGAATAGTCCTCGGCGCGAGGCTTCTGGCGCCGAGAACCCTCACCCCTGATCTTCTTGCCGTCATGCCGGGAACCCCTGGCACTCTTGCCTTCGCGCCGGGAACCCCTTTGGCCATTTGGCCCTTGCGCCGAGAACCCCTCCATATTGGCCGCGCCGGGAACCCCCCTGGCTTCTTTGCCATCGCGCCGGGAGGCCCATCCCCTGGCCTTCTCCCCTGCGCGCCGAGAACCTACCCCCTGGCCACTCCACTTTGGCGCCGGGAACCCTGTTTCCTGGGCGCGCCGGGAACCCCCTGGCCACTCGACCTTCACGCCGAGAGCTTCCCTTGTGCCAGCTTCCCGGCCCCTAGAATAGCGTCTCATGAAGAACCCTTCCCGGCGTGGTGGTTTTCGCGCCGGGAGCCTATATGCACACCTAAGCTCCCCGAGAGCCTACTCTGCATCCAATTGAACCCCTGGCACCTTGATCAAACCAAGCCAGGGATGCCCATGAGTCACCAGTCCTGCCCCGGGGATAAATTTAAAGGAAGTCAGACTCCCTTATGTTCCACTGTCCCGCATCGGATTTATGAGTAACCCCTTTAGCTCGGGAGGGCTCTGCCACTGCATGAGTTCCGCCGGCTTCCCTAAGGGAAAATCAAACATTGCCCCATGGCAAATATATATAGGTCGGGAGGTCTGGCCTCTCTCCTCCTCTCGGCTTTCATCCCGGCACTCCGTGGACGATAGCCTATTTCCCCCTTGGGCATAATCCAGATTATGGGGAGGTGCTGCCGAAATATCGATTAACGCTTTGACCCCGACAAGCCCCGCGAAGCGTATATCATACATCTCCCGTCTGGCTCGATCCTTCGGGGAATACAAACGCTGTAAGGCCCTTGGCCGGATGAGAAACGTGGAAGGGGACATGTCCCCGATGATTGTCCAAGCTCCGCCCCGCCGCTGCGTGGACGGTGTCCTATTTCTATCCGGCACGACCCATATAAGAGGTGGTCATGCTGATTTAATAAGTCTGTCATTTACCTAATTACATTCTTAGAATGACAAGAGCTTCAATATCACACACTGTTATTTTCTTTTTATTACCGCCCCGAGTGGCCTCCTATTTTGGCGTTTAATCAAGGGTTGTCCTTCTTAGGAAGGGCGTAATTAACGTCATAGCCTTTATGGTATGGCAGACTTTTGGTCCCGACTCGGACTTCACAATCGACTGATTGAGTCAGATCGAGCGCATAATAAAATTGTCACCCCGGTGACTGGCACGCCAATAATAAAATAAATAATAAATGATTAAATAAATAAATAAAATAATAATAAAACCATCCCCACACACCGCCAGACCATCATCACAAGCACACGCTCTGGATCTCAAGGAAAATCAATCCAAAGAACGAGCATGGCACACAAGTGAACACAAGTCTGACACCTCCGAAAGAAGGCAACGTCGTTTGTGTCTCACAGGAAAGGAGACACGACCCATGCCACGACAACAACTATCAGGAAAATAAAACGACAGACACGGCAAGCATCGGCTTAAACAAGGAAACATAATACTCTCAGCTGACAGCTCGACACCATCGGCTCCAGAGCCAAAGCCAACAACGAAAGCCTGGCACACAGGACGCCAACGACAGCACCGGACCATAAACACAATCAAGTCAGTCCTCACTCAGATATTACATCTGATCGGGTTGCATGCTAACTCTACCAGGGAAGAAGAGTACGGCACAACTAAGCGACAAGATCACGGTCCACACGATGCTAAGACAGATTCACAGGGAAACATTGACAAAATAACAACAACGACAACAGCAGCACTTGTAGGATCCCGGCTCCGTATTGAACACAGAACCACAGAATACAACTGCAAGTTAGGTCACATCAAGGCACAATAACAGCTGAACACACGACTATAATGGACTAGTCATGCATCGAGTAGCTCACCAAAAAAAGACCCATGACAACAAGAAGGATAACGATCTTAGAAAACGCATCTCAAGGACCACGATCACGCCCTGAGAGCATAACACCCAAGAAAGAATTGCAAAGCAGAGGGTACTCAACCAGCAGAAATGCCGACTGATTCCCTCAACACTCACAAATGTCAGTGCCAACACCAGAATACCTTCAAGAACAACGGCATGGCAACAGATAACATCAAGGCACAGGAAGCCAAGATGAAGTCACATCGAGAAAAACAATTCTCTTGATCGGTAAGAATCTTACAACCAACGATTCTCGACCTGTGGGTTATCAGCCCACACGCTTCCGCTGCGCACTCATACGACGCACACAGGCATCAAAAATATCTTGGTATCCGCATCTCAGCACACACACGGTGCCATCGCAATTCATGAAAATCGTAATGTATCACGCCACGAGTACTGATCCTGCGAACAACCGATCACAAGTCGCCTAAGTGCAAACCAAGAAGAGCACCAGCTTCAGCACAAAGCACGAAGAAAACTGCTAATCTCAGCTTATCCTCATGTCCTGAAACAATAAATGAGCCTTCACAACACGTCAGCCGTCAGACACGGCATGACAAACACGGTGCACAACGGCTCTTAACACAAGGATTAGGTCCAAAGCCAAGCAATCGTAGAACAAAGAGCAGATCAGGCTGAGAATAAAGACTGTCCACACTTAAGCAGACATAGGACAAAGGTCTCACTAAGACAGCACTTATAAGGCTTACCTTGAAAAGACTCCACCCGATAGGGAGAAGCATCAAGCTCACTAATAGTAGCTCACCAGGAAGGAAAATCCTAGGTTCGCTTGAGCATCTTCTCAGTCGCGGCAACAAAGCAACCACTTCAACAGAAGCGAAACACCTCAGGAGCTGCACAGACTTAAGATGGGACGACCAAAATAACGTAAGAACGTGTACGACCATCACATCAACTCGAAAAGTCATCAGCCACCTGAACAAGCCACGAAAAAATCTCGAACAATGTACTGTAGGTTCAAGCCTATCGACGAACTCTGCCAAGTACAACACGATTGAGACAGACACCACGATGAAAAAGAGCATCTCGTCACATCCTGACGAGAGCAAAACCATATTGCACAGTGCCGACACAGCACGCACAAGACAACATGCGGAAAATAAAGCGACAAAGAATCGTGAAACCTAAGCCAGTGAAAGACTGTACTGGACTTTCAGGACTCTGGATACTGTATATCTCGGATTCCCATGTACTTCACACAACAACCGCTATGATACCACCTGTGATGACCCGGACTCCGGATACCAGATATACCTGATAGGATTACCGAGTAGACCCGATACCGCTTGGAACCCGTGAAGCCTCCCAAGAGCTATAAAGCTCCGAAGGGATAAAAGGTATGTCGTGTAGTACATTGAAGTCGCAGATATAACAGTAAGTAATTAATATTCATTAATTAGGTTTACTAAAGTAGCAGAAATAAAATTACTTTTAAATTAACAGTTCAAATTAACAATTATACCAGAGTCCAATCTAAAGAAAAGACAAGTACAGTCCAACAGGAAGAAAGATGTACACTGAAGTCGGGGGAAGCCCGACGCAGGTACCGCTGGCAACTATGAACACGCCACACCAAGAACCGCAAAGGAAGCAAAGACGACCACACCTTAAAAGCAGGGGTGAGCCTCGTGTCACTGGCTCAGTAGGGGTCACGCGGATCCCCTGTTCAGCGACCTTTTTCTTTCTTTCGCGGGTTGATCGACCAACTGACTAACTGGTAGTCAAATGATCAATTAACGACGCGGGCGTGCCAGTCACGTGCGTGACGATTCTATTGTGCGCTCACCCTGACCTGTGTCGGGCGAATGTGAGGTTCGGTCGGGACCAGCAGTCCGCCATACCATAAAGGTTATGGCGTTAATTACATCCCCCACGAGGAGGGAACACCTTTGATTAATTGCCGAGATATCGGGCTGTCGAAGCCGGAAAAAAGGAACTACATGATGATTATTAGTTGAGGGACTTGCATCCTTCTGTGATTAGCATAAGAAATCATCCCATAAGTGGGAAAGGGATTGGAATGATGCGACGACACGATTCGGAACGAGCCCGGTGCAGTGCGTGCGAAGACAGGGATCAAAACGCTTGAAACGGCGCCCTGAAACATAGGTAAAAGGTTTAAAACGGCGCCAGAACCGTAGGTGAAATGGGCAGGCCGTTAAAACGGCGCGGGAAGCCGGGGCGCGCCGGGAAGGGCGCGCCGGGAAGGCCGCGCCGGGAAGGCCGCGCCGGGAAGACCGCGCCGGGAAGGGCGCGCCGTTTTAAGGCGCTATCGCGCATGAACGTGCCGAATTAGCCCGATCTCGAGGGAACAGGAGCTTCGTTAGTTTATTCATGAATTTATTAAAGGTTTTGGAGGATTTTGAGAGTTTATTAAGTTGAATGTTCGTGGAATCGGTGCCGCGTCATTTAAAGGCCGAGTCACGGGCTCGCGTGAGGCGATTGTTCCGAGCTTGACTCGTTCGAGCCGAAATTTCGGCAGCATCTCCCCATCCCAAAGGATGGTCGGGGAGACGCAGGGAGTACTCACGTGGCGGAGTAAACCCCTAAAGAGCCGGGTGGCACAACGGCGGCCGGCAGACCCGAACGGATAGGGAGACCCCGAGGGCTAGCCTGCTAGGGGTACCGAGTCCGTGGGTAACGATGAGTGAGTGAGGTGACTCGATACGGGAGCGAAAACCCCGAGGGCTAGCCTACGAGGGGCATGCGACCCGAATCACCACACTACTCGAATCGGGACGACCGAGTAGAGAAGGGAACCCCGAGGGCCAGCCTACGAGGGGCACACGCGTCTCACGGCCACCACAAAGTCCCTTAGAGACTGTGGATTTGAGATGTCGGGACTAACCCGTTTATTATTCACTCATTAGTCCATGGGAGATTCATCAATGCTGGACGGTCCCCAGTGGACAGAGTGCTATCAAAACTGAACAGTGGGGGATGTTCCCCCTCCCCGGGTTACTGATCCGCCCTAATGAAGCAGTAGAATGGAGCTGTGAAATCATTCGCGTAACCAACAGGCCAGAACTAATGCCTGTGGATATACGTACGTTCATGCATATGCATGTTCACAAATCGAAGAAATATCCATCAAGGAATGTTCAGAAAATAATACGGGAATGTGGGGACGCCTTTATTTCCCTCTGTTCATAGTCGAGAACAGACAGGGCATTACGAGGGCGGCCCAAACAGGTTGGAGGAATCCATGTATTGACCCGCCTTACACGGTGAATATTCCTAGCATCCGATCAGAAGAGAAAACCCCCGGGGAGGGGAATCAATGTAGCCCTTGCCATAGCAGGGCATAAAACGTCGAGAAGACGGAACAGGAATGAAATCGTTCGGCCGAAGGAATGCACAATGCTTTGCGTTCATCCTCCATGGCGCCGGCATCATCGCACGGCATCGTTTCACCGGCTGTAAGAAGAAAAGGGGAAACTAATAGGGAAGAAAGAGAAGCGCGGCATTGGCCAGAGGCTCACATTCCATCCCATTCATTCATATAAAAAAGGAATACAGACAAACGAGTAGAGAATATGCATTCCGGTGCCGGCGTTGTCGCTCGGCCGCCGTTTCCATTAACAGAAGAATTCCATTACAACGAGAAGGGGGAAAGAAAATCATCGTGAGGGAGGGGAGGCGAGGCTCATATCATCGCCCCTCCCCTCCTTCACTTACATTCTGCCAGAAGGAAGAAAACTCGAAACAGAGCAGAGGAAATCGCCGGATGAAACACGGACAAAACCCACCTCGATAAACAAGAACGGGCGCTCTTCTTCTCCGACTTCGGGAGACCCCGGTGGAGCGGGATGAGGGCCGCCGAGAGCTCGGGCAGAGAACTCGTCGGATCCAAACACTCCTGGACCTCCCCCCTTTCTTTCTAATTCCCTTTTCTTTTCTTTTTGATTCCGCTCCCTCTCTTGATCGGATCCCCCTTGATCTCCTCTCTTTTTTTTTCTCTCAAATCTCCCCCGATCTCTTCTGTCGACAGGCTATATATAGCCTTGGGGTTAAAACGGCGCCCCAGGAAGCGCGCCGGGTTGACGGCGCCGGGGAAGGCCCCTATTTGGTCTTTGCGCGCCGGATAGACGGCGCCGGGGAAGGCCCCCATTTGATCTTTGCGCGCCGGTTTGACGGCGCCGGGGAAGGCCCCCATTTGATCTTTGCGCGCCGGTTTGACGGCGCCGGGGAAGGCCCCCATTTGATCTTTGCGCGCCGGTTTGACGGCGCCGGGGAACATTCCCTTTTGATCTTGACGTGCCGGTTTGACGGCGCCGTTTTAACTTGCTCACTTGGCGTGTAGTCCGGTGGACCCGGAGATAATTCCGGAAGCTTCCGTCCACTGTTCATCTCACCCCGGTCATCAAAGGGCTCTGACGGGGTGTTCACGAAGCTCCTGATAGGACGAATGGCCTTAAATAAGACTTCGTGTGTGTCCGGTCCGAGCACACGGGCGTCCTACTGACATAGTCTTCGTCACCGTGATTTGTGCTTCTGGCTGAGATGAACTCGGGCTCGAAGCTTCCTTGCATGATGATGTTACATCCCGGATAGTTCCACCTTGAATCGGTGATCAATCGGCCACTAGCGGGCCCACTATGGCAAGAAGCCGAATCCGTGTCGGATAATCGGGGTCTTCTGCTGACAGGATCTTCGGCCCCTTTGTTACGGATGGCCGAGGACATTCTTCCTCCTTAGGAGAGTCATTGGGTAGACCGTCGTCCTTGGTCGGGCGACGGATGTGGGGTAGCGGCGCGACGAGGTCGATGCCGGATCATTGGGCAGGCTTGATCGCGCCGCCGGTTGGTTGCGGGTTTACTTCGGCTCTCGTGAGGTAAAGTCCCCGACGTTCCCTTCGAGGTGGCTCGGGGCTTTGTCAACTTGAGGGGTCCTCTTGATAAGTTGATTTTTATCGGCTTCTGTGCTTCAGTGGGCCGTATCATTCATCCTTGCGGCTTGGTTGCCGAAGGATCATATTTTGAGTGCCAACAAATGCCCCCCAGACGTAGGCGGTGCAAGTGAGGCAGGAATGCGGCAAGGCCTGCGGATGAGCTTCGTTTGGCTGACGGAGGCTCGACCGGCATTTAATTCTGACGTCGGATGTTGATCCGGCGAGGCAGGAATCCCGACGGCGTTGCTTAAAACGGCGCGGCCTTTGCTTCGAGAGTTGAAACGGCGCGGCCTTTACGGCACGCCCTGGGCCTTCGGGGTTAAAACGGCACGGCCTTTACGGCGCGCCCCGCCCCTTTTTGGAGTTAAAACGGCGCGCCCTCCCCGGCGCGCCATTTGCTTAAAACGGCGCACTCCGGGGCGCGCCGTTTTAACGAGATGAGAGGGGGGGCCTATAAAAGGCTCTCTTCTCCATTTTTTTCTTCTTCAGTCTTCATTTGCAATATTTTTTCTCCCTCCTCATTCCTTTCTCCACCTCTCGCGGCGCCGAGTAGATCTTGGGCTCGGGCGGTTTCGCCTGTGAGTGGGTGAGTTGAGTGATATTGTTCTTTGGGTTTTGAACCCATTCTTCGGGCCCGGGAGGCTTCTCGTAGGACTTGTCCTCGGAGCTAGATCCCTCGGGTGTCCCATTCGGCCCTGGCTTAATGCCTATGGCTGCTTTTAGGGGCCGCTCCCTTTGTGGACGGCTTCCGCTTTCTTTTTGGCAAACCCTCGAGCTGAGGAGATGCTGCCGAAATTTCGTCAGAAATATTGTTTCGATCCACTAATTTCTGACTTTTGTTTGTTCTTTTCCGGGTTCTGTTTTGCAGATAACATGGCTTCCGGCTCTTCTTCCTCTGTATCTCGGGTCGCCGTGACATGGAGGAACGTCCATTCCCTTGATCGGGGGCTCCGACGTGTAGCCGTGGTGGCTGAGTCTTCGGACTCAGAAACTGACACCGTCGATACCGGCCATCTGTTGATCCTCGACGGCAACCAATTCAGGTATGACCGAGGGGACGACATCAGACGGGACCACCCCAAAGACAAGCACCTGATGGCGTTTCTCGAGCGCTTCAACCTCGGTGGGAAGCGTGATTTAATCCTGGTCCGCAGAGCTGAAGGAGCACTACTGGCGGAGCGGGATAGCCTGACTGAGTCAGTCACATATGGTATGCCCATGTACATCCCCGGGGAACCCAGGAAATGGGGGGCCGTGCTCGGAGTGCAGGAATTATCTCCCGAAGCCGGGATGCTGACGAGAGCGCCGCAATACACACCAGCTCGCTGGAATGAGACCGCCGGCCGTGTTGACAGGGAGAAGCCCATATATGGTCTATTCCTTGCACCACTCCATTGGGGATACCGAGACGAGCCTTTTCTTTTGGACTGCTTGGCGGTCCGATTCAAACATCAAATTTCAGTGGGGTGGTTTGGAGAGCTCAAAGCCACCGATGCTCACGCCTTCAGACCGGGAGCGGTTGAATTCACAGACTTTGTGTTGCGGCAATACGCCCCCATCTTGGTGCACGCCGGAATTTATCAGAGTGTATACGCTTCCCGGTATAGATACCCGATCTCCCGAGGCCTATGCTGCGGGATGATTGAAGTCTTCTGCCCAGAGTACAATACTTTCTACACCGCAGAAGGTGAAACTTCATTGGATTTATGGAGCCTTTCTCAGCTGAGCGGCCTGCCGATAGATGGAGAGCCGTATGAAGAAGTTTGCTTCGCAGACTGGCTGAAGGACCAGACAGATGGTGAAGGCAACTACTTCACGGGCTTCGCCTATCGTTATCTGATGAAGGCGTATCGCACCCTGCTGCGCCTGACACTTGACTCGCGGGAAGCGCGAAAGCCTGGTGAGAAGAGGCGCGTGCGGATGGGCACGTGGCTTCAATATTTCTTTGGTGGGGAACAGCACTATGAGGACTTCCCCACAGCGGTTCCGACAGCGGTGGCGCGGAGGAAGAGGGCTCGGCGCCAAGCAACATATCCTGCTATCTCAGGGAGAGGGCGACAGGCCGGCCCGAATCCCACGGGAGTTGACGCAGTTACACATTGTGCTGCGTATTTGACATATTAGCTTTGTTCATTCGCCCTTCCCCAAGGAGATGAGACGGTGATTAGGCCGGAGGCGATTTATCCTGCCTGTTTGATGGCTTGGGGGACGAAGCTCTCCCTGTGCCCTGTGGCTTTATGCCTTATATACAAAATGTTGGGGGATTTGCACAAGTCGCGCATCCCCAGGAATTCGCGGACAGTTGGTCCCCTCCACTTCTTCAATGCTTGGGTCTGCACCCTATTTCCGGAAGCAGCTCCCCGGTCAATGCAATCGGATCGTCCTTTGCCACGGATGATCGAATTTGCCAGTGCTGAACCGTCTTCACTGGCGGACCAGCTTTTCGCCATTCGGGGGAAGTTGACGACAGTTCCAACAGATTCCCCTGGCGTTCTGCATTTCTGGAATTTGGCTGCCAGCTCCAGCCCTCTTGTCAACAGGATGCGGCAATGCCGATTATTTGAGACAGAGGAATTTATTCATCAGCTGACCGGGTCGAAGAGCACAAGGCCAATCTTGGAGCCGGAACTGGTGGAATGGGCGTTGTCTATTCGCCCCAGTGTTCTAGTCTTCAGGAAAAGCGGCTTGCTGTGGCTGGAGCCGTATTATCCTTTCCGCTTCAGTCGGAATTTTGGGTATGACCAGCAAATTCCTTCTTCTTCAGCCCAGTTCAATCTGCCGAATAGACACAGGGCTGGTCAGACGGCTACTGATGAAGCCCGTGGATGGTGGGACTACTTCCATCGCCGAGAGGATGTATCCTTCAGGGTGCCAACCCCGGCTCGCCTGCCCCGAGTGACTCCAGACTTCATCAAGTGGTGGAATGCACGAACGGGCTTTTATCGGAATTTCCGGAAGGATTGTTGGCATGCTGCCGAACGCCGTTTTTTAGACTCCCAGCGGGAGCCCATTCTGGATGTTGATCCAGCCTACTTGAAGAGGCTGAAATCTTGGTCCAATGCTGAGGTGGCGGCATATGTAGAAGCCAGGAAAGCTGCGAAGGGCAAGTCGTCCCGAGCCGACCCGAAGATGCCAGAGATCCAGAGGGATGATTATATTAAGACTCTCTGGGGGCTGTGCCGGGTTAGCAGTGAGAGGGTTGCTCTCCAGACGATCCCCCTTCCGGTGGAAGAACCTCTTCCCAGTACGGCGAGCTGGCGCCCGGAAGTCGACCATTTTCATCCTTATCGGACCTTCATCGGGAGGGAAAACAGGCGGGCTGACTTGTACACCACCACCCCCTGGATATTCGCCCTACTTCATTCTCATGGGCTTTCAGTTGACAGTCCGTTAGAAGCCATTCGGAACCATCAGCTTCAAATATCCTTCAAATATGTCGACGGCTGGGGATTCGACCACTTGAGCTTATATCATCACTTGTCCTCCTGCGGCCATGAAGATTTGGCCCAACTGACGGAGAAAAGTGAAACAATTGGTGATGTATGCTGGCTGATCCGCGAGGCGGCTTCCCGGGACAAGGCGCCAGTATTGCTTTACTGGCCACTCAGTCCTCGATATACGGGGATGCCAGGTAATGCTTGTTTTCTTCTTCGGCCCTGGAGTTGCTTCCCCTATATTCAGTGTGCATCTTCTTACTCATGTGTTTTTTTTTTTTTTTGCAGCCCGCCTTTCTGCGGGAGCGACTCGACACTGTAGGGAGCTGATATCTAAGGCGGAGAAGCCTTCATATTTCAACATTCCAGAGCCGGCTCCGACCACGACGCCATTACCCCCTGGGGACTCGCGGAAGCGGACCAGGTCTCAGGTCAGGGAGGCCATCAGCAGGGCTAAGAAAGCCAAGAGGGCAGAATCCCGTGCTACTCGGGCACGTCGGAGGAAGGCTGCTGAAGAGGAGCCTACGGTTCCCCTTCCTCGAGTTCCGTCATTTTCTGAATTTGAGGCCGCCCGGACACAAGGGCCTGAAGGCGAAGGTGACTTCTCATTCTTGCATGGCTTATTTGCTTGTTTCGGCTGCCTGGGCTGACCATCTTTCTTTTCAGTAGCTGCCGGCACTATCCCTGCCGTTGTTGGGTTGGAGGCGACAACCGGAGCTGCTGCTGGAGAGAGAGAGGGGGAAGTCCCCTTGACCTCTGTTGAGGGCGACTTGCCTTCACCGACACCTCATCGAGAAACAGAAGGTAATTTGCAGCTCGCCTGTAGAGCTCAGTGACATGTTGTATTTTTAGTCAAGTCTTGACTGTTTATTGTCCTTTGACTCCAGTCGACATTCGGCCCACACTGCTCCCTGAGGTTGGCGCCTTGGTAGAGGTCGTCATTGGAGAGCAAGGGCTTCCAAGGGACCAGCCCCTAGATATTCCGCCAACGGGTGCTCCCGAGACAGAGATCGCTGAGGAGGCTCTGGATAGAGGGCCCTCCCCTGGCAGCCTAGTTCCCGCTCAGGTACTTGAGGTTCGAGAACAAGCAGAGGAGTCATCCTCTTCTGAACAGGTTGATTATGGCGGCGGCTCGGCCGATGACGAGGGGTTCCCCATGGTTGACACCGAGACTGAGGACGCCGGGGCTTCATCAACTTATGAGAGCGACCTGCCGACGTTTAGCCCTCCGAGGCTATTGGGAGCCGAGCACGGGCCGTCATACCCGACTGCAGGAGAGGGGCCTGAATCTTCAGAGGCCACCTTGGGAGGCCTAAATATAGTGCCAGTTGAGGTATGGAGCTTTCTGATTCCCACTTGCAGCACTTCTTTTAATTTTCAAGCCAGCTGGCTGATGTATATACATGGAATGCAGGTTGAGGTGATACCGCCAGCTATAATGATCCGCATACCCCTTCCTGGCGCGGATGTGGGTCAGTCAGCCTTCCCGCCTATTGTACGGCCCATTGCCCTGCGGCTTCCACGGACCTATGCTGCTGCAGCGGTCTCACAGGAGCCTGGCGTGACTGTCGAAGTTAGCGCTCCGACCGAGGTTGCAAGGGTTCAAACCTTGGCGACCGGTGCAGAATCATTGCCGTTGCCAAGTGGTCCTCCGGATATAGAAGCAGGAGAAATTATTACAGACGAGGCCGATGTTATTCAGACCTTGTCGGTCGTAGAGGGCTCTCCTCCTTTGGCGGCCGGTAAGACTACTCAAGAGGAGCAAGCGCCTTCCGTTGCCGATGCAGGTGCTGTAGCCTCACCCCAATGGGCGGGCAAGGAAATTGTCACCATGGAGGCCCCTTTAGCTGCTACTGCTGCAATAATCGGGCCGGGTGTAGGCGTCGTGCAGACTATGCCGTCGTCGTCCCTCGGGGTGGCCGATGACATTTGGGCCGAGATAGATAGCAGGGTAGACTTTCAGCTCCCCGAGACTTCGCCATTAGGCCTACAATTTTCTGGTGACATGGTATGGCAGTCTCTGGATAATCTCCAGCGAGCCATGTTAGCTTCTCCGGACCTGACCTATGTGCAGCTGAGGAGCTTGGTGGACCATCTCTCCCGACCGCTTTTAGCATTCGGCTGCCCCATGGATGATTGGACTCCGCGGGTTGTAATGCTATTAAAGCACGCCAACAGGCGGGAGTTCCTGAGCCGAGAGGTTTCTGATCAGCTGACGGCTGTGAAGCTGGAGAGAGCAGATTGTCGCACGGTTGCTTCTTCTTTGAGGGTGACCATGGAACAGCTGAGAAATGTTGCTGACAACATCTCAGAACGTCGGCTGCTTCTCACGGTACGGGAAGCAAAGTTGCGCGCTGAACTTGCCGAGGTTGAAGCCGAACTGCAGGAAGGCGAGCGCCTCGAAGCCAAGTCAAGAGAGGAAGCTGATCTGGCCGAAGGACAACTTGCCTCTCTGGACGAGAAGTTATCGCAACTGACAGCTACTGAAGCACGGTTGCAAGAATTGACCCGACACTCCTCACTGGGTCTCTTGGAGTTGGCAGATATTTTCCGGCGTCCTTTGCCGTAACCTTGATTCCTTCTCTCTTTCTTCCCCCTTTTTTTTTAATCTTGCTCCTTTTTGTCTTCGGAGTTTATGTACTCTCGGGGGATGTCCCGGGCCAAAGAAATGTGTTCCACCCATTCTCGTTAAATGGAGATATTTCTTTTGTTGCCGTCAATCGCGACTTCTTTTCCTTTCTTGTTCTGGATGGTCACCCGAACCTAAGGCTACTTGCTGATGGCGCAGGAGAGCGCTCACGCCTTCAAGGAAGGGGTGAGGTGTTCGCTCCACCGCGATGTAGCCGTTCTCGGAACGGGGCATTTGCTAATGTGGGACATAGGCAGCGTAGGCAGATGCACCTAGCGAACCTTGCCGATGATGATGAGGGGTGTGTTATGACCCCTGACACGAGTCAAATGTCGATGCCACGATGTTTTGTTGGTCAGCGAGGACGGAAGGCCCAGGTTAGAGAGTGGTCGACCGATCTTGTCGATGGTGACAAGGGTCGAACAGGGGTAGACGGTCTTGCCGATGATGACAAAAACTGGACAGGCAGCAACCGATCTTGCCGATGGTGACAAGGGTCGAAAGGGGTAGACGGTATTGCCGATGGTGACAAAAACCGGATGGGTGGCGACCGATCTTGCCGATGGTGACAAGGGTCGAAAGGGGTAGACGGTATTGCCGATGGTGACAAAAATCGGATGAGGGTAGCGACCGATCTTGCCGATGGTGACAAGGGTCAAAAGGGTAGACGGTCTCGCCGATGGTGACAAAAACCGGATAGGTAGTGACCGATCTTGCCGATGGTGACAAGGGTCGAAAGGGGTAGACGGTATTGCCGATGGTGACAAAAACCGGATAGGTAGTGACCGATCTTGTCGATGGTGACAAGGGTCGAAAGGGTAGACGGTATTGCCGATGGTGACAAAAACCGGATAGGTAGTGACCGATCTTGTCGATGGTGACAAGGGTCGAAAGGGTAGACGGTATTGCCGATGATGACAAAAACCGGATAGGTAGTGACCGATCTTGTCGATGGTGACAAGGGTCAAAAGGGTAGACGGTATTGCCGATGGTGACAAAAACCGGATAGGTAGTGACCGATCTTGCCGATGGTGACAAGGGTCAAAAAGGGTAGACGGTCTTGCCGATGATGACAAAAACCGGACAGGCAGCAACCGATCTTGCCGATGGTGACAAGGGTCGAAAGGGGTAGACGGTATTGCCGATGGTGACAAAAACCGGATAGGTAGTGACCGATCTTGTCGATGGTGACAAGGGTCAAAAGGGTAGAGACACTGGATGTGTATAAGTGGGATATCGGATGAAGATCCTCGTCACGACCTTGCAAGTGGCCTTTTGGACGGCGGATGGTTCATCACTATTCATCATTCAACATTTTTTATTCACATTACTGACCTAAGCGCCCTTTCGGGTTTTCACCGAGGCCAGCCCCCTCTTGCTTTTGCCCGCGCGCCCTTTCGGGTTTTCACGCGGCGGGGTACCCAATTTTGCCTGCGACGCCCTTTCGGGTTTTCGCCACAGCCGGGTTATAGCCATTTTTTGCACTTGTCCCGATGTGGGGGCAAGTCTGGCGGGGTATCTCTATTTTTAACCCCAATTTCTTTTCTCTTTTTTTTTTAATTCGAGATCCAGAAGAACTGGATCACGGGAACGCCGACCGTCCTTGTTGATGAGGACAAGGGTGGGTCTTAGGTTTATTTCGTCGACACTGGTTAAATGTCGGAGCGAGGAAGTGGTTTATTAACAAGGATGTAGGATCCAAGTTTAAGAGTAGAGGTTGACCGATCTCGCAGATGATGGCGAGAGTCGAAGAGGGTTTGTTCGTCGGCATATGTCACTGCCGAAACAAGGATGGGGCTGTCAACAGGGACGTAAGGTCCAATGTTGGGGGTAGAGATCGACCGATCTCGCCGATGATGACGAGGGTCGAAAAGGGTTTGTTCATCGACATGGGTCACATGCCGAAGCAAAGATGAGGTTATTAACAAGGATGTAAGGTCCAAGTTATGGACAGAGATCGACCGATCTCGTCGATGACGACGAGGGTCAAAAAGGGTTTGTTAAAGTATTCCCGGTGGGACTTTGATGATTGTCCCTTTCGGAGTTTATTGGGTGGAGAATAGGAGAGGCATTTGGGAAATTACCACTTTACTGACTCAAGCGCCCTTTCGGGTTTTCGCCGAAGCCAGCCCCCTCTTGCTTCTGCCCACGCGCCCTTTCGGATTTTCACGTGGCGGGGTACCCAATTTTGCCTGCGACGCCCTTTCGGGTTTTCGCCACAGCCGGGTTATAGCCATTTTTGCACTTGTCCCGATGTGGGGGCAAGTCTGGCGGGGTATCTCTATTTTTAACCCCTTCTTTTCTCTTTTCTTTTTTTTATTTGGAATGTGATCCGAGAGAGGGTAACTTGATCAGGGCGAGATGCCACTAGCCAAGGAGAAGTAGCTTGATTAGGGTGGAAAGCCGCTAGCCAAGGAGAAATAGTTTGATTAGGGCGGAATGCCACTAACCAAGGAAGAGTAACTCGATTAAGGCGGAGTGCCATTAACCCAGGAAAAGTAGCTCGATTAGGGCGGAATGCCGCTAACCAAGGAAAAGTAGTTCGGTTAGGACGGAATGCCGCTAACCAAGGAAAAGGTAGCTCGATTAGGGCGGAATGCCACTAACCAAGGGAAAGTAGCTTGATTAGGGCGGAATGCCACTAACCAAGGGGAGTAGCTCGATTAAGGCGGAGTGCCACTGACCAAGGAAAGGGAGCTCGATTAAGGCGGAGTGCCACTAACCAAGGAAAGGGTAGCTCGGTTAGGGCGGAGTGCCACTGACCAAGGAAAAGTAGCTCGATCAAGGCGGAGTGCCACTAACCAAGGAAAGGGTAGCTCGGTTAGGGCGGAGTGCCACTGACCAAGGAAAAGTAGCTCGATTAAGGCGGAGTGCCACTGACCAAGGAAAAGTAGCTCGATTAAGGCGGAGTGCCACTGACCAAGGAAAAGGGTAGCTCGGTTAGGGTGGAGTGCCACTGACCAAGGGGAAGTAGCTCGGTTAGGGCGGAGTGCCACTAACCAAGGAAAAGTAGCTCGGTTAGGGCGGAGTGCCACTGACCAAGGAAAAGGGTAGCTCAGTTAGGGTTGAGTGCCACTGACCAAGGGGAAGTAGCTCGGTTAGGGCGGAGTGCCACTCACCAAGGAAAAGGGTAGCTCGGTTAGGGCGGAGTGCCACTGACCAAGGGGAAGTAGCTCGGTTAGGGCGGAGTGCCACTGACCAAGGAAAAGGGTAGCTCGGTTAGGGCGGAGTGCCACTGACCAAGGGGAAGTAGCTCGGTTAAGGCGGAGTGCCACTGACCAAGGAAAAGGGTAGCTCGGTTAGGGCGGAGTGCCACTGACCAAGGGGAAGTAGCTCGGTTAGGGCGGAGTGCCACTAACCAAGGAAAAGTAGCTCGGTTAGGGCGGAGTGCCACTGACCAAGGAAAAGGGTAGCTCGGTTAGGGCGGAGTGCCACTGACCAAGGGGAAGTAGCTCGGTTAGGGCAGAGTGCCACTAACCAAGGAAAAGGGTAGCTCGGTTAGGGCGGAGTGCCACTGACCAAGGAAAAGGGTAGCTCGGTTAGGGCGGAGTGCCACTGACCAAGGGGAAGTAGCTCGGTTAGGGCGGAGTGCCACTAACCAAGGAAAAGGGTAGCTCGGTTAGGGCGGAGTGCCACTGACCAAGGGGAAGTAGCTCGGTTAGGGCGGAGTGCCGCTAACCAAGGAAAAAGGGTAGCTCGGTTAGGGCGGAGTGCCACTGACCAAGGAAAAGGGTAGCTCGGTTAGGGCGGAGTGCCACTGACCAAGGGGAAGTAGCTCGGTTAGGGCGGAGTGCCACTAACCAAGGAAAAGGGTAGCTCGGTTAGGGCGGAGTGCCACTGACCAAGGGGAAGTAGCTCGGTTAGGGCGGAGTGCCGCTAACCAAGGAAAAAGGGTAGCTCGGTTAGGGCGGAGTGCCACTGACCAAGGAAAAGGGTATGCTCCGACCGATCACTCGGGGTGTGTCGGCTGTGCCGCATGATACAGCTTAATGTGTTTTCCGTTGAGGGGAGAGAACTGGACGGCTCCTTTGTGGTCTACAAGGACGTAGGCACCCCCTTCATATACTCGGCGGACGATATACGGTCCGACCCAGTTTTCGACCAGTTTCCCTTTGGGGTTAGAGGCCATCACTTCTCTTCTTTTGACCATCACCAGGTCTCCTTTCTTGAACTCTCGACCCTTGACTAACTTGTCAAAAGCACGGGCCATGCGAGCTTGGTAGAGTTGGATGTTTTGTTGCGCCTGGAGGCGTTTTCCTTCGAGCTCAGCGAGCTCTTCCAATCTTCTTTCTGCATTGGTCTGCTCACCACTGACTAATCCGTGCTGGATGGCAACTCGCAATGAAGGAACTTCAAGTTCAATTGGCACTACAGCTTCCGACCCATAGACAAGGGAGAAGGGTGAACAGCCGGTTGGGGTCTTGTAGACAGTACGATAGGCCCAAAGCGCTTCGTACATCCTTTCTTCCCAATCCTTTTTGTTAGACTTGACAGTCTTTGCCAGTAACGTGCACAAGGTCTTGTTGAAGGCTTCTGCGAGTCCGTTGGCTTGAGGGTTGTAGGGGGACGATGTCCTCCAGTCAATTTTGTATTTGTCGGCCAGCCGATAAACCTTCTGATTCCTGAAATGGCTGCCGTTATCAGAGATGATTCGGCTGGGGATCCCGAACCGAAATATTACATTCTGCCGGAAGAATCTTGCAACTAGTTCTCCGGTCACATCTCTTAGTGCTACTGCCTCCGCCCATCTGGAGAAATAGTCTGTAGCTGCTAAGATGTATTTGCACCCTGATGAAGATGCTGGAAGTGGCCCTACCACGTCCGTGCCCCACTGAGCAAACGGCCAACTTGGTAGAGTGGGATGTAGTGGCACTGGGGGTCTCCTCGCCACATTAGCATGCTCTTGACATTTCTGACAAGCTTTGGCGAACTTGCAGCAATCGTTGAATATAGTGGGCCAATAGTAACCCAATCTCTTTATCTCTATCTTCATTTTCGGACCGGCCTGGTGTGCCCCAGCTGATCCTGCATGAACTTCTTGCATCACCTGTCCCGCTTCTGTGGAAGACAAGCAACGGAGTAGGACTTTCCTTCGGGCATCTGCCATAATTCGGAACAAGGTCCCGCTTCTCATCTCGTAAGAATCCTTGATCCTCAGGAGCTTCATTCTTTGTTCCTTTTCTTTTGGAAGTTGCTGGTGTTGAAACCAGCGTAGGAGATGCTCTCGCCAGTCGGGCTGCTGAACCCCTTGGATGACTGCTACCTCCATCTCTTTTTCGTCGGCCAGAACCTCTGTTACGCTGGGGACCTGTCGGCGGTTGATCACTGATATATTCAGGCTTGTGTCTGGCGGGACCGCCAATGAACTGGCCAACTTAGCGAGGGCGTCTGCCTGAGCATTCCGGCCTCGATTGATGTGTTTAACGCTGATGAAGTAAAATTTCGACATCAGGCGAGTTGCCAACTGGTGATAGGGGAGGAGCTCTTGCTTTCGCACCTCGAACTCTCCTTCCAGCTGTTTTATAACTAGCATGGAGTCTCCGAATGCTTCCAGCATCTGAATTCCCATGGACAGAGCAATCTGCAACCCGATTATCAGGGCTTCATATTCTGCTTCATTGTTTGTGCATTGTTTGTTTATGGAGCAGGAAGTATGCACCACTTCTCCTTCCGGGGACTTCAAGACTATGCCTGCTCCTGCTCTGACCCTGGATGATCCGGTAGCAGAGGTGTCAATTCTGGAAGCGCCATCAAAGTATAGCTGCCATGAGGAAGGCTGCACTTGGGCGGCTTCTAGGGTCTCATCCTCGGGAAGTTCCGGTTCCCACGGGCTTTCTCCGGGTATCGGATGTTCAGCAAAGAAATCTGCAATAGCTTGACCTTTGATGGCTTTGCGCGGTACGTAAGAGACATCAAACTCCATAAGGATTACCGCCCATTTACCCAGGCGGCCTTTGAGTGCTGGCTGCGACATGATGTATTTCAGGGGATCCTCCTTGGACACCAAGCTGATTTCATGCGACAACATATAGTGCCGGAGCTTTTTGACTGCGAAGACTAGTGCCAGGCAGATCTTCTCAATATAAGTGTATTTTTCTTCAGTTCTGACCAGTCTCCGACTGAGGTAATAGAGGGCTTGCTCTTTCCCTTCTTCATTATTCTGGGCTAGCATTGCCCCCAGAGAATTGTGTGTAGCTGCTATATACAGTATCAACGGCCGTCCTTTCACCGGTGCGCCCAATACTGGAGGAGTCTTCAGATAGTCTTTTAGCTTGTCCAAGGCTGTCTGGCAATCTTCATCCCAATAAAAGGGAACATCTTTCATCATCAACTTGTGAAACGGCTGGCATCGCCCCGACAAATTGGAAATGAACCGCCGGATGTAAGCCAAGCGGCCTTGTAATGATCTCAGCTCGGAGATGTTCCTTGGTGGAGGTAACTCCTGAATTGCCTTGATCTTTGCGGGGTCTATCTCGATCCCCCGATATCGGACGACGAAGCCCAAGAATTTTCCGCTCGACACTCCGAACGCACATTTCATAGGATTCATTTTTAGCTCATGCTGCCTCAGCCTCTGGAAAACAATCCGGAGGTCTTGCAGGTGATCTTCTTTTCTTCTGGTTTTGACCACCAGGTCATCTATGTAGCACTCGACCTTATGGTAGAGCAATTCATCAAAGATTTTGGTCATTGCGCGCTGATAGGTTGCGCCAGCATTCTTCAGTCCGAATGGCATTCTCTTGTAATGATAAATACCTTTAGGAGTTCGGAAAGCCGTATGGACCCGGTCATGCTCCGCAATCCAAATCTGGTTGTAGCCGGACGACCCATCCATGAATGACAGGGCTTCATGGCCGGTTGTAGCATCGATCATGACCTCGGTTATTGGCACCGGGAAGTCATCTTTAGGGCAGGCTTTGTTTAGATCTCGGAAGTCGACACAAATCCGGATCTGTCCATTCTTCTTTTTCACGGGGACGATATTCGCCAGCCATGTGGTGTACTGATTTTCTTCAACAAATCCCACATCAATGAGCTTGTCAACTTCAGCATAGATTCGGGTGATGAGCTCTGGCCTCATACGCCGCGGCGGTTGCTTCACCGGCTCGGCTTCAGGGTTGATTGCCAGCTCATGTTGTGAGACGGCGGGACTTAGACCCGGCATCTCTTTATAAGTCCAGGCGAAGCAATCCCGGTATTCTAGCAGTAGTTGAATGTACAGCTCCCGTTCTTCCGGGGCTAGTTGGGCACTGAGGAAGGTAGGCCTAGGGTCCTTCTCATTTCCCAGGTTGACTTCTATCAGTTCGTCGACTGTGGCTTGGCCTCCGTCTTCTATCTCCGGAGGTGCCGGTTGGAGGTCGACGAAGTCTGGAATACCATCTTGAGGGTCGAGTACTTCGACTTCCTCGTCAGACACCGCCAGAGCTTCATGGGGTCTCTTGGTCTTTTGTGCTAGCGACTGTGTGGATTGATCCATTGATACTTCCATTGCCGTTGCAGCTCCTTCTGGGACAGTTGTATCTTCCACAGAAGTGGCTTTTTCTTTTCTGGTAGCCGGCTCCCCTTGATTGGAGTAAACCGAGGCTCTGTTGACTGGCAGAAAGGGTGTTGAAGTCGTCATTAGCATGACCCCTGCGGAGGGAGAGACTTCTGCTTCTTGAGCATCTTCGGCTTCGCTGCTGCTAGCCGTATCAAATTCGGCTTGAAAGGCCGCTTCTTCCGGACGGCCCTGCCCCCAGCATCGGCAGGAGATCAAGGTCTCCATTTGTTGATTCCCGGATAGGGTTAATTCAGCATGTTCGGCTTCCGCCGGATATTCATCAAAGGTTGCCCCCAGACGGCTGTCTTCAGTCGGATAGAAGGTGGAGACGGTATCCACCTCGTACCGCCCACTGTAATAGTAGTCTTCCAGGGTGAAGCCCAGACCCGGATGTTGAGAGACACGTCTCATTTCTTTGTCCAGATTTTCAGGATACCACATCTTCTGGAAAGCTTCCTTGCGTTTTTGAGGCTGATCGGGAGGGATGTGTTGCTTTTGAAACATCCTGGCCGTCCGATCAGTGGTGAATGCCAGGCCCTGCACAGGAACCCGTGGGTTGGCTAGATCTTCAGGGAGGCTGCAGTCTGTGTCTTCCTGAGTGGGATGCTCCTCGGCTGTATAGAATAAGCTGCTGGGCCCATCTTCCTGTGCCACCTCCCAAGCTTTGAAAGGTTCGACAGTGGGACCATCAAGGCCGGAGACTGGCTTGGTGAGGCCGGCCGGGACTGCGATGCGGTCGTGCTGTCGGTCAACATGCACTTCCTTAGCTTTGGGGTATAATGCTGGGGGTGTCACCCTGCCGACATTTCCAGAAGCCGTGATGTGGGAGACCACCTTCGGCTTGATATATCCGCGCGGCGGTGGTGGATACCAACCGTCACCCGATCTATTCTTCGATGCCCCTACGGGGGCTTCAGTTTTAGAAATCTTCCGGGGAGACCCCGTATACAGATTGGCGTCCGCCAAGTGACACTCAAACACCTCGAACGGGTGGATGTCAGCAAATATCCTTTCCTCCTTCCCCTGGAGGCTGTATTTGATGCATTGGTGGAGTGTGGAGGGCACCACCAAGTTTTCATGCAGCCATGGGCGGCCGAGTAGTGCTTTGTAGGAGGTGCGAGAGTCAATGACGTGAAACTGCACCGTTGTAGTGAAATCTGCCAGAGTCAGTGTGAACTCTGCCACCCCCATAGATACTTCACATTTCTGGTTGAAGCCAGCGATACGCATATCCCCGGCTTTTTCGAGATGCACATTGAAGTGGTACCTCTCATATATTCTATATGGTAGGATGTTGACTGCTGCGCCAGGATCGACCAGAATCCGGTTCAGCTCTCTTCCGTTCAGGTGCCCTTTCATATATAGCGGCCTGTTGTGACTGGCAGTAGGCAGTAGCATGTCTTCTGGAGAGAAGGTCATACTGGCTTCTGGTATAGCCTCAGCTATGCAGGTCTCAAACTGGGCAGGCGTCTGCAGAGCAGTAATGATTGCCTGTCGAGTTTCTTCACTCAAAGAGAGAATTTCCCAGATCGTAAAACGAGCAGGGAGCTTCTTGAGCAGCTTCATTATTCGGCTTCCAGCCCGGACATTGGAGAGCTTCATCTCCTCAACCCATCTGGGCTTAGGAAGGTTTTGATTTGTGGGTTCAGACGGACCTGCTTCATCTTCCTCGGACTCGGCACCCTCTTGACTGGTACCGACTGTCGGGTCTTCTTTATTGGTTGCTGTAGGGCAAGCCCCATCTGCATTTGCATCTTCAGTAGATTGCACTGGCCGAGGGTGATTGACCCCGGGTGTAGGGTTAGCGTCTTGACAAGGCTGCTTCCCCTTTGACATCTTCACGAATTCAAGGAATGGAGGGACTGTCTTGCCCCCGGTCTTGCTGTATAGACCTGACGGAGGAGGGATTTGGACTCCCTTAACTTCCGGCGGGGGTGTCTTGTAGGGTTGCTCCCCTCTGAACATAATGTTGTGATTGGGTGGTGGCTGGCGCCCCCATTTCCGGCCTGACCGAGTGGCATGTGCAGCAGTTGCGGCTTCGGCCTTGCCTCCCCCAGCATGGGGTGTGAAGCAAATGTCTTCTTCTTCTTCTTCTCCTGGTAGGCTGAAGAGTGCTGACAGGGTATTGCAGGAGACGACCTGTGTTTTATGGGCCCTAGGGGCCTTTCTCTTCTTCTTCTTTTGCTTTTTCTTCTTTTTGGTTTCCGCAGGCGCTTGTCCCCAGAACAGGTTGCTCTCTTGAGGTGGCGCCGCTTCAGCTTCATCCCTCGCTTGAGCGAGAGTTGCTCCAGCTCTAGCCATGGGACGTGGTCCCGTACCAGCAGAGGTTTTAGTTCGGGCTGTACATATTCCTCTAGCCCTTCAATTAAGTGTTGCAATCGAAGGACCCCAGGGTTGGTTTCCTTGATTACTGGCAGCGGAGTTTGTCTCCTCCTGTTGGGTGTATATATTCTGACAGCTGCAGGTGGAGTGACCCATACGGGCGCTACCACTGGCGGAGCAGGCCGAGGTGTAATGCCACGGATATGTGCCCCCTCTTTTGGGCGGGGTGCCCTCTTCTTCTTGTGCTTCACAGGGACTTGCTGCCACCCCTGCTGTTCCTTCACGGGCTCCAGGAAATGGACTTCGTAGGTGCTCCGTGTGCTTGCTTCAGAGATCTCCTCAGGTAACGCCTGGTAGAGGGAGATCATGTTGACTGCTGCTCTTCGGGGGGGAGCTTCATGTGGCTGAGGAGGGTCTACTTTGTACTCTCCCAGCTCTATTTCATTCTTCTTCACCATTCCTTCAATGATGTCTTTGAAAACATAACAGTCTTCGATTGAATGTCCCAACATCTGGTGATAGGGGCAGAATCTTGGACTGTCTCTTCTTTTGAGGTCCTCTGGTCTTCTTGGCTCAGGCAGAGTGACCATACTGTATTCTGTTACCCAGTCAAACAGGATCCGGGTCTTATCCTTAGGAAAGGAATAAGCCTTCTTCATTTTGTCCCTCAACGAAGGACCTTCTTTGTCATCTGGAGCTTTCGCAGGTTGCGGGGGAGCCGCTTTCTTGCCTTTCTCCTTCTGTTGTTCGAACGCCTTGATATCAAGCGCATTCGCTTCTTTAGGTGTGGGGCGCCGTTCCGCCGCCTTGCCTTTCTGGGCTATGCTGGCAGCTGACGTCGGGACAGGTTTAGCTAGGAAAGCCTCTACCTCAGCCACCACATTATTCAGCCGGTCGAACGACCGTATTTCCATCCCGATCATTTTTTCCAAG
Source organism: Amorphophallus konjac (assembly GCA_022559845.1). NCBI lineage: Eukaryota > Viridiplantae > Streptophyta > Magnoliopsida > Alismatales > Araceae > Amorphophallus > Amorphophallus konjac. The sequence goes on from CM040125.1 coordinate 14,193,100, forward strand.
ACCTCCCTCCTGAGATTTTGCTTACATATTTGCACAGCGTCCTCCTGATGCGGGGGCCGCTTACATCTCATTCCGAGGTTCCTCCACCTCTTGATGTAGTCAAGGGCGGTCTCATCTGCCCTTTGTTTTGTCGAATAGAGTTCGGCCACTGTGACCTCCCTCTCTGTGACATGGAATCTTTCCCTGAATTTCCTCTGCATATCTGACCAGTCATTGATTGACCCGGCCGAGAGGCTGGAGTACCATTCAAATGCGAGCCCCGTCAGCGAGGACCCGAAGAATTTCAGCAGATATGACTCGTCGGTGGACAGATCACCCATAACGGTCATATAATATGCAATATGTTCTTTTGGGGAACCTTTCCCGTTGAATTTGTCAAATTTGGGCGGCTTGTTGACTCCCGGGGGAAGTCGCTTAGCCGCATGGTGTTGCGGGTAGGGCACCCGGTAGGCATCGAATGCGACGTAGTCGCCTTCGCTCTTCTCTGCGAGCTTCAGCTCGATCATCCTCTCCACCATCATCCGGTTCACGACTGTGGGGTCGACTGGCTCCGGATAGAAGTGTGCTGGCTGCAGGTACGGGGTGACCAGGGTGGTCGCCTGTGGAGGATGCAGCAGCGGGGGTGTTGGGTGCACCTGAGGAAGCACCGGAGGCAGCAGCGATTGAGGCTGTGGCGGCCGCTGTTGTGCTGTCGTCACAGTTGGCTCTGACGGCTGGGGTAGTGTGCAAAGTGGTGGAGGGTCGTCTCGACGAGCCGCTCCCCGGGATGATTCACCTTGGACCTCGGGTGGTTTGGAGGCTGATGAGTGTTCAGTTTTCTCCATCAGCTGTTTCTTCAGGGAATCTATTTCCCGTTGATATCTTTGCAGCAGCATCAAGACTGATGGGTCTATAGTGGTGGGGACACCTTCTGTTGTTTCCCCGGACGTACCCTCGGGCAGGATATCGAGGAGTACGTCGTCTTCTTCTTCCGTCGTTACCACATTAGCGGTCAAGACGGGGGCTTTGTCATCCCAGTGGAGGTATGACTGGGGCTGTTTCTCTTTCATCGCTGTCAGAAGCCCTCTTGCTGCTTCTGTCCTGCGGGTAGCTGGTCCCGGCCGTACGGCCAACTGAGCCAGTTCTTGGGAGTCTTCAGGAAGCTTCCCATATCGGCTGGACACGCCAGCCATGTTGCAAGTGAAAACCTGCATCCTCCTTCTTTGTCGATGGACCCTCCGCCTTGCCTGTTGCGGGAAGGTCAGCCTCTCGAACACAGAAATTCTTCTTCTTTCTTCCCGCTCGGGGAAGGCTTCATCGGCTTTGATCTCAGAGCCGTCATTGTGTCCGTTGTCATCGACCGACGACATCCTCATTATATCCTCCATTTCTTCTTCATCTGCCGTTGATGGGCAGTAATTTTCTTCAGTGGCGACTGTCTGCATCAGCCGCTGCTGTCCGAGTGAGGTGTTACCCAATCCTCGGAAGTAGCTTCTGACCAGGCAGGCCATTTCTTCTTGACCCCGTTCTTGATGTAGCACGGGGGAGAGTGGTCGACCTCCAGCAGGAGGAATGTAGGCCAGTCGAGCTCTGTCAGCTGGCTGTTGGAACCTTCGCCCCGTGGCAGGGACGTTGGCTTGACGGGCCACAGCCCGGAAACTTCTGTGACGCGGAGGATCCGCAACCACCTCTTCTTCATTCATCAGGGACAAGCCCCTTTCTCTTCTCGCTCTCGCCTCGTCGTTCATAGGACGATGGCGGGTGGGCGTTGGATGGTAGGCAGGTTGGGTCCGCTTGGGAACCCACACCTGTTTGAATTTCCTCGGCCTGAGCGCCGGGTTTTCTTGGCCATGGTGGCCGGCTTCTTCTCTTTCTGCCCTCCTTCCAGCGAGAGCTTGATAGTTGTTGTAGACAGGGACGTTTGGGACGACGCGATCTGGGGTCACCCGTGCCGTGCGCCCGTTGAGGAAGACACGCATACCTCCCACCAGCATTGATTTTCCGGACTGAGAGACAGTTCCGGTGATCACGGCAGTGTTCTTGCGAGCCTGGCGACGCTGACGTCCTCCAGGGGGCTTGTTGATATCAGTGGGATGCATCACCCGTACAAGGTGGTGCACCAGGCAGCTAGCGGCCGGAACCGGGTTCTTGAGCGAATCACCGCGGCAGGGGGCCTTCAGAGGCTCCATTTCCTTCACATCTTCCTTGACGGGCTCCATGGCTTCGACTTCCAGCATGTCGACAAAGGCCAACCCCAAGAAGTTGGGGAAGCCCACAGCAGGAGGAAAGCTACCAAATTCCATGGGCACCGCCAGGTACCCTTGCGCGTGTCCGGCGACTATCGATTGGTCGAAGTCGACGCCAGCTATTCCATGAGTCGTCATTGTTTGCACTGAAAAGACAGACAGGAAAACAATCAGTAGTCTTTGAAAGGGCTTCGAAGCCCGAATATCTCGGCAAAGAGATGAAAGGTGACACCAGTCCCACCGGGCGTGCCAGACTTGTTCAGCGACCTTTTTCTTTCTTTCGCGGGTCGATCGACCAACTGACTAACTGGTAGTCAAATGATCAATTAACGACGCGGGCGTGCCAGTCACGTGCGTGACGATTCTATTGTGCGCTCACCCTGACCTGTGTCGGGCGAATGTGAGGTTCGGTCGGGACCAGCAGTCCGCCATACCATAAAGGTTATGGCGTTAATTACATCCCCCACGAGGAGGGAACACCTTTGATTAATTGCCGAGATATCGGGCTGTCGAAGCCGGAAAAAAGGAACTACATGATGATTATTAGTTGAGGGACTTGCATCCTTCTGTGATTAGCATAAGAAATCATCCCATAAGTGGGAAAGGGATTGGAATGATGCGACGACACGATTCGGAACGAGCCCGGTGCAGTGCGTGCGAAGACAGGGATCAAAACGCTTGAAACGGCGCCCTGAAACGTAGGTAAAAGGTTTAAAACGGCGCCAGAACCGTAGGTGAAATGGGCAGGCCGTTAAAACGGCGCGGGAAGCCGGGGCGCGCCGGGAAGGGCGCGCCGGGAAGGCCGCGCCGGGAAGACCGCGCCGGGAAGGGCGCGCCGTTTTAAGGCGCTATCGCGCATGAACGCGCCGAATTAGCCCGATCTCGAGGGAACAGGAGCTTCGTTAGTTTATTCATGAATTTATTAAAGGTTTTGGAGGATTTTGAGAGTTTATTAAGTTGAATGTTCGTGGAATCGGTGCCGCGTCATTTAAAGGCCGAGTCACGGGCTCGCGTGAGGCGATTGTTCCGAGCTTGACTCGTTCGAGCCGAAATTTCGGCAGCATCTCCCCATCCCAAAGGATGGTCGGGGAGACGCAGGGAGTACTCACGTGGCGGAGTAAACCCCTAAAGAGCCGGGTGGCACAACGGCGGCCGGCAGACCCGAACGGATAGGGAGACCCCGAGGGCTAGCCTGCTAGGGGTACCGAGTCCGTGGGTAACGATGAGTGAGTGAGGTGACTCGATACGGGAGCGAAAACCCCGAGGGCTAGCCTACGAGGGGCATGCGACCCGAATCACCACACTACTCGAATCGGGACGACCGAGTAGAGAAGGGAACCCCGAGGGCCAGCCTACGAGGGGCACACGCGTCTCACGGCCACCACAAAGTCCCTTAGAGACTGTGGATTTGAGATGTCGGGACTAACCCGTTTATTATTCACTCATTAGTCCATGGGAGATTCATCAATGCTGGACGGTCCCCAGTGGACAGAGTGCTATCAAAACTGAACAGTGGGGGATGTTCCCCCTCCCCGGGTTACTGATCCGCCCTAATGAAGCAGTAGAACGGAGCTGTGAAATCATTCGCGTAACCAACAGGCCAGAACTAATGCCTGTGGATATACGTACGTTCATGCATATGCATGTTCACAAATCGAAGAAATATCCATCAAGGAATGTTCAGAAAATAATACGGGAATGTGGGGACGCCTTTATTTCCCTCTGTTCATAGTCGAGAACAGACAGGGCATTACGAGGGCGGCCCAAACAGGTTGGAGGAATCCATGTATTGACCCGCCTTACACGGTGAATATTCCTAGCATCGATCGGAAGAGAAAACCCCCGGGGAGGGGAATCAATGTAGCCCTTGCCATAGCAGGGCATAAACGTCGAGAAGACGAACAGGAATGAAATCGTTCGGCCGAAGGAATGCACAAGTGCTTTGCGTTCATCCTCCATGGCGCCGGCATCATCGCACGGCATCGTTTCACCGGCTGTAAGAAGAAAAGGGGAACTAATAGGGAAGAAAGAGAAGCGCGGCATTGGCCAGAGGCTCACATTCCATCCCATTCATTCATATAAAAAAGGAATACAGACAAACAAGTAGAGAATATGCATTCCGGCGCCGGCGTTGTCGCTCGGCCGCCGTTTCCATTAACAGAAGAATTCCATTACAACGAGAAGGGGGAAAGAAAATCATCGTGAGGGAGGGGAGGCGAGGCTCATATCATCGCCCCTCCCCTCCTTCACTTACATTCTGCCAGAAGGAAGAAAACTCGAAACAGAGCAGAGGAAATCGCCGGATGAAACACGGACAAAACCCACCTCGATAAACAAGAACGGGCGCTCTTCTTCTCCGACTTCGGGAGACCCCGGTGGAGCGGGATGAGGGCCGCCGAGAGCTCGGGCAGAGAACTCGTCGGATCCAAACACTCCTGGACCTCCCCCCTTTCTTTCTAATTCCCTTTTCTTTTCTTTTTGATTCCGCTCCCTCTCTTGATCGGATCCCCCTTGATCTCCTCTCTTTTTTTTTCTCTCAATCTCCCCGATCTCTTCTGTCGACAGGCTATATATAGCCTTGGGGTTAAAACGGCGCCCCAGGAAGCGCGCCGGGTTGACGGCGCCGGGGAAGGCCCCTATTTGGTCTTTGCGCGCCGGATAGACGGCGCCGGGGAAGGCCCCCATTTGATCTTTGCGCGCCGGTTTGACGGCGCCGGGGAAGGCCCCCATTTGATCTTTGCGCGCCGGTTTGACGGCGCCGGGGAACATTCCCTTTTGATCTTGACGTGCCGGTTTGACGGCGCCGTTTTAACTTGCTCACTTGGCGTGTAGTCCGGTGGACCCGGAGATAATTCCGGAAGCTTCCGTCCACTGTTCATCTCACCCCGGTCATCAAAGGGCTCTGACGGGGTGTTCACGAAGCTCCTGATAGGACGAATGGCCTTAAATAAGACTTCGTGTGTGTCCGGTCCGAGCACACGGGCGTCCTACTGACATAGTCTTCGTCACCGTGATTTGTGCTTCTGGCTGAGACGAACTCGGGCTCGAAGCTTCCTTGCAGGATGATGTTACATCCCGGACAGTTCCACCTTGAATCGGTGATCAATCGGCCACTAGCGGGCCCACTATGGCAAGAAGCCGAATCCGTGCCGGATAATCGGGGTCTTCTGCTGACAGGATCTTCGGCCCCTTTGTTACGGATGGCCGAGGACATTCTTCCTCCTTAGGAGAGTCATTGGGTAGACCGTCGTCCTTGGTCGGGCGACGGATGTGGGGTAGCGGCGCGACGAGGTCGATGCCGGATCATTGGGCAGGCTTGATCGCGCCGCCGGTTGGTTGCGGGTTTACTTCGGCTCTCGTGAGGTAAAGTCCCCGACGTTCCCTTCGAGGTGGCTCGGGGCTTTGTCAGCTTGAGGGGTCCTCTTGATAAGTTGATTTTTATCGGCTTCTGTGCTTCAGTGGGCCGTATCATTCATCCTTGCGGCTTGGTTGCCGAAGGATCATATTTTGAGTGCCAACATCCCCACTGAAAAATAACGCAGTAACACGGAACAACTAAAACAGCAGCAGTAGTAAAGCAGGAAAGAAAGCAGGAAAGAAAGCAGGAAAAACTACTACTAGAAAGCTGTAAAAGAAAGTCGTAATGGAAGAAGAGAAGTCGAACCGAATCAGAACCTCGGCTCCTACGCTACTCCAATAGCAACAGGAAGGCGAACCCTGATCTCACAGAGTCAGGAGTTACCGATCCGTTGACTAAGCACAAGGCCTAAGGCGAAGGCCTACAAAGACAGGCAAAAGATCTAGAGGTGACTTAGATGGACACGGAACGCTAAAGTCTACACGACTGGATTGACGTGCACACTCCCTAAACGCAACTGCATACACGACTGGATCGTCGTGCATACCACACAGCACTAACCTCGGGTCAGGCCAAGAAAAGACTAACCCGGGAAGGCCAAGACGCACGAGAAACGCGAGAGTCGCATGTCACGTGACGGAAGCACCTCCTCACTAGAAGAACGGTCAGATGTGTCCACTGACGTCTTACACTGCGCCACAGGTATCTTGCTACGGACGCCGAGATAGACAGAGACTGAGATACTCACTGAACGGAACTAGGAACTACAGTAACGAGTGACTAGTCAGGGTCACGCCCGTCGGCGTTCGTCCAAAATGCCCCTGACCGCGTGTGCACACACCGACTCTTGCCTAGAGCCAGACCTCTAGCTAGTTCCCCCCCCCCCAGCAGGACGCTACCGTAAAGCAGGGGCCCACAGAAACTAGCTTAAAAACTATATCTCGGGAACTGTCCCACCACCACTCCCAGGTGGACCGACACTCGAGGTCGTGAGGCTATGACTAGTGGAGGCTCACTAGACACTGAGACTCTGAAACACGAGTACTGCAGTACAGACAGGCTAAGCACGCACTATCACCCATACTATGAAGCACAAAGGTAGTACACCGACTGCCAACAGACTTAGGACATGGCAACTAGACCTACTAACGCAACGATCCTTGACTCTCACAACTCAGAGTCAAGATCGTCGTACAAAGCGGAACAAGCCGCCAATCGGTCTAATCCTAAATCAAAGAAACGACACATCCGTATAAAACGACACACGGAGACCTGAGGGATCACCAAGACCCTCAACTCCACTGGACACGCAAACCGTGGTAAGACAGTACCTCTAGGCATCCAGAATCACGTCTCGAGCTGGACAGAAAAGTCGAGACACTCACAAGGTCACATGTCAACCACTGGGTCACACCGGGTTGACCAGGACCTAACAACGACTCAGAAGCAGTACAGAAACCTAACCAATAGCAGGGTACGCCTGGCTATCTGATAACATGGTTATAGCCCTCATAGGACATCAAAAGACGTCCACGGGACAATGGGCGAACCACGAAGTCAAGCCGAGGCACTTGGAAACCAACACATCGGGAAACGACATGCAGGAATCAAGCGGAGGAACATACGCTGGCGGTCATAGAATGGGCCGCTAGGTGACTATAGCGGTCAAGGATTAGGCCGCTAAACCCAGTCAACCCTGAACCGACCTATTCGGTCAAACCACCAAAGCGGTCTAATATAGATCTGCCACACGGACTAGGCGGTCCAAGAGACAACCGCCACACTAACCACCCTAAAACATTGACCTAAGTCAAACGACATGTAGCGGCCTAAGAAAGGCGCGCTACAGCGAAGAAACGCATGAAGGTTGGGCCGCCAAGGCCAACTAACTTAAAATCTTGACTAGGTCTAAAACCACATTAACACGAATACCGAGGCAAATCACAAGCCACCGAGACCATCCCTTCAATACGGGAACTCGAGGGAGGCCACACACATGCGGGGGAACCCCACCGCACTCACACCGATACACAGTGACTCGATCTAACGCAACACAAAGCCCGAGATATACACACCTATGGGCACGCCAATCGAGGTAACACGGCACCTCCCGACACCCCAGAAACATGGACACGGAACCCACAGGGTGTCTGGGACACTCGCGAGGCCATAGGTCGGTCATTGTGTCTCAACCGGACCGACTGGGACTCAAAACGAGCATAAACACAGAATTTCGGTCGACCTGGCCCCTGGGGTCGGTCGACCGGACAGGGTCGGTCGACCGAACCTGGGCGGTCGGTCGACTGGACCGACACGGTCCTACGAGTGCCTGTCAGTTGACCGGCCCATCCAGTCCGGTCGACCGGCCACGGTGGAAAATCGACCAAACCCTAATCCTCGAGCCCGATTCCACGCCCCATTCGATCCTGATCGAAGGGGAAAATAACCACAATGATAATACCGACCTTCCACACTCCGGAAGGGATCAAAACGACGCACAAACGGCTTGAAACAGGCAATTCTACCGAATTAACCCTAATTGAGTCACCGAGGTTCCCGGGCTCGTACCGGCCCCAAATGACAACCAATCAACACAAAATCAGCGGATCTGGAATGCTGACATTCCAAGGGTTCGATTGATACCAACTGATATAAGAACCGTCGCCATTTTCCGGCGAACCCTGCGAACACCCCAAAATCATGATTTTACCCCAACGAGGTAAAACCCACTCGTATGCTCACCGTTCGGCGTGAAACTTTGAGGGAATGTAGAAGAGAAGTAGGGCTTTCGTCTCCCTACCTCCACCGACGATTCCGTGCACCGTAGTGACTAAACCGCGTCGAAAACCACATCGCGAGCTCGACCGTCGGCTTTGAATCCACCATTTGGGATCGCGCCAGAAACGGTCCGATCCTCTCCCCATCGCGCTCTGGACCACCCCCACATCATCACCTCAGCCTGTCCATGCCTCCTCCGTCTGCAGCCGGAGCCAGGAGGGCAAGAGATGAGAGAAAACGAGGGAGAGAGAGGGTCACGGCGCGAATGAGAAAAGGAAAGAAGAAAAAGGAAAAGAATTAGGAAATTTTCCTAATTTCTGAAAATTGGATAATTGGTCTGAAAATAGACTAATTCAGAAAAATACGTAAAAATAGTCGAAACGATCCTCGGGAAGAGTACATCGCAACTGTAGTGTCCTCGAGTCGGTGAACTGAGAAATAAACTCACCACGGGATTCCGTAAGTTGTACGAGAGAAAAATCCACGTGGATCGTAAAACTCAACTCAGGACCTACAAAAGCGATCCGAAACTCTACGAAAAGGATCCGAAAGATCCGATAAGAACCTAGGGTATTACAGGCACGCCCACATAGACATGCCCAAAATTATAATTTTGTTTTGTGGAATGAAAGAGAACTTCCTTTTGTCCATTGTGCCTTGGCGTTCCTCGCACAGTTCTGGAGTTGTCTTGGAAGTTGGGGTGTGTCTCAGTTTTTGATCCGTCACATCGGTGTCAAGGGCGTGGCAGGTGAGGTCACTTTATGGCCTGTCGAGCGGCTCGAGGACTGCACGCTTGCACAAGTCAGTGGGTGGCCTCCCCGTGACCCCAAGGGGCGCTCCATTACTGCTATAAATAGGGGTCCTCGAGGGCTTCGAGACCAGCAGAGGACTTGGTGGTTCTCTAGGGAGGCGTAGCAGTTCTTCAGGGAGACTTCCGTTGGCTGGAGAGATGGCGAGCCAAACACACGAGTTTTCTTCAAGCGAGGAAGAAGAAGTGTCCAAGCATCCATGAAGCCCTTGCCCCAGGGGAGCTCGTCGCAAGGCAGGAGAGAGGAGGAAGGCTCTGTTGCCTTCTGACGGGGCTACTCGGTGGGCTGAAAGGAGGCCCTATACAAGGTCCACCGATTGTATGATGTGAAGGGGATGTTGAATATCACCCCGAACTTGTATGACTTGAAGACTGATGACTAGAACTATGCTTTGTATTTCCTCCCAAGGGGATAATGAATGGTTCTCTTCGTTCTTCTCTTTTCCATGTCCTATGGTCACTGTGTTCTGTATTTTTTCATTTCTTCTTCCTCGGTGAGCTGAGGGCATTGTCCTGCAAGGGTTGTGAGACAACGGAGAGTGGAAGTCATGGGCTGAGTAGGTCTCGACAGTTGCCGGGACCTATTAGCACTAGGCGGGTCAACACATGGGACCTCTCCCAAACACTGGTGAGTGGTACTTTGGTCTATAGTCTCAAGTTGGACTGGTTGGGACCTCCCCGGACTCGACCAGGTGGCACAATGACTCATGGTTAACAGGAGTAGCCGTTTGACGGATGGAACCTCTCCGAGCACCAGTGGGGAGGGCACTTGGTCCCGAGTCTTGTTAAGACCATGGGGGACCATCTTCGAACGCACAGGGTGGCACAATGGTCCATGGTCGCGGGCGTAGCCAATAGTGTGTTGTACCGGTGCGGCTGGTTGGTTGTCTTCCCAGAGGAGTTCACTAAGCGGCCCTCCGTTATGGGGCTTGTCGGTCGGACTTTGGGCGAGCGGTGCAGTTGGCCAACCAATAGACATATGCCGAGAAGGCGAGAGTTTTCAAGGGGGGTGGTATGTCCTTCCCTCCTAAAAAGGAGGAGACTCAGTCAGCTCGGCCTCTAGAGGTATGAACATACCACCTAAGAGTTTCGAGGGGGGTGGTTTATTGTCCTTCCCTCCCGAAAAGGAGGACACTCACCAGCCCGACCTCTGGAGTTATGAAGATACCACCTGGGAGTTTCGAGGGAGCTAAGTGGTCGATCTTCTCGGAATAGTTGGCCGGTTAGACTCTCTCTGGAGACACGGAGCCACCTGACGATTCCTTGTTGACTTATCAAGAGTAATGTGGAGAAGCGATGGTGTCTACACCCTTTATTGATAATAGGCCTTAAGGTTTAAAGAGTTCTAAGTGCGAGGGACTTCTCGACTGTTGTTGACACATAAAAATAAATATATATATATATATATAATAACAAAAAGATAAAAAAAGAGAGAAGAGAAGATATTGTGATATTAATAAAATAATAATAAAATGATAAGATAATAATAGTACAAATAATAATACTAACATATTTCATCTTATATTTCTTATTTTTCATAAGATAAAAGAAAAGACGGAGACACATAAAATGGTCATCGATGACATTGGGAGTGGGCTGCCCATGGCCCATCGACCACCAAGGAGAAAGGGCCGCCGAGGCCATGGCCGAGGCATACCAAATGCAAGAGGGCCGAGGCCCACGATGGAGAAGGGCACGCCGATCGGGCACAGGTGATGGCCGTCGATAGGTACCAGAAGGCGCCCCAGGAAGAGAAGAGTGCGTCGAGATTACAAGGTTTAAGACCCATTATAAAAGCTTTGGCTTCAGAGAATAGAACAAGGGGGTAAGACGAGAGAAAAAAGGTGGCAGCAGAAGAACTCGATAGAAAAAAAAGGAGAGAGAACCACCAACCCATCGAAGGGGAGAGAGGGAGGTTCGCCCAAGGAAGAAAAGAGAGGAGTGAGTTTCCCTTTGCAGAAAAGGTGGGTCTCCCACCGTGTAAGGCCCCATCGGGGCTACAGCTTTCCCTCTCCCCCGTTTATATTCATGTAATCCCTCTTTTGATGATGCTTTATACTCTCCTTTATGAAACTCTGAAAATGAAAGAATGAGATGATAATCGATCTTGTCTGTTAATCTTTGCTGGTCTCTCTCTCTCCCTCTTCCTATGTGTATGTGATGAGCCATTGGCCAAAGTCCCTTTGAGCCAGACAAGGTACCCAGTGGGACTGTGCGTTCATTTTCATCCTCCATTTGTGCATACTTGTTTACGGTGCTCTGTGTTCGTCTTTCGTTTGCTCTGTTCTGTCGTGACATTGAGCTTTACTCGGTTCATGGTCAATCTGGGTTAACTTCTCTGCTCCGTGAGGCGTCTTGCTTCCCGTAGCATCGCTCCGGAGCAATTAAACTCCTCCCCTGGCTACGGATTTCTTTCCTGTCTTTCTCCTTTACACATTTGACATTTGTTTGCTCGTGAGCATTTGGTCGGCGCCGGTCTCCCATACGGAGTCTCCCTAAGTCGGCACTCTTGGCGCCGAGAAGCTCTCTCGGCCGTCTATGCAATCTGTCGCCGAGATGGAGGATGAGCTCGCCGATGGCTCGTTGTCACGCCGAGAATCTTATTTCCGCGCCGAACATGAACCCCCGCCGTTTCGCTTGTATGCAAAGTAGTAGTTTTTTTTTTCGGCATGGCTTTGCCACGTGATACATTGTCTTTGCTAAAAACATGTTTGGAGGAGTGAAGCCTATGAATGCATGGCCCCGCCCATTGGCTGCACCCACGATAGGTTAGTGCATGGTGTAATATAAACCATCCTCACTAGGGGTGATCATTATTCGGGTTCAACCCGAAAACTAAACCGAACTGATAGATTTGGTTTGGTTCGGTTTAATTTGGGTTGAAATTTAAAAATTTTGGGTTTGGGTTCAAACCGAACCGTATTAAAAATTTTGGTTTGGTTTGATTTTGAAGTTCAAGAAACCGAATAAAATCAAACCGAACCGAATAACCCGAATTTAAGAATATTTTTATCAAATTAATATAAATGTATATGTAACTATAAATCTCAATTCAAAAAGTCTAATTCCCGCCATCTTAATGGGGTTTCCGACTTTATGAAATAAGTTTCAAATCACCTTCTATTTTACTGTAACTCAAGTTCTTAATTTTTTATGTGAAAATATTATGGAGGTTGTTCTTACAAGTTACAACTTTTATGTTGATTTTTTAATATTTACTTTATTTGGTAAAAATTCTTTTACCCTACCTTTCTCTATTGTTGTTTGAATCCAATCTAATTTCTAAAATGGGAGATATTGTTCAAATCGAACCAAACCGAATCAAACCGAATTAATTCGATTTGGTTTGGTTTGGTTTCAAACTAGTTTGGTTTGATTTGATTCAGGTTGAAGCCTTAATTCGATTCGATTTGATTTGAGAAAAAATCTCTTCAAACCAAATCAAACCAAACCCCTAATCCTGACCACCGCATATTCATACATGAAGGGACGCATATAGCATATGCATATGTATACATAGTTATTTTCTTTGTGCATACGTGAGGATCCTTTTGGTCCCCCATGTCTAACCATGCACAGTGAGAGTGTGCGCTGATCTACTTCTAAATGGCCCATTAATCATCATTAACCACCGGTTTATTTACTCATCCATGCACATGTATATGTATATATAGACATTATATATATATATGCTCATGTGAACGTAAGAATAAATGCATGCATGATTATCTTCATGAATCAATGTTGTTGGGCTTTCATACCCAGTCCCATGGGAGGCGGAGAAATCATATTAACGGGATTTTACCCCTACATTTATTTTATTTAGATTTTTTAATTACTCTGTCAGGCCACAGAGTTATGCCGCTGCATGTTCTCCGATGGCCTCATTAGGGGGATAAAGAACAAACCACCTTATGGCGAACAATGTCCCGTTCCTCGGCCCCTTCGATTGGCTCCCGGGTTGCCATATACACGCATTACGGATTCCATCTCGACACTCCATGGATGGATGTCCTATGTATCCTTTGACATGTCCTGAGACAAGGGGAGATGTTGTCGAAATTCATTCACTATCCTTGTTTTATCATATCGTGTGATGTTTTCATTAAACTAATGAATTAACCTCTGGCTGTGTAGTAGAGGCATGAGACAGACTATCTCATGGCCCTTTGTCCACTATACACAGGGGAACATAATCATTATGAGATTTCCCGTTGATAGTCACATAGCCTCCCATGGATTCTCTGGGAATAAACTTCTTCCCCCCCCCCTGGCTCACTCTATAATCCTCCCATAGCTTCACAATCCCAGAGGCCAGTCCTTCATGGCCTTCGACGCCACTCCCTCTCGGCGCCCAAAAGCCCTCCATCACCGCGCCGATTGAAGAAGGCGCAGGCCGCCCAAGGCTGCCGACCCCCCCTTCACGCGTCGAATCCCAGGCGCGCTGAGCGGAGTCTGGGCGCGCCGGCCCTCACCCACGCCGGTCTGCCTTTGCACCAATCCCCGTTTACGCCGTGTAACCCCCACGCCGACCACCCTTTGTGCCGAGCCCATTCACTCATTGCCCAGCCATGCTACCCCTGAAGTTCATCCATGATACCTCAGCCTCAGTAACCCTATTCAAACCTATGCCATCCCGGGAAGAGATCATGGTTCTTCACTTAAAGCCACGGGAGCTAAATCAATAGGGTTCGTACCCCTACATTCCGTTGATCAACCGCGATGTTTCTTCTAACCCTACTGGCCCATGGAGTTCTGTCACTGCATGTTCTCCAATGGTTACCTTAAGGGGATATCAATAAATACCATGATAATGGACATTGTCCCGTCGCATCTAGATCTGTTTGGTTCTCGGGATGAATATGCCCGTCTTTCTTTGGCTTCCATCTCGACATTCCGTTGATGTGTGTCCTATATTTCCCAGGCATGATTCAAAAAAAGGGAGATGTTGTTCAAATGAATTCAGATCTCCGCTATGTTGAACCTTCTTTCAAACCCCCTAGGATCTAAAGAGGTCTGCCTTTGCATGTCCTCTATTGATTCCCTCTTGGGGAATAATAATGTTAAAATGCCGTGGTGAGCGAATACCGACTCGGTTTAGTCCCGCCTCGTGATATCCGGGCATTGACATGCTCCAGCCTTTTGTGGATTCCATCCCGGCTTGGCATAGTCCAAAATAAGGGGATATAATGCCGGATTTACTCCGTATACTTTCGTATGATGATGATTGATTGTACAAATAAAGTCGCTAAATGAGCATGTAGTGCAGCAGTCAAATTAATGCTATAGATTCTGGTTATCCCGTTCTTGTGCTCGTCTAGCTTTGTGAAGAATGATGTTTTATTCCCTTGCAACCGTTTGCATGATAATCAATAAGAATCTAATGCCCATTCCTGTTCTCCGCCTCGTACTGAGAATCAAGCTAATAAATCATAATAAAACTGTAAATCGCATGATCATCTGTACGCATCATCTATCCTGCAAATAAATGAGCACACCTATCACATTGGTTTTGCCCTTGGGATCCTTCTACTTTGGCGATTAATCAAGGGTTGTCTTTCTTCGGAAGGACGTAATTAACGTCATAGCCTTTATGGTACGACGGACTTTCGGTCCCGACCCTAGTCTCATAATCGACTGACCAAGTCAGATCGAGCGCATAATAAATTATCACTTCGGTGACTGGCATGCATAATAAACTAACTAATAAATAAATAAATAATCAAAATAAAATAAAATAAATATAAAAAATATGTTCCCACAATCGTTCAGGGTGGAAAGTCTGTAAGCACCATGTTCGAGCACCTCTGTGACCTTGTATAGGTCTTCCCGGTTAAGGGCAAGTTTTCCTGCCGCCGCTCGAGGGCCTGCAACACTAGCACGCCGTAGGACTAGGTCGCCACAGAGGAAGATGTATTCCCGTATCCGAGCATTGTAGTACTCGGCCAGACGTTGCTGGTAGATGACCAATCATGCTCGGACTCATTCTCTGTCCTCGGTCAGCAAGTCCAGATTTGCTCGGAGTGGCTAGCTGTTGCGTGCTTCGTCGAATTGGCTAACCCTGAGCGTGGGGTTGCAGATCTCCACGAGGTTGACCGCTTCTATCCCATAGGCTAGGTGGAACGGGGTTTCACCTGTGATCGTGCGAGTAGTAGAACAGTTTGCCCAGAGGATGCTGGACAATGCATCTACCCACGATTCGCCATCCTATTGAAGGTGGGTCTTGATGCCACGCAGAAGGGTCTTGTTCGCGTTCTCAACCAGTCCGTTGGCTTGGGATGCCCCATCAAAGTGTAATGGCTCCAGATGCCAAACTCCGAGCACTTTCCTCGAAAGTGGGTGTTGTCAAATTGCGTCCATCGTTGGTGGTCAGCACGTTGGGTATCCCGATCCGATAGATGATGCTCCGTAAGATAGACTTCCAAGTCGCTTCACTGGTAATTTTAACGAACGACTCTGCCTCGATCCACTTGGTGAAGTAGTCGATGACGATGATCAAGAACTTCTTCCATCCTTACGCTTCTAGTAAGGGACCGAGGATGTTCACTCCCCACCTGATGAAGGGGTGAGGGTCCATCAAGTTGTAGAGTTGGGTTGCCGACTGGTGATGGAGGTGTCCAAACCGTTGGCACTGGTCACATTGTCACGCATAGTTGAGGATGTCATGCTGCATGGTGGGCCACCAATACCCTTGGCGAAGAAGGCTCCTGACGAGCACTCGCCCTTTGACGTGACTTCTGCAGAGTCTCTCGTGAACCACGTGGATCGCTCGCTAAGCCTCAGAGGGGAACAAGCACTTGAGAAAGGGTAGAGAGAGGGAACGCCAGTAAAGGCGTCCACCGATGAGGGAGAAATGAGTTGCTCGTGCTTTGACTCGTCTCGCCTCCAATCGGTCTTCAGGGAGTTATTGCTGGATGAGGTAGTAGAGGATAGGGTCCATCCACGATGGCTCGTGATCGATGGAGTTGACTCACAGCTTTGACACCGCGATGCTCCGTCGCTGGAGTTCTTCGACCAAGACTGGTCGGGAGCTGGTTAGCGTGGTGGACGAGGCGAGGCGGGATAGGGCATCAGCTTGGGCATTCTCCGCTCTTGGGATGTGCACGATCACAAAGTATTCGAGGCCCGATGAGGCCTCTTTGACCTTCTAGAGATAACTAGACATGGTCGGCTCCCTAGCCTTGTATTCCCCCTTGACCTAGTTAGAGACCAGAAGGGAGTCGCTGAAGGCTCGGAGGTGGAGGACTCCCAGGTACTTGGTCATGTTGATGCCAGAGATGAGAGCTTCATACTTGGCCTCGTTATTAGTGGCCGGGAAGTTGAAGCACAATGCATACCGAAGCTCGATCCCATTTGGATAGGAAAGAACTAAGCCAGCTCTGCTGCTACTCGAGCATCACGATTCGTCCACACAGAGCTCCCAAAGGGGCTTCGTTGGTAAGGTCCCTTCCCCTTCGTCGGGGAGTGTGCACTCGGCCACAAAGTTCACCAACGCTTGGGCCTTGATGGCTATCTTCGGGCAGAAGCGGATGTCAAAGTCCCCGAGCTCGACGACCCACTTGACCAGCCTCCCTGAGGCGTTAGGGTTTTGGAGTACCTGAGACAAGGGTTGGCCGGTCGAGACGTCGATGGCGTGGGAGAGGAAGTAATGTCGCAGCTTGCGTGCGACCGTTATCAAGGCAAGAACAAACTTCTCGACTCGGGAATATCGAAACTCTGCTCCCTGAAATGCCTTGCTAATGTAGTACATGGGTCTCATTACTCCATTGTCTTCCCGAGCGAGCATGGCGCTAAGCGTGCTTAGCGTTACGAACAGGTAGAGTAGGAGTCTCTCATTGGGAAGGGGCTTGGAGAGGACAAGTGTAATGACCCGAGAATCCGATTACCGGGAAGGCCCGATAACCCGAGACTCGCACCGCCACCCACGAGTCCGAAGACTCGGAAGGGTTAGAAGGATGGTGTGGAAACTACACAAGTATCACAAGTAATTACAGAAATTAAACAGTTATAATATTAATCAGGAAATAAATTAACATTTTACATGGTCCACAAAATAACTATAAAAATAACATTAGTCCACAACTAGTACAGAGACAAGAAAATAAAATACAGCTACACGGGACATACCCCGGCTCTGACCTCTGGCACTACCTCTGGGCACCCGCACCACGCTGCGCCCCAGACGCGCTCCCCTGGGGCGGCGCCTCACCTGAAACACGGTGAAAACACACAGGGAATGAGTCTCGGAACAAGACTCAGTAGGGATCACTCGAACCCTACCTCGTAAAATGGGAAACCACTACGCTAGCGGTAGGAGAGTACCTCGGAAAGGAAAGCCCTGTACTCTACACAATAAAGACCCTACGGCACGTAAACCGGCACACGTGCCACGGTGAGACAACCGAAGCTCAACGGTCGACCCGACAAAACTCAAAGGTCAAAGCCACGAAACTGAGAGTCTGACACTCCGTACTCGACAGGAGTATCTCCCACTAGAAGCACAGCCGGTAGCGTCCCCTGACGTCTTACACCGCACCACAGGTGAACTGCCTGACGTGGTAGCGCCTACCCAAGGCACGAACACCGCACAAGTAACCACAAACAAGTGACTAGCTGGGGTCACGCCCGTCGACGTGGGTCCAACCGCCCCCAACCACGTGTGCACACACAGACCGCGCATCCCTGGTTTGGCCCTCTGACCGGTTTTCCCCTCAGTCGGACTCTGGCTGCAAGACGTGGGGCCCGACGGCAACCGGTCCACAAACCGCCTCTAAGGGTAAGCCCGTACAAGACTCTCTGGTGCGACCTTTACCGCGTACCGGTAGGCTACGACTAGTGGAGGGTCACTGAAGGAGTAGACTCTCAAGTCAACGGAAAACAACGTCCGCATCCGACGACGTACGGGGACCACCCCACGTACCGGCCCCGTCGCACGGTGGCCACAGTCGGACTAGAAACGGGGTTGCAGCCCTCTCGGGGCAACCAGGCGCCTGACGGTCCACCCCTGGACCGTCACAGGCACGTGACGGTCTAGGCGGGACCGTCACATGGAGCCTAACGGTCCTACGCAGGCCGTCACACTCTCAGCGCCAAAATAGAATGTAACGCGCCTGCCCGGACGCGTTACAGACATTGACGCACCTAAGCAGATGCGTCACAGAACGTAATGGCCCAACCCAGGGGCGTTACACTTCCTGGGGGTAAAACGGCTCTGACGCACCCACCCTGGGCCGTCACAAGGCTGTGACGCGCCAGTCCTGGTGCGTCACACGCCTTGACCCCCAGCGGTCAAATCAACGGTCAGAAACCAACGGTCGTATGCCTCTGACGGTCCATCCCAGGCGCGTTACAAGCATGTAACAGTCTGGCGGGGGCCTTCACACTCCCAGCCCCCAGTTGGTTAACAGGGGCTGTGACGCACCCTCCCAGGCGCGTCACACGGCTGTGGCGGTCTATCGGGGGACCGTCACAGCCCCTGACCCCAAAGGCTAACAAAGTGCATGTGACGCACCCTCCCAGGCGCGTCACACCCAAATGGCGGTCTATCGCGGGACCGTTACAGTCCCTGACCCCCAAAGGCTTAACAAAGGGCATGTAACGGCCCCTCCAAGGCGCGTTACATCATGTAACGGTCCCTGGAAGGACCGTTACACGCACCCGACGGCGAAAACGGCATAACCATCAAAAAACTTCGACCACGCCCCCGTGCCTCCACCGGAGAGGGGGAAATCAAAGGGGAAGACCCCTAGGGACCCCTAGCATGATTCTAGGCCATCAAAATGCGAAATCATGCATCAAATCCATAGATCGGGCGAGCTCTCCCCAAATCATGGAAAACCCCAAACCCGCTCAATCACGCCCCTCTCGGCCTCCCCTCGGCCTATAAACCACGGAAATGAACGGCGGGGAGATAGGGAACGTCACCCTACCTCAATGGAGCGAATGCTCCGCCGGATCGTCCCCGATCGCAAGAAAATGCTTTGAAAACCCTCGTTCTTCCTTGAGCTCCCACGACCCACGAACGCCTCCACGATCACCTCGTCTCCGCCGTCGTCACCACGCCGTCGCCCCGTGCCGTCTGCAGCCGGAGGGGACGCCGCCGCGGTCTCGCCGGACGAAGAAGAGAGGAAGAGGGGGCGGTGCTCACGGTGGGGGAGAAAGGAGGAGGAAGAAGAAGAAGAAGAAGGTGGGGGAGAGAGAGAAAATAGGGGGTATTTATAGGAAAATCCAGAAAATCCAAAAAATACCGAAAAATAGACAATTACATTTCCGGAATCCTCGGGACGCACCGATCGCAACGGTACCACTCGTGTCCAGGTGAACGACCCGGTTCACCCGCAGCGAGGTTCTGAAGGAATTGCCAAAACACACACCGAAAATCGGAAAACACGCGCGAAAAAGCCGCGGAACGCCTCCGGGCCTCCGAAACAACTCCGGATCGCGCCGATCCGAACATGAAAGATGACCGAAACGAAATTTCGGACACAACGGAGCCAAACACTCCGAAAAACCAGATCCGGGACCCACTAAGAAGGATCTGAAAGGTCCGGGATATTATAGCCCTCCCCCCTTAAGGAATTTCATCCTCGAAATTGGGAACAACCCAAGGGGAAAGAAGAGGAAGACTCACTCAAACAGGTAAGGGAACTGCTGACGCATCTCATCCTCACGTTCTCAAGAAGTCTCACCACCAGAGTGCCGTTGCCACACCACCTTTACCAAGGGGATGACTTTGTTCCGCAGGCGCTGCTCTCGTCTATCCTCCATGCGGATCGGAAACTCTGGGAGAGAGAGATCTGGAGTCACCTCAGGCCAAACAGAAATCTCGAGCACATGAGAGTCATCGGGCACATATTTTCGCAACATCGAGACGTGGAACACGTCATGCACCGACGCCAACTCAAGGGGTAACTGCAACCGGTAAGCAACCTCATCGATGCGCTCCAAGATCACAAAAGGACCAATATAGCGGGGACTCAGCTTCCCACGATGTCCAAAATGCATCACCCCCTTCATCGGAGAAACTCTCAAGAACACACGATCGCCCACGGCGAACTCGAGAGGCTGCCTCCTACGGTCAGCGTAGCTCTTCTGTCGACTCTGGGCCGCCAACATGTTCTAACGAACCAAGTGCACCACATCCACGCATTGCTGCACCAACTCTGGTCCCGTCACAACACGCTCACCAACCTCAAATCAATCAAGTGGAGTCCGGCAAGGACGCCCATACAGAGCCTCATAGGGAGCCATACCAATGCTCGAATGATAGTTGTTGTTATAGGCAAACTCCACCAATGGTAGGTGATGAATCCAACTCCCCTGCCACTCCAGGCAGCAGGATCTCAGCATGTCCTCCAAAGTCTGGATGGTCCTCTCAGACTGACCATCAGACTGAGGATGATACGCCGAGCTAAAAGCCAACTCCGTGCCAAGAGCTCGCTGGAAACTCCTCCAGAATCCAGAAGTGAAGCGCAGATCCCGATCTGACACGATCAAAACGGGAATCCCATGCAACGGCACGATCCGCTCCACATACAAACGAGCCAACTTGGACACGCTCCAGCTGACTTTGACCGGTAACAACCGAGTCACCTTCGTCAGCCGATCCACCAGCAACCAAATACTATCCTGCCCACCCGGGGTCCTCGGCAACCCCACCACAAAATCCGTGGTCACGTGGTCCCACTTCCACGCAAGAACATCCAAGGGCTGGAGAGTACCTCCTGGTCGCTGATGCTCCGCTTTCACCTGCTGACAGATCAGGCACCTGGCCACAAATTCTGCGACATCTCTCTTCGTGCCAGCCCACCAGAACTGCCTCCGCAAGTTCTGATACATCTTCGTCGCACCCGGGTGTACGGTGTACCTGCTCCCATGAGCCTCGCGCAGCACCGCACGACGAATCTGCTCCTCCGCTGGGACGTACAACCTGCCGCGAAACCTCGCAGCACCGTCCTCGCCGAGTTCCACATCAGCCATCGCCAGAATCCGGGGCAACTTAGGATCCGCATGCTGAGCCTCTGTCACCTGACGACGGATAGCAGGAGTGATAATCAGACTCGCAAGCACTGCCAACCCTGGCTCCTGGGGAATCTTGAGCCTGAAGGATACTTCGGGCACTTGTTTCCAGAGCCTCCACTTCCTCAACATCGAGACACTGACCGTGACCTTCCGACTCAGGGCATCGGCGATGACATTCATCCTGCCAGGCTGATAAGACAATGTGAAGTCATAATCCTTCATAAATTCTATCCAACGCCTTTGCCTGAGGTTCAGGTCCCTCTGCAAGAACACGTACCTCGAACTCTGATGGTCAGTGAACACCTCGAACTTCTCTCCGTACAGATAATCCCTCCAGATCTTCAGCGCGAAGATCACCGCCGCCAACTCAAGGTCATGGGTAGGGTAGTTCTCCTCGTGGGGCTTTAGCTGCCGAGATGCATAAGCCACCACTCCACCATGCTGCATCAACACAGCTCCCAATCCAACGCCGGAAGCATCTGTACACACCACAAAACCTCCCGATCCAGAAGGTAAAACCAACACCGGAGCCGAGGTGAGCAATCTCTTCAGTTCCCTGAAGCTCTGCTCACACTCCTCAGACCAGATGAAAGGCACATCCTTCCGCGTGAGTCTAGTCATCGGGGCCGTAATACGAGAAAAATCCTGGATAAACCGGCGATAATAGCCCGCAAGCCCCAAGAAACTCCGGATCTCCGTCACCGACCTCGGCCTCGGCCACTGCATTACTGCCTCGACCTTGACGGGGTCCACGAAAATACCATCATCAGAAATCACGTGCCCCAGAAAGTGTACCTCGCCGAGCCAAAACTCGCACTTGCTGAGCTTCGCGTACAACTGGTGATCTCGCAACGTCTGTAGCACCACACCCAAATGGTACGCGTGCTCCTCGGCAGACTGCGAATAAATAAGGATGTCATCCACGAAGATGACCACGAACTGGTCCACATACGGATGAAACACCCTCTGCATAAAGTCCATGAAGGCTACTGGGGCATTGGTGAGCCCGAACGGCATCACCAAAAACTCATAATGCCCGTACCTCGTACTGAATGGAGTCTTCTCCACGTCGGACTCGCGAATTCTCAGCTGATAGTAACCGGACCGTAAATCAATCCGCGAGAACACTCACGCAGACTGAAGTTGGTCGAACAAATCATCAATCCGCGGCAACGGATACTTGTTCTTAATGGTCACTTCATTCAGCTGCCGATAGTCAATGCACAGCCGCAGACTACCGTCTTTCTTCTTCACAAACAACACGGACGCACCCCAAGGGGAAAAATTAGGACGAATATACCCATTGGCCAACAGTTCCTGCAACTACGCCCTCAACTCCCTCAACTCAGCGGGGGCCATACGGTAGGGAGCCTTCGCCAAAGATCCCGTACCAGGCACAACCTCGATCACGAAATCGATCTCCCGCTGGGGAGGTAATCCAAGCAACTCCTCGGGAAAAACGTCAGGAAACTCGCACACCACCGCAATCTCCTCGACATCCGGCTCCATCCGGTCCGACACAACCACGGACGCGAGAAAACCCTGACAACCAGAATCAAGCAACCGATGGGCTCGAATAGCAGAGATAAGGAATCGAGAAGAGGCGGAACGGATACCTTGGAAATAGAAGGTCCTCTTGCTCGGATGCTGGAAGTAGACCCTCTTCATTCCACAATCCACCACCGCTCCATGGGTCTCGAGCCAATCCATGCCTAGAATCACATCGTAATCCCGAAGCTGCAACGCATACAACCTGCCTGGCATACTCCGCCCATCGATCCAAACCGGAACCTGATCGAAGCAATACGGAGTGATCATAAAATCACCCGAAGACAACTCCACTGCCAAATCACAGGACAACTGGGTCACCGGCTCCTCGACGCTCGACGCGAAATCCTCCGAAATAAACGAATGAGACGCACCTGAATCAAATAAAACCCGAGCCGCACAACCCAAAATCTGAACGGTACCTTCCACGAGCTGCGACGCCACTGCCTCTGCCCTGGTCATGTGCGTGATCTGGCCTCGAGCCCTCTGCCTACCTCCCACGCTGGCTGACCTGGGTAGCGGCGGATACTGTCCCTGCTGCTGCTGCTGCTGCCTCTGCTGCTGGGGAACCTGCTGCTGCGGCGGCCTCTGGGGATAGTCAGGCGCCATATGCCCTGGCTGGTCACACCGAAAATAGATGATCGGCGCCGCGCACTGCCTGCCTGGGTGGGTCCCACCACACCGTGGATAAGATCCTCGCGATCCACCCACTGATCCCTGACGCTGCAAAGGAATCGGCTGCTGTACACTGCCCGATGAAGCTTGCCCCTGATCCTTGGACTTCTTCTTGCCGAACCCTTTCTTGAAAAACTTCTTGACCTTCGTGCCAAAGGACGCAGATCCTGTCACCGACGCTGCCTGTGTCGGCACTCCTGAACCACTCATCGCATGCTGGAAGGAACCCTGCTGCTGGGTAGCCGACTGCTGGCTGCGGCCTGACAAAGACTACCCCTTGCTGATCGGTCCTCGGGTCCTCTGCATATCCATCTCCAAGGAAGCCGCAACACGAGACGCTGTCTCTAGATCAGTGGCCCCGTTCGCGATCAGATGGTGCCTCAACTCCTGCCTCAAGCCCTGAACAAACTGCGCGGTCTTCACCCTCTCATGCTCCATGATGTGAGGTGCATACCGACCCAGCTCGACAAATCGGGCCCTGTACTGCAACACGGACATGTCGCCCTGCACCAGCTCCAGAAACTCCCGCATCCGCTGCGTAGCAACAAAATCTGGACAGTACGTACGCTCGAAAGCACTGACGAAGTCGTCCCACTCGACCTGCTCAAGTGGACGAAGCTGAAAGGACGTCTTCCACTCGGAAGACCACCACTTCCGAGCCGTACCCTGCAACTTGTTGTAGGCCAACACCACTCTGTCCTCGGCAGCACTCTTCGCAGAACTGAACACCCGCTCCATCTCATCAAGCCAATCACGAGCCGCATCAGGGTCTGCCTGGCCGCTGAAGTAAGGTGGATGGAACTGCAGAAAGTCCCTCACTGCTCGGCCTGGCCCACCCCTAGCTGACGAGCCCTCACCAGCCTCTCCACCGAACTGCTGAGACATAAGCTGGTACATGCCACGGAAGAAATCCTCGGCCCCCGGAACCCTCGCAGTGGCCGCGGCCTCGGTAGCTCCTAGTGGCGCTCTGCTATGCTCCTCCTGGTCCCCCTGGACCCCCTGCTGGATCTCCTGACCTCCAGCCGACTGCCCCTGCTGAGAGCGAGTGCTCCGTCTCGGCGCCATACTCGCTCCTGAAGCAAAAGACAGAAAACACGAAAACGGCATGGTCAAGAAAAATGCACGATGCCCGATGCTAGTGTCATCTGTACATCATTGCTGTGGACTAGTGGACCACTACAATCACCTATGATTCTCGCATAATTCCACAACCGCGCTCTGATACCAGCTGTAACGACCCGAGAATCCGATTACCGGGAAGGCCCGATAATCCGAGACTCGCACCGCCACCCACGAGTCCGAAGACTCGGAAGGGTTAGAAGGATGGTGTGGAAACTACACAAGTATCACAAGTAATTACAGAAATTAAACAGCTATAATATTAATCAGGAAATAAATTAACATTTTACATGGTCCACAAAATAACAATAAAAACAACACTAGTTCACAACTAGTACAGAGACAAGAAAAGAAAGTACAGCTACACGGGGCATACCCCAGCTCTGACCTCTGGCACTACCTCTGGGCACCCGCACCACGCTGCGCCCCAGACGCGCTCCCCTGGGGCGGCGCCTCACCTGAAACACGGTGAAAACACGCAGGGAATGAGTCTCGGAACAAGACTCAGTAGGGATCACTCGAACCCTACCTCATAAAACGGGAAATCACTACGCTAGCGGTAGGAGAGTACCTCGGAAAGGAAAGCACTATACTCTACACAACAAAGACCCTACGGCACACAAACCGGCACACGTGCCACGGTGAGACAACCGAAGCTCAACGGTCGACCCGGCAAAACTCAAAGGTCAAAGCCACGAAACTGACAGTCTGACACTCCGTACTCAACAGGAGTACCTCCCACTAGAAGCACAGCCGATAGCATCTCCTGACGTCTTACACCGCACCGCAGGTAAACTGCCTAACGTGGTAGCGCCTACCCAAGGCACGAACACCGCACAAGTAACCACAAACAAGTGACTAGCTGGGGTCACACCCGTCGACGTGGGTCCAACCGCCCCCAACCACGTGTGCACACACAGACCGCGCGTCCCTGGTCTGGCCCTCTGACCGGTTTTCCCCTCAGCCGGACTCTGGCTGCAAGACGTGGGGCCCGACGGTAACCGGTCCACAAACCGCCTCTAAGGGTAAGCCCGTACACCACTCCCTGGTGCGACCTGTACCGCGTACCGGTAGGCTACGACTAGTGGAGGGTCACTGAAGGAGTAGACTCTCAAGTCAACGGAAAACAATGTCCGCATCCAACGACGTACGGGGACCACCCCACGTACCGGCCCCGTCGCACGGTGGCCACAGTCGGACTAGAAACGGGGTTGCAGCCCTCTCGGGGCAACCAGGCGCCTGACGGTCCACCCCTGGACCGTCACAGGCACGTGACGGTCTAGGCGGGACCGTCACATGGAGCCTGACGGTCCTACGCAGGCCGTCACACTCTCAGCGCCAAAACAGAATGTAACGCGCCTGCCCGGACGCGTTACAGACTGTGATGCGCCTAAGCAGGTGCGTCACAGAACGTAACGGCCCAGCCCAGGGGCGTTTCACTTCCTGGGGGTAAAACGGCTCTGACGCACCCACCCTGGGCCGTCACAAGGCTGTGACGCGCCAGTCCTGGTGCGTCACACGCCTTGACCCCCAACGGTCAGAAACCAACGGTCGGATGCCTCTGACGGTCCACCCCAGGCGCGTTACAGGCATGTAACGGTCTGGCGGGGGCCGTCACACTCCCAGCCCCCAGCTGGTTAAAAGGGGCTGTGACGCACCCTCCCAGGCGCGTCACACGGCTGTGGCGGTCTATCGGGGGACCGTCACAGCCCCTGACCCCAAAGGCTAACAAAGTGTGTGTGACGCACCCTCCTAGGCGCGTCACACCCAAATGGCGGTCTATCGCGGGACCGTTACAGTCCCTGACCCCCAAAGGCTTAACAAAGGGCATGTAACGGCCCCTCCAAGGCGCGTTACATCATGTAACGGTCCCTGGAAGGACCGTTACACGCACCCGACGGTGAAAACGGCATAACCGCCCAAAAACTTCGACCACGCCCCCGTGCCTCCACCGGAGAGGGGGAAATCAAAGGGGAAGACCCCTAGGGACCCCTAGCATGATTCTAGGCCATCAAAATACGAAATCATGCATCAAATCCATAGATCGGGCGAGCTCTCCCCAAATCATGGAAAACCCCAAACCCGCTCAATCACGCCCCTCTCGGCCTCCCCTCGGCCTATAAACCACGAAATGAACGGCGGGGAGCTAGGGAACGTCACCCTACCTCAATGGAGCGAATGCTCCGCCGGATCGTCCCCGATCGCAAGAAAATGCTTTGAAAACCCTCGTTCTTCCTTGAGCTCCCACGACCCACGAACGCCTCCACGATCACCTCGTCGCCGCCGTCGTCACCACGCCGTCGCCCCGTGCCGTCTGCAGCCGGAGGGGACGCCGCCGCGGTCTCGCCGGACGAAGAAGAGAGGAAGAGGGGGCGGTGCTCACGGTGGGGGAGAAAGGAGAAAGAAGAAGAAGAAGACGGTGGGGGAGAGAGAGAAAATAGGGGGGTATTTATAGGAAAATTCAAAAAATTCAGAAAATACCGAAAAATAGAAAATTACATTTCCGAAATCCTCGCGACGCACCGATCGCAACGGTACCACTCGTGCCCAGGTGAACGACCCGGTTCACCTGCAGCAAGGTTCCGAAGGAATTGCCGAAACACACACCGGAAATCGGAAAACACGCGCAGAAAAGTCGCGGAACGCCTCCGGGCCTCCGAAACAACTCCGGATCGCGCCGATCCGAACACAAAATATGACCGAAACGAAATTTCAGACACAACGGAGCCGGACACTCCGAAAAACCAGATCCGGGACCCACGAAGAAGGATCCGAAAGGTCCGGGATATTACCACAAGGGGTGAGGCTAAGTACCTTTTTAACTCTTCAAAGTCATCCTCGCACTCTTGACGCCAGTTCATATGTCCCCTCTTCTTCGGCGAGCCATGCGCCTTCTTAATCAACTTGAAAAATGACATGCACCATTCGACAGCCCTGGAGAGAAAGCGACTAAGGGCGACGACGTGACCAGTGAGACACTACACGTCACGTACCGACTCAGGTTGCTTCATTTCCAGGATGACCTTGATCTGCTCCGGGTTCGCCTCTATTCCCCTATGGGTTACTAGAAAACCGAGGAACTTGCTAGAGGACACCCCAAACGCACACTTACTTGGGTTTAACTTCATGTTGTACCTTCGTAGGGTGGTGAACGTCTCTACGAGGTCTTCTAGGTGGTCGACTGCTTGGAGGCTCTTGACGAGCATGTCATCGATGTAAACCTCCATGTTACAGCCGATCTGGGCGTCGAACATGTGGTTGACTAGGAGTTGATACGCGATCCTTGCATTCCTCAGATCGAATGACATCATGGTGTAGCAGTAGAGCCTATGGTCGGTGATGAAGGCGGTTTTATCTTAGTCAGGCCCGTGCATATTGATCTGGTGGTATCCTGAGTATGCGTCCAGGAAGCTCAGCATTTCGTGTCCGACCATGACGTTGACTAGCTGGTAGATGCACGGCACGAGAAAACTAGGAGTGGCCTTGTTGAGGTTGGTGTAGTCAACACACATATGCCACTATCTGTTACTCTTGGGAACAAGGACGGCGTTGGCAATCTACTCTAGGAACTGAGTGGGTCTCAGTAGTCTGGAGCGCAGTTTCTCGCTCACCTGTTCTCGGATGATAGCATGTCACTCGGGGTTATAGCGGCGCCTCCGCTACTGCACTGGGCGGCACTTAAGATCCAACTTGAGTTGGTGGGTTACCACATCGGGGGGAATGTTAGAGAGCTCATTCTCAGACCAAGCGAACAAATCCTGATTAGCTCCCAAGAAGCGTCGGTAGGCTTCTCGTTCCTCTTCGGATAGGAGGTAGCCGATCCGAAGCGTGCGACTAAGATCCTCGTCGATCTGAATGAGGAACAAATCTCGGCTCCGCTAGGACCGGGCTCGTCCTCGCGAGGCTTCTTCTTCGACGAGGCTTGCTCGACTGACCTCTCCTGGGTGCAGATCAGATAACATCGTCGGGATTCCCCCTAGTCCCCTTTGACTTCCCCCACTCCTTGGGGAGTGGGGAACTTGAGTTTCTGGTGGTACGAACTCCCTTGATGATTCCTAGGATCCCCCGACCGATTATGGCATTGTACATTGCCATCCCTCTAACGACTGTTAAGTCGGCCATGAAGGTGACTTGGAGCGAGGCGGTGCCAAGTAAGATCAGTGGGGAGATCCGTCCTTCGGGATAGGCGGTTGACCCGGAGAACCCGAAGAGGGGGGTGTGAAGGGGAGAGATACAAGAAGGATCTACGCCCACAAGGAGAAGACAGTCGTATGAGATAACATCGTGGCCAGTCTCATTATCAACTAGAATATGACACACAACACATTGGTTGATATTAGTGGAAATGACTTATGCGTCGGTGTGGGGGGTGGTTACGCCGGTCAGACCCTCATCAGAGAAGGTGATGGGCTCTCCTAGGCGTCCTTCGCAGACATCCTGGAGGTCGAGGCGTGGGCATGCTCAACTTAGTTGATGTGTCGGGCATATGCTCGGCGCTTGCTGGAGTTGTCCCCACCAACAGTCGGCCCTCCCGAGATCATCAGGATCTCCTTGCCGCGTGGTTGGTTGTCGATGGGGGCTGGCGCATCCTCTTTAGGCGGCTGTCGCTCAACAGCTTTGGCCACGAACCTGTCAAGGAGTCCCCTGCGGACGAGATCCTCGAGCGCGTCCCAGAGCTGGGTGCAATCATCGCTGTTGTGGCCGTAGTCGCAATGGAAGCGACAGTACCGCTTGGTGTTCCTCCTGCGGGGATTGCCCTTCATCTTGGGTGGCCACCGGAGGAACAACTCGTCACGAATCTCCATGAGGATTTGCTCAGGGGGAGCAGTGAGGGGAGTGTACTACCTAGGGGCAGCCCTTCCTATGGGCCCGCAACGGTCGTGGCACTCCCTCTTGCCACGATCAAACTTGGGGTGGTCGGTCGAACGCTTTCGCTTGGCCTGGTCGCCCTCGGTGGCCTAACCAAGGGCAGTGGTACTCTCCTCGCAGCTGGCGTGCTTCTGTGCCAGGGCGAGGAGCTCCATGACGGTAGTAGGGGCCTAGACCCCCAAGGAGTGGCGGAAGATGCTGTCCCGCGTCCCTGAGCCAGCGCAATGGTGGCGATGATGACGTCCAAGCGGGGTACGCGGAGGGCTTCCTTCTAGAAACGGACAACAAACTCCCACAAGGACTCGTCACGCCCCTACTTGATGACGAACAGAGTGACGGCGAACCGGGCCTCCTCCTTACCACCATGAAAGTTCTCCTTAAACATCTGTTTCATTTGTTGGAAGGAGGTGATAGAGCCCGCCGAGAGGGATTCGAACCACGTCCGAACATTCTCTTGAAACGTAGTGGTGAAGACCCACTTCACAGCGTTCGAGGCCTGGTGGGACACCAGGTTGGACTTGAAGCTGTGGGGGTGGTCGACCGGGTCAGTGACGCCGTCGTACGAAACGAACGACGACAATTGGAAGGAACTTTAGAGGGATAGGAGCCACCAATATTTCTTGGGAGAAGGGGGCCTAGAAGTGAATGTCATCGTCGACCAGGCCCTTCGTCTTGACCGCATGGATGATGTCATCCAGGTATCATACCTTTCCCTCGAGCTCGTGCTCGACGTCATCATAGCGTTGCAGTCGTTGGGCCATCCTTGGGTTAGGGTGGAGAGGGCTCAACGAGCGACACTGGGAGTACTAGGGTTGGCAGAGAGTTAGCATCGCGGAGCCGACCAAGGGTGCTCGACCATCAACTGCCAACTGAGCTCTGCTCCTCGACGTGAGGATTGTGGCAGTGCGGTCCTCCTTTGCCTGCCGGTCGAGGAGGCCTTGGTAAACCTCTGTTAACGATGCCAGTTCTTCCGCTACAGAGTGGGCGAAAGTTTGATGGCGCTCTCCCTAGGAAAGGTGATCGCTGGCAGCTCCCCGGGACCCGGTTGCTAACGTTGTAGTAGCCGATCCTTGGTGCCATGACTTATGCTCAGATTTTCCACAGACGGCGCCAATAAGTGTAACGGTCGAGAAATGATTGCCCAATTCACGATCCACACACCCACTGATTTGCTTGATTGGCACAGAGAGCCTCGTCAGAGAGACCTAAAACCACCAACGAAAGGTCAGAAAGAGCCCAGAAAGTTATCTCAGGAGACAACCCTCTGACAGTCAACTCAGACAATGGCGGAGAAAGAGATTAACACTCGTAAGAGGGAAAGACAGAGTGAGAGAGAGAATAAATAAGCTCTAAGGAAGGGTATGTGTACCTCCTGACCGTTGGGCCAGAGTCGTATTTATACTACCACTAGGAGAGTTGATTGCTGGGTTGTCATGACCGGGGGGGACATGAGCCATCCAGCTGACGTGCCTGACAAGACAGGGAGGCATGGACGTTGACTCGCCATTTTTCGCCGAGGATAACTCTATCATTAATGCGGTAGAGTCGCCGATCATTAACGAGACAGTACTCATCGAGGAGGGTGTGAACCTACACTGACAGGGAGAGTGACGTGGAAGATGTCTTGATCTCGTCACCGGACTGAAGCGTTATTTGTCATTAATGCACTGCAGTAGACGCTCGCCATGATCGCTGTCGAAAAAGGTGCACGCGAGTACGGAATCTGCACCGGACCTACATTGGGATAGGAGATGTGCTGGGCCGATCAGGCGGCGTGATGGGTCAAGTGAGTTGAACTGACGTGATAGCCCAGAGGATGGACCCTTACTGGACCGGCGAGATAGGCCCTCCTCGATAATCACTCCCATATACCATACAATTGCAATGACGAGGCAAAAGTAAAAAAAAAAAAGATCTACTTTGAATCTTCATAGCTTCTCATAATACACATGTAAATCACTGGCAACTTCATAGTGGTCAAGGATTTCCCATGCAGCACTTCACAAATCGCTCCGAATTGGAATATGGTAGAAACCTTGTATCAGAGGACCGAGTCCGAGAGTTTCTCCTTCAATGAGTTCACCCCTTCAATTTCCTCGGTCCTGAGCTTTTTTTGCTGCACATATCAAGTTTCCAGTCAGCACCGTCACAGGTTTCAGCAATGTGGAGAAGTTATCGCACTTAGCGGAAGGCAAATAACAGAACAATTACAGATATTCAATAAGCATTCATCTATAAATACATTTTTCGTGTCATGTTTCCTCAGTGCGTTTGCTGTTGACATAAAGGCCAGAAACACTTCAAACAAGTTAAAATAAAACATTTGAAGAAAACATAGTATTGTGAAGATATCTACAAGAAACTTGGTGACGGAGAATGCATGGAAACTTGGGTTTAGCTTCTAGTTTGGGAATGTCTGCTACAGTCTACAGAACCAATTGTGCAATGAAATATCTTTATTTTGCAACAGTAAATAAACTTTAATTGGAGACAAGGTTAGAAATCAGCAAGGGTAAAAATATAAGGAGAATCCAAGGTGAAAAGGAATCAGTATAAGTTAGAAAATTAGGGTTAAAATATAAGAAGAATCCCAAGGTGGAAAAGAATCAGTATACGCTAGAAAATAATTAAAGAATAGATCTTAGAGGCAAACTAACGGTTCTAAAGCAGCAGAGACAATAGCTTTACTACTTCCACAAAAGACTCGAGAGAACTATAATTTAGAAGAATAAACCAGAAATCACCAAAATATCATTCCTCATAATCACACACACACAGAGATGAGATATGGACCATCTAACCTCAATGTCGTTCTAAAAGAAAGCCTCTGTGAACCTATACGTATCAGTATATAACAAACAAAAAACTACGTCACTGCCAACTTAATTTGATGCCAAATTTGAAGATGCGGACTGATTCTTCCACTGCATTGTCCATGTTTGACACGTGGTTAAAACCAGGTAGGGGATAATAAAAACTAGGGTGCCCGCACTTTTCTGTATAGTCAATTCCCCGGCCTACCCATGCAGCCAACATCACAAAAAATGATTCTTACATCCAGAAGTTCTCCATCCCCCCACCCCCCTTTCTTTCTGTTGGGGGGAGGAGTTGAGATGGGGATTGGGGGAATTAGATGTCGTGATGGAATGATCAAACAGTGGAGAACAGGACCAAGTGGGTGGGAGAGGGCAGTAGCCACATGCATTGCACATAACACCTGCTCCCTGGAAAAAAGGCCTGATGTATTTTAAACACTAATGAAAAGATTCTTTGCACATTGATAAATGTAGATATTCAGAATATAAGTAGTAAATTATCATATAGAATCAATAAAAGAAAAAAGAATCCACAAGATATTGATGTCAAAAATATTCGTTGCCGGGACTAAATGCAGAAGCCCTTGCTAGATATAATTAACATGTTACAGAATGCCCAGGATATTCTTGATCAATCTAGAAAAGGTAAGGTTATCTATATATGTATTATGTACTCATACTAACATCTGCCACAAAGATTCAAGTACGAGACAAAGATTCAATATACAGCGAAGTATAATTTTCATGCTTTTAAAGGTTGGAGTAAATATCTTTGTGCACTTTAACACCGACGGTAACAAAAGTATAGTTCTACAGGAGATGTGGAAGCTTCAGAAGAATATCCATAAGATAGACAAGTGTGAAATCAGGGCACTACCTTGATCCAACTTTGTCTGTAGACCCTATTGAGGCCTCTCTCTCTCCCCTTCCAAATGCAACCTCATCCATGCTTTGCCCACGCCGCTTGTATCTCCCACCAGATGCCACAAATCCTGGACAAGGCCTGTAAGCCTTTATAGGCCACCAACCAAAACCTGGGACAGTCGCTATTCCTCCTTGAATTCTCCCCTCGCCATTGCAGCCCTTCTCAATTTCATCTCTTCCACAGGTCTTACATGCTCTGGAATTGAAGATTTCAGATTGCAATTACTAATGAATGCTAGTCAAACCTCCAACTTAGGTTCACCATTCACAGAATAACCCTCTACAGACCCACAATCAGTTAAATAAAGACACGTTGAATTTAAATGACATCATGGTGCAATGAATGAAGGTCAAATCATTAGCAACCTGAAAGTGGAGCCAGGATCAACTGAATCCCACAATTAACATATGGAGTTTCCACTAAATCCCCCATTGTGACCATCAAACAAACAATTTTCAAGGAAAAAGTATAACGTAAGACAAACGAACAACAAGGTTTAGATATTGACTTGATGTAAAATTCAACCAAAGTTCCTGAATGTTCAGTTATCCTGCCTGAAAGGGCTCATGGTTCAATCTCATCTTATTTCCATCACCCTCTGCAAGTCTAAGTGTGCCTAGGAATTGACATCTTAGACAGATCATCAACTCAAAGATCCAAAGTAACTGTGACATAATGGCAACCTCAAACCAAAGATTTATGAGATAGAACACACAACCAAAAGAAGCAAGGCATTTTGTAGCATAGAAAGAAAGGTAAGGAAAATGCAATTTAAGCTCTTTAGTGGAAATTGCCAAAATCATATATTTGCAATGTAGCTAAATGAAGAAAAATACTAGACTATTATGGGTGGCAAACAAATCGTCACAATTTGAACATCCCTTTAAAATGGTGAGATCAGAAAATCTTTCAGTAAACATGATAGCACAAAACTTGTCACGAAAATAGCCTAGAGATAGGTGGGGGAGAAAACCGATCCATGGGCATCTGAATGAAACTAAATATGGGACCAAATAGTTCAACAATTTCTGAATTTTTTATGATAAGATCATTTTTCAAGAGGACGCAATTGCCTGCTTTGTCAACACTGACCTATACCCAATAACACAAGGGTGTTCTCTTACCGGGAGAGGGCTATCCTTATGACATATTCTACTTAGTTAACAATAGAATCAACATTATGAACATTACCAAAACTGAAGCTTTAACCGAGAGAGCTGTGTACAAATAATGTCTTCAGTCTGCTTCCTACATTGTCTACAAAAGTGAAATAGAAGCCTAAAAATCAGGGGCGACCAGGAAATAAGAAAGGCAACCTATGTGTTTCTGTTGAAAAAGAATCTCCAGGAAGGTCTCTTTTAAAATATCATCACCCCCCTTATTTATCAATGAAAAAAAAAGTTAAAATGATCACGCAGAAGACAATTCACCTCTGATGCTCTCAAGTAACTGACTTTCAACAAAAAGCTATGGTGACCCGTTTCTAATAATGCTGCACCCAGCAACAGCCATGGCACAAGGAAGAAGTAGCTTCTTGAGGAATTGAGATAAACCACCAGGACTGCAAACGACTTGTAGTTCCTTAGGATGGATCACTTTTTAGGTTCAGATTTCTGGTATTTGTGTTCAACTCATATTTCTTTTTCATTGCTTCAGTATATGACTGAAGAATTAGAGATTAAAGTACATAAATGTTGCAGACTGGCAGAAATTCTGTTTCTAAGGGGCATAAAGATGTGTCATGCAGCACAACCAGTACTCGTTGAACTCCAGGATCCAATTGAAGGGTCAGGATAA
This sequence comes from Amorphophallus konjac, assembly GCA_022559845.1. NCBI lineage: Eukaryota > Viridiplantae > Streptophyta > Magnoliopsida > Alismatales > Araceae > Amorphophallus > Amorphophallus konjac. The sequence goes on from CM040125.1 coordinate 14,228,039, forward strand.
TGTGCAGTCCTCACTCCTCACACAGTCGCATATCAGATGTGGCTTGGATGATATGAGACCAACAGGCATTGGATAGCCAATTGCCACCTTTCAAACATGAAGGTCAGGTCTTTAACAAAAGCTTGTCGTTGAATCACAACTGTACACCAGATTGGTGCAACATTAAATGGGATTTACAAACCTAAGAACATCCTAAGATCAGAAGGAACTTACCCCAATCCATCAAAAAACTTTCACAGTTTCTTTGTCAGCCATTTTGCCCAAATACTTCTAATAAGTTTTATGCGATAAACCTACATAGTTAGGTAAGTGTCGTGTGGGGACCCACGGATGACCGTCACGTGACCCGCTCCCGTCTGACCTGGGTTACGCACTTACGCATTGGGTCTCGGGGAATGAGAAACCACTGGGAAATCGCCATAATGATGGCCTGACGTCGGCGTATCCACTTTCCTGTGCAGCGCCATGATTTTCTCCACTTTCCCATACTGACTGCGGCCTTGACTGTCACGCCAGGCTGTACGGTCACCTCAGAGGGCATGAAAACCATCGATCCAGTCGTCTCTCCCTCCAATCCTTGTCTATAAGAAGAAGTCTCAGCAGCCTCCTCCAAGTATGAGAAGAAGGCTAGGCAACAGAACAAGGCCCATCCTTCTGCTACCAGATTAGTTCTAGAGGAAGGTCCGACATTCCAGCCCCGGTGCCATGGCCACATTGTCCCGCTTACGTCTAGTCACTCACCCACCTCCACCTCTTGAGAACCTCTCTCACCTCTTCACCCTCACTTAGTGATTTAAGCATCGGAGGGTTCTCCCGGGGATACCTCAGCCCGGTGAAGAACTTTTGTGCAGTTCTAGGCTTGGCAAGGTATACTCAAGATGGTGGATGGTCTTTGCTTCCTCGCAAACATGCTCGAAAAGATACACTCACGACTGATATAAGGCGTAGGTATGCTCAGCCAAGCCCTTTGCAACACGCAAGACCAGTCTACCCAGGTGGAAAGCGGCCACCAACCCAGTGGAAAGTCGCCAAGAACAATTTCCAGATCTCCGCCCGGCCTAGAGGCATCGCCACCACGTACAAGCAAAAAAGCCACTAAATAGGGATGTAAATAGATCGGGTTCAGCTAAGGTAGACCAATATCATACTCTATCTGTGAAAATTTTACAAATATTATACCCGGATAATATCCTATTATTTTCGTGGGTATGGATACAGGTATATCCGTCACGGGTATGGATACATTCGCGGATATCCATATCTGTCTATAAAACATGATTCTATGTCCACATCTAAGGAAATGTGAGATTTATGGGAAGTGGGAAAAGAGAAGTCCTGTCAATTCTTTCATTTTCAAAATAATTTGTATGTTTTATAAAAATATCCTTACAATTTTAGCAAGAAGGTCAAACTCACAAACCCAACAAGACGAGCAACGGGTTGAGTTCATGTCAAAATCATAGACTTGACATGCACAATGAGTAATTAAGAATGGGTTCGGATCGGATATGGGTTTGGGTGCACTAAATCCATACTCTATTTGAATATGAAACGAGTATTTTAAACATATCCGAAATCGAATCCATATCCGGTTATTCGAATATTACCTGACCCATCACGGGTCAGGTGATGCGGGTAATCGGGTTTGCATGTATTTTTGACACTCCTACCTCTAAGAGATGTGACACAATCACGGTGGCGTCCCCTTGACACTCCAAAGCCAGGTACTACGTCTCTACCCTCCTAGAATTCGGCCCTATGTAGGGCCGATCAGAGGCACGTACCCTCGGCCCACGAAGAAGCAACCAACTCATCCATCCATTCTCAGACGGATGGAAGCACTAGGTAGCGATAGCTGACTCAGGGCAGGCACTCAAGGCTCATCCCAGGAGGCGACTAAGCCAAGGATGACACCTTTAGGGGGCCCCTGACCAACATCACGAGCAGCCTCCCTCAAGCACCAGGTGCACGCGAGTTGTTTCAGGAACTCAGATGCGACGCTCGGCTGGCGCTGGGTATCCCAGGCTGCTCCTTCTCGAGCTCTATACCCGAGCCCCTATGCTTCTTCTCGGGCTCTATATTTTACCATCTACAGCCTCCCAGTGGTCAGTTTTCTCTACACCGGAATAAATTAAAGTGTAGCATCCGCAATAGTAAGCAAAAGAAGATAGAAAGAGAAAGTGATGAACACTATTTTTTGAACACTTGTGATATAGGGTTGTTAGGAGCTCATAGGCACCTGAACCACTTTCAGCAATAGAAACAACAAATTACTGAAGTATCAATAAATCAAGAGGCTGCCTGAAAGGAAACATAAATTGACATAAAAAATTCAAAGAAACTATTCCCAGCCCACCTCGGAAGATGCTGAATAGCGGTAATGACAAGAGCATCGAGGAAAAATCACAATATTTGGTCGACAAACAACAGCTCAATGTGGCACAATTGGTCGTCAAAGATCAGAATAAGGCGCCACAATAGACCCACGATTCCAATGACAACTGTAGTGGCTTCAGAAGGGGATCTGAAGATCCCATATCGGAAACTACAACGGAGGACATGTGCTAATAAAGTAAAGCTTACGAGGGTTCTTTTACCAAGAAAACAAGACAAAAGTCACAAAACCCAAAATCATGGCACCGGACAATACTTTAAATTTTAAAAGAGGCACCCAAAATTTGTACGTTTACATCTAACATGTCAACCCATCCCACTGCACAACTATGACAACAAACTGGGCAGTAGCAATCGCGGAAGAAAAAAACAAGACTTTCAGCTACATAAGCATCAAATGTTGCACATATGCACAATGATAGATTTCTATCGTTTTCCAGTAAATAAATTACGAGACAACAATTTCTCAGAGATCCCATTCAGGCGAAGAAGTAGCATAAACAGATCCCTGGATTAGACCAATCCCACGAGTAAATTCAATTGAAGCCCAATATGTAACTACCCCGCCGGAAGCTTGTCCACACCCTCGCTGGAGAGCTTGCTGTCGTCAAGAACAGCATCGGGCGGAGAGGAGGCGGCCGGCGGGTCATCGACTGATACGCCAGAGGCATTTGGCGTTTGCAAAGAAGAAGAACACCGGAAGAGGGAGGCGTTGCCGGGAGGTCGTATCTGGATCGTCGGGTGAGCAGAACGCCGTCGGAGGAGTAGAGCCTGCTGGAGAGGGAGGAACGTCGCCATGGAGACGAAGACGAGAGGAGGGAAAAGAGAGGGATGGGATTTGACGCATGAGGTGGTGCGCTCGTGGGGTCGGTAACTCGCAAGGCGCCGCTCGCAAAACGCATAATGATTTTACATTATTATTTATGTAAAATATCGTATTTACATTTATTTCTCTATTTTTATTATATTATCAAATATATATTTTATATGTACTTTATTATTGCGGTTATACTTCTCCACCGTTAATGTGAGCCAAATATTACAAAGAATATGTCACCAAAATTATTTTGACCTATGAAAAATCACAAATATCCTTGAGAGCAGGGTTTGCCGACCGGGTCGAATCGACTGTCCCGATCACGACGCAGGACGGGACGGTACGTGTCGATACCGTTACATATCGAGACAAAAATATATATATATTATATATAATGGAACAAAATAATTCAAATGATATTCTATCATAGTTGACTAGTTGTTGTGTGATTTAAATGGGCATCCTTGATTCAAATCTTAGCTTCACCATTATTTTAAACATTTTTTTAAAAAATAATTTTTCAAACACTTTTCAAAAAATCGAACAAAAACGTGTTTTGAACCCAACACCTCATGGTTAGTTGTGAGACTCTCGATCAACCGACCTACAAAATTAATTTATTATAAAAAATTTAAAATAATATATAAAGCGTCTCGATTACGTCTCACAGATCGGTCGTCCCAGTTTGTGGTTGGGACGGGGCAGTTCAGGCTGTCCCATCTCGATTGGACAAACCTTGCTTGAGAGAGAGAGAGAGATAACCTTGGTCGGCGATGCCAAGGTCCCTTTCTCCCTTCCTCCCTCCTGAGGTGGCTGAGCTCGAAACCCCATTGTAACAGAGAGGGGGAGTGGGGTTGAGAGAGAGCTGACAGAGGAGTGGGGTCAGTGGGAAGGGAGGGCCACGGGGTCTGCCACACCAAGCTCTCGTCACGGTTGAACGGGGGGGACGGGGGAGGGAGGGACTTCGAGACTAGCAAGGGGAGATGCATGAGGGAAGGGGAAGCGACGGTGGGGGCATGGTCTGCGTGGTGTGGTCTGGCCTCGATGAGAAGAGAGCCGCTGGTAGCGCTTTGGCGCCACCGGATTTGGTGTAGCGACACGCTAAAGTTTTTTAGTGAAGTAGGGCGTCGACGGTGGAGGAGCATGGGTGGGAGGTGTGTAACGCCTGAGGATTTTCTAAGCATTTTTTTTAATTTAAAATATAATTAATAAATATTTAAATAGATCAAATGGGCTATTAATTAAAATGTGATTAAATCAAACTAATTATTTAGGCCTTACACTAATCCAATAGGATTAGGCCCATTTAAATAAACTAGTTGGCCCAAATTACCTTTGGCCCATGTTCTAGAAGATGTATTTACGGAATTAAGGAGATAAATAAGGATATTTTAGGATAAAAAGATAGATAATAATGCAAGAGTTTGAACTGAGTTCAAATTCGACGCCCAAGACCAAAAGCGGTCTATCGCGAGATCACATAGGGTCAGCAAACGGTCTCCCAAATGACCGTTAAGCTCTGTAGATTCAGTAAGTAGAAGAAAACGTAAAAATGTTAGATTTTTGACTCCCAAACTCCAAGAAATCTAAGTGGATCGAAGTGTATGGACTTGTAAGTCAGAAAAGGACTCTCATGGATCGAATTAACACCTACTTAGGACTCTATAATTGTTCAAATCTATGGAACCCTAGCTAAAACTTTATAAATAGACCCCAAGACCTACCTGCACGACCCTTACAATATTTGGCTCGCGTGGAACTAAGGTAAAGAGGTTGAATTAGAGGTAAGTTCCTTCTAGGAATTTGTTCATTATAGTTAGATCTAACTTTTCTCAAAATTTCGCTTTAGGAAATCAAGCCTACGGGGAGATAGAAGCCTGCAAAGACACTGGTTCAGTACATGAAACTTATCCCACAGCGCATACTGTCACACCGTGTTGTTGTGTTGTCTTATCCCACCGTATCTTTCAAATCTCATGCACACTTGCCGTTTGTTCTTGTTATGTTGTTATGTTCGGTTCATCCTCGTTATGTTATGATCAGTTCATTTTCACTATGTTTCGTTCATCTCATGTTATGCTTCGTTCATCTTCGTTATGTTATGTTATGTTTCCGTTCATATTTATCTCGTTATGTTTTGGTCGTACTCGTTATGTTATGTTTAGTTCATATTTATACTTGTTCGTGTTTATTATGGTTGTCATATTATTTGAAAATTCCATAAAAATTTGAAGAAAAAAATCTAAAAAATTGCTGCTTCGCTTGGCAGGTAAGTCAAGTATGGCTCTCTATCCCTGCTCATTGTTGTATTACTATATGTTATCTATATTATTATAGCCTCTCAAGGACCGGCTGGTTGTCCGTGTGTTCTGGGATCTGATGTTCCCCTTTGAAAAAAATGATGATGATCTAAGAGCATACGGTTAATCGTTGGATAAGCCGTTAGTTTGAGTCGAGTGGAAGACGATGGACTCTATCTCATACGCCGTAGTTGTAAGAAGACTCTTGACCCCGTCTTACTCAATATAGCTATAGTATCCTTGAGTACTTTCTATTTTATCTTTCTTTGCATTCGTTTTGATGATTTTTTTATTGTAGGCCAGCATGCATCATGTCGTTTTGAGCACTCACGCCTCGCAATTCTTTTAAGGTTTCTCCTCAGCAGTGGTTAATTGCACTTCAGCTCTCTTGAATAAGAGATCCTCATTCCACTCTGAATTTGAACGATTTCTCTAATCTTTCCGCTTGGTCTAGTTGGCCAGCGTGATTCCTATCTGGATTTTATCTCAGTTTCACTTTCCTTTTCTATCTTTTCAGCTGTGTTCTTCTAATCCCCTCATTGGCTCTGGATTGTGTCCCCCATTGAGGTCGGTCGTGTTTCTTTTCCTCCCTTAGTTTAGTTCTCTAGACATGTCTCATCCTTGTCATCCAGTCATAGGGGTTAGTTTGGCATTTTCGGGAGAATTCCTGTTGCTTGTTGGTTGCGACGGGTGTCTTTTGCCTTGATGCCCACTTTTCAGTTCTCTCCGCTTCATCTCTGCTTCATAGCCATTTCCCGTCGCTATCACTTTCGCTCCATCTTCTTTCCATTTCGCCTCCGCACCGCTTTCGCTCGCTCCTTTGCAAAGCAGACATCAAGGAGGGACATCTGTTGACACCCATTTTTAACCTACAAGTCGAGTTATTTCTCTTATTCATCATATTTGATGCCCCGAATTACTCATTATTTTGGAGTCTTCTTTGAGCCTATTTCGAGCCCGTTCTTGGCCATTTTTCTAGCCCATTGAGCTTTCGAGGCCTTTACTTTTGATTCCCCCACTTTCAAGACCGAATCGGGCCTTCCAGAGGGTCGACCGGGCGCCCAGAAAATAACTGTGCAGGCTCCTGAATGCGGTTATATAGGCGACCGCGTTCCTGGTGAATAGTGTCTTTTATTATTTATTATTTATTTTTTTATGTTCATGGTAGCGGTCTCGTAGGAGACCGCCTTCATGAAGGCAGTCTCCTAGAAGACCGCATTTTGGCAATTTTTTTATTTTTATTTATTTTAATGTCAATTGACGATCCTACTGAGACCGCCAATTTCAAATAACGGTCTCCGGAAGACCGTTTCTTCAATTTTTACGCCAAAAGCCTCCCGGTCACCTCCAGTCACTTGGCGGTCACCCATATGGCCGTTTCTTCAAATGGCGGTCCCTTGATGACCGTTTCTTCGAATGGCGGTCTCGCGATAGACCGTTTCTTTGACAGAGATTCCAAATTGATCTGAACTCTGATTTCTTCACCGCATGACTCTTTAGACTCCTTGTTGACACCACTTTCGAGGGAGATAAGTCTCCACCTCGGTTGCTGTAATGTCCCGTGTTTTTTGGATATTTTTCGGATCATTTTATTGGGTCTCAGAGTGTATTTTACGTTTTATACGTGTTTTCCCCTGATGTGCCTCTGGAACTCTTTGCAGGGCAAACCGTGGCGTTCTCCGACTCCCGGACAGTTCATGCGCGTTGTACTCTTCGCGAGGATCGTCGAGGTAAATTTTTGTAATTTTCTGAATTTCTGGAATTTTTGGGTTTTTCTATATATATTAACCCTTTCTCTCTCTCCCCTCTCACTTCTCTCTTCCCTCCCTCTCTCTTCTCTCACGCTCTCTTTCTCCCCTCTCTTCTCCGGCGGCCGACGGAGTGAGGCGGGGGCGAGGTGGAGGCGGCACGGGAGAGGATGCGGGCGAGGACGGGCGAGGATCGAGGAGGTGGAGGCGCGTGGAAGCTCGGTGGCACGATCGCGAGCCGGCGAGGGTTTCGCGGCGTTTTCTTCGTGGATCGGCATTGTCACGTCCCGAGCCTTTATTTCAACGGAAGATTAACTCGGGGAGCGCGAATAGCCGGCATGGTAAGCCTATTGCAAGAAAGAACGATCAGAGCGCAAGATAATCACACAAAATGAATGTAATTGCACAATATTTACTAAAAATCCAACTCCATTCCGTTATCAATCAAATATTCAAAAATACAATAACTTTTCCACCATCTTTCACTCTACTAGACTCAAGAAATAGAAAAAATTACATTGATTCCATCTAAACAATATAGACTTCCTAAGTCTTCGCTCATCCTTATTCACTCTCGGATCCGCTACTTGAACATTCTGAACCCGAATCCGACTCACTTTCATTTTCTGAAAAAGATTGAAAATAGGTAATGAGCACACTTGTCCAGTAGGTATCTTCGCATCAACATGAAGGCACTATTAAAGTAATTAACATTTTAGCTCTAAAGAAGTAAGGCAAAATCATGCGAATGCGAATATCATGCGATTAAACCAAAGTAACACGATAATCATGTAAGATAGAGTGAACAAGAATGAACAATGATGAATGTAACAAGAACATGATATTTGGTCTTTCATGAACAAGAATGTATCAAGAATGCACTTTCACTTTCACTTTCATAACAATACAGGTTACGCACGAGAATGTCAATCATGCAGCAATTCACTAGATTTTCACGAGTGCTCATGAATTTCACTTATTTATAAAGAAAGTACTCCCAGCGCAATGCAACGCCAGTAGCATCATACCCCATGGTTTATAAAATAGTATGTTTCTAGCAATCAGCCGTGGGGACTAGCATAGAGCCCTTGGACACAATCGGCGCCCGAACTGCATCTTCACGTATAAATCAAGCTACTTCCATGAGTGTAACAATAAAGTATGGCCAAGAATGTAATAAGTTCAAGAACTCATGATAACAACAATCAATGAATGAATGCTTCAATTTAGAGTATGAGAGATCAAGAAAAAGATTTAAACAATGTCATGCTCACGGAAACAAATCGACAGTATAACGGTACATTCTTTTTTCTTTCCAATCATTATATTAAGTTTCTTGATCAATATTATAAGTTATATACTATCATTAGTCCATCTAGAACATTTGGAATATCAACACTTGGGTCAAACATTGTGTTAAATACTTAAGCAATGTGACAGTCGTTCACTGGGCTGTTACATAATGTAACGCTCCAGTAGTGGGCCGTTACAATGATCCGAATTCAGAACGATCAAATAGACTGAGAGAAGTGTGACGGTCATTCATTGGGCCGTTACGTTGTGTGACGATCCATGATTAGGCCGTTACAGTAGTCTGAGACCAGAATCAAGCAATCGAACTCAAATGAATGTGACGGTCTTATATTGGGCCGTTACATTGCCTGACGGTCCAATATAGAGCCGTTACACTACTGATAACTAGAAAACATCGATAGTGTACTCTAATCAATGGGCTTTAAGGGTACAACCAACTCGGTGTCCTAGTGGGAATCCCAGACTCGCAGAGAATTACAGAGGCCTTGAAACAAGAATTCCTAATCCATTAGAAAGAATATCCAATAGAGAGGTCCTCAAGTCCAAGAATAATGTTCCTATAGTGTAAAGTGAACTAATGGACAACATACCGGAATATGTGCCATGTACTTATAGAAGCGACTCTAATGATAAAGAGTGAAGGTGTAATGATGTGAAACCACGATAAAACTCCATTAATATAATTTTGGAATAATCATGTTTTAAATACAAACTATAGAATTTTTGGTACATGAAACTAGTATAACTTAAAATAACATGCAATACCTATCATGAACAATTAGATAACTAAAGAGTCACATAGCAGGTTAAAACTTAGCTATCTAGGTTTAATTATAAGTAAACTTAACTGGTTACTATCCTGTCATGAGCTGAGAGAACACAGCGTCTAACGGTCTAACATGGGTGCGTCATAGGGTCTGTGACGGTCTATCGAGGGGCCGTTACAGTAGGTAACGCTCATGTCCAGGTGCGTTCGAGACAACAGTGAAATAAAAATATAACAGAGTGTGTGACGGTCTATCGTAAGGCCGTTATATCACTGTGACGGTCCTACTATGTTCCGTCGGAGAATCTGCTAACATAAAATAGTATGAAATCCAAGAGATCAACTCACATCATGTCTGTAAATCAAACATCATATAGTTTGAGACATGTTAATGAAGTGTAAGCCAACTACATGTATAGGTCTCAGTGAAATAGATAGATAATATCTTTTAGTTTTCTACTTAGGGCTAAGAGATGTATGCATGCATAGAACTATTAAAACATGAAATTCATGATCTATCATGCATGGAATTCAATCAAATCAGAGGACTTTTAGTCCTATCAAGATATTTTTTCCGTTCATGAGATGACCTACCTCTTAACTTGGCTTTAAACTTCCAATTTATGGTTTGAAAAACGTGCCCTAGCTCTCCTCTTCCTGTGACTTTTTAGCAACTTCATTGGGCTCTAACTCCACGACCTCTTGACCTAAAGACGTGAAATTTGGAGAGGAGTTAGTCTAAAGTATTGTAAACAAATTCCTCTAAAGAACTTACCTGAGATTATGACTCCTTACCTTGATTACACGCGAGTAAAAGTAAGGGTCGCGCAGTTCAGAACTAGGTCCTATTTATAGAGTTCTAGCTAGGGTTTGAGAATTAGATCGATTCTAGAGTCCTTAATCTACCAGAATCTAATCCCTAAGAGTCCTTAGTAGTGTTATGAACTCTCCCAAGTCGATCCCTAGTGGATAAGATCTCAAGGTTCTGATCTTTCTACTCGTTCTTTCCTTCACGGAACTAACAGAGTGTAACGGTTGTAGACCCCTGCGTTACAAGCATGTGACGGTCTCACGATAGACCATTACATTCAATGTTCCCATAGTTCAACATTAATCAAACTCTTTTGCTAATTATCCTATATAATTATTTATATAATTTGTATCTATCCTTATTCTGCTAAAACCTGACTTCTAAGAGTCCCTAGTGATTTTACATGTCATTCTAATTAGGTCTCTTATGGATAGGATCATCAAATTCTAATCTTTTTATACATTCTCTTACTTACAGAACTTGCAGGCTGTGACGGTCTAGGGTATACGCGTCACAAGGACGTGGCGGTCGCCTGATGGACCGTTACATTCGACGCATTCAGAATTTTAATTTTAATAAAACTCTTTTATTTATTTTTCATCTAGTTATCCTATTAAGTGGTGTTTATCCTTTAAATTCCGTGAATAGGCTTAATAACCTTCTAGAATATGGGCCAAATTAAATGGGCCGGGTCTTTAAACTTTTTTGATTTGTTTAAGTGGATTAGGTTAATTGATTAACACAATTGGGCCTTATAATGACTAATAAACTCAATAATCCTTTTATAAATTTATTTATGACTTATAAATTACAAATAAATTATAAAATAATCTAGAAATAACTTATATAAATTCTGGGGCACTACAGGCATCTACGGCACGTCGTTTATTCGGTGGAGGTAGGGAGATGGACCTCCAGCTCGTGCATTTACTTTCCCGCAAGTTTTGTAGGCTGCGGTGAGCCGAGCTGGCGTATTTGGGGATTTTTGGGAAAAATCCATGTTTTAGGGCTTGTGGGCCGATCAACCGTTTCACCGCGTTTTGGGCCGATCCAAGGCCGTAGATGCATGCTAGGGGCCATTTGGGGGCTTCCCCTTTGTTTTCCCCCTCTCCCGTGGAGGTATGGGGGCGTGGGACAATTTTTTGGGTCGTTTCCCGCCGTCCCGCTCTCGGGACGGTGTGACTGTCCTTCCAGTGACCGTCACAGGCTGTGAGGCCCCAGGGTGGGTGCATTACATGCCGTGACGCCCCAAGAGGGGTACGTCACAGAGGTTTGTAGTGTCGGCAGGGCGTCGGTCGCTCTGGCGGTCTTACGATAAATCGCCAGAGGGTGTGACGAGCCTGGACTTGACCGTTACATCCGTGTTTCATGATTTTGACCGATTGGGGTCCTGAGACTCTGACGCACCAAGGGTGGACCGTTAGAGCTATGTGACGCCCTAGCTAGGGTGCGTAGAGTTGACGTATCCCCTCTTCTAACGCGCCTAGGTAGGTCCGTTAGGGGTTGTGACGCCCCGAGGGGTGTGCGTCACAACATGTTTCGCTCCGTCTTCTAACGCACCAGGCTTGGTCTGTTAGAAGCTGTGACGCCCCAGGGTGGGTGCGTCACAGCCAGCGTTGCTTCTTCGTCTGACGCTTCTGAGTTGGACCGTTAGGATGCTGTGATGGCCTACTTTTGGACCGTTACGGTCTGTGACGGCCCAAAGATAGACTGCCAGGCACTGTGTTATGCCGAAGTGGTTCTTTGTGCTTGCCACGATCGTTTCGCGTTGTGTGGATCCCTGGTCGACCCGGTTGGGACCCAGTGGTCGACCTGCGGTCTTGTGAATGTCCTAGACACCCCGAGGGTTTTGTGTCCGTGTTTTGAGGGTGTCGGGAGGACCGTACCACCTCCTTTAGCTTGCCCCATGGGTTTGAGAGTCCGGGTGACTCCTCGTGTCCCGGGCTTTTGTGTTACGCTTAACCGAGTCACCGTGCGTCGGTGTGAGTGCGGTGAGGGTTCCCCGCATGTCGTGAGCTTCTCCGGAAAGAGGTTTTCGAGTGGGCCACGAGTAAGGCCTTGGATTGCGAGTCCAGTTGCCCAGCCTAGGGCTGGAAGGTTCCCGCTTTTCCCTGAGAGTGGGATTCGATTTGGCGGCCTATGAGCTGCCTTGGGAATCGTGTTTCTGTGTTTCTGCGTGGCCGAGTGCACGGCCCATGGACTGTGAGTCCCGTTTCTTCTCTGACCGTGGTCAGCGTACGACGGTGCTGGTACGTGGGACGGTCCCCGTACTTCGTCGGGTTCAGACGTTATTTTCCGTTAACTTGAGAGTCTACTCCTTCAGTGACCCTCCACTAGTCGTAACCTGCTTACACGTTTAGTGGTCCCACCAGGGAGTGGTGGAGAGGCTACCCTGAGGACGGTTTTAGACTAGTTTCCGTCGGGCCCCGCGTCTAGCAGCCAGAGTCCGGCTGAGGGGAAAACCGGTCAGAGGGCCAGACCAAAGACAGACAGTCAGTGTGTGCACACGTGGTTGGGGGCGGTTGGACCCACGCTGACGGGCGTGACCCCAGCTAGTCACTTGTTTTGTGGTTACTTGTACGGTGTCCTTGCCTCCGTCGGGGGCTACTGTGCCAGGCTATCGTGTCAGGCGGACACCTGCAGTGCGGTGTAAGACATCAGGGGATGCTACCGATTGTTCTTCTAGTGGGAGGTACTCCTGTCGAGTCGGGAGTGACAGACTGTCAGTCTCTGTGACTTCGACCTTCGGGTCTTTGGTCGTATTGACCCTTGAGTTCCGGTTGTTTCGCCATGTCGCATGTGTCAGTTTTCGTGCCGTGCGACTGGTGCTAGTAACTTTACTGAGATTGCGTCTTGTTGCTGCGGTGTCCGTGATCGGGTGGTCGGGGTTACACCTTGGACAGCGTGTCCAGGTTGGCCGTGTCTTGGGAGACAGGCCTCTACGGCGGGGTTGCCGTGGGTTTTACTTCGGTAAGTGGTGCTAGTGTGGTTCGGTTCCCGATGGTGAGATCGTGACTTCTCTTTCTGCTTGACCGGTACAGTAGGAGTAGTTGTAGTGCCGAGTTTTGACCGGCCACCGGATTTACTGTTCCTGTTGTTACGGTTGCTCTTGTAGTTACAGCTCTCTACTACCACTGTTGTTTCCGGTTGGGGTTCCGCGGGATCCCTGCTGAGTCTCTGTTTTGGAGACTCATCCCTACTTTTCAGGTGTGGCGGTTCTTCCTCGAGGTTTGAGGGTGCTGTTTCAGACGTTCTCAGTTGCCAGCTCGCCGGGCCGAGTGTTCACTTTGCATGTGGTACGCTTTACTGCTTTAGACTGTACTTTCTGTTGGATTGGACTATGTTGTAGTTGTTTATTTATTTCTATTAATTGTTGAATTATCCTGCTTTATTTCCTATTTCTTTGTGCCTCCACACTCCTTTTAGCCCTTCCGAGCCCTCCCGGCTCGTGAGCGGCGGGTCAGGATTCGAATGGTATCGGGCCTTCCCGGTAGCCGGATCTTGGGTCGTTACAGTTTCCACCCATCTAGGACTCTTATCCTTACTGTTATCTCGAGGTTTTATCAATCTAAACTCATATTTTGAGGATTTATCTCCTATTTCGAGCTAGGGTTTCTGCACTCTATAAATAGATGCCCAGTTCACAGTACGCGACAGGGGGGCTCTTTCTTGGTTTAGGGCGAAGCCATACCGCATCTCCGACTAGTCTCTTCGACCCTGGCCTAAAGAGGGAAGTATTAACTTCAATTTCCACGCTCAAGGGCTTTCTATCTCTCTTTATTCTCTTAGTGACGGAATCGACTTCAACAAAAGTATTAAATATATATCTATGTTTAATCGTCTCTTGTTAATTGGGTCGCATGTTTTGGCCAAATGGGCCATGTTTTATGTTTTGTAGTAATTATGTCCCCAACTATCATGTAAGAGTCTTTTTTTATTTGTGTCTTTTAGTCTTCCTAAGGGAGTTATGAGTGGTAGGAAGTAGGTGTTAGGTGAGTTATCTTTTGGTCTTCTTTGTGGAGTCTATAAGAGGTCTTGTAATCTTTGTTTAAGCAATGAAGTGATTAGAATTTTTGGAAACATATCCCAAGTGAGGTGAGAAGCCTTTCGTGCTCTTCTCCGATAAGGAGATGAGGTGAGAAGCCTCCCCCCCGGTTGAGATGCCCGGATAACCACCGTCCACCTCCTTCCCCCCATCTTCCCTCTCACCACTCTCCCCTTCCCCACCATTGCATGCCCCTGCCCATTTCTCTTTCCCACAGCCACTCCCACAATGGTCTTAGGTTGGAAACATGGGTGCATTGTCTCCGTGACAGAGACGGGTGAGAATCCCCACCCACGTCCTCCTACCCCGGTACCATCGTTGCCCTCTCTCCAGCCACTGCTGGCCCTGTAGCCATCTCGCACCTTCCTTCTTGCCATCCGCCTCATTCATCCTGTCGCCATGCACCATGCCAAATGTGAGGACCCAGCCCCCCCTCTCTGTTCTCCCACCCAGTCACCCTCCCACCATGCCCCACAACCCCCCCCCCCCCATACCAGCATGCACCATCCCACCACAAGTAAAACGTCTCCTGCCTTTCCCTGGCCCCACCCTCCCCCCCCCCCACTTTTCCAACTCCCACCTGCAAACGCGAACTGGGCCACTGGCCCCCCTGTTCCACCATCACCACCTGCGGACAGCCACCCCAGCCCCCCCGCTCCACCACCTGCGGACAGCCACCCCGGCCCCCCTTACTACTCCCTTTATTCCCCTGCCCACACCGCCCCACTCCACAACATCGAGCCCACTGCCACCATCACCTTGCGACCACACACCACCGAGCCGGCCACTCTACGTCACCAGCGGCATCTGCACTACCATCGTCGGACCCTGCCGAGCTCGCCAACAACCACCCATCGCCACCTTCTGCACCTCCGAGGCCGCTGCGATGTTTACCACCGGCCATCCATCAACTGCCATGAGGTCGTCGTCTCGAGCGTTGTCCCCTCCGAGCATGGCAAGCACGGCAACTGGCCATGCATCCTGGCTTCCGAGCACGACGCTGGCACCCCCATCGAACACGTCGATTTGAGCCGCATGGGCGTGCATCTCCGCCTCCCTCCGATCTAGGCCATTAGCGGATGTTCCCTCTCCCTTTTACAATAGCCCTGCAATGCTCCCTCAATGTTCCCTCTCCCTCTTAGACAAGCTGCCCGCCACATGCTCCCTCACTCTCTCCCTCATCTTACAACATCCTACAACTCCACACCCTGCCCTACGGTTGCCCCATATATGAAAAAAAATGCAGATAAATCTGAAAACAAGGTATTGCATACTACCCCTCCATTCCCCATGTCCTCTCCCTTTCATGCTCTCATAGCAACCGAGCTATAACTACCATCCCTCCTCCACTCCTCTCCACCCCCTACCCTTTACAACCCTTAAACATCAGAGAAAGCTCAGCACAGACGTCCACTGAGAATGGGCTCAGAACAGAGCACCGTTTGGTGCAACTGTCCCATCCAGGGGAAGGATGGGTCGACCCCCCAACCCTCTCTCTCTCTCTCTCTCTCTCTCTCTCTCTCTCTCTCTCTCTCTCTCTCTCTCTCTCTCTCTCTCTCTCTCTCTCTCTCTCGAAGATATGTGGAGAAAAAAAGGAAGTTGATAAAAAAAGAGAAGTTATCTCCGGTGAAGAGAAAAAAAAAGATTGGTGAAAAAAAGAAAGATACAAAAAAGGTTGATATTTTTTTAGAAAAAAAATAATGAGAGAAAAAGGAAATTAAAAAATAAAAAGAAAACAAATGAGAAAGAGGAATAAAGAAAATTTCAGACTCGATTTTTTTTATCACATCAAATGGTATCAGAGCAAGTCGTCTGGTTTGTCCCAACAAGCCGGGGTCCTGCAGTTCGAGATTCAAGAATCAAGGTTCGAGGTCGAACCTTCTCCAAGTGGAGGGGTTTGACGGAATCGACTTCAACAAAAGTATTAAATATATATCTATGTTTAATCGTCTCTTGTTAATTGGGTCGCATGTTTTGACCAAATGAGCCATGTTTTATGTTTTGTAGTAATTATGCCCCCAACTATCATGTAAGAGTCTTTTTTTATTTGTGTCTTTTAGTCTTCCTAAGGGAGTTATGAGTGGTAGGAAGTAGGTGTTAGGTGAGTTATCTTTTGGTTTTCTTTGTGGAGTCTATAAAAGGTCTTGTAATCTTTGTTTAAGCAATGAAGTGATTAGAATTTTTGGAAACATATCCCAAGTGAGGTGAGAAGCCTTTCGTGCTCTTCTCCGAGAAGGAGATGAGGTGAGAAGCCTCCCCCCCGGTTGAGATGCCCGGATAACCACCGTCCACCTCCTTCCCACCATCTTCCCTCTCACCACTCTCCCCTTCCCCACCATTGCATGCCCCTGCCCATTTCTCTTTCCCACAGCCACTCCCACAATGGTCTTAGGTTGGAAACATGGGTGCATTGTCTCCGTGACAGAGACGGGTGAGAAGCCCCACCCACGTCCTCCTACCCCAGTACCATCGTTGCCCTCTCTCCAGCCACCGCCGGCCCTGTAGCCATCTCGCACCTTCCTTCTTGCCGTCCGCCTCCTTCATCCCGTCGCCATGCACCATGCCAGATGTGAGGACCCAGCCCCCCCTCTCTGTTCTCCCACCCAGTCACCCTCCCACCATGCCCCACAACCCCCCCCCTCCATACCATCATGCACCATCCCACCACAAGTAAAACGTCTCCTGCCTTTCCCTGGCCCCACCCTCCCACCCCCCCACTTTTCCAACTCCCACCTGCAAACGCGAACTGGGCCACTGGCCCCCCCTGTTCCACCATCACCACCTGCGGACAGCCACCCCAACCCCCCGCTCCACCACCTGCGGACAGCCACCCCGCCCCCCCTTACTACTCCCTTTATTCCCCTGCCCACACCGCCCCACTCCACAGCATCGAGCCCACTGCCACCATCACCTTGCGACCACACACCATCGGGCCGGCCACTCTACGTCACCGGCCGCATCTGCACTGCCATCATCGGACCCTGCCGAGCTCGCCAACAACCACCCAGCGCCACCTTCTGCACCTCCAAGGCCGCTGCGATGGTCACCACCGGCCATCCGTCAACTGCCATGAGGTCGTCGTCTCGAGCGCTGTCCCCTCCGAGCATGGCGAGCACGGCAACCGGCCATGCATCCTGGCTTCCGAGCACGACGCTGGCACCCCCATCGAACACGTCGGTTTGAGCCGCATGGGCGTGCATCTCCGCCTCCCTCCGATCTAGGCCATTAGCGGATGTTCCCTCTCCCTTTTACAACAGCCCTGCAATGCTCCCTCAATGTTCCCTCTCCCTCTTAGACAAGCTGCCCACCACATGCTCCCTCACCCTCTCCCTCATCTTACAACATCCTACAACTCCACACCCTGCCCTACGGTTGCCCCAGATATGAAAAAAATGCAGATAAATCTGAAAACGAGGTATTGCATACTACCCCTCCATTCCCCATGTCCTCTCCCTTTCATGCTCTCATAGCAACCGAGCTATCACTATCATCCCTCCTCCACTCCTCTCCACCCCCTACCCTTTACAACCCTTAAACATCAGAGAAAGCTCAGCACAGACGTCCACTGAGAATGGGCTCAGAATAGAGCACCGTTTGGTGCAACTGTCCCATCCAGGGGAAGGATGGGTCGACCCCCCCAGCCCTCTCTCTCTCTCTCTCTCTCTCTCTCTCTCTCTCTCTCTCTCTCTCTCTCTCTCTCTCTCTCTCTCTCTCTCGTGAAGATATGTGGAGAAAAAAAAAGGAAGGTGATAAAAAAAGAGAAGTTATCTCCGGTGAAGAGAAAAAAAAAGATTGGTGAAAAAAAAGAAAGATACAAAAAAGGTTGATATTTTTTTAGAAAAAAAAATAATGAGAGAAAAAGAAATTAAAAAGAAAAAAAAATGAGAAAGAGGAATAAAGAAAATTTCAGACTCGATTTTTTTGTATCACATCACTTAGTTATTCCCCTCCCGTTTACAGGGGTTAAAAACCCTCCCTCGGTGCGTGCTCTCTCAATCTTTCGTGCTACTTTATCACTTCGATCGGGATGGATGCTACATATACATAATTCTAATGAGTTTTTCCTCTTGTGTTTGATTTTTGTTTTGCAGGAGAGCAATAAGAACGTGAGGCCCTCTTCTTCTAGCCGACTGGAAGGTGAGGATGTGCTATCCCACAAGGTTCCCCGCATCCCTTTCTCACGCGATCATGTTTTAGCAGTCCCTCTTTGGGCTGTGTCTTTTCTTCCTCCTTTTCCAAGGTACGCAACACCCCTACTCTCTTCCTTGATCCTTTTAGCGCTGTTATACTTGGTGGCGATCACAGTTTATTTGGTTATCTTCATCGCCCCTTTTGTTCATACTTTCATGCTTATATGCATATGTTTATTAGTTTGGGGCGGGGTATATAAATCATCTACAGTACCCCTAGTTGATTTAACTTGGGTTAAGCATGTGTTAAACGGTGAAATTACTAATGTACCCTTGGTTTATCCTTCTCTCTCTCTCTCTCACACACACTTCTCCCGATGGAAACCCTAACGAGCGGGGGAGGGGGAGCAATGCCGCTGACTATGAGGTGGAGGGAGAGGGGGTGTTGGCGGTGAGGGGGAGCTAGATGGCAAATGGGAGCTTGCTGCAAGGTGGAGGAGAGGGGGAGGGATTGCCGGCGATGAGGGGGAGAGGGGAAGGGGGCACCGACTGCGAGGTGGGGGGAGAGGGGGAGGGGGTGCTGGCGATGAGGGGGAGAGGGGGAGGGGCCACCGACTGAGAGGTGGGAGAGGGGGAGTCGGCGGTGAGGGGGAGAGGGGAAAGGGGCGCTCGCTGCAATGTGGGGGGAGAGGGGGAGGCGATGTCGATGGTGAAGGGGAGAGGGCTCCGACTACGAGGTGGGAGAGGGGGAGCCGGTGGTGAGGGGGAGAGGGTGAGGGGGGCCTACTGTGAGGGGGAGGGGGCGCCGACGGTGAGGGGGAGAGGGGGGTGCTGATTGCGAGGTGGGAGAGGGGGAGGGTGTGCCGACTGCAAGTGGGGGGAGAGGGGGTGTCGAAAGTGAGGGGGAGAGGGTGAGGGGGGGCTGCTGCAGGGTGAGGGAGAAGGGGAGGGGCACCGACAGTGAGGGGGTGGGGGAAGAGGGGGATGACACGCTCTCTCTTTCTTAGTAAGGGTATTTTAGATATCTCATTACACCTAACGACATTAGATGGGATATCTACGGAATATTTGCTCCCATCGACGATAGTAAATTATAAAAGTATAACTGCAACATTTAAGACTAAATGGAGGATGTTTTTGACAATATGCTCAAGTGAAAGGTATATTTGGCATAACATATATTTAGAGGGATATTTATGTAAAAATCCTAAGATATATTACACATTTTTTTAAAAATGTTTTGATGTATCAAGAGATAAGATAAATAGAATTCAACTCATTACCCATGATAGATAATCTTCTCATGAGAAATACTAGTTACCCTCCTGGACGGGTAGAAAAGTTACCCGTCCCATGCACTATTAGTCCATGTTATTGACACGTGGGTCCCACCCATTAAATTTCGTAAATACTTATGTACACTTCTATCTATTTGTCACTCTTATTCGTGTATTTGTCACCTTTAGATAATTATTTGTTACCTTTAGATAGTTATTTGTCACATTTAAATAATATTAGAAGTCTCGTCTCAGAAATATGCGAAAATTGACAAGACTTGACTATTTGTTATCATTACATAGTTATTTGTCACCTTTAGATAGTTATTTTTCATCTTTAGATAGTTATTTGTCATCCTTAAATAGTATTAGAAGTCTCATTCGTTACCTCAGAAATACATGAAAATTGTCAGGAGTTGACTATTTATCACCTTTATATAGTTATTTATCACTCTTAGATAACTATTTTTACCCTTAAAAGATTATTTGTCACCCTTATAATATTAAAAATCTCATTAAAAATACGTATAAAACTGACAAAAAACAGAGTCAACGCGCTATATATGTAAAAAATAAAACGGATAATAAACATATCATCCTACACGGCTAATCAGTATTTATCTCTTATTCTTGAATCGTAATAAATTTGAAGTCACCTCCTCACTTACATACCGACGAGCATTTGGCGACCGCCCGGCATTCTCAAGCCGTCCAACCACAGGGGCCCACGTGCGCCTCTCAACGGTCCCAATCGAGCCTGGCCTCTCCTCTCTCTCTCTCTCTGAGTTCAAAATGAGTCACGCTGTCCCCGGGAAACACGAAGCCGAAGGGGGCATAAAAAGCAAAGGCGTGCGCCTTCCTTCCAGGGCGGGGATGAAACACGGACATTGGTTGGTGGCGCAGAAGCCAACACTTCGCCCTTCTTTTCCCTTTATTCCCCCCTCCCCGCACTCTTCTCTCACCCCCTCATCCGTCCTCTCTCCCTCGGCGATGGAGGTTCTGCGTGTGGCCCACGTCGCCGTCGCTGCCAGCGGCAGCGTCGGATCGCGGCCATTGGATGGGACTCCGCACCGCCTGCCTCCCGGAGCCTGGCGGGGCGCCGCCGTCCCCTCTTCTCCGAACCGTCGCCGCTGGGTTCTCTCCATGGCGTGCTGCACGGCGGAGAAGAGGAAGGATGCCTTGCCTCCCACTTTCGAGGAGAATGCGGGCCTAGAGGTGCTCCCCACGGAAGAACCTGTAGGTAATGAGGAGCCGGAGGTGCTCGCGGTGGAGGAACGTAATGGTAAGCCTTGCTCCTGGTTCGACCTCGGGATGATTGGGTGTGAATTCGGTTGTTGGTGTCGATGTCGGAAGGGTATGGTGTGGGAGCGGATTGTTATATCTAGTAGATTTAGATCTAAACCTAATAAAGAGTACAAGTAGAAGGATCTGTTGGGTCGGGGCGTATATGTTCAGTGTAGCTTTGCCTCTACTAGGGTGTAATATCCTCTGCTAACTCTTAGAATGTACAACAACTGCTTTTTATGATGGGATACAAGTGCACTTCAATCTTTGAGGATATAGCCTATTTGGACTCCTGGTGCCACAAAAATTAATAGGAGACGAAACAAGTAGCAACCGGAAGACATAAGAGAGAACAGGAACAATGCCCTTTGGTGAATTTCTTTATCTCAGGAGGACAGTGTCTTCACATGTATACGGGAACAAAGCAGGTGAAACATGTTTCTTTTTCCCAGCGGACCGTTTGGGGTCCACTAAATTTCAAGTAGTATAGGACAGCGAAGATTATGAATGTCGCACCATTTTATTAGCATCTTATCCATTAGTTTGCAACCTAATAAGTCCTTGGCAAAGCTGGAGACTCATGGCAGTTTTGTTGGTGATGCACTC
Source organism: Amorphophallus konjac (assembly GCA_022559845.1). Classification (NCBI taxonomy): domain Eukaryota; kingdom Viridiplantae; phylum Streptophyta; class Magnoliopsida; order Alismatales; family Araceae; genus Amorphophallus; species Amorphophallus konjac. The sequence goes on from CM040125.1 coordinate 14,249,531, forward strand.
GTTTTTGCGATTTCCAACTTTTATACCTCTTGCATTTCTTAATGCGCCAGCTTGTGAATAATCTAAAGCCTAACTGTGATATTATATTTTGCTAGTGGACATTATTCAATGATGACTTGCTTCTCATCTACCTCTGGAATGTGAAATATGGTTACAAAGAGAATGGAGAGAATACGGAGATGTGCATATTGAATATCACATTAATTTGTGTAAACAGTGTAAAATTTATATATGGGAGCAATGTTTTCCTTTTCACTTAATGGGCTGACAATCAAGTATCTTAACTTTGCATACAGGGAAAATGGAAACTAGTACTATTGCAGTTACTGTTAGTGAAGAGAAGCATGAGATTGTTAGCGAGGAGAAGCCATCTCAAGCAACGATAAAGTATAACATTGTTTTTGTTACGGCTGAAGCTGCTCCTTACTCCAAAACAGGGGGTTTGGGAGATGTATGCGGTTCTTTGCCGATTGCTCTTGCTGCACGTGGTCATCGTGTCATGGTTGTCTCACCAAGGTACATAGATGGTGCATCAGATGAGAATTTCGCAAATGCAGTTGATACCGGGTGCCGCATCAAGATTTCATGCTTTGGAGGACAGGAAGAAGTTGCATTTTTTCAAGAGTATAGGGCTGGGGTAGATTGGGTAAGAATATACCTTCTTGCACGGGCAATGAGCCCCCCAAATGGTACTTATAGTTAACCACTTAATTAATGAACAGATGCAATAACTCAACAAACTTTGGAGAAAATGTGTAATTCTTATTCTTTGGAAGCACATAATTCTAAAATGAGATGCATGGCTGTTTAGTAAACATGCGTATATCTGTTTCACTTCATTCTACAAGTTACGGCATGACTTCTCCTTTTCACTACATCTCTCTGGGTGGGAGTTGCTGGCAAACATAGTGGTGCTTGTTTCACTTATCAAATGCAACCTTCAATTTGATGGAATTTTCCTCCATTCCACATAATCTCATGCAACAATCTTTCCATAGACTTGGTTAAAATGTGTCTTTGTACTTGTGTTTTCATGATTCAGTGTCACTGCCAGCTATTTACACTTTATTTTGTGGATTGCATTTGTTCACTTTTTCATTCCATCTCAATTTTCAGTAGTTTTGTTGGTCTTGCATTGTGGGTTCAGTTCTCTACTGGTTATCTATCTACGGAAGAGTTGGATTCTTATTTTCCCAATGCACTGATTCATTCACTTCTGTGCTTCATGCATTAGGTGTTCGCTGATCATCCTTCATATCACAGACTAGGAAACCCTTATGGTGACATATATGGTGCCTATGGTGATAATCAGGTATGTTTTGACAATGATACCCATCTTTTTGATCTGATGTCCATGTGTGAGTATGTGTGCATGTGCATGTGTACGTGTGTGCGTGCATGCATACGTATGATTTACTTACCATGAATTACTTCCTCTACTTGTGCACTGATAACCGGGAGACTTTGTTTGATTGTCTCTTTTCGTTTGGATTTTTTTTTTAATGAATTTTACGGCTGGTTATCCTTTATTCTTTGTACCTGTCTCCTCTGTGTGTGTGTGTGTGTGTGGTGTTTTTTTTTTTTTTTTCAAATACCAAGAGTAGACCCACCCACCCCAGGATCAGGCCAGAATCATCAGTAGCCTGTGCTGCTGATAGGCTATGTAGTTCGAGATGAGAGCCCCTTGGTCGCCTCAAGCCTTAAACGCTTAGGCGATGGCCTAGGTGTTGGGGGCGATATTTGGTTAAGATAATATATATAATTTAGAAATACAAATATATGTATATTTAGACATATATTCATATGCCCAAATATAAATATTGGAATTTGTAGACATATATTTGGTGCTGAACATGTCACATATGCTATCCAGGGTTAATCACATCTATTTAGAAAAAAGAATGCATACATAAAACCAAGTCTCCTCAACCATATGGCATAAAAGTCTCTCAACTCTTAAGCCTCCTCGCCACTCATAAAAGAGTCAGAGTCCCCATCATTTTCAATTGGAAGTTCATTCTCTGATAGTGATGTCTCCTCGGAGTCAACATCAACCTTATTTATGGACTCCAAGCGAGATGTGGCAATGTTTTTTCCCTTTCCTAAGCGATGCTTTTTGGTTGTTGACCTGTGCTTGGACCTTCCTCTTCATTAACACCCGTAACAATTTCAATATCTAGCCATGTGAGATCCTTATTTTCATCCACAAAATCTTGTTGATCAGGAGGATGAGTTATCCACTGATTACAATCATCAATGTTCTCCAAAGAAATAGGATCATGATCACTTTGCTAAAAACGTAAATGACGAGTGCAGAGGCGTTGATTATATTGCATAAAGACAAGATCATTCAGCCTCTTTTGCTCCAACCTATTCCTTTTCTTTGTGTGCACCTACAAATATTATTTGCAATCAATTAAACAAAAAAATAACATTGATGGGGCATCTTTTATATACTTGAATATAGAATTATAGATGTAACCTGCTCAAATGTATTCCAATTGCGTTCACAATTAGATGCATTGCAGGTCAAACTTAAGACCCGGATGGCCATCTTTTGAAGGTTAGGTGTGCTAGTTTCAAAGTCCACCCACCAATTAACTATACCATAAACAATCAAATAAATCATGTAGTTCTTACTCAGAATGAAAAGGAAATTAGACAAGAAAATTGTCCATACCTAGAATAGCTATAGCACATTGCCTAATGGCCATTTCTCTCCCAAATAACCCTTGGGCATCACTATAGGTTGCCAGTTCCCTTAGGCCTGATTTGTTTGTAGAATAGGATAAGGGGGATATCATAACTGAGGTAAATCTATTCCAAATAAGTAATTTTGCTTTGATCGAGGGATACCATTATTGGGCTTAGCTTATTCCGACTTTTCTCTCGAATAGCCTAATCGGCCCTTAACCCAGATACCGGCCCTTAACTTGGATATCGGCTAGAATATGGGATCTGCGCAATCAAACTGACTAAGATGGGTAAGGGTGGGGTATCCGGGTTAACCCGACCCTATTCTGCAAACAAACAGGGCCTTAAAATTTCATCTTGAACCTTGTCCTCTAGAACTAGCTTTTCAATGCGATCATGAGTCCCTACTTAATTTCAATATTATACTTAATCTTTGGATTGGATAAATGAAGTCCCATATTGAGATAAAGGCCAGTTGCATGTAAAGGACGGTGTAATTGAAAGTCCTAATGTCTATTCATGATTTCCTAAATTGGACCATATTTGTCATACTTTTCATTCAATACACGTTTGATAGTTTTTCCATGGCTTCATAAATATATCTCATAGCTGGTTTTTCTCCATCAACCAACTGTAAAACTATAACAAGAGGCTTGAATATTTTCAAAGAATATGTCACACCATTTCAAAAGGAACTCTTCAAAATTATGCTCTCTACCCTTCACTTTTTTTGGCCCATTGATTGTTATTAGCAAGCCAGTCAATAGATGTAAATATTCTTCTCGAACCATCCTTGCAATCAAGCAAACTCTGCAAGTTTAGATAGTTGGTGGCAAAGCGAGTCACAATTGCACGTGCAAGATTCTTATCATTTGTGTACTTCCTCATCATAGCAAGTATTCTTATGCGCCCATAAATAAATGTACTAATCATTTTTGCCGTCTGAATGGTTTCTTTCATTGGGGACAATTTGGAAATGTCCTCCAACATCCAATCTAAGCAATGGGCAGCACATGGTGTCCAAAATAAATGAGGATGGGCTGTTATCAACATTTGCCTAGCTGTCACATAGCTTGACTCATTATGCATGACAATCTGAATGACATGTTCAGCACCAACTTCTTTCACAACCTTGTCCAATAAATCTGCTAACAATTTGGCACCTTTCGCATGTGAGGAAGCATCCACTAATTTAAAAAAATAGTTCCACTTGGATAGTTCACTAGAAAGTTGATCAATATTCGCCTCTTCACATCAGCCATGCATCAAACATAATACTACAACCATATTTCACCCAATTTTCTTTTTGGGCATCCACCAACTCTTGACTCTTTTGTATCTCCTTCTATAAAAGAGTCTCATGAATCTTGTGATAACTAGGGACTTTTAATCCCAGACTGTACTACCTTACAGCTTCCAACATGGTTTGAAAGCTATGTAGATGCACGGTATTGAATGGGATTCTAACTTGAGACATCCACCTAGCGATGTATTGGATGACCCTTTCCCGATGCTCCTTTTCCCATTTCTTGTCTTTGGTGGTCTTGCTAGTAGTTTGTTCTGGATCAGGAGTGCCGAATTTATCCATAGGACCCTTCATCCGTGGTAGCTTTGCAAAAATGTCATCGAGTGGATGAACTTGAGACACTTTTACAGATGAAGCTTTGGAAGTGGAGTTTTTGAACAGATCATCTCTACTTTCCGCTTCCCTAACCATTTGTATCTTCTCATTTCTAGCTTGCTTGGTCTTTTGCATATATTCTTGGATTTCTTGCTTCACATCTGTTGGGATCTTTTGGCAAGCTGTCACATTTGTAGATGTCCCGAATAAATGTTGCTTCAATCAGTAAATCCCTCCTTTACACCAATGTTATCAGAACTGAATCGGTGCCTGAATCGGTCAATAAGCTGGTTCGGTTCGAACCGGTTGGACCGTTCAATCGAACCGGTTTGAACCGTGACATCATCATAATATTGATACATAGTTCGACCCAATTTTATAACCCAAGACAATAAGAAATAAGGTATAATGATCAAAATAAAAAAATATACACATATACACATAATTATTAGTCATGATTATGTAATTATACAAGTAAAAAATAATAATAATATGGTTAAATAAACTGACCTTAAAATTTTGTAATATTCCATTGGTCTTCACTCTTCACAATTGACATCTATGCTCATTTAAACTTTTAAACTTCAAATATATTTAAAATAAAATGATAAATAATAACAACATAATTTTTGTTCACACATAAATATCATTTTGAATATATAAATATTTTTATGTTTATTTTTTTTTGTTTTAAAAGTGAATCGTGGCGGACCGGTTCACCGGTCGAACCGCGGTTCTTTCGGTTCTTTAACATTAGACCGGACCGGCCTTAATCGAACCGGTTCCTAGACCGGTTCACGGTCGGACCGGTCCGATCGGCCGGTTCGGTCCGGTTCTGATAACACTGCTTTACACACCTTTTGACAAAAATTGCACGTCAGTACGTCTCTATTATGTGGATCAACAGAGGTTCTATACTTCCACCTAATGTCTTTTGATTTGCCCTTTTCTACGTTAGGACCTTGAGTGCTTGTGCTTAAAGATGCACCACCGGATATAGATGTAGGTGTAGACATCTTAAGAAAATCAAACAACAAATTTAACAAAATTAATGACAAATTTAAACAAAATTAACAACAAATTTAAAAATCAAACAACAAATTACTGTTAAACTCCTTGTTGCCCGGAATAGTCCGGACGAGACAGAGAATGCTCCCTTGTAGATAGAGAGAATGAGACAAAGATTGAGAGTGAGAGGTTGAGAGTGAGAATGTGAGATAGAGAGAGAGAGAGAGTGAGACAGAGATTGAGAGCGGGGCTCGACCCGTCTCTCTATCTGTACGTGTATGTGTGAGAGAGAGGGAGTAAGACAGACAGAGAGAGATTGAAACAGATTGAGAAAGAGAGGGGCAAAGAGAGAGTGAGATAGAAAAAGGTATTGTGAGACAGAGAGTGAGAGGGGCTCGCCCCCGTATGTGTGTGAGAGAGAGAGAGAGTGAGTGAGTGAGTGAGTGAGTGAGAGTGAAACGGAGAGTGAGAGAGGGGCTCACTGTGTGTGTGAGAGAGGTCTCCCTCTCTCTGAGTGAGAGTGAGACAATGGTTCAGTTCTTGTGTGTGTGTGTGAGAGTGAGAGAGAGAGAGAGAGAGAGAGAGAGAGAGAGAGAGAGAGAGAGAGAGAGGCTCGGCCCCTCTCTGTGTGTGTGTGAGAGAGAGATGGGGGCTCAGCCCCTTTGTGCATCTGTGTGTGTGTGTGTGAGAGAGAGAGAGAGAGAGAGAGAGGCTTGGCCCCTCTCTCTGTGTGTGTGAGAGAGAGATGGGGGCTCAGCCCCTCTGTGCATGTCTGTGTGTGAGAGAGAGAGAGAGAGAGGCTCGGCCCCTCTCTGTGTGTGTGTGAGAGAGAGATGGGAGCTCAGCCCCTCTGTGCATGTCTGTGTGTGTGTGTGAGAGAGAGAGATGCATCGGATAGCTACTGTCAGCCGTTCGTCGTCGTCTGTCGCTCACCGCTGTACGATGCTTGCTGGCGTCCACCAAGCCGTCGCTGCTTCCCTATTGCCATTCACATGCGGGCTGCAAGGGGGAGATGCGAGAGGGGGAGAGAACTAGGGTTTGCTGGAGAGAGAAGATAAAGGGGAGAGTTCAATCGAGGAGAGAGAAGAGAGGGGAGAAAACTAGGTTTTATACTCGGATCCCCTGATTGGGCTCTCACGGGCCTGGACTGGGGAGTGCAGAGGAAGGGCTGGGTTGGTGGGCTCACGGGCATGGGATGGGGAATGCTTAGGCCGACGGGGCGAGCGAGGCAAGTGAGGCGACCCGAAAGCCGACTGAGGCATTTGCCTCAGCGTTTTGGGCCAGAGTGAGGCGACTTGTTTTCACCAAGTCACCTCGCCTCCTCGCCTAGGCGACCACCTTAGTCACTTTTGATAACATAGTTGATAGGCCAAATGCCTCTTGGACAGTGGGTCCCCCCCAGCCTGGCGAACTCCGTATGGTTGGAACCCATATGAACCCTGAGGCCTGAGGTGGTATCGCCCTGCATTTTTGCCCACTAGTGGGAGTTGATATTGTGACCTCATGGTTGTCCATGAAGTGCTTATCCAACTCACCCACCTCCAGGGACCATTGAATTTTTATTATATGGATTTTCTCATTGGTTCTGTTAATCTTTGTATCCATCTCCCATGTGGTGGATAATAGGTTGATGGACTCATGGACTTTCTTATTTTTACTTTGCTCTAACACCTGGTATATGCCATCTCATTTTCTTTTGTTTATTTCTACATTTTGTCTGTTGTCAGCTATTGTTTTATGAACATTTGGCTAATTTCTTTTGTGAGACAATGTGGCTTTCTTCCAATTTTTCATCAAGTTATAATCTTTAACTAGATAATGCCAAGAATAGCCTTGGCAACCATACTGTTAACTATGTGACATCACTTGGTACCTTTCACGGTTATGATTACGCAAATGTTGACAGTCTAATTTTAAAGGAAGTTATCGATGTGGTATTATGTAGTTAATTTCACAAAATGTGGCAGCACAGAGAACCATCACACTTAAAAACAGAAAAACAGAGAGAACCACCAGTTTTACTTTCTGAATCTGGAATCTGTTTCTCAAGTGCCTCACCTTGAAGGCAAAGCTACAAACTTTTGAAGTTGCTGATGACCATGAACTAAGAATATGTCACTATCTTTTAACAATTTTGATTATAGTTATGTCTTCATATGCCTTTTGTTAGTCAATTTCTCATGTTTGGTGTCGTTCTGTTTTAACATATTTCTTTTACAGTTTCGGTTCACACTGCTCTGCCATGCAGCATGTGAGGCTCCACTGGTGCTTCCATTGGGAGGATTTACCTATGGAGACAAGTGCCTGTTCCTTGTCAATGATTGGCATGCAGCCTTGGTGCCAGTGTAAGCTGTTCACCTTTAGATTTGCAGACTCACAATTGCAGCAGATGAATTCTTGGAAGGTGTCATGTAGCTTGATATATTCAATGATATGCTCTCTTGAACAAAAATTTCAAATTGAAGTTTGCTTCACCCTAAATTGCGAGTTCTTCATTGATATGCTAGCTATTGCTCTTATCGGTATTGAAAGTTTCTTGCAGTGCAAGATCTGAGCTGCATGCTCTACAAGACACAAGGATATTCATGATCCTTGTTACATATTCATCAGATGAGCATTACTCAGTGATTTTCATGCAGCTTGGGGTTGGATAGATCATGCAAGTAGGCTATGGTTTAGATGATCTGCAAGATCCAAATGATTGGGAGAGGGCTTTGTTGTTATTGATTCCCATCTCCTCTAGGATACAGTTTCAAATATTCTTCTGGTGGTTTGATGCCTACAAATCAGATCTTTGATTGTTAAAGTGTTTTCTGAGGTGTGGCAATTGTAGCTAGGATGTAGATATGTTGGACAAATGAGGAGTCTCAGTCTGGTGTTCATTGCACTTCCATTTTCTTTTGCAGTACATGAAATTAATTATATTTTACTGGTGACCCTTCTTAACTTCCTACTACCTTGTGAGAAGGAAAGCTACGATTTTGTTTTGTCTTTACTATCATTACTGTTGTAAAGAATGATGACATATTCCATGATCTACAACATTTTATTCAATGACCCTGTCTGACTCCTCGAACAATTCATAGTACCGATCAAGACAACATTGGTTCTTATGTGTAGGCCTTTCCATTAGGACTTGGTAAAACTCGTGTTCCGTGTTAAAGGAGGTCCCAATTGCAGGACATTGTACTCACTACTAACTGACAATATGCTGTATTAGTTTGCTCCTACATGCCTAGAATGAAGTCTCGTCATGGATAGTTGACTTTTGCTTCCTCCGTCAATCTATCAAAATTTATTTACATCAAGAATAACATCTGGCAGCACTCATCTTGCAATAACTTTGACACACTTCCCCCCCTTTTTTGTTCTTCTCCCTGTAAGTACACTATGTTGATTACATGTAGATATGTAAATCATATGGCAAAATGAGGCAATTTCCTAGTCATTATCTTTATGGTTTGAACATTGTGGGAGGAACAGTCTATAGCCCTTGGGTAACCCTCCCTATGTGCCCGCCACCTCCCAACACACACACACAAAAGAAAATTGGTAAAAAAAAGAAATTGAGATAGTGGCATGGGCATTATCTGGCAGTGGCAATGCAAGTGTTGGTGCAGGTAGGAGTGTGCCAACGTTTGGAGGTGATGCACGTGTGATTGGTGCAAGCATCGAATGACACGTAAGTGCACATGTGTTGACACATGGAGTGGTCATTTTGTTATCGAATCATTTTTTTTCAACCCAAAACTTCAGTTAGTGTTGGAGATGCCCAGAACCAATATAGGCATGATGTGACTTGTGAATACCCGACAGGGGACTAAATTACTTCTGCCAACAACCCCTTCCCCTTATAACAAACCCACAGAGTTGTAAGGCAAGCAGTGATCTTGAAATTCCGGGGCCAAACAAAGGGAAATCTAACGAGCAAAACCAGCTCTTTACCATATTACTAAAGCGAACCACCAGCCCAAAACTTGAGTTACTAGGTGGGGAGGTCCAGAACTAATATAGGCATTGAGTAGCTTGTGATATCTTGTGTAAAATTGAATAGCTTTTGCAACACATTTAAATAGATGTGAACCTTTTTTTGTAAAAAAGTCTCTCCAAATGCTTTATGCAAAAGCTTCTGACAGCTGACTTTTGGACAAAATTTATCTAACCTCTTCATTTTTTTCCAGATTATTAGGTCCAGCAAAGTCTGGTTCTTTCCAACGTGAATGTGAATTGTTCGATTTGATCTCTCTAGCCTGACCCATAGTTGGAATAGAAAATAATAAAACAGAATCAGATTGGTTGTCCAAAGATGTTTATTGCTAATCTAACCTTATTTGACCAATTTTAAAGCATGTTAATCATTACTGCCACTATTATTTTTAAATTTTGGAGGGACTTGCTATCTGCATCAAAGCCTTGTTGATCATTTTCTTGATGAACAATTTTGGCTTATGTTTTTTGAAGTGGGTGAATACAATTTTTATTTTCTTTTTTTTTCTATTCTTTATTACTTACCCTTGGTTGCCGCAATATCTGGTTTATCAATATCTTCTTACCACTGGCTTCATTAGGAGTTCTAGTACTAATAAGTTATAGTTTTTACTTTGCTGACAGCCTTCTGGGTGCAAAGTATCGCCCAAATGGTGTTTACAAAGATGCTCGCAGCATTCTTGTCATTCATAACCTTGCACATCAGGTATATAGGACTTTTGTTGAAATATCCTCTTGTAAGGATAGCTTCATGTTGGTTTAGTTCTTGTGTCTTTCTATTATTGTTGTTAATGTTTTTGTCCTGGTTAGCATTGATGGTGGTAATGTAAGCATTCAGTAACTTGGCCCCAAGGATGCTTTTCCTAGACATGTGGCCCTTAGGACACTTGTTAAGCTCTATTACATTACCCTTGTAGATCCATATTCAAAAAGGGCTAGGCAACCTGTAGAAATTGCTAGTTATTACTATAGAGGTCGTCAATCCTACACTAAATTTGTACGATGAGAGAAGATCCACTTAGTGCATGTGGGTTTGAGATGGACGTTTTAACATTGTACCAGTGGAAATTCATACTTCTTTTGATTGTATCAGTGCTTTTACACAGTTATTTCTATGTCCATTTCTGTAATCAGTATTACTTCTTGTGATGATGATGATTATTACAATTATTCTTAGTATGTAATTGATATTGCTTGCTTCCATTCTCAACCATAATTTTCTGGTACCATTGGTACAATTTGTGCAAGGGTGTGGAGCCAGCAACAACATATCCATTCCTAGGATTACCATCCGACTGGTATGAAGCTGTTGAGTGGGTATTTCCTACCTGGGCAAGGACACATGCTCTTGATCCAGGCAAGTCTGTCAATCTTCTGAAAGGAGCAATAGTCACAGCAGATCGGATAATTACAGTTAGTCAGGTTAGTTTCTAATGTCTGGAAATTTATCATCTCTATATTCTCCCTCCTGTTCGTTGTGTAAACCAAATCAGGGAAACACTACATGGATTTCTTATGCAGGGTTACTCTTGGGAAATAACAACTCCTGAGGGAGGGTATGGCCTCCATGAACTCTTAAGTAGCCGAAAGTTTGCACTCAATGGTATGTCCTAGAGTTGGTCTTAATGCCTTCAGGAGAGGGTCGAGAATTATACTAACTTGATTTTTACAACCAGGAATTACTAACGGCATTGATGTTGGTGACTGGGATCCAGCTTCAGACCAACACATACCATTTCATTACTCTGTTGATGATTTGTCTGGGAAGGTGGAGTTAGGAATGCTTCTTTTTTAGAATTCTACAAGTTATATCTTAAGTTTTTTCTGACCTATTTTCTTAGATTCCATAAAGCTTAACCCTCATAGTGTATGTGCTTCTTGACATACAGGTAAAATGCAAAATGGCATTGCAGGAGGAACTAGGTCTTGATGTTCGTCCTGATTGCCCATTGGTTAGTCATGTCCCATTTTGAGGCCACAAGTTTGTGGATAATCTGGCCTATTGACTTGGATGTGGTTTTTCTGTAGATTGGATTCATTGGAAGGCTAGATGTGCAAAAAGGGACTGATCTGATCATGATGGCGATGCCAGAGCTTATGAAAGAAGATGTCCAGTTTGTAAGCTAGTCAAGAGTTCTAAATGTTTCTCTGAAGATCCTACAATAAGTTTTTAAAAATGAAAAAAAGTTATCTTATATGTTGATCTCCAATGAATTTGATCCTTGCGAACAAAACTTTTGTAGGCTACCTGCAACAGTTATTGTAAACTGGAATTACTATGTCACTTTTGTGATTCTTATTTCAGCCCATGAACAGTTTGATAGCAATCATAGAACACTAAGTTGTCGATGAAAATTAGATGGCCCAATGCATGATTCATAACTTTCAAATCTAGGTGGTACTTGATGACTTTAGTGTGTTTTACTTGTTGTAATTGGATAGGAGTTAACTTCTTCATGTTTTGGGTCTTTTGGGGTTATCTTTTATTCTTTTTGTGTGTAACTCTAAAAATGTAATTCACTTTAAAAAAACTCTAAAAATGTAATTCCATTTGTCCCTTCTTATCGGGCTATTGTCTGGTGATTAACTGTCAAGAACTTTACTATAGTGTAAAATGGTTTTATGCCTTCATCCTTGTTGTACCCAGACAATTTCCCAGCCAAAACGACAAGGAATAAGGGTTCGGACATTTCCCCGAACACCTTCAAGGCACGGGCTACCTAGCCCTTTCTACACCCTAAAGGTCCCCACAAGGGTCCCGATCAACTCGCCGTGACGCGCGGCGGCACAAACAAGTATTCGGGGTCAACCCCGGCCACTCTCATACGGGCTTTGCCCGCGTCCTATATGGCCGCCCGGGATCACCCGGGGGCGCCCCGACGTTAAGCCACGCCACGTGGCATCCAGCAACAGAGTCGCGGGCCCACTTCAAGACTCTTCATTCAACCCTCCAAGGTCAAAGGGAGACCCGAGCAAGTCAACCACAGGCTTTGGAGGCCCGCAGTATGTACGTACGGCTCACACACGTGTGTTCGGCATTTTTCCGAACACCTTGTGGGCGCGTATATTTCTACCCTTCTACACAAGACCACGGGCCAACCCGTGGTTCCAGTATACCAATTGGGTCCAACAACGACCCCCCAGCAAGTCGGGGCCACCCCCGACCCTCAGACACGTGGCAACAAGCCACTAAACTTAGCTCTCGGGCCAACTCGAGGCTACCCTGTCAACCCGCCGTACAACGCGGCACGCAACACGAGGCAAGGCCCGTGGGCCCCAAAATGCCTCCTTCCAACCCCTACAGACTTCTACCCTTGGCCTTAGGCCAAATCCAAGGCTCGTCGGCCACTTATGCGGCTCGTTCGGCAACCCGGGGTGTGTTGGGCATTTGCCCGAACACCTCGCGAGCGGCTACTCCAACTCAAAGAACAGCGGCCCCACGGGCCCATGCCAGCCTTCCGAAGTTCAAAGTCCATCAAAGGACGTCCCCAGGCAACAGAAGAAGACCCCCGGGGGATGGCCGGCCCGGGGCCAGTTCGCCCCTGGGCGTGGCCGCGCCCCCGGGGGAGGGCGAACTCCCCGGGGGGCCGCGCCCCCTCTCCAGCTCGGTGGTCCCACGACCCCACTCAGCCCCGGTTCGCTCAATTACGGCCCTACGATGCGGTTCGTGTGCCGTACCAGTTCGAGGGATCAAAGCGTAGACGTGGAAGCGTAAAGCGACAGCACGACGGGTCGTCCTCAAGTCAACGCGCACAAGTCTCCACAAGTCGCCACGTATCCTTCACCCACTTGTCCTTTTCTTTCTTAGTTAAATTAGGAAGAAAAAATGACCAAAAATCACATTTTATAGGGTGGGGACCAGCCCCCCTCTCTCCTTGCGAACCCTTGGCTGGTTTCAAACCAAATTTTTTTTTTTTAAAAAGAAAAAAAAACCCAGCCGCCTAAACCCTTGGGGGTTTAGGCGGACCAGCCAGGGCCCCCTGGCTGGTCCGCGTAAACCCCCTTACGTGGACCAGCCAGGGCCCCTTGGCTGGTCCGCGTAAACCCCTTTCCCTCTCTCTCAGCCCGTAACCCAAGCACTATTCCATTGGGTTTACGCGGACTAGCTCACCCCCCTGGCTGGTCCGCGTAAACCCCTTGTGACCATTCATCTTCCCCTATAAATACCACTTAGGATCTCAAGGGGTGGGGCATTAATCCAATACAAAGCATCCAGCAATACGCAAGATCGTCCGGCACCCGGCAAGCACAAGACTTCGAGCGCGGAGCAAAGGAGAATTGTGTGTGGGTGACTTGTTCGGCGGTCTACTACGCCGGGGGTATGTTGTTCGCGCTCCCTCACACCGTAGGTAGTCGTCACACACAAGTCGACACCCACCGTGTGCGAGACGTTGTGATATGGGCGGACGTCCCCTCATGCCGGGATTCCCCCTCGCACGCCCGTCGGTCGCAACCACTCGCGTGCCATGACGTCATGCTCACTCACAGTCACGAGGCCATGTCCGACCGCTCAACTCGAGCCGCGTCCGACCCTCGTCCAGATGCCGGATCGACGGATCCCCTCAGTTATCCAGTTGTAGGCCCCCGTTTGGCACCACGGCCGCGGCCCACGCCACGGGAGGACCCCTCTGTAAAATGCACATGTGTGTATTCATCACGCATCGACCCGGGGACCGACTAGCACGTCGGAATTGTCCCGTGGCATGCGCCAGTTGTACTTTGGCCATTACGGCTTTCCCGTAAAAAAATACGCGTCTCAGCACAACACCGCCGATTGGACGAGTGCCCTCGCACCCGCGTCCCGGCCTTCAATCTCCTATCTATATCCTTCGGCATCCGTGCCTAACACTCCACCCCCAACAAACACCCCTCAGTCTAACACGTACCCCTAGCTGCTAAATGCGCCCGACCCTACACCCATGGCTTCAGACACATATACAGACTTTTCTTCAGCATGGAACGAAGGTATTCAGATTCAATCCGATGTAAATAAACACCGGTTGCTTGCGGCCGGTGGGGAAAGACGTCCTGTACACGATTCCCACAATCGCCTACGCACTCGCACCCATGGAACCCCTTCTCTCCACGTGTCGCCCGATCCCCTGGGCCCACGTGCCGCGCCTTGGTGGCGCTTCCCCGGTCAAACCTTGGTTCCATGAGTGATTGTCGAGAGATCGACTGGCACGCCTGCACCCTGTCCGGTTAACCCTTAGCCCGACATTCCGGTGCCATTCCGCCCCTTTCGACTTTTCGTAAAAGGAGAGTGCCCGGTACCGCCATGAGAGGCATGCACCCATAAGGAGGATACCAGAGATATATCAAACTCCCGTATTTTTCCTTCCCCGCTGCATTCCTTCCTTCACCCCGGTTAACCGGCATAAAAAAAACGCGCGCAACAGAGAGGATGGCACGCCCGGTGGGACGTCTCCCGCCTTCCTTCTTTTTGCTGAAGAAAAGTCTGTGCCAGCCCTGAAGCCCGGTGCCCTTTCCCTGTCCTTGCAGGAGAGGCAGAGGAGGGTACTCGTGCGCATTCTCCACCAGCCTTCGGTCCGCGTTCCGATCGTCGGGCCGCTCTCAGCGACTGTCAGCGACCGTCGCCTCCGTAGCACTCAACACTCCGGCAACCATGGCGGCCGTTACCTACGGTCCCAACGTCATCGCCACCCACGCCCGGGTGGGCTACTTGGCGACGCCGATCGCTTTCGGCAGCTTCGCCCCGGTTATCGGATCGCCCTACTTTCTGGGTGTGATCCCTGTGGCTGCTTCTCAGCCAACTCCAGTCTCTCCGGTCGCCCCTGCGGCCAATGCGCCATGCGCGCCTCCAGCTCCAGTGTCCCGCCCGAGTGCCGGGCGCCGGACTGTCACTGTAGGCCCCTACAGGGCCCCCAGATGAACGCCGGTCCTGGTGAACGTTAGCTCCCGAGGCCAGCCTCGTCCGATCTCCAACACGGGCCTCGCGCCCCGGACTTCGGTCGCCATCCTAGCATCTTCCTCGGGTCCCCAACCCTGAGCCGCAGCTAAGCCAGCACCCGACACGGGCTCCCTGCCCCGGGTCTACGGCTTCCCAGCATCTTCCTCGGGTCCTCAATCCTGAGCCGCAGCTAAGCCAGCACTCGACACGGGCTCCCTGCCCCGGGTCTACGGTTTCCCAGCATCTTCCTCGTGTCCTCAATCCCGAGCCGCTCCCTGCCCCGGGTCTACGGCTTCTCAGCATCCGCCTCGGGTCTTCAACCCCGAGCCCCAGTAAAGCCGGCACCCAACACGGGCTTTCAGCCCCGGGCTTACGGCTTCCCAGCATCTGCATCGGGTCTTTCACCCCGAATCCTGGTAAGGCCGACACTCAACACGGGCTCACAGCTCGAGTTTACGGCTCCCCAGTAGTGCACTCGGGACCCCGGTCCCGCGCTCCAGTCAAGCCGGCTCTCCCCGTGGGTCTTCCACCAAGAGGGCAGCTCTTCTCAGCACCTTCCTCGGGCATTCCGACCCGAGCCCAGACTACGCCGGCGCCCACCACGGGTCCTCGACCAAGGGGCGTCGATACCCCGGCACTTCCAACGGCGTCGCCTCCCGGTGCAAGAGTGTCATCTCGAGCCTCGGCGACACTCTTATCGGCGAGGGCGAACGCTTACACCCGAGTCACCCAGCCATCGACTACCGGTGCGGGTTACTTACCCCGGGGACCGATTCCGGCACTTCGGACTGACGGCTTCATCTTGCCGGTCGTTCCGGGCCATGTTTTCTCGATCTACCATCTTGGGGCGGAGTCTTCCTCAGCTCCTCAGAAGAAGCGTCGCCATGGCCGTAGAGGCAGGCGACTCACTGCTACAACCAGCAACTCCGGCAAGACGGTCCTTGTCGGCGACTTGCGGATCCGTCTCGACGGGGGTGAGCCAATTATACCCCAAGAACGGACCGTTCCTACCATCCCCACTTCCAATCGTTTTGACCTCTTGCGTCAAACACGAGAGGATGGGGCGAAGCTCAAAGGAGCAGGTTCCTCGGCGGCAGCTCGGGGGCACCCACCGCAGCTAGGCACACGGCCTCCCAAGACGACTCGTCGGAAAAGCTGCGACAGGGGAGACCAGCAATCGGACCTGAGAAGAATCTGGGTCACCCCAGAAGAAGCTTAAGCTGTTCGGAGGGCGCGTATTACCACCCCCCTGCGAGCACTCAGACGCGGCGTCAGACGGGATGTGGCGGGTCTCGCAGCAGCATCGTCTGACGACGCCCAGTCGTCCAATGTCCCCCGCTCAAGCACGCGGAGGCAAAGGCGAGCCCGTCCCCGGGCCATCCAGCAACCTGTCCAGGGTTCTCCCTCCGGCTAACATCGGGAGTGAGCCCCCTCCGCAACGCATCTCGGTCTTTGACAGACTAGGGACGCCTGTCCGCCCCGAGCGACATCCACGAAGGAAGCGGACAGCCCGGTTTATCAACGATGCGGTTCGAGTGTTCGCGTGTTACACCACCGGACACCAGCCAGACACCCAGTCTGACGATTTGAACCAGCCCCTGTCTCACTTCAGGAGGCCGCGCCATCAGGCTCCGCCACCTCCTTCAACAGGTCACATCGGCACTTCTGCCGGACCGCAAGCGTCGGAACGCGCAGAAGAGGTCCCGGTGGAAGACCGCGACCCCCCTATCAATGCAGAGCCGGTCAACAATGCCTGCAAACGAGGTTCAGGAAGTGACCCTCGACACTCTAATGAAGGAGAACCAGCATCTGAAGGCCCTTATGCAAGACCTCCTCCAGGAGCGAGACCTTCACCCTCAGCAACCTGCTAGGCCTCAGGCCGAGGCACCGGTACCCTCGGCGGCCCGCGATGCTGCCAACACCTCAGCGGCGATCGCCCGAACCCCGTTGGCAACTGGGTTTGGCACGCCCCCGGTTGAGGCTCAACCACGAGCCTCCAACACGCCAATGCCAGAAAATCTCTTGGCGCAACGCCAGATGATCGAGCGCATTGTCGAGACAAAGCTCGCCCAGTATGGTGAAGGGACGGTCACGGTGGACCTCTACAGTGTACCCTACCCGCTTCACCACCAGTTGAAGAAGCTCCCTCCAGAATACTCCAAGCCCCCGAAGCTGCAAAAGTTTGACGGGCAGGGGTCGCCACATGAGCACTTGGCCTACTATGTTACGGCCATGGGTGAGTTAGCGTTGGAGGAATCCTATCTCCTCCGCTACTTCGCCACTTCGCTCATATGGACGGCCTTCCAATGGTACTCCCGCCTAAAGCCCGGCTCAGTCATCGACTGGGCGGATCTCCAGAAGAAGTTCCTCGACCGATTTCAAACAGTCGAGCGAAAGTTCTTCTTAGCCGAACTCTGCTCAATTTGGCAGAAAAAGGGCGAGAGCGCCCTCGACTTCATCAAAAAGTGGCGAGACCTCAGCATGAGGTGCGTCAATCCACCCGTCCAGGAGGACGCCATCACTATATGTCGTCGAGGTCTGGCGGTCGAGGTCAGCGAAAAGCTTCTCGGCACCAATATCAAAGGCTTCGACCAGCTCAATTCGGCAGTTGCCGAGATAGAGATGTTCTTCGCCGACAACCCGAGTTATACCGCAACAAAGGGTAAACAAGCGCGAGAACGCCAGCCCGGTAAGGAGGTGAACATCGTAGAGTTCACCCATGCCACTAAGGCCAGTAAAGCGATCGAATCCAGTGACTCTGACAAAAAGCCAGCGGACAGGCCGGCTGCTCCTTCTTTCTCAGAGCGTATGAAGACACCATTCTCCTTCAAGAAGGAACATCGAAGATGCTCTTCGACCTCTGCATGGCTCAGAAGATTGTCGAACTGCCAGAAATCCGCAAGCCGGACGAGGCCCTGAAGACCGACGATCCCAGTTACTGCCTGTACCATTGTATGCTGGGCCATTCAATTGAAGATTGCTACGTCTTCAAGACTCAGGCGCAGAAGCTGATCCGAGACGACCTAGTCAAGATAAAGAGCGGTCTCGTCGATCCCCCACAGCCACATACGTGGGCCAGGCCAGCTAAAGCGGCACGCGTGGCTCACCCCTCGGCCAATGTCATCCACATGATGGCCGCATTCTCTCTTTCTGATGATGAATCAGAGGGGCCCAGCGCCATTCGAAGGGAACGTTCGATCTGGTATCCAGGGTGGAGGCCTTGACATGATCGGAGACCTCTCTCCTTCCCCAGGGAGAGAACCCGACGACTCTTCGATATCCTCGTCGAGACTGGGCAAATCATGCCCCGCGACTCGCCTCCTGGCTACACCCATTGGGATCGTAGTCACCCCCAGTATTGCCCCTTCCACGCCAGAATCTGCCACCCGATCGAGTCCTGCGAGGAAGTCCAATACCTCATCCAGGAACAGATCCGATGGGAGCAGATCGATGCGGAAGGAAACTCCATGTCGCTTGTCAGGCTTCGACAAGCTGTCGAAGAGACCCTGAGCATCGCCAGGGAGGTGCCAGAGCGGCCAGACTCTCCTCAAGAAAATGGGCACGGGCTGCCTTACCAGCATCTTCCAGAATGGCTCGAGTTCCGGACTGACAACCAAGAAGCACTCGAGCGACTGCGAAGGCGTAGAGAGCAGGAGGCCGGTCAAGAGACGGAGCCGACTAACCTCTCGGTCAACGTCATCCATTCCCCTGTTCCTCCGGCCCTTGAGGACTCTCAGGCACCAACAGCTATCCAGCCAACCCCAGCCACTTCGGCGGTGCAATGGCGGTCCTGGCGGGAGCTAAAGTCTCTCCCTTTCCCTGAAGAAGACACTGCCAGGCTCCTCCGGGTCCTTCTCGGCCGAGAGGACGTTCTGGTGGGCGAGACGATGACAAGCTCTTCAGCTCTTTCTTATTCTTCTCCCGTCCCATCTCCGCCATCGACAACCGCGGATAGGAAGGGAAAGCAAAAATAGGGTGAGGCCCCACCTCAGCCTCGTGACACCTCCTCAGCGGGGGGGCCGTCCGGTCCTCTCCGCCTACATATTGACGCAATCCGAAGTACAAAGAAGACATCTTCGGAGTCTTCAGCGGCTTCGATTCAAGTGGTGGGCCCACCGCCACAAGGTTCTTCCATTCCGCAAAGTCGGGATAACTGTGCAGAGCGACAATGTCCCGCGACACTGTCATTGGTCGCCAGGCCTAGCCCTCAGCATGGTTACAAAGGCAAGACTAAGGAGCAGGACGACCAGTGCCCTTCTCTGTCCGCTCCTCAACAGAAGCCGCCGCCACCGCGGGTAAGGCATCAAACCGCGCATATGTCTTCCAACACCGGTCCCAACGTTCCGGTTCAGCAAAAGACATCTCCACCGCCACCGCGGGTAAGGCATCAAACCGCACATGTCTTCCAACACCGGTCCCAACGTACCGGTTCAGCAAAAGACATCTCCACCGCCACCGCGGGTAAGGCATCAAACCGCGCATATGTCCCCCAACACCGGTTCCAATGTACCGGCTCAGTAGGAGACATCTTTGTCGCCACCGCGGTTAAGACATCAAACCGCGCACGCGTCTTCGGACGCCAGCACCAGCCTACCGACTCCTCATAGGCTCCTGTCGCCACTGCGGGTAAGGCACCAAACCGCGAACACGTCTTTGGACGGCAGTCCCAGCATTCCGGCATACCAGGAATTGCCGCTCGAGGTGATCGAGCAGGCGATCAACGCCACCTTCCAGATACAACAAGCGGAAGGCGCCTGGATCGAGATCCGGGCAAGGAAGAGTCATCGACCTCGCCCTGCAAGGGCGCCAGCTCGGAGATATCCTCATCAGGATTTGTCAACTCCGGCTCCAACACCTCTCCCTCCTACTCCCTTGGAGACGACTATCGCCAAGAGACGAGAAAAATAGGAGGAAGAACCTCAGTAGGCGGCTCAAGAAACAGGCTGAACAAGCAGCCGCCCTGCAATTCCCGGCCGAGCCAACGCCTCTCGAAAGGCTCCAGCGGCTCATTGATGACCTGGAGGAATACGTTCCCCCTCGTCCTACCGGGGCTCTCCCACTCGACAGCTACATCCCGTGGGAAGAAATGCAGAAACGAGTCCGCCTCAGGAATTGGGTCCAAGAGATGATCCAAAAGCTCAAGAACGGCGAAAGACTCGTGATCCTTGACGAGCTCTCCTTGTGCTATAAAGACGAGGAGATTACCACAGAGCAGCTGGAAGAAATACTCCGACGCTGCACCTGCAACATGGTCGCCATCCCACCGCCCGACAATATCAATACTTCTCGGCGGGGCGAGCTAGTGGCCTCCCGGACAAGACAAAGGGCTACCGCCCCTCTTGGGCTACAGCCAGCTCCAGAACACACCGGACGCGGCCGAGGCCGTGGCCGGGGACGTGGTAGAGGCCGTGGGAGAACTCCCGAGCTACCCCTCTCTCCGTCCACCTTCGATCCGGAGCGAGTTATCCTCTTTAGAGGAGAGGAACCGGCTCCCATCCCGGAGATAGAAATCCGGGGCGGACCCGGTATCTTCGACCCTGTCGGCTTTGGCGAGGCTGTGGCCAGCCTTCCGGCTCCGATGCCAGTACCGGCTCCTGTAACAGAGCAAGCGGGACCGTCCGGCAAGGACGAGCCAGCCCACCAGTCACCCCAAGAGGAGCCGTCATTGGCATCCCTGTTCCAAGAGCCCGCTGGTGATCGAGGTCAATCTGGTCCCGGTGATAAGGGCAAGGCAGTGCAACTTCCCGATGGGGAACTGCACGGCAGCTCGCAGAAGGTTCAACCTGACATACTACCTTCTCTGGAGGATGCTCGAGCCCGAGCTGGCCGGAAGGTCCTCCACCAGATGAAGCGCTTCCCCGCCAGCATCTCAATTTGGGAAGCCATCGCTTGGAGTAAGGATCTGAGGGAGACCCTTATCAAAATACTCCAAGAGCCAGAAGTTTATGAAGCGCATGCCGCGGAAATGAAGGCGGCTGCCTATGGGGCCTTCGCAGCCACCATCACCTTCACGGAGAAAGACATGTTGCTGTCCCCTCCGTGCCACAATCGTCCTCTTTATATGAAGGGGAAGATCAATGGGCATGATGTGAACCGGATCCTAGTGGACGCTGGTGCCGCTGTTAACATCATGCCGCTCAAGACATTCAAGTCTCTATATCTGACCCCATATCTCCAGAAGGTCCAGGCGGTCAAGATATCCGGCTTCAACCAGAACACCGAGGACGTCCTCTGCCGGGTAGACGTCGACCTGGTGCTCGATGACTTCGCCTCGAAGGCGACATTCTACATCATCGACTCCAGCACGTCTTATAAGATGTTGCTGGGCAGACCCTGGCTTCATGAAAACTGGGTCGTCCCATCGACTCTCCACCAATGCATCAAGTATGCCAAGGACGGAGAGCAACACATGGTCTTTGCAGACCTGTCGCCATTTACACCAGCAGAATGCAACCTAGCTGATGCTGCGCTCTACTTCAAGGGGATTAGTCCGTACCCCGTGATCAAGAGCAAAAGCAATGGCTGACTCTCAGAGGAAGATGATGATGACCTCTTCTTTGTTGACGAGGAGAAGGCCAAGCTTCACCGGCTGCGCCTTGGCCCCAAGTCAACCCTAGACCGTCCTGAAAGGCGCCAGATCGACTTCGAGGCTAATCTCATTAGCCGGGCTATCCGCAAGAGTATATGCCTGCCACCAGATTGCATCCAGCTCCCGTGTGCGTCCGAGGAGCACAATGTCGAGTCACTGACGACATTCATTGTCACCTTCAAGCGACAACGCCGGAACAAGAAGAAGGCTAACAGGGACAAACCTATTGTTTTCTACAAAGGAGACATGGTCCCTCAAGCCCCGCCAGATGACGACTTCGGCTGGTCTAGGCGAGCCGATGATACCCCTGAAGCAGTTCAGGTGTGGGGCAACCTGTCGCTGCATATTCAAGAGATGTGTTTGAAATAACACATTCCCCTGTGGCAGACCTCTGCCCAACAGAGATACTTCTGACGACTGTGGGACCCTTCCCAGGTTCGGGGGCAACCCTCGTCCTTCCACAAGGATACCAGGGGGCTTGGCTATGACCAGAACCCGGACTTCCGCGTCCACTACACAGTTAACGTCGTAGGCTTGGCACTACCAGCCGACAACCAAGCAAGAGTCGAAGCTAAATTCGACAGCTCCGGAGATGAGGGAGAGGAAATCCTGATCCCGACCTTCGCCAAAGCCGGAACCCCGGCTCAAGATGTTAGGGAGCTTTCTTCGCCTCCCTGCCGAGACAAAGGAGCAGAAGAAGCGTCTCCGGTCTCTCAACCAGTCGGGGGACCTGAGTCGATAAACCCTCCTGAGGGGGGGGGACCTCGCTGGCCCTAGCTGCGAGAGATGGTCAGCTTCACCAGGCAACCCTGAGGAGACCTCAGCAACTCCAGTTGACGACTGCCGGCCTAAGGCCGGCGCTCCAGATCGATCCCCGGTGGATTCCAGTGACAACCACTCTCCGGTCCCTTCCGCATCAATCGGTGGCTTCGAGAACCAAGAAATACACGAAGCCGACACCGATGATGAGGATTTCATCGACCTCCAACCCGCTCCTCCCGAGCTAGAGGATGGCGGCCAGGCGACTGTCGACGATCTCGTGGAGATCAACCTGGGCGACGATGAAGCCCCTCAGCCTACATTTGTCAGTACTCTCCTCACCGAGGCAGAGAAGCAGGACTACAAGCAACTCCTGCTCGAGTTCAAGGACTGCTTCGCCTGGACCTACAAGGAGATGCCAGGGCTAGACCCCTCCGTAGCGGAGCACGATCTGGCCATTTCTCCCTCAATCGCTCCGGTCAAGCAACCACAGCGACGCATGCGTCATGAGCTGGAGCTCCAGGTCTCGGCCGAAGTCCGCAAAATGGCGGAGGTCGACTTCATCGAGCCGTGCATCTACCCGATCTGGCTCGCCAATATAGTCCCAGTCAAGAAGAAGAATGGTCAAGTCCGCATCTGCGTCGACTTTCGAGATCTCAACAAAGCCTGTCCCAAGGACGACTTCCCAGTTCCAATTACTGAAACGATGGTCGATATGACCACCGGTCATGAAGCCCTGTCGTTCATGGACGGGTCGTCCGGTTATAATCAAATCCGGATGTCCCTTAAAGACAAGAATCACACAGCCTTCAGATCCCCCAAGGGGATTTTCAATTACAAACGCATGCCCTTCGGTTTGAAGAATGCCGATGCTACTTACCAAAGGGCTATGACCAAAATATTCGACGAGATGTTGCACAACACCGTCGAATGCTATGTTGACGACCTCGTCGTCAAGACTAAAAGGCGTGAAGACCATTTGCGCGACTTTCGCCAAGTCTTCGAGCGTCTCCGGCAATACGGGCTCAAGATGAACCCCATGAAGTGCGCCTTCGGCGTCTCCAACGGCAAATTTCTCGGCTTCGTTGTCAGGTACCGAGGAATCGAGGTGGATCCCAGCAAGATCAAAGTGATCCGGGAGCTTCCACCACCCAGCAACATCACCGAACTTAGGTCCTTCCAAGGGAGGCTAACCTACATTCGGAGGTTTATTTCTAACCTCTCTGGTCGATGCGCGCCCTTCAGCAAGCTGATGAAGAAAGACGCCCCGTTTACATGGGACTCAGAATGCCAGGCGGCTTTCGAGCAAATCAAGGAGTAACTCCTTACTCCTCCAGTTTTGGGAGCACCAGTCAAGGGTAAACCCCTCATCCTTTATATTGCTGCCATGGACGCTTCGCTAGGAGCTCTGTTGGCGCAAATTAATGAAGAAGGTAAAGAGCAGCCCCTCTATTACCTCAGCCGGAAGCTAATCGGTGCCGAGTATCGCTACTCCCCTATGGAGAAGGTTTGCTTGGCATTAGTGTTCGCAGTTAAGAAGTTGCGGTATTACCTCCTGTCCCACCAAGTCGAGCTTATCTTCAAGCACGACCCTCTGAAGTATCTCCTTCGACGGCCTGTCCTCTCAGGCAGATTGGGGAGGTGGGCTCTCCTGTTGATGGAGTACGACATTACCTATGTCCCCAGAAAAGCAATCAAAGGACAGGGTATGGCTGAATTCTTGGCAGCCCATCCAGTGCCAGATGATTCACCCTTCAACTCGGAGCTCCCGGACGAGGAGTCCCTAGCTACTCAATCACAACCACCAGTTGAACAGAGCGGAGATGTCTTGCATTACTGGCAGCAAAGTGCTCTCACAACCACTGTTGTTCAATCACAACCACCAGCTGAATAGAGCGGAGATGTCTTGCATTATTGGCAACCAAGCGCTCTCACAACCAGCATGCATTACTGGGAACTCTACTTCGACGGTGCTTCCCGAGGGATCACCCGGAGCAACCAGGATCCAGCCACCACGGCAGGTGCCGGCATTATTTTCCTGACTCCTCAGGGCGGAGTTCTGTACAACTCTTGCGCCCTCATGAAATCCCTGACCAACAATGAAGCCGAATACGAAGCTCTACTCATTGGGCTCCAGATGGCTCTCCACATAAGCATTAAATGCCTTAAAGCCTACGGGGACTCCCAGCTGATAGTCGACAGGTCCTCGGCATCTATGACGTGCGGAAGCCAGCGTTGGTTCCATACCACACCGCCGTCACCAGATTAACCCAGAAGTTCTATTTCTTCGAAATAGATCACATTCCCAGAAGCAGCAACGCTCAGGCGGATGCCTTAGCAAAATTGGCCGCGGCCATCAAGCTTCCGCCCGAGGGTGAGGTCGACATCGTCATCAAGCACAGAAGACTGATGCCGAGCTCATTCGAAGGCAACACCGGTCTCACCATTTACGAGGTCCACGACCTTGACCAGAGCCCACCTCCAGAAGAAGATGATTGGCGTGCGTCTATCATCAAATTCAAGAAAGGGTGGCTTCCCCCTGACCGAGCTCAAAGAGTCCAGCTACTCCGCCGAGCAACCTCTTACGAGTTGATTGGCGACTCCTTGTATCGGCTCGTCCACGAGAAGGACAAGTCGGTTCTCCTGAGATGTGTCTCTCTGGCGGAAGCTCAAGCCATCATGCAGGAGGTCCACTCCGGATTGTGCGGTGCACACCAGGCCGGAGATCGGATGAAGTACAACATAAAGCTCAAAGGTTTCTACTGGCCGACCATGTATGCGGAATGCGTCCAGTATGCCCGTGCATGCTATCAGTGCCAAGCCTTTGGCCCAGTACCCAGAAAACCTCCTAACCCACTGCGTCCTACGGCCCCCACCTGGCCATTCGCTGAGTGGGGCATGGACATCGCGGGGCCTTTCCCGCCATCTTCCAAGGGCCATAAATACATTTTGGCCGCCACTGAACATTTCTCTCGTTGGGCGGAGACTCTACCCTTGCGAGAGGTCACCAGTGAAGTCGTTGCCAGATTCGTCCGGCACAACATCATATACCGATTCGGTACTCCCAGTCGCATAGTGTCCGACAACGGGACACCCTTCAAGGATAAGACCGTATACCAGTTAGCGGCCAAATTCCAAATCGACTGGAGAACCTCTTCGGTCTACAACCCTCAGGCCAATGGCTTAGCGGAAGCCTTCAACAAAACCCTCTGTAAGCTGCTGGCTAAGGTGGTTAGCCACCGGAAACGCGACTGGGGTGAAAAGGTCTTGAGGCATTGTGGGCCTACCGGACGGTTTACAAAACCCCCACGGGGTGCTCGCCGTTCTCCCTTGCCTACGGGTCAGAGGCGGTTATCCCCATCGAAGTCCAGCTAGCCTCTTATCGCGTGGCAGTCCACACCGGCCTTGCCAGTTCTGATGAAAACGAGTACCAGAGAAGGCTAGAAGAGCTCGCCGACCTAGAAGGCAAGCGACTCGAAGCCTACAAACACCTACAGGCATACCAGGCTCGCATGGCTCGGGCCTACGACAAGCTCGTCAGGCAGCGAGCTTTCAAGCAAGGCGACCTCGTCATGATCAAGGAAAAAGAGGTCATGGCAGGGCGCTCCAGTGGAAAACTGCAGCCAAATTGGCGAGGTCCGTACATCATCCAGAATGTCTATGAGGGTGGGGCTTACACGGTTGTTGATCACAAGGGTCACAGACCGTTCCCGCCTCTCAACGGCAAACACATGAAGCTATATTACGCTCCAGAGCATGAGTTCGCACACCAGCCAGACTGAGACGCACGTCCCAGCTACTACCAATAAGGCCGATCATCCTTCGTGGAGGATCCCACCGGCCACTTCTTCCAGTCTTCAATTCCCGGTCAACCAGCCGGCTCGGCTCCTCGGAACAGCCGTCGGGCATCCGTTGGAACCAGTCTCCTGCCCCCGTTCCCGTCACCACGGGAACACAGGCCCTTATGTACCAGCGCCAGTCTAGCCGCTAGGCTCACAGGTAAGTCAAAAAAAAATAACACAATAAAGAAAAATGGGGTTAAAAATAGAGATGCCCCGGCAGACCCAGTCATTCTCACCACGATAGGGCGGCTGGGGGCAAAAAGGCCAATAACCTGGCTGAGGTGAAAACCCGAAAGGGCGCCTCAGGCAAAATCAGGAAACCCCTCGAAGTGAAAACCCGCAAGGGCGCGTCGGAAAAAGCTAAAGGGGGTCGGCTCTGGCGAATACCTAAAAGGGCGGTAGAGCCAATAACGAGAAAATCTTCTTCTCCCTATCAGTCAACACGGCCTTCCACCTGTCCTTTGGTGGGCGGTTAGCTTCCCCCAGAACCAGTCTCCAATCCACTTGCACTGCTACGGCGCAAGCCCTTCGATCTCCAGTTAACCTTGCGTTACTCCCGCTCAGCTTGGCCAACCTCTGGCCCTCACCTCAATGTCACAGTTCAATCAATCCCTGTAGCAGTCAAACTTCTAGTCACCGTCTCGGTAAACCTACATCCCGACACATTCCCAAACATTTACTATTCCCTGCCCCCACATCCCACGTATCCAGCAAATCCAGAGCCTTCCAGTTCATCATAATCCCAGTTCCCCATACAACCCCAGATTCACTAGGTTACAACCCCAGTCATACCTTGTCATGGCAATGTGGCCCTTCGCCACCATGGCTCAAGAATTTCTAAAAAACCATGAACAGTCGCCGAACAATATTCGGCCACCCACACCTTCCAGTCTCAGGCAACATGCTATGGACGATAGTCTCAAAAAAAAAGAGAGAAAAAAATGGGGTTAAAAATAGAGATACCCCGGCGGCCTCAGTCAACTCCCTCTACGAGACGACTGGGGGCAAAAACTGCCACCAACCCAGCTGAGGTGAAAACCCGAAAGGGCGCCTCGGGCAAAATCGGGTAACCCCTCGGTGTGAAAACCCGCAAGGGCGCACCGGAAAAAGCTAAAGGGGGCCAGCTCTGGCGAAAACCCGCAAGGGCGGTAGAGCTGGTAAAGAGAAAAAAAAAGAACTCTCTCCCTCTCCACTCCTCACTCACAAAGCCATCGGCTACGACACGTCCCGATGGCGAGCTCAACATCACTTCACAACAATGGTGACCACCACACCCCCGAGGGTCGGTCACCGCCAGTCTCCAACTTCCAGTTCTCGGCTACAACGCCTTCACAGGTCAGCCGCCAGTCTCCCGTTTCCAGTCCTCGGCTACAACGCCTTCACAGGCCAGCCGCCAGTCTTCAGCTTCCAGTCCTCGACTGCAACGCCTTCACAGGCCAGCCGCCAGTCTCCAGCTTCCAGTCTCGGCTACAACGCCTTCACAGGCCAGCCGCCAGTCTCCAGCCTCCAGTCTCGGCTACAACGCCTTCACAGGCCAGCCGCAAGTCTCCAGCTTCCAGTTCTCGGCTACAACGCCTTCACAGGCCAGCCGCCAGTCTCCCGTTTCCAGTCCTCGGCTGCAACGCCTTCGCAGGCTAGCCGCCAGTCTCAGCTTCCAGTCCTCGGCTACAACGCCTTCACAGGCCAACCGTCAGCCGCCAGCCCCAGTACCCCAGCTATAACGCCCTTGTAGGCCAGCCACCAATTTCTAACTCCAGTCACCGGCTGTAACGCCCTTATGGGCCAGCCGCCAGCTCCTAGTGCCAGTTTCGGTCACAACCCGTCCACGGGTGGACCACTCAACTCCCAGTCTCGCTAGTAGCCCCTGGCTGTGATGCCACTGTCGGGCCGTTCGGCCAGCTCAGTCCCCATCTCCTCAGTCTAGAAAAGCTACATTACCAGTTAACAACATGCAAACAACCAGCATCCAGTACCCAGTACCCGATATCCAGTCATACTACTCTCCTCACCCAGCCCTTTACCTCAGCTCCAGACCCGAATAAAACCCGGTTCGCTGCTCCCTATACTGGTACGTGTTAAAACAATCAAGCGCGACTAACAGTAAGTGGCAGCCACCCTTGTATCCAACCCTGTTCCACAGACTAGGGAGGAGAACGATTCAACAAACAACAACGCGATAATCCGTAATTTGTCATTGATACTGTATAATAGGGAGCCCAAGACATGCCCTTGGGATAACAAAAGTACACTGTCCGGATAACAAAAAGGGGAAGGGAAGTGATACAATCACGACCTAGCCTCGCTCCCCTCCAGCTCTGCCAGGCGGGACTCAGCAGCTGCGAGCTCTGCCTTCAAAGTCGACGTGAGCTGAGCGCTAGCCTCGGCTCTGGCCTCGGCAGTCCGCCACTCAGCTCTAGCAAGCTCTACAGCTTGCCGCTGCTCTTCTAAGGCCTTTTGCTAGGCCTCCGCTCTGCTAGTCGCCTCGCTCAGGTGCCTGGCACGGTCCTGAGCAAGAGATGCGGCCACATCGGCAAGCCTCCTCTGCTCGGTCACAGCTGCCACAAGCTGGACGCGCTGCTCCCATGCTTCCTGGATGGCCGCTAGTCGCCGTGCCTGCTGCTCTTGAGCCTCTCGAAGCCGCAGGTACTCCGCCCAAATGCCGGCCAAGCCAGACATCCAGGGCCCACGGGGGAAGCCGAGGCCGTGGTAGCCGCGCGTGCACTCCCTCAGCCGGTGCCGAAGCTCCTCCGGGGAAGGTAAAGGATCGCCCCCTACGTAGCCCCGAGCTCGCTGCAGTAAGGCTGCACCCACGCTGGCGTCCAGCAGCGGCTCCGGTGGGGAAACAGTTATAGGCCACTCAACCTCCAGCTCGAGGGAAGAGTGACCCATCTCAGCCAGCACCCCAGAAGGACCTACACAATCCCACCAAACACGGAACGGGTCAATAATGTTTAGGACTTCCCTATGACAAGACAAGGTGGAAAACCTGACAAAGGCCCTGACTCTTACCTGGTGTAGCTCCTGCCGCGCCCATAACTGCCCCGGTAGTGTCCTCCGCCGGAGTCGGAGAGGGTAAGGACTCCCCTCCAACCCGGTCCTCCCCAATAGCCATTGGGGTGACAGAAGGCTCCTCCTGACCCTCCTCGGCCGGAGCCGGCGCATGCTCTCCCTCAGTCTCCAGTCCTGGGCATGGCGCAAAATGTCACCAATCCGCTGTAGGCTCCACATTAAAGTCAAGGCAGAGACAAAGAGAAGCCGTATATATACCTTCCAACGCCGCCTCCATCTCGGCATCCCCAGAAGAAGAGGCCTCGGAGGAGGAAGAAGAACTCGAGCTCGAGCTCTCGTCAGTCTCCATCGTGGCGCTGCCGCCCTCTGTGGAACTTGGCGAGCTCTCTGATGAATCCCCGGCCGTGGGCAAATCAGGGGCACCTGTACATCAAGAAACCAGATTAGGCTATCATCAAGCTCAGCCTTGCATAAAGATAGCTCCCTAGCCAAAGATGCTAGGGAAGAAGCTCACCGGTCGGGGCATCGCCTTCAGAAACCCCCTCAATGTCAATCAGCTCCTCGTCACCCTCAGCAGTGGCTACGATGGGAGGCTCGTCTCCGGACGGACAGCTCGCGTCCCGAGGAAGCTCCCCTTCCTCCAGGGGGGAAGACGTGCCTGCAATCCATCCCAGCCAAAGCTCAGCACGGGCAGGAAAGTCAAATGATCCACCCTAAAGTGGTCAAATACTCAGTTACATACCTGACGGTCCCACACTGGAGGATTCCACCAGTCCCACCGTACAGGCCGACACTAGGGTCGGCAAAGGTGGGAGAGGTACCCTCGTCAGCAATGACGACGATCTACCTAGCGCATCCTCAACAGTAGCTGAAGACACAAAGGCCACCGGTCTCGGCTCGTCTCCAAAAGAAGGCAGGACCACTGGCGGGCCGGCGTCTTCCAACTCTCGGATCATCTCCAGGGTCGTCGCCGCGTCCTCACCTGCCAAACCAGTAACATAAGTCAAGTCAATAATTCCGGCCTGCTAAAGGGAGTTCGACAACAACATGAAAGGCCCCCCAAAGGCAGTCGGGCTCTCACCCTGACGACCGCTAGCCACCGTGGGCCCTGGCTCGTCAACCTGGCCAGGCGCTTCACCCTGTGTCTCAGCAGGGGCCTCGGCCCCTGGTGCCTCTGCCCCACCTGCATAATCCAAAGGGTCATAACAAATAACAGGGGGCAAATCAAAGCTGCGGCATACGCCCAAGGTTCGAAGCTCTCACCTGCGCGGGCTCCTCCCGTAGCTGTCCAAGACTCAAAGTCGGGGAAGTCCTCCAGGTTGGGGAAAGGTTCGCTCATCAGGCGCGTAAGCTCCTCCATGTCAACCTCCCCTTCAGCTTCCTCCTCACGCGGGAAGTCTGACTCTCGGGGAGGCAAAAAAGTCACCTCCGCACCAGACGCCAGCGGAGCTGCAACGGACAGACGAGTCCGACAAAGTAGAATTAGTCAATCATATTGGCTAAACCAGACAAAAACAAAGGAGTTGGGGGCGACACTCACTCAAGGTCGTCTCCTCCTCAACTCGCTCTCCAGTCTGGGGTCCCTCAGATGACCCACCAGTCTCAACCGCGGCATCCGCCACACGGGGGCGTTTCCTCCGGGGCCGTAGGCTTCCGTCTCCATTCCCCGAGGACGTTCCTGTGGAGGGCTGGTCCTCCTCGGCTGCAGGACCTGCTGACAAACATAGCAATATACAACATCTCAGTTCTGTAGTCAAGAATTACAGAATGAAAGAAAGAGAACAGACAAAGGGCGGGAAGCCCAACCTGAAGCCCCAAAGGGGGTCAAGGGTAGGGGCACAAGCTGCTCCATCCCTATCGCCAGAGCTCGGGCCGCCATCGTGACGGTCTCCCGAATGTCCCGACACAAACTCCACGGGTCCAGCTGACCCAACTGCATGGGCGATGTGTCGCCTCCAGTCGTCGACCGCTGTGTCGGCAAAACTCCCGTGTGGGAGCTCCCGATCCAGCGACCCTCTGCCTCGGATGCCGCAGTCGGACAAGAACTGAGTCCACCAAGCTCTAGGTGCCCTCGGTCGAGACACCTTCGCTCCAGTCGCCGACGCCGATGCCCGCCCCAGGGGCTTTAGGGCCCCTCCGTTGCTTCGGCTCCCAGAAGATGACCCCCGACCACTCCGGGGCCACTGTGTCACAATCCGCTCAACCTCCCGGCGAATCCGAGCCACACAGGTCCTCAGGTACCCCTCATCCAGTGCAATAGGAGGCAGATCCTCCCTCAGCAAACGACTCTCCTCTGCCTTCCTGATCGCGGAGGCCTTCTGTCGGTAGAGGTGACTGTGCCCGAACCACCACCGGGCGTAGTGCACGTCGAACTGTCCCCGACGACCTTGCTCCGGCATCGGGAATTGCTCCGGCTCCTGACGGCAGTAGAAATCCCACCAAGCTGCTGCAAGTAGGTGGGTGTCTTTACCCTTATACTGTCGGCCTGTCAGATGGAACTCCCTGTTCGGCGGAATCCCCTGGTCGTACCCGAAGTTTCTGGCAAAGTGATGTGGGTAGTACGGCTCCAGGAAGCTCGTCGCCGACCGGTGCAACGCTAACACGGCTGCTCGGGTGCTCAGTATCCACTCAGTCCGCGGTCTCGTATCAGCAGTCCCCTGGCTGGGACGGGCGCCGGCCGCCCCTCCACCCGAAGCCCCCAGAAAAAGGTTGAGGTCCCTCGCTGCACTGTCGAAGGGCAGTCCCTCCTCGCCCCGGGCAGGCAGGTAACAAAGGGCCCTCCTGGCCCCCTCCAGCTACTCCTCTGTGTCGCCATCCGGCTGCCCAGTAAAGCTGAACAAAAGTGGTGCCGTCGGGTTCGCCACAGTACCCCGCGTCACCAGTCCCGGGAAAAGCAACCCGGCCCACACACTAAGGTAGTGGGTCGGTAGAAGTATACTCATCTCCCTCGGCGCTGAGTGTGCCGCCAGAACTCCAAGCCCCTGGTAAATGTTGGCTAGTGCAGCGGGAGCTAGAGCCAACTGCCTCCCCTCAGCCAACAAGCAAGCCGGCCACAACAACTCGGCTCTCAACAGTCCGTCCTCTCCGTGAGGAACTACGAAGGTCGCCAGCCAATATGCCAGATATGCTGCAAGATATGTCACATCTGGCAGTCCATGGGGATTCCACCCCTCCCGTGGCGCATACACATATCTGGAGTACGTCCGGAAGCGTAGCTTCACCTCTGTGTACTCCTCCCAGGGAGTCTGATCCCTTGCGAACTCCTGGTAAAAGCAAAACGGCCCGTTGTAAAAATGACGGACCCATACATTCAGTGGTACCCGGGGAGTCTGAGCAGCTCTCTCTCTCCCTGCCAGGGCCAAATCTCTTCAAGTCTTTATCAGATACCGATAACTGTAAGGCACTCGGTATCTTCCCAGTCCATCAGTATGACTGCGGTGGAGGTCATCCAGCACCACCTCCTCATATCCCTCGCCGACAACTGGCAAGCCGGAGATCCGGAACAGAGTCCACAAGTCGAGACTGGTCTCCCCCTCTGCTGTCGCCACTGTGTTCCAACGACGGTTGAAACGCTCCAGCAAGCCCTGCAGTAATCCAGTATAGCACGGGTACGCGTACAGAGCGGCGGTCACCGCGTACCTGATCCCAGCTCGATCCAGCAATACTCGGTAATGGTGGACGATTCCCATCAACCACTCTGTGGCACCCTGGCGATAGTAATGCGACGAGATCACTGTCCAGCGGCCATACCAGCTGGTGACAGGTCTGCCGCATGATTCCATTCAGCATACTGTGGTCATCGTACCCCTCTCCAGCATACTGCACACCGGCGGGCTCCAGCACCAATCCAGCAATCCCCTCTGTCTCTGTGCGGTGGTGGCCATGCAGATCCCAGCTAGCAGGGCCAATCGGCCCGACCCTGACTCCAGATTGCTCTGCCATGCCGAAGAACCCCAGGCACTCGATGCTGGGAAACTGGCGCTGCCTCCAGTAGTCCTCTGAAAAGCTCGGGTAGCTGCAAAAAGCGGTGCCAAGCAGGCTGTCCCTGCCGATCAGAATGGCCCTCTCAAGCCGGCGGCAAGCTCCCGGAATCTGCGAGTCGCTCTCCTCCGCGCCAGGAGGAGCATAGCTGCAGATGAACTCAAGCAGGTGGCGATCAAGGGGGAACTCCAATGGATAGCCCCCGCTCCGGTCATAACTGTATAAGTTGCCCGCCTCCAGAATCCGGGTCACTTCCACGACCCCTGCTCCAGCTGTCCGCTCACCGATCGGACCCTCCGCCACGATCAGATGGCCCCGGTCCAACTGCCCGATACCAGCCATGGTGATCACAGGTGCATCTAGAGGACGCATCGGTCGATCAGTCCGCTGCACCCAGTGATCCTCCTCCTGAGCCAGCCGCCTCGGGACCCGCCCATCTCTGCCAAAGCGTGCCATAGCTGCAAGACAAGGCACCCAGAAAAAGTAGTCAGCATATCAGAAAATTCATACGTGTAACACATCAAAATAAAGACATATGAAGCATCAAAATACAACTACAACAACTCAGAAAGAGGATCTCACGGGCCGTACGCCCTCGTCCCCGCCTCCGACGCACGCCCCGTGGGGGGCATTTGTTGTACCCAGACAATTTCCCAGCCAAAACGACAAGGAATAAGGGTTCGGGCATTTTCCCGAACACCTTCAAGGCACGGGCTACCTAGCCCTTTCTACACCCTAAAGGTCCCCACAAGGGTCCCGATCAACTCGCCGTGACGCGCGGCGGCACAAACAAGTATTCGGGGTCAACCCCGGCCACTCTCATACGGGCTTTGCCCGCGTCCTATATGGCCGCCCGGGATCACCCGGGGCGCCCCGACGTTAAGCCACGCCACGTGGCATCCAGCAAAAGAGTCGCGGGCCCACTCCAAGACTCTTCATTCAACCCTCCAAGGTCAAAGGGAGACCCGAGCAAGTCAACCACAGGCTTTGGAGGCCCGCAGTATGTACGTACGGCTCACACACGTGTGTTCGGCATTTTTCCGAACACCTTGTGGGCGCGTATATTTCAACCCTTCTACACAAGACCACGGGCCAGCCCGTGGTTCCAGTATACCAGTTGGGTCCAACAACGACCCCCCAGCAAGTCGGGGCCACCCCCGACCCTCAGACACGTGGCAACAAGCCACTAAACTTAGCTCTCGGGCCAACCCGAGGCTACCCTGTCAACCCGCCGTACAATATGGCACGTAACACGAGGCAAGGCCCGTGGGCCCCAAAATACCTCCTTCCAACCCCTACAGACTTCTACCCTTGGCCTTAGGCCAAATCCAAGGCCCGTCGGCCACTTACGCGGCTCGTTCGGCAACCCGGGGTGTGTTGGGCATTTGCCCGAACACCTCGCGAGCGGCTACTCCAACTCAAAGAACAGCGGCCCCACGGGCCCATGCCAGCCTTCCGAAGTTCAAAGTCCATCAAAGGACGTCCCCAGGCAACACAAGAAGACCCCCGGGGGCCATCCCCCGGGGTTATGGCCGGCCCGGGGCCAGTTTGCCCCTGGGCGTGGCCGCCCCCCCGGGGGAGGGCAAACTCCCCAGGGGGCCGCGCCCCCTCTCCAGCTCGGTGGTCCCACGACCCCACTCAGCCTCGGTTCGCTCAATTACGGCCTACGATGCGGTTTGTGTGCCGTACCAGTTCGAGGGATCAAAGCGCGGACGTGGAAGCGCAAAGCGACAGCACGACGGGTCGTCCTCAAGTCAACGCGCACAAGTGTCCACAAGCCGCCACGTATCCTTCACCCACTTGTCCTTTTCTTTCTTAGTTAAATTAGGAAGAAAAAATGGCCAAAAATCACATTTTATAGGGTGGGGACCAGCCCCCCCTCTCTCTCCTTGCGAACCCGCCTAAACCCCCCTGGGGGGGGGGTTTAGGCGGACCAGCCAGGCCCCCCTGGCTGGTCCGCCTAAACCCCCAATTCAAACCAAATTTTTTTTTTTAAAAAGAAAAAAAAACCCAGCCGCCTAAACCCTTGGGGGTTTAGGCGGACCAGCCAGGCCCCCCTGGCTGGTCCGCGTAAACCCCTTTCCCTCTCTCTCAGCCCGTAACCCAAGCACTATTCCATTGGGTTTACGCGGACCAGCTCACCCCCCCTGGCTGGTCCGCGTAAACCCCTTGTGACCATTCATCTTCCCCTATAAATACCCCTTAGGATCTCAAGGGGTGGGGCATCAATCCAATACAAAGCATCCAGCAATACGCAAGATCGTCCGGCACCCGGCAAGCACAAGACTTCGAGCGCGGAGCAAAGGAGAATTGTGTGTGGGTGACTTGTTCGGCGGTCTACTACGCCGGGGGTATGTCGTTCGCGCTCCCCTCACGCCGTAGGTAGTCGTCACACACAAGTCGACACCCACCGTGTGTGAGACGTTGTGATATGGGCGGACGTCCCCTCATGCCGGGATTCCCCCTCGCACGCCCGTCGGTCGCAACCACTCGCGTGCCATGACGTCATGCTCACTCACAGTCACGAGGCCATGTCTGACCAGCTCAACTCGAGCCGCATCCGACCCTCGTCCAGATGCCGGATCGACGGATCCCCTCAGTTATCCAGTTGTAGGCCCCCGTTTGGCACCACGGCCGCGGCCCCTGCCACGGGAGGACCCCTCTGTAAAATGCACATGTGTGTATTCATCACCCATCGACCCGGGGACCGACTAGCACGTCGGAATTGTCCCGTGACATGCGCCAGTTGTACTTTGGGTATTACGGCTTTCCCGTAAAGAAATACGCGTCTCAGCACAACACCGCCGATTGGACGAGTGCCCTCGCACCCGCGTCCCGGCCTTCAATCTCCTATCTATATCCTTCGGCATCCGTGCCTAACACTCCACCCCCAACAAACACCCCTCAGTCTAACACGTACCCCTAGCTGCTGAATGCGCCCGGCCCTACACCCATGGCTTCAGACACATATACAGACTTTTCTTCAGCATGGAACGAAGGTATTCGGATTCAATCCGATGTAAATAAACACTGATTGCTTGCGGCCGGTGGGGAAAGACGTCCTGTACACGATTCCCACAATCGCCTACGCACTCGCACCCATGGAACCCCTTCTCTCCACGTGTCGCCCGATCCCTTGGGCCCACATGCCGCGCCCTGGTGGCGCATCCCCGGTCAAACCTTGATTCCATGAGTGATTGTCGAGAGATCGACTGGCACGCCCGCACCCTATCCGGTTAACCCTTAGCCCGACATTCCGGTGCCATTCCGCCCCTTTTGACTTTCCGTAAAAGGAGAGTGCCGGTACCGCCGTGAGAGGCATGCACCCGTAAGGAGGATACCAGAGATACAT
Source organism: Amorphophallus konjac (assembly GCA_022559845.1). Taxonomy (NCBI): domain Eukaryota; kingdom Viridiplantae; phylum Streptophyta; class Magnoliopsida; order Alismatales; family Araceae; genus Amorphophallus; species Amorphophallus konjac. Next base: position 14,286,284 of record CM040125.1, read on the forward strand.
CAAACTCTCGTATTTTTTCTTCCCCGTTGCATTCTTTACTTCACCCCGGTTAACTGGCATAAAAAAACGCGCGCAACAATCCTGCTTTCATAGTTTCATCTCTGTGCACATTTATGTGGGCTTATTATTATAAATGGATGTAGAATTCAGCATGCATCTATGTGCTCACGGTTGTTCATTTGTCACGATTGTTTGTGGGGCATGTGCAGATAGTTTTTGGTCTCGGAATGTATGATTCATTTTATGTGCTGTGGAGAGGTCAGCAGTTAGAAGGGGCAGTTTGGGTATTTACTCTATTTTTAGCAATGTTATCAGAACCGGACCGGTGCCTGAATCGGACAATGAGATGGTTCGGTTCGAACCGGTTTGACCGTTGGTTCGAACCGGTTTGAACCGTGATGTCATTATAATATTGATATATGGTCCGACCCGTTCTATAACCTAATACAATAAGAAATAACTCAAATAAGATATAATGATCAAAATAGATAAACATACATGTATATAGAGAATAACTTGTAACTACTTGTTGGAAATAGAGCCTTTACGTTGATTCAAATATCTTCATTTATATGTTGGAAATAGAGTTTTTATGTTTAGTCCCATATTGAAAGTTAGAAAGACTTACTTAGCTTTATATGTTGGAGAGCTCACCCTTGGGTCAGGACCCAAGGGGCATAGGATGTGGGCTTGAGTTGTGTGTCGAATTAAATGGTTTCATAGAATATAAGTAAATAATATATTTATTTATTTATTTGTGCCGTGCCGCGGGCCGGGCCGGGTTGAGTTGAGTTGAGTTGAGTTGACGGGGGCGGGTACCGAGCCATTTTTTATTTTTTTTATTTTTTTTCCGGGGGAATAGGGTCGAATCGGCCCGAACCGGTTCAACGGTCGAACCGCGGTTCGGGCGGTTCGGACGGTTTTTTGCCATTTGACCGGACTGGGCCTAATCGGACCGGTTCCTGGACCGGTTCACGGTCGAACCGGTCCGACCGGCCGGTCCGGTTCTGATAACACTGATTTTTAGACTTTTAGGGGTTATAATTGTAATTTTTACTTTCTTGTATGGACAATCCCTCAATGAGGGGCATTTCTGTAATTGTTTATCCTTAAGATATATATAAATAATGAGAGGGGGATCAGCCTTCTGTCTTGAATAGGCTGACCCCTGCTCTCTTTCTCGCCCCTTCTCTGTCTCTTTTTCTGAACTGCTCCCCCCCTCTCTCTCTCTTCTTGTTTTACATGGTATCAGAGCCACGGTCCCTAGGACCTTCTCTTCCTCTCCATCGCCCCACTCTGAAGCCCACTCAGAACAAGCTGCAGCCCTCTCCAAGCACTGCTGCCCTGTTCGGGACAGGGCAATCCCCAAGCCACAGCACTCTCCATTGGAACCCCTGCTTGCAACTACTGCTGGTCTTAGATCACAGCGGAAGCAAGAGTTCTGATAGCTGCACATTTCCTAGGGCTCTTCCAGCCCAGAATAGAGGTGCACCGTGTCTCTTCCCCTTGGCGAAAGTCTATTCTCCTACGACCTTTCAAGGGTTTTCTCTGCAGGAGATCAGGCCGCAGCTGCTCTCTTGTTGATCGAGGGCTCCCCAGCCCTGCTCCTGAGCAGCCGTTCTCCACCATTGGTTCAGGCTCGCAGTCCCCTTTTCCTATTCACATCTGTCTGAGGCAGCGGAACAGGGCTCTCTTCAAGCTGCACTCATCCCAGGGCTTCTCCGGCTTGGTGAAGGGCAGCGGCCCCTTTTTTCTTCCTCTCCGAGCATGTCTGTTGCATCGCGGCCCTGTTAGGGCCTCCCTTTTCTCTCTCTCAATAGGGGAGATCAGATCATCTAGGGCTTCTTGGACTGCGCTTTGTCTTCAAGGGGAGTTTGGAACACTCTTGGAGATTCCCTTTGGCACTGCAGCCTCTATCTTCTCACTGCAGTGCCCTCCTCTCTGAGACCGACAGTTACCCCTTTGTTGGGACGGTTATTTTCTACACATTGTCATGGCGGACAATCAATCTACGGCCTCAGACATGCCCACTCCGATGGTTCACCCTATGCACTGTTGTGACCCCTCTATGTTGATGATGTTGACTCAAGCTCTATTCTTTGGCAACACCATTGTTTTGATTGATTGGCAACTGAGTTTGATTTGATGAAATTGCTCCATCAGATTGACTATGTGTTCTTTGCTTTTAATACACTGCTGTCTGCAATTCTTACTGTCATAAGTCCACACACTGCATCTCAATTAAATTGATTAAGTGTGCACAGCGTCAACGCATCATGTTACAGCGTCAACGCATAAGTCCACACACTGCATCTCAATTAAATTGATTAAGTGTGCACAGCGTCAACGCATCATGTTACAGCGTCAACGCACCGTTGGCTTTGAACCTCAGAGTCTGTACATCCGAATTGCCCTTGATCTGGTGAAATGTATACACTCATTCACTGTAGTCTTCACACATTAAAGTCCATACATTCATCAATTACTTTTCACTCAAGGCAAAGTCTATACACTGGGGTCTTTTCCCTACGTGTCTTAGGCGAGGTCTGAACATTCGATTCTGAAGCCTGAAGTCTATACAGTCCAGCCTAGTCCTACGATCAAGGATTTAGCTACACTCAACTCTGTACATTGGCTTCGCTTCATGAAGTCTGTACATCGCTTCATGTCCCCAAAGTCTGCACATCAACAGTGATCTTTGAAGTCTGTACACTGCTTCAGGAGCTTCAAGTCCACACATCGCTCAAAGTCTGTACAGAGTCCAGCGTCTTCGTTAGTGTCTCAGGCATTAGGCCAAGTCTGTACAGCATTCAATATCTAGAGTCTCATGAAGTCTGTACATCAGACTGTTACAGCAAGTCTGCACACTGTCTTCGAAACCATAGTCTCTACAATGGTCTTCACACTTGAAGTCCATACATTCGGTGTGCAGAGTTGATGTCTATACAGCCCTTTAGTTTGCTCGAGTCCATACATATTGGCTTCAAGACTTTCAAGTCTATACACTGAAGTCTTCACATTCGCTTGCATAACATGAAGTCCATAAGTGGGCAAAGTCTGTACACTGTCAATGCTTCATGCAGCGTCAACTCATCCTTCATGCAGCGTCAACTCCTCAAGTATATACAATGCTTTCCTTCGCATGAAGCCTTTAAGTGCATGATGTCTATACAATGCCACTAGGATTTAAAGTCTATACAGCCGTTGCCTCCCTTGTTGAAGTCAACACTTTGGGCAAGTCTGTACGTTGCATTCTGCCTTCACAAGTCTATACAACGATGTATATACAATGCAATGTACATACTTAAATCTTATGTCTTTATTCTTGTTGCTGAAGGGACAGGGTCGACGCCTGGAGCTTAAAGCGTCCACGCATCAGTAGACGAAGCATGCGATATCTTCCATTGCGTCAATGCCACGAGCAAGCAGCGTCGACGCAGCAGTTGAAGAAGCATTCATCTTCACATGCTATTCCATTGCGTCAACGCCACAAGCAAGCAACGTCGACGCAGCAGCTAAAGAAACGAGGCTAATGGCTACTGGAATGCCTCACTGCGTTAACGCCATTGAGTGACAGCGTCGACGCAGCAAGTCAGATTGATGACTTTGAGCACGTGAACGGAGAACTCTATACATCGGACTGAAGAAGCTAATGAGGGGCACGTGATCCCAGGTACCTAGCTCGTGATCCGAAAAGGACAAGGTATCCAGATGAGGACACGTGTACTGACACTCCATTGCATGCTGCCACGTGGTCCAAATTGCTGGGCGGGAAACGTGGAGAGCACACGCCTGCTGCTGTTGCTGCTATATAAACAAGCCTTCTTCCACAGAAGAAGATTGATCGAAGGAGAAGAAGAAAAAGTCTATACACTCAGCAGCAGTGAGCCTTCGATCCACAGAGAGAAAAGAGAGAAGAAGAAGATACAGAGAAGAAGAAGAAGAAATAGAGAAGAAGGAGAAAAAGAGAGAGGAAGAGATCGAGAGAGAGAGGTGAGAGAAAGCTGATCGAGAGTGAGAGTGAGAGTGTTTGTATCTCAGTCTCGTGGTTCAAAACCAGAGCTGAGCTTTGCTCTTTAAGAGCTACATTGCTTTTGGGTTTTTATTTTTCGTTTTGATTCTGTCTTTCATTTCCGAATGCTGTTTCTTCAAGCTGTGTGTCAGCGGTCTTGCAGTGGTGGTCTCCACTGGACGGGTTAAGCTGTATTTCCCCAGCGGTTGCAGAGGATCAGATCCTCTGGTCGGCAAGCTGTAAAGCCCAGCGGACGCAAGCTGTGCTGCGCAGCAGGAAGCCATACTCGGTTGAGTGTGGGGTGGACGTAGGTCGTTGACCGAACCACCTAAAAATTGAGTGTGCAGTGTGTTTGTGTTTTTGTGTGATCTGTGTGCGATGGGAAATTCTTGCTTAGCTTATTTGATTGCATCGGTTATGCTCATGTGTAGCTTTCGACCTTTCGTTTAGCATCCTTTGTTTAGCTTAACTGACGTTTGCCTAAATTCCGCTTTAGAACTTACAATAGTTTTAAATTAGGCAAGTTGATCTATTCACCCCCCTCTAGATTCACACTTAGTGGAGATAGACTGCGTCCATCTAACCCAACACTTGGTATCAGAGCCTAACTCTTCTGCAGGGACTCATCGCCCGAAGAGAATAGGCATAGATGGATGTTCGAGGGATGACTGCCGAAGGTCACTCAACAACGAAGCCCCCATTCTTTGACGGATCAAACTACGCATACTGGAAGAACCGTATGCAAGTGTTCCTCAGGGCTAAGGATTATGAGATTTGGAAGATTGTCAGCAAGGGACCTTATGAGCTGTCCCCGAATGAAGATGTATGGACCAAGGAGGAGATCAGAAGGTCCACGCTAAATTGGAGTGCTATTAATGCTATCCAGTGCGCTCTGCATCCTACAGAATTCTCCCGTGTATCTGCTTGCAAATCAGCTAAGGAGATGTGGGATGCGCTGGAAGTAATTCATGAAGGTACATCTCAAGTAAGAGAGCAGAAGGCCAATCTTCTTGTATCTGAGTATGAAGCCTTCAAGATGAAGCAGAACGAGTCCATTAGCGAAATGTACGCTCGGCTGACTGTCATAACCAATGGCCTCAGAGGTTTTGGGAAACCTCAGGCAGAGTATGATGTAGTGAGGAAAATTCTGCGCTCCCTAACTCCCAATTGGCACACCAAAGCAACAGTGATGGAGGAGTCAAGGGACTTGCGTAATACTAAAGCTGATGAGCTGATTGGCTCACTAATGGCATATGAGATAAACATGCCAAAGACAGATGAAGCCGAGAGGAAGAAGAAGTCGATAGCGCTGAAGGCTAGTTCCAGCAAAGCTCCAGCAGCTCTTCATCATCAGAGGAGAACCTAAATGAAGAGGAAGATGTGACTCGATCTGAGATAGCCATGATAACTAGAGAGTTCAGGCGATATCTCAGAAAGGGAGCAGGACGGTTCGGTCAGAAGAAATACAGTGGTGACCGAAAGGATAAAAGGTATAAATCTAAACCTGCAAAGAAACATGAAGCTAATGTTTATTATCAATGCAGGAAACCAGGGCATCTAAAATTGACTGTCCAGACAATCAGAAACATAAGGACAGGTCAAAGAAGAAAACCAAGAAGGGAAGAGCTATGATCACCACATGGAGTGATGAAGATGAAGGCTCTTTCAGCAGCAACTCAGATAGTGAAGCCGAATCTGAACAACCCATTTGCCTTATGGCAACAAGCTCCGAAGATAGAGAGGAGGATACAGATGAGGTAATCACTAGATTTGAAAACTTCACAATTGCTGATTGGGTAGATGCTTATCATGAAATAGCTGATAGAGCTGATGACATTAGAAAAGAGAATAGGCATCTTAGAAGAAAAATCAATTCCATGCAAAATGATAAAACACTAACTGATAAAATTGCATGTTTGGAATCTGAGATTGATGAATTGAAACTCACATGCTCTGAAGAAGATGAAATCAAAAATGAGTTAAAAGCTTCTAAGGAAGAGAATCTAAGGCTTGAAAATGAAATTGATGAATGGAAGCTGAAGATTCAGAAATGTGAAAGTGAAGTCAAAATTATCTCTGAAAAATATGAAGCTGTCCTCAATGTCAACAATGAGCTGAAAAAGGCTATTGATGAACTTCAGAAAGACAATGAAGATAAAATGAAAACCATTGAGAAAATGACCCAAGGAACAGATAACTTAAATGCTTTGTTAGGGTCAAAGGTTAATTTCAGAAAAGAGGGTCTAGGTTTTAATTCCAGTGCAACAAAAACATTCGGAATGAAAACAATTTCATTTGTTGCTCAAAAGGAAAAGGGACCTCTAATTAGCATGAATTCAACAAATTTGATGAACAAAACTGCTAATCTGAAAAAGCCCAGTGCTGAGGAGAAGGGCAAACAAAAAGTTAATGAGCCTAGTAGAGCTAGCACATCTAAGCAGAATCCTAGGGCTCAGACTCAGGTTAGGGGTCAACCTACACAGTCTGGTAAACCCCAGGTCAAGGTAACCAAGTCTCCACCAACACCTCCACCTCTGAAGAAGACCCAATACAAACCTGTGTATAGGTCAGCAGGGTCCAAAGTACAGGGGAGACAAAGTGCTGCTAGGAGTCAACCCAATTATTTTTATCAACCCAGAGCTCAGACCCACTACAATGCACAGCCAACCTACTTCAATAGGTCGAATTGGTCTAGAACTCAGGATAGGTTTACAGGTCTTGCACACCAGGGTGCTAAATATCAAAGACCTCACAGTAGAAATTGGGTCAATGGGTATGGTTACTGGACATCTAGAAATCAATATTTTCATAGCCAGCCCAGGAACTACTATGGCCAAAATTTTGTGAACACACCCTGGCCAAGGCACTGGCACAGAAATAACAATACTGTCAATAATCAGGCTGCTGCCAATAAGAAAAAGAACAACAGAAGAAAATATGTAGGATCCACTGAACAAAACACATTTAAACAAATGTGGATTCCGAAACATTTGCTTTCCTGTTTTGCTTCTAGTTCATTTACATTGGAGCCCAATCAATCTTGGGTTCCAAACTTCTCTACATAATTGTGTATGCAGGTATGCCTGGCAGCCAAGAACAACTTGTGGTACATGGATAGCGGCTGCTCCAGGCATATGACAGGAGATAAGGCCAAATTTTGCATACTGACTGAGAAAGTAGAAGGCCTTGTCACCTTTGGAAGCAACACAAAGGGTAGGATTATCGGATCAGGTAAGGTAGGTAAGTGTTCTACCTGCTGCATTGATGATGTTATGCTGGTTGAAGGGTTAGCCTATAATCTACTTAGCATTAGCCAGTTATGTGATAAAGGTTACAATGTTTTATTCAATTCTCAATGCTGCAAGGTTTTTGAACCTAATTCTGATATTGTCAAATTTTCTGAAAAAAGAATAAATAATACTTACATGATAAATTTAGATGAAATTCAACACACTAACCTTTGCCTTACTGCCAGTAGAGAAGACATAGCATTTTTATGGCATCGTAGGTTAGGTCATGCTAGCTACACTGTTTTGCACAAATTAAATAAGCATGGCATGGTTAGAGGACTTCCTGAAGTCTCATTCAAGAAAGAAAACAAAATCTGTGATGCATGCACTCAATCAAAGATAACTAGAAAGTCATTTAAGTCTAGAACTGAAAATCTGTAATATCCCGGACCTTTCGGATCCTTCTTCGTGGGTCCCGGATCTGGTTTTCGGAGCGTCCGGCTCTGTTGTGTCCGAAATTCCGTTTCGGACATCTTTCGTGTTCGGATCGGCGCGATCCGGAGTCGTTTCGGAGGCCCGGAGGCGTTCCGCGGCTTTTTCGCGTGTGTTTTCCGATTCCCGGCGTGTGTTTCGGCTTTTCCTTCGGACGCTCGCTGCGGGTTAACTGGGCCGTTCACCCCGGCACGAGTGGTACCGTTGCGATCGGTGCGCTCCGAGGATTCCAGAAATATATTTTTCTATTTTTCGGTATTTTTCCGAAAATTCGGATTTTCTATAAATCCTAATCCCTTTTCTTTTCTTTTTCCCTTTTCTCTTTCTTCTTCCTCTCCCTCTCTCTCGCGACCGTGAGCCTCCTCTCTCCCCCTCTCTCCCATTCGGACGCGGCGAACCCCTCTCCGGCTACGGACGGCGGCGGGGCGACGGCGCGGACGCGTGGGCGACGGTGAGGCGATCTCGTGGGCGTGCGGCGAGCGTGGGAAGCGTGGGGAGTTCGTGAAGCTTCGAGCATTCTTCGTGATTCGTGATCGATCCGGCGGAGCATTCGCTCCATTGAGGTAGGGTGACGTTCCTTAGCCTCATGCCGTTCTTTTCCGTGATTTATAGGCCGCGGGGAGGCCGAGAGGGGATCATTTGAGCGTTTTTGGGTTTTTCCATGATTTGGGGAGAGCTCGCCCGATCTATGGATTCAATGCATGGATTCGTGTTTTGAGGGCCTAGAATCATGCTAGGGGTCCCCAGGGGTCTTCCCCTTTGTTTTCCCCCTCTCCTATGGAGGTATGGGGGCGTGGTTGGGTTTTTTGGGCGTTCTTACCGTTTTCGGCCGCGGACTGAGAACGCGCTATACTCCAGTAGCGCGTTCTTGAGTGTCGCGCTGCCCCGACCGAGCGCGTTCATCGGAGAAGATGAACAGGAGGCGGTTCCTGTCGCGCTATGGGGTCATAGCGCGATCGTCCTTGTCGCGCTAGGAGGACCTAGCGCGATGGTCCCTGTCGCGCTAGGGTTCCCTAGCGCGATAGTCCGTGTCGCGCTATGGGGCCATAGCGCGACACGGACCATCGCGCTAGGGGACCCTAGCGCGACATGCCCTGTCGCGCTAGGTATCCCTAGCGCAATTTAGTTCGTTGTTGGGTGTTCCCCTTGGGCCGTGTGTGCGTCCCGGGCACCCCGTGGAGTTCCGTGACCGTGTCTTTGGTGTCCGGAGGTTCCGTTTGCCTTGGTCATGAGTTTGGCCGTGGGCGGTGCGTCCGTTTTTCTCCGACCGTGGCCCCGTTTGACGGAGCTGGTGCGTGGGGTGATTCCCACACGTTGTCGGTTTCGGACGTTGTTTTCCGTTGACTCGAGAGTCTACTCCTTCAGTGACCCTCCACTAGTCGTAGCCCACCAGTACGAGGTGCTGGTCTCACCTGGGAGTGGTGTACGGGCACCCACCTTTCGAGACGGTTTGTGGACCGGTTACCGTAGGCCCCTCGTCGGTAGTCAGAGTCCGGCTACGGGGGAAAACCGGTCAGAGGACCAGACCTAGTGACGCAAGGTCTGTGTGTGCACACGTGGGTGGGGGCGGTTGGACCCACGTCGACGGGCGTGACCCCAGCTAGTTACTTGTTTGTGGTTACTTGTACGGTGTTTGCGCCTCGGGTAGGACCTACCACGTCAGGCGGTTCACCTGCGGTGCGGTGTAAGACGTCAGGGGACGCTATCGGCTGTGCTTCTAGTGGGTGGTACTCCTGTCGAGTACGGAGTGTTAGACTGTCAGTCGTGTGTTTCCGACCTTCGGGTTTTGACGGTTCGACCGTTGAGTTTCGGTCTTCTCGTACCGTGGCACGTGTGTCGGTTTACGTGCCGTAGGGTCTAGTTCTGTAGAGTACAGGGCTTTCCTTTCCGAGGTACTTTCCTACCGCTAGAGTAGTGGTTTCTCGTTTTTCGAGGTAGGGTTCGAGTGATCCCTACTGAGTCTTGTTCTGAGACTCATTCCCTGCGTGTTTTCACCGTGTTTCAGGTGAGGCGCCACCTTCGGGGAGCGCGTCAGGAGCGCAGCGTGGTGCGGGTGCCCAGAGGTAGTGCCAGAGGTCAGAGCCGGGGGATGCCCCGTGTAGCTGTACTTTTCTTTCTTGTCACTGTACTAGTCGTGGACTGCTGTTATTATTGTTCTTTATTGTGGACCATGTAAATTGTTAATTTATTTCCTGCTTAATATTATAACTGTTTAATTTCTGCAATTATCTGTGATGCTTATGTAGTTTCCACACCATCCTTTTAACCCTTCCGAGTCTTCGGACTCGTGGGTGGCGGTACGAGTCTCGGGTTATCGGGCCTTCCCGGTAATCGGATTCTCGGGTCGTTACAAAATCTGTCTTCCAAACCCTATGAGCTGATACATATGGACCTTTTTGGGCCAACTAGATCTGTCAGCCTATTAGGAAGGAGGTATGGGTTTGTCATGGTATATGACTTTTCTAGGTATACTTGGGTTTATTTCTTATCTAATAAGAGTGATGCTTTCTCAGAATTTCAGGAGTTCTATGCTAAAACAAATCAGAAAATTGAAAACATTTTGTCTGATCATGGAGGTGAGTTTGAAAACTCACAATTTGATGAATTCTGCAGGTCAAATGGAATTAACCACAGGTACTCCTCTCCAAGGACACCTGAGCAGAATGGAGTTGTGGAGAGAAGGAACAGAACCCTAGTGGAAATGGGTCGTACACTTCTTGTCGAAGGTGGTCTACCAAGGAAGTTTTGGGCTGAAGCAGTGAATACTGCCTGTTATGTAATTAACAGAGCCATGGTAAGACCTTCTACCCAGCAAACACCATATGAGATATTAAAAGGTAAGAAACCTTCTATTGCTCACTTCAAGGTTTTTGGTTGTAAATGTTTCATTCACATAAATGATAAAAAGGACCTTGATAAATTTGAACCTAAAGGAGAACCAGGAATTTTTCTTGGTTATTCTGAAAACACCCGAGCATACAGAGTGTACAATCTGAACTCTAAAACTGTTGAAGAATCTCCACACATAATTTTTGATGAAACCTTGGCAAATTCTAATACTGGTAAATGCAGGAATGAAACCAATGGTGAAATCCTGAAGGAAGGAGATCCTGCAGACAAATCCGAGGATGAAGAAGAGCATAAAGAGCTTAATGAAGAGGAGCCTACAGTTCAGGGGAGGTAAATCAAGTTCATGATACTCCAATTGCAAATATTAGATATCTCAAGGATCATCCTGTAGATAATGTCATTGAAAATCTACATGATCCCCCTAGGACTAGAGGCCACTTAAGAATTCAACATGAACTGAATGCTTATGCTTTTGTATCAAACATAGAACCCAAGACCATTGACTGTGCTCTCCAAGATGTGCATTGGATTAATGCCATGCATGAGGAGCTCAATCAGTTTGACAGGAATAAGGTGTGGCATTTGGTTCCACCTCCTGTTCATGAAACAGTCATAGGGACTAAATGGGTATTTAGAAACAAATCTGATGAAGCGGGGAAAGTTATTAAAAATAAAGCCAGACTTGTAGCTCAGGGGTACAATCAGGAATTTGGAATAGACTTTGAAGAGTCTTTTGCCCCTGTAGCTAGATTAGAAGCAATAAGAATTTTATTGGCTTATGCATGTTCCCTAGGAATAAACCTTCAGCAGATGGATGTGAAATCTGCTAATTTTTTCTAAATGGGAAAATTAATGAGGATGTATATGTGAGACAGCCTCCTGGGTTTAAATGTTTAGATTTCCCTAATCATGTTTACAAGCTCAATAAAGCTCTCTATGGTTTAAAGCAAGCTCCTAGAGCTTGGTATGACAGGTTGAGCAAATTTCTCACCGACAAGAACTTCACAAGAGGTATAGTTGATCAAACATTGTTTACCAAGGTAAGTCATCCAGATATTCTTATCATTCAGATTTATGTGGATGACATTGTGTTTGGTCAACTAACCCCAAATTGTGTGAGGAATTCTCTCGAATTATGACTGATGAATTTGAAATGAGCTCAATGGGTGAGCTCAAACTATTTCTTGGACTGCAGGTTACACAAACAGAAGATGGCATCTTCATCTCTCAGTCCAAGTATGTAAAGAACTTATTGAAGAAGTACAAAATGGACAACCTCAAGGAAATAGCCACTCCAATAGGTACATCAACCAGTTTGGATGAAGATTCTAAAGGTAAACCTGTGGACCAAAGGCTATACAGAGGTATGATCGGATCTCTTCTCTATCTTACAGCATCTAGGCCTGATATACAATTTGCTGTGTGTTTATGCTCTAGATTTCAGGCCAGTCCTAAAGAAAATCACTTTAAGGCTGTGAAAAGAATTTTTAGGTATTTACTAGGCACCCAAGAACTAGGTCTCTGGTATCCTGCTAAGTGTGAGTTAGAGCTTCTAGCCTACACTGATGCAGACTATGCTGGGTGTCGAGTAGATAGAAAAAGCACCAGTGGCTACTGTCAATTCCTTGGTGGCTGTCTAGTGTCTTGGGCATCTAAGAAGCAACACACTGTAGCTGTCTAGTGTCTTGGGCATCTAAGAAGCAACACACTGTAGCATTATCCACAGCTGAAGCTGAGTATGTTGCAGCATGTAATTGTGCAGCCCAAGTACTTTGGATTAAGCACCAACTGGCTGATTATCAGATAAATCTGGGATGCATTTCACTTTTATGTGATAATACTAGTGCTATATGCCTTGCTAAAAATCCTGTTCACCATTCTAGGACTAAGCATATAGAGATAAAACATCATTTTCTTAGAGATGCTGTAAATAAAAAGGAGATTGAAATGAACTTCATAGAAACCGAAAAATAAATTGCTGATATTTTTACTAAGCCTCTTGCGAATGAAAAATTTAAGTTTCTGAGAAGAGAACTTGGCTTATGTAAATTTCAGCATGATGAATGATTGTTTAATTGCTGTGAATAAAATCTCTGATGTTTGATTGCTTAGATAAATCATGAGGATGTGAATGCGGATGTAGAACTGTCCTGTATTGCATATATTCAGGGGGAGCTTGTAAAGTCTTTGCATGTCTCTGCATATCATTCATTCATGATCTATGCATAAGCTCTCTCTCAATTAATTCTTGCCATGGTGCATGCATATAGACAGGGGGAGTATTGCTAAGAAAATCAGAGTGGTTTCAACTTTCTTGAAGTCATTCAACCTTTAACTCTGAATACTTGTATCTGACATTATGGCAATCTGTTGGTCAGTTCTGATTTCTAAGCAGTAGAAAATGGACTTCTTCATTTATAAGAATTTGAATTGCTCAAAGACTGATGTAATGGTTTAAATCTTATAATGGTTGGAGTTTAAAGATTGCAATCAGTATATAAGTAAGTTGAAAATTGATAAAACTCTCAACCTCTTTCTTATTTCATGTCAGACAAAGCTAATCATATCTGAAATCTGAAAACTCATCTGAAATCATGTCGGAGAGATTAAGTAAGTGTATTGTTCTTAAACAAGTCATCCTGAAACATAAAAAGGACAGCTAAGAAAGATACTAAAAAACATTGAGAATCATTGAAAATATATATGTTGGCAGAGCAATGACTGGTAATCACTGAGAAACTGAGTGATCCATCAAAGAAGTGGACAACACTCATGTCATGAAGTGTATCAGCTATCTCTGTTTAAAATGTTCAAAACAGCAGGCTGGTTTCACTGAGTACCTGGGGGTAACTGGCATCTGATAAACGTGTACCCTCACACAAAAAGGTGTAACTCAGCTCTGTTGAATTTGATCATAGGCAGAATGGTCCATCTTGTTGAGTATCTAGGGGTATTGGCGTCTTATAAACGTATACCCTTAAGCAGAAAGACTTGTAGTACCTGAATGCTCAAAATGATCTAATATTGATAATGCTGCTCCCTCAAAAGAAAAGTTCATGAGTGTCAATTTGTTTAGTTTCAATACATGACTTGGGTTCTCTCAATTTTTTTTGAGACTATGAAAGTAAGATATCATGAAACTGAATCTTTCATGCAAATGTGATTCTGGTTTATTGTCTTATCATGCACAGTGAACTTATCTATTGCTTGTAGTGCATGAACTCCGAATTTTATCATCTTTAAACCAGACCTCTTTCTGACAGCAGTTTATAACTTCATATAACTGAAGACTCTATACTTTAGAATGCTTATTCATGAACTACCTGTTCAGAATGCCAGTCAGTTCTTCTCTTGATTCCTCCATTGTATTTAATTTTTGCCTCCTCTTTGTTGATGGCAAAGGGGGAGAATATTGTCTAGGGGATGTCTAGTGGGAGAATACATATCTGTCTGAATTCTGAAGTCACTTCTGAATTAATTCCAAGGGAGAGTTTGAGGCAGTGAGTTGCATGCATTCATAGCATCTGCATGTCAATCTGCATAACACATCATGTCTTTCATCAAACATATATATCTATGACAGGTTGTTGCTACTCTACTTCATATGGGGTTGCCATCATCAAAAAGGGGGAGATTGTTGTGACCCCTCTATGTTGATGATGTTGACTCAAGCTCTATTCTTTGGCAACATCATTGTTTTGATTGATTGGCAACTGAGTTTGATTTGATGAAATTGCTCCATCAGATTGACTATGTGTTCTTTGCTTTTAATACACTGCTGTCTGCAATTCTTACTGTCATAAGTCCACACACTGCATCTCAATTAAATTGATTAAGTGTGCACAGCGTCAACGCATCATGTTACAGCGTCAACGCATAAGTCCACACACTGCATCTCAATTAAATTGATTAAGTGTGCACAGCGTCAACGCATCATGTTACAGCGTCAACGCACCGTTGGCTTTGAACCTCAGAGTCTGTACATCCGAATTGCCCTTGATCTGGTGAAATGTATACACTCATTCACTGTAGTCTTCACACATTAAAGTCCATACATTCATCAATTACTTTTTACTCAAGGCAAAGTCTATACACTGGGGTCTTTTCCCTACGTGTCTTAGGCGAGGTCTGAACATTCGATTCTGAAGCCTGAAGTCTATACAGTCCAGCCTAGTCCTACGATCAAGGATTTAGCTACACTCAACTATGTACATTGGCTTCGCTTCATGAAGTCTGTACATCGCTTCATGTCCCCAAAGTCTGCACATCAACAGTGATCTTTGAAGTCTGTACACTGCTTCAGGAGCTTCAAGTCCACACATCGCTCAAAGTCTGTACAGAGTCCAGCGTCTTCGTTAGTGTCTCAGGCATTAGGCCAAGTCTGTACAGCATTCATTATCTAGAGTCTCATGAAGTCTGTACATCAGACTGTTACAACAAGTCTGCACACTGTCTTCGAAACCATAGTCTCTACAATGGTCTTCACACTTGAAGTCCATACATTCGGTGTGCAGAGTTGATGTCTATACAGCCCTTTAGTTTGCTCGAGTCCATACATATTGGCTTCAAGACTTTCAAGTCTATACACTGAAGTCTTCACATTCGCTTGCATAACATGAAGTCCATAAGTGGGCAAAGTCTGTACACTGTCCATGCTTCATGCAGCGTCAACTCATCCTTCATGCAGCGTCAACTCCTCAAGTATATACAATGCTTTCCTTCGCATGAAGCCTTTAAGTGCATGATGTCTATACAATGCCACTAGGATTTAAAGTCTATACAGCCGTTGCCTCCCTTGTTGAAGTCAACACTTTGGGCAAGTCTGTACGTTGCATTCTGCCTTCACAAGTCTATACAACGATGTATATACAATGCAATGTACATACTTAAATCTTATGTCTTTATTCTTGTTGTTGAAGGGACAGGGTCGACGCCTGGAGCTTAAAGCGTCCACGCATCAGTAGACGAAGCATGCGATATCTTCCACTGCGTCAACGCCACGAGCAAGCAGCGTCGACGCAGCAGTTGAAGAAGCATTCATCTTCACATGCTATTCCATTGCGTCAACGCCACAAGCAAGCAGCGTCGACGCAGCAGCTAAAGAAACGAGGCTAATGGCTACTGGAATGCCTCACTGCGTTAACGCCATTGAGTGACAGCGTCGACGCAGCAAGTCAGATTGATGACTTTGAGCACGTGAACGGAGAACTCTATACATCGGACTGAAGAAGCTAATGAGGGGCACGTGATCCCAGGTACCTAGCTCGTGATCCGAAAAGGACAAGGTATCCAGATGAGGACACGTGTACTGACACTCCATTGCATGCTGCCACGTGGTCCAAATTGCTGGGCGGGAAACGTGGAGAGCACACGCCTGCTGCTGTTGCTGCTATATAAACAAGCCTTCTTCCACAGAAGAAGATTGATCGAAGGAGAAGAAGAAAAAGTCTATACACTCAGCAGCAGTGAGCCTTCGATCCACAGAGAGAAAAGAGAGAAGAAGAAGATACAGAGAAGAAGAAGAAGAAATAGAGAAGAAGGAGAAAAAGAGAGAGGAAGAGATCGAGAGAGAGTGAGGTGAGAGAGAGCTGATCGAGAGTGAGAGTGAGAGTGTTTGTATCTCAGTCTCGTGGTTCAAAACCAGAGCTGAGCTTTGCTCTTTAAGAGCTACATTGCTTTTGGGTTTTTATTTTTCGTTTTGATTCTGTCTTTCATTTCCGAATGCTGTTTCTTCAAGCTGTGTGTCAGCGGTCTTGCAGTGGTGGTCTCCACTGGACGGGTTAAGCTGTATTTCCCCAGCGGTTGCAGAGGATCAGATCCTCTGGTCGGCAAGCTGTAAAGCCCAGCGGACGCAAGCTGTGCTGCGCAGCAGGAAGCCATACTCGGTTGAGTGTGGGGTGGACGTAGGTCGTTGACCGAACCACCTAAAAATTGAGTGTGCAGTGTGTTTGTGTTTTTGTGTGATCTGTGTGCGATGGGAAATTCTTGCTTAGCTTATTTGATTGCATCGGTTATGCTCATGTCTAGCTTTCGACCTTTCGTTTAGCATCCTTTGTTTAGCTTAACTGACGTTTGCCTAAATTCCGCTTTAGAACTTACAATAGTTTTAAATTAGGCAAGTTGATCTATTCACCCCCCTCTAGATCCACACTTAGTGGAGATAGACTGCGTCCATCTAACCCAACATGCACATCCCCATGACTGGACAAACTACACTGCAGATCTCCTTAGAGAAATTGAAGGAGCATAACTATCCATCATGGGCTGTCGCTACCGAATTATACATACCCTGATGTGACAAACTAGGCTTTCTCACTGGTGATTAGAAGATGGCAGACCCTCTGCATCCCTTTTTTTTCTACTTGGAGGCGAGACAACAACATGGTGATGTCATGGCTATTGAACTCTGTCAGTCTTGGAATCCGACCAACTATCCTACACAAGTCAACTGCTATAGACATGTGGAAGACCTTGGCGGGTCTTTATGGTCGGATGAAAAGTAAAGTTGGTCTCTATCAGCTTAGTCATAATATCCACCCACAAGTGGAAGTAAGACTCACACTCTGTCATATAGTATTTCTGTGCCCTTATTTCTCTTTGGAATGAATTGGGTTATCGATTCAGGTGCCACAGATTATATGATTGGTACGCTTACACATGGATGGCAATTTAGGCCGAAACCGATACGTTTCGGGCCGAAACGTATCAGTTTCGGCCTTGGACGATTCAAAACCAACCGGCCAAAATCGGGTGAAACCGGACACCAACTGTAAGGCAAAAAAATAGTATTTTATTTGGTTTCGGGCCGAAAGCGAAATTGAAATCGACACTGTTTCGGTTTCGGACCCGGCCAAAACCGAAATTGTCATTCTTGCACTTACTTCCTTTACCTCTTATTTACTACTCTTTGGCCAAGATAAGGTTACTATCGCCGATGGCACCCTTCATGTCTCGTCCCTTTTATTAATTCGCTCCCTATCAGCAGCCTTACTAAACAATTGCATTGCTTAATATCCTTCATTTTGATCATTGTGTTCTCCAGGATCTACGATAAGGCAAACGATTAGGATTGGCCGTGAAGTGGATGGTCTCTACATTTTTCAACGAGAGAAGAGTGCACTTCAGTCATCTAGGCTTCCCAGCTTGGATAGAAGACTGTAGAAGATCCAGTTGCGGTATCCTCGTTTAGGACACCTTTCCTTTTATTCTCTGAGGGTCTTGTTTCCTTCTTTATTTTAGCTTTTAGATGTCCAGTCCCATCAGTGTCAAGTCTGTCAATTTGCAAACATTGTAGAATAAAAGCACTTCTTTCGTTATTATACATTTTGATGTGTGGGTGTCGGTCACGGAATCTTTTCATAGAAAAATAAATATGTTCTTTTTGAAAAGAAACATTCCTCTCTATGTATAGAGGCTTATTCCGTCGGTGCGCATAGTATCAGACGATTTGGGTTCGAGTGCTGGACCTCTCCCCACTGACCGTAGTCAGTGTTGATTTACATCGACCTAACGTCCGAACACCTTTGTTTGACTGTCAAATAAATCCCAAAGTCCTCTCCTTTGGTTCTGATGTGGAGGGCAAGCTCACTCAAGAGACTCTCCATGAACACTCATTTACCACCAACATTTAAAAGGGTTAGGGCTTCATCAAAGGCCTTAAGTTCAGGCAGAGCCCTAGGATTTAGGCATATGAATGCAAAGATGCAAAAGCCGTAGGCATTTTTGAAGTGGAGGAAAATTTTCTGGATCCTGAGGTTATTTCGGTAATTTTACCAACCCAGGGGTATTTTGGTAATTTTTCCAGGCCAGGGGTATTTCTAAAATTTTTGAGCTGGAACGGGAGTAGGACCGAGTTCCTGACTTCCTAAGCACTGAGACTCTTTCTGGAGGGTTTCGGGGGCTGCTAGGCCATTTCTAGGTCATAGGGGTATTTTGGTAATTTTACTATGTCCTACATGGACCTAGGGTTGGGGTGACATTTGAGTGTCGGACTGAGCTGACAACGTCCCCGAGCTGAAAGAGTGACAAGGGCTTCATAGAAGGCTCACATGTGTCAATCTTGCCCAAGGAGGGGTATATATATATAATTTTGACAAGTCGGGGGTTTTCTTGTAATTTTCCTGATTGGTGTACATAGGAGATTTGTGGAGTACACTGGATTCATTTAAGGCCCAATTGGGTACAAGAGTTGTCGGCGAGTTGTCGATTGTACAAAGATTCGCACTAAAGCGGGAAATAGGGGCGTAGCCCCAATTACAAAAAGTTGCAGGGTATAACTGCAAACAACATGACATTTTTATTTCTCGGGCCCCGGGAAGGACGTTTTTGTAGTTCCCCCGTCATATGGGTGGAACTATATATTTTAGTCGTCTCGGGACGTAGAAACTTACAAACATGGCCCACTGAGGGGCATGATTACAAAAATACCCCGTAGGGACATATACATAAGACTTGGGGACTTACCCCTCACGGGTCAAAACAACGAACAAACTCTGAAATGCTGGCGGCTCCAAGTGTGCTCCGTAGGTTGTAGAATGTCGTCGATGTCTCCCCTTCTGGACCCTTGGGGGTCTATTTATAGAAGTGGGAACCTCCCCGGGGTCGTTTGGACCCGTACGGGTTAAACATGGTGAAAATGACCCCGGGGAGGTCATTTTTTAGTTTCCGTGCGCGGGAGATGGGACCGGCCCGGGGTGGGAGTTCCCCGGACCCGTCCGGGGTCAAATGACCTCGGGCCGGTCCTGCCTAGGGTGGATGACTCGGGCAGGTCCCCCTCGGACCCGTCCGGGGTCATCCGACCCCGGGCAGGTCCTGCCCGGCTACGCACAGACCTCCCCGGGGTCGAGCGACCCCGGACAGGTCCCCCCGACCCCGTATGGATCTTCCACCTCCATGCTGGCCCATTTTCTGCTGCATATTAAATGAGAGAGGGGGGTGAGGATTCTCTTAAAGTCACCCAAGGGCCAAGGCCAAGGGGGTGACTGGAACCCCCGGGGGGGGGGGGGGGGAGAAAAGTGGGGTGACCACACCCATCTACCACTTCACCCCGGGGAGGTTGCCTTCCATCCCGGACGGGTTTCCGGGAGGCCTTGCAGGTTGCTGCAGGGTTTCTTCTGCTACTGGGAGCAGTGGACGTTCCTGTTGCAATCCGGTTTGCTATCCACCCCGGACAAACTTTGCTGGGAAAGTTGCAGGTTGCTGCAGCGGAGGTTCGGGTTGCGAAGGTTGCCTTGCTGCTGCTGGGAGGTCCAGGTTGAGTTGCATCCCGGGGAGGTCTGGGCCACCCCCGGGCAAGTCCCTGCTGTGCTGGTTGCCATTCTTGGCATCCCTGCTACTGCTATCACCCCGGGCAGGTCTTTATCACCCCTAGACAGCAGGCTGCTGTTTCACCTCATTGAGCGATAGTTCACCCTACATGTAGGTAGGCAAAAATTGCTGCCAACAGTGGGGTCCTTCAGCTGTCTCAGCCTTGGATGGCTATCGCTGTTTCATTACATTTATAGATGACTATTCACATTTTACTTAACTTTATCTCTTGAAATCTCGAGATGAAGTTCCTCGTATTATTCAATTGTTCTGTAACATGGTCAGAACTTAATTTGGTAAACCAATTATGGTTATTCGTTCTGATAATGTCAAGGAATACCTTGCTCGTAGCATTAATGTTTTTTCTCAAGATGAGGGCATCATCCATGAGTCCTATGCGTATTCTCCACAACAGAATGGTATTGTTGAGTGTAAACATTGTCATTTCCTTGAGACAGTGTTGGACCTGTGATTTGCTCGAACTAATCGAGAAAAGATAAAAAGTAAATCAGTCCCCGGAGACTAAGAGATAGCACAAAGCCGAAGTCGTTGGGAGAACGAGTCCAATACGAGTCCCGGAAACCCTTGTTGTATCTAGGGCATACAAAAATACAACTGGGCAGCAAGCGGACGATCAAAGCGGTGTCCCACTGCCCTTACGTAGTGATTGAGCTTGGGAGGAAGTAATCCCCGAATCATGGAGCCCACCTCCGCAAACAAGTGGCGCAGAAGAAGTCAAGAAGATGAAACCCAAAGCACCCCGAAGCGTCGCTCTCTCCTCCACGTGGCTGAAGCACGAGAAAACACCAAAAAATAAAAAATCGGGGGCCCTTTTATAGGGCCGCCCCTCACCTAGCCCTGTCCGGCCACCTCGGACTGGGTGGAGCCCGGAAAGGGGCCACCCTGTCCGGGTGGGGCCTTTGCGGCACCCACCCTGTCCGGGTGGGGCCTTTGAGACACCCACCCGGTTCGAGTGGGGCCCCCGCGGCACCCACTCAGTCTGGGTGGGTGCTTTGCCACCCCGCCCGGTCTGGATCGGCCCTTCGCAGCACCCACCCGGTCTAAGTGGGTGTCCTGCACACCCACCTGGTCTGAGTGGGCCTCAAATGGCCTCCACCCGGTTTGGGTGGGCCTTCAAGGGCCTATACCTGGTCCGAGGTGGCCCCTTCCTCATCCCTTGCCTATAAAAACCCCCAAGGGGTCCTAAAAAAAGGAAAGAGAGAAAGAGAGAGAGGAGAAAACAACGAAATAGAGAGGTGGAGATACAAGCATGACAAACACGGGAGCAACCTTTGAAGCACTTGGAGATTTCTTTTTTGACTCTCTCGTGCCTTAAGCGAGGGTATGTTACAAAAACACCCTTGTAGCTGTGCTTAGGCAACGGGGCCTCCATCTATGTAATTTTTTGGGAAAAATATTTAATTCTTTGAGTCAATCATAAATTACGGAAGTGCCCTTGAGTTTGCAAGAAAGTCTTTGTAAAAATATGTAATTGTAGAAGTGTCCTACAACTTTGGAGAATTGTAGAGATACCTTGCATTTTTGTAGGAAAGTCTTGTGAAAGTCTACGATTCATCGAGGGAGATCTTGTAAAGTCCTGTATGGGTCGAGATATTCTGTATCTTCAAAAATTGTCTAGGGTTACAAAAATACCCTGAGTTTTCTGTAATTGTGTAAATGTCTCTCCTGTGTGGGGAGGATCGCATATGTATGCCATCTTTTGACAAAAGGGTTCAAGGCGCACACACAATGGTCCGACAATGATCACCTCGACGGGCCAACGGTTCGGCAGTAGTAAAGCTTGGAATTGAGTCCCCGACGACGGCCCGACAACTTGACAAAGATAAACCCCTGGGCTATCGGGCTACTGATCGGGACCAAAGTTAACGTCTGGGCTGCTAGTATTTGCCAGTGCCAAACTGCCAATGAACCCTCGCCAATGTCAAATTGCCAATAGACCTTGTTAGTGCCAAATTGCAGATAAACCCTTGTCAATATCAAATGGCAACCTAAATCCCAATCAGTACTAAACTGCAACCGCACCAAACCCCTCTCTGCATGAGTTGCAACTAAACTTAGAACCTCCATAAAGTTACAAATATGCCCCTATTCTTCCCAAATCGCAATCAAACTCTTGAACATCAAGTTACGACAGGGGTTTCCACTCATCTAAATTCAGACGATCAGACTACCCCAAGCCCTAAAGGCCAGTCTCAACCTATCCAGACCAAACCACTTGTATACCTTCACTACGGCACAAGTGTCCTCATCCCTTCAAGGGTGTTTGCTCTTGCAATCGTAAATACGCCCTCAATGTCACGACTGATATTGTGAAGATCGAGGACTTCTTTGGCAGTTAATCAAGGGTATTTGGATTTTACGTTGATGTAAATAAACACCGATTGTGGTCGGTGGGGAAATGTTCAGTACCCGAATCCGAAATTGTTTGATAAACCAAATCTGCGGAATTAAAATGCGCATAACATTTAAATAGCTAACAAAATGTGTATTTATGTTCAACAAATGAAATTCTTAAAATTTTCTCCGCGCTCGCAAACAGATTGGTATGTCCGATGAGACATTTCTCGTCTTTCTTCTTTTTGCCAAAAAGGATTCATACCTTTGCCAAAGGTCGTGATGCCCTTTTCCTTCTTACAGGAAAGGAAGAGGAGGGTGCCCGAGTTGCAGCAAGTGACCGACAAGCACCAAGCAGCTAAGCACTCAAGGCGGCCAATCATACAGAGGAATGGTAGTGGTCACCTATGGTTCCTAGGTCATCGCCAATCATGCCAAGTTCGGATATCTGGCGACTCCTATAGTGTTCGGTGACTTTCCAGCGGTTGTCAGTTTGCCTTATTTCCTGGGTGTCGTCCCCGTGGCTAAGGAGCAACCAGCCACACCAGTACCTCTCAAGGGCAGCAAGCCCCATCCTGTCATCGACCGGATATTCTCAGTCAACCACATCAGCACCGACTCCGCTCCTGCTCAACGGGGGCGTCGTCGAAGCAGCTGCAAAGGGAAGAAGCCAACGACGGTCATCTCTAGGTCCGGCAAAATCGTTGTTGTCGGGGACCTTCGTATTTGGCTCGATGGAGGCAAGCCAATCTTATCACGGAACAGGCACGTCCCAACCATCCCTACATCCAATTGCTTCGAACTCATGTGATAAACGCGGGAGGACAAGACGGATTTGAAGAAATCCAACACACCGGCAGCCAGCCGGGGGTAGAGACTTCGATACAGCTCCAAATCTAAGTCAGGGGGCAACCTGGTGGAGGAGCGCCTGCTCTGCATGAAGAAAGTCTGGGTCACCAAGGAGGCAGCTCGTGTTATCAGGCAAGCGAGGTAGAAATGCCCATTCGTGGGTCAGACTTGTACCAAGCTCAAAATCCAACGGAGCGACAACAAATTGAGGCTCCAGTGACTCTTGGGGATAAGACTCTACTCTCCCACAGGCAGAAGCGGAAAGGGGTTTACAAAAAACCCCGACATTCATCATCCTCTGGGCCGACCCGAGCTAAAGACAATTACTGGGCCAAGGCTTCTACACCTCGGGTCTTAGTCTTTGACAGGCTGGGGGTACTCGCCCGTTTGGGAATGCAACCAAGGAAGAAAAGAGTAGTGCAAGTGATCAACAATACTGTCAAGGTATTCGCTTATTGCACCATCGACAAATAGCCAGTAGAAACATCAGACGACCTAAATGAGCCTCTGGCGCGCCTGAGGAATTCTTGTTCGATGTCTCGGGCTTCGACACAGCTGGGTCGCGCCACCGCTGCGTTAGTAGAGACCCAAAGCCAAGAGAATCTTAACGCGGTGCAGGAGGAAAACCGCGGTGCCCATGAAGATGAGAATCTGGGTGGCGGCGGCGACGGCGACTTGGGGGATAATGCCCAACATTCCCCACTCGAAGAACTACAACGCGAAAATCAACAATTGAAAAACCTCCTGCACGACTTGCTATGGGAGAGAGAATGGCGGCTATCACAGCCTACCGTGATACCATGCGTAGAAGAGTCAACGCCTCAAAGCCGGCTGGGCGTCGTCAATGTTTTGGCCACTGCAATGAAGAGTCCAGTAGTTGCAGAATTCAAAATTCCTTAGATGGAAGTCAATCTCTGGTCATCAAACACGCCTACGCCAGAAAATTTGAGAGCACATCGGCAGATGATTGAAAGAATCGTGGAGAAAAAGTTTGCTCAACGTGATAAAGGTGTCACCACTGTTGACTTATACAGTGTGCCGTATCCACTCCACTATCAGTTTAAGAAACTCCTTCCGGAGTACTCCAAAGTCCCTGAGTTACAAAAGTTCAACGGGCAGGTGTCTCCCCATGAGCACTTGGCCTACTATGTTACGGTCATGGGTGAGTTGGCCTTGGACAAGTCTTACCTCCTCTACTACTTCGCCACCTCTCTGATGGGTACCGCCTTCCAGTGGTATTCTCGCTTGAAGTCTAATTTGGTGGTTGATTGGGCGGACATGCAAATTAAGTTCCTCGACTAGTTCCAGACGATCGAGCGCAATGCAAAGTATCTCTAGCAGAGCTAATGCTCTCTCCGGCAGAAGAAAGGAGAGAGCTCTCAACTTCATCAAAAGTTAGAGGGATTTCAGTATGAGGTGCGACAACCCTCCAACCCAAGAAGGCGCCATCATCATATGCCGCAAAGGCTTAGCAGCGAAGGTCGACGAAAAGCTCCTTGGCACCAATATCAAAGGTTTTGACTAGCTCAACTCAGTTGTGGCTGAAATTGAGATGTTCTTTGCTGATAACCCCAACTACACTCCCGCCAAAGGCAATGCAACAAAACAGCGCAATGCTAATGGCAAAGAAGTAAATGTTGTTGGCGTCTCCCCAAACAATGCAAGTAACAAAGGGGGCAGCTCTAATGGCTCGGGCAAGAAGTCTAAAGGCAAGGCGTCGGTCATTGCATTAGTAGAGCACATAAAGACACATTACTCCTTCAAGAAGGAGCATACAAAGAAGCTCTTCGAGCTATGCATGAAGAACAAGTTTATCGTCTTGCCAGAACCAAGGAGGCCGACTGATGCAAGCAATGCAAACGAGCCCAACTACTATGTGTATCATCACATATTGGGCCACGTGATTGAAGATTGCTATGTCTTCAAGAATGAGCTAGAGAAGATGATTCAAGATGGCTTGATCACAATGCAAGATTGTTTGGTGAATCCGTCGCAACCTCATGACTGGAGTAGGTTGAATCAATCGGCCAATGTGATCCACTACTACGTTAATGTGAGTCACACCACGGGGGCATCTCAATCTCTCAGGTCTGAGACGGAGAAGCCTAGTCAAGTTAAATCGACTTTGTGGCGGCCCAGTTGGCGGTCATGGTAAGATTTGGAAGCCTTTTCCAAAAGAAGACACCAGGAAGCTGCTCAACATTCTCTTTGGAGGAAGAGAAATTTTGGTGCGGGACCTGCCAAGAAGTCATTTTGGGACGGGTAGAGGGCGTCCTCATCACTGCATACCTTCTCCGCATGTGACCAATGAAGGCCGGGAGGTCCACGACTGGATTGAGGGTCGCGCCCGACAAGAAATAGTCCATGTCGAAAATGCTTCGTCGACAACAAATTATTACAGAGAAGTCCTCGAGGAGTTACGCAACCAAACTCCTTCAAGGGGCCCAGAGTCTTCAACCAAGTCTCCTGCCCACCCGGGTGAGTCAAATACTTCAACAAGACGCTTGGCCCCTATGACCTTCCCAAGAAGGGGTAGGGAGTCGCACCCCAAGCAGCACTACGTGAGAAGTCAAAAAGCTGAGATCACGATAAGGAGTTTTGAGCAGCAAATCACACAAATCCAACATAGCTAGCCCAATGGTGTTAGCTCCAGGCACAGCCAGCAAGGC
This sequence comes from Amorphophallus konjac, assembly GCA_022559845.1. NCBI lineage: Eukaryota > Viridiplantae > Streptophyta > Magnoliopsida > Alismatales > Araceae > Amorphophallus > Amorphophallus konjac. The sequence goes on from CM040125.1 coordinate 14,312,047, forward strand.
GAGCTTAAGGACCCCAGGCAAAGCCAAGGTGGGGGATCTCGATCCTAATCCTCGGCCTGGCGCTGAACAAATCAAGCCGCAAGCCAAAGGGAAGCTTGAAGCAACACAAACCTCTCGGGACTTCGGCATCGACCTTGCGGAATATCAGGAGCTGTCACACGAGATAATTGAGCAAGCAATCAATGTCACATTCCAAGCATAACAGAAAAAAGATACTATGGTCAAGGTCATGGCAAAGAAAAGCTCTCAGCCTGGGTCTTCTAAAGCCCAAGCTCGGGACAAAAGATACGACTCTGGGGGCACATTAACTCCGGCCCTAAGGCCGGCCACTCCCTCCTTGCAAGATGTAGCGAAAGCCAAAAAGTAGGAGAAGAACAGAAAGAAGAACCTCAAAAAGAAGTCAAAGAAATAGGTCGAGCATGCGGCGGCCATGCAAACCCCTAGGGGCTAATACCTCTCCAAAAGCTACAAAAGCTCATTGATGAGGTGGAGGAATATGTTCCCCCTTGCCCCGTCACGGTGGTCTCCCTAGACGAATACATCCCATGGGACGAGGTTGAGCTTAAGATTCCTCTAAGGAGTTGGCTCGGTCAAATGTACCGACAGGTAAAGGAAGGAGAGGAACTCTCGACCCTAGAAGAGTTGTCCTTGTTCTACGCAGACGAGGGGGTTACTATCGAGAAACTCGAAGAAATAATCAAACACTTCTCCTGCAGCATGGTGGCGATCTTGCCACCGGAAAACATCGATGCCAGTCCAGAAAGTGAAGCTACAACAGCTTGACCTGCGCATAGCCGCCATGGCCGCCTATCAGCGACGACCCATTGGGGAAAGGGGTAAAGGACGTGGCTGAGGCCGTGGCCGGGGCCGTGAAAGAAATCCCAATTCACCTCCTCGCAGGCCCATTAATTTTGTGGACCTTGACAGGGTCATAGTCTTCTGCGGGGAGGACCATGGTCCTACCCTTGAGGTTAAAATGAGGGGCAATGTTTATGAATTTCCCTCTGATGAAGAAGAAGAACTAGTAGATCTAACGGCTCAAAGCAAGCTGGCTAATGAAGCTGGCTCCTCTAGCAAAGATGATCATGCCTAGCCACCTCAGCAGGGGAACCGTCCTTGGCCCCGCTGCTCTAAGAAACATCAGGCGACCAAGATTGGACGGGTCAACTTTCCAAAGGCAAGGCTGTACTATCCTCCAGCAAGGAGAAACTTGAGGGTCCATAAAAGATTTTGGCAGAGATATTGCCTCCCCTGGAGTAAGCTCGCGCCCGTACACACCGCAAGATCATTCAACACATGAAGCGGTTCTCAACTAACATCACAATATGGGAGACCAATTGTTGGAGTAAAGAGTTAAGAGAGGCTCTTATCAAAATACTTCATAAGTCTGAGGTTTATGAAGCTCATGTTGCTGAACTACAACCTCAAGCTTTTGAGGCGTTTGTGGCGAGTGTCACATTTTCGGAGAAGGACATGCTGTTGTCTTTTCTATGTTACAACCGTCCTCTCTATATGCGAGGGAAAATCAATGGACATGAAATAAACCGGATCATGGTGGATGTCGGTGCGGCTGTCAACCTCATGCCCCTGAATACCTTCAAGGCTCTGTACTTAATGCCCTACCTACAAAAGGTTAAGGCGGTCAAAATTTCTGGATTCAACTAGCACACAGAGGATGCACTTGGCCTGGACATTGTGGAGATGGTCCTTGGCGATTTCACCACAAATGTGACATTTTACATCATCGACGCCAACACCTCATACAAGATGCTGTTAGGGAGGCCCTGACTACATAAAAATTGGGTTGTTCTCTCAACTCTCCACCAATGCATCAAGTACGCCAAAGATGGAGAGTAGCATACTGTCTTTGCAGACCAAGCTCCGTTTAGTCTAAATGAATGTAACTTGGCGGATGCTTCTCTGTACTTCGGGGGGCCTGGCCTGTCACCGCCCTGCAAAGGCAAAAGCAATGGCTGGCTCTATGACGAAGACGAACTCTCTGTAAAGACATCTTCTTTGAGTCTGAGTCCTACTATTCCCCTGTGGCCTCATTCTCACGGGGAGACTTTGGGTGATGTTGATATCGATACTGTGACTCTTACCTTGGCTCCCTTGTTCCCCTTGTCCTTTCCTTATTCTGTCATACAAGGTGTTTAGTCTGATGGTCTTGTTGATGAAGGTACACATGGTTCGGAAAAGCTTCTAATCACATATGTGAGGAGAAAATTCAAAAATAGACCAACTACTGATCTACCAATTTCAGAGGTTGCTGTGCCCCCAAATAGTGGTCAACCAGTTCTAGATACTGACATTGATTTGCCTATTGCTATTCGTGATGAAGCTCGTGGTTGTGCCAGATATCCCACCTTCAAATCAGTGAATTACTTTCATATCTCTCCTCATTATCGCACCTTCTTGTCTACCTTGTTTTCTGTTTCCATATCTAACTTTTTTTTTCTTGAAGTTGTTAAGAATCCAAATCGACAGCAAGCAATGGAAGAGGAATTGAGAGCACTGAGCAAGAATGAGATCTGAGAGTTAGTTGATTTGCCCAAAAACAAGATTCCAGTTAGATCTAAATACACGATTAAGTACAATGCAAGTAGAGTGTTACATAGGTATAAAGTAATGTTGGTGGCAAAGGAGTTCATATAGAACTATAGAATTGACTATTAGGAGATTTGTGCATGTAACGACCCAAGATCCGGATACCGGGTCATACCCGACATCACTCGGATCCTACGCCGCCACCCACGAGCCGGGAGGCTCGGAAGGGTTAAAAGAATGGTGTGGTTATGCATTGAAATTCTAAACAAGCAGGAAATAAATTACAGAATTAGTAATTAACTGGCAGAAATAAAGTTTAACATTTTATAACAATTAAATATAACTACAGAGTCCAATCCACAAGTACAGTCTAAAAGAAAAGAAACGTACACTGCCTCGGGACATACCTCGGCACTGGCGAGCTGGCTACTAGAACGATGTCCCACCAAGATGCACCACCTTGAGGAGAACTGTTGCACCTGAAAAGCAGGGAGTGAGCCTTATCTCATTGGGCTCAGTAGGGGTCCCGCGGATCCCCACCACAACGAAAGCGGTAGCAGAAGTGCAACAACGGAAATAACAACAGTAAAGGAAAGCAATAAGAACAACAACGGGAGCAACAGTAGTGGCGAACTCGCTAAAGTAACAACAATAACAACGGCGGTGGCTAGCACAATACCACAGTAAAACGGCCAAACCGCGGAGTCTCTACGCTACTCCTACCCTCACACGAGAACCTTTAACTCGAGTCGGAACCACCGATCTAAGAAAGGTTGCGGTAGCACAGCCACGAGAACCTACGAAGCCTCTAACGTAGGAAAAGCCCCTACGGACGGAAGCCACTACGATAATCGCACTGCTGAAACACCCTATCCCAACTACCGGGAGAACCTCGACTATGCTGTTGGGAAAACTTAGCCTCACGGGCGAGGAAACACGCTAAAGTGACCGGGTCAGAACACACTACCCCTACTCCAAAGAACCACGGCTCACGGTCGGGAACTAAACCCACGGTGATAGGAGTACTTTGCCACTAGCAACGGCTGGATGCGTCCTCCGACGACTTACACCACACCGGCACTCCCTAACCTGACCACCTCTCCCAGAGAGTGAGGAAAAGGGACTTGGCCGGATGCGTCCCAGACGCCTTACACCGCCCACTATGCTCACACCTGGCCACCTCTCCCAGAGAGTGAGGCGGAGTCGCAACGACACAAGGACTAGCTGGGGTCACGCTCGTGGGCGTGGGTCCACTGCCCCCAACCAAGTGTGCACACACAGACCACGCCCTCAAGGTCGGGTCTTCTAACTGGTTTTCCCCTCAGTTGGACTCAGGCTGCTAAGACGAGGGGCCCTACGGTAACCACTCTAAAAATCGTCACATTGGGAACAGCTCTCGACCACGTGGTCGGAACGTGTCGGCACTCAGTAAGCAACTGCTCTCGACCTAGCCGGTACGTGCTCGACACTTAGTAAGCTGAGCCTAGTGGAGTACTGCCCAGAAGAAGGTCCAACTCACACACACCTGAAATCACGAGGCGGCACAGCCCGGTACAGGTAAACCTCCTAAGGCCGGTAACGAGAACCAGCGGACGCCGGCCTACTAACTCGTGCGGGAAAGGACCTCAGCACACGGTAACCCCAGACGGGGGAGAACACTGTCTACAGACACAATTTCCCACAGGGTTGGCCCATGAAGACATACACAGAAATCTCAGATCACGAAGAATCACGCGGCCACCTCTTCCGCGAAACCGTATCACATACGGACACCGCGGGACAAGGAAACACGAAGCACGGTACCCCGGGGGCTAAATGGGCTGGGCGGCCAAACCCTTGGCCGCCCAGTGGCCTGGGCGGCCACACCAATGGCCGCCCAGCACAAGGCCACCATGTGGTCTGGGCGGCCATCTCTTGGGCTGCCCAGAGGGCTGGGCGGCCACCACTTGGGCCGCCCAGACTAGGGCCAAATAGGGGAGGGCGGCCGGACTCTTGGCCGCGCAAACCAGGGCTCAGACGGAGTCTGGCTGCCCAAACCAGGGCTCAGACGACCACCCATGTGGCCGTCTCCTGTAGGATTTCAGGGAACGGACCGAACTCCCCGTGGAGTTCGATCCACGCCCCATTCGCCACGCCGCGAAGGGAAAAATAAGGGGAAATCATCCTCGGACACTCCTACCAGTAGAAAACCAGATTCAAACCTCAATCGGGGCCCAAATCGGCCAAAACCGTCGCTTGACCCTAACATGCTCATTTTCCCCCAAATAAGCAAAACACGCACTCTCGGCCTCGCCGGAAAACGAAAATGCGAGGGGATACCCACGAGAGTGCTAAGGATCCGTCCCCCTACCTTTTAAAAGCTTTACCGTCGAAAAATCCCGCGAAAATGCCGATCCCACGCGCGATCGCTTCTCACGGCCGCGAACGCCTCCGCCTTGCTGCACGCCACGCCCCTCGGGTTCGTCCTCGCCGCACGCCGCCGCCGTTGCACCACCGCACGTCCTCTCGCCACCTCAGTCGGCCGCCGGGGTGAGAAGGGAGAGGGAGAGGGAGAGGGAGAGTGAGACGGGAGAGAGTGAGGGAGAGGAGAGACGCGAGAGGGAGAGTGAGACGGGAGAGAGTGAGGGAGAGGAGAGACGCGAGAGGGAGTGAGAGATAAGGGATCAGAGGGGGTAAAAAATGGTTTTAAAATTTTATTTAATATATATTTTTCCATTTTATTTATAAAATCCGCATGAACCCCAAAAAATACCCGGAAAATCAATTCAGACTCCAAAAAACTCTAGGAAAAAACACGGACCCAAAATAACTCGTGAAAACACCGAAAAAGGGGTCCGAAAACCTAATATAAAAGTCCGAAACTCGCTCGGACACGATCCACGGCCCGCGGAAAAGGGATCCGAAGAACCCAGGGCGTTACAGTGCACCTATGGCAAAGCTCAAGTCTATTAGAGTGATCCTATCCCTTGCGGTGCAAAATTTGTGGGCCTTGAATCAGATGGATGTGAAGAACGCTTTTCTGAATGGTGACCTACAAGAAGAGGTTTATATGCTGCCCCTCCTAGTGTTAATACAGAAGAAAGGTTTGCAGACTCGGGAAAGCCTTGTATGGGCTGAAACAGTCAACCATGGCTTAGTTTGATCGACTTCGTCAGGCTATGGTTCGGTTTGGATTCAAACAGTCAAATGTTGATCACACACTGTTTGTCAAATGAAAGAGTGGTCATATTATGATATTTCTTGCGTATGTTGATGATATGATCATTATTGGGGATGACGCAATGGAAATCCAGTGCTTGAAGGATGGACTAGCTACTGAATTTGAAGTTAAAGAATTGGGAGATTTAAAATATTTCTTGGGTATAAGAGTGCCTAGATCACTGAAAGGTGTCTACATATGCTAGAGGAAATTTGTTCTAGATCTAGTATCTACTGACTGAAACAGGTAAATTGGGGTGTAAACCTGTAGCCACTCTAATGAACTTAATCATGGTCTGATTGAATAGGATAGTGAGAGACGCTCTCCAGAAGGTAATAGTTTGTATCAGTGACTTGTTGGCAAGCTTTTGTATCTTTCCTTGACCTAACTTGATTTATCATATGTTATAGGTGTGGTGAGTCAGTACATGCATGCTCCTCGAACATCTAATATGAAAGCTGTGGACCACATTTTGAGATACTTGAAATCTTGACTAAGAAAAGACATTCTCTTCAAGAAGATCAATCATTAGGAAATTAAAAGATATTCTGATGCAGATTGGGTTGGTTCTAAGGATGACAAGAGGTCAACTGTGCTTTACTTGGTGAAAGTCTAGTCACTTGGAGAAGTAAGAAACAAAGGGCCATGACGCATGGTCTTACTAAGTTATTTTAGTTAAAATTTATTACGAGTGATCTAGGAGTTCAAGTAGAACTTCTAATGAAGCTCTACTGTGATAATAAAGTAGCAATCAACATTGCTAACAGTCCAGTACAGCATGACCTAACAAAGCACATTGAAATTGACTGGCATTTTATTGGAGAGAAATTGGACTTTGGAGAGTCATGTCTCTCATATGTGAAATTTTAAGACCAAGAATCATATCTTTTTACCAACGCTTCAATTGAGGCTCAATTTACTTTTGCATTGTGCAAGTTGGGCATGTATGATATCTATACTCAGCTTGAGGGGGAGTGTGAAGAAGTAAGAGGTTAGAAGGGGTAGTTTGGGTATTTACCCAAATTTTAGACTTTCAGGGGTTATATTGTAATTTCTCTTTCTTTTATGGACAACCCCTCAATGAGGGGTATTTCTGTAATTTTTTATCCTCAAGATATATATAAATCATGAGGGGGGGATTGGCCTTCTGACCTGAACAGGGCGATCCCTGCTCCTCTCTTTCTCCCCCTTCTCTCTCTCTAAACTGTTCCCTTTTCTCTCTCTTTCTTTCCTTGTTTCACATGTACAAACCTGGATTGTATAATTGGTATGTTCAAATCAAGTCAGATCGGGATTGGGTAATTTGTGTCACTGGTGACTCTAGCTGGACCAAAAACGTCTTTTCTTTCTTGGGGGCTGGGGGGGATGGATCCTAGTTGTCTAAGATAGATTAAGGTTGGTTGTGGCTCAGATCAGAGCTGACTCAAGCCATTATTTTTATTAAAAAAATCCCTTGATACTGCTGATTTGAGCTGATTTATGTCAATCATGTTTGTATTGGGATTGGAAGGAGAAGTAGCCAATTAAGCTGCTTGATCTGATTTTGAATGTCTTGGTATAAGATCATTTTTTGATATGATGTTTTTAACTTAAACAAATAATGTTTAATTAGGAAAGTTATTAGAATCAACCAAGGAAGGCACGATCGGGAATCGGAATCCAAGATTTGCAAAATCGATATCGGTATGAACCGATATTGGCCGGTACAATATCGGTCTAGGTTATCAAAGGCGATGGAGGCGATCGCCTAGGTGAGGAGGCGAGGCGAGGCAGCACCTCAATCGCCACAATATGGTCTTATGGGCCCGACCCACCTCTGCACGTCTCGGCTCGTTTGATTTTTTGTTTAAATTACTTTAGATTTGTTGTTAATTTTATCTATGTAGTCAGAGGCGAGAGATGACCGAGACGACCAAGGGATCTCCTCATGTCTCAAATGCCTAGGCCATTGTCTAGGCATTTGAGGTGATATTTTATTAAAATAATATATATAATTCAAAAATAAAAATATATGTCTAAATATCACAAAAATGCATACATAAAATCAATAAACTTCCTAGTTTCATTCATTCTAAAATCAAACAAATTTAAATAAAATTAACAACAAATCTAAACAAATTTAGATAAAAAATCAAACGGGCCGGGGTGTGTGGAGGTGGGCCGGGCCCACAAGACTGGATTGAGGCGGAGGCAAGGCGACTTGTAGCGGCCTCCATCGTCTTTGATAACACAATTTTATTTAAATATGTTTGATTTTAGGAATGAATGAATTTAGGAAGTTTATTGATTTTATGTATGCATTTTTACGATATTTAGACATATATTTATATTTCTGAATTATATATATTATTTTAATAAAATATCGTCTCAAATGCATGGACGTTTGTGTATGAGGTGACCCCTTGGTCCCCTCTGTCACCTCTCACCCCCGACTACATACGTACTGGTGCGCACCCCGGCATATAAGTTATATATATATATATCCTATCAGGATCAGTTGGTTATTTATACAATATACTTTTGTTATGAGGGCCGTTTTATAAATGACCAACATCTTGTAAAGCTAGCCCCAATCGAGCCCAGCTTAGGGCTTGAGCCTGCCGCCCTGCTGTCCTGGCCTGAGCCTACTGTCGCCACCCTTCAGGCCTGAGCCCGCTGCCGCCATCCTCGCCTGAGCTCATTGTTGCCGCTGTTATCCTCACCTGAGCACTCCCCTTCGCTGTCATCCGGAACCACTGTCGCCTTCATCTGCGGCCCCCTTCACTGCCAATGACCGCCACACTGCCGAGGTTCATCTCTCTCTCTCAACAGTGAGATAAGAGTCCGGAGAAGATGTGGCCTCCAGTTTCCTTTTTTTTTATTCCTATATTGGCCAGTACCGGGATCAAATGGCCCGAACTGTACTGACCAAGGCCGGTACCAGTACGTACCAAGCAGCATTGTATACCATGTCGGGATCAGATCGGCCTGTCCCAACCCAATCCAGGCTGGCTGGATCGGCCGATCCCAGTTCGATCCAGGTAATTTTTTTTTGAGGTTCATTTGAATGAAAAGTAACCTACAGGGGTTTTTATACAAAAGCTCAAGGGTTTTGTACCTTGTCCATTGCCGATTCCTTCCCCTATGCTGGCTAAGGCTTCCGCACCCGGTAATGGATGGAGGACGAGGAGGTGGTGGCACCAGCGACGGCGACGGCAAGTGGCGATGGTAAGTTCTTCTTCACTTTTTCTTCTTCAGTTCTTTTTCTTCAATTCTTCTTCTTCTTCTTTGGTACTGTTCATCCAATAATGAACAGTAAAGTGAGGAATGAACAGTGCTTGATACGGTTCATTCCTCACTTTAGTGTTCATCTGAGAGAAAGGAACAGTGCCAGGTTCCTTTTTTTGAGAAAAAAATTAAGGGGTGGGGATCGTGCCGGATCGGCCGATCTAGGGACGACCCCAGCTGATTTGCTCCATGGATCGAGACCGGGGGGGTCGGGATTGGATTGGCCCAACCCAAATCCGATTGGATCGCCCAATCCGGGCCGATCTGATCCGATCCAATCCAATTCTTCCTTTCATGGAATCAACAGGGAGCATGATGTGGTTTGCAAGTAAAATGTTTGATGAATGATGAGAACTGGACTATGTCAGGAAATCTTTGGAAGATCAGTAGACGAAGAGTCGTTGAATGAGACGAATTTTTTTATTCTTAATGAGCATGGGGCACTGCTTATTGTTGAAGAAATTTGAAGAATAAACTTTAATATTACATTAGTGGACTTTAAAGTACCAGGCCTTTGGGATCTTATGTATGAAAGAAGAAACAATTAAATGAATTAAATTTCAAGAAAAATCAACGACATCCAAATGCTGATTTTCATCAAAATGTAGGCTTCTAGGCATTTAAACTAGATTTCACGACAATTGCTTAAGAAATCTTTAAACCAACCATTCTAGGGCCTAGATTAGCAAACCAAGTTAAAATGGCCAGGTACCTTTTAGTGAAATAAAAAGAAAATAATCATTCCAGTACATGACAAACTCTCTATCTCTCTCTCACACACTCTCTCCCACTAAAGGAGGGAAAAATCCCTAAAACAATGTCTGCATTGTGTAACTTTAGTCAGAGGGCACTCAATAGCTTTTCGTAGGGTACCAAACCAGCAATAAGAACATGTTCGACACAAAGGATTAAATGATAACATAGAGCAATTTAATGGAATTATTAAACTCAGATCTTTAGGTGCATGCTAAAACGTAAGGATGAATACACTTATTATGGTTTTCAAATATTCACTATTATTTCTGGCTGATCCTGGGGTCAGGCTGGGAAATGCTAGCCAGAACATGAGTTCCTTGCCATGCATGAACTGGCATCGGTACAAATGTCCACATTTGTGTAATTATGATCAAGTGCCAATGGGTAGGTGCTTGGGGGTGTGGAAGGGTGGCGTGAATTCTCATGTGCCCTTGTGTGCACCTGTGTATGCATTGTTAGATAAGGGAGCAAAACTTCCACATTTATCTTTTGCTGGTTCACTATCATCCACATGTTTGACTGTTGGAGAATCAGGTAAGTTGAATGCGGTTAATATGTTTTAATTATTATGTTAAAAGGTTATGTTGGTGTCCAACGTTTGACTGTCTGTAGCACTAACTTCAGATTAGTAGCCACCATAACAAGTACACTGTGATACAGAATTAGTAAGCAAAGAGTGGGATTGAATTTTTCATTTTTAGGTGGGGAATAAATGTAGGAAAGTTTTTTAGAGATTCAGGAGTCTAGAAAATAAGCATCACCAAGTCTTTGAGAAAAAAATCAAATATTAATGTTAAATTCATGCATTATCTGTGCTCATGGTCAAGTATTAGGAAATCTTCACCCTTTTTCCCACAGGATAAAAAAATGATGCGTCGTCATCGTCATTATCACCGCTGTCTTCACCATCATCCACCAAATCCCTACTAATTAGGGGACACGGACATTGCTTCTATTATGCTATTCTACTCTTTCTAATATCATATTTGAGGAGGGTTCCATTGCCACTGGTGGCAAAATAAGAACAATTCCACCTAATTCAAAACCACACAATTCAACCTCAAATTTTCAATCCACACCATTAAATCTTCTCTACTATTAGTAAAATACTTGTGGATTAAAAATTGTATGGTTCCAACATTTATTTCTTATGCATCAGATGAGGATAGTTGAACGGCATAGATGGTGTTTCTGGTATCATGTAATATGTAAGTTTTGACATCAGATTTGAATGATAGGACATTGGAGAATATTTAATGGTGTGGATTGAAAATTTGAGATTGAATCATGTGGGTTTGAATTAGGTGGCACCGTTCTTATTTTGCTACTGGTGGCAATGGAACCCTTCTCATTAATATCCAGCATGTCTAACTTTATATCCATCTGAGTTCGTTGTCTTCGTTTTCCCCTTCTTAATGCCCTCACAGAAAATGCTGGCCTTGTCTCTTAATGAGTTGTTTTTTGTATTGTTTGCATATATCTAACCATCTTAAACTGCTTGCATGGACTTTATTCTCTATTGCTGCTACCCCAGCCTCTCCCTAATAGGGTTCTTCGGTATACAATCTGTTATGTTGGGGATACTTACAGTTGTCCTGAGAACTTGGTTGTCAGGTCCATTTTCCATGCTGGCTATTTGGTTTTATTCTAGTAGCTTATGGCAGGGCTCTGTAGCCTTATTTTTCAGACAACTTCCTCACTTTCTTCAGGGTTTTCTCTCAACTCTGTACCCTTTTGCATGATAAGTAAGCTGGTACCATCATAGAAATGGAAGGTTCTCTTCTTTTTTCCAGCATATCATACATATGATTATTGTTTCGCATAATTTTGAAGCTGTGCACTTCTTTTCAATGTCATTGTGATGTCAGGTAGCAGTCTTTCCATCTGCTTCTTTTGTTTTCTTCCAGGTTTTCCCTTAAGTATTGTTTTGCATGATACATAAGCTGATATCACCCAGGAAAAGGAGGCCTCTGTTCCTTTTTGCATAATTTTGTGCTCCCTGCCGCTTGTCACCCCAGCACGTGCAATTAAGAATTACAATTACAAGTTATTCAAGCTTATAGGGGTTGGCTGACACTAATGTTGTCGTCCTCCCGTATTTGTCTGCATCTTACTTGTCTCAAGGTTATTCCTGTGTTGGCATATTATGAAATTTTGTTGTTTCATTTTATGTCCTGTCGCAGGTAATGCTTGGTTCTGGAGAAGCAGGTACTGAACAATGGATGAGAACTGCAGAATCTATTTATAGAGACAAATTCCGTGGATGGGTTGGGTTTAATGTCGCTATCTCTCATCGAATAACTGCTGGGTAGTTTCTATCAGTGTAGCTCCAATTCAAAAGTTTCTTAAAATGGAAAACAAGCATGGTTTATATGTGATCCTTTCATCGCACAGGTGTGACATACTGTTAATGCCCTCAAGATTTGAACCTTGTGGTCTCAATCAATTGTATGCTATGAGATATGGAACCGTTCCAGTTGTCCATTGCACCGGTGGCCTAAGGGTAAGTTAACTGGGATTTGAAGCCTTTCTTCTGCAGGGGATATTTGAAAGAAAATGTCACCAATCTTTCTGTCATCCATATTTCAGGATACGGTGGAGAATTTCAATCCATATGGTAATGAAGGGTCTGGTGTTGGAACAGGGTATGTAATTTCTCCTGATGGCTTGCATCCCGTTGATGTCACTATGAAACATTCTGCCCAAAGCACACATGACTCCACCACACTATCTAATTTCAAGTTGGAAAACAGAAGCCCATGAAATCTTTTTATTATGGGCATGAAATGTACTCATGGAGGTTATTTGTTTCCTAATCAACTTTGGATATTGGCAGGTGGGCTTTTTCTCCATTGTCCATGGATAGCATGCTGAAGGTATGCTTACTTCGTTCTGTCATTTTTGGCTGTTTTATAAATTATTTGAATCAAAACAATTTTTGAATTTGGTGTTCGGACAAAAAGGAAGAATGCTTTAAGATTTAGTATACAATGCATCAAATAAATTCGTATTTTTTTAAAATTATTTCGTATGTCAGATATTTGAATCCATACAATTGTTAGATTTTGGGGTGGTAACTGCTGTAGATGTTCATGTTTGCTCTTGTTATGTGCGAAGTCTTCCAAAGTAGGAAAAGAGGTGACTGGCTATAAAGATGGTGGGCTGTTGTCACGTGTTCTGATTATTCCTAGCCTGTGCTTTCTTTGATTCCTACATAATAATATAATGCAAGTATCTTTGTCTTCCGTGAACCATGGTCTAAATTTCTAAACTACGTATTTATTAGGCATCATGTCACCGTGTGACCTTTTTGTTCTTTTATTATTGGTGTTATTATTACTACTACTGCTACCACCACCACTACAATGCAAGGTCCACCGTGTACTTTTTGTCTTTCCCACATGACTTGAGTGATCAATGGTCTGACTGTGTTTTGTCTGAATCCGACCTGCTTGTTGATCATCAATGGTTGAGTACTGAATCTACATAGTGACCCGGTGATGATCACTGCAGGCACTGAGGTTGGCAATTCGGACATATCGGAACTACAAGCCTTCTTGGGAGGGAATTATGAAACGAGGGATGTCAAAGGATTTCACCTGGGACAATGCTGCTGCTCGATATGAGCAAATATTCCAGTGGGCCTTCATAGATCCGCCTTACGTCAGATGATGCCCAGAAAATCCCCTCCCCTCGGCCAGATTCTTTAGTTGATTTCTTTTTCCTCTTTCCAATTTTGTAATAGCTAGCATGTATGTTTGCCTTTTTCACTGTTCAAATGTCAAAGGTGTACAAGGGGCAGCAGGAAGTTTGCTGAAACGTCTCTGTCAGTTCCAGTCCGAACTCGCGAAATTAATAAGCCCGTTGCATAAGCCGTGACGTTGTATAGTGGACATAGCAGTATTCAATTCTATCTTTTTTGGTTAATGTCTTATTTCCACAGCTTACAACTCTTCCATTGACTGGTAAGACGTCTGTGAACAGTTCGTGCATCGACCGACTCCTTGCTGACTCTGTTCTCACCTATATTCCACCCGTGTTTTGGCTTTACAAGCAGAGGGCATGTTTTTCCTCAATGGAAGTAAAGGAGATCAGATTATGTCAATTAGATGGTTCTCTATTTGGACTCTAAATTAGTTGAAGAAGGGTTCTGCTCGTGTTGACAATGTCAACAACCTGCCGCATATTTTCTGTACCTGAAGCTAGTGTAATTTTTTATTATGATAAAAAAGGTTCAAAACCTATCTAGGTCAACTAATATGATGGGCTGACATTTGCCACAAGCAGCAGTGCGAAATTAGTCTTAGCTTCAGCTTTGCTGCCATTTTGGTGCGTGCCTTCAGCAGGAACGGGGACTAAAGCTCAGGTTCTTGAGGGAGGGGGGGGGGGGGGGGAGGCCATCAAACTGAAAGCGGGAGGTGTGGCCGAGGAGGGTTTGGACCACGGTTTGTCGTCCCGCACCGACCCGATCCAGGCGGGCGCCGGGTCGCATGGGCGGTGGGTCATGGCCGGGACGCACTGGACAGCATGGTCCCGTGCGTCCCGCCGCGTACCGGAGCGGGTCGAGGCGGGCCCGGTGTGGTTCGTGCGGGACGGCGCGTACGTGCTGGGTCGCCCATTTAGCGGGCCGGGGTGCGGGCGGGTCTGGCATCCGCAGCGACTTGAAGGTGGTGGCCGGCGGGTGTGGGCGGTGCAGAGCGGCGGCGGACGGCACCGGACGGCAGCGACGACCGGCGATCAGAGGTAGGTACCCTAAATTTTTGTTTTAGGGTGAGGAGGGGGGGTTTGGGAGGGTGAGGACTGTGTAGATCTGCCACCGCAGGGGTGGGGGAGGGTGAGGGGGGGGGGGGCGTCTGCGGGCGTCGCAGGCACCGTGAGAGGGGGAGGGGGGCATCTGCGGGCGTCGGGGAGGGGGGGTGTCTGCGGGCGTCGGGGAGGGGGAGGGGTGGCGGCACCGTCAGAGGGGGGAGGGGGGGCGTCTGCGGGCGTCGGGGAGGGGGGGGGTGGCGGGCGTTGCGGGCACAGTCAGAGGGGGGAGGGGGGGCGTTTGAGAGCGTCGGGAAGGGGGAGGGGGGGCGTCTGCGGGCGTCACGGACACCGTGAGAGGGGGGAGGGGGGGCGTCTGCACCGTGAGGGGGGAGGGTGAGAGGGGGAGGGGGGGCGTCTGCACCGCCGCCGGCACCTCCGGTGGGGGGCGGGGAGGGTGAGGGGGGGGGGGGTTGTTTAATTTTTTTGGTTTTTAATTAAAAAATATAGGAAATATTTTATTATATTATTTAATATTATTATTAATGTATTATTTAATTCATATTATACAAATAATATAATTTTTGTTTAATTTACGTTGTATAAATATCATTTTGATTATGTATTATTTAATTTATTTTGTAGAATTAATATAAATAATATTTAATTCATGTTGTAGAAATAAATTTATTTTTGATGTGTTATTCAATTCATGTTTAAATATTAGATTTAATTTAAATGTAATATTAAATATTAAATTTAGTATTGTATGGTGTAGAAATACTTATATTAATATCATTATTAGTTGTAGATGTAAAATATTTTTAAATGCATAATGTATATTAGTTAATTGAATTGCATAATGTAATTTAATTTAATGTAAATATAAATTTAGTGTTGAATATTTTATAAATAATTTTAAAGTTAATTTATATGTATAATGTAAATTATTTAGAGATGTTTATAATTTATATGTGGCATGTAATTTAATTAGAGATGTAATTTTAAATATCTAATTAGAGATGTAATTTTAAATATCTAATTAGTTATAAATATTAGGGTTTTTTGCATATTAGTCCCTATAAATATAGTGAATTTCCGATTAGTCCCTCTATTCTGAGTATTGTCTTAAAGATTCTTACAATTATTAATATTTTATAAATAAGTCCACATAATTTATCTCCGTCTTAAAAAAGAATATTCTGTTGAATATTCCGTCAATGACATGTAAAATACTAAAATACCCATCTCTCCCTCGCACACATCCATGGACTGGGGAGGGGGAGGGGGGCCGGAGGGGGAGGGGGAGGGGGAGGGGGGAGGGCGGCCGGCGGGGGAGGGGGAGGTCGCAGGGGATGGGGGGAGGGCAGCCGGAGGGGCCGGAGGATTGGGGAGGTGGAGGGCGGCCGGCGGGGGAGGTCACAGGGGATGGGGGGAGGGCAGCCGGAGGGGCCGGAGGACTGGGGAGGTGGAGGGCGGCCGGCGGGGGAGGTCACAGGGGATGGGGGGAGGGCGGATGGAGGGGGAGGAGGGGGCCGGAGGACTGGGGAGGGGGGAGATAGCAGGGGAGGGGGAGGGGGAGGGGGGAGAGGTCGACCTCTCCTCACACTCCTGCACCGTCGCGTCGGTCGGAGGGGGAGGAGGGGCCGGAGGGGGAGGGGGGAGGGCGGCCGGCGGGGGAGGGGGGAGGGCTTCTTCTAATGAAACGTACCTGGCGCTTCCCCGCCCGCCTGCCTGTGATCAGGCTGGCATCGAGCCCTTGGGCGACGACCAGCAGCCACCACATCTGGCGGCGCTGCTCGCGCTTGGCCTTGCGGGCGCGCTTGAGCTCGCGCTGGACCACCCCGCGCACGGACCGGAGGTAGGCGTTCACGTCGTGGTCCCTGTACACGGTCCCCTCCGACCCGTTTGCCGCGTGGTCGCTCAGCATCTCCAGGGGGTGGGGGGAGTTGAGGAACACGGACTGCGCCGCCCGCAGCAGCCTGGCCGAGTCGTCGGAGCTGGGGGATTTGTGGCCGAGGACATAGAGGCCGGTGCCCGAAGGAAGGAGGTGGTGGTGAGGGGAGAACTTCTCTTCTGGCTGGAGGATCAGGAACTCCCCCATTGGCGCATACAGTAGCTTCTGTTTAGGACATGTAAACGGGTGGTCAGCTCACAGACTCTTCCCTTTTTCTCACTTCTACAAGAACTGTCTGTCATCAGAATCTTGAAAGCATTTCTTAGAACGAAACTCACACATTGTTTGGGCTGGATATATTTTCGTTACTTAATCACAAATAAGAACAATGACATGCTGCAGTGGCACAAGATTGTTGTCTCCACTGCCCTATTTGTGGATGGATCAGCGGCATGGCAACTTAAAGCTTTCATGCAGAATCTAAGTAGTCAAGTACTTCACATCAGCATAGATGGGAACATAAAGGAATACCCATCTATCCTAATCGACCAGGAAATTAAGTAGCAAATGTATATGTTTGTACCCCTGAAACCTATGAAAATCTGAAATTTTCTATGTAGCAGTTCATTATTTACCTGTTGGTTGAGGCAGGGATGATTGCGGAATTTCCCATTGACAGCCTTGAGAATCTCAGCTACATGGTATGGGTAGTTGCAGGAGAAGGCTCGAGGCACAATATCCATGTGCATTGTTATAGCCTGTACATGACTCGAGGGGAGACCCAGCTTCCGAAGTAAAGAGTCACCTCCACACATTATGCATGGTGCACCAAATGTCACGACAGGGAGCAAAGCTGAAGCCGGTACTTCTCCTCTGATTAGTAACATGAGATTCACAAGCAGTGCAAGGCTACCTCCAAGAGAGTGGCCGGTGAAGCGGAATGTGGCAGAATCACCGCGAGATTTCAAGTGATCGCGGACTTCCGGTAGCATTTGCTCATAGATCCCTTTAGCTGCCTCATAGATGCCTCTGTGGACAAGCACATCCAATCCCTATACAACAAAGATTAAGGATTAGTATTCACTTAAGGGGTTTAAGGACGGGGGTGTTTTAACTTTTAAATTCATGTGTACAGATGAGCTTAAAATGGCTCTTTAATTCCCTGAACAAATGAAGGCACACCATCAAATATGAAAACATTACCTCGAATTGAATTGGCTCAAAAAGAAGATTTGCTTGCCAAGCCGCCAAAGATTCAGACCCTTGCAACAAAGATTTCACAATTATTGTTAAGCTCAGGAGATGCCTGAGAGAGAATATTTAGTATGTTATCCAGGAATAATCCAGAAAATAAAAATAAAGGCTACTGGGAAATTTTTCATATTGAATAAGACAGAATCAAAAATTTATTCAAGCATGGGCAAAGATGGGTTAGATGTTGGAACTCATATGTGCACATACACCTCCTTGTCAGGGATTTCGATGAGAACCCAGAATTGTAAGTACGAAGTTTTCCATTGTGGAGAGAACCTACAATCTACTCTGTCTTTGCCTTTCTGCGTTTACTCGCCACTAAAGTAAACGAAACAATGATCATAAATGATCCATTTCAGAGAAGCAAGAGATCATCACTTGGGCCCCCACATCCAGGACATCACTATTGATGGGTAACTGCATGTATTCTTCTCCAAATTTTGAGACCACAAGTGATGAAATATCCTCTCGATGGGAGAACAAACATTTCCTTGCCAACAAACAAAGGTTATCAAGATGCCTGCATCAACCATGGAGAATGGCGTGCCGAACCCATCAACCACACACAAAAGCGTAACAACATCAAATGGGCGTACCTTAATCTTGGAGACGTTGTACGAGAGGCTGCCCAGGTATGAGAGCTGCCCGAACAGCCTAACCTCCGCCAGCGACACCCGCCGGAGAAGCCGCGTGAACGAGTCCCTGTCGATCTTCACGTCGGCCTCATCCTCGCCGACGAAGCAACCCTTCGATCCCTCCGCGTCGCAGCAGCCGACGCACCGATCTTCCCCGTCCAGGATCCGATCGCCGCTCACCTCCCGCGAGGCCGACCGCAGCTCCTCCTGGAGAGCCCCGTCGCCTCCCGGCTTCCTATCCTCCGCTGACAAGATCGACCGCACGCGCAGTATCTTCAGAACCCAGTTCTCCCGGCGTTCCGTGACGGGCGCCGCTGTCCCCTGCTCCTCCTCCTCCTCCTCATCCTGTTCCTCCACTTCCGCCTTCTCCTCTCTCCCCTCTTCCTCCGGCAACGCAACCACCTCCTTCTCCCTCTCAACTCCTCCCTCACCTCCACCCCCGCCCCTCCCCGGCCACAGCCTCATCAGCGGCCGGGGGAACATATACGACGGCCGGGCACCCGCCGGCGCCGTCGACGTCTCCACCGCCGGAGGGGGAGTCACAGGGGATGGGGGGAGGGCGGGCGGAGGGGGAGGAGGGGGCCGGAGGACTGGGGAGGGGGAGGGCGGCGCGCAGGAGGGGAGGAGGGGGCCGGAGGGGATGGGGGGAGGGCGAGCGGAGGGGGAGGAGGGGGCCGTAGGACTGGGGAGGGGGGAGATAGTAGGGGAGGGGGAGGGGGGGACGGAGGTCTGATGGGGAGGGGGAGGGGGGAGGTCGACCTCTCCCCACACTCCTGCACCGTCGCGTCGGTCGGAGGGGGAGGAGGGGCCGGAGGGGGGAGGGCGGCCGGCGGGGGAGGGGGGGGCCAAGACGGTGGGCAGCATAGCCACCATGAGATGGCTTTGTGGCGACCGCAGATGGGACAGCAAGAGGAAGCGGGTGAGAGGGAGAGACGAGTAGAGAAGAGGAAGGGGGTGAGGGAGTGAGAAGAGGGAGAGTTGGAGGGATGCAAAGGAGAGAGAGGGTGGAGAGAAGAAGTCACCGGCGGTGCCCCTGTTCCAAACAGGGGCACCGGCCTGCGCAGGACTGAGAGAAATAGAGAGACGGAGAGTGAGAGGAGGTGGGAGAGGGCTTCAAGGAGAGAAGGAGGGGATGAGGAGGAGTAGGAAGAGAAGAGTCTAGATGGGGAGAAGGTCACTGGCCACGGTGCGAGGGGGGAGAAGTTGGTGGCGATGGCCAGGACGTGGTCGGCGGCTTCACAGAAGGCACGGCTCCTCGGCTGGGTGCTGGCGGCGGGAGGCGGCGCGAAGGTGCGCCGGACGTGGCGGAGCGCTTCGAGCAGCTTGGACGAGTAGCTGTGCTGCTCGGCGGGGCATTTTCACCTCGACGGCTGTGGGCGGGCGTCTGTCCGGCGTCGCTTTCTCTCCCTTCCACCCCCATCCAATTTTGATGGATCATCCTCCCCGTGGCTGGTGACCTCTGCTATCCCTTTCTCTCTCATTCCGTCTTCTCCCTCTCTCTCTCCTCCCTCCCCCTCCCTCCCTCTATCACCTCCGACCAGGAGATGGCGACGCCTCCGGCGTCCCCCCTCCAGGAGCGCCCACCCCTACAGTGCTCTCTCTCTCTCTCTCTCTCACACACACACACACACACATTTAACCAGGGGTAATTCAGTATTTTACCTTCCTTGAGTATAAGTTAACTATAGTTTAGTTAACTTTGGTAGTACGGAATGAACGGGAGGGATTTAAATGTGTAACGATGAAGATTGTAAGGATCTTTAAGACAATACTCAGAATAGAGGGACTAATCGGAAATTCACTACATTTATAGGGACTAATATGCAAAAAACCCTAAATATTAACCTTATATGTATGTTATAGAAAAAATGATATTATTTTTAACTAAATTATATGAAGATGTATTAAATATTGAATTTAGTCTTGCATGATACGCAAATAATGAAATTATGTTCATTGTTAGTTTGTAGATGGTAAATAATATATTTTCATAATTTGAATTTCTTAATTTTAGGAGATAGCACTCTATGGCTCCTAAGGAACGAACAAATGATATTGAGTGGTCACACAGAGTTTTGTTGGATGCAACCGTAGGTGTTGGCGTTGTAACTATTGTAAAATAGAACACCGGGGAGGAGGGGTGTCTCGGTTGAAGAAGCATTTGGCAGGAGGAGCCGGGGCAGGATACTCTGAGGTTGCTGGGTGTACCCATGTGTCTAGAGATGTGAAACTTACAATGGCTAGGCACCTGTGGGAGAAGAGAGCTGAGATGCAAGAAAAGGAAAAAAAGAAGAAAAGGGATCAAGCGGCAGTGAGCGGAACAGCAAGCGGCAGCAACGAGGAGGAATGTGCATGGACACCCAGTGACGAAGACGAACAAGCACGTACTGAGCAAGCTAATGTGTATGTCACTGTGAACGATCCATACGAAGCCGAGTTTCGTGAGGCAGTACGTCAGAGCAGGGAAGAGTCAAGACATCACGAGGAGACGAGAGTCCGTAGTCGCGAGGCGGCGAGGACCGGAGCATCAGGGAGTGGTGGCTCATCTACGACTCGACAACCACGAGGTATAAGGAGTTTATTGACTGGTGACTCGGGGACACAAAGAAAAAGGACACAGTCGATAAACATTGAAGATGTGGAGCCCAGTGCACTATCCCGAGAGCGTGGCAAGCAAACGAGGATGGACGATGCATATGGCCAGAAGGGACCTAAATGGAAACTTGGTCAGGCTGTTGCAAAATGGTGGCACCACGCGGGTCTGCCTTTCAATGCAGCCAATAGCCCTTACTACAAGCCAATGTTTCAGGAAGCACAGGTCCTTGGGCTACACTTGCACCCACTTACAGCGAGAGAATTGGCTGGCGTATATCTTGATGAACAAGTTGCTAAGATCAAGAGTTACATTGACTCATTCAAGCAGAAATGGACAAAGTACGGAGTCACACTAATGTGTGATGGATGGTCAGGTACCACAAAATCTAGCCTGATCAACTTCCTTGTTTATTGTGATAGACAGGTATTCTTTCACAAATCAGTGGATGCGTCTGGTCAAATTCACAGTCACCAATATATTTTGTCATTGATGTAGCAAGTGGTGACTGAGATTGGGGAGGAGTACATTGTGCAAGTGGTGACTGTAATGTCCTGGGTTTTTCGGATCCTCGTTCGTGGGTTCCGGATCTGATTTCTCGAAGTGTCCGACTCCGTTGTGTCCGAAATTTCGTTTCGGACATCTTTCGTGTTCGGATCGGCGCGATCCGGCGTCATTTCGGAGGCCCGGAGTCGTTCCGCGGCTTTTTCCGCGTGCGTTTTCCGATTCCCGGCGTGGGTTTCGGTTTCCCTTCGGAACCTCGTTGCGGGTGAACCGGGCCGTTCACCCAGGCGAGTATGGTACCGTTACGTTCGGTGCGTTCCGAGGATCGCGAGGGTGTGATTTTCTATTTTTTGATATTTTTGAGAATTTTCAGATTTTCTATATATAACCTCCTTTCCTCTCTCCCCATCTCTCATTTCTCTCTTCTCTCCCTCTCTCTTCTCACGCTCTCTCCTCTCTCCCTCTCTCTCCGGCGGCCAACGGGGTGGAGTGTGGGTGAGGCGGGGACGGCACGGGCGAGGCACGGGCGAGAATGGATGAGGATCGAGGTGGTGGAGGCGCGGTGAAGCTCGGCCGTGGGTTCGTGGAACGGTGAGGCTTCAACGGCGTTTTCTTCGTGGATCGGCGTCCACGGTGCGCGAAATCTTCGGTGGAGGTAGGGTGATGGACCCCCAGCTCGTGCACTTCCTTTCCCGCAAGTTTTGTAGGCTACGGTGAGCCGAGTGGGCTAAACGGGGCGATTTGGGAAAAATGCATGTTTTTGAGGTGTGAGCCGGATCTTCCGTTTTACCGTGTTTTCGGGCGATCCAGGGGTTTAAATGCATGCCTAGGGGCTTGGGGAATGTTTCCCCTTTTGTTTCCCCTTCACCTGGGGGTGGACAGGGCGTGGAATGATTTTTCCCGCGGTTTCCACCGTTTTCGGGCGTGGACTGAGAACGCGCTATGCTCTAGTAGCGCGTTCTTGATGGTCGCGCTGCCCCGACGGAGCGCGTTCATCGGAGAAGATGAACAGTTTGGCAGTTCCTGTCGCGCTATAGGGCTATGACGCGTTCTGGACTGTCGCGCTATGGAAACATAGCGCGACCTTCCTTGTCGCGCTATAGGCTCCTAGCGCGTTCTGCTTGAACGCGCTATGGACCTATAGCGCGTTATTGAAGTGACCATCCGGGCTGCCCGGGGCGGGCGGCCTGCGGCTGATCATGCCCCCCTTGAGCCGTGTGTGTCCTGGACACCCCGTGAAGTTCCGTGACCGTGTCTTTGGGTGTCCAGAGGTTTGGGTTACCTCGATAAGCATGCCCGTGGGCTTGGCGGGTTCGGGTGACCTTCTAGCCTTCCGATTGTGTTGTGTTGGCCTCGGGTCGACCCGGTTGTGACCCAGTGGTCGACTTGCGGTCTCGTGAGTGCTAGACACCCATGGGATTCTGTGTCTGTGTTTTGAGGGTGTCTGGAGGACCGTGTTATCTCGTTTGGCGTGCCCATAGGGTTGAGAGTCCGGGTGACTTCTCGCGTGTTGGGCTTTCGTCTTACGCTCGATCGAGTCACCGTGTATCGGTGTGTGTGCGGTGGGGTCTCCCCCGCATATCGTGAGTTTCTTTGGAAGGTGATTCCCGTGTGGGCCACGTGTTTGGCCTTGGATTGCGAGTCCAGTTATCCGGCCTGGGGCTGGGGGTTTCCCGCTTGCTACGAGATGGGAAATCGTCGTGGCGGCTTGTGTGCTACCTTGGGAATCGTGCTTCTGTGTTTTCCGTGTGGCCCGTGTGGGTGGCCTTGGTCCCTTGCGTTCCCTTCCCGAGGGAGTGGTCCTGGCGACTCGTGAGTTGTCTCGGTACTTGTGCTACCGTGGTTTTAGACCTAGAGATTGGACTAGATTGACGGCCATGCGCTGTTGCGTGCAACGGTCTTGACCCCGAGTCTTGTGACTCAAGGACCGTTGGGTGTAGTGCGTCTAGAGGACTGCCCAGAGTCCAGTGGCTTAGCGCCACTTGAGTTTTCTCGACTCTAGCGCACGGTGCGTGCGTGGCCGTGGACTGTGAGTCCTGTTTCTTCTCCGACTGTGGTCACCGTGCGACGGGGCCGGTACGTGGGGTGGTCCCCGTACGTCGTCGGATTCGGACGTTGTTTTCCGTTGAGTTGAGAGTCTACTCCTTCAGTGACCCTCCACTAGTCGTAGCCTATCAGTACGCGTGTGCTGATCGCACCAGGGAGTGGTGTACGGGCTTACCCTGAGGACGGTTTTAGACTGGTTACCGTCGGGCCCCTCGTCAAATCAGAGTCCAGTGCCAGGGGAAAATCGGTCAAAGGGCCAGACCTAGGACGCGTGGTCTGTGTGTGCACACGTGGTTGGGGACAGTGGACGCACGTCGACGGGCGTGACCCCAGCTAGTCACTTGTTGTGGTTACTTGTTCGGTGTCTGCGCCTCGGGTAGGACCTACCACGTCAGGCGGTTCACCTGCGGTGCGGTGTAAGACGTCAGGGGACGCTACCGGCTGTGCTTCTAGTGGGAGGTACTCCTGTCGAATTGGGAGTGACAGACTGTCAGTCTCTGTGTCTTTGACCTTCGGGTTTTCGGTCGTGTTGACCGGTGAGTTCGGTTGTTTCGCCGTGACGCGTGTGTTGGTTTTCGCGTCATGAGATTAGTGCTAGTGGCTTTACCGAGGTTGGGTCTTGTTGTGCTGTACCCGCGATCGGATGGTCGGGGTTGCACCTTGGACATCGTGTCCAGGTCGGCTGTGTCCGGGGGACAGGCCTCTACGGCGTGGTTGCCGTGTGTTCTTACTTCGGTAGGTGGTACTAGCGTGGTTCGGTAGCTTCGACTGCGTGATCGAGGTCTACCTTCTGGCAGTAGGAGTAGCTGTAGTGCCGAGTTTTTGACCGGCCACCGGCTTGCTGTTCCTGCTGTAGTTGTAGCTCTCCTTTCCGCTACCACCGTTGTTTCCGGTTGGGGTTCCGCGGGATCCCTGCTGAGTCTCTGTTTTGGAGACTCATTCCCTGCTTTTCAGGTGTGGCGGTCCTTCCTCGAGGTTCGAGGGTGCGGAGCGGAGGTTCTCAGTTGCCAGCTTGCCGGGCCGAGTGTTCACTTGGCATGTGGTACGCTTTACTGCTTTAGATTGTACTTTCTGTTGGACTGGACTCTGTTGTAGTTGTTTATTTATTTCTGTTAATTATTGAATTATCCTACTTTATTTCCTATTTCTTTGTGCCTCCACACTCCTTTTAGTCCTTCCGAGCCCTCCCGGCTCGTGTGCGGCGGTGCGAGTCTCGGGTTATCGGACCTTCCTGGTAATCGGATTCTCGGGTCGTTACAGTGACTGATAATGGGTCGAACTATAAGAAGGCTGGGGAAGAGCTAATGAAGAGAAAATGGCACATTTTCTGGACCCCTTGTGCAACACATTGTGTAGATCTGATGCTGAAGGAGATTGGACAGCTTCGTATGGTAAAATCTGTGGTCGAGGTGGCACAAAAAATCACGAAATATATCTACAACCACACACTTGTATTGGCATGGATGAGGGAGCATTGTGGCGGTGAACTGTTGAGGCCTGGCATCACACGATTTGCCACCAACTACATCGCATTGCAGAGCCTACTGAAGCACAAGGATGGGTTGAAGCAAATGTTTAGAGGTGAGACCTGGTTGAGTTCCTCTTTTGCTGCTTCACGTGAAGGGGCGGAGGTCGAGGGGATTGTCAACACCTCGGATTTTTGGGATAGAGTGAAGGTATTAGTGTCATTGATAGAGCCACTGTATGAGGTACTGCGATGTGTGGATGGGGATAGAGTACCAACCATGGGGTTGGTGTACAGCAAAATAGAAGCTGTCAAGCGGAAGATCCTTATAACGTCCAAAAAATATGGACCCACAATTCTAGAGATTGTGGAGGACAGATGGGACAGACAAATGAGCCGCGATCTTCACATGGCAGGTAAACACTTACATTCTCGTCCAATCAATGAGCTGTGATTTTCAGTTGATACTAATATGTAATTCACTATCTTACGATTGCAGCGTACTATCTACATCCGGCCTTCCAATATGCTCGGGGCCTTGCTTATGACGATACGTTGATAGAATCGGTCAACATTATGGTAGACCGGTTGTCTTTCACCCCAACAGATGCTGCTGATGCGTTGAATGAGGTATACTTGGATATTTTAACATTGACAATATTAAATAAAATATACACTTCATATTTTTTGATAATGCAGATGAAAATATTTAGAGAGGCAATTGGTTCATTTGCGACACCTAATACCATGGCCAGTCGTGACAGACTCGACCCAGGTAATGTGTCTTCACAATGTACCTTCTATATCTTGAGAAGTAATTTTTACATCTAATTATTATATTGTACGTGATCTATCTTAAACACAGCTGAGTGGTGGCTAAATTACGGCACAAGTGCACCCGTATTAAGGAAGATCGCAATGAGAGTTATATCGCAAACATCCTCGTCGAGTGGGTGTGAGCGGAATTGGTCGACGTTCTCCTTCTTGCATACTAAGCTGAGGAATAGGCTAACACACCGCAGGCTAGACAAAATGGTGTATGTTTATTACAACATGAGGCTAAAGGCCCGGCATGTACAAATGGATACAAGGAGAGGAGAGGGAGATTACGACCCAACGGATGCTGTGTACTTGCGAGACGATGATGACCCTATGGTAGCATGGGTTGCAAGAGCCACAACCGAGCGTGGTGAGGCAGAATTAGACGAGGAGGCTGAAGAACCTGGCGAGACACCACGGCCTAATACTTTTCTCGCATCAGCTGTACAAGAGGCAGCGGGGGAGGGAGATGACACCCATGTGCATTTGGGTGGTGACGAGTCAGCAACAGGACGTGATGATGAAGTTAATTTAGATGAAGACATCGTCATTGGGGGTGGAGACACATCCTATGCGTACGATGATACAGCATGGGAGCGATTGATGCAACCCCCATCAATTGAGCGTCATGAGCCACCTCAGGTGAATTAATACATGAAAATTGAATCGCAAATTTCATTAGATAGCGTAGTCATATATTGATGTATGATGATGTAAGAAATATATTGCAGGTCGGTACGACAAATGACAACATTGCGGGAGAATAGTGGTCCCGAGTTGCGGAACCGCGGCATTCAATATCTGTGGAACCAAGAAGATTATCCACTTCAAGAGAGGCTAGGGGGAGTTCCTCATTTAGAGAGGTAAAATTATATTATCATTTCTACATTTATATGTTGTATTTCATTGGTAATTGAATATATTATTCTTTCAATTGTGTAGTCTTTGGTAGCATCGAAACAACCATCTCAGTCTGCTGCGCCACGAGACTCAACGTCTAAGGCACCTAGTCAGTCATCTCAGGTATACGTACATACTTACATAGTAGAAAGTAAATTCAAAAATCATATAACCAGGCTTCTGCTTCTCAGGCATCTAGAGGGACACAACATCCAGCAGGTAAGCCGCCCCATGCTCCACAGAAGAAAAAATCATCATGGACCACATTATTCACCAGCAAGAAGGACAAGGGACCACCATTAAATCCGATAGATGTTGCAGACATGGAGACATTAGATCCCAATGCAGATGACGACACTCCCGAGCCCTCTGTTGAGCCCCGCATCAGTGGGAGTCATGACTCCGATGATGATAGTACACCGATAGGGTCTTCATCCCATGGAGGTGGCGGTGGTGAAGGTGGTCAACGGAGTCGTGGTGAGGATACTAGTGCTGGTGGCAGAGAGTACAACAGTGGTCATAGTAGAGGTCATGGGGGTCGTCAACATGCCGCATGGACAGAGGAGCATCACTTCACACATGCCACGCAAGATGAGGACCACGGTGCTCCACGGCAGCGACGGGCAGCTGATCATTGGGATCCCTACTATGAAAGTTCGGTTGCAGACAGTACAAGCTATCAAGGCATGTTGTCTGATTTTGAGAGCATGAGCACACATGACTCCCAGGGATCTGGAAGCTCGTATGGACGGTCATGGCCGCAACAGCCGATGTATCATGGTGACTCAGATAACAGTAGTTCATTTTTTCCATCGTATCCATATTCTTATGCCGCAGCTGCGCCAGTAGAGGTCGTGTACGCACAAGGTTCACAGCAGTATGAATACTACGTACGCATGTATTGGGAGAACTATTCAGGTTCAATGCGCTATAAAGACTATCTGTCCCATCTGCGTACCACGTTTAATGTCAAATTATTTGGAGATGGACACTGGCCTAGTTTGGGTCCATACTCTTAATTAGTATGTATCATTTGGTTATATATATAACTAACTAATAATTAATTATAGATTTCTTCATATATAGAGTTCTGTACTTATCATTGAAATCACTAATGTAAACTTTTACATCATTTGCAGGTCATCATGGACGGACGGCGTCACCCTGCGTGGGAGCATGGATACTCTGTTGAGGGTGATGGACATGTGCACTGTAGATACTGCGAACATCGCGTCACTGGCATACACAGGTTTGCGGAGCACCTTGCGGGAGTGGGACGCGATATTCGTGCATGCGACCGAGTTCCGGGAGATGTCCGACATTCCTTTCGGACACAGTTACAAGATAGATACTGTTCTCGTAGCACACCCAGGACATCTTCTTCTACGTCCCGGGTACCTCCACCACGAGCACAGGGCGGAGCAGGATCTTCCTCCACGTGCAGAGTTCGAGCAGTACCAGCAGCAGTCGCACATGATAGAATTGAAGCTATAGATGTAGTGAGGGCTTTTTTTACAGATTTTCATGTACCCTCCACCGCAGCACACGACCCATCATTTGTGCAGATGGTTACATATTTTCAGTCCCACCCACATGTACCTCCACCCACTAGGATAGAGTTAGATTATACGGGTGATCAGTCTCATGTATCTGATGATGAGTTTTGGGATTCAGGCTTCACTGATGACGAGGATTAGTGAGTTTTGGGATTCGGACTTCACTGATGATGAGGATTAGTGAGTTTTGGGATTCGGGCTACACAGATGAGGAGGATGAGTGAGTTTTGGGATTCGGGCTTCACAGATGACGATGATTAGTGAGTTTTTATTTTTTATACTTCATGAATGAATGTCATTATTATGTCACTGTTTACTTATACATATTTAGTAATTGAAATAAATTTTTATGTATTATATATAATAGGATGTTTAATTAAGCGGTGTAATATGTAATTTTTATATAATTAATTATGTATAATTTAGTATGGATCTATTATCTAAAAAAACTCTACATTCTAATATTTTTAAATATATATAACATTTAATCTTTCAAAAAAATTATTAAATTTTTTTTTAAAAAATAAAAAATCACGCGCCGAGAGCCCGAGAGAGCGGACCGGGTCGCTGTGCGACCCGGCCGACCCGACCCGTCCCGCGCCGTGACCGGGTCGGCAAACCTTGATTTGGACTTTGGACTTTGGAGAGAAGAAAAAAAGAATTTATAAATTGTGAACACTAATTATTTATCTTATCTGGAAATTAACTTTTCCGGCTCTAATTTCCACATATTGATTTTCATAATTACACGTTTACTTGATAAGTGTTTCCCAAAAATTTGAAGGATTTATTTCTAATATGTTGGGGCTTTTAATAAATAATTCAAAATTGTGAGGAGTTACACACAAATATCAAGAGTGGATAGACTAATCTTTCAATATGAAATGTCTTAGGGGATAAAATGAAACTTCCAGAAAAGAAAGGCATTCGACGCACAATGAACTACCCTCGAGGTTTCAAAAGTTGGAAGGTTGGTTTCACATCTGATGCAGTAGAAGACAAATCTTATGTCATCGTAGAAATAGAGCTCCGATCTTTGACGAAATCCAGCCAGCTGACTTATTCGCATTTCAAGGTTGGGAATGGCTTCATTTTTCTACTCTTCTCGAGTAATGCTCGGTCATTGTTATCAGAATCGGATCGGTCGGTCGGATCGATCGATTGGATCGGATCGGTCTGATTAAGATCGGTCTGGTCTAATATTAAAAAATTGGATAGATCGATCGGTTCGACCGTAAATCGGTCCAGGAATCGGTTTAATTAAGGTCGATCCGATCTAATGTTAAAAAATCGAATGAACCGGACGAACCGCGGTTCGACCGGTGAACCGGTTCGACCCAGTCCGACCCGATTCACCCTTTAAATAAAAAAATAAAATAAATAAAATAAAAATTTAGATATTCAACGTGATATTTATGTGTGAATAAAATTATCTTATTATTATTGATTTGTTATTATTTATTATTTTATTTTAGATATATTTGAAATTTAAAAATGTAAAAGAGCATAGATGTAACGGTGAAGAGTGAAGACCAATGAAATATTACAAATTTTTAAGATCAATTTATTTAACCATATTATTATTATTATTTTACTTGTATAGTTACATAATCATGACTAATAATTATATATGTGAATTTTTTATTTTGATCATTATATATTATTTCTTATTATCTTGGGTTATAGAATCGGGTCGGACCATGTATTAATATTACAATGACGCCACGGTTTAAACTGATTCGATTGAGCAGTCCAACCTGTTCGAACCGAACCAGTTGATAATATTGTGCTCAGTGTAATACCCTCTTGATTACATGGAGGGAAGTTGCATCAATTTTTTATTTTTTTAATTAGTTTTTTTGATGTGAGTGTCAAATCACCTATCTAGAAAAAAAACCACCGCGTGTCAAGGGCAAAATTCACGTCAAATTTTTTTTCAAAAAAAATAAAAAATATTGATTCAACTCCCTGTATATAATTAGCAGGAGTGTTATACTAAACACTCTTAGCTCCTCTTTGTTTGGGGCTTAACACAGGAATAAGTTACTTTTAGATGTAACTTATCCTATTTTGCTTTGGTGAGAGTAAATTTGGTTAATCTGCTTAAAAGTGGTTTAAATTGACTTAAGTCATCTTACCCTATCCCACCTCCACAGGTGGGATACTTTAATCCAATACTCTACCAAAGTAAAAAGTGATAACCCATGAACTTGTAAAGTCACTTATATTTAATCGGGATACCTTTAATCCCATACCAAAGCGGAGTTTATTGTATTTGTAAGTGTATCTTTTGCTGGAAGGATAACTCAACTTCCAGCGTGTCTACAGAGAACCATGCTTCTAATTTTCAATTTACACATTTTGGGTTCAAGCTATATGCTTTTATTAGATTTGCACAACTTATTTCATATTCACAATTCTTTGAGGTTTTATTTACATAGTTTCAAACAAGGTTTGTCGACCCGGCCGACCCGGTCTTGGCCTGGGTCGGGTCGGGTCGGTCCCGTCTCGGTCCGATCCGGTCTGTCCCGTTCTAAAAAATTACTATATATATATAATACATATAAAATAATATAATAAAATAGAAAAAGATATATTATATATATAATATAATATAATATAATATAAAAATAATGGGCCGACCCGGTGACGACCCACGGCCCGGCCGACTCGGTCCGGCCTAGGTCGGGTCGGGTCGTGCGGGTCGGGGCGACCCGGGTCGGCAAGCCGCACCCTTCACACTCTGAATTGCAGTGTCTCACCCTACATTAGACAGTTTTGTCAGATTATTTTTACTTCGACTCACAGAATTTCATGAGAAATCACACATTTTCATGCGTTATGTACTTTAATTCATGGTTTGGGATCACACCGTTTGCCTCCAAATCACACATCCATCCACATGGCTTTTGCTCTGAATTAACAACAACAAAAAAACTCTAGATCATACATACTAGGAGACATATATATGTATTCCAAAGTGGATCACATGTCTTGAAACATTTGTAGAGAATGGCTGTTCTTGTAAAAATATTCCAAATGAAAGGGACATTTCAGCTGTGAGCTGGAGAGTGGATGAGAAAAAAAACAAAAGGGCATTTAAGTAGAGAGGTCGCTGCCAACCCCTCTTACTTGTTGAAAGCCTTGCTTTCGGTTGGACGTCTACCTTGCTCACCACCGGACACCTAAACCCATTTGTTTCCACCCTCGATCGCTGGCAGCCACTTATTTTTTTAAAAAATAATTTTAAAACTATCAAAAAGTTAAAAATAATATTAATTTTTATATGTTAATATTATCTCAACTCAACGGTGGATCTATGCTATCTTAAAATTGTTGAATCATGTTTTAAGGAAAATAAAATAAGCATAAGTCTTAAGTCTTAAGTCTACCTTGTAACATCCCGTAACATCACATTCTCAATTGATGCATTAGTTTCAAATAAACGTCTCGAGGTGATAAATATGTCGAGTCATACCACCTCGTCAACTAAAGATGTAAGTCTCGAGTAAAAGATTCGAGAGAGAGATATGTTTCAAGATATTTTTCTGACGTCTCATCGTGAGACTTAAATCTCCTGTCTTTTTAAGTAATACTTTATAATAGTAAAGTTTTAGCCATATCAATCGAGTAGCTTGTAGATTTTCCCTCACAAATTAAAAAGCCGTTCTTGCGTGGCTCTTCTCACATGTCAAGGTTAGGACTCGTGCGACTCTTTTCAGCTTCCATTAGGTCCGAGATCAGAGTTAAATATTCTGAATTTTCCCAAGTTTTCGTGTGGTTAATTCAAGCAAATTGAAGCACCTGCAAAACGGGATAAAACATTCGAATGATCGGATGATGGGCTCCATTTTCTTCCCAGTCGGATCTCCACCAGGTTTTGAAAGAGCTGCTCCAAAGTGCCCTGCCTTCGAAAACACCGGGGAGAGAGGGATCCCAGTTGCTTGTAGGTGGAACTGATGTCGCTGAAGCCGGAGGTCGTCGGTTCCCAAATCCCAATCGCATCTCACCAAACAGATATTTCGCGGATTTTGTAATCTTATGTCATGTTTTTTATGTACCATCTGCACCTATAAATTGTCAGGCTGTGAATAAACCAGTGCAGATACTTCTGACAAAAGCTACTGGTCCTCTTCTAAGATACTCCCTTGAGATACTGATATCTCAACTAACAACTTATGTTGATAAATGCTAGTTGCCGGTCCAGGACGGGTAGGAAATCTATTCGTCCAGGACGGGGGATTGATACACGTGAGTGCTCCAACCCGCAGAACATTCATTACGTGAACCTGAACACTCACCTGCACCAATCCCGTCATAGATAGAACTTAAATTATTATCCGTCAAGATGGGCATTTAAACATTTCTCATTTATGTTTCTCCCAGTGTTCTCCATCTCAAGATGATGATGGATCATCCCAAGGGCAGCGAAGATATAATGCGTGTGTGAGAGAGAGAGAGATTGCATAACCCCACAATATCAACTCGGGCGTGCCGTACCGGATCTGGGGAAAACCCGATACATTGAGGATCACCCCCAGGATCGGCCGAGTCGGACCGAGTCACAGAGTGTGTGAGAGAGAGAGAGGAGGGGGAGAGAGAGAGAGAGAGCCGAGTCCGTCCGAGTCGGTTGCGACTCGGGCGTATCGTATTAGATCAAGAGGATCTCGATCCAATACAGATCATCGAGTTGGCGAAGTCTGATACCAACTTCTTCGTAACGTTACAATAACCCATGAGACACACAAATTCAGACTGCCAGGTCTTGCAAATCCACAGGAGAGAGAGAGAGAGAAGGGGGGTATAAACATATATGATCTATATCTGCAAGAGGATATAAACACCCAGCTTCTTCCCTATAACATATTACAACACCACCATAAGATACGAAAATTCTTCACTGCCCCGAACTGGCAGATCCACAGGGTCTCATCTTCCCCCCCCGCCCGGCTGTGCGCAAGAACGTGTTGATCCCCAAAACTATATATATATATATATACAAAACCTGGGCATTATCATCCCTGTCACTCCCCCACTATAATCACATCGCTCCAAGCCTTCTGAGACAAAACTCCGAAGACCTTATTCCTGTGTTGTGCTATCGCCAACGGTCACTCTGTACCATCTATGCTCTCTTCTTCTTCTTCTGCTGGTATAGCGTTTATATATTATAAACTATCTGCATAGCTAGAGGGACGATAAAAATTCCATCCCCCCCCACTTTAGGCGTTGTTCTCTGCAAATATATCGAGGAGTGCCAGAGCCTGCGAAGAATCGTAACAAAGGGTTAGTGATTGCGAAGAACAAATTGAGGGGTCGGCGAGTTGTCTGGTTCTTCGAGGAGGGGGGCCTCACCTCAGGAACACTGAGCTCAAGCCGGAACTTGGGGCCGTCGTAGTGGTGAAGAACGGGACGGAAAGCGTCCTCCTCCAGAGGGTCGCATATCTTCCTTGTCATCACTCTCACCTGAAACCGAACAATCAACGGCAGAAGCAACGATATCAGCAAAACAGGTCGATGGATCTAAGCGAGTGCCCATCCGTATGAAAGAGTGATCAAAACCCAGAGTGAGATGATTACCTGAGCAGGGAAGCGGGACTCCCCGGGGCATTTCTTGTCCTCCCAAGCTGCTGGGTCGATGTTAGTGCCGCCAAAGCTCGCAGCCTACGCGGAGGAACGTAACAAGGGGGGCTTTAGATCATCTCCATAATCTTCTGGTTCTTTTGAGCAAAAGATCAGATTTTGAGAGAAGGGTAATCAGCAGAGTACCTCGAAGATCCCATGCAACTGATGGGTGGAGTAGTTGTAGAGGAACAGGGGCAGCCCCGGGGTAATCGTCCTCACCGAGTCTCTGTATCTCGGAGGGAGGCCTGCAAGTTTCGATTCCAGAAACAAGAAATTGGGCTTCAGAAACCTCAAACAGGAAGAAAAGAAGAACTAGAACTGTCGTAAGAATTTGATCTAGGATCATCGAATCAACCTCTAAAGATTTGCCCAGGAAATGGGGGGGGGGGAATGGCTGCTTTGGCTAACAGAGGGGGAAATCTCACCAAAGAGCTGCCTGCGGAGGTTCTCCTGCATGGTGTCGTTGTTGCAGACGAAGATGTAGCCGCCGATGGCCTCGCTGCGGGGCAGGGCCTCCGACGCCGGCAGCGTCTTGAACCTCTTGTCCGCCGCGGCCTTGTCGTTGTTGTTCTTGTCGTTGTTGTTGCCATTCCTGTTGTTCTTCTTCCCCCCGCCGGTTCCCTTCCCCTTGCCGACGTCGTTGACGTCGTTGTTGTTCCTCCGATGGTGTTGCTGATTGATGCCGTTGACCGGCTTCCCGAAGTCCTTGTTGATCAGGCCGGGCCTGGCGACCTCCCTGTTGAAGAAGCCGCCCCCGCCGTTGGCGAAGGCGCTCTTGCCCCCGCCCATGGCCGCCTTCCACCCCCCACCACCGTTGAGGTTGGCGTCGAACACCGCGGCCTTCAGGCTCTGCTGCTGCGGCTGCTGGAACTCCTGCTGGAACTCCTGCTTCCCGGCCGCCTGCCCGGACCCGAGGACGGGCGGCAGGGGGGCGGTGGCATCGAAGTTGCGCCGCTCCTCGGGGCGGCCCTTGGTAACGTGGGCGTCCGCCCAGATGCTGTCTCCGATGGAGAGGTTTGCGAAGCTGGACGTGGTCTCCAGCCGCAGCTTGTCACTGAATTGCCAGAACTCGTTCTCCATCTTCTTCTTCTTCTGCTGCTGCTGCTTACTCTTCTTCTTCTTACTCTTCTTCTTCTTCTTCTTCTTGTCGGTGTCGTGGGTTGGGGAAGAGGGGTGGGGTGGTAGAGGGAGGAGGACTGCAACACAGGTGGGGAGTTGGAATATAAAGAAGAGCTGGAGAAAGGAAGGGAACGGAACTGGGGAAGGTTCGAGGAAGGGGATGGAGGGGGTAACGCGTGAACTCGTCAAAAGCGGGGTGGGGGGGAAGTTGGGTGGGCCGACCTGGATGTGGGCCGTGTGTCCACTCCCTATTGGCTCTCTGGCGAAAACCGCGTTCTCGAGAAGGATGACGACGACTCCTGGCCCTAAAATTATGGCTCCGTCCAAGGTGGACACTTCTCCCCCCACCCCCCACCCCCCTCACCTCTGACTAATCCCATTCCCCATCACACCTTATAACATACAATTAATTAATTAATAATAAGAAAGGGAATTATGAGGAAGAACATTGATCACACCCTAACCAATTCATTGTTTACATTCGTACCGTTAAATTTGATTTATTGTTTTACACACCCCCTCATTATCTTTCTATAAAATCTCCCTTTGATTTGCTATTCGATCCGTGTCACTTGAGAGCGCATCTTGCATGCACATCCGGGCTCCATTCTCGGGTTAAGACTTCGTTCACCTATTCTATTAACCCGACAAGTAATAGATTTGTAGCTCAAATCAAGGATTCTACTCTTCCTCCCTCAGGTAGAACTAATTTTTGGTCATTTTTTTATGTGCATGTTGGATCTATTATTCGATCATTTTCATCAAACCTACTAGAATAAGGTGCAGGTAGCCACCTCATTCTAGGTCGACCAAGATTTATCAAAGGGACGACGAAATCTAGGATTTTTGGAGATATTCGCTTTGGTAAGGCAGATGACGTGTACGTTGGGGTGAGAATAAGTTATCTTGGAATGAATTGGAATGTTATTTAATTTGAGTAAAAAATAAGGTTCGAATAGCTTACTCTAATATTATTTTTTATTTATTTCTACCTATTTTGCTTCTTGTTTTTAAATGTAAATTATTTCTTATCTTAATACAATAAAATTGTAGTTTATAATTATCAAAGCAAAAGGAAGGTCTTTTTTTTTTGAATTAAGTCACCCCCGCATAACTCATATAGGGGCCATACTAACCAACTATCAAAGTTAATTGCCCCTAACAAAATCATACATATGCCCTCACTTTGATTTTGATTTCAGAATGATGTGCATGTACTTCTCACAACGTCTCAAAAGTTGACACTTCTACCGAATTTTTTCGACATGTTCTGTTTAAGTTCACTGTATTTTGTTAGGAAGAATGTAACTTGTAATTATTTAAAGATTTTTTTACATAAAAATTATTATTAAACAGGAATTTATAAAAAATATTCTTAAAAATATATTAACAAACATATCATTATGTAAATTTAAATTATGTAACAATATCATTTTTATTTATATACATATCACTTCTTTTTATCAAAAATTTGTAATATATATATTTAAATGACATTTATGCATCATTTGAAATAACACAATGATACGTCTGTTAATGTATTTCTAAGAATAATATTTTTATAAATCTATCTCTAATAATATTTTTTATGTAAAAATCTTATTTAAAATAACAATTAGTTATCTTAAAGAGTAGATACGTAAATATAACAGACTACAAAGATATATTTGTAAAATACTCTTAAGAAGAAGATAGTGCTCCCCCTTTCAACTAGAGGGGAGGCAGTTAATTGGACATCAATCTGAGGGAGAGTGGGGGGGGGGGGGTGTGGCGGTTAAGACTGCCCACAAAGCTACTTAAATGCTGCTAACACGGGCCCCTAAAACTCCCCCACCTTCTAGAAGGGGGGGGGGGGGGGTCTCAGTTGCTTCGCGGCCAAGAGAAGGCATTTTAGTGGGAGGAGGAGTGGGGGTGGGCTGGTGGTGGTGGGCTGGCGATGGGGATGGTGGGCCGGCCGGTTTTAGGTTTGGCTGAGTCGACCGGGTCAACACGGGAGGGGGACCCGGCGCCCATCCTCTGGTTGTCCACTTGCCGCATGCGGTCTTGACTGGCCATTCATGCGCTGCCACGTGACTGCTGCCGGACAAACATGTGGCCCCGCTGCGTGTACGCTCTCTGCTCGAGGCGAGCAGCGTCGGTGGCGCGGAGTGGGAACCGGGCCGGCGGCGTTGTTCATGGGCCGCGTCTGCACTGGACTTGCTCCCCACATTGGGGCCGCCCTGTTTCCAAATTTTTGGGGTTTTTTATTTATTTTTATTGGAACGAAATTTTAGTCGGGCTTGCTTCCTCTCGGTGCTGTCATCCTTTTTTTTTGTTCTCCTATCTTTTTTTTTGTCTTTTTAAATTTCTTTTGTTCGTCTTCGTTCTCTCTTCAGAGATTGCTCGATTGTGGACTCAAGAGGGAATTATTTGCTGAATAATACCACGTAAATGGATAGGGATCATCAGATCTCAGAAGTCCCGGACATGAGATCTTATCTTTTTTTATTTTAATAAGAATAATGTTAATCTGGTTACAATGGGAGAGAACCCTCATGTATTCCAGTTAAATTGATCTAACAAAATTGATATAATAATTTATTCTCCCATTTAACCCATTATCTACTAAAATAAATGTGATAAATTCTGAGATAAATTAACTCACGAGAGATATCCTTTTATTTGTCTATTCCTCTATCGAAGAAATAAAATAAGATATTTTTAATTATTAAACTAATGAGAATTTTAGATGTTAATTTATTTAGAAATAGAGTTTTTAATATTATAATTAAATAAAATAAGATATTTTAATTTTTTAATTAAATAAAATAAAATTTTGAAGAAAGAGAAAAAAAGAAGGCCAGGCTAAGCCGATCATTGGGTCGAACTCAAAGTCCGGACCCGACCCGCAGATCTAGTCAGGCTGGACTTTGAGGGCCGACTAAAGGTCCGCGCGTTGAAAAGGGGCTGATGACCTGGCCCTAAATTGGGCAAGTCCTGTGGGCCTATCGGGTCAACTCGGCCCATCGAAAGTCCTATTCCAAATTGACGATTTAACGATGGAATGTAGGTGGCCCGCTTTCTGAGGACTGGCTCACTAAGTTATCCCGGCCCAACAAGGAGTGGGCCTCAATAGCGAAAGCCCATTTTGTCGGATCCAAACTGATTTCCAGTTTGGGGACGGAAACTAGACTGAATCAGCTCCAAAGAACAAGAACGCGTCCAGCGATGGCATTGAGACAAAGACCGATCACCCTTCCAATGAAACAGCCAGAGCAATTTTATGGAGGGTTCGGGGTTGCAAACACATCATATGAATTTACCTAATTTTTTATTTAATAAACAAAACAGAGTATAAAAAAATCTTGTAATAGCAAGTGAGTAGATAAATGTTAGAAAAATGAGGACAAGTAGCCATAAAATGACATAAGACAGCAAAAAAAAAAAAAGAACTCCTGGATATAGTGGCAGTCTTAATTTATTGGTCGAAAATGACTTTTCACTTAAGATCCTGTTTGTGTTTTAGGGGGGCGATCGGGGTTTTTGAGGGCAGCTGAATCCGAGTGCAGCGATTAATTAAGTAGTATGATCTCATTGTGTAACATTAAGTGCAGAAATGTCCGTAAATTTACTTGCTGTTTAAGAACAGGTAATAATGGTGAGTAATCCAACACAAAAATTTTGCACTTATATTTGAGTTCCGGAGATATTATTATGAGTAGATTTGATCCAACTAATACCTATATATAGATTTGTAGTAAATATATGTTGTTATAATAAAATAATAATTAAAGATAAGAGCACATAAGATCAACATTAGTTGTTAATGGTGTTTTTTTATAGAAGTAAAAAAAAATCAGTGATGAATTTATATTGAATGTGTCTACACTTTCTTAACGAATGAATCAGTTTTCGTTGTCTCACCAATACTATAAAAAGTCTGTTCCTCAAATTATGTAGGATTTTTTATTTTGTAATAAACCACTCTTAAAGTTGAAACGACAAAAAACACCGTGTCAGGAAATGCATTAGCAGGAATATTAGCAGGAATATACTTACTTTTGTCCAAATAATGCACAAATGTCATCGTTGCAACCCTCCATCATCAGCCGTGAATTTAACCCTAGTTAACTTTAACTCAATCCGTAAGAAGATAATAATACCCATAGTTTAAAAAAATGATTCATCACTCTCCCAACTTAGTCTTCCTCTCACCCTTAACTGAAACCCTAATCAACTAGGAAAGAAGGGGGCATACCGAAGGAGAGGCCATCCGAAGGGGAGATCGCCGGTGCCAACATTGTCGTCGCCGGCTTGGCGCTCCCATTCTCTTGCTCCACCACCATGGTATCACCTATGCCACCTCCCCCCTCCCTTCAGCCTCTGTCCTCCCTCACCACCTAGCCATCTCCACCTCCTCCTTCCTCCTCGGCCAGTTGCCAGCCCTCTCCTCCTGCAAATGCTATTGTTCAGAGGAGTCAGGACGTGTCCTCAAATCTGGGTGCTGCTCCTGTGACTCCCTCTATAGATCGAAAGATTTCAAGCACCGCTTGGCCACCTTTGGCAGGTTCTTCTTCTGCATCTCTGTGGACAAATCTGCAGCAGTCCTCGCCGCTACAAAAGTAACGTCCATTCGCCCTCCGCCAGTAGATCAGGGGGCTACAACTTTGGTGGTCCCCTCAGGCACTGCCGTTGCGGGCTCACCTTGGGTTGCTTCGGTTTTGGCATTTCCCTCTGATCCAGCGGGTCCGTCATTGCTCCCTGTTGCAGACCTGACATATGCGAGGGGGAAGAGGAGATGGGAGGAGGAGGGGGGAACGACGTGTTTCAGGCAAGGGTGAGGGATGCACGAATGTTGACGTCTGGATATGGCCGGGTCCTATTTGCAGACGTGCAAGGGAGGGAAAGGGGGAGAGGGTGGCTGGGTATGCTCATTGATGTAGGAAGAAGAAGACAGGAGGGACATAGAAGAAGAGGGGGATATGGGGGGAGGGGGTTCCGACAAGGGGAGAGGGGTCGCAGGGGGTCTCTAGTACCGGCGGGGGTCCAGTAGGGAGCAGCACCGAGAGGGACTTGCAAAGGGGAAGGGAGGTTCAGGTATGGGGCGGAGGGCTATTTGCACAACCCACCCCCCACTAGGTGGGTTGCTGGCACCAGAGTCGGAAGTCTCCTCTGGTGCCTCCCTTTCTCTTTGTTTGTCCTCTCTGAGTAGGTCTCTCTTTTTCTCATCTCTCTTTTATAAAGATGGAGAATTTGAGATTTGAGAGAGATTTTGATTATTCAATAGTAAATTAACAGGAACATTCGAATTTTTTTAGAATATTTATTTTTTTATAGATAGAAGTTAAATACAGTGACATTTATATATTATTTGGATAAAATTAAGGATATCTCTATTAATGTATTTTCAGACATGATTTTTTTATCATTTCAACTTTAACTTTAACCGTTGTTTATTTGTAAAAAAATCAATTATTTAAAAACTATCTGCTTTATTGTTTGGGTAGCTCTGACCCTCACAAATACCTAAGTGTGAGTGTCAATTTCATCAATTGCGATGATTTAAATGGAAAATTTACAAAGAGAGGCAAGGTCTTCCGATGTAGACTAAAATGTTGCCCACATAGAAGGATGTCATGAGAGGGGGGCCAGCTGTTAAAAAAAAGATTGAATCATAGAAAGTTGGTGCTGTTAGGCCTTGAAAAATTAAATTCTTTTGGGGTGGAGCGGGCATGATTAGGGATATCAAAAATATCTGCAAATTCGATTACCCGCATGATAAGTGCTATATTTTACATCATAATTTACATCACATCCATCATCTTTGAGCATTATTTGAGTATATTTGTGCAACATGAGCATTAATTACATTCTCACACATTATTTGAGTCTTCATGTATTTTAACATCTTTTTGAGCTTAAAAGGCCATGTGAGAAATATTTAAATATTTACACAATTATTTTGGAATTAAATAGATTGATATTTTAATTTTCAGGAAAAAGCGACCAAGATCAAGGCGCTATTTAAATAACGACAGATGCAAGAGCGCGTCTTCAGCAAGAAGCAATAGCTCCAAGGGCGTCAATTCATTTGAAAGAAGAAAATGAAAAAAAAGAATAAAAAAAGAGAGAGAAAAGAATTAGCGTCCGAGAGGAGGTCGCTAATCATTGAAAGGACGCCCAAAGTGAAGGTCGTCAATTCCTATTTTACGAAAAATGTAGAAATAGCAAATGAGGAATTAAGGAAACTGACGCTCGAGATGCAGTCGCTACTTCAAGAAAGGACGCCCTAGATTAAGGCGTCATGTAAAGAAAAGACGCCCCAATATAAGTCGATATTCAAAGTTGAACCAGAAAAGCCAACTGCAGTTTCCCGATCGAAGTCTCCTTCCAATTTTCAAGCTTATCCAAGCCATATTCAAGGAAAGGAGGACTCCAAAGATGGAAAGAAGTCTAATTGGGTGAAGTTGTACTGCTAAAAACCTGGATTTGATTGGATTTGGGAAGTCCACGATCGTAAGAGACCAAAAACCCTATAAAAGGATGCCATGGTCGCAAGGTTACGGGGAGAATAGTTTTGAAGATCTGCCTTAGGGTTTAATTTCGAAGCCTTTCTTTTCATCTTTTGCAGTTAAGTTCTGCATCAAAGTTCTTCGTTTTTAAGTCTTCTCCAACTTCTTCTTATTACTCTTCTCCTAATTCTTTCTCGTTTTTATGCTATAATTAGTTTTTCAAAGCTCTGTCTACGGTTTTTACTGTTCACCCGATTTTCATACTTTCTGTTCTTCATCGTTTTTCTCCCTCTTATGATCCTCATCTCTTTCTGCTGTCTTCACAAACGTTGTGCGTTTTTGCAAGTTCTTCAACTTCTTCTTCTACCTCATCTTCCAATTCCTCACCGTTTTAAAGCTATAGTCAATTTTCTAAAGTTCAGATTTTTAGAGTTCTGCACTGTTCATCCGCGACCACCTCCTGTTCATCCTCAGTTTTCTCCATCTTCCTCTCATTTTTAAACTCTGAATTCTTCATTAATCTTCTTCATGTTCTCAATCTCTACAACTTTCATGTTTTCCACTTTTCCTAATTCCTTCTGATTTTAAAGTTATTCTTCCTCCAAATCACTCTCTGTTTTCAATCTAGTTTTTCACTGTTTTTTTTGTTTTCAAATTTCCTCCATCTATTTCTTTCTTCCTCTATTTTCCTCT
The DNA here is from genome assembly GCA_022559845.1 of Amorphophallus konjac. Lineage (NCBI taxonomy): Eukaryota > Viridiplantae > Streptophyta > Magnoliopsida > Alismatales > Araceae > Amorphophallus > Amorphophallus konjac. The sequence continues at coordinate 14,354,159 of CM040125.1, forward strand.
CATATCCCAAGGCGGATCTTCATCTATTAGTCTTCTCACGGCGTCGGCATCTAAGGCGAGGCGATCTTCATCCAAGGCTTGGCAAGGAGGCGGCGTTATTCTTCGTGCATTGGCTATATTTTCTTATCTTTTATCTTTGATGTTCCCATGTTGTAATTCTTATTTTTCTAGTGTGACTTTCCACTATCATCTTAATGAAATTCATCATTTATGAAATTGTGTTTCTCTCTCTATCTCCTCTAATTTCTCTTCTTAAACCCTCTCATGTTCTTTAAATAGTTTTCATGCAATTTATCTTTCCTTAGATTAATCTCACTCAAAATTCGATTTTCAAAGCATAAGGTGTTTTTCCAACTTGATAAAATAAGGATTTTTCCTCCTCGTGGGATCGACTCCGCTTACCACTATATAATTTGATTTTCCAATCTTTTAAAGTGAGTGAGTGTGAATATTTTAAAATTGTGGCACGGCTTTCTTAACGACACTAGTCGGTGCGCATCACCGCATCACCCGACCCGTGATGGGTCGGATAATAACCGAATAAATGGTTATGGATTCAGATTCGGATATGTTTAAAATATATGTTTCATATTCGGATAGGGTATGAATTTAGTGCATCAGAATCTATACCCGATCCAAACCCGATCTTAATAACTTATTGTGCATGTTAGACGTATGATTTTGAAATGAACTTAACCCGTTTCCTGTCTTGTTGAGTTTGTGAGTTTAGACTTCTTGTTAAAATTATAAGGAACTTTTTATAAAACATAAAAATTACTTTAGAAAGGAAAGAATTGACCGAATTTCTATTTTTCTAATTCTCATAAATCTCACATTTCCTTAGATGTGGATGTAGACTCATGCTTTATGGACGGATACGGATATCCGCGGGTATATCCATACCCGTGACGGATATATCCGTATCCATACTCGTGAAAATAATAGGGTACTATCCGGGTATGGTATTTATAAAATTTTCATAGATAGAGTATGGTATTAGTCTACCCGAGTCGAACTCGATCCATTTACATCTCTAGACATGACCCTCTTAAGTCTTAGCGTAGCTTCTTCCCTGATTATGTGCAAATTCATTTGTGATTGATCCACTCAAGAGAGTAGAATAGACTGAGGAAACTATTGCCAGTGATCACGTTAGTTTGTTAACAATCACATTTTGGGCCGACATGGGCCATGTTAGTTTACTATTACTCTCTTATAGTATCAATACATTTATCATAATTAAATATAATAATATATCATTGATGTGGGCCCTATTTATGACCCACCGAACTCGGACATGTGGCACTTTTTCACCGCTTTGGGGTCCTCTCACCTATTTTTGAATTTCAATTATATTAATGGCAGCAGACGCCAACAAGTCATGCACATATGATCGAGTGATAGGTGGCCCGATATCCTACTCTATCGTCGCCTCTCCACATCGCCTGACACACATCGCACGTCGCTCTACCACCAACCCTGCACGTCGCTCGATGCCTGCTGTAACGACCCGAGAATCCGATTACCGGGAAGGCCCGATAACCCGAGACTCGCACCGCCACCCACGAGCCCGAAGACTCGGAAGGGTTAAAAGGATGGTGTGGAAAATACACAAGCATCACAAATAATTGCAGAAATTAAACAGTTATGATATTAAGCAGGAGATGAATTAACATTTTACATGGTCCACAATAAAATAACAACAACAGCAACAGTAGTCCACGACTAGTACAGTGACAAGAAAGAAAAGTACAGCTACACGGGGCATCCCCCGGCTCTGACCTCTGGCACTACCTCTGGGCACCCGCACCACGCTTCCGCTGCGCTCCTGACACGCTCCCCGAAGGTGGCGCCTCCCCTGAAACACGGTGAAAACACGCAGGGAATGAGTCTCGGAACAAGACTCAGTAGGGATCACTCGAACCCTACCTCGTAAAACGAGAAACCACTACTTTAGCGGTAGGAAGGTACCTCGGAAAGGAAAGCCCTGTACTCTACAGAACTAGACCCTAACGGCACGTAAACCGACACACGTGCCACGGTACGAGAAGACCGAAACTCAACGGTCGAACCGTCAAAACCCGAAGGTCGGAAACACACGACTGACAGTCTGACACTCCGTACTCGACAGGAGTACCACCCACTAGAAGCACAGCCGGTAGCGTCCCCTGACGTCTTACACCGCACCGCAGGTGAACCGCCTGACATGGTAGGTCCTACCCGAGGCGCAAACACCGTACAAGTAACTACAACAAGTGACTAGCTGGGGTCACGCCCGTCGACGTGGGTCCAACCGCCCCCAACCACGTGTGCACACACAGACCGCGCGTCCCTGGTCTGGCCCTCTGACCGGTTTTCCCCTCAGCCGGACTCTGGCTGCAAGACGTGGGGCCCAACGGTAACCGGTCCACAAACCGTCTCTAAAGGTCAGCCCGTACACCACTCCCTGGTGCGACTAGCACACGCGTACTAGTAGGCTACGACTAGTGGAGGGTCACTGAAGGAGTAGACTCACAAGTCACGGAAAATAACGCCCAAGCCCGACAACGTGTGGGAATCACCCCACGCACTAGTCCCGTCGCACGGAGACCACGGTCGGAGAAAAGCGAGGTTGCCACCCTCATGGGGCAACACAGGAAGTGGCGGTCCGACCCTGGACCGTCACAGCCAAATGGCGGTCCACTCTAGGGCCGTCACTTACAAATGGCGGTCTAAGGCAGACCGTCACACGGCCAGAGGGGTAGGGGAAGTGACGCGCCTGCTCCAGTGCGTCGCTTGAAAGTAACGCGCCTGAGACAGGCCGTCACACGGCGCCCCACACCCTCCAAAACCACAGGGAAAGTAACGCGCTTACCCTGGCGCGTCGCTTGCAAGCAACGCGTCGGGCTCAGTGCGTTACTCGCATGTGACGCGCCTAGACCAGCGCGTCGCATGGCCTTCACGCTCGGGATGGAAAGGGAAGTGACGCGCCTGCCCCAGCGCGTCGCTTGTAAGTAACGCGCTGGGCCCAGTGCGTCGCTTGGCCCATCCACATGGGGGACAACAGGAAGTAACGCTCCTGCCCCAGTGCGTTACACGCATGTAACGCGCCTATCTCGGTGCGTTACATGGCCTGACCCCCAACGGTCAAAACCCAACGGTCGAAAGCATGTGACGGCCCAGCCCAGGGGCGTCACTAGCAAACGGCGGCCAGTCGCAGGACCGTTACAGCCCTCGACCCCAAAGGCCAACACCCAGGGAAGTAACGCACCCCTCTAGGGGCGTTACAAGCATGTGACAGTCACTGGAGTGACCGTCGCTTGCCCCAGAGCACGCTACGGCGGGAAAACCCCAAAAACACCAACCACGCCCCCGTACCTCCACCGGAGAGGGGGAAAACAAGGGGGAAGACCCCTGGGGACCCCTAGCATGCATCTAAGCCACCAAAACATAGAATCATGGGCTAAAACCATAGATCGGGCGGCTCACCCCAAAACATGGAAAAACCCCAAAAACGCCCAAACATGCCCCTCTCGGCCTCCCCGCGGCCTACAAACCACGGAAAAGAACGGCGAAGAGCTAGGGAACGTCACCCTACTTCAATGGAGCGAATGCTCCGCCGGATCGTCCACGAATCGCGAAGAACGCTTGAAAACCCTCGTTCTTCCTTAAGCTTCCCACGCTCGCCGCACGCCCCCACGACCGCCTCGCCGCCGCCCACGTCACCGCGCCGTCGCCCCGCCGCCGTCTGCAGCCGAAGGGGAGCTCGCCGTGGCCAACCGGGAGGAAGAGAGGGAGAGGGAGGGAGACACGGTGGAGGAGGAAGGAGGAAGAAGAAGAGAGGAAGAAGAAGATGGTGGGGGAGAGAGAAAAGAAAAAGGGTTTTATAGAAAACCCGGAAAATCCGTAAAATTCCAAAAATTAGGAAATCACACCCCCGCGATCCTCGGAACGCACCGATCGCAACGGTACCACTCGTGTCCGTGTGAACAGCCCGGTTCACCCGCAACGAGCGTCCGAAGAGAAAAGCCGAAACACACACCGGGAATCGGAAAACACACGCGGAAAAAGCCGCGGAACGCCTCCGGGCCTCCGAAACGACTCCGGATCGCGCCGATCCGAACACGAAAGATGTCCGAAACGAAATTTCGGACACAACGGAGCCGGACACTCCGAAAACTAGATCCGGGACCCATGAAGAAGGATCCGAAAGGTCCGGGATATTACAGCCCTCCCCCCTTAAGGAATTTCGTCCTCGAAATTGAGAACAACCCAAGGGGAAAGAAGAGGAAGACTCACTCAAACAGGTACGGGAACTGCTGACGCATCTCGTCCTCACGTTCCCACGAAGCCTCACCACCAGAGTGTCGTTGCCACACGACCTTTACCAAGGGAATGACCTTGTTCCGCAGGCGCTGCTCTCGCCTATCCTCCACGCGGATCGGGAACTCTGGGAGAGAAAGATCTGGAGTCACCTCAGGCCAAACGGAAAACTCAAGCACATGAGAGTCATCGGGCATATACTTCCGCAACATAGAGACGTGGAACACGTCATGCACCGACGCCAACTCAGAGGGTAACTGCAACCGGTAAGCAACCTCACCGATGCGCTCCACAATCGCGAAAGGACCAATATAGCGGGGACTCAGCTTCCCACGCCGTCCAAATCGCATCACCCCCTTCATCGGAGAAACTCTCAAGAACACATGATCGCCCACGGCGAACTCGAGGGGCTGCCGCCTACGGTCAGCATAGCTCTTCTGCCGACTCTGGGCCGCCAACATGTTCTGACGAACCAGGTGCACAACATCCACACATTGCTGCACCAATTCCGGTCCCGTCAAAACACGCTCACCCACCTCAAACCAATCAAGTGGAGTCCGACAAGGACGCCCATACAATGCCTCATAAGGAGCCATGCCGATGCTCGAATGAAAGCTGTTGTTATAGGCAAACTCCACTAACGGTAGGTGATGAATCCAACTCCCCTGCCACTCCAGGCAGCAGGATCTCAGCATGTCCTCCAAAGTCTGAATGGTCCTCTCAGACTGACCATCTGACTGTGGATGATACGCCGAGCTAAATGCCAACTCCGTGCCAAGAGCTCGCTGGAAACTCCTCCAGAATCCAGAAGTGAAGCGCGGATCTCGATCCGACACGATCGAAATGGGAACCCCATGCAACGGCACGATCCGCTCCACATAAAGACGAGCCAACTTAGGCACGCTCCAGCTGACCTTGACCGGTAACAATCGAGTCACCTTCGTCAGCCGATCCACCAGCAACCAAATACTGTCCTGCCCAGTCGGGGTTCTGGGCAACCCCACCACAAAATCCGTGGTCACATGGTCCCACTTCCAAGCAGGAACATCCAAGGGCTGGAGAGTACCGCCTGGTCGCTGATGCTCTGCCTTCACCTGCTGACAGATCAGGCACCTGGCCACAAACTCGGCCACATCTCTCTTCATGCCAGGCCACCAGAACTGCCTCCGCAAGTTCCGATACATCTTCGTCGCACCCGGGTGCACAGTGTACCTGCTCCCATGAGCCTCGCGTAACACCGCACGACGAACCTGCTCCTCCGCTGGGACGTACAGCCTGCCACGAAACCTCGCAGCACCGTCCTCGCCGAGCTCCACATCAGCCATCGCAAGAATCCGGGGCAACTCAGGGTCCGCATGCTGAGCCTCTGTCACCTGACGACGAATAGCAGGAGTGACAGTCAGACTCGCAAGCACTGCCAACCCTGGCTCCTGGGGAATCTTGAGCCTGAAAGATACTTCGGGCACCTGTTCCCAGAGCCTCCACTTCCTCAGCATCAAGGTACTGATCACGACCTTCCTACTCAAGGCATCGGCGACGACATTCATCCTGCCCGGCTGATAAGACAGGGTGAAGTCATAGTCCTTCATGAACTCCATCCAACGCCTCTGTCTGAGGTTCAGATCTCTCTGCGAGAACACATACCTCAAACTCTGATGGTCAGTGAACACCTCGAACTTCTCACCGTACAGATAATGCCTCCAGATCTTCAGCGCGAAGATCACTGCCGCCAACTCAAGGTCATGGGTAGGGTAGTTCTCCTCATGGGGCTTTAGCTGCCGAGATGCATAAGCCACCACTCTACCATGCTGCATCAGAACAGCACCCAATCCGACGCCGGAAGCATCTGTACACACCACAAAACCTCCCGATCCAGAAGGCAAAACCAACACCGGAGCCGAGGTGAGCAATCTCTTCAGTTTCCTAAAGCTCTGCTCACACTCCTCGGACCAGACGAAAGGCACATCCTTCCGCGTGAGCCTCGTCATCGGGGTCGCAATGCGGGAAAAATCCTGGATAAACCGGCGATAATAACCCGCAAGCCCCAAGAAACTCCGGATCTCCGTCACCGACCTCGGCCTCGGCCATTGCATCACAGCCTCGACCTTGGCGGGATCCACGGAAATGCCATCACCAGAAATCACGTGCCCCAGAAAGTGCACCTCACTGAGCCAAAACTCGCACTTGCTGAGCTTCGCATACAACTGGTGATCTCGCAACGTCTGCAGCACCACACCCAAATGGTACGCATGCTCCTCAGCAGACCGCGAATAAACAAGGATGTCATCCACGAAAATGACCACGAACTGGTCCAAATACGGGTGGAACACCCTCTGCATCAAGTCCATGAAGGCTGCTGGGGCATTGGTGAGCCCAAACGGCATCACCAGAAACTCATAATGCCCGTACCTCGTACTGAACGCAGTCTTCTCCACATCGGACTCGCGAATTCTCAGCTGATAGTAACCGGACCGCAAATCAATCCGCGAGAACACTCGCGCAGACTGCAGCTGGTCGAACAAATCATCAATCCGCGGCAACGGATACTTGTTCTTAATGGTCACTTCATTCAGCTGTCGATAGTCAATGCATAGCCGCAGACTACCGTCCTTCTTCTTCACAAACAACACGGGCGCACCCCAAGGGGAAAAGCTCGGACGAATGTACCCCTTGGCCAACAGCTCCTGCAACTGCGCCCTCAACTCCCTCAACTCCGCGGGGGCCATACGGTAGGGAGCCTTCGCCAAAGGTCCCGTGCCAGGTACAACCTCGATCACGAAATCGATCTCCCGCTGGGGAGGTAATCCAGGCAACTCCTCAGGAAAGACATCGGGAAACTCGCACACCACCGCAATGTCCTCGACATTCGGCTCCATCCGGTCAGACACAACCACAGACGCGAGAAAACCCTGACAACCTGAATCAAGCAATCGACGGGCTCGAATAGCAGAGATAAGAAATCGAGAAGAGGCGGAACGGATACCTTGGAAATAGAAGGTCCTCTTGCTCGGATGTTGGAAGTAGACCCTCTTCATCCCACAATCCACCACCGCTCCATGAGTCTCGAGCCAATCCATGCCTAGAATCACGTCGTAATCCCGAAGCTGCAACGCATACAACCTGCCTGGCATACTCCGCCCATCGATCCACACCGGAACCTGGTCGAAGCAATACGGAGTGACCATAAAGTCACCCGAAGGCAACTCCACAGCCAAATCACAGGACAACTGGGTCACCGGCTCCTCGACGCTCGACGCGAAATCCTCCGAAATGAACGAATGAGACGCGCCAGAATCAAATAAAACCCGAGCCGCACAACCCAAAATCTGAACGGTACCTTCCACGAGCTGCGACGCTACTGCCTCTGCCCTGGTCAAGTGCGTGATCTGGCCACGAGCTCTCTGCCTGCCTCCCACACTAGCTGACCTGGGTAGCGGCGGATACTGTCCCTGCTGCTGCTGCTGCTGGGAAACCTGCTGCTGCGGCGGCCTCTGAGGACAGTCGCGCGCCATGTGCCCTGGCTGGTCACACCGAAAACAGATGATCGGCGCCGTGCACTGCCTGCCTGGGTGGGTCCCACTACACCGTGGACAAGGTCCTCGCGATCCACCCACCGATCCCTGTCGCTGCAAAGGAAACGGCTGCTGCACACTGCCCGATGAAGCCTGCCCCTGATCCCTGGACTTCTTCTTGCCGAACCCTCTCTTGAAGAACTTTTTGACCTTCGTGCCAAAGGACGCAGATCCTGTCACCGAAGCTGCCGATGCCGGTACTCCTGAACCACCCGACGCAGACTGAAAGAAACCCTGCTGCTGAGTAGCCGACTGCTGGCTGCGACCTGACACAGACTGCCCCTGGCTGATCGGTCCTCGAGTCCTCTGCATATCCATCTCCAAGGAAATCGCAACGCGAGACGCCGTCTCGAGATCAGTGGCCCCATTCGCGATCAGATGGTGCCTCAGCTCCAGCCTCAAGCCCTGCACAAACTGCGTCGTCCTCACCCTCTCATGCTCCATGATATGAGGTGCGTACCGACCCAGCTCGACAAATCGGGCCCTGTACTGCAACACGGACATGTCACCCTGCACCAGCTCCAGAAACTCCCGCATCCGCTGCGTAGCAACAACATCTGGACAGTACGTACGCTCGAAAGCACTGACAAAGTCATCCCACTCAATCTGCTCAAGCGGACGAAGCTGAAAGGACGTCTTCCACTCGGAAGACCACCACCTCCGAGCCGTACCCTGCAACTGGTTGTAGGCCAACACCACTCTGTCCTCGACAGCACTCTTCGCAGAACTGAACACCCGCTCCATCTCATCAAGCCAATCACGAGCCGCATCAGGGTCTGCCTGGCCGCTAAAGTAAGGTGGATGAAACTGCATGAAATCCCTCACTGCTCGGCCTGGCCCACCCCTGACTGACGAGCCCTCACCGGCCTCTCCGCCGAACTGCTGAGCCATGAGATGGTACATGCCACGGAGAAAACCCTCGGCCCCCGGAGCCCTCGCAGCATCCGCGGCCTCGGTAGCTCCCGGAACTCTGCTATGCTCCTCCTGGTCCCTCTGGACCCCCTGCTGGATCTCCTGACCTCCAGCCGACTGCCCCTGCTGAGAGCGAGAACTCCTCCTCGGCGCCATCCTCGCTCCTTAAGCACAAGACAGAAAACACAGAAACGGAAGGTCAGAATAAAACACGCGGTGCCCCATGCCAGCGTCACATGTACATCATCGTTGTGGACTAGTGGACCAATACAATTACCTATGATTCCCATGTAATTCCACAACCGCGCTCTGATACCAGCTGTAACGACCCGAGAATCCGATTACCGGGAAGGCCCGATAACCCGAGACTCGCACCGCCACCCACGAGCCCGAAGACTCGGAAGGGTTAAAAGGATGGTGTGGAAAATACACAAGCATCACAAATAATTGCAGAAATTAAACAGTTATGATATTAAGCAGGAGATGAATTAACATTTTACATGGTCCACAATAAAATAACAACAACAGCAACAGTAGTCCACGACTAGTACAGTGACAAGAAAGAAAAGTACAGCTACACGGGGCATCCCCCGGCTCTGACCTCTGGCACTACCTCTGGGCACCCGCACCACGCTTCCGCTGCGCTCCTGACACGCTCCCCGAAGGTGGCGCCTCCCCTGAAACACGGTGAAAACACGCAGGGAATGAGTCTCGGAACAAGACTCAGTAGGGATCACTCGAACCCTACCTCGTAAAACGAGAAACCACTACTTTAGCGGTAGGAAGGTACCTCGGAAAGGAAAGCCCTGTACTCTACAGAACTAGACCCTAACGGCACGCAAACCGACACACGTGCCACGGTACGAGAAGACCGAAACTCAACGGTCGAACCGTCAAAACCCGAAGGTCGGAAACACACGACTGACAGTCTGACACTCCGTACTCGACAGGAGTACCACCCACTAGAAGCACAGCCGGTAGCGTCCCCTGACGTCTTACACCGCACCGCAGGTGAACCGCCTGACATGGTAGGTCCTACCCGAGGCGCAAACACCGTACAAGTAACTACAACAAGTGACTAGCTGGGGTCACGCCCGTCGACGTGGGTCCAACCGCCCCCAACCACGTGTGCACACACAGACCGCGCGTCCCTGGTCTGGCCCTCTGACCGGTTTTCCCCTCAGCCGGACTCTGGCTGCAAGACGTGGGGCCCAACGGTAACCGGTCCACAAACCGTCTCTAAAGGTCAGCCCGTACACCACTCCCTGGTGCGACTAGCACACGCGTACTAGTAGGCTACGACTAGTGGAGGGTCACTGAAGGAGTAGACTCACAAGTCACGGAAAACAACGCCCAAGCCCGACAACGTGTGGGAATCACCCCACGCACTAGTCCCGTCGCACGGAGACCACGGTCGGAGAAAAGCGAGGTTGCCACCCTCATGGGGCAACACAGGAAGTGGCGGTCCGACCCTGGACCGTCACAGCCAAATGGCGGTCCACTCTAGGGCCGTCACTTACAAATGGCGGTCTAAGGCAGACCGTCACACGGCCAGAGGGGTAGGGGAAGTGACGCGCCTGCTCCAGTGCGTCGCTTGAAAGTAACGCGCCTGAGACAGGCCGTCACACGGCGCCCCACACCCTCCAAAACCACAGGGAAAGTAACGCGCTTACCCTGGCGCGTCGCTTGCAAGCAACGCGTCGGGCTCAGTGCGTTACTCGCATGTGACGCGCCTAGACCAGCGCGTCGCATGGCCTTCACGCTCGGGATGGAAAGGGAAGTGACGCGCCTGCCCCAGCGCGTCGCTTGTAAGTAACGCGCTGGGCCCAGTGCGTCGCTTGGCCCATCCACATGGGGGACAACAGGAAGTAACGCTCCTGCCCCAGTGCGTTACACGCATGTAACGCGCCTATCTCGGTGCGTTACATGGCCTGACCCCCAACGGTCAAAACCCAACGGTCGAAAGCATGTGACGGCCCAGCCCAGGGGCGTCACTAGCAAACGGCGGCCAGTCGCAGGACCGTTACAGCCCTCGACCCCAAAGGCCAACACCCAGGGAAGTAACGCACCCCTCTAGGGGCGTTACAAGCATGTGACGGTCACTGGAGTGACCGTCGCTTGCCCCAGAGCACGCTACGGCGGGAAAACCCCAAAAACACCAACCACGCCCCCGTACCTCCACCGGAGAGGGGGAAAACAAGGGGGAAGACCCCTGGGGACCCCTAGCATGCATCTAAGCCACCAAAACATAGAATCATGGGCTAAAACCATAGATCGGGCGGCTCACCCCAAAACATGGAAAAACCCCAAAAACGCCCAAACATGCCCCTCTCGGCCTCCCCGCGGCCTACAAACCACGGAAAAGAACGGCGAAGAGCTAGGGAACGTCACCCTACTTCAATGGAGCGAATGCTCCGCCGGATCGTCCACGAATCGCGAAGAACGCTTGAAAACCCTCGTTCTTCCTTAAGCTTCCCACGCTCGCCGCACGCCCCCACGACCGCCTCGCCGCCGCCCACGTCACCGCGCCGTCGCCCCGCCGCCGTCTGCAGCCGAAGGGGAGCTCGCCGTGGCCAACCGGGAGGAAGAGAGGGAGAGGGAGGGAGACACGGTGGAGGAGGAAGGAGGAAGAAGAAGAGAGGAAGAAGAAGATGGTGGGGGAGAGAGAAAAGAAAAAGGGTTTTATAGAAAACCCGGAAAATCCGTAAAATTCCAAAAATTAGGAAATCACACCCCCGCGATCCTCGGAACGCACCGATCGCAACGGTACCACTCGTGTCCGTGTGAACAGCCCGGTTCACCCGCAACGAGCGTCCGAAGAGAAAAGCCGAAACACACACCGGGAATCGGAAAACACACGCGGAAAAAGCCGCGGAACGCCTCCGGGCCTCCGAAACGACTCCGGATCGCGCCGATCCGAACACGAAAGATGTCCGAAACGAAATTTCGGACACAACGGAGCCGGACACTCCGAAAACTAGATCCGGGACCCATGAAGAAGGATCCGAAAGGTCCGGGATATTACACCTGCCACCCGACGCTTTGCGGCTGTCTTCCCTTGCATGTCATGATGGATCATGCATCAGGGCATACGTGGCAAAGCCCGACCTCCACAATCACTCTGTACTGGTGGTGAGGTCAACATTTAATACTCCTCGACTCAAAGATTGTAAAGATAGGTCACAACAACCTCCTCCAAGTAGACGAATGTGGCCCAAGCATTTATTCCCCTCCTTTCTCTTTGCTCTCTCCCCACCTCTCTAACTCCCTCTAGCCTTTCACTATCGAACTTCTCTCTTTGTGCTGATTTAAGTATCGAAGAATTCTCTCAGAACACATCATCTTATGTCTATCGAGGACTGCTCTTTCTATGCAAAAAAGCATGATCTTAAACGCTTGATTTTTTTCATTAGAGATTCTTCTCCATGGTCGCCTCTTTAAAGAGATTCGATACTCGACGCTCGACACTCTGACCCGCATGTAGTAAGCAACTTTGTCACACTTGGCCTAGATGTTTGATTCGTCAACTAAGAAACTTCGCTCACTACTGTTCAAATGTCTTAATTCGAACATGTCTTATACATTATAGTGGTACCCAACATTCATAACATGCAAGTAGTATCACTCAATTTAAAACAAAATGATGGGGGCATCCCTTGCCCCACCACTTTTTTCGAAGCTCAGTTGGATCGTCGGCATGCGTCATTATGTTCCCCACATATTTTTGAGTCTAGTCATGTAATTTTCATACTTTCTTTGAGTCATAAACTATGTAATTTTCCTTTTATTTGAGTCTAGTACCTAGGTATAAGGGTCATTTACCTAAGTCTTGAGTCATGTAGTTAATTAAGCAGTCTAATGGGCCCAACTAATGGGCTAGGCCCAAGGGCGCCCCTCCCTTGGACTGCTTTGGTCATTAGTTAGTTTGTCAGGGTCACTATGGTCATATGAAAGTATGGAGCCTATAAATAGGCCTCCCCTCCCTCTCATTGTAACAACTTTTATGATCAATTCAAAAAAATCAAGTGTGCCTTAGTGTTATTGGAGAGGATTCTCCACTTCTCTCTCTCTCTCTCTCTATTGGGGTGGATTCCCCTCTTTCCTCTCTCTTCTCTCTCTCTTCTCTCTCTCCCCAAGGAGGAGGTCGCCCCCCTCTCTCTCTCCTCCCCTCCCAACCACCTCCACTCTCCCACCTACTCCAATTAAGGCTTCTCCTATTCCCCACACCCCCCCCATTACTCCACCCTTGTTCCAAGAGAGCCCCACCCAATCCACATACCACCCTCCAACCCCCAACCACCCAATACCCATTCCCAAAGCAACCTTCTCACTACCCCAAGCACCCTTCCACCTCCCTAGGTCATTTGAAGTTCAAACTCACCTTCCCTCCACCCACTTGTACCCCCCTCACCTTCCCCTCTCCCTCCAAGCCCCAAATTCGCAGCTCCTCTCTCACCCATAGCAAACACCCCCTTACAACCCCCATTCTCCCCTTCCCACACTTTGAAACACCCCCTCCCAGACTCCCTCACAGCTGGGGGTTGCCCCTACACACAACCACCGCATTTCCCCTCCCATCTACCCCATTCCCCATTACCTATCACCACACTCTCAAGTTCTGGTTGCAGGTAGCAGATTAGCCGCAGGTTGCAAAGGCCACCCCGTTGTCCCCTGGGAGCTTCATGTGGCATACCATACATCGAAGGAAGCGTCTGCAAGTCAGCTTTCCAACGGTGGTGGTGCCGCATCCATCCGAGCTCGGAGCTGACTGGAGGAGCCATTCTCGCCCGACTGTGCAAAGTGTCTCCGATAGGAAACTAGAATCTGAGTGGAGGATCTACTGCGACAATCCTACTAGGAATCTGAGCAATATTTATTCATAAAAAGTCTTCTACTCCAAGTCTTCTTTCATCCTCAAAAAGCAGAGCTCCGTTTGGCATCTGGATCTAGAAGTTATCAATTTTATCCCCCGGGTGCGCGGTTCTGCTTCTACTCAGTCTGCACCGACCCTTCCTCAGTGTTCAGCGTCTATCGGCCGACCCCGACAACATCTGGCATCCCCGTTGGTCTTGCTTCGAATAGGACTTGTCAACGGTTCCAACGATTCCAGAGGCACCTGATTTGGAGCTCTGGAGTGATCGTGGCAGTCTCTTCTTCCTGCTGTTGTGATCCTGAAGCAGTCAGAACTGACAACCTGTTCCCCTGTTCAAGCTCCTACTCCGACCAGCAGCGGTGCCCGCAGAAATTGGCAAAATTCTGAAGTCATCTTGATCCAGTTACGAAGATTTCCCCACTGGCCCCGCCATCAGCAAAAATCAAGAGAGGTCGCAGAGGTGCCATCTTCGACTGCTGGTCCCTGATTCCAGAACGTGGACAGAATCGACGTCGACGGCCTTTCATCACTTCTAGCTCCAATTCTCCTCCCCGCTTGGCCGGCTGAAGGCCCCTCTCTGCGTGGAGGTAGTATTGAGTGTAACCTCATAATCCCCACCCAGAGATCCCCCCCTTGCAAGGGGTGTAGTTCATGTATTAATTCAGGTCGCATGTTTGAAGCTCCGTCGACGCGGCGTGCGGGTGCATACCCACGCCTCCCCGCTCGCCCCCGTCTCCGGCCGGAGTCGGCGTCTTCACGCCGGCTAGGTGAGCCTCGGTCCCTCTCTTGGCTGGTTTCAATTCATTGCTAGCATAGTATTATCGCCATTGTTTCATCGGATGGTGAATGAGAGTTCGGTCCTAAATTGCTAGTGCCGTGAGTGACCACCGCGGGCGAGTTGTGAGTGAACCATTACATCCCACACCCTTGGTGTGCTGGCCGCCCATGATTTTGGCATCCCAGGCCCATTTGGGATTCTCCCCAAGCTAGCCAACCTTTGGAGCCTCAAGGTCTCGCCTCAGACCCTCTCCATCATCGCCGAGTTACCTTCGGGCACTAATATGCGCCAAGCGAGTGAGCTCGCTAGTGTGAGTCCGCTGCCCAACTTGAATGCTTGCAAAATAGGTCCAAGGGTGGTGTCACATCACAAAAGGTTTGGTGGGAATAACTCGCCAGGCATTGCCACTCTCCCCCTGCAAGAGTCGCAAGCCCTCGCGTCGCTTAAGAAGTCGTAATCGTGCCTGCAAACTGTGAGTTCTTCTTTCTCGACAGGTGTGTTTCTCCCGAAAAGAGGATGCGAGGCCCCGTCCCACTCCTCCGCTTTGGAATGTTGTTGTGCAACAGAGGAATGGGCGCTGGCATGTGTTTTATTTTGAGTCTTCAACCCAGTCCCAAACAGGCAAACAAATACCAAGAGACTGCATTCCACTTGGAACGGGGAACGTAGGATGCGACGCGCATCGCGCGGCATGAATCGATGAGTAAGTATTAGGTTCGATAATTATTCATTTAAAATTCGAATCGAATTCGAATTCGTATTCATTTAATTAAATAATCATTCGAGTAAGATATTCGATGGATAATTTAATCGGATATCAGATATCTGATTATTAATTAGATACGAATTCAGATATTGAGATATCCGTGTCGGATATATCCGACCGAATATGAACTTTTAGATAAATATCTAATGATACATATATTCTATATATAATTAACTCAAATCTTAATATGTTATTTGATTGCTCTTTTTTATCTTTTTTGTCTCAAAATATAATTTAAAAATAAGAACTCTATTTATATCTATTTAGTAAATTATCTCCTATTTTTTAAGATGAAGTCTAATCTTTTGATAATATCTCTCAAAATAAAAATAGCTTCCACTCTTTCATTTTTTTGAGAAAATAACTTACGACGTTTTTATACGGCTCACATGACTCACATGTAAATAAGTCTAATAATTATCCGTTTAAAATTCGAATCGAATTCGAATTCGTATTAATCTGATAATTATTTAAATAAAATATTCGACGAATAATCTGATTATTAATCAAAATTTCGGATATCACACTATTCGGTCTGTATCTGATCCGTTTACGGATCTAGTTAACCTCCCAGATTTAACTTTTTACGGGGGGGTTGGGAGGGGGGGATCACTCGGGCCCACATGCCCATGCGGGTGACGAGGCACCATTTATGGCGCTAACCACTCCATCCACCCTGAACCGAAAAAAGGCAATCTAGGTCCAAGCATTGCTGACCGTTCGCACCCCCCACCACCCGGCTCTGACCGTTACGGAGGTAGGAATATACTTGAAGATGAGACCGGATCCTCTCAACAAAATTGAAAGATAATTAATAACTCTATTGTTATTTGTCGTCTATAATTTTAGATAATTTAAGAAATAAAAGATTAATTTAATCTTGTTTAATCCTCTTACGTAAAAGAATATATATATGTATAATTCTAAAATATTTTATATTTTCTTATGTATTTCTATAAGATGTAGTATTTAGATTAGTTACATTTTTGACGGAATATTCTTTTACTTTGACCATAGTGGAACTCCAGGGATATAACTAAAATATAGTCATCTATTCCGAGGGTTAATATGAAAATACAGAAGTATATAAACAAATATAAACTACTTTTTAGCAAGACTTGCTGTCCCGATCGGACCGGTCGTCCCGATCACAGCCTAGGACGAGATGATACGGGTTTATACCGTTACGTACCGAGACACAAAAAATATATTATATACATTTGTTATAATATAATGCAACTCAAATACTCTGACTAAGTGATATGCACCTTAAACCGTTGTCCACGGTTCTAATCCTACCCTCTGTCATATATAAAAAAATAAATAAAAATAAGATTTATAGCACTCCCTCAACCAACCGACTTATAAAATGAATTTGATATAAAAAAATTAAAATAATATATATAACGTCCTGATCGTTCGTCAAACCCTACTTTTTAAGATGTACATAATTACATATGGTTATTCTTACTTTTTGAGACGCGGTTACAACGTTTGTCAATTGAATAAAGATTGGATTCTCTCTATTTGCACAAACAATGAGTCAACTTGTTTTTTCGTATAATTTCGTTGAGTTAGAGAGCGTGGTAACTGGGAACAAAAGTACAATGTGAGTCTAATCGCTATTTAAGGGTTACACAGATATGGCTAGAAAACTTTCGTTGAATCAGTATAGAATGATAAAGCTTATTTAGGCACTTTTTTTTTGCTAGGTATTTTTTTTTCTTTAATCAGGGAGCTAGGGAGAATCATCGAACTCATGACCTCTCCTGAAGGAGGGAGATGGTGAGATCACTATGACCACTGTTTTAAAATTCGGCCCGATCCGATCAGTTAGATCAGTTGGCCTGCGACTCAATTTTAAAATCGGGTTGAAACCCTATTTAGAAAAGCCAACATCAAAACTCGGTCAAACCCGAGTAATTCGACTCAACCGGATCTAACTGAATAAAATTAATATGATTCGACCGGATTCAAGTCCTATTTCACATTTCCTAAATTTTTGTCATTATGTTAGATTTTAATTTAACATGTAAATAAATATGAACGATGAGAAGTCATCGTTGAAATTATATCCCTTATGTTTACATTTAACAGTATTAGTATAAGTTTTGAAAGTTGAAACGATCTTGATTCTAAATATTTTTTTCTCTACGTGCAGAAATAAATAAATAAAACTTAAGGGTCACTTTGATAAAGGGATAAGTCCGATTAGAGTGGATTACTCGCGGTGGGATGACTTACTCTTGTTTGACTCTTTTTTTCTTAACCGGAGTCAATTAGGGATAAACTTGAGTTTTTTGAATCCAACTAAAAGGGTGGAATAAGTCACCCGAGATGGGTTAGGTGTGAGCCACCCGGGGTGGCATACCCGCCCCTAACTCACACCTTTATCAAAGTGGCCCTAAGAGTCTACGATTAAATTGAGTGAACTCCTGTCGTGACACCATCCCATGAGACAATTTACGTACCTGAAAGAGAAAGAAAAATTATAAAGCGTAGAAAATAAAATGTATTTCATATTTTTAAGTTATTACGTAAGATATATTAAAATTTTGTGAGGACGTGAAATTGGTATCAGTTATTCTACTCTTATGGATCATAGGTAAATCTGAATGATTAAATCGTTGGCACGCGTTGAAGGACGTGGTGGGATCTGTTCGCTGCGCGTCGAGCGTCGTCCCTCCCGGTCGCGAGAAGCCTCGCGGATCGTCGGGAGGGGGGGAGCTCCCGTCGGGGACTCCCCCCCCTCCCCCTCCTTCTCCTCTTTTGGAGGTTCCATTACCAGGATCGTCTCTCCGGGGGTGACCTCTGGGTTTTTGTCAGGTGGGCTTTCTACCCTACCTGGAATCTCAGGGAGATCGGAGCCCCTCCGATCTCCTCTGGCTCCCTCCCTCCTCCCTCTTACCCCGCCCTCATCTTCCTCTCCATCCTCCCTCCCGTCTGCTCCTCCCCCCCCTCCCGCTCGGCCCTCGGCGTACTCCGACCTCTTACTCCCATCCTCCCGCCCCCCTCCCCGGGCCATTTCCTCTCCGCCGGCGTCCCCCCCCTCCCTCCCCCTCCCGTCGCTTCCCTCCTCCCCCCCCCCTTCTGCGTTGCTCCCCCTCCTCCGGTCGCCTCCTGCTCCCCCCCCCTCCTGCGTTGCTCCCCCTCCTCCGGCCGCCTCCCGCCTTCCCCCCCCCTTCCCCAAACAAAACCCCCCCCTTTCCGGCGTCCCCCTTCCCCCCCACTCCCACCTGCCCCCTTCGCCCCCCCTCCAGCGTAGACCTCCCTTCTCGGCCGCCCCTCTGCCTTCCCCCTCTCCGATCCACTGCCTTCCCCCGCCCCGGCGTCCCGTCCCCCTCCCTCGGGCTATCTCCCTCTGCCGTCCCCCCCTCCCTCTCCCGCCGCTCCCCGCAACCCCCTCTTCTACGCTAATCCCCTCCCCGGCCTCCCCCCTCCCCT
The DNA here is from genome assembly GCA_022559845.1 of Amorphophallus konjac. Classification (NCBI taxonomy): domain Eukaryota; kingdom Viridiplantae; phylum Streptophyta; class Magnoliopsida; order Alismatales; family Araceae; genus Amorphophallus; species Amorphophallus konjac. The sequence goes on from CM040125.1 coordinate 14,372,806, forward strand.
CATCGCTACTTCCCCCCCCCCCTTCCTGCGTTGCCTTCCCCCACTACCCCATCCCTTGGTCCACTTCCCCCCCCCCCATTCCCCTCCTCCGGCGTCCCTCCTTCCCTCCCTCCTTGTTCCCCCCCCCCCCCTCCGATGCCCCCCTGCCCCCCCCCCCCCTTCATCCTCCCCTTACCAAACCCTTTTGTCCCCCTCCCCTGGGCCTTTCGGCACTTGTGTGGTTCTCCGGACGAAGAAGTGTCCAGCTGGTCGCACTTGCAGGTGACGGGTATCCCTCGGTTCATCCAGAGCTCGGATACGCTGCGCTTATCCCCAAGCACCTCTCGGATGCTTGCCTCCTGAGTATCTCTTACACTCCGCTATTTGTTTAAGCGGTTCGGAAGCCTTGTGCTCCTCGAGGCTATCAGTCGCCTTCGGTTCGACAGTTGCCCCATCGTCGTCAGGAGTCCTCCGCCCTCTGATAGTTGTTGTTATTTTACTGTTTTCATCTTATGTAGCTCGTTGTGCTGTTTGTCTTTAAGGGTCAGAGAGGGTTGTATCTTCGTGGTTTGGTCTTTGTCCCCCTTGTATTCTGTTACTTATGTGAAATGAAAGTACTCTCTTGATTCCAAAAAAAATCGTTGGCACGTGACTCACTTGAGTCAAAATTTAAAACATTGACTACTGCTGCAAACCATCCAAGGACTCATATTTAGACACTCCTGTTTAAAGTTACGTCAAACGAAGGAAACAGAGGACATCCTTAGTCCATGAACGGGCATCCGGTTGGTCCTTGAGACTTGAGAGTGCACTAAGATTGTGTACATGAAACAAAGTAATGCACTTAGCACACTTTCATTTTAGAGAATCGGACTACACGAGAATATCTCATTTTTTTTTATTTTAGTATGCAAATTATCGTCATCTTGTGTAGGGATTTTTAGACGTTCCCCATGCAATCTATCACATGAAGGCATCGACCACTTAAATCTTGATATTTATCCCTAATCTCTTACGGTTACATGCTTATTAGATAAAACCCCTTCCGAGAGAGGATTTACTTCAGAATTTTCGAGGGGTTTACATTTATCAAATAACAAGAGATTACGAGGGGTCACAAAGAACGATCAGGAGTGAGTGTTGAACCGTAAATATGAAGATTACAGAGGTCATATCTAAATATCCCGTTTATATATCCTCACAATCTATAATATTTTATTATATATCCATATATTTATTTTATAATATGTAGTTCCATAGAAATCATATTTCATCATTGTAGTTCTATTGTCATTCGTCGTTTGTTTGTTTATGTTAATGTTAGGTAGGCTAAAAGAGAGAAAAGAGACTAACTTACTCTTGCTTTAATCTCCGGACATAAAAGAAATCTGTGTGTGTATTCTTAAAAAAATCTTTTGCATTGTAATGTGTCTCTAAGATCTTACATCTTGACCTCAGTATATTGAACAAAGTATTCCTTCAATTCTAGCTGTGCCAGGACTATAAAGATATAAACAAAATATTTTTTCACTGTAACCACTGCCAGAGTATGCATTATATATAAAAGGGATTTCTATAATTATACCCCCATAAAGTGCCGTATTTATCTTCATCTCTTACTTTTTATATATTATCAAGAATATCTCTAATATATATCAGATTATTACGGCTATACCCTAGCCGTAACCCCCGTTGGTTTAACTAGGATATAGTGTGGAGCCAGAGGGAAAGAGACAAGATGCAATGTCAAGGTCGCTCCAGAGGAGGAGCTTGCCGCCCGAGAGGGAGGGGTCGTGGCATCAATTGTAAAGGGAGTGGAGGGTAGCGAGGAGAACCCAGAGGAGGTCAAGGAGAGGGTGGTACAACCGGCTGGGGAGGCGGGTGACGTCAGAGAGGGAGGAGCAGAGGCTCCCTAGCGTCCTAAAGGACACACCACAGGCCATGGAGGGCAGCGACAGAGAGCAAGTTGAGGAGGAGATTGGGGATGAGTGTGTGGAGGATCACATGGAGGGTCTCCTCTGCCGTGGGCGGGGGGCCGCCAGAGTCATCTATTGCTGTAGCGGCGGTGGAGGTTCCTGTAAGCGGAGGGAGACCAGGAGGGATGAGGGGGGGTCCCGCGAACAGGGAGAGGGGGACCGTGAGGGGGGGTGTTGCTCGCTGGAGGGAGAGGGGGGCTGGAGGGGTCCTACTCAGGGGAGCCCCGATTTCCATCATCCTTTGGTGGGGGAGGGTGAATCCCTCTGAAACCTAATTGTTCGGCCCCAATTAGGGTTCCTGCATATTGAATTCGATATGGGGGCTCCACCCTTGTCTCCTATATCGGCGGTTCTTCTGGAGGCAATGGGGGCCAACAGGGTTTGCAAGGTGGGGCCATGCAATGGGCCATCTTGTTCCCAAGCGTCATCTTCTTCCTCGACCTCGTAACACCCTATCGAGACGTCCTCTAGGTCTTTGATGAGGAAGGTGAACGGCTCCTACCAATTCAAGATCATAGGATCTCCTTGGGAGAGGGGGGTAGGGTGACATGGAGGGCTACTTGCCAAAGGAGGCCGAGAGGGGGGAACTACGAACAAGGGGTTGGGGAGGTACGAAGGGCCAGAGGGGAAAGAGGATGGCCATGAGGAGTGGGGGGTGTTTGCAGAAGGGGGAGATGGTGGTATGGGGCCGAGAGGGGTGGGGGGGCTTGGTCTTCTCATTGGGAGGGGAAGATGGGGGACAAAAGGAGTGGGGGGTGCTTGCCGAAGGTCACCGGAGGTGGGGGAGAGGGAGAGGGAAGGGGAGCTACGTACCGGTGGTGGGGGAGAAGAGCCACAGGTGGCACCCTCTCTCTCTCTCTCTCTCTCTCTCTCTCTCTCCCGCGCGCGCCCGCCCAAAAATACAAGGGCATTTTCAATATTTTACATTTTCAAATAGTTTTCATAAGCATATTCTCATAATATTCATAGGTGTTAACTATCCGAGTGCTAGTGTTAGGTGCCTTACAAGTCAATCACTATTTAGTGATGTGACTTATCGCATATAATCTTTATTGTTATTATGACATTTCATCCATTATGTTCATCACTACCTTGTTCGGTTGTGCATGATGAAGTCTGCGAACTCGTGCAAATAAGAATTGAATCATAATGAGATTATGATTGTGAGATCGATCCTCTATAAACATAAGTTCAGAATGTTCTCAGTCATAGGACACATGATGGGGACATCAAGTGGGCTGGATAGACTGGTGTCTGATATACCAATTCATATGATGGAAGCGATTGATCTCGCAATTGCTTGTGTGGAGACACAAAGAATATTATGCAAGTGCTCATTAGAGAATGAGTTTACTAAACTAATCCGTTGTTGAGAATCCTGAGTGGTAATGGATACCAGACTGTCAGTCAGGATTCTCTTGGTCATAGTGATGTAATTTATCTTTAGACCTGAGATACCAAGGATGTCTTGCATGAGGATCTCTGTGCTTTGACGCTGAGTTTATAGGTCCGCACTTCGCGGGCCTAGTATAGTTTGGCAATCAGGTACAGGGCAAGTCATGTGAAGGCACTTGAGTCATCAAGATGGAATCATTCACTCTCGGTATCCTAAGAGAGAATGTCCCACAGAGTCATACTTAGGAAAAATCCCTGGCCTGGGTTACTCGATTTATCGGAAAAGAATTTTTGGCAAAATTCGAATCAGAGTAAGTCTTAGATTCGACTATGTGATGGGTTGGACAGTATATCATGCCCGCTTGCGAAGTCTAGGAGATTGAGTAAAAGAAGGATTATAGTTGCATAGTAACTATGGACTTGCAAGTTTTAATGGATTATGAATTCCCTGTATCGTCTGGGGGTCATGGCACGTTACTTGGTACGATCCATGATCGATGGATTGAAGTGAATTAATTATTTGGAAAATTAATTATCTAAATTGGAACGCATTCGGAGGGTAGTCGGTTCACGGCCAACTTAATATTGGGCCTAGAGAATCACACACATTAGAGTGGTAGATTAGACGATAGTGCAATAAATATGAGGTATTTATTTGGCCTTACTTGTACGGGACTCGAAATCCTCACATGGATCTGTGGTTAGATTATCTGACCGATCCAAATCAGATTTGGACTATTGGGCCAAGCCCACTAGGAAGGGATGGTCAAATTCGAATGTGAACAGAGTCCAATTGCTAGATCCGGTGTGAACAGGACCCAATGACAATTCAGTCCTATTCAAGACAGAACTCAGGGTTATAACAACACTATAAATAGAGAGCCAGGGCTGAGGATTGACCAAGCATCAAGCCATGGCACTAGTCTCTCTCTCTCTCTCTCTCTCTCTCTCTCTCTCTCTCTCTCTCTCTCTCTCTCTCTATGCCTAGGTGGAAGGGGGTGCACCCCCTTTGCCTCTCTCTCTCTTCCTCCGTGAGACATGAGGAGCTGCGTACGTGGAGTCCGAGATGAGAGACGTCTTCTCTGACTACTCGTGTAGATACCACTAAAGGTCGTACAGGTGTGCGACTTCGATCCACGATGAGTTGTTACATCGAATGAAGGAGATCAATGATCTCGCAAGGTGAAGACCGGATCTTCTCTTTTTAACTTAACCGTTCTCTTTTTAACTTAAGCCGTTTTCAATTATCTTTATTATTAAAGACCTGATTTATGTAGCTGTCAATTGAAAAAAAAAGACTAAATTCACATGTGGTTGATTGGTTTCTATTGATGGGATGGAACTTGGATGTAAAATGATGTAAGGTACGGCCGATTCTAAAATGACTTGCCCCTTTTCAACAGTCTGATTCAGGAGCAGTAGACAAGAGGTTCGATATTAGTTTTTTGTATGACGGAGAACGTAGCATGGTAGTAGTGTGAGAGTCATATGTATCTTTTTTCCAAAACTAATAAACTCTGAGTTTATATCCTTGAAAATAAAAATGAGTTATGTAAGTCCACTTGGAAAGAATTGTCCAATTAATCTTAGTGTGAACAGAGTCCAATTGTTAGATTCAGATTGAATAGGACCCAAGGATAATTCAATCCTATTCAAGATAGAATTTAAGATTATAGCAAGACTATAAATAGAGAGGCAGGGTTAAAAATTAGCTAAGCATCGAGTCCTAGAACTAGTCGCCCTCTCTCCTCCCTTTGCCTCTCTCTCTCTCTCCTACGCCTAGGTGGAAGGGGATGCACCCCCTTCTCTCTCTCTCTCTCTCTTCCTCCATGAAACACGGGGAGCTATGCACATGCAGTCTGTGAGAGGCGTATTCTTTGACTGCTCGTGTGGATATCGCTAGAAGTCATATATGTGTGCGACTTTGATCCACGAGGAATTTCTGCATCGGACAAAGGCGATCAACGATCTCCACAAAGTGAAGATCAGAAGAAATTTACAGAGAGAATCCTATTTTAAAATTTTTTAATTTCTGCTGCATTTTTTCAAACCCAAATTTTCTTAATACACGAGAATCAAAACAGTACAACCATAATAATACGACGCATATCAATGATATTCATGATAATATAGTAAAAGTATAGGGATAAATACAAATACTATATTTTATAGGGATATAGATGTAAAAATCCCTACATAAAAAATAGAGATGTGCGTGTTTTCAATTATCTTTATTATGAGAGACCTGAATTATGTAACTGTAAATTGAAAAAAAGACCAAATTCGCACGTGGTTGATTGATTTCTGCTGATGGGATGAAACTTGGATGGAGAATGATGTGACTTACGACCGATTCTAAAATAGTTTGTTCCTTTTCAATCGTTTGATTCTACCATCCTAAACAATAGGATGCTAGATTTTTGCCCTTCGATTAGTCGTATCGAACCGAGTCACCTCCTCCGCCTTTCGCCCTTCACCCCTATCACTGGATTTAGGGTTTCAAGCATCTGGAATGGCGGCTGGGCCTCTCCTTTGTCCTCCTTCCGCTCATCCTCTCCAAGTCAAACACAGTTCTCCCCCTTTTTTGCTACCGGCAGATCTTCTCTCCCTGCCGCTCACCTTCTTCCCAGCTCAGATCTCGTCGGACGGGGGCGATATCTGCGGCGGGAGACGACACCATGGCCTTATGATGTTCGCGGCAGAGATCCGACATTGTTACAGACCTTCATCTAGGAAATCCTGAAGGAGGATGGGAAAGGGGGGAGGAGGTGGAGAACGGCACTGACGAGTCAGTCCGAGTTAAGTTATGACTCGGGCGTATCATACTGAATCAGGATGATCTTGATATGTCACAGATCACCGAATTGATGAACCTTGGTCGAGAAGAAACAAGTGTTACGTTACGAGTGGACTCTGCAAACTCAATAAACGCTTGAAAACCGTTAACAGTGAGCTACCACATAAAACATGTAATGGAGACCTTATGTCTGACAAAGAGTTTGATTTCCTTCGTAAATATTTGAATCCCCCACCAGAGTAATCGTCTGACTGTGGGGGCTTCAAATATGAGAAATACATAATGTAACACGTCCATTAATTACATTCAACGGTGTAATTAATATAAAATTTAATTTTTTTATTTTAAAATTTTTAAAGACTTTTCATCTTAAGTTATTTAGGCGTGAATCAAATGACGTGGCATGTACGTCAAATAAAAATAAATCTACTCAATGTGAATAGTAAAAGATATTATTTTTTTACTATTTATATATTTTAATTTTTTTATTTAACTCTCACGTCACATCATCTAATGACGTGATATTCACACGTGATATTTCAATTTTAAATAATTTTTTATTTAAAATTATTTAAAATAAAATTTTAAAAAATTAATATTACACTAATTATACCAGTGAAAATAATTAGTACATCTGTCGCACCGAACATTTCTCAAATATATTTTGTTGCCGTCTATTTGTCCCTAACACACCAATATCCCGGGCACAAACTTTGGATCGACTCGCAGAAATCAAATACTTGCAGTGAGAGGATCTGAGAACTCTGATTTCCTTCCAAGTCAATTAAATTTACGCATGCCATGGGGCCCAAAGGAAGAGATAGCAACACGAAGAGAAAGATGGGCAACTTCGAGCCACACTAATAAATCCAACGCTGCTTACCCCCCAAGAAATCTCGTGAATTCAAAAGGAGACAAGTAAACATTACATCAGAGAAAGCTGGGGAAACATGTTGAATCGAAAGGAAATTTATCAACCCTACGTAAATATCTCGGATTTTGCCGGAAACAAGAGTGATCAACTCGGCAGGAATTCTTACCCGGCTTGGATGGGACTGTGTGCATCTCAAAGTTTGTAATATCGATTCGATACGTTACGTATCACATCCTGTATCGTATCAACTGTAAACTATGAGATTTGAAGAGATTCGAATTCTAAAATCTGACGTTTATATATGTCACTCTCTGATCAATTAACTTATAAGTGATTTTAAAATATAATATATTATAATAAATATTTATTATATAGTTAACACATTACGATGTATTACGGTTCAATGCTATATCATATCGTATCAATAAAATATCAGTGCGTCGAATTATCAAACTATGACTACATCTAACTATATCGATTCCCTTTACTCTCTCTCTCTCTCTATCTATATATATATATATATAAAAGAGGAAGTGCAAAGAAGTATTCTTTCAACAGTTTCAAATCTATATGTTAACAAAAGTTTTGACTTTTGACCATTAGATCTCAAATTTATACTAATTGGTTCGCTTTTGGTCCAGACAAGTAAAGCCAATAATTAGGTTAATTGACCATGCATCAGGATTCAAGACAGCGGGCCTTTATTCTAAAGGAATTTTTGCATGTATAGCGCTGTTAAAAAGTGAATTTCCATGAAAATACATTCTATATTTATATTTACATACTTACTCTCATTATGTGAATTTAATGTCATATATATCTTTTTGGTAAACTTTTGTCACAATATGTATCCCTAAGACTTTCCTGTCTCTTTCCTCGTCAATCCATAAGGGCCACTTTGGTAATGGATTGGGTTAAGGGGGGGGTGGTCTACCCGGGTTGGCCCACCCATCCCTTAACCTAACCCGGGTGGAGTAACTCATTCCACCTATTTAAGTGGAATGAGTTAATCCACTTTAACCCTATCCGACCCGGGTTAAGGGAAAAGGTATCAAACAGGGAGTAAGTCAACCGACCCCAGTTAACCCATCCTTAACCCACCTTAACCATTATCAGATATTTTAGTAGTCTTTTAACAAAAAATAACGCCAAGGACACAGACACATAACATTTAATTCACATAAGGAATGTATGCTTGCGAATGCAAATGTACGATAGATTTTTACGCAAACTCTATTTTAACGGCAGTATACATGTAAGAAAATTTTTACTCTAAAATAAAGTTAGATAAATCGATACGGTACGATCTCTGTCGCACGTATTAGATTGTACCAATCAGTGATTAATACGATCGATATATGATACGTAATTAGTATATTATTCATATTCTTTTAAATATTATATAATTTATTTTATATCAAATATGTCTCCACATGAAATTTGATTCGAAGATCACGAGTGCTCTAACTAATTGTGTTACACATAGCTTTTATCATATTTTACTATAATAAATATTTATATTATATTGTGTCGATAAAATATCGCAAACCCTGATTTAGGAAAATGTTGATAACAGATCCCTTCCCTCGCCTTGCGTCTATTGAATCCGAACAACAGCGCCCTATCAGGCTTGGTTAAGTATAGCCATCCGGATAATGACCGTGAGGCCCACCCTCCACCCATAAAAAGGTTCATTAACACCACCAAAAGAAAAAAGAAAAAAAAGGATAATAGAGTGTTTGAGAAGAACTTTTTTAAAAAAGTTGTTTCTCTCTAAAAAAATTAGTTCACGTTAATTTTTGACTTAAATATTAAAAGTGACTAAAACTGTATTGATATATTTGATAAGACTAACATAATTCTAAAAAATTATATCGACATGTTTGGCATCCCGTGCTCCAACTTTCTCCAATCGACAGTGACGGAGGGGGAGGCCCTCCTCCACCGGCGGCTCCGACTTTTCGGCCTCTCCCAGCTGTGGCTGCACTCCAACACCTTCTCCCGGGACGCCGGCGCAGGCGACGCCGTTCCAGCCGCAGGGCGTGTCGTCGTCGTAATTACAGGAGGCGAGGACAGACAGCGGGTCACTGAGCATGGCGTACTAGAACGCTAGTAGTAGCACACCATTAGTGGTGAGGGCCGAGGTCGTCGGAGCCGGCGCCCCCACCAGCAGCAGGCGCCGGGCGCCCCCACCAGCAGCAGGCGCCGGGGAGGGAGAGGGGGCCGCGGGGGAGGGAGAGGGGGGATCCGCCGGGGAGGGAGTGGGGGGCCGGGGGGGACCTGACGGGGAAGGAGGGGGAGGGGGCAGGGTCAAGCCAGGGGAGGGAGGGGGAGGGGACGCCGGCTGTGGGGGAGAGGGGAGGGGACGCATGGGGGGGAGAACGAGAGAAGAGAGACTACAGTTTCAAAAAAAATTGGTTGGGAGTTATTTTTTTTCGAGGAAGATTTATACGGGAGTAGATTCTCTCCTTAAAATTTAAGAGAGACATATCAAACAGGATTATAAGATCTCCTTCTCTTTTTTTTTTAAATTGAGAGAAGAAAAAAAAAACAACCAATCACCCTATAAATATGTTTCTCGTGGGGACCATCGTATCGATCATCAGCCTGTGGCTGGGATCACGGCCGTACATCCAATGTGTCTCATAATTCCACTGGGGGTATGTAGCCGCTTTGTACAGCTGTTGAAGGGCGCCCCCCCCCCCCCCCCCCCGTGTACAGCTGTTGAAGGGCGCCCCCCCCCCCCCCCCGGAGTCGTGTTAATAATAGATCGTTTGCATGCAACCCTTGCCGTCCTGAGAAGGGCTTCTCTGAGCAGGTGTGACAAATCCCAGCGGTTGGTGGGGAAGTGAAGTGAGTAGTCCAAGTGTGGCGTACGTGCGTCTTCCCCGGCCTGCGCTGGATATAATCGCAGCTGCAGCAGAAGCACGACAAAAGGTTTAGCTGCAGTATAACCGCAGGATGGCAGGTAGCATGGAGATGGGGCAGAGGTCCTCGTCGTCGCAGTTGGCCGCCTCGCAGAAGGGTGAGAGGGCGGCCGCAGTACTGCAGTCCAGGGGGGGGACGCGGCACCCGGTGTACCGCGGGGTGAGGAAGCGGCGGTGGGGCAAGTGGGTGTCCGAGATAAGGGAGCCGCGGAAGAAGTCGAGGATATGGCTCGGTTCCTTCCCCACGCCGGAGATGGCGGCCCGGGCGTACGACGTCGCCGCGCTGTGCCTTAAAGGCCACAAGGCGCTGCTCAACTTCCCCGGCCTGGCGGACGTGCTCCCCCGCCCCTCCTCCTCCACGCCCCGCGACATACAGGCCGCGGCGGCCGCGGCGGCCGCGGTCTCCCGCGAGGAGGGCTCTTCCTCCATTCCGACCTCGGACGCTTCGGCGGCGTCGCAGTCCCGGCCGGCGTCCCCTCCTTCCCCTTCGTCGTCGTCGTCGTCGTCGTCGTCCTGGTCGGACGAGAAGAACTCGGGAGGAGGCGCGGCGGAGGACGACTTCTGGGGCGAGATCGGGGAGCTGCCGGCGCTGGCGGACGGAATGAGGTCTCTGCCGGTGGACTACCTGGAGGGGGAGATTTGGGCGGAGCTGTGGGGGTCGCCGTGCTGCAACTCCGCCGGGTGTGGCGGGGAGGCCGCGTGGACGACGGAGGGGCTGGCACATCGCGTCGCGGGCATAGAGAGAGCAGCCGGAAATTGACCGGTGCATGCAGGGGGGCATGGGGATGGGCTCTGGGTGGATGGCGCACCAGTGTGTTCGCCTCTCTGTTATATATTAAAATGCCGCCTCCCATTTTTCCGGGAAGAACAGAGAAACAGGAATTGTGAATATTGTGTGAAGTCTCCTGCTTCTCGTCCCAATTACTCTCTCTCTCTGTTATATATTAAAATGCCGCCTCCCATTTTTCCGGGAAGAACAGAGAAACAGGAATTGTGAATTCTCTCTCTCTCTCTCTCTCTCTCTCTCGTAAGGATGTGGTAGTACGTAGTATGGTTCACATAATCGGTCCGACTCCGGACGACTCATGCGGATCTACTTGAATCCATCTCTCTTTGAAATTAACATAGGGATGTGATAGTAAGTAGCATGGTTCACATACTTAGTTATGAGTGAGGGTTACTTGGGCGGATCTACTTGAATCTATGAAAATTCGAGACATGATCCGAGTGACTCGAATCGAGTCACTCCTCTCTCTCTCTCTCTACCATTCTATGCGACCTCCTGGGCATGCTCCGACGAAAATCTGACGGTGGCGACGAGGATCTGGCGGTGGTAGATGGGATCTGACGGTGACGATGATGATCTGGCCAAAAGGGATGTTGTCAGTCACGGTGAGAGACTGTCGGGGGTGGGGCGGGAGTGTCGGGGTGGGCTAGTGGGATGTGGGGCATCATAATGAGGGAAGAAACCACCGTCAAGATGGGAGGGCACTATGATGGGGGAAGAAAAGTCTGTCGAGTGAGATGGGAGGTGACTGAGTTGGCCCAAGTCGCATGTAACTCAGGCGTGCCGTATCATATCAGAACGATTTGATACAGATCACGGAGTCGATGAACCTTGATACATAAGTTATCAATGTTATGTATACATATAGTGCGTGAAATACACGACTTGACAAGAATATTCCTTCGGTATGTTTAGTCATTTGGCCTACTCATGATATGCGCAAGATGAAGACGCTCCATGCCTCCCTCTCGAGTATAGGTGTTCTCGTTGAAGCAGGTCCACACACAACATTGGAGTAGCTGGGTTTCGTCACGGACTTAGGGCAGGTTTGGCGGTGGGGCGCGAGTAAGGTATCCCACCCAGTTTTCAAACGGCCCCTTAATGTCTTAGGACTTAGAACGTAGTGAGGCCGCCGTTAAGCTGCAGCTCTTCCGCTGTTTCTAATTAAGAGCTATGATATCTTTGCCTTATCTCTTTATATCGCCCTCTCTGTTAGAGATGGGGTGTTTTTATGTCCAAAGAAGAAGGAGAACGTTCATGAGGTCTCAGGCTCCCAAGTAAGATTCACCCCGAGAAAATTTTACTTGATCACATGTCCGAATTCGAAGATTGTGTGACTCAGGAGTTTACTGATTGAATAGTAGTTAAGAATGAGTTGAGAGGGAGTGTCTGCTGATAGATCATCTGACTCCGCGTCGCACTGCCACTATGCCAAGTTACTCGTAAAAAAACACAAAAAGACGGAGAATGTTATTACGTATGTGTGCATGGTGCTTGTCTCTAACACGTGCGAGTGGGGTTCCGCTGTCGGGGGAACTGAATTCATCTTCCGCCGGCGGCACATACAGTCGCCGTTGTTCAGTTGCAACATAGCTTCCCAGGTCATTCTGGAGAGCATGCAGGGCCTGCGCAATTCCATATGGAATCATCCCTTTCCAATTCCTGTCAGAGGTATATACAGGTATTCCGGTCCTGTCATAAACCTGAGTAGGGTTTAAGGACTGACTTGAACTAATCGTGAGAAAAAGAAAAGTTGTGTCAATTAGTAGCGACTGCCTATGTTCAATTCTTGATCAACAACATTCAGTTCTTTTATAATTTTAATTGAGGTCTTCTCTTTCTTCACCCGAATACCACCGAGTTGCGTCCTCCCCCCCCCTCCGGCCATGGCCGGAATGGGGGGGGCGTGCCTCCCCCTCCCCCTCCTGGTTTCTCCTCCCGGTCGCGGCCTCCCGCGGTTGTTTCTTGCTCCGGCCGTCGTGATGGTCGCCTGCTCCGCTGAGGCTAACGCTACGAACGTGTTCTTCCCCTCCCCTCCGGCGTCGGCGGTTGTGGCTGGGTTTGCTACTCCTGCTTTTGGCTTTTCCCCAGCCCCCACTGCCTCCTCCTCGTGGCTCTCCGGCGGTGCTTTGGCCCCTCCCGCGATGCCGCCTGCTCGACACGTCTTTGCCCCCTCCAACACGCCACCACCTTCGGCTACTCCTGCGTTCGTCCTTCCAAGCCTCCCGATCTCCTGCGCTGGCGTTCCTTCTAGCTTCGAAGACTCTTCGGATCCCCCTCTGTTTGCCTCCGGCTCTCTGCCGTTGCCAGCTTCTGGTGCCGGTGTCCCTCCTCCAGGGCCTGTCTCGACTGCCCTTCCTTCTCCTCCGTCTGCGGCCTCGCGTCCACCCCCGGTGGGCGGCCTTGGGACGTGCTCTGCTGGAGGCCCGCGCGCTGCCTGCCTTCCCCCCGTTCCAGCGCCCTCTCCCCTCACGGCTCCGCCGGTCGCCGCCTCCCCTGTCTGTAATGGGACAGGCGCCGCAATCGGTCCCATGTTCTGCCACCCGGGTGCCTGCCCCTCTTCCACCGCCCGTGCTCCGGCGTTGGGGGAGGTCTCTGCTCGCGCTGCTGCCTGAAGCTGCCCGTGCAGCCTCCCTCCGGCCTGCCTTTGCCTCTGCTTCGCCCCCGCTGTTGGGCTATGGTGCTCGCACGTCCTCCACGCCGGTGTCTCCGTCGCGCCCCCTACTCCGTGGTGCTGTACGGACGCAGGCTCGTTTCGTTCTCCACCTCCGGCGTGCGGTGCGGTGGACTCCCCCTTGCTTTCCTCTCTCTCCGGTAGCCTCTGCGGTGGAGCTCTGGTTGCCACCTCCGCGGCTCAAGCCCCCGAAGGGCGACACGTCTTCCTCTCTTCTAGCCCGATACCGTTGGCTGTGATGGGACAGATCCAGATTACGGTGCTCTGTTTTCGGTTGTTGCCGCCCGCTGGCCGTCTTCCCCAACTCCGGCATCGCGCCTCGCCGGTCCGGTCGATCCCTCCTGCCTAGGGGGTCCTCCTGCTGAGCTCCCTGCGATAGGTCCCGCTTCTGTTAAATGCGGTGATATAAAAACTTTACACGTTACTATTGCAACGTTCACTCGAAATAAACGTTGCAACGTGTAACGTTTTCATTCAATGGAAACGTTGCACACACACTAAAACGTAAAAAAAAAAAACGCAATGGTTGAACGTTGTGGGGGGCTCCTAAGCCTATATATAGACCCCCTTGACCACCCCAAATACATAACAAGAACAAGAGTTACAACGTCAAAGTTAGCTCCAATTTTTTCTTCTCCTTTTCTTCCTCCACAATTTTATTTTTTTTGCGCTGAGTTCTTGAAAGTTGGATTGTGATTCGTCAAAACTCTCTTCGAGGACGTGACGACGAGAGAGAGGGTGTCGCTTACCCGAGGTCGTCGTATCTCTAGGAGATCGTTGTCACGAGGACCGTACGTCGGCCGTGAATAAGTTCTCTTAATTCAGCGACATCGCGCTTCGACCAAAAGATTACGTTTTCTTTAACCTTTTAATTTATGTTTTAGATTTAATTATTTGTTGTTAATTTTTATTATTTTCAGTAATATTTCCAACAATCTAAGAGAACTTATTATATTATATTGCTGAAAAGAATATTATAAAATATGTCTATAAAATAAGACACTATTTTATAACGTGTTTTTATGCAACGACGAAGTTAATATAAAAACACGTATTTCTCGTGGACATATTTTAGTTAGAATATATATAATAATAATCAAAATAAAGATAGAATTTAAATTTTAAAAGTCAATATATATATATATATATATATATATGAAATTAGAATAATGTTTTAAAACTTTAGAAATCAGAAATTATAATAGTATATTTCTAAAATATAATTACTCTTATTATTATTATATTTCTAAAAATTACTATTTGATTACTGAAAGTGATCAGTAATATCGTCCTTTGCATTTTAGAATGTTACCGGGCGTGTCCACTTACATGCATAGAAAAAAAAATGTTAAAATTAACAAGAGACGATCATTCCAAAATAATACACCTGAATACATGAAAATAATTCTAAGAGAAAAATAGTGCAACACTGAAAAAAAACTATGAAATATTGCATGTTCAACACAACTTGTTATTGGACGATCGACTCCTTAGGTACATGTTTAAAAGCCATTAGTCTGAGAGAAAAGTTATATATTTGTGATTTTATTTGCTTAACGAATGTTGGTAATTAACATGCTCTCACATTTCACTCTATCATCTAATTAACTCTTGAAATCAAGACTTTGAAATAAATATTCATAGTATGATGGTATACATAATGTATGTTTCACAAAATGCATGAAAAGATTTTTCTAAATAATATGATGTGTGAGAAGCAAGTCAGAAACGAAATATCATGCTCATGGGGGACTTGGGGGGCATCTAAAATCCAAAGAAAGAAAGTTAATTGGACGGGTTGAAAAAAAATTTGTTTACAGATATTGTAAATATTACTATTTATAGATAATTTTTTTTAAAAAAATAATTTTTGTTTACAGACTTATAAATTATTTCTATTTTCAGTTTTCAGAAAATAGAATTTTAAAAACATTAATTCTACTTTAAATACTTTCTGTTTACAGAATATATATGTTTAAATCTATCTCTATTTACATAATATATATGTTTTAAAATATATCTCTGTTTACAAAAAAAAAATAAAACTTTTCTGATTTTTTCTGAAACTTCATGTTGCTATTATTTCTATGTTCAGAAAATCAAAAAAATAATTAAAATCACTTATGCTGTTTTCAGATAATAAAATTCTGAGAATTGTTTCAATAATTTTTGTGTTTTAGAAAACTGCATTTCTGAAAAATATTTCTATTTTTAATAATCATTTTTTCAGAAAATAAATATCTGAAAAAAATAGTTCTGATTTACTATTTTCAGAAAATAAAATATTGGAAATCTATTTTCTGAAAACTGAAATAATTTTCAAAAAAGTTAATTAGCAGATAATAATTATTATATGTCTGTTTAAAAATTTAAAATAAAATTTTGCTTAATAGAAAATAGTTTCTGTAATTTTCAGAAAATAGTTATTAATAATTTTCAGAAATATTAATTCTATTTCAAACAAATACAATTTACATTATCTTTAAGTATCTCTGTCTACAGAAAAATAAAGTATTTCTGATTTTTCTGAAAATTCATGTTGCTATATATTATTTCTATCTTCAGAAATCAGAAGTTTTTATTTTAAAAAATATATAGATTCCAAAAATTATTTCTGTTTAAAAATATATATACTTATTTCTATTTTAAAAAAAATATAATTTTATTTTTCAAAAAATAAAATTTTAAAAATTATTACTTTTGACTAGTTTGCATGAATTAATTAATCTTGATGGTTGAAAGTAAAATTTAGCAATTTTTACTTGATTAAAAATATATAATTTTACTATTATTTCATGCTTTTATTAAAATTGCACTTGTGTTATGCATCTGGGTAATTTAAATTTAAAGTGATTATCTGTTGACATTATATATTTAAGAGTTTTGATAATAAAAAAACTCAATGCATCACATTAACAGATTTTGTCTACCCTTAAACAGTCTGAATGGCTAACCTAATAATTAAAGAAAATTTAAGTGCCCAACCATATAATATTAATGTTGGAAATTTTAGAAGATAGTAAAATCAAATAAAGTTTTGGCTAAGTATCCTAGGCCAAATCTCAGTAATTAGTCAAATCTCAATAATTAGTGATAACACTTGAGAACTTGTATGGGGAGATCATTTTAACGGTCTATTATATCTTAAACATAATACCATTCAAACAAAATGATACTACATCCTATGAAATTTGGAAGAAAAGAAAATATAATTTAAATTATCTCAAAGTGTGGGGATGTTTTGCTAAAGTAAAAATACCATAAAACAAAATATTCATCCGGGATATAGTGATATAAATGGGATTAGTGATTCTTTAGATGTAAAATCCACATCAAGATTTGTTTATCTCCTTGGAGGAGGTGCAGTATTTTGGAAATCAACTAAATAAACAATGTTAGCTAGGAGCACTATGAAATATGAAATGATTGCACTATACGTCACCTGTACGGAGACAGAATAATTGAGAGACCTTCTAGCTGATATTCCCTTAATGACTAATTTGCTACCTCCCATATCTATACTATGTGATTGTAAATCTGCCATTGATAAATGCATGCAAGCTAATGAAGATGTAAAGATGATCAGACACTTAAAAGTGAGACATAAATCAATAAGAGATAAAATGAAGCAACGACTAATTGCTTTAAACTTTGTGAAATCAAAAAGAAATTTTGAAATGTGGGCTTCTAGTGTTTATATGTGCAGGGTCACCAGTTTCCATATGAATTGGGAGAGGATATGACATGTGCTCATATGATTGGGAAGATTTCTCTTTCAGCAAGCTTTAAATCCAGAACCATCACCAGGATTTGGGCGATGGATGCCTAGGATGTGCCAAGGTGGGTCGACCACGGGAACGTGATGCAGGACGACTACGAGACTCGCCGCGGTCGAGTTGGTTGCGACCTTGGACTCTAAAGATTGACGCGACAAATAAGACGACGCGACCAGCAACGACACTACAACGTGGCACCAAATGAGCTCCATAAGAGGCGATATGTTCCAAGCAAGAAGTGTTAACTCACGGTCGTCCCCATCGAGGGAAGTGCGACGATCTGCACGGACATGTGCCTTTACAAAAGGCTTATCTAGAATCGTGATTCTAGAAGCGTCGAGGGGGATGGGATTGAGCCCATAAAGAAAGAAGTTACCACGGCGGCAACTCAACCTCACGGAGGTTCAATGGGTAGAAACAAGCTCGATAGGTAACTTTGGAGAGCACTAATAAATTATGTTCCCATCTTTATGACGCTAGTGCTCATTTAAAAGCAAGAGGTAAGGGTGAGTGCTATACTCTTAATGAATTCGAGACCCAAGTGGCAGGATGGTTACCTTACTTCCACCCTTTGTAGGATTCACCGACATGTGTGGAGTCGTGAGGCCGCGACTGTGAAAATGTGGGTTATTTTCTAAAACACACGTGAGATACCTGCGCAAGGCCATTAATAGCGCAACCCGCATATAATCTCAATTCAACTATACTGTGTGTGAATTTGGGAAAGTCTGAACCATAGGACATGGTTCAAGGCATAGTCCACCAAGTGTTCCCACAAATAATCTCAAATATCACTAAGTGAAAATTCAAACCGAAAGGTATTTTCACCCATTGCATAGTATAAAGGACTCAGCAGCTTTCTATTTGTTTGCTTGTTTATTTATTTTTTAATAACTTTTAAAAAGTTTTTAAATTATGTGGGGGATTGTTACATGCGGTGATATAAAAACTTTACACGTTACTATTGCAACGTTCACTCGAAATAAACGTTGCAACGTGTAACGTTTTCATTCAATAGAAACGTTACACACACACACACTAAAACGTAAAAAAAAAAACCGCAAATGTTAAATGGTGGCCATTAATGGTTGAACGTTGTGGGGGGCTCCTAAGCCTATATATAGACCCCCTTGGCCACCCCAATCACATAACAAGAACAAGAGTTACAACGTGAAAGTTCTCTCCAGTTTTTTCTTCTCCTTTTCTTCCTCTACAATTTTATTTTCTTTGTGCTGAGTTCTTGAAAGCTGGATTGTGATTCGTCAAAACTCTCTTCGAGGACGTGACGATGAGAGAGAGGGTGTCGCCTACCCGGGGTCGTCGTATCTCTAGGAGAGCATTGTCACGAGGACCGCACCTCGGCCGGCAATAAGTTCTCTTAGTTCAGCGACATCGCGCTTCGACCAAAAGGCTACGCTTTCTTTAACCTTTTAATTTGTGTTTTAGATTTAATTATTTGTTGTTAATTTTTATTATTTTCAGCAATATTTCCAACAGCTTCGCCCACCCTTGGGTCTGCGGTCATCCTAGTCGCAGGTTCGCCCGTCGCTCCTCAGGCTGCTCCTGCGTTGTTGGGGTCTTCTGCGCCCCTACCTGCTCCAGTTGCTGGCGGCGCTGGCCCTTGCGCCAGCCCTAGTGGTGCCGCTGTATCCGCAGCCACCGTCTGGGGTTGGTTGCACCTGGGCGGTTAGTCCGTTGCTTGCCCTTCTCCTCGTCGTCATTCGCCGGTGCGGCAGGTGGTGGCGCAGCTGCTGCTCTCGCCCTCTTCCCATCGGCGTCCCCTCCGGCGGCGCTCTGCTCCTCTCCTCCAAGCCTCATCCAACCTCCGGACGACACGTGTTTCTCCACCCTAGCACGCTTCCGTTGGCGGGAATCCTGGCTTCTGCTCCCCCCTGCGGCGTTATCACTTCTCCACGTTGACCGCACATGCTGCCACGTCACCTGATGCTGCTCTGTTGGCTTCCACGGAAGCAGCCCCTGCGGGATCTCATTTTTCATTTTTGGGCTTTTTGGGCCTTGCCCACGTGCTGTATCTCAGGATTCCTTTTGGGTTCTTTCCTCTTGAGTTTTATTGGGCCTTGCCCACTTGTTGTTATTGGGCCTCCTCTCCTCTTTAGCAGGATGCCTCCCCCCCCCCCCATCTTCGTGGTCCCATGTATCCCCAACTCTCTTCTTTCCTCTATGCTTATTATATATAAATTTTCTTGTAAGGTGGCCGGGGTCGAGTCTCTCCCCCTGTCCCTTGCAAGTATGACCTTAGTTAAAAAAATTGAGGTCTTGTCTAAACTTGTTTTTAAAAGAATAAAAAAATCCTTATTATTTATTCTAAATTGATGTATTAAGTTTAATTGTATCATCTGTCTGAGTCATCGCAAAATTAAAATTTGAGATCCATCTGGAATTTATAATTAAAATTTGAGGTTACATTTGGTGAGTTACATGACTAACGGTGATAACGACTCATATGAGATCGATGACCCTTTTATATATCCTCTCTCTACTACACCTCCCCATAGCTGGAGGAGGTGGATGCTAGCATGGGGAGGACGGGGGATGTTGGTGTGGTGGTTCTCCGAGAAAGGGTTGAGGTCGTTGAGGCCATAGATGGAGGAGGAGGCTGCAAACATGGCGGGTTGTGGGTCGACGCACTTGGCCGTCACCTCGAGCAAGGAGACAAAGCCAGTGATGTTGGAGTGGACGTAGGACGGAGGGTTGTGCATAGCGTTGTGGACACAGATCTAGGTAGCAAGGTGGAGGATATGGGAGAAGGGGACGAGGCCGAAGAGCTTGGCAACGAGGGCAGCATTGTTGATGTCACCCTCTACCATGATGACACCCTGCGCCATGACCAACAATTGTCGGGTGTGCTTCAACGACGGGTTGTGGTAGGGTTTCAGGACTGGCAAAGCTAGTGATGTTGGAGTGGACGTAGGACCGAGGGTTGTGCATAGCGTTGTGGACACCGATCTAGGTAGCAAGGTGGAGGACGTGGGAGAAGGGGACGAGGCCGAAGAGCTTGGCAACAAGGGCGGCATTGTTGACGTCACCCTCCACCATGATGACACCCTGTGCCATAAGTAACAATTGCCGGATGTGATTCAACGATGGGTCGTGGTAGGCATTAAAGTTGTCCAACCCCAACACGTTGTCGCCATGCTTCTTCAGGGTTAGTGAGCAATGGGCGCTCACAAACCTAGTGGAACCTATGATGAGCACAGACATGCTGCCTAGGCGACACAGTGTGATAGACTGTCAAACCTCGCACTCCTAGGAGGCACCCGCATTGCCACCTTGCATGGTGAAGGAAAGGAGGTTGTGGGGGGAGGAAGGTGAGTGGGCAAAGGTGGGGGAGGAGACCAAGGGGTCGTGGAGGGTGAGCAAGAATAGGATGAGGACGAGGGCAACGAAAAGGGTGGTGCAGAAGAGCATCTTGTGGGATGCAGCCAACAGCCTGACAAGATGGAAGCAGTTGTTGTCTTTGTCCAGCTTGCCAGTCTTGTTGTTTCATGGTGGGACGCCATCATGACCTTCTCCTTTAAGTTGTTTCCATCTTCACCATCCGGCTTACTGATTGGAGGGTACCTTATTTTCTTCTTCTTCTTGTCGCTACTCGACCTCTTCCACCCACTGTTCGATTGGGAAGGTCGTCGATATAGGGATGACAGGGAGGAGATGGATGTCGATGTGGGGAGGATGAGGAGGGGAGGTTGCCATCGCTGCTGGCGGAGCTTCCGTGGGAAGGATAGGGAGGAGGTGGATGTCACCGTGGGGAGGTCAGGGAGGGGAGGTTGCTACCCCAGAGAGGGAGATGCTGCTACCATAGGTTATCCCCGTTGTGTCAAAGAGGTCGCTATTGCTATGGTGGAGGTTGGGCTATCACTGCTCAAGAGAGAGGGGGAGAGAGGTGAGGGAGACGGAAGTTCATGGGGTGGAGATCGAGGTCAACTCCACCTAGAGTAAGGAGTAGGTTAGTCATCCCCCTGTTGATGGTAAGGGCATGTTGAATTCATCATAAAGATTTGAGGGGTATTAGAGTAAATTCCATAAAGGAGGGATATATGGGTAATATTTAAAGATTTTAGGGGTATAAGGATAATTTGTCCTAAATATTATTATGCATTAAGGTAGCACCTAGCACTTACTTACTACTTGTACAAATATTTCATGGATGATGATTAAGTCCATGGTTAGTCATTATTGATCTCAAGGAAATATATAATTGTTACTTTCTTTAGAATTGTCATACCAACTAATGTGAATTGAAGGATAGTGATTGTCCTTAATTTTTGTCAAAAGTTAAATGACTACTTTTACCTACCAACAGGAATAGGTGGAGCCCCTACTATGACGTAAAAACAAACCTTAGAAAGGATGGTCATGAAGTAAGAACAAACTTTAGAAAGGATGGTTGGGGAGTAAGAATAGTAATATCAATTGTTATAACTCTTGAAAGTGCCTTGGAGGCAATTGTGGACATAAGGTTATACAATCATCGATCATGCTTTGATTGTAGGAAGTAATGAAATATTCTTCATATTATCTCTATGTCATATGCCTGAGATTCTAAGGTGAGCAGGATCGAATACTATTCAGTATGCACAGTTGTACTACCATCAATGTTGTTTAAACATAAAAATCTCTCTCTCTTCTTAGCTGGGTTTTGGGTAGATCTGGCTAAGAAGCACAGATTAAACCCCTAGCCTATGACATCCATTGATAGGAGCCTTCAATTAATGATACAAGCACATGCTCCCTAACTAACATCTAGGAGGTAGGTAGGACCTCCTACCTACCCTAGGAACCATCGTTGGTGCATGCGGTCGATCTCTTTTCGGGCCCCGATGGCACCTATATCCCACCCAATGTCGGCAACCCTCTCAGGGTGGAGGGAGCTCCTTCGGAAACTCCCCCCCCTCTCAAGTTATTTCCTCCCTCTACCTCATTGTTTCCTCTCCTCTGTCACGCTCCCCTCCTCCCTCCTCTATCTCGACCCGCCCTTTTGTTTGTCGTGATCGCCTTGATTTTGCTAGCGTCCCCTCCTCTCTCTTCCTCCCCCTCCTCCTCTGTCCCATTTTGTACCTCTGTCTCCCTTAGTCATGCCCATCCTCCCTTCTCCTCAGTCGACCCAAACCTCCATTTCTCTTCCAATCATAGTTTAAAAGATCTTGAGATGGTTGTGAGGCGCTTTCTATAAGCTTCGTAAGGCATAACCCTAATTAAGACACAATGAGACGTAAGACTCAATACTCTTAGAAAATAATCTTAAAACCATCAAAATATTTAAAAATAATATTGATTTTCATGTGTTAATGTTATCTCAAATCAATGATAGATCTATATTATCTCGAAAGTACTGAATCTTGTTTTAAAGACCATAAAAGAAGCATAAGTCTTAAGTCTATCTTACATCATCTCATTAAATCAACTTCTCAATTGATGCATAAGTCACAAGTAAATATCTTGAGATGGTGAATGCATTGAGGCGTACCA
The DNA here is from genome assembly GCA_022559845.1 of Amorphophallus konjac. NCBI lineage: Eukaryota > Viridiplantae > Streptophyta > Magnoliopsida > Alismatales > Araceae > Amorphophallus > Amorphophallus konjac. The sequence goes on from CM040125.1 coordinate 14,395,481, forward strand.
TCTCGATCAACAAAAGACGTAAGCCTCAAGTAAAAGGACTGAGGTGTATGTCTCAAGATATTTTTCTACTACCTCACCTTGAGACTTAAGCCTTAGTGTCTTGAGGCACCGCCTTTTTAAACAATGCTCTCAATCAAGGCCGCAGTCAACCCCCCGGGTCCTTTGTTGCCATCATCATCCCCCTCCTCTCTCCTCTAGGCATGTAGATTCCTCACTCCCCTCCCCTCGTAGCCTCTAACTCCCTACTCTAGACCCCCTTTACCTTGTCACCTCTTGTGCCCTCAGCCCCCCCTCTTTCCTCCAATGCCTCCTCCTCCAATGTATTTTGCTTCCCTCTTTGCTTCTGGCTCCCCTCTCCTCCCCTGATTAGACCTTTCATTCCTCTTCTTTTGTAGCCTACCTAGCTTTCACCCCATCGCCAAACTCTATTAGTTAAACCCCTGACCTTCCAGCGTACTGTTCTTTCTCCAACTTTGCTCCCCCTGGCCTATCTGCTCAGTTTCCCTATGGTGGTGCGCGCCTACTGACTGGTTGATTATCACAATATTACTGTATTTGGAGATCTTCGGCATGAATTGTGCTTCTATGGTAATGTAGTCGCCTGTGAAAGTGCTTGTAAAAAACATGATATCCTCATCTTGGTTGCGTGTTGTTCGAGATGTCCTTCTTTGTCTTTGCTACCCTAGTTTTAATTGTATCCACTTGGTGCTGGTTGAAGCTTTCGTTATGAAGAAGTAGATTAGTCTTCTTCTTATATGGCCAATGTTGTTAGGGCTATGTGTTATCTCTACTCTATTCATGTCTTTGGGGTTTTAGTTAGAGTCTTCTATGGCTTTGATTTTCACTTATCTCGGTGTGGTTTGTGTATGTTTCCATGTTTGTACATCTTTTGGGGTTAATTGAAGTTTCCATTTCCATGACCCAAAAAAATACATGATCCTTCAAGGATAATAATACATAACCTAAATGGGTGCGGAATTCGTGTAGGTATTGAGCAAGATGGGTAGTTGGATGGTCGTGAATGAGACACATTTACGTTGGATTCTTGGAAGTTACAAGTAAGCCCTTAGAGGAAAGGGAGCAATAGGAGTTGTGAACAGTCTGTGCATGTCATCTATTCACCTTAGAACTAAGCCTTAGTAACAAGCTACATTATCTCTAACCCAAGACTTACTCAATGCAAGATTGCAAAAAATTAAAGACCCGAGTTACATATACTCCGAGACAAATAACGGTCACATATTCACACTCCTTGGCACCAGCAAGGCCCAAACCCTTTTGCAATAGGGGACAAGCTCTAGTACATATAATCGCCCCTCACTACTCAAATAAGGAATTCCCAAAGAAGCGCAACATATTAATGACAAGTTGTTGCACTTTCCATCAACAGGTGAGACCAAACCCAAATTCCCATCCTCTTCACTATTAGCTTGTGCTGTTTACCCACATTCATCATAGGGGTGACTCCAGAAGACTATTGGGCTTTCCCTCTCTAGGGTTCACTAGTAGCTAGAGTTGTCAATAGGGCCCGGGCCGGACTCAGTACAACCCGGCTCAAGCTCGATATATCATTTTTAAAGTCCAAGCTTGGTTCAAGTCCAAGTGATTATTTATCGGGCCGAGCTAGGTCCAACTATCACACTAAATTTTAAACCCCGACTATAACCAGTCTGATCCACCAAAACTTTAAAATATAATTTTAAGTTTTACTTTATTTTTTCTTATAAGCCTTGTATATTCATCATATACAATCTAGCTCTCAATTTCCATTGGTTTCAGAGAGATATTTACTAGACTTTTGATCTTATAATTCAAGTGGTTTTATTTCCTTGACAAAGAGCATGTAAAAGTAGGCAATATCACAATTTCTCTGTCATAGTATAATAATATAAATGCCATTTAGGCCGACCCTAAAATCTTGAGCCCAGTCTAATTCTTTAACGGGCCAAACTTTTAAGTCCAACAAAAAATCTATGGATTGAAAATACAGTGACAATTTGACCCAATATCGAGCTAGGCCTACGAACTCATCGAACTGATCCGACCCACTGACAACTCTACTGACAGCCCTACACAACTTGAACTTATCCACCTGTGAGTGGCAGCTCACCAAAGAGGTAGATCTTTATTTTATTTTTTTTGGGGGGGGGGGATGGAAGGGGGAGAAAAAGTTAACTAAATTATAGTACCCATCAATGGGTGCAGGGGAGTTAATGTGAGAGTGGGTAGGTACATGCCATGTCATTATTGGATTTTATGCTTTAAATTTCTAAAGTTTGAGTCCTTGTTGTTTTGTCCCACATTAGAAGATGAAAAATATTTTCATCTAATTTTAGTTGGGACTCTTGGCTTTACTTATGTACTCCTTTGGACATACTATAGTAGTTGGGTTATTTGAGCTTGTGGGCTCTTTGGGCCTTATCCTCTATATCACATGTGCGCGTATTACCTTGCCTTGCCATGCCAATGTCGTACGTGCGTATGATACTTGACATGTATTTTTCTTTTATTTTTGACCGTTTGACCGAACATCTCTTGAATTCTTCCCACGTCTCCTCGGATTCTCCTCTTTGGGCGGATGTGTATGACTCAGTCAAGGGTCACTTCCTAAAGGGTATTTGAGAAGAGTCGATTTTGTGTAAGTTACGGCTTAGGATTTTCTCTCACCACGATGGCTATCTCTCTGAGTTCCTCTATCCCAATCTTCTTCTTCTTGTCAGAGCCTACAGTCACAGTATTGTTTGCTCCCAGTAACATGAGTTGGAGTGCACCTTCGCGTCGCCATTGGTCTGGGTCATCGTATCTTGGGAAAAGTTCCATCCTAAAACCTATTTACATCATAGTAAGGACTAAATGACTCTAAAGAAAGTGACTACGCGCTTTGACCTGAGTTTGCATTTCTTGATCAATTGATTCCCTTGGATTTTTGTGCTTAGATCTAATAGAATATTTCTACATGTACAGAACTTTTCCAATGATCATCTCTCTCTCTCTCTCTCTCACACACACACACACACACACACACACACACACACACACACACACACACACCAAGTTTGGTGTAGGGAGTGGGGAAAGGAAGGGTAGTTTTGGAGGAGCATTAAACACGTTGGCTCAGAGGGGTAATTAATTCTTAAGCCCTCTCATGGGCTAATTTTCCTCACACAACTCAATTGTTTGTTACTTACTAGCTAGCTACGATCTTACCCGGGGGTGCCCGGGAGGATAGGCACACGGGGGAGCACTAGAGCATGCAGTTTGAGTCCGAGGCCTTCTAGGTTCATGATTGTGCTACACTTCAGTGGACTTCGCTATCAATTGGTACAGTGATCGACCCCCAAATATTTTGCAAGTGCAAGGATAGTCTCATACTAATTAAAAAGAAAAAATAACATAGGTTTAAATAGTGAGATTTATGCCATTTATTATTGGCAGAAGGGGAGGAGGGGGTGGACAGCTCCCCCCCCCCCTCCACTAGATTTTGGATTAATATAGGCACGCTAGATAATTAAGGCCCTCTTTGATGCATGATTAGGATGGGGGCGGGTGGCTTACTCAGGGTGGCGTGCCCGCCCCCCATCCTAATTGACTCTGAATTATCCATTCGACCTATCTCATGTGAATGAGAAAATCCACACATATCCTCGTTCGACCCGGTTAGACAAAAAACACTCAAACTAGAATACAATGTGACGGGCAGACGACCCATCCTAACCGGGCCCTATTTGTGCATCAAAGTTGCCCTAAAAGATGGGTATTTTTTGGTACGGTGATTATGCCCTCCTTTCCGATGAATATAGAGTTCATAAAATAAAGAAAGATTATATTCTCTTCCTAAAGGAGATCGCATTTAATATAGGGATGTTAAAAAGATGTCCCCTAATACACTATCTCTTTTGTCTTTCTCACTTACCTAATTAGTACAATTTTTTAGCAGATAATTTTGCATAAATATTTAAAATCGATCGTAGTGAAAATAACTTAACTTTTGAAACCTAAAATTTACAAAATTATTTCCATACATGAGATTACTAGTGATATATAGAATTTCAATTAATTACACAAAATTATATATAATACAATATTTTGTTTCACATGATAACATTTGTTCCCCCCTCTCAATTTGCTCTGGCTCTCTTATTATTTTAAAATTTTGTATTAGATAATATAATAATTGTGACATAGTCTTTTGTAGTTGTATTTTCAAATACCACAGATTATATTTGTCATTGTTTATATAATAGAATCTTGCTAGATTAGTCTGTGCAAATGTAGAAGAATAGTTTAGTTTCATGTGAGTTAGAAAATGAAAATGAAACATATGTAAAAAGTAAAAACATATTAATTATATTGCAGCATCTGTGGAGGTTGAAAACCAGTCATCATGGTACTTGATCTGTGTTTATGCTCCTCCAAATTGCAGAGATAGAGCCCTATTCTGGTCGGAGCTTCTTAAACACTATTAAAAGTCTTGGATATGCTTGTTTGATTATTGACGATTTTAATTCCATCTCTCATCCTTTAGAGAAGAGAGGAGGAGTTTATGTACATTTTAATCAACTTAAGTCCTTCATAGACTTCTGTTGGAGGAGTGTGGAGTCTGATCCGGATATTGGTAGGCTCCCCCCTGTCCTTTCCGAAAATTTTGGGGGGTATTATTGTAATTTCACCCAGGAGGGTTGCCCTAGGCTCCTTATATATAAAGGCAGCATCCCTTGTAATCGATATAGTGTGTGCGAAATAAGAGATCTCAGTGCGGCCGTGGATGTAGGAAGGCACATCGCCTCCGAACCACGTAAATCCCAGTGTTCTTGTGGTTTGATCTTCTCTTCCCCCTTCTTTCTTCCTCCTCTATTGTTTGTCCATCTCTACAGGTACTCCGGTTTCTAACAACTTCATCAGAAATGCTGGACTTATTGATTTGGGTTTTGATGGACCAGCTTTTACATGGTCAAATGGGAGACGGGCAAATTTCTTAATAAGAGAAAGATTAGATAGAACTTTTGCAGACACTTATTGGTGCTTAAAGTACCCGGATGCTAAAGTTCTACATCTTCTAAGGATCAGAAGTGACCACTGTCCAATCTTGATTAGCTTAACAGGTCAAAAAGGAAGATTCAGAAGGTTTTTCAGATTTGAAGCTTCATGGATGCACTTACCGGGTCTTAAAGATCTTGTAGTGGACAGTTGGCAGAGAGCTGCTGATCTCACCTCAAATTATGAAGGTAAGATGGAAGCCATTAGGAAGGATATTATCTACTGGAGGAGAAAGACTCAAATGAACTCGAATCAGAAATTAACTCTGCTACAGAAAGAGCTAGAACATCTGTTCTTATCACATGCTTCAGAAGACTGTCCAAAAGGAAATTCAGCTAGAAAATGAAATTGAACTTGTAGCACAAATGAAGGAAGATTTTTGGAAGCAGAGAGCAAAGAAACTTTGGCTTCAGCATGGTGACAGCATTATCTCTTTTTATCATCTCAGTGGCATCAAAAGGTGCAGAAGAAATAGAATTTTTTCCATTAAATTACCTGATGGAAATTGGGTTAGAGAGCCTCTTGAGATTGCCAAGGTATTTCATGATTATTTTTTTGATTTATATTCCTCGGGAAATCCAGTTATACATTATGAGTCTATTCCTGAACCACAACTCCAAATATCTCATGAGCAATGTATGCTTATTACAATTGTTCCTTCTGTGGATGAAATTCAACAAGCAGTGTTTTCTATGCATCCCTTGAGAGCTCCAGGATTTGATAAGCTACCTCTCGTTTTCTTTCGAACATATTGGTCATCCCTGCAACATGAAATCTCACAAATGGTGCAGCATTTTTACTCCACGGGGATTCTTCCGAAGGGCCTCAATCATACTTTAATTACTTTAATCCCCAAATGCAAAAACCCTGCTACTCCTCAAGACTTCAGACCTATTAGTCTTTGTAATACCCTTTTCAAGGTTATCTCTAAGATCCTAGCCAATAGAGTTAAGCCCTTGATCCCAAACTTAATTTCTTCTTATCAGGGCACACTTTTGTGCCAGGTAAACAAATTTCTGACACAATCATTGCAGTTAAGGAGTTGCTTCATTCTATGAAACTCAGATCAGGTAAGAAGGGGGTGTTTGGTCTGAAGGCTGATATCTCTAAGGCATATGACAAAATGGACTGGAATTTTATTGAAGCTGCTCTTCGAAGTAAGGGCTTTATCCAGCAGGCTATAACTCTTATTATGCAGTGTATTACTTCTGTTACTTTCTCTATAATTATCAATGGGGAGCCCCAAGCCTATTTTCGACCTTCTAGGGGTCTGAGACAGGGATGTCCCCTCTCACCTTTTATATTCATAATCTGCAGTGATATCTATCTCAAATGCTCCAAGAGAAGCTGACAAATAATGTGATCTCAGGTTTCAAGCTGAACAAATCTCTTGATCCTTTCACACACTTTCTTTATGCTGATGATGTGTTCCTGTTTGGTACAGCAGAGAAGGAAATCAAAGAATACATGGATACTATATCTCAATTTAGTATGTGATCAGGCCAGATGATCAACAGAGGTAAATCTGCCTTTATTTTCAGTAAAAACACACCTAAACAAATTCAATTAAAGTTCAGCCAGGAATTTCAAATAAAAATTATGGGCAATGATGATCTTTATCTTGGGGTTCCTTTATGTCATGGAAGAGGGAAGATCAAGCAAATATAAATTTCTGAAAGATAGAATCCAGAACCAGCTGGCCTCTTGGAAACTTAATTTGTTATCTGCTCCGAGAGGTCTACCCTTCTAAATGTTGAATCCACAAAATCGCGGTGTTAAGATACAAAGGCCCAGGGGTCATAAGCACATGAACCATGATGGGCCGTGGACATTAATTGGGTAGAGATAGCAATATATGGAGTTGGGTCCATGACCCGCTTTGATACCATGTTGAATCCACAAAATCGCAATATTGAGATACAAGGGCCCAGGGGTCATAAGCACATGAACCACAACATATTTAACCAATACGGGACTATTGTCCAGGGAAACTATGCCCAAACACCAACAATAAAATCCACTTTATGTACAATCCCGGTTCATGTGATGTCTGTGAATCTCCTCCCAAAAACTACCCTTTATGAGCTCAACAGACTAATTAGAAATTTCTAGTGGAAACATGAGGATGACAACAGAAGATTACATTTTATTTCTTGGAAGAAGCTCTGTTTGAAAAAACAAGAAGGAGGCCTTGGTTTCAGGGATTTATTTGTTTATAACCAAGCTGCAGTTATGGAACTTTCATGGTGATTCATCAAGGACCTCACTAGTCCATGGGCACTGATCTTGAGAACCAAGTATTTAGTTAACAACTTCTTTTGGACAATTACAAAAAGGAACTGTTTATCGGATACTTGGCAATCTATGCTCAGTGTGAGATCTGAGTTGAAAAAAAGGTCTAATATGGGGGATCGGAAATGGCGGAGCTACCGACATCTGGAATGATAGCTGGACACCTGATTTCTTTGGCCCTCCTATCAAAAATGCTTCCTTTAAGGGGTAACCCCTAGATGGGTGCATCAATTACTGATTAACAATTCCTGGAATGTTCCTCTAATTGAAAAAGTCTTTGATGGAAACACTGCCAGTAAAATTGCTGCTATACCTTCACCTTCTTGCAATTTGCGGATGGAAGATCAGCCATTTTGGAGGTGGACAGAAAATGGGAATCTCAACACCAAATCGGCCTATTCGGCTATCATGCAATGCTCCTTTCCCCCTTCTTCTTCTGATAATTTAATTTGGAGGAAGGTATGGCATCTTGTATTGTCTAAATGGATTCCCCCGAAGGTACAAATGTTCTTCTGGAAAATTTTCAAAGATATTCTACCAAATAATGCAATCATAGTGTTGAATCCACAAAATCGCGGTGTTGAGATACAAGGGCTAGGGTCATAAGCACATGAACCACAACTCATTTAAACAATACGGGACTATTACCCGGGAGACTATGCCCAAATATTCCAACACTCCCCCTCACGGCCAAGATGGGCCGTGGACATTAAATCGGGTGGAGGTGACAAGAGGAGTTGGGTTATTTGGCCCGCTCTGATACCATGTTGAATCCACAAAACCGCGGTATTGAGATACACAGGCCCAGGGTCATAAGCACATGAACCACAACTGATTTAACCAATACGGGACTCTTGTCCGGGAGACTATTCCAACACATAGCAACAAGAATCAACAAATTTATCCCCTCAATGTGATATCTGTCCCCATTGTCATGAAACAACTCAGCATATTATGTTTGAATGCAATGTTGCAAGGGCAGTATGGCTTGCCTCCCCTCTTAATTATTTATAGACCGGATGCAGATAACAGTCCTATTGACCAAAGATTTTATCTTGGTGGAACCCCCCTCATACCAAAGAGCAATGTGATTATTATGATCATATAATCCTTTGTTCAGCGATTATGAGGAATATCTGGAAAGCCAGATGTATGAGAATCTTCCAAGGTGTCTCTTCGAATCCCAAGTCTAATATGTATTGTGTTTAGAGCTCTGAATGATTACAGATTAATGCGGTTGTCTATTAATCAAAACAAGGCTTCTCATAATTTGATTCCTGTAGACTGGGAGCCTCCTCCGGGGGTATACTCAAGTTAAATTTTGATGGTGCAACTGACGAAAAAGAAGAAGACTTGGGTCTTGCTTATAAACACATGTCCATCTTTGTAGTTTCCAATATGAGATCTTTTGAGCACCTTTCTTAGGCCTCTACACTAACCCCCCAACAAAGGTGGACTTAGTGCTTATTGGGCCGGGGTTCCCACAGACGGCGCCAACGAAGACGTACAAATTTGAGGTGTCTCCTTTGAGATATTATCCCCGCTACGCCCGGGGGTGGTTAGGATTTTGTCTAGAGTTTTGTCATTTTTTACTGGTAAAAGGGCCCTCGAAGGAGAAGACTTGGGTCTTGCTTCTACGTACATGCCCATCTTTGTAATTTTCAATATGAGATCTTTTAATCCCCCTTCTTAAATCTCTACAGGAGCTATTATATGTATTGAGAGACCATATGGCAAACATACATAAGAGGCATATGGACGATGAGGATTCGGCAAAGTCATCCACTTGAGGTTGAGGCAATTACACTTCTAGAAACGATCAAGATAGCCAAGATGCAAGATCAGCCAATTACTATTGAAGGAGATGTCAAAGCTGTCATTGATGCCTCAAATTCCAAAAGAAGGGGTCACCGGAGGATCACTAATATTTTGGATGCCTGTAGAAATCTTCTACAAAACTTGCTTGTTTCTGTCAAGTATGTTAATAGAAATTGTAACAAGGAGGCTCATAGATTGGCGAGGCAAACTATCCTGTTTTGTAAGCTAGGCCATTCCCCAATCCCATTTGGTTGTGCTAGACCATATTATTAGAATAATGTTTGTTGCACCCTCAGTTAATTACACTCTTGAGGTGTGCAATAACTTTGTTTATATAAATTATGTGACATGAGATCCACGTCCCCCTAATTAACTTGCCGTGCATGGCACTCTTCTAACCAAAGGCCCGAAATCACCCCCCCCCCCCTAAAAAAAAGCAAACAGACTATGTGAACAATAAAAAACCCCCCAAAATACTATTCACACAATCTGTTTATTTTTTGTTAAATTTTTTAGGTTGTCCATTGTCAAGATTTATTAGCACAGCAAATTAAAGAGCAATATACCTCATCTCTCAAATTCTTTTTAAAAAATAAAAAATAAAACTTGATGCACCCCCTTGGCACTGTAACTACACGCAGGGGGTGCACAACAAGCATTACTCCATACTATTATAGGGTGTTTGAGAGTATTTTATTTTAAAAAGTTATTTCTACCTAAAAATTATGATATGTCAATTTTAACCTAATTTTTGAAATTGATAAAAACGTAACTATATGTTTGGTAAAAGTGTCGTAATTTTTAAATTTTATGTAGACTTAGTTTGACGACAATGACTGAGTTAGAAATCGACGGATCGACGTTGTTGGCTATCGTCCTCACCTCCGCCACAGTCCCTCACGAGTGTAGGGGAGACGGTGGAGAGTGAAACAGAAGTAGGTGAGTAGATGACAAGTCCTCTCCGAGATGATCTTGTGGTATATCGATGCGAAGCTATCGGGGCCGTTGATCTTGGGTAGGGGGATGTCACGAGGAGGAGGAGAAGGAGAAGGAGGGAGAAGGGAGGGAAGGGGTTCACTTCGTGAGCAAGCATAGAAGAAGGGTGGTTGGCGAGGGGAAGGCAAGTGAGACGGAGGGTGGCCGTAGGGGAGAGGAGGAGAGTGAGGAAGGAGAAGGGGGCTGGGAGAGAGAGGGAGGGGTGCCGGGAGGGGAGAGGAGGGAGGAACGAGAGGGGGGCAGGTGGCGTCGGGCCGACCGATGTTGCGGTGCTGTGTGGAGAGAGGGTGGGGAGGGGGCGGCGGGCCGAGGGAGAGGTGGTCGGCAGGGATGGAAGAAGAGGGATGAACAAGAAGGGGGCCCAGAGAGAGAGAGAGAGAGCAGCAATAGAGGTCGCCAGCCACCACTTTCTTCCCCACTTCGCCCCTCCCCTCACCTCTCTCTCTCTCTCTCTCTCTCTCTCTCTCTCTCTCTCTCTCTCTCTCTCTCTCTAAGATGCCCAGAAGCTTCGAACCAGGGGGGCACTGGCGACAGTAGCAAAGGCCGTCGCCATGCCCACATCCCTCCTACTCTTCCTCTACTTCATCCTCTTCATCATCTCTGCCACGGGGGGCACCGCGCAGCAGCCGTCGACGGAGAGCCTCGTGGAGATCCAGGCTCTGCTCCACTTCCTCCTGTCCCTCGCCGACCCCCTCGGTGCCCACATTGGCTGGGACACCACTGATGCGGGACGGACTGAGGAGACGACGCTATATGAGACGGACACGACTCGACCAGCAATGACACGACTGCTAGAGCGACCTCGGCTCGACACTAAGAGCTCCTATAGGCTACACGTCGCTAACAGAAGTGCAAACTCACTCGTCGTCCCAAGCGAGGGAAAGCGTGGATCGTGTGCGGTTAAGGAATCGGCAGAGTTCAAGGTAGTCTGACTCAACTTCCGGACTCGGATCGAGTCGCGGGACGAGTCACTCTTACACTCACAGCGGCGACATGAACACACGGGCTAGGAACCTACACTCTCGTAGCGGCATAAGACCGTATACTAGCTAAGCAAAGTAACACCGAGAAGTTTAGACCGTTACCTCCACGCACCCGGCGTGGCGAAGACAACCCCGGCCGATTTATGGACTCCCGATTAAACAATTTTACAGCGGTACAAATATTGGACCCACTCCACGCAGGGAGGTAAAAGGTCACATGTGGGGCCCGGGAATCACGCGAATCGGGTTCACGGGCAGCATCTTGATGTCACCCGGCGGTGCCGAACACGCGTCTAAAGTGCTGTCCGGACGGCGCGATCTACGGGTCCGTGGGGCCCACGGATGGCGCTGTCCTCCCGGCCTGCTGGGGTGGGGCCCTCTGTGATGGGGACCCCTGGGGACGCGCCTCCCTGGAAGGCGGTCGGCCGGAAACACCGATCGGTGGCCGATCGGCTCCGATCTCCAACTCTTGAAGTTACTGTCCACGTATTTGCGGTTCTGTTTTTCGGTGCGCGCTCCTGCGAGATCGGCCGCTGCGATCAATCCCGATGTCGGATCGGGACACAGGAGCTATCGTTGGAAATCTCTCTTGAAATCCTTCAATCTAGGCCTAGAGAGATCTGCTGGATCTGCACGGATCTAGACTTTGTTAAATTTTGAAGTTTCTGTTGTACAGTACCCGAACTCTCAGATCAGCAGGGAACTTTCCTGAGAGTTGCCTTTGACCGCCTAGTAGACCATAGATTCAGACTTCAACCTCTTCATGAAAGTTGTGGAGATTTGAACAAGGAAAACGGAAATAATTTTTTTGGAAGGATTGGTTGAGGCCACGAATTGTTAGGGATTTTACACTGAAAGGTGGTCGGATCTAGAAACTGGCTGACAACACTGTAGATGGATCTGAGGATGAATTTTATAAAATATGAGATGGCCTCACGAAATTCCAAGAAACTTTGGAGATGTAGGGGTTGGTGGATAGAACTCCCAGTAAATTTGGGAGCTCCTGAAAAAATCAAAAGATGGTCCGAATACTGGAAACACAGGGCGGAAGTGGATCTGGACAGAAAGCAGCTAGATCTGAAATGAAATGGAAAACGAAAATGGAAAATTATATTTCGGGATCTGGAGACCAAACCGATTTTTGTGGGAACTGGAGGGGACCTATGGAACACTCCCTCAAAATCCCAGCTCAAAAGGATGTCGTGGCTGATAGCAGAAATTCGTGGAAGTGGCTGTGGTCGGCTGAAAACAGAACTCCGACGAACACGATGGCGGTGCGATGGCGGCTCGATGGCGGCGGCGGCGATCACCGGAACGATAAGGGAGGCATCACACCTCAGAATGGCAACAGTCACAGCTGCAAGGGGGAGAGGGAGAAGAGAGGAGGGGTGCGCCCAAGGCTGCTCCAAGCAAATTTTCAGATTTCAAATGCATTAATTCTACTAAAATGCTTAATACATGGTACTTATATGAAATGGCAAAAGACTCAAAATACCCTTGGACCTAGGATTTTGGGGAATATAATAATGAGTAGAAGTAATTAGTTCTAATCACCATTTTACAAAAAATAAAAAGATTGATGTTGAGAGGGGGGCGCCCCCTTGACCAAGTTGGCAAGGTGGGTGGCCAACTTTGACATCTTAATACACTTGTCCCCCACTTGGCCCCACCCTTCTAGAAGCCCACCATTTGAATGGTTGACTGACCCCACATGGACCCTAGGAGTGAGGTGGATCAATGGGAGGAGGGAATGGGGGCCCGTGGGACCCAGGGGTCCCATATTACAAATAAACCCCTCTTGCAATCAAAATTACAAATCGAATAAAATGAAACAAACACACATTACACACAAATAAAGTCTAAACAAATATGATAAATGTCGGGACTCAAGGAGGAGTCTCCAGGCTATCTCCGAGCCAGATGGAAGTCGCTGTCGCTCGGGTGGTGCTCCGTGTACGGTATCGGTGGCTCGCCGACGCGTGCCGCTCATGTGCTCTGGTGTCCGCACCAATTCTCCCCGGGTGGGAGAAACTCGACCCTGTCGAGTAAGGGTCGGCGTCACTCTGGTATCGCTCCAGAAGGTCCGGATCAATCCACTGCAACTCGCCATGCGTGATCCATGTGTCCTCGGTAGCGGGCCGTCCTCTCCATCGCACTAGGTAGCGCGGGTAGGATCCACTCCTGGTAACTGTCACCTACTCATCCAGTATATGATCTATATGCTCACGCTGCCGTGATAAGGGGGCTGGAGGTGGACACTCAGGTGTGGGATCACTCTCAATGGGAGGGGATGACTCAAAAGGCTCACTAGGGATCACCGCTGGGTCCCTATATGCAACTAGATCTGATACATTGAAAGTAGAGCTTATACCATATTCCTCGGGCAGGTCCACAACATACGCATTGGATCTAACGCGTTTCAACACTCTAAATGGACAGGCTCCGCGAGCTTGCAGTTTCTTACCGGTTCCAGAGGGAAACCGTTCAGGTCTTACCCTGATCATGACATATTCACCCTCTTGGAACTCTTGGTGGTGTCGATGGGCATCGGCTAGCTCCTTATACCGTGCATTGCTGGCCTCAATGTGACGACGGACGTCGTCATGCATACTCCTAACATGCTTAGCAAAAGAAAAAAAGCACACTGATGCACACACAACCCTACACAAACCTAATGTTAGTCCGACCCAATCATATGCAAGGTGGTCCAGGACATCCGAATGTGTGCCATGCATACACTAGAGGTAACCGGAAGTTGATGGAATGTGGAAGGCAACCTAAAGTGATCCATTCATGCACGGATGGCCTTTTAGATTTGGGAGGTTTGGGCGGGCCATCTTCTACATCACCCCAATATGTAGGTATATTGTGAACGAGTTTGGAGGTTGTAGATGGATCGGCTCGTGGAGAAGGGGTATGATGGTGGACTCTCTCGAAAAGGTGGAGTAAATATGGTGGGTCAAGGGGTCCACAAGAGAATGGGTCGAAGGGATCAAAGAAGGTATGACCCCTCGGACTAGGCTTCCACAAATCACTGTCCCACATTTGGAAATATTGGAGGTGTAAATGATCACCTTCATTCATTGTGAGAGGTGGGACGGCAGTCATAGGTAGAAAGTAAGATTCCTCCCATGGGCAAAAGGGAATGAAGTCGGGCTCGGCCGGCATAGGGAGGAGTAGAAGAACCTCCGTGGTAACATGACCCACGGTGTACACGAAGGTGATGGACCCTAAGGATGGATGTGTGAATCTACGACCTGTAGGTCGGTCGAAGCGTGGGGCCAACAAGTGCGTAAATGTCAACTGCCGATCTAATCCTTTTAGAAGATCATCTAATGTATCCACATGGTGACTAGACCGAAAGGTGGTATGGAATGAGTTGACCGGCACTAATGGTAGGGTAGGGTCCATGGATGGGAGGGGAGATGGGGCCAGGCCAATCTTAAGCCAGCTAAGGAGTGGCTCGGCTATAAGTAACTTTCCCGTTATAAACACGGGTAGCTGTGGCTGAGGTGGCTCCGAATAAAGATCGGAGAGTGAGGCTTCTCCAACCCTTTTATCCCCTAGGGCTAGAGATGTCCGAGTGGGACACTGTCCGGCAAAGTGGCCGAACCCCTGGCAGCGATAACACTGCTGTCGTGACCCACTACGCTCCCTGACAAGTGGACCCTTACCCTTATCCTCCTGACGGACAGGGGGTGTAGGCAATGGGGCTCTCGTGGGTGGGGAAAGAGGATCCACTATGATGGGGAGAGGACCTTGGGATGGAGCCATAGATGGCACCGGGTTGGGACTACCGGCGGCTACCTCCTTAGGCTCGTGCTTGGTTCCATCCCGACTAGGAGGTAGGCAAGGGGGAAGCAGGGACTCGATATAAGCACACTTCCTATCCACTCTATCCAAAATGATTTGGAAGAGTTCGGCAATGGTGGGGTTTCGAGTAGGAGTAATGTGGTGGACTCTCCCATATGAACTCGGCTTAGTCGTGGACCTAGGCTCTTCTACATGCGCGGCGCGTTGCCTCCGATTATGGCCCACTTGGGTGGAGGTGATTGGGTGGGGTCGGTTGGAGGTGACTGGGCCGTGTAGGTGACCTTCCTAAGTTCGTCCTTCATCTCATGCCACGACTCGATGGGCCTTTGCCTCCTAACCTCCCTCATGCGCTCAATGCTCTCCCATTTCCAGGCGGCTTTGTGGACAAGCCTCTCTCGGGAAAAACCGATTTGCATGGCATCGGACATGGTGTAACATTCGAAATATTTGTCCATGGCGGCCTCCCACTTGAGGTAGTCGCCCGGGTCATTAGAGCCATAAAAATCCGAGGCTTCGGGCCTACGGAAGGGGAGAGTATGGTTGCCAAGCCCATGGGTAGACCAACGGCCATGTTGCCCGGGTGATTGGGAATCCATGAGAAAATTGGGGAACTACATGTTAGACATGCCGACACGTGGACAAGACCGACTGACTCTTATTGACTACACACGAACTAGGAGACACAAACTGATGCAAACACCGACTAATGCATCTAGACCTAAACCAATATCCGGTATGTGGCGGAGTTAATTGATCCGAAGATCACTCCCGCAAGTGTGCGGCCTTCCCGATAGGCGTAGCCTAACGTTCGGACAACACCTTTTAATATACCGAATTATCGGGATGAAATGTAATTTTAAAACACTTTTTTTTTGTTTTGAAAATAATGATGATCCTAGACTTGACTTAGACCATGCAAGACTTATGCAATGACTACCCTAGACTCGACTTGCTCTGATACCAAACTTATGCGGGACGGACTGAAGAGACGACGCTATATGAGACGGACACGACTCGACCAGCAATGACACGACTACTAGAGCGACCTCGGCTCAACACTAAGAGCTCCTATGGGCTACACGTCGCTAACAGAAGTGCAAACTCACTCGTCGTCTCAAGCGAGGGAAAGCGTGGATCGTGCGCGGTTAAGGAACCGGCAGAGTTCAAGGTAGTTTGACTCAACTTCCGGACTCGGATCGAGTCGCGGGACGGGTCACTCTCACACTCACAGCGGCGACATGAACACACGGGATAGGAACCTACACTCTCGCAGCGGCATAAGACCGTATACTAGCTAAGCAAAGTAACACCGAGAAGTTTAGACCGTTACCTCCACGCACCCGGCGTGGCGAAGACAACCCCGGCCGATTTACGGACTCTCGGTTAAACAATTTTACAGCGGTACAAATATTGGACCCACTCCACGCAGAGAGGTAAAAGGTCAAATGTGGGGCCCGGGAATCACGCAAATCGGGTTCACGGGCAGCATCTTGATGTCGCCCGGCGGTGCCGAACACGCGTCTAAAGTGCTGTCCGGACGGCGCGATCTACGGGTCCCTGGGGCCCACGATGGCGCTGTCCTCCCGGCCTGCTGGGGTGGGGCCCGCTGTGATGGGGACCCCTGGGGACGCGCCTCCCTGGAAGGCGGTCGTCCGGAAACACCGATCGGTGGCCGATCGGCTCCGATCTCCAACTCTTGAAGTTACTGTCCACGGATTTCCGGTTCTATTTTCCGGTGCGCGCTCCGGCGAGATCGGCCGCTGCGATCAATCCCGATGTCGGATCGGGGCACAGGAGCTATCGTTGGAAACCTCTCTTGAAATCCTTCAATCTATGCCCAGAGAGATCTACTGGATCTGCACGGATCTAGACTTTGTTGAAATTTAAAGTTTCTGTTGTAAAGTTCCCGAACTCTCAGATCAGCAAGGAACTTTCCTGAGAGTTGCCTTTGACCGCCTAGTAGACCAAAGATTCAGACTTTTATCTCTTCATAAAAGTTGTGGAGATTTGAACAAGGAAAACGGAAATAATTTTTGTGGAAGGATTGGTTGAGGCCACGAATTGTTAGGGATTTTACACTGACAGGTGGTTGGATCTAGAAACTGGCTGACAGCGCTGTAGATGGATCTGAGGATGAATTTTATAAAATAGGAGATGGCCTCACGAAATTCCAAGAAAATGTGGAGATGTAGGGGTTGGTGGATAGAACTCCCAATAAATTTGGGAGCTCCTGAAAAAATCAAAAGATGGTCCGAATACTTGAAACACAGGGCGGAAGTGGATCTGGACAGAAAGCAGCCAGATCTGAAATGAAATGGAAAACGAAAATGGAAAATTATATTTCGGGATCTGGAGACCAAACCGATTTTTGTGGGAACTGGAGGGGACCTCTGGAACACTCCCTCAAAATCCCAGCTCAAAAGGATGTCGTGGCTGATAGCAGAAATTCGTGGAAGTGGCTGTGGTCGGCTGAAGATAGAACTCCGACAAACACGATGGCGGTGCGATGGCGGCTCGATGGCGGCGGCGGCGATCACCGGAACGATAAGGGAGGCGTCACACCTCAGAATGGCAACCGTCACAGCTGTAAGGGGGAGAGGGAGGAGAGAGGAGGGGTGCGCCCAAGGCTGCTCCAAGTAAATTTTCAGATTTCAAATGCATTAATTCTACTAAAATGCTTAATACATGGTACTTATATGAAATGGCAAAAGACTCAAAATATCCTTGGACCTAGGATTTTGGGGAATATAATAATGAGTAGAAGTAATTAGTTCTAATCACCATTTTACAAAAAATAAAAAGATTGATGTTGAGAGGGGGGCGCCCCCTTGACCAAGTTGGCAAGGTGGGTGGCCAACTTTGACATCTTAATACACTTGTCCCCCACTTGGCCCACCCTTCTAGAAGCCCACCATTTGAATGGTTGACTGACCCCACATGGTCCCTAGGAGTGAGGTGGATCAATGGGAGGAGGGATGGGGGGCCCGTGGGACCAAGGGGTCCCATATTACAAATAAACCCCTCTTGCAATCAAAATTACAAGCCGAATAAAATGAAACAAACACACATTACACACAAATAAAGTCTAAACAAATATGATAAATGTCGGGACTCAAGGGGGAGTCTCCAGGCTATCTCCGAGCCAGATGGAAGCCGCTGTCGCTCGGGTGGTGCTCCGTGTACGGTATCGGTGGCTCGCCGACGCGTGCCGCTCATGTGCTCTGGTGTCCGCACCACCCACTGTGCCCTCCGTCCCCTTGCTCCTGGCGCGGCATCTCCTGCTCGACTCCCGACGACGCTGCCGGAGGCGACAGTGTGGTCGAGCTCCGGGAGGGGAGAGGAGGGAGGAATGAGAGGGGGGCAGGTGACAGTGTGGCTGACTAGCGCAGCGGCGCTACATGGAGAGAGGGTGGGGAGGGGGCGACAACCTAACGATCACATCTTCCGCAGGCTGACTTAGCCGGAGAGGAAGGGGATCATCCTGGACGTGGTCGGACTAGCAGATGGAGGAGGGAGAAAAGAGAAGAGAGAGAGAGGAGGGGCTCTGTTCGCGAGCACGGACATGGACGAGGACACGAGATTGCATCTCTCTTAAAAAATATGAAAAGTCATATTTTTATTACGAGGGAAGTTATAATAAGATAAAATTTTATCCTAAATAATTAGAAATATCTTATCAAATGTGTCTAAGTAGATTATCTACTTTTAATTTTTTATTTTAAGAAAAAAAAGGTGAAAAATTACAACCAAACATCCTATTAACCTTTAACACATCGAAGGCCTAATGTCTTGCAAGCGTCTCCATCAATGGTCTCATGTTGACCGAAGGATAAAACATGTAAACTTTCAAAGTGGCCTTCTTTTCGCTCATTATTTTAATTATTTTTAGGATAAACACCTAACAATTCTAATACAATCAATACCTCTTAATTAGTAATTGTCTCTCCAAATGATCGGTGCGCCCTATGCTTATTATGTATGATCAACATAATCCATGTCAATTTGCGAAGAAGAATGAATGTTAAGAAACAAAGGTAAAATGTACCTAAATAAAAAAAATCTACTCCTCTATTCACTTCCTTACCGACGGCGGATATTCCTCACCGATGTTTCAAGTAGGGTTCGTCGATTCGCTGATCTGTATCGGATCGGGATCTTCCTGATCCGGTACGCGTCTGAGTCACAACTGACTCGGACATACTCGACTCTCTCTCTCCCTCTCCCCCTCCTCTCTCTCTCTCACACACTTTGACTCGGCCCGACTCGGCCGATCCTGAGGTGATCCGTAATATATCGAATTTTTTCAGATCCGATGCGATATATCCGAGTCGACTTGAGTCGGATCTAGACGAACCATACTTTCAAGTACAGCTTCGGTGTTCTCTTTTATTTATTTAGTAGTACGGGTTGGGGGGGGGGGGGAATGGATTTGGGATTCACCCATCCCCGTATGCCCCATGCGGTACACGACATCACTTATTGCCGGTGGAGGCCCCAGCCCAAAGCGTTGGCACCGGGACCCCAATCGCATGCATGGCATTTATACACGATTAATCAATAACTTGCCTTGATCAAGTCCTAGGTTACAAGATAATTAATCGCATTTCTATTTTCGAAATGGGTGGACGCAAGGAGTCGCGGGTATTCGGATTTGCTCTAAAAAAGCATCGGGCAAAAGAATTAAACAGCACGATCTGTTGGCTCCCAGAACCGTACGTCGTCAGTGTGCAGTGCAAATGGGAAGTAGCTAGTAAGTCACCTCAGAATGGATCGGTGACCCGGAACCGGACAAGTACACACTGTGCTTTGTTCTCTTCACTACGTACTCGGCCCGTTCTCGTCGAGGTCTCCCGGAGGGATGGGGTTTCAGAGGCGTCGTCGTTTCAGGCCGTACGTACGTCCGAGACTCCCTACAGCGTGCCGTGATCATCATTTTGCACCCCCCCCCCTCCCTCCGTCCCTCTCCTCTTCCCTCGTGCGCACGGAAGGTTGGGGCTGTTCGTATTAGACCGATAAACGGATGAGATACGTAGCGGACAACATGATATCTGAATTTGTATAGGATTAATAATTGAATTATCCGATTAATAATTAAATTATTCATCAGATATTTTATTCAGATAATAATTAGATAAATACGAATTCGAATTCGATTCGAATTTTAAACGGATAATTATTAAATCTACTTAGGGGTGAGTTATGTTAGACGTGTGAGAGCATCGTATATTATTTTTTTTAAAAAAGAGAGTGAAAGTTATTTTTATTTTGGGAGATGTTATCAAAAGATTAGACTTCGTCCTAAAAAATAGGAGATAACTTATCAAATGAGTGTAAGTGAATTTCTTATTTTTAAATTATATTTTGAGACAAAAATAGATAAAAAAGAGTAATCAACTAATATATTAACATTTAAGTTAGTTATATATAGAATATGTGTATCGTTAGATTTTTATCTAAGAATTTATATTTGATCGGATGACATTCGACACGGATATCTTAATATCTGAATTCGTATCTGATTAATAATCAGATATCGAATTTTTGATTAAATTATTCATCAGATATTTTATTCAAATAATTATCTGATTAAATGAATATAAATTTAAATTCAATTTAAATTTTAAACGAATAATTACTGACTTAGTTCGTACACACGAGAAGGGAGAGACGATGATGCTTCCGGCGCCGAGACGGCCAACGGGGGAAGCCCAGGGACGGATCGGAAGTGTCCGCGCACCAGGCAGGAACTCCGAATGAAAGTTGCCATGCCGTCACCACCTCGGCGTCCCTGGGAGATGCGGAATCCGCGGCTGAAGGGGAGAGGGGTTTACGGTGTCCTTGGATTCCATGCACGTGCTGCTCGTACCGATCGATACGCCGGCCGGGTGCCATCCGGATCCATAAATTCTCCGTCTCTCAGGGGGGACCGGCTCTCGAAGAATTTGCATGGATAAGGCAGGGTTTTAAACCGTGGCGTGGGTGGTTGGGACTTGAACAGGAAGAACCAGAATAATCAGTGGTCCTTCCGATTCAACTTCCCTGTTCACTCCCCTCCCCCACCCGATTTCTTGGCGAGTTTTGCCATGACGTGCATGCTTGTTGCTGTTATCGGATCCGTTAAACAGAAAGAATTGAAGTCATCGGGGAATGTGGCTAGGTCCCTAACCATATTTATACATGTCATGCTCGGCGTGGAAATGTGAACGTCACAATTTTACCTCGGCGTGAAAGGGTTCCTAACAATCTTTCTCTCGTGACATTCCTCACATCTCAACGAAGCAGCGCGTGCACGTTCTATACGATCTTTGTGGAGAACGTGGCCACCCTCCAATAAATATATGATTACAAAAATCACAAGTACAATGTTAAGTATGCACCTGATTCGCATAAAGTAAAAATAAAAGTGGACGTAAAAGTTGAAATCAAAGTCGAAACAGAGTCATAGAAGCACAACGAACTTTGACGAAGATGACGCACTCAAGCGGAGTCGGGGGTAAGTTACGTGAGTCTATCTGCTGGTCTATCATCCAAATCCGTAGGACTATGGTGATGATCCTTCAGAGCCATAACCGAACTCGTCATCAGAATACGGAATTCCGCAACCTTTACGTGTAATTGAATTGATATCTTTTTATCGTTGTGTGAACTTATCCCCTTTCGTATCTCCAATGACTTATAACGCTCTATCATGAAAAGGAGACTCGATATTACTACTTTGGCATACTTACCTAAGATAAAAGTTGATACCATCTAAAGGGGCATATTAGGAAATCGATTGAGACAAGTTGGATTGTCACGAATAATATAGGGAAGACATCTTACTATCACTAGGGATGTCAAAAATACCCGCAAATCTGATTATCCGCATCACCCGACCAGTGATGAGTCAGGTAATATCCGAATAAATAGATATGGATTTTGGTTCGGATATGTTTAAAGTACATATTTCGTATTTTAATAGGGTATAGATTTAGTACATCCGAATTCATACCCAATCTGAATTTGTTCTTAATGAGTCATTGTGCATGTTAGGCTTATAATTTTGACATGAACTCAACCTGTTGCCCTCTCTGTTAGGTTTATGAATTTTACTTTCTTGCTAAGATTGTAAAAATATTTTTATAAAATATAAAAATTAATTTGATAAAAAAATTATTGACCGGACTTCTCTTTTTTTACTTCCCATAAATCTCACATTCTTTTAGATGTGGACGTGGACTCATGATTCATAGAGGGATACGGATATCTATAGATATATCCATACCCATGATGGATATACCCGTATCCATACCTGTGAAAATAATAAGATACTATCCGGGTATGATATTTATAAAATTTTCACAGATAGAGTATGGTATTAATCTACTCGAACCGAACCCGATCTATTTACATCCCCTAACTATCACACTGTATTTTACGACTCATTTTTCGGGAGGCTCCATCACCTTTATAGTGACAGAGTCATGAGTGAATTAGGTTGATTACGTGGTGGGGATTAGAAAGGTGTAGAAGAGGGGCACGTGAAGAATAGGAGAAGAAGGCGGCTGGGTCCCGGGAGGCCCAATGGGCACTCCCGGCCCAATAAACTATATGGAAACTCTAATATGATATCAAAGTTACGTTATTAGATTATTCGGCATCCAACTCAAATCTTAATGCGTTGAGTGGAGAGGGCTTTAATACGGGACAATTCTAACACTTTTTCTCACGTGTTGGTCAACTGAAGTTCTGTCACATAGATCATGACAACGACGGAATGTGCGGCCCAGATCATTATTATAGGTTATGATACTATATTAAAGAAAAGACTCCTAATATGGGGACAATTCTAACACTTTTACTCACGTGTCGGTCAACTTAAGCTCTGTCACGTGATCATGACAACGACAAAATGTGCACCCAGATCATTATTATAGGTTCTGCTACTGTATTAAAGAAAAGACCCCTAATATGGGATTAAACCATAAAAGTCTTCCACACACTGAACCAACCAATTTATGACGTATCACGGGTAGAGCTAAGTGACTACGTATAGATCCAATATGTAGGTAAACTTGACTCTAATACAATATTAGAGTTTGTTAAATTGGGCAATCCAACTTCGAAACTTTAATGGAGAGACCTCGTATTATAAACGGGACTTACTTAACCCGTTTTCAATATGACTATACTAACAGTCCTCTTTCATTTTTGAGGTATGCGCATCTATACCTGCATTATATGTTTTCATCTTAAAATATCTAACAATTGGCATCAGAATAGAGTGCTGGAGCACGCAACATCTGCAGATCAACGAGGACACTGGGTGCCACTAATTAATATCCATCGTTCATAGGACTGGAAGGTCGGTCATCACTGAAATCGAGGCGGCCGTCAAAGATAGCGGTCGTCGATGAAGACATGCAACGGTGGGGGGTACGGACGTGTGTGACTTCTCGTGTTCACCCGAGACTCCACAGAGGATCGTGGTACTCTTTTGGTGTGCATGTCGCATTAGGAGGTCGTTGACATGGACGGTAGTGAGACGACTCCCGGTGGGGTGGCTTGCACTCCACATTGTCATCGTTCGTAGTCGCAGCAAGCGGATGGTGGGATGGATTTGCTGTGGAATAATAGTAGGACAAAGTCACGAGGAAGCTTGGGGACCTCGCGTGTCAAAAGGCGAACGTTGGGTTCTTCGGGCCAGAGCACAATGGGAGGTCGCCGGTGAGAGCGACGAGGAGTCGGCTGGTTGGGTTTTGCTTGGTTTCTACGGATGGGTATATATATGGCATTTTTAATTAGTGTGCTCCCGCATGCGAAAGGAAGAAGTCATTTGCTGGGAATATGTGCTGAAAATAATATAAATTAATAATAAATTAATTAAATCTAAAACATAAATTAAGAGGTTTAGATTTAATTAATCTGTTATTAATTTTTGTTATTTTCAACATATATTCTCAACAAACTAAGAGAACTTATTATATTACATTGTTGGAAAAAAAACATCCAGGACGTTGTTTTCATATTACCATATACGTCAAAATACACGTTACATAATATATTGTTTAATCTACGACAATATAACGTTAACATAACTTACGTTACTTTACATAGTAGCGCATTTCACATTAATGCCTCTATAAGATTTTGAAAATTATTTACAATAATTATTTATGATTTCAGAAATTAAAATTTTTAAAAAATATATATTTCTGAAATTAAGATTTAGTGAAATTTCTGAAATCAGAATTAAGGTTTTAAAATTTCAGAAATCAGGAATTATGATATTATATTTCTGAAATATAATTGCTCCTATTATTATATTTCCGAAACTATATTTCTGATTTTTAAGTATAACTGATTATAATAAAAAATCTCTGTTTTTTTTTGAAAACCTTCTATTCTACAGAAAATAATTTCTGTTACCGAAAATACTTATTACTGTTTTCAGAAAATATAATTCTAAAAATATAGATTCTGCTTTAAAAGTATTTATGTTTACATATTATTTGTTTTTTTTAAAAAAATCTCTGTTTACAGAAAAATAAGTCATTTCTGGTTTTTCTGAAAACAATTTCTGTTTACAGATTTTAAAAAAATTTATTTCTGTTTACAAAAAAATAAAGTATTTCTGATTTTTCTGAAAATTCATGTTGCTATAAATTATTTCTATTTTCAGAAAATTAAATAATAGTTAAAATCATTTCTGCTTAAATAAATAATTTCTATTTTCAGATAAATAATTTTTATTTTCTGATAACTAGATTCTGAAAATTATTTCTGTTTAAAAATATCTATATTTATTTCTGTTTTCAGAAAGTAAAATTCTCAAAATTATTACTTTTGATTAATTTGTATGAATTAACTAATCTTGGTTGTTGAAAATAAAATTTAGTAATTTTTACTTGCTTGCAAAATATAACTTTATTATTGTTTGCTTTTATTAAATTTGCGCTTGTGTTAGTTACTCGGTGATAATTTGAATTTAAAGTGATTATTTGTTGACTTTATATATTCAAATGTTTTGATAAAATCTCAACATATCACGTCAACAGATTTTGTCGACCCTCAAACATTGTCAATGGCTAACCTAATAACTAAAGAAACTCTAAGTGTCAACCCAGATAAATTTGATGGTGAAAATTTTAGAAGATGGCAAAATCAAATGAGGTTTTAGGTAATTACCCTAGGCCTAATCTCAGCAATTAGTGATAGCACTTGAGAATTTGTGGGGGGAGACACTCTTAACGGTCTATTATGTTTTAAATAGAATACCATTTAAACAAAATGATACTACACCCTATGAAATTTGGAAGAAAAGAAGACATAATTTAAATTATCCCAAAGTGTGGGGGTGTTTTGCTAAAGTAAAAATACCATAAAATAAAATAAAGAAAATTAGACGTAAAACTATAGATGCTATCTTTATAGGTTATACAACAAATAACAATGCAGATAAGTTTACTAGCACTATTAAACATTTTTTAGTAATAAAATCTGAAATTAGTGATATATCAAACAACACAATAATTGAGACAAGAGATGCAGTGTATTATGAAAATATATTTCCCTTTAAAATTAGAATTGAAACTAACATAGAAAATAATGAAGCTGACTCTAGCTCTAATATTACTAGAGTTAGAGAAGAAGAAGAAACTCCTATAGAACTAAGAAGAAGTAAAAGAGTAAAAATAGAAAAAGTCTTTGACAATTTTTATGCTCTTCTAGTTGAAGATTCTCCATCCACTTATACTGAAGCCATGAGATCTATAGATTCACCTTTTTGGAAGGAAGCCATAGATAATGAAATGAACTCTATAATTCAAAACAACATATGAGTCTTAACTGATTTATCTCCTGGATGTAAAATAATTGGATGTAAATGGATATTTAGAAAAAAAACTTAAACCTGATGGAACCATAGATAAGTTTAAGGCCCGATTGGTAGCCAAAGGATTTACCTAAAAGGAAAACATAGATTACTTTGATGTATATTCACCTGTGGCTAGAATCACTACTATTAGGATCCTAATAGCTTTAGCCTCGATACATAAATTAGTCATTCACCAAATGGACGTAAAAACTGCATTCTTAAATGGTGAATTAGAAGACGAAATCTATATGGATCAACCTGAGGGCTTTATAGTCCCAGGGCAAGAAAAAAAAGTTTGTAAATTAATCAGGTCCTTATATGGCTTAAATCAAGCACCCAAACAATGGCACCTAAAATTTGATGAGACTATAATATCCTATGGATTTAGAATCAACCAAACTGATACGTGCGTACGTCATAAACAATTTGGGAGTCACATTGTTATATTATGCTTATATGTTGATGACATTTTAATCTTTGGGTCTAATATGAAAGTAGTAAAAGAAGTTAAAGAATTTCTTTCCCAAAGCTTCGACATGAATTATTTAGGTGAAGCAAATTTAATTCTTAACACGAAAATCATAAAAGATTCATTTGGGATAACTTTATCACAATTTCACTACATAGAGAAAATTCTTAAAAAGTTCCACTACTTAGATTGCCAACCTGTATCTACTCCCTATGACCCTAGTATTCACTTAAAGAAAAATTTAGGACATCCAACACTTCAAAGTGAATATGCATAAATTATAGGGTCACTTGGATTCTTAACAAATTACACCAGGCCTGATATTGCATATGCAGTCAACAGGCTTAGTAGATACACCATAAACCTTGACGAAAGTCATTGGAAAGCCTTGGAAATAGTACTTAAGTATTTAAAAGGGACTATAACCTACGGATTACACTATACTGGTTATCTCTCTATCTTAGAGGGATATAGTGATACAAATTAGATTAGTGATTCTTTAGATGTAAAATCCACATCAGGATTTATTTTTCTCCTGGGAGGAGATACAGTATCTTGGAAATCAACTAAACAAACAGTGTTAGCTAGGAGTACCATGGAATCTGAAATGATTGCACTAGACACCACTTGCACGGAAGTAGAATGGTTGAGAGACCTTCTAGCTGATATTCCTTTAATAACTAATCCACTACCTCCCATATCTATATTATGTGATTGTAAATCTGCCATTGATAAATACATGCAAGCTAATACAGATGTAAAGATGAACAGACACTTAAAAGTGAGACATAAATCAATAAAAGATAAAATGAAGCAACAATTAATTGCTTTAAACTTTGTGAAATCAGAAAGAAACTTGGCAGATGTCTTTACAAAAGGCTTGTCTAGAATCGTGATTCTAGAGGCGTGGAGGGGGATGAGATTGAGCCCATAAGAGAAAGAAGTTATCACGGCAGCAACCCAACCTCATGGAGGTTCAATGGATAGAAACAAGCTTGATAGGTCACTTGGGAGAGCACTAATGAATTATGTTCTCATCTCTATGGCGCTAGTGCTCATTTAAAAGCAAGAGGTAAATGTGAGTGATACACTCTTAATGAATCCGAGACCCAAGTGGCAGGATGGTTACCTTGTTTCCACCATTTGTAGGATTCACCGACATGTGTGGAATCGTGATGCCGTGACTGTGAAAATGTGGGCTATTTTCTAAAACATACATGAGATACCTGTGCAAGGCCATTAATAGCGCAACCCGCTTAGAATCTCAATCTAGCTATACTATGTGTGAATTTGAAAAAGTCTGAACCATGGGATCTGGTTCAAGGCATAGTCCACCAAGCGTTCTCACAGATAATCTCAAATATCACTAAGTGAAAATTCAAACCGAAAGATATTTTCAGACATTGCATAGTATATGAGACTCTTCAACCTTTTATTTATTTGCTTGTCTTCTTCTTATTTTTTTTATAATAATTTTTAAAGTTGTTAAATCATGTGGGGGATTGTTAAATACGAGTGATATAAAAAATTTTAAAAATATTAAAATATCATGTTACAACTTTCGCGAGTGAACGTTGCAACAACTTGTAACGTTTCCATTTTGGAAACGTTACACACTAAACGTTAACGTTACACATTAAAATGTAAAACAATCAAAGAGAGGCCATCAATGTGTGAACGTTGGGGGTTCTCCAAAGGCCTATATATAGACCCCTTTTGGCCAACTTAAAAATGTAACAATCACAAGAGAAGCAACAACGTGAAAGCTAGGGCTGTCAATGGGCCGGGCCAGCCCGAGGCCCGGGACGCAAGGTCTTTTTCGGCCCGCGGGCTTTTAGTCAGGCCAAAAAGTCCGGTCCGACTAGACCCGCGGGCCGGGCTCAGGCTTTGAGTTTGGCCCACGGCCCGGCCCGGCCCGATCTTTTTTTTAATTCTAACTTCAAATTTTAAAAACTATTTAATTAAGATTATGTTATTTTACTTAATTAGAAATTTTAAAACTCTCTTTTCACATAAATTATGTAATTAATATCAAAATTGTAACTAAGTTAGTGACATTATAAATTTTATATTATTAAATATATTATTTTTTATTATTTTTATTTAAGTTGTCGGGTCGGGCCTGGCTTTAGTCGGGCTTTGCATTTTTTGAATAATGTCGAGCTTGGCCCGGCCCGGCCCGACATAAGTCGTGCCCGGGCCGAGCCCGGGCCTTAATCTTGATAAGTCGGGCCCGGGCCGGGCCGACCTAAGCCCGGCCCGGGCCCGGCCCATTGACAGCCCTAGTGAAAGCCCTCCAATTTTTCTTCTCCTTTTGTTTCCTCCACAATTTTTATTTCCTTTGTGTTGAGTTCTTGTAAGCTGGGTTGAGATTCGTTAAGGCTCTCTTTGAAGACGTGCCGAAGAGATAGAGGGTGTCGCCTACCCAGAGTCGTCGTATCTTTAGGAGACCATTGCCACGAGGACCGTACGTCGATCGGTAATAAGTTCTCTTAGTTCAGCGACATCGTGCTTCGACCAAAAGGTTACACTCTCTAAACTTCTTAATTTATTTTATGCTAATAATTTTATTTTTTTTAACACATATTTCCAACAATCTAAGATTTTAAAGTAGAATCAATATATATTGCACGTCGTACATCAGATATTGTTCAATCTGATAGTATAACGTCAATTGGGTTGCTTGAGCAATTACCTGACAAAACAACTTATGTTACTCTCTGCTTAAACAATTGACGTTATTCTCTGTTTAAGCGATTACCTGACAAAATAACGTATTTAACATATTGTTAAATACGAGTGATATAAAAAACTTTAAAAATATTAAAATCTCACGTTACAACGTTCGTAAGTGAACGTTACAACAACTTGTAAGGTTTTCATTTTGGAAACGTTACACACTCAACGTTAACGTTACACATTAAAATGTAAAATAATTAAAGAGAGACCATCGACGTGTGAACGTTAAGGGTTCTCCAAAGACCGATATATAGACCCCTTTTGGCCAACCTAAAAATGTAACAATCACAAGAGAAGCAACAACGTGAAAGCCCTCCAATTTTTCTTCTCATTTTGTTTCCCCCATGATTTTTATTTCCTTTGTGCTGAATTCTTGAAAGCTGGGTTGAGATTCGTTAAGACTCTCTTTGAGGACGTGCCGATGAGAGAGGGTGTCGCCTACTCGGGGTCGTCGTATCTCTAGGAGACCATTGCCACGAGGACCGCACGTCGACCGACAATAAGTTCTCTTAGTTTAGCGACATCACACTTCGACCAAAAGGCTACGCTCTCCAAACTTCTTAATTTATTTTGTGTTAATAATTTTAATTTGGGATAACTTTATCACAATCTCACTACATAGAGAAAATTCTTAAAAAGTTCCACTACTTAGATTGCCAACCTGTATCTACTCCCTATGACCCTAGTATTCACTTAAATATCAATTTAGAACATCTAACACTACAAAGTGAATATGCATAAATTATAGGGTCACTTGGATTCTTAACAAATTACACGAGGCCTAATATTGCATATGCAGTCAACAGGCTTAGTAGATACACTATAAACCTTGACGAAAGTCATTGGAAAACCTTAGAAATAGTACTTAGGTATTTAAAAAGGACTATAACCTACGGATTACACTATACTGGTTATCCCTCTGTCTTAGAGGGATATAGTGATGCAAATTAGATTAGTGATTCTTTAGATGTAAAATTCACATCAGGATTTATTTTTCTCCTGGGAGGAGGTGCAGTATCTTGAAAATCAACTAAACAAACAGTGTTAGCTAGGAGCACTATGGAATCTGAAATGATTGCACTAGACACCACCTGCACGGAAGTAGAATGGTTGATAGACCTTCTAGCTGATATTCCTTTAATAACTAATCCACTACCTCCCATATCTATATTATGTGATTGTAAATCTGTCATTGATAAATGCATGCAAGTTAATACATATGTAAAGATGAGCAGACACTTAAAAGTGAGACATAAATCAATAAAAGATAAAATGAAGTAGCAATTAATTGCTTTAAACTTTGTGAAATCAGAAAGAAACTTGGCCGATGCCTTTACAAAAGGCTTGTCTAGAATCGTGATTCTAGAGGCGTGGAGGGGGATGGGATTGAGCCCATAAGAGAAAGAAGTTACCACGGCAGTAACCCAACCTCATGGAGGTTCAATGGGTAGAAACAAGCTTGTTAGGTCACTTGGGAGAGCACTAATGAATTATGTTCTCATCTCTATGGCGCTAGTACTCATTTAAAAGCAAGAGATAAAGGTGAGTGCTATACTCTTAATGAGTCCGAGACCCAAGTGGCAGGATGGTTACCTTGCTTCCACCCTTTGTACGATTCAATGACATGTGTGGAGTCGTGAGGCCGCGAGTGTGAAAATGTAAGCTATTTTCTAAAACACACATGAGATACCTGTGCAAGGCCATTAATAGTGCAACTCGCTTAGAATCTCAATCTAGCTATACTATGTGTGAATTTGAAAAAGTCTGAACCATGGGACCTGGTTCAAGACATAGTCCACCAAGCGTTCTCACAGATAATCTCAAATATCACTAAGTGAAAATTCAAACCGAAAGGTATTTTCACACATTGCATAGTATAAGGGACTCATCAACCTTTTATTCATTTGCTTGTCTTCTTCTTATTTTTTTATAATAATTTTTAAAGTTTTTAAATCACGTGGGAGATTGTTAAATACGAGTGATATAAAAAACTTTAAAAATATTAAATTATCACATTACAACGTTCGCAAGTGAACGTTGCAACACCTTGTAACGTTTCCATTTTGGAAACGTTACACACTAAACGTTAACGTTACACATTAAAATGTAAAACAATTAAAGAGAGGCCATCAATGTGTGAACGTTGGGGGTTCTCCAAAGGCCTATATATAGACCCCTTTTGGCCAACTTAAAAATGTAACAATCACAAGAGAAGCAACAACGTGAAAGCTAGGGCTATCGATGGGCCAGGCAAGGTCTTTTTTGACTCGCGGGCTTTTAGTCAGGCCTAAAAGTCCGGCTCGACTAGACCCACGGGCCGGGCTCGGGCTTTGAATTTGGCCCACGGGCCGGCCCTGCCCGATCTTTTTTTTAATTCTAACTTCAAATTTTAAAAACTATTTAGTTAAGATTATGTTATTTTACTTAATTAGAAATTTTAAAACTCTCTTTTCACATAAATTATGTAATTAATATCAAAATTGTAACAAATTTAGTGACATTATAAATTTTATATTATTAAATATATTATTTTATATTATTTATATTATTTTTTTAAGTTGTCGGGTCGGGCCGGGCTGGGCTTTAGTCGAGCTTTACATTTTTTGAATAATGTCGGGCTCGGCCCGGCCCGGCCCGATATAAGTCGGGCCCGGGCAGAGCCCAGGCCTTAATCTTGATAAGTCAGGCTCGGGCCGGGCCGACCTAAGCCCGGCCCGGGCCCGGTCCATTGACAGCCCTAGTGAAAGCCCTCCAATTTTTCTTCTCCTTTTGTTTCCTCCACAATTTTTATTTCCTTTGTATTTAGTTCTTAAAAGCTGGGTTGAGATTCGTTAAGGCTCTCTTTGAGAACGTGCCGACGAGATAGAGGGTGTCGCCTATCCGGAGTCATCGTATCTCTAGGAGACCGTTGCCACGAGGACCGTACGTCGACCGGCAATAAGATCTCTTAGTTCAGCGACGTCGTACTTCGACCAAAAAATTACTCTCTAAACTTCTTAATTTATTTTATGCTAATAATTTTATTTTTTTTAACACATTTCCAACAATCTAAGATTTTAAAGTAGAATCAATATATATTGCAGGTCGTACATCAGATATTGTTCAATCTGATAGTATAACGTCAATTGGGTTGCTTGAACAATTACCTGACAAAACAACTTACGTTACTCTCTGCTTAAACAATTGACGTTATTCTCTGTTTAAGCGATTACCTGACAAAATAACGTATTTAACATATTATTAAATACGAGTGATATAAAAAATTTTAAAAATATTAAAATCTCACGTTACAACGTTCGCAAGTGAACGTTACAACAACTTGTAAGGTTTTCATTTTAGAAACGTTACACACTCAACGTTAACGTTACACATTAAAATGTAAAACAATTAAAGAGAGGACGTCAATGTGTGAATGTTGGGGGTTCTTCAAAGGACTATATATAGATCACTTTTGGCCAACCTAAAAATGTAACAATCACATGAGAAGCAACAACGTGAAAGCCCTCCAATTTTTATTCTCCTTTTATTTCCTCCACAATTTTTATTTCCTTTGTGCTGAATTTTTGAAAGTTGGGTTGAGATTCGTTAAGACTCTCTTTGAGGACGTGCCGATGAGAGGGGGTGTCGCCTACCCGAGGTCGTCGTATCTCTAGGAGACCATTGCCACGAGGACCGCACGTAGGCCGGCCATAAGTTCTCTTAGTTCAGCGACATCGCACTTCGACCAAAAGACTACGCTCTCCAAACTTCTTAATTTATTTTGTGCTAATAATTTTAATTTTTCAGCACATATTTCTAACAATATAAGAGAACTTATTGTCGACCGACGTGCGGTCCTCGTGGCAATGGTCTCCTAGAGATACGAAGATCCCAGGTAGGTGACACCATCTCTCTCGTCGGCACGTCCTCGAAGAGAGCCTTAACAAATCCCAACCTAACTTTCAAGAATTCAACGCAAAGAAAATAAAAATTGTGGAAGAAATAAAAGGAGAAGAAAAATTGAAGAACTTTCACGTTGTTGTTTCTATTGTGATTGTTACATTTTTAGGTTGGCCAAAAGGGATCAATATATAAGTCTTTGGAGAACCCTTAACGTTCACACGTCGATGGCCTCTCTTTAATTGTTTTACATTTTAACGTCTAACGTTAACGTTTAGTGTGTAACGTTTCCAAAATGAAAACGTTACATGTTGTTGCAACGTTCACTTGAGAACGTTGTAACGTCAGATTTTAATATTTTTAAAGTTTTTTATATCGCTTGTATTTAACATCACACTTGAGCACTAGCGGACCCAACACACTAGAGGGATTCCTTGGGTGTCGACTTCAGCATCAGCTAGCGACCCAACAGCAGGATGTGTGAGAGGTCTGCCACAAACTCTAGGATCTGCACAGGTTTCGTGCAGCTCGTACCACTGCAGAGAGGATTTTGAGAAGAGCGGCATGAACAAACCAAGAACGTCGGCACCAGCAGGTGGGGTTGGAACTGGGAACATGTGAGGGGCCGTCGGGTGGAAAACAGAAGAGCGCTGCAGTCAATGGTGGTGCTCAATATGGCGCTAGAAGGAGGGCACTTGTCCGTGCACGTCGAATAGAAGTCTCGTCAACATGACGTAGCAGTAGCTAGGAGTAGAATGGACCTTTCACCCTTGGACGAGTTGAAGTTGTTCAAGTTTTAGGTCTCTGCTCAAACTTAAAAGTTCGACCAGGAAAGAGTCGACGGTCAGAGTCTAGATATTCAATAGTCTTAGGTTGCATTTCGAAACACTTGAAGGGAAGAGGAGTTTTTCAAAATTCTTAAAGAGAGAAGCAATAGCCCTGGGTAGTTTTTGGGGATTTTAAAAGTGCCCCTTTTTTCTCCGTATTTCTCTCTAGCTCCCAAAATATCTATAAGTGAGCTAAAGGAATTGATCAAAGTATGAGGTTGGCATTGATTGTTTTAAGGCATAGATGTAATTGTATGGTACGCGGATTGCATTGCACTCGACTTGTTGAATCCACAAAATCACAGTGTTGAGATACAAGGGCCGGCCCGGAGTCATAAGCACGTGAACCACAATTCATTTAACTAATACGGGACTATTGCCTAGAGACTATGCCCAAATTTTAACACTCCCTCTCACGGTCAAGATGGGCCGTGAAAATCAGATTAGAAATGAGATGGCGCAAAATAAGTCTTAGCCTGCTCTGATACTATGTTGAATCTACAAAATCGTAATTTTGAGATATAAAGACCCAAAGTCATAAGCATATGAATCACAACTCATTTAACCAATACGGGACTATTGTCCAAGAACTATGTCCAAATTCCAACACGGCTCACTACTGAGAAAACCCATTAACAGAATGGTTCCACAATTTTGCTCAAGGTATTTACATGTCAAACTGGTATGCGGATTCCTTCTCTGCAAGCAAGCGTCGATCGTAGAGTGACTGGTGAAGTAATGATTACAGAACTTCTGATCAGCAGACGCTCATTGTTCTGAGATATAAAAGATATGGATGGATGTCTATTGGACGGGAGGACACCCAATAATCTCGCTCCTGTTGAGTTCCTATAGCTCTCTGCTGATATTCCCACTTCGCAAAACTCTGAAAGGTTTTGTTTTAACACCATGACATCATTGTACTCAGAGAAACAAAATTCATAGAGAAAGCACACCCTATATATCTTCCCTGCAGGGACACTTGATGATTATGGATGAAAGTTTTCTGAGTCGCATGGAGGCTCAGGCACAACCTTATTTCTCCAAAAATGAAAACCAAGAGTCTAAATATACTGATCTTACACCAACAATATGTGCATTCTGTCTGAAACCACCTACAGTGATTAATAGAGAAGTCCTATATTCCAAAAATGAAATAGGCTGCAATATGGAGAGCGCCTGCTAGAAACACAGAGATTACAGTGACCTTTCTTGGCATCTTCCCACTATCCTTTCTCAAGGCCATGGCCTCGTACACAGGCCAACAGTTTATTGTGACAAACCCTGATATGAGTAGCTGCAAAAGCATGTCTCCGATATTCCGTTGCCCCAAGGCTCTTGCAAGCCCCACAAGAAAGGAGCTCAAGTTGAGGAGGCTTACCATACCCAATGAAACGAAGAAGGGTGACTCAACTCCGAAGTCGAAGACCCCTCTCTTGTATCTCATGCTCTGCTCATGTTCCATAACTTTGCTGGTGACGTTAAATCCAGCAGCAGGGAGGCCTATCTGTTTAAGTGAGAACTCAATGACCCCAAATAGATGAGACGTGAACCCACGGATCATCCATATTCTCTGATCATTCCACCACCTCCGAGTAGTTCCTCCGGCCACAAGGAATTCGATGAGGTCTTGAATATAAGCAGCCAAGAAGAGGTAGGCATACAACCAGAACCATGGATCGAAAGCCTGTCATTGTCAGTACACCTCCAGTTAAGTTAAAGTTAGCAGAAGTGAGGGACCCAAGTTTTCATGCATGTGAAGATAAAATGTGTGGGCATTTATAGTATGTATGAGTTATAACAACAAAGTTGAAGTGGTTTCCTCTAAGTACTTGTACAATTTTTAGTAGTGTAGCCTCTAGGAAACAAGCATTTGTACTTCTCTCTTTTTAACTGCTCGCCATTTGTTCCTCCAACAACACCATTTCCTGTTCTAACTTCAAAAAATACCACACCAAGATATAATTTGAGCAAGAAAGGAGGATGAGGTTCCCATTCATGAGACATTCAATTCAACATCAAAGATTCCATATGTTTAACGGATAAGTTGATGTGGGCACAACAAGGATTATGGGAAAATCATAAGCCTATTTTGTAAATATATATATAGAGAGAGAGAGATCGAAAAGTGATCCTTCGAACCGCGTGCTATACCTCTGAGATTTATTTGTTAGGGAAGAGAATGAGCTTTCCGAGAGAAAAACATGTAAGCACAAGGAAGAACGTCAGGAGGAGCCCTGGGTGTGATCTCAGCGGGCAACCCTCCGATATCTAAGTCAGACGAGTCCTCAGAAGGGGATAGGAGTGCTCGGACAGAGTAATGAGTGCCCGAAAGCAAAAGGTTTGTGCTCAGAAGCAAAAATGGAAGAAAGAGTATTGTGGGCTTAGAGTGCGTAGTATGTCTACCCACTAGCCATCTGGCCAGAGCACTTCTTATAGGGTCTCCCTCCTCAAGCACGTTTCTGCCTTCCGCATTTTCTGACTTACTGGAGGAACGGTTGTCCAGGATCGTGGGATCATGGGATGCTCAATCTTATGCTTTGCAAGAGACGCGGAAGCGTGAAGTCGTGAGTCGCCTGACCTTCTGCCTTGCAGAAAGCGAGGGGGTGTGGGTTGCCCCTCGATGCCCGTTACTCTATCATTATTGTGATAATGGTTCCCAGATCGTGCGCCATGTGGATTGTGGAGCAATTAATTACATGCGCAAGGCACGAGTCTGGATCTTGGGCCAGTCACTATTAGGCATTAATAGGCCTAGGCGGATTATTCCCTCCTAATTAGCCCCCCACTCCCGAGCAATGAAGGTGCTCGGTGCTCAAGAGGAAGTGATCACTAAGAATATTCATCCGCCGAAGTCTTCAATCGTTTTATCAAGCTTTCCTCTTGGAGCAGGTTCCTCGACCTACTCTTAATAGGCAACGTAGCATCTTGCATAGAGCTTTCATTACTCCTGACGCCATTCTGCGTAAGAGTTCAGTATGCATGTCACCTTTTGGGCATGGCGTAATCCTCATCATGACCAAATCCCATCGCTCATGGGAAGGCGGGCATGGCCAGCAATAACTGCCGTTGAAATTCTCCTGTTCCCCCGCAGTCGTTGATGGCGATCCATCTGATCCTTGATGATTTGATCTTGGCTGTTAAAGCCGAAGCATCGTAACCACCTTCCCCTTTTAAATAGGCGCGAGGAGGGGCCATGGAGACATACCTTCGTCTTCTCTGGCACTGGGCTTCCGCTGTTCTTCCTTCGCCACCCTTCTGCCTTCTAGTCTTCCTGCTTCTAGTGAGCCTCATTTTTCTTAGCGCTACACCATGTCTCACCCCAGTAGGAAACTTCTCTCAGAGGGGTCTGATGAGAAGTCTTCCTCTGAAACCTGAGTGGTTCCTCGCAGGGGGCCACAATGTGGTCCGAGCGCCTCCAGGGCTCCCGCTCGTCTTCATCCTCCTCCTATCACCCGGGTTATTTATCGTGTCACCTCGGGTTTGAGGGAAGCCTTCCAAATTCCCGTAGAGTATGGCATAATATTCCCCAGGGAAGATGAGTTTCTAGGGGTGTATTATCCCAGGAGAATTAGTATTACAATTGAGGCGTTTCGTGCTGGTTTTTGCCTCCCCATCTCGATTTTCTTTGAGCGCAATTAGTAGTACAATTGAGGCTAAAGTGGAAGAAAGGGGCCTGTAGTAGAGGCAAGAATGCTCGGCGATGTGGAGAGTGCTCAGAGAGGTGGGGAGTGCTCGGAGACAGAGCGAGGGAGGACCAACTGGTGAACTCTCAATTTTCCCTCTCTGTATGACCTGCCTTCGATGTCGTTAGAGTCTCTCTCTGTGTATTCGTCCGTGTGTGTCCCTGTGTAGGTCCGTCTGGGGACCTATTTATACCAGTCGCATCGGTGTTACTTCTTCCTAGCTTGGCAACAACGTGGTTAGTGGAAGAGTGTCCTGCTTGATCGTGGGGATCCTTTGTTGCCCACTCGTCCGCTCTCAGAGGAAAGACAGCGTGGTGGGCATCCCAGCGTCATGGGTGCGATCTAGAGCTCGTTGAAGTAAGCCCCATAAGGGTGGCTTCAGCGTTCGTCCGTTGGCAAGTCTTACGGCGCCTGGAAAGCACGAACACGGAGATCTCGCCCGCAGGCTGGTTAGAATTTAATGGGCCTTAACTGGGTCGTGTTCAAAGACCGCCGGTTGGCTAGAGAGGATCGCTTACGGGCCTGGCTACCCTAGACCGCAGTGGGCCTAGCGTTATTGGGCCACGTTGGGCCTGGCACATTTTCCCCTCCTCAGGAGGCAACTGCAGCTTTGGGAGAATCGGTGCCTCCAGGATCTCCTGTGAGAAGGGGGCCTAGATGTCGACCTCATTGTCGACCAAGCCCTTCATCTTAGCTGCCTAGATGATTTCATCCAGGTAGCGCGCCTTCCCTTCCAACTCGTGCTCGGTGTCGTCGTACCACCGAAGTCGTCTCGCCATCCCGGGATTAGAATGAAGTGGGCTTTCTGGGCGGTGAAGAGGCTCGTCTCGCAGACGATGTGTGTGTGCGATAGAAGCCACCGATGGTGTCCGCTCATGGTGGGAGCAAGCCGCTGCCTTGCCCTTCTCGTTAGGCGGAGGAGCTGCCGCAGTGCAATCCTGCTCTGCATGCCATTTCAGGAGGCCTTGATAGGCCTCCATCAGAATTTGGAGCTACTCCCGCAACTCCTCGGTCGCGGGGTTCGCCGAAGGTTCCTGACGAATCATGAGACAGGCAGTCACTCCATGGGCTATGCTGGGATGTCCTTCGGGAGGTAGACTTACTCCAGCGGTTGCTCACGTTGCGGTAATTCCCTGGGGGAGCCAAGACTTTCTGTTGTCTTCCCATAGACGATGCTAAGAAGTATAGAGGTCGAAAAGTGGTCTTTCAAACCACGTGTTACACCTCTAAGATTTGTTTCTCAAGAAAGAGAAGGAACTTTTCGAGGGGAAAACCTATGAGCAAAGGGAAGGACGTCAGAAGGAGCTCTAGGTGTGATCCCAAGAGACAACCCTCCGATATCTAAGTCAGACGAGTCCTCGAAAGGGGAGAGAAGTGCTCGGACAGAGTGACGAATGCTCGAAGGTAGAAATGGAGGAAAGAGTATTATGGGCTTAGAGTGCATAGTATGCTTACCCTCTGGCCGTCTGGCCAGGGCACTTCTTATAGGGTCTCTCTCTTCGAGCACGTTTATACCGTCTGCGTCTTCTGGCTTACTGGAGGAATGGTTGTCCGGGATCATGGGATCGTGGGACGCTCGGTCTTCTGCTCTGCAGGAGGCACGGAAGCGTGGAGTCGTAGGTCGCCTAGCCTTCTGCCTTGCATAAGGCGAGGGGGTGTGGGTTGTCTTTCGATGCCTATTACTCTGCCATTATTGTGATAATGGTTCCCAGATCATGCGCCACGTGGATCGTGGAGCAATTACAGGCGCAAGACACAGGCCTAGATCTTAGGCCAGTCACTGTTGGGCCTTAATGGGCCTAGGCGGATTCCTCTCTCTCTCTCTCTCTCTCTCTCTCTCTCTCTATATATATATATATATATATATATATATATATATATATATATATATATATATATATATAATGCACAAAACAAGGAGCTTTACATTTACAGGAAAATGTGCAGCTTTGTGATAAGTCCATCAATTAGTGCTGTTAAATAATAAAACAGTAAGGTTCAAGGTCATGTTGCACAAAAGTCTTGCTAGAATTAAGTTCAACATGAGAAATTTCCAAAAGGCTTTGTTAGGTGGGAGTTGGTGGACCTTCTGGAACACAGTAGATATATATCAAGTTTGTACCAAGTTTCAACATGAATTACACTAGCCATGCGTACCTTTGGAAATAAGGGAACATGATGGGTAAGAGCCACCTGAGGAAGAATGGCATATGACATAATGGGGAAACACCAAATACCCCAGAATGATATCATCGCATAGCACATACCCATGGCCAAGGAAGCCTTCCTGGTGCCATAGGTAATGGGGCAGTACTTTGAGAAAGCCACCTCAAGAAACCCGATACACCATCTTTTCACTTGGCCGAGGACATCATTCAGATTAATTGGCATTTCCCCTAAGAAGGCCGGCCGCCGTGGGTGACAAAAGATGGATTCCCATCCTTCACAGTGCAGGTGGTAGCCCGTGTGGAAATCCTCGACTATCGATCCATATCGAAACCCCATCTGCCAAATAGCCCTTCTAATCAGAATCTTCCTTTTGGGCATGCATGCGTCATAATGTCTGATCCATAAGTAAACTGATCATCATCTCGTTATTATGCGTAGTAAACAAATGGGTCAGTCTTGCAAGCAACATGCACTGAAAACTCTCTCATCACTTAACATAAAAACTAAACGAGAGATACAAACCAGTTTGCTACTTGGGATGAAAATGCTTACAACATGAACTGTCAGTTTATCTTTGCAATGATAAATGTCCTTCACCTGTTTACACTAAAATCCTTGTCGGATGAACCATTTCTATTTGCACCGTCTACAATTACATGTCAGCTCGATCGATTCCAAATAAATGGACAGACAAGGGAGGACAGGGTTACCTTGGATCCCCACTTTGTTCCATGCTCGAAGATGCAGCTTGTGACCTGATGAGCCCTCCTTAAGGCTGCCTCGGAGAAGGCAGGGCCTTCTGCAGTGAGCACATCCACATGACTAGTGTTGGAACACAGTGAGGACTGCGAAGATGGCCTTCCATACAGAGAACGGCGCGTGAAGAAGCATCCAGTGCCAAGATACTTGGGACCTCGGAGTCCATTCATTCCCGTGGGATAGACTTGAGAGAGGCGCTTGTGCTCGTTGGCATAGATGTCGTTCTCGTCTATCCCTTGAAAGCGCTGGGGGAATTGGACGTAGGCAAGCCTTGGCGCCATGCGAGGGTCCAGCATGTAGCAGAGTGCTCTTTGAGGAGCCTGAGGGTCATTGGCGTACATGTCACAGTCCAAGGTGAGAATCACCGGTCCATTCGACATGGTGCCCGACACTCTCATCTGCGACAAATGGCATCAGTGTGAAACCTCCATCAAACAATACTTGGGAGCATTAAGAGGTTTTGAGCCTCAAGCATGTGAAAATCCAGAGTCTAGCTCGGTATGCCTCAGAGAAGCTCGTTTGCTCTGAAAGTTGGGTTTTGGTTTCTTAGGAGTGTTCTTATAACTCATACCTGAGATGTTTCTGTTCTCTTCCTACCCAATATCCAGTAAACCGAGAGTCTGACATGCTTACCCATCAAATATCAAGCATGGTTGATCAGACAACAGAAGATGCAGCTCGATAAGAGGCAGTTTACCAGGGCATTTAGTGCGCCAGCCTTGAAGTTATGATCATAAGCTCTGTTTTTCTCTCTTGAGATGTAAACAAGGTATGGCAGTGCGTGGCCTGTGATGTCCACATCTTTGCTGCCATCGAGCAAAACCTGAGAAGAAGAATTAATGAGCAGAAAAGGGGGAAAAAACAGGGTGGGTATTGCTGAAGTCCATCGACGTCTGGCTTCGATTAGGGGGGTTTATATAGCATTACATATGTGAAATTGGACAATCTCAACTGACAGCTTGCTATCAGATTGTTCACTCTTTTTCATGACCTACTCCGGGATAAAGTTCTAATTAACACAATCAAACAAAGCTAGTATTCAGTTGAGGCGGAAGAGAAGAAACTAAGAAACAGTTAGCCTAAACTAGCACTAGG
The DNA here is from genome assembly GCA_022559845.1 of Amorphophallus konjac. Lineage (NCBI taxonomy): Eukaryota > Viridiplantae > Streptophyta > Magnoliopsida > Alismatales > Araceae > Amorphophallus > Amorphophallus konjac. The sequence continues at coordinate 14,436,898 of CM040125.1, forward strand.
CGGAGATAAGGGATGTACTACCTGGATTATGGAAGGGTGTTCATGGTGGCTGAAACCAGGTGTCCACTTCCCGAACGCCTCGCGGTGTGGTTCTGTTATCTCTTCATCACGCACCCAACCCCTCTCCACCACAGCCTCCACCTTTTCTTTCATGGTTTGGTACATCATCTACAAGCATGTAGCAACTCAGCAAAATATAAAATAAAATACAGGCATGTAGCAGACTTGGTTTGAGAAAGCCAACATACATGTTCATCAAGGCTCCCTCTGCCACTGCAAAAGTAACATGACAGCTCATATTGCAACAGGAGAGGTGTACGTACATACGTACGTACATCATGAATGTCAAAGTCATCATGTTAACATGCATAATGATGCAGTTCCCACCATTACTAGAGAGCTGTAATCTTGAAATGTACAAGGGTTGGCTTCATTTTTCATAAATTGAGAATGAGCCATTAATTTTTTAAGTTGCTTATTAAAAGAGGCATCAACAACAGCGAGAGGCAAAAGATAAGCCCTTTATTACCTATAATTTATGATTAGGGATTGGAAAAGATAATCTCTTATGAAATTCTTTTGAGATTTTCACATGAACACGTTGGGCAGAATTTTTTTATTTACATGAAAATATCTCTTGAATATATAAAGGATAATTTTAAAATAACATTATTATATGTATAACTACAGAAATGTCACTCTTAAATATGTATTGATCAATATATCCTCAGTATGTAAACACACATGAAAGAAAAAATCACTTCTTTCATGTGCCATAAATACCGTCAGATAAATAAAAATAATTTGACTTTAAAATTTAAGTAAAGTAAAAAAGAAAAGAGTGATCCTACTGCCTTGACTAAAAAATACAGTGATTGTATTAATATAAGTGCAAAGATGTCCCACTCTCATGCATAGTTGTTAAGGCGCCCGCCTAGGCGCCGCTTAAGCGGCGCCTAGGCGGGCAGGCGGTTTTTTGGGAGCAAGGCGCCCCCACGCCTTGTTTCCCCTGAAAAAGACGCCGCCTAGGCGCCGCTTGGGCGGCCTAGGCGTCCAAAGCGACGCCTAGGCGCCCCCCTGCTACCTTCGTCTCCCTCTTCTCCCCTGTTATAAATAGAAATTTTCTTCCGGGGGCCCCCCTGCTACCTTCGTCTCCCTATTCTCCCCTGTTATAAATAGAAATTTTCTTCCGGGGCTCCGCCCCCAGAAACCCGCGACCTGACAGCGCAGGTCGATCCGCGTGCGAGGGCGCACGATGGCGAGTTCGGACTTCACACTCTAACACTCTCTCTCTATTTCTCTCTCACACTCACAATGAGACCCACCCTCTCTCTCTCCTACCCCCTCTCTCTGTCTGTCTATCTCTTCTCTCCCCTTGCCCCCTTCTCTCTCTTTCCTCCACCCTTCCTCCTCTCTCTCTCTCTCACACACACAGTTCGCAACTATCTCTCTCAGTCCCTCTCTCTCTATCCTGCCTTCCCCCCTTTCAATTAATAATGGGGTTAATTTATTAATAAAGTATTTTAAATTTTAATTAGAATTTTGTATGTCTTAATTGTTAAATTTATCTCAAAATAAAATTTGATATTTTATTGTAATGTCATTTCTATTAATTTTTATTTCTATATTCATACTAGTGTTGTTTCCCATATTTGTAATAATCATGATTAATTTATATATAAAAATTATGTGTATATTAATGATAATATTTTTTATGAACTTGACGCCTAAGCGCCGCTTAGGCAGGCGCCTAAGCGCTTAGGCACTCGAGGACCCCAAGCTCGCCTTGGTCGCCTTATCGCCTTGACAACTATGCTCTCATGTATGATCAACAATGTTTTACAAACTGGTCCGGTACGGAGCGAACTGCCCCGGACCGGACCGTGCCAGCTGGCGGGCAGGACGGCCGGCGAGTGGCACACGGCCGGCTCGCAATGGACAGCACGGGACCATGCGTCCCGCTGCGTACTAGACCGGTTCGTCGTGGGATCAACCTGGTACGTGCGAGCCGTCCTGCTCGTGCCGATTCGGCGTTAAAAGCTGGCCATGGGCGGGGGTGGTAGACGCGTCGAGCGCAGTAGCAGTGGGCGGCGTCTAGCGGTGGTGCAGGCCGGCGAGCAGCATCCAGTCGGCGGGGAACGGAAACCTCCGGTGAGGTTTTTTTTGTATTATTTGTTTGTAGAGAGGATCGGGAGGGTGGGCGGAGGGGGCAGTGGACGGCCGTGGGAGGGTGGATGAGCGCAGTCGAGGGCGGCGGGCGGGATCTGGCGGTGGGAGGCGGTGGGAAGGCAGAGGAGGGCGGAGGGGGGTGGTGGAAGGCGGAGGAGGGCGGCAGGGGCGGTGGGAGGGGGGATCTGGCCACCGCCGCCTACTCCGGCCTCCCACCGGCCAGATCTTGCCAGTTGGAGGCCGGAGGAGGCGTCGGTCGGCGGTGGGAGGCGGTAGGAGGGCTGAGGGGGTCTGGCCACCGTCGCCTCCTCCTGCTTCGATCTGGCCAGAAGAGGCAGCGGTGGCCGGACCCCCCTCTCACTTCCGCCCTCCTGCAGCCCCCCTCCACCCAGAGGGAGGCGGTGGGAGGGCGGAGAAGGGCGATCTGGCCGGTGGGAGGCTGGAGGAGGCGGCGGTGGGAAGCGGTGGGAGGGTAGAGGGAGGCAGTGAGAGGGCGAAGAAGGGCGGTGGGAGGGCAGAGGGAGGGTGGAGGAGGGCAGCGGGGGCGGTGGGAGGGGTGGTCTGGCCACCGCCGCCTCCTCCAGCCTTCCACCGGCCAGATCAACCGATGGGAGGGCAGAGGAGATCTGGCCGGTGGGAGGGTGGAGGAGGCGATGGTGGGCGGTGGGAGACGGGAGGCAGTGGGAGGGAGGAGGGCGGTGGGAGGGCGGTGGGAGGGTGGCGGGGGTGGGGGACGGCGATGGGAGGGCGGAGGAGGCGGCCGTGGCGATTCAAGTTTTAGATTTAATTTAGATGTGTTAGATTTAATTTTCCTATTTTAGATGTTTTAGACTTAATTTTCATGTTTTAGATATAATTTACATTTGTAAATTTTATTCGACGGTTCTATTTTAGAATTAATAGTTGACTCTTCACACTGTATTTCGCTATTTTTTACGCATAGATATTTGTAATTCCTAAATTTAGGGGATACATTTGGTCAATTGATGGCTCCCAAGAAACGTCCAAATGACATTGGATGGTCACATGGAGTTATGTTGGGTGGCAACTGTAGTTGTTGACGTTGCAACTAATGCAAAACAAAACACAGGGGAGGAGGTGTGCCCCGGTTGAAGAAGCACCTGGCAGGATGAATAGATGCGAGATACTCTGAAGTTGCTGATTGTACCCATGTGCCTAGAGATGTGAAACTTGCAATGGCCAAACACCTGCGGGAGAAGAGAGTTGAGATGCAACAGAAGGGAAAAAAAGTAGAAAATGGATGAAGCGGCGATCAACAGAAGAGCAGGCGGCAGTGACGAGGAAGAAAGCGCGTGGACAACTAGTGACAAAGAACAACAACCACGTACTCACCAACCTAATGTGTATGTCACGGTAAATGATCCATATGAAGCATAATTCTGTGAGACAATACGTTTGAGTAGAGAAGAGGCAAGACATCCAGAGGAGGCCAGAGCGTGAAGCCGCGAGGCTGCAACGATCGGAGCATCAGCCTGTGGTGGTTCATCGACTACTCGACGATCACGGGATATCAGGAGTTTCTTCACTGGTGACTCAGGTTCACAAAGAAAAAGGACACAATCGACCAACATTGAAGATGTGAAACCCGGTACACTATCCCGAGAGCATGACAAGCAAACCAGGATGGATGATGCATATGTCAAGAAGGGGGCAAAATCGAAACTCAAGCAGGCCATTGCAAAATGGTGGCACCACACGGGATTGCCTTTCAATGCGGCCAACAATCCTTACTACAAGTCGATGTTATAAGAAACACAAGTGCTTGGATTACATGTGCAACTACCTACAGCGAGAGAGTTGGTCAGCATATACCTTGATGAACAAATTGTTGAGATTAAGAGTTATGTGGACTCCTTCAAATAGAAATGGACGAAGTACGAAATCACACTAATGTGTGATGGATGGTCGGACACCACTAAAAGTAGTCTGATCAACTTCTTTGTTTATTGTGACAGACATGTATTCTTTCACAGGTCGGTGGATGCATCAGGTCATGTCCACAGTTATCAATATATTTTGTCATTGATGGAGCAGGTGGTGAACGAGTCGGGGAGGAGTACATTGTTCAAGTGGTCACAGATAATGGCTCGAATTATAAGAAGGCTGGGGAGGAGCCGATGAGGACCATACGGTACCTTTTTTTAGACTCTCTGTGCAGCATACTGTGTAGATCTGATGCTGAAAGAGATTGGTCAGCTTCGTGCAGTCAAGTCTGTGGTCGAGGTGGCACAGAAGTTCACGAAATACATCTACAACCACACACTTATATTGACATGGATGAGAGAGCATTGTGGTGGCGAACTATTAAGGCCTGGCATCACATGATTTGCCACTAACTATATCACCTTGCAGAGTCTTCTGAAGCACAAGAATGAGTTAAAACAAATGTTTAGGGGTGAGACTTGACTGAGTTCCTCTTTTGTCGCTTCACGAAAAGAAGCAGAAGTCGAAGGTATTATCAACACCGGCAACTTTTGAGATAGAGTCAAGATATTAGTTTCACTGATAGAGCCATTGTATGAGATATTGAGGTGTGTGGATGAGGATAGCGTACCAACCACGGGGTTGGTGTACTGCAAAATTGAAACTGCAAAGCGGAAGATTCTTGCAATGTCCAAGAAATATGGATCCACGATCTTAAAAATTGTGGAGGGCAGATGGGACAAACAAATGAGCCGTGATCTTCACATGACAGGTAAATATATTTGACCCTAATGTCGGTATCCCCAGTCACATGACAAACTTGTTTTTAATCTGTGATCATTGCAGTATATTACATACACCCAACCTTTTTGTATGCTCGCGATCTCGCTTATGACTATACTTTAATAGAATCCGTCAACATTGTGGTGGACCGACTGTCTCGCAACCCAACAGATGCTGCTAATGCGTTGAATGAGATACATTTGGATATTTCACCCAATTGGACATGAAAATATTTATTTAACTATTTTTTATCCGTAAGTGCAGATACAAACATTTAGAGAGGCAATTGGTTCATTTGCGACACCTAATGTCGTTGCCAGCCGTGAGAGACTTGATGTAGGTAATTTACTTGTATAATACATATTCTATGGTTCGACAAATAATTATTGCATCTTATTTTTATAATGTCCATCCTCCACCTTACTAACAACAAAGTGGTGACTAAATTATGACACAAATACACCGACATTAAGGAAGATTGCAATGAAAGTTTCATCTCAAATATCCTCCTCGAGTGGGTGCGAGCAGAATTGGTCAACATTCTCCTTCTTATATACCAAGCTCAAGAATAGACTAACACACAGAAGGCTGAAAAAATGGTCATTACAACATGAAGCTAAAGATTAAGCATGTGCAGACGGATGAAAGGAGAGGAGAGAGAGACTATGGCCCAACATATACTGTGTACTTGAGAGACAATGATGACCCTATGATTTTATGAGTTGCAAGAACAACAACCGAGCGTGATAAGACTGAACTTGACGAGAAAGCCGAATGTTCGGTACCACATTTTGCAAAAACGCTAAATGTAAATGTAAAGTGTTATATTACTTTCATATTAATGTTTTTAAATAATATTGATATATTTTAAGATTTATATTTATAATATATAATATTCTTTAATCCTCTAAATATTAATGTTAAAATATTATTTGTTGTGTATGCAAAATTAAAGGAGTGCCAGATAAATAAGTAAAAAAAATGAGTAATGATTATTGCACTGCCCCTCTCCCCCTAACTACACGAGGGTGTTGCAGTAAGTTTTTTTAAATTTTTAAGAGGTGAGACTCATCTCTCTCTAACTTATCGTATAAATTAATCTTAGCATCGAATGATCTAAAAATAAACAAAAAATAAACTACATGAACAATAAAATGTTAATGTTCACACCGCCCATTTTGCTTTTGAATTTTTTGAGTCGATAAACTAGAAAGATATGAATCTCATATTATAAAAATTTTAGAAAAAAAATATAAGATATTTGGGAGCATTTTTTCTAAAGTTATTTCATTATCAAATTTTATTTTATTTGAGTTTTTGACTTAATTTTTAAATTGATATAAATCAATATTAATTTGTTTGACACAATTGACATAATTTTTAAAACTAACTCTTGATCTTTATTATGAGAGAGAGAGAGAGGGGAAGGTGAGGTCGAGGAAGAAACGTAGGGAGTGGTGGGTGGTGTGTGAGAGAGAGGAAGAGGGGGGATGATGTTGACCAAGGGCGAGTTTGATAATGGATTAAGTTAGAGACGGGTGGCTTACTCGGGGTGGCCCACACAACCCCTAAATTTAATCGAGATCGGTTAACTCATTCCAATTATTTTTTAGAATGAGTTAATACACTTTAACCCTACACGATTCCTGTTAAGAAAAAAATTGTTAAAAAAGAATAACCCACCCGAACCCGATTAAGCTATCTTACTCGGACTTAACCCGTTATCAAATAAGATATAAGAGATTCGAATTATTTATATTGAAAAAAATAAGTGAAGAATTCTTTTTATTTTAAAAATATTTAACAAAAGATCAACTTAATCCCTAAAAAACAAGAAGTAAACTATCAAAATATTATTTTTATTATTTTTTATTTTTATTTTGAAATAGAAAATGCACAAAAACGTGCATCCCAACACCCCCGTCACCACGTCACCCCGAGGTGTAAACAGGAAGGTGAGAGAGCAAGCACTTTACTCATCAAAAATTGGAACCTCTTGAAAAGATGAATTCCGAGCAACGAGTGTATGAAAACAAACACCCCTCGCGCCCCACCCCAGACGACACCAAAGAAAGAATATGCGGTGATGTGGGTGTCATCGGAGATATTTTCAGCTGTTGCTATCTTACGCACCTTAATGTCCTCCGAGCAACTTCCGCCGCCCGTCCTGAAGTAGGCGTCGGGGCAGCGGTCGACGAGGCAGCGCTCCCTGCAGAAGGGCAGCCAGCTCCCGGCGAACCTGGCGGCCTCCGTCAGAGCGAACAGCGTCAGCTGCGACCCCCCGTCGTCGGAGACGTACACCGACAGCTTCCCCGCCGGGTAGTCGAAGGCCATCGTGGAGAGGACGGTGTTCACCAGGCCCATGGGGGGCTCCTTGTGTGGATCCGCCGTGCACACGAACACGTCGAGACCGGGCCAGTCCTCCCGGTCCACCGCCTCGGCGAGGCGGTCGGGGAACTCCTCCCGCCGGACGGGGCGCCACCGGAAGGGCTGGGTGAGGACCCACATGAAGGCGAAGGTGAGGTCGGCGAGGGTGAGGGCGAGGGCTAGGGAGAAGGAGAGGAAGCTGGGGGAGCGGAAGAGGGAGAGGGCGTGGTGGTAGAGGAGGGCCAGGATGGCGCAGGAGTAGACGGCGGCGTGGGCGCGGTTGAGGTGGACGCGGGGATCGACTCGGAAGGAGTTGAGGACCACCGGGGGCTGTTTGAGCTCCGCCATTGCGGCTACTGAGTCGCCCATCTCATCAGCTGAGTGGGGGGGGGTGTCGGCATCTGCAAGGGCGAGATGGAGGTGTGTGGGGGGATGGCGAGTGTTACCGGGAGTAGAAAATCCAGTGGCCCCGGCAGCCCCATACCTTTAAAAACAGTGGATGGTCGTCAGATTGATGGACTCGGCTGTCGGTGACACTTCTGACTTTAGCTTTTGTCCAGATTTGACATTTCAAAACGTAAAAGAAGCGACATATATAACGAATTCTTTTCCAAGAAGAGAAAGATTAAAAGCAGGACTCGGTGTAGCTGGGAGCAGCTCCCACCTAGTCTCGGAAATTTCACCACCCACGATGACGAGGCGAGTGGGCAGGGCGACAGTGACGACGTATTATGATGAGGACGAGAGCCGGAGCGTGGTGGAGCGGCGATGCGAGCCGTTCGCGAAGGTGGAGTGCCGGCCGTGAGAGGAGGCACACCTCCGCCAGCTCGTCCATGGCCGCGCCGCATTGTGGCCGCATGGATGAGGATGCATCCTGAGACCCCTGTCGAGAACTTGAGACTTGGTGGGATCCTCGGCCATGGTTGCTAGTGTTGCGGTAGTTTTTACGGGGTGCCATGTCTTGTTGTATCGTTCTCACATATGGCGCAACAAATGTTTTTAAGATTTGTTGGATTGGGGAAAGACGTCTAGCCACCCGTGAAAACCTACAAACACCAAGAAGGAGGAGTCGGAAGGAGCCCTGGGTATTTATCCCAAGGGACAACCCTCCGATGCTTAAGTAAGGACCATGGCGAGGCGATGAGTAGCAGGAAATAGAGAAGATGAGAGAGCGTGAGAGTGGAGTAGTCAAGCCTGGGAGTAGGGGAGGACTCTCTAGATGTGCTTGCTATGTCCAGCGAGTACTCAGAGAGTGCTCGTCGTGCTCGGATCATGCTCAGAGATCGGCTCCCTCTAGTATCTCTCTTCTTTCGGGTGTCTGAGCGTCTCTCTGCGTGTGTATGCCTTTGTGTATGTCTGTCTCCGCCTGTCCTTGTCATCTGATCGGAGGTCTATTTATACTGGTTGTCTAGGCGATGGAGGCTCATCCCTTAACAAGGAAAGGCGTGAGTCGTGGGGGAGTTTCCCATTTTACGCCTGTTTATCTGGGCGGTGCGACCTCCGGGTGAGTCTTATGGTGCTCTAGGCGCGTGCTCGCCCTTACTGGAGTAGAGGCCAGCAATGGCGGGAGTAACGTTCGGTGATCGGAGAGTCATCCGGTGCCCGAGATGCCCGTGTCGATGCTCCTTGTGGGTTGGCGAATCTCCTGCTCTCCTTCATTGTACCGTCTGGTGTGGGCCGCTAATTGTCGGGCGGCCTACTTTTCACCCAACGGGTCTTGGGCCGACGTAGGCCTAGCGCTAATGGGCTACATTTGGGTCGGGTAGATTTTACCCTCCTCGGTCATAATCTAAAATAATGAATTTGTGGAAATGACATTTTTTCATCAAGGCAGTCGTAGGAAATCATGTCCGGATCAATTCCATTATCAACCAGTACATGACGCACAATACATTGATTTATGGTAGCCAAAACAACTAGGGTGTCGGTGTAGGGAGTAGTCACGCCCTCTAGGTCCTCGTCTAAGAACACAATGGGCTCTTTGAGGCACTGCCTTGCTAGGGTCCTTGAGGGTGAGTCGCGATGACCAGGATCGCCACGCTCAACCTGGCTCACCCGCCTCACGTAAGAGCGGTGCCTACTGGAGCTATCTCTTCTTGAAGTTGCCCCGCTAGATATCATCATGATATCTCTCCCGCAAAGCCTATTGTCGATGAGAGGAGGGGTGTCTGCACTCCTTTGCTGTCGCTCCACTGCCTTGGCCATGACCTTGTCGAGGAGACCCCGTTTAATGAGGTCCTCGGTCGTATCCTTGAGCTGGATGCAATCCTTAGTGTTGTGGTCGTGATCATGATGAAAGTGGCAATACTTCTGTGGGTTTCTCCTCTTCGGGTGAGTCTTCAGCTTCTCAGGCCACCGCAAGAACGGCTCGTCTTGGATCACCATGAGGATCTGATCCAGAGAAGTCATTAGGGGGTGTAATGCCCTGGATTTTCTTCGGATATTTTTCCGGATCATTTTAGTGGGTCTCGGAGTGTATTTTATACTTTACAGGTGTTTTTCCCTGATGTGCCTTCGGAACTCTATGCAGGGCGAACCGTGGCATTCTCTGACTCCGGGACAGTACCATTGCATTGTGTTCCTTCCGAGGATCGCGGGGGTGTACTTTTCTATTTTTCGGTATTTTCCGAAATATCCGGATTTTCTATATAAACCCCCCTCCCCTTTTCTCTCTCCCCCTCTCTCATTTCTCACCCTCTCTCCCTCTCTCTTCTCTCACGCTCTCTTTCTCCCCTCTCTTCTCCGGCGGCCGACGGAGCGAGGCGGGGGTGAGGCGGAGGCTGCGTGGGCGAGGACGCGGGCGAGGATGGGCGAGGATCGAGGCGGTGGAGGGGCGTGGGAGCTCGTGGCGCGGTCGCGGGCCGGCAAGGGTTTCACGACGTTTCTTCGTGGATCGGCATCCACGGCGTGTCGTTTCTTCGGTGGAGGTAGGGAGATGGACCCCCAGCTCGTGCATTCCCTTTCCCGCAAGTTTTGTAGGTCGTGGTGACCCGAGCGGGCGTATTTGGGATTTTTGGGGCAAAATCATATTTTGGGGAGAGTTCGCCCGATCTATGGATTTGAGCCGCGATTCGGCGTTTTGATGGCTTAGAATCATGTTAGGGGTCCCCAGGGGGCTTCCCCCTTGATTTCCCCCTCTTCCATGTAGGTATAGGGGCGTGGTTGCCATTTTTGTGCTTGTTCGCCGTTTTTGCCGCCGGAGCGCTGTGGCGGTCGTTCCAGTGACTGCCACAGGGTGTAACGCGCCCAGGGAGGTGCGTTACACTTTGTTGGCTTTTGGGCGTGACGTTCGTGGGCCCTGACGGTACCACGATAGACCACCACAATGCTGTGACGCCCTGGTGTTAGACCGTTACAGTGATTCCGATCGTTGGTTTATGACCGTTGGGGGTCATAGACACCTGACGCACCCAGAGTGGGGCGTCAGGGTAGTGTGACGCCCCCGGGTAGGAGCGTTAGAGTTAACGTATCCACCCCTCTCCCAAACGCACTTGGGTAGGTGCGTTAGAGAGCGTGACGCACTGAGCGGCATGCGTCATGGCCTCTGTTGTCCCGTGGCCTAACGCACCAGCGTGATCCGTTAGGTTCCGTAACGCCCCTAGAGGAGCGTGTTACGTTCAGTTTTCACTCATGCCCTGACGCACCTGTTTAGGTCCGGCAGGTGCTGTGACGCACCAGTGTGGGCGTGTTACAGTTCGTTTTGTTGTGCCCCTTGTGCTTTGTTGATGATGTGGTGTTTTAATGATAGCAACATGAATGAGTCACCATATTGAATGATTGTTTATAACTGATATACAGCATTGAATGCATGAGTTTGCATGAGTATTGCATGATGCGTTGACGCATGGGATCATTGCGTCAACTCACTCGTTTTGAAAGAGCTCTTGCTTTGCTTCATACATTGGTCTAGTATCTGAGTCTGTACATCGTCTTGTGCCTACAACGTTGTTGAGTGGAAGTCTGTACAGCCGGTGGGTTGCCAAGTCCATACATTGTGAACCTCAAAGCCTGTACAGACCTTGCCTTGCTCAAGTCTGTACATCGTTCATTTGTCTTGGCAAGTCTACACATTGGTAGTCTGTACATCATTCGTGAAGATTGAACATTGAGCAAGTATATACATTGGACGAGTCTGTATCGTGCCTCAGTCATGAAGTCTATACATCGTCTGTCTTCATTGAAGTCTCACGAAGTCTGTACATCGCAGTTGTGTCAAAGTCTGTACAGCCGCTTGTTTGCCAAAGTCTATACAGCCTCTGTGTGTTCTATGCATTTCGCAAGTCATGCAGCGTCAACGCAGCAAGTGTGTCTCATGCATCATGCGTCGACGCCCCCAGATTTCCAAGTCTATACATTGACCTTTGCCTTCAAAGTCTGTACAGCCTTTCATATGAAAGTCTATACATCGTGTTTTGACTAAGTCTGTACAGCCATTTACATAGTGAAGTCTACACATTCGTTTGCATTGCATGAAGTCCATACAGCGGGTAGAGTCTGTACACTCGATTCGCCTTTGAATTGGTCAAGTGTGTACATCCTTCCAAGCTTCAAGTCTACACATTGGGTTGTCAGGCTTCAACCCTATACATTCATTTGTTAGGCCCAAGTCTATACACTCGTTGTTAGAAGCCTGAACTTAACTGAAGTCTATACACTGGACTTCACTTTACAAAGTCTAACCAAGTCTATACAATGCTTTGCATTTTTCAGAGACTGTACAGGGTTTAGACTTAAACTGATGACTTCGTTTCATCTGCCTGACAGGGACTAAAAAGGCCAGGCTGTTTGTTCACTGGAACGTATCCATGCGTCAACGCCATTGCTAGACAGCGTCGACGCAGCCATTGAGCCTGATAAGCATCTAGCTCGAAGATAATTTAGAAGGTTAACGCTAGAGCCTAAGGCGTCCACGCACCAGTAAAGATGCATCCATGGATCCTCTTCACAGCGTTAACTCTACGCAAAGGCTGCGTCAACTCAGCCACTGAAGAAGGCAGAGGCCTGTTCAGAAATACTCTATCGCGTCAACGCAGCAGTGGAGCAGCGTCGACGCAACAGTTACAAAGGGAGAGCCAATGGGTCACTGGATCACCGATGCGTCAACGCAACATGCTGATAGCGTCGACGCAGCACGCCCATCTGTTGAAGACTTGATCACTGGATCACAGATGCGTCAACGCAGCAGGCTGATGGAGTCAACGCAGCAGACTTGAGTCCTGCTGGTCGAATGTCGTTGAATTGAAGGGCACGTGATCCGAGGTGCCTGGCTCGTGAACCAGGATGCTGCCACGTGGTCCAAATTTCTAGGGCAGGAAATGTGGAAGCCACACGCGCCAGTGTGCTGCTGCTGCTGCTGCTATATATATACGAGTCTTCATCCTCTGTAGAAGATCGATCGACTGAAGAAGAGCAGCAAAGTATATACACCAGAGAGCCTTCGATCCAGACATGAGAAGAAGAAGAAGAGAGGCAGAGAGAAAGAAAAAGGCAGAGTGAAGAGAAGTTGTCGATCCAGCACAAGAGAGGAAAGAAAAGAGAGAGAAGAGAAGAGCAGAGAGTGAGAGATTAGCGAAAGAAGAAGAGAAGTGCAGAGAGAAAGAAAAAGAAAGAAAGAGATCGTGAGAAGAAGAGACTGAGAGAGGTTGTTTGAAGATCTGTCTTCACTGGACCGTGGATCAAATCCAGGCCAGTCAGCTCTTTAAGAGCCACATTGTGCTTTACGTTTACAGCTTTCCGACTGCTGTTATCTTGTCTTTTGTTTTCTATTTTACATTTTCTTTCAAGCTGTTAGTCAGCGGTTTGCAGAGGAGGACTCCTCTGGACAGCAAGCTGTGTTGCTCAGCGGGCAGTGGAGGTTTCCACTGGACGGGTAAGCTGTAATCCCCAGCGGTTGCAGTGGTGGATTCCACTGGACGGCAAGCTGTGAGGCCCAGCGGTTGTAGGCAAGCTGTGATGCCCAGCTGTTCAAGCTGTGAGTCAGCGGAATCCACACTCGGGTTGAGTGTGGGGTGGATGTAGGTCTGCAGGACCGAACCACCTAAAAACCCCTCTTGCATTGTGGTTTGATTGCTTATGGTTTGCTTCCGCTAGATGAATGCATAGGGGCACTCCAGGTGTTTGGCTTCTGGTTGAGCAGAAGAGTTAATTAGTCTTCTTAGAGTGCTTTAATCTGTCAAGAGAGCGAAATTCTAGTTGAACTATATTTTGTCTAAATCTGTCTTGTTAACACTCTAGTGATCTTAATGTGTGTTTGTTCAGTTCCGCATCTGCCCATTAGCATTTAAGCTTGTCTAGTTTGCGAACTAGTAATTCTAGTGAGCATCATATTTTAATTGGGCGAAAGACTTTTAAAGGGCTATATTCATTCACCCCCCCTCTGAATACTGCACCAAACCCAACAATTGGTATCAGAGCGGGTGTCTGCACAAAGGGTCCAACGACCTGCAGATCCGATCCGTATTTGGATTTGGTGCGATCTGAGTTGATTCTGTTCACTTGCATCTGTTTTGAGCTCTCTACTAGCATTGCTCTTGATCTGATCTGTTTCATCTTGCACTTATGGTTGAAATTCCTGTATTCACTGGTTTAGATGTCTATGGCTGGTACAGTCGTTTTAGAGACTATGTGATCCATATGAATTCTGATTTATGGATACTCATAGCTCACAGTCCATATGAACTCCCTGAGGATAAATCCAAATGGAAGTCCTCAGATAGACTGAAATCTGAAGCAAATCAAAACGCCCTAGATCTAACAAAAAGGGCAATAGACTCTCACTGCTTTCCATTTGTTGATGAGTGCAGGAGCGCAACGGAAATCATCAACCTAATATTGGAGAGATCATGGAGAGATGAGGAAATGTGCTTCATGGTCAGAGATCAGTCCGAGGATTCTTCCTCTCAGGTAAACTCTGAGATAGAGAATATTAGCTATGATGATTTAGTTGCCATGAATGAGCATTTATTGAACAAATATGATAGACTTAAATCTGAAAAGAGAAAAATGAGAAAAGAAATGATTCATGAAGTCACTCGTCTGAAGGCAGAGAATGAAAACTTGAAATCTGACATGAATAAAGAAAAAGATAAGTTGAACAAGTTGAAATCTGAAAAAGAGAATCCTAGAATCAAACTCATCAGTGAAAATAATTCTTGCAAAGCATGTGCCATTCTCCAAGATTTGATTAATGATATAGACCATGATGATAATTCGCAAAAGGAATTAATCAAATCCCTGGAAGAAGAAAATAAATTATTATTGGCCAAGAAAATTGAGGTTGAAAAAGGTGGAGAAAAAGTGTTTGAAGAAAATGGTTACTTGAAAGATCAAAATAAAAAGTTAATGGTTCTTAATACTGTCTTCTCTGAGAGATGGTTGTCATTTGAAAAAGGAAAATCTGTTGTGAAGGAAAATGAGAACAACAATGAAATAATGGTTCAACAAGAAAATGAAACTCTGAAGAACCTGAATGATGCTTTGCAACAGCAGCTGATTGTTTGTGAATTTGAGCTATCTAAGTATGAAGTGAGTATTGCTTCCTTGAATTCTGAAATTGAAGATCTGAAAAACTCTTTGTCAAAATTTGTCAAAGGTAAAGACAATTTGAATAAATTGCTTGCCTCTAAGGTAAATTTCCAGAAAGAAGGACTTGGGTATGTGCCTGTTAATAAGAAAGACAATGATAAGAGGAAATCAACTGTGTTTGTGAAAAGCTCAGAACATGACAACTCATCTAGTTCTTCAATCCTTCAATTCACTGCTAAGAAGGCTGAAAATTCAGATAAGAAACAGAAAAAGATTCAAAAATAAAAGAAAAATGCTGATTTGAATAAGTCCAAATCTGTCCCTGATTTACATATGCATGCTACTCACTGCTCACACACACATTCACACTGTCATGAGAATGTTAGTTCTGTCAATCAAGTGAATGTGAATAAAAAGGTAGTAACATGTCACTATTGTGGGAAGGTTGGACATATTATGCATAAGTGTGTAACATTGAGGAATGATGAAAGAAATGCTGTTAGAATGTATCCTAGAAATCATCTTAGGAAACCTTCTACTGATCAGAAAAAGAAAATTCAATGTTATTGTTGTGGCAAATTCGGCCACATTGCTGCTCTCTGTTGGCACAGTCAAGGGAAGAAGTTCAAGTCTGAAGTTGTTACATTCCATGCGAAAAGAAATGTTTCTAGTTACACTAAGTTTCATGTAAACTATGCCTCTGACAGAACCTACCCTGGTTCTAAAAGCAAGTATATTGAATGCTCCCATTGTGGAAAAGCTGGCCATTTAATCAAAGAATGTTGGCATGTCAAGAAAAGAAATGTTTCTGATGTAAATAGAAAGAAAAATTTTCATGATAACAGGAATGCCAATCATGTTCAGTTATATCCAGTTCATGCTCATGATTACTCATATAAAAAGAACATGAAATTTGGTGACTCTTGTCATTACTGTGGACAGTCTGGTCATGTCATGTCTAACTGTCGGTTAATGAACTCTGATAATTATAATGCTGGAAAATGGTGGAAAGCACCCTTCAAAGGTGCCACTATCATTTCAGGACCCAAGACTGCTTGGGTTCCTGCAGGATCAAAATGATTAATCTCTGCAGGTATGCCTTGGAAATGAATAAAGGGGGGTTAATCAACCAAGGCACTCAAGAATGAAAACCCCATGACTACATTTCAGGTTAGTTCTGAAAACTCTGCTTAAATTCTGTCTTCTGAATTTGTGTGCTCTAAATGCCTGCATATCATGATTAATTCTTTTGTGCATCATCTAACTGAATCTAATTGAAAATCTGAAATGCATATGGAAATAATTGTAGTTTACCTCTGAATGCATTACATATCTATGTCATGATGCATGATATGTCAAACTCCCTGCATGTTGTATTGCACTGATTTGCATGACCATCATGATATATTAGATGGAACAGTGCTGAAGGGCAGATGGAGTATGTCTGGATGCTACTGCCATGTGTGAGGTGGTCCTTGGACCAAGTCCTCCGCCCAGTACCATGGGTCAAGTCATATAGAGCAGTGTATTGCATATCATGTTGATCTGTTGGTGCTAAACTGAAGTTTTCTTGAAAAGTTGATTGCTCTAGCATGATGCTCTCTGAATAAAGAATGCTCTGACGTTTGAATAATCATCTTGCATAAATTGCATCAATTCAGGGGGAGCTTGTTGAGTCTTATGTGAGTCACTGCATATTGACAAGGGGGAGCATTATCACATTGTTGACACTATTTGAAATTCTCACTCTACACTCTTTCAAATCATCAATTGACTATTTTGAATTCATACCTTCTTGAATCTGAGAATTTGGCTACTAATCCTCAATCTGTTGAAGGAGGAGTGTCTCCTTTTGTCTGACTGAAATTCAACTCTGCTATTGGCTTTAAACTTTTATTCTCTCTTGCTGATTGATTCTTTCACCAGCTAGTACTCTTCCTTCATATACCTCTCAGCTGGTGTGACTGAATTGGCTCTACTATTGATTTGTTGGTCAGCTAAACTTATTTTTCTGATCTGAGGAACTTAAGCTGCATGTCATGCAATTCAGTCTGAGAACATTGTAGAAATTTCTATCATATAGGTTTAAGAATTATCACTGAATCAGACTGATATAAGATTAATGTATTCTCAGATTTGTAGTTAAATGAATTGAAAATATCTGAATGATAAGGTTTAATAAACTTTAACCACATGTTTCATGTAAACCTTAGACTCTCTCATCAGATATCTAAAAATTTGAATTCAGGGCTTCTTTGGCTAAGATGCATATAGTGTGTACTGTTGTTAAACATTAATTTGAAAATGTTGACTAAATGAAGAAATTGTGAATTCAGAGCAATGACTCGGTCTCTGAGAAACTGAGTTCTTTATCAATGAAATAAAGCAACTCATGTCATGAGGTGCCATAGTTATCTCTGATAAAAATTTAGTGAAACAAAACCTGACGGAGCAATAGCTTATCTGTGTTGAGTAGCTGGGGAGTCTGGCCTCTGATAAAGGTGTCTTCTCATGTAAAAAGACACTCATATTGCTAACTCTGCTCTCAAAGTGAGAGGCAATGACAGTTATCACACTGAGTAACTGGGTCACTTCAACTAAGACTTGTTGTGCCTCATGTAAAAAGGTGTTGATCAACTTAAATTGCTCAGGAAAAATATAATGTGCTTCAAATGAAATTATCTTGAAAAATCTGTCAACTCATGTTCTTGAAAAGTGTTTAACTTCTGTACTAATCTGTGTATCTTTCAAAGGTGCTATTGAGATCATATTGTGTAAGATAAAAGATGATTGATTTTGGGTGTTATCTGAATATTTGGTTCACCTTTATTAAAACTTGAATTAAGATATGAGTATTGAGTTTAATTTGACAAATTTGGTATACATCAAAATTAAATCAGATTGGTTAAGTTGCCACTTCATAACCTTTATGATAAAAGAGTCTACATCTTTTAAGACTTATTGAAGTGATGTATGAATTAAAATCCCTCATGATCAGATTTTCCAGATAGCCTGATCAGATTCAGTCTGATTATTCATTGAGATGTCTTGTGATGATTGTTGTCTATTATTGCCCTTCTATCACCAATCACTTTACTCTCCACACTGTTGGAATCTTCCATCTTGTTCTGCAATAAGTTCTGATTATGTGGTCTTTTCACCAGAATTCAGATTCTTTGTAAAGGCAGAATTCAGATTGATTTATTGGATAACCTGAATCCATTCCTGTGCTTCAGGGGGAGTTATGGTTTCTTTGCATCTAGGGGAGAGTAGTTAATCTTGCATGCTGCTAGGGGGAGTGATGGTTCATTGTCATAAGTGTCTTTGTGTGCTGCATTTGTCTCTCAAACCATTTCCCTTCTTTTTGATTATGTCAAAGGGGGAGAATAGTTTGACGAGTCAGTGGGACTCATCATGTTGCCATCATCAAAAAGGGGGAGATTGTTGTGCCCCTTGTGCTTTGTTGATGATGTGGTGTTTTAATGATAGCAACATGAATGAGTCACCATATTGAATGATTGTTTATAACTGATATACACATTGAATGCATGAGTTTGCATGAGTATTGCATGATGCGTTGACGCATGGGATCATTGCGTCAACTCACTCGTCAAACTATTGAGCTCTTGCTTTGCTTCATACATTGGTCTAGTATCTGAGTTTGTACATCGTCTTGTGCCTTCAACGTTCAAAGCCTCAAGTCTGTACAGCGTGAAGTCTACACATTGGCACTACAGCTCGTTTGTGTAAGTCTGTACATTGACTTCGTATCTGCAAGTCTGTACACTGGACTTCATTTCACCAACTCTATACAATGGTCTTCACACTTCAAGTCTATACATCCTCCCGTTCAGATTTCCAAGTCTATACAACGTTGGTGAGTGGAAGTCTGTACAGCCGGTGGGTTGCCAAGTCCATACATTATGAACCTCAAAGCCTGTACAGACCATGCCTTGCTCAAGTTTGTACATCGTTCATTTGTCTTGGCAAGTCTACACATTGGTAGTCTGTACATCATTCGTGAAGATTGAACATTGAGCAAGTATATACATTGGACGAGTCTGTATCGTGCCTCAGTCATGAAGTCTATACATCGTCTGTCTTCATTGTTGTGCCAAAGTCTGTACAGCCGCTTGTTTGCCAAAGTCTATACAGCCTCTGTGTGTTCTATGCATTTTGCAAGTCATGCAGCGTCAACGCAGCAAGTGTGTCTCATGCATCATGCGTCGACGCCCCCAGATTTCCAAGTCTATACATTGACCTTTGCCTTCAAAGTCTGTACAGCCTTTCATATGAAAGTCTATACATCGTGTTTTGACTAAGTCTGTACAGCCATTTACATAGTGAAGTCTACACATTCGTTTGCATTGCATGAAGTCCATACAGCGGGTAGAGTCTGTACACTCGATTCGCCTTTGAATTGGTCAAGTGTGTACATCCTTCCAAGCTTCAAGTCTTCACATTGGGTTGTCAGGCTTCAACCCTATACATTCATTTGTTAGGCCCAAGTCTATACACTCGTTGTTAGAAGCCTGAACTTAACTGAAGTCTATACACTGGACTTCACTTTACAAAGTCTAACCAAGTCTATACAATGCTTTGCATTTTTCAGAGACTGTACAGGGTTTAGACTTAAACTGATGACTTCGTTTCATCTGCCTGACAGGGACTAAAAAGGCCAGGCTGTTTGTTCACTGGAACGTATCCATGCGTCAACGCCATTGCTAGACAGCGTCGACGCAGCCATTGAGCCTGATAAGCATCTAGCTCGAAGATAATTTAAAAGGTTAACGCTAGAGCCTAAGGCGTCCACGCACCAGTAAAGATGCATCCATGGATCCTCTTCACAGCGTTAACTCTACGCAAAGGCTGCGTCAACTCAGTCACTGAAGAAGGCAGAGGCCTGTTCAGAAATACTCTATCGCGTCAACGCAGCAGTGGAGCAGCGTCGACGCAACAGTTACAAAGGGAGAGCCAATGGGTCACTGGATCACCGATGCGTCAACGCAACATGCTGATAGCGTCGACGCAGCACGCCCATCTGTTGAAGACTTGATCACTTGATCACAGATGCGTCAACGCAGCAGGCTGATGGAGTCAACGCAGCAGACTTGAGTCCTACTGGTCGAATGTCGTTGAATTGAAGGGCACGTGATCCGAGGTGCCTGGCTCGTGAACTAGGATGCTGCCACGTGGTCCGAATTTCTAGGGCAGGAAACGTGGAAGCCACACGCGCCAGTGTGCTGCTGCTGCTGCTATATATATATACGAGTCTTCATCCTCTGTAGAAGATCGATCGACTGAAGAAGAGCAGCAAAGTATATACACCAGAGAGCCTTCGATCCAGACATGAGAAGAAGAAGAAGAGAGGCAGAGAGAAAGAAAAAGGTAGAGTGAAGAGAAGCTGTCGATCCAGCACAAGAGAGGAAAGAAAAGAGAGAGAAGAGAAGAGCAGAGAGTGAGAGATTAGCGAAAGAAGAAGAGAAGTGCAGAGAGAAAGAAAAAGAAAGAAAGAGATCGTGAGAAGAAGAGACTGAGAGAGGTTGTTTGAAGATCTGTCTTCACTGGACCGTGGATCAAATCCAGGCCAGTCAGCTCTTTAAGAGCCACATTGTGCTTTACGTTTACAGCTTTCCGACTGCTGTTATCTAGTCTTTTGTTTTCTATTTTACATTTTCTTTCAAGCTGTTAGTCAGCGGTTTGCAGAGGAGGACTCCTCTGGACAGCAAGCTGTGTTGCTCAGCGGGCAGTGGAGGTTTCCACTGGACGGGTAAGCTGTAATCCCCAGCGGTTGCAGTGGTGGATTCCACTGGACGGCAAGCTGTGAGGCCCAGCGGTTGTAGGCAAGCTGTGATGCCCAGCTGTTCAAGCTGTGAGTCAGCGGAATCCA
Organism: Amorphophallus konjac; assembly: GCA_022559845.1. NCBI lineage: Eukaryota > Viridiplantae > Streptophyta > Magnoliopsida > Alismatales > Araceae > Amorphophallus > Amorphophallus konjac. The sequence goes on from CM040125.1 coordinate 14,457,575, forward strand.
CACTCGGGTTGAGTGTGGGGTGGATGTAGGTCTGCAGGACCGAACCACCTAAAAACCCCTCTTGCATTGTGGTTTGATTGCTTATGGTTTGCTTCCGCTAGATGAATGCATAGGGGCACTCCAGGTGTTTGGCTTCTGGTTGAGCAGAAGAGTTAATTAGTCTTCTTAGAGTGCTTTAATCTGTCAAGAGAGCGAAATTCTAGTTGAACAATATTTTGTCTAAATCTGTCTTGTTAACACTCTAGTGATCTTAATGTGTGTTTGTTCAGTTCTGCATCTGCCCATTAGCATTTAAGCTTGTCTAGTTTGCGAACTAGTAATTCTAGTGAGCATCATATTTTAATTGGGTGAAAGATTTTTAAAGGGCTATATTCATTCACCCCCCCCTCTGAATACTGCACCGAACCCAACACGTTTCACACCGAGTGTCTGACGCTCCTGAGTTGGACCGTCAGGGTGCTGTGACGGCCTACCTTTGGACCGTTACGGTCTGTGACGGCCCAAAGATAGACCGCCAGGCACTGTGTTATGTCGAAGTGGTTTTTTGTGCTTTCCGCGATCATTTCACGTTGTGTAGGTCCCTAGTCGACCCAGTTGGGACCTAGTGGTCGACTTGCGGTCTCTTGGATGTCCCAGACACCCCGAGAGTTTTGTGTCCGTGTTTTGAGGGTGTTGGGGGACTGTGCTACCTCGTTTAGCGTGCCCATGGGTTTGAGAGTCTGAGGGACTCCTCGTGTTCCGGGCTTTTGGTGTTACGCTTGATTGAGTCACTGTGCGTCGGTGCGAGTCCGGCGAGGGTTCCCCGCACGTCGTTAGTTTCTTCGGGAAGAGGTTTCCAAGTAGGCCATGAGTAAGGCCTGGAACTGCGAGTCCAGTTGTCCAGCCTAGGGCTGGAGGGTTCCAACTTTTCCTTGAGAGTGGGATTCGGTTTGGCGGCCTGTGAGCTGCCTTGGGAACCATGCTTCTGCGGTTCTACGTGGCCGGGTGCGTGGCCCGTGGACTGTGAGTCCCGTTTCTTCTCCGACTGTGGTCACCGGGCGACGGTGCTGGTACGTGGGACGATCCCCGTACTTCATCGGGTTCGGACGTTGTTTTCCGTTGACTTGAGAGTCTACTCCTTCAGTGACCCTCCACTAGTCGTAGCATGCTTACACGTTTAGTCATCCCACCAGGGAGTGGTGGACAGACTACCCTGAGGATGGTTTTTAGACTGGTTTCTATCGGGCCCCACGTCTTGCTGCCAGAGTCCGGCTGAGGGGAAAACCAGTTAGAGACCAGACCTGGGACGCATGGTCTGTGTGTGCACACGTGGTTGGGGGCAGTTGGACCCACGCTGACGGGCGTGACCCCAGCTAGTCACTTGCTTTGTGGTTACTTGTACGGTGTCTCAGTTCCCACTGGGCTGGAGGGAGACACCTGAGGCGAGGACTAAGACGTCAGTGGACGCATCCGGCCTTGCTTCTAGTGGGAGGTACTCCTGTCGAGCCGGGAGTGACAGACTGTCAGTCAGTCTCCGTGACTTCGACCTTCGGATTTTTGGTCGTGTTGACCTTTGAGTCCATGTTGTTTCACCGTGATGTGTGTGTCGGTTTTCGTGCCGTGAGACTGGTGCTAGTAGCTTTACGGAGGTTGCGTCTTGTTGGTGTTGTGTCCGCGATCGGGTGGTCGGGGTTGCACCTTGGACAGCGTGTCCAGGTTGGCCGTGTCCTGGGAGACAGGCCTCTACGACGGGGTTACCGTGGGTTTTTACTTCGGTAAGTGGTACTAGTGTGGTTCGGTAGCCCCCGACCGTGAGATCGGGGTGTGTTTTCTGGTACAGTAGGAGTAGCTGTAGTGCCGAGTTTTGACCGGCCACCGATTCGCTGTTCCTGCTGTCGTTGTAGCTTTCCTTTCCGCTACCACATTTGTTTCCGATTGGGGTTCCGCGGGATCCCTGCTGAGTCTCTGTTTTGGAGACTCATTCCCTACTTTTCAGGTGTGGCGGTTCTTCCTCGAGGTTCGAGGGTGCGGTACGGAGGTTCTCAGTTGCCAGCTCGTCGGGCCGAGTGTTCACTTGGCATGTGGTATGTTTTACTACTTTAGACTGTACTTTCTGTTGGACTGGACTCTGTTGTAGCAGTAGTTGTTTATTTATTTCTGTTAATTGCTGAATTGTCCTATTTTATTTCCTATTTCTTTGTGCCTCCACACTCCTTTTAGCCCTTCCGAGCCCTCCCGGCTCGTGGGCGGCGGTTCGAGTCTCAGGTTATCGGGCCTTCCCGGTAATCAGATTCTCGGGTCGTTACAGCTGGTATCAGAGCAGAGGTTGTGGACGTACATGGGAATTCGAAATATTGTAGTGATCAGAGTCCATATGGTCCAGTACAGTCGGCAGTTGGCGTAGGGTTTTGTGTTCGCTTTCCGTCTAGTTTCTCGCTTGAGAGCTTGAGTGCGCTGTGCGGCGCTATGAAGGTGGTTGTTGTCCGCGGCTTTCGTGCCAGCATGGGGTCTAAGGATCGAGGTTGAGAGCTTCTTCCTCATCGGTGGTGGCCCTGGTTGTGCTGCGTTGTGCAGAGGTTGCTGGCAGGCGCGAGCTCGCGGTGCTACGTTCGAGGTGTCTGCAGCGTGGTCAGGTGACTGTTGTGGATTGCTTGTGGTTAAGTGGCCGTGAGTGTGCTCTGAGGGAGCTGCTGTTGGTTTTGGCCACTCCAGCTTGAGGTTTATCCAGCCCCTGATGTGTTAAAGTTGTGGTTTGAGGTGGCAGAGCTGGTGCTCTGATCGAGAGGTGTGCTCGGGCGAGCGGAGGATCTTCTCGGTGAGTTGCTATTTTCGTCGAGCCTGGTGTTCTTGTCGTGCTCTGTGGCGTCAGAAATGACGTGTCGGTCCCGGTTATTTTGCAGATTTCAAGGCAGGAATGAGCTGAGGTTTCCCAGTCAGTTTTGCTCCTGCGCTCTTGTGTGCGAATGGGTTGTATTCGCATGGAGTTGGTTTGAGATGTGAAGGTTCCGCGGTGAGTTTCGGGACTCGAGGATGAGCGTCGGCGGTTGTCGTTATGGCTCGTGCTGCGACTCTTGGCGTGGTGCATTGCAGTTTGAGAATTACAGCGGTGGTGCATCGAGAGATGCTGTGTGTCGGAGGCGCTGACCTAATGGAAGCGATGGTTTTCCATAGTGCTGGGTGGTGCTATTTTCAGCGTGCACGAGATTCGAGATCAGGTCGAGCGTGGAAATTTTTCGTTGGTCGGAAGTGCGTTTGGTTTCTCCTTTGGCTGAAGAGTATTGTGTTTGGCTAGGATTGTCGTCTTGCATCATGTGTCCGGATTGCTTGGCCTTGTGTGCCATGAAGTCTGTGCGAGACGTGCTCCTTGTCTTGGCCAGGTGGTTGCCTGTGAGATGTTATACCCATTCCCTTGTCGTGTTAGGGTGTGTTGGCGCTTTTTCGAAAGGACGAGTGCCGGTTGGGCGGTGTTTCCGTGAAATTGCGGCTGTGCGCGTGGATCAGAGTGCGCAGTGGAAGCCTGGTTGGCCTGTAATATCTCAGACCTTTCGGATCCTTCTTCGTGGGTCTCGGATCTGGTTTCTCGGAGTGTCCGGCTCCGTTGTGTCTGAAATTTCATTTCGGACATCTTTCGTGTTCGGATCGGCGTGATCCGGAGTTGTTTCGGAGGCCCGAAAGCGTTCCACGACTTTTTCCGCGTGTGTTTTCCGATTTCCGGTGTGGGTTTCGGTAATTCCTTCGGAACCTCGTTGTAGGTGAACCGGGTGGTTCACCTGGGCACGAGTGGTACCGTTGCGATCGGTGCGTTCCGAGGATCGCGGAAACGTAATTTTTTATTTTTTGGTATTTTCCAAAATTTCCAGATTTTCAATAAATATCTCACTTTTCTCTCTCTCCCCTCACCCTCTTCTTCTTCTTCTTCTTTCCCTTCTCCCCACAGTGACCACCGCCCCTCCCTCTTTCTTTCTCTCTCGTTCGGCCGCGGCGACGTCCCCTTCCGGCTGCAGACAATGCGGGGCGACGGTGTGACGACGTGGGCGACGGCGAGGTGATCGTGGCGGCGTAAAGCTTGTGGGGAACCGTGAAGGGACGAGGGTTTTCAAAGCGTTCTTCGTGATCTCGGCATCAATTCGGCGGAGCATTCGCTCCATTGAGGTAGGGTGACGTTCCCTAGCTCCCCGCCGTCCGTTTCCGTGGTTTATAGGCCGAGGGGAGGTCGAGAGGGGCTTGATTAAGCGGGTTTGGGGTTTTCCATGATTTGGGGAGAGCTCGCCCGATCTATGGATTTATCCCGTGATTTCACATTTTGGTGGCCTAGTATCATGCTAGGGGTCCCCAGGGGTCTTCCCCTTTGATTTCCCCCTCTCCGGTGGAGACATGGGGGCGTGGTTGGGTTTTTTGGGCTTTCCCGGGCGTTTCGTCGTCGGGCGGGTGTGGCGGTCCTTCCAGTGACCGTCACACCGTGTGACGCACCTGGGCGGGTGCGTCACAGCCCTTGTTTAGCCAACTAGGGTCTGGGAGTGTGACGGTCCCACGATAGACCGCCACAGGCGTGTGACGCGCCTGGGTTGGGCCGTCAGAGCGTCCCGATCGTTGGCATCCGACCGTTGGTTTGACCGTTGGGGGTCAAGGCATGTGACGCACCAGGGCTGGCGCGTCACAGCCTTGTGACCGCCCAGCGTGGGTGCGTCAGGGTTATTCGACCCCCAGGCAATGTGACGCTCCAGGGCTGGACCGTCACATGTGTGTGACGCTCCAGGTGTGGACCGTCACATGCTGTGACGCGCCGTGTGGCACGCGTCACAGCTTGCCTTTGTTTTTCCCTGTGACGCACCTGCATAGGCGCGTCACAGTCTGTAACGCACCAGGGCAGGTGCGTTACACTTTGTTTTACACTGGGAGTGTGACGGCCTGCGTTGGACCGTCAGGGTCCTATGACGGTCCAGCCTAGATCGTCAAGTGTCTGTGACGGTCTCGCCTAGACCATTAGAGTCCTGTGACCCGTCTAGGGTAGACCGTCAGGCACTGGGTTGCCCCGGGTGGTTTGCAACCCCGTTTCCGTTCCGACCGTGGTCACCGTGCGACGGTGCCGGTACGTGGGGTGGTCCCCGTACGTCGTCAGATGCGGACGTGATTTTCCGTTGACTTGAGAGTCTACTCCTTCAGTGACCCTCCACTAGTCGTAGCCCACCAGTACGCAGTGCTGGTCTCACCAGGGAGTGGTGTACGGGCCGACCCTTAGAGACGATTTTAGACTGGTTTCCGTCGGGCCCCTCGTCGTTAGTCGGAGTCCGGCTACGGGGGAAAACCAGTCAGAGGGCCAGACCTAGGACGCATGGTCTGTGTGTGCACACGTGGTTGGGGGCAGTTGGACCCGTGCTGACGAGCGTGACCCCAGGTAGTCACTTGTTTGTGGTACTTGTTCGGTGTCCGTGCCTCGGGTAGGCACTACCATGTCAGGCAGTTCACCTACGGTGCGGTGTAAGTCGTCAGGGGACGTTACCGGCCGTGCTTCTAGTGGGAGGTACTCCTGTCGAGTCGGGAGTGTCAGGCTGTTAGTCGTCGCGGCTTCGACCTTCTGGTTTCGTCATGTTGACCGTTGCGTTTCGGTCTTCCTGCCGTGGTGCGTGTGTCGGCTTGCGTGCCGTGAGACCAGTGCTTTGTAGATGGCAGGGTTTCCCTTTTTGAGGTACTCGCTTACTGCTAGCGTAGCGGTTTCTCCGTTTGCGAGGTAGGGTTCAAGTGATCCCTACTGAGTCTTGTTCCGAGACTCATTCCCTGCGTATTTTCACTGTGTTTCAGGCGAGGCGAGGCTTCAGGGGAGTTCGTCTGAGACTCAGTGCGGTTCAGGTGCCCAGCGTTAGTGCCAAAGGTCAGAGCCGGGGTATGCCCCGTGTAGCTGTACTTTCTTTTCTTATCTCTGTACTAGTTGTGGACTACTGTTGTTATTTTATTGTTATATTGTGGACCATGTAAAACGTTAATTCATTTCCTGCTTATTTATATAACTGTTTAATTCTGCAATTATTTGTGATACTTGTGTAGTTTCCACACCATCATTCTAACCCTTCCGAGTCTTCGGACTCGTGGGTGGCGGTGCGAGTCTCGGGTTATCGGGCCTTCCCGGTAATCGGATTCTCGGGTCGTTACAGCTGGTATCAGAGCGCGGTTGTGGGATTATACGAGAATCATAAGTGATTGTAGTGGTCCACTAGTCCACAGCGATGATGTACGGTTGACGCTGGCGTTGGGCATCGTGTGTTTCTCTTAACCTTGCTGTTTCGTGCTTTCTGTCTTTGCTCCAGGTGCGGGTATGGTGTCGAGGCGTGCGACTCGCTCTCAGCAGGGGCAGTCGGCTGGAGGTCAGGAGATCCATCATGAGGTTCAGCAGGAGCAGGAGCAGGAGGAGCAGAATAGAGTGCCACATGCGGCCACCGAGGAAGTGGATACTACGAGATTTCCGGGGGCCGAGGATTTCTTCCGTGGCATGTACCAGCTTATGTCTCAGCAGTTCGGCGGAGAGGCCGGTGAGGGCTCGTCGACCAGGGGTGGGCCAGGCCGAGCAGTGAGGGATTTCATGCAGTTTCATCCACCTTACTACGGCGGTCAGTCAGACCCTGATTTGGCTCGGTGTTGGCTCGACGAGATGGAGCGGGTGTTCAGTTCCGCGCGGAGTACTGCGGAGGATAGAGTGATGTTGGCCTCCAACCAGTTGTAGGGTATGACTCGGGAGTGGTGGTCTTCCGAGTGGAAGACGTCTTTCCAGCTTCGTCCACTTGAGCAGATTGGGTGGGGCGACTTTGTCAGTGCTTTCGAGCGTACCTACTGTCCAGAGTTTATTGCTACGCAACGGATACGTCAGTTTTTAGAGCTGCTTCAGGGTGACATGTCCGTGTTGCAGTATAGGACCCGATTTGTCGAGCTGGGTCGGTATGCACCTCATATCATGGAGAATGAGAGGGTGAAGACCGCATAGTTCGTTCAGGGCTTGAGGTAGGAGCTGAGGCACCATTTGATCGCGAACGCTGCCACCGATTTGGAGACAGCATCTCCCGTTGCGGCTTCTTTGGAGATGGGTATGCATAGGACTCGAGGACCGATTAGCCAGGGACAGTCTTTGTCAGGTCGCAGCCAGCAGTCGGCTACCCAGCAGCAGGGTTCATTCCAGCATGCGTCGGGTGGTCTAGGAGCGCCGGCACCGGTAGCATCAGTGATAGGATCTGTGTCTTTCGGCTCGAAGGTCAAGAAGTTCTTCGGGAAGAGTTTCTGAAAGAAGAAGTCCAAGGGTCAGGGTCAGGCATCGTCGGGCAGTGTACAGCAGCCGGTTCCGCTTCAGCGTCAGGGATCAGTGGGTGGATCGCGAGGACCGTGTCCACAGTGTGGCGAGCATCACCCAGGCAAGCAGTGCACAACGTCGATTATCTGTTTTCGGTGTGACCAGCCAGGGCACATGGCACGTGACTGTCCTCAAAGGCAGCAACAGCAGCAGTTTCCTCAGCAGCAGCAGGTTCCCCAGCAGTAGAGGCCGCAACAGCAGGGACAATATCCGCCGCTACCCAGGTCAGCTAGTGTGGGAGGTAGGCAGAGAGCTCGAGGCCAGATCACACACATGACCAGGGCAGAGGCAGTGGCGTCGCAGCTCGTGGAAGGTACCGTTCAGATTTTGGGTCGTGCGGCTCGGGTTTTGTTTGATTCTGGTGCGTCTCATTCGTTTATTTCGGAGGATTTCGCGCTGAGCATCGAGGAGCCGGTGACCCAGTTGTCCTGCGGTTTGGCAGTGGAGTTACCTTCGGGTGATTTTATGATCACTCCGTATTGCTTCGATGAGATTCCCGTGTGGGTGGAAGGGCGGAGTTTGCCGGCTAGGCTCTATGCGTTGCCGCTTCAGGACTTTGATGTGATTTTGGGCAAGGATTGGCTCGAGGCACATCATGCATTAGTGGATTATTGCTCGAAGAGAGTTTATTTTTGGCGACTTCGTGGACCCACCTTCTATTTCCAAGGTATCAGGTCTTCCTCTTCCCGATTCCTTATTTCGGCGATTCGAGCTCGTCGTTTGCTTGATGCGGGTTGTCAGGGTTTTCTCGCTTCTGTGGTCTTGGTAGACCAGCCGCGTCCGGATGTCGATGACATTCCGGTGGTGTGCGAGTTTCCTGATATTTTCCCGGAGGACTTACCTGGATTGCCTCCCCAGCGGGAGATCAATTTTGTGATCGAAGTGGTGTCGGGTACGGGACCTTTGGCGAAGGCTCCCTACCGTATGGCTCCCGCTGAGTTGAGGGAGTTGCGGGCGTAGTTGCAAGAGTTGCTGGCCAAGGGGTACATTCGTCCTAGCTTTTCCCCTTGGGGTGCGCCTGTGTTGTTTGTTAAGAAGAAGGACGGTAGCTTGCGGTTGTGTATTGACTATCGACAGCTGAATGAAGTGACCATTAAAAATAAGTATCCGTTGCCACAGATCGATAATTTGTTCGACCAGCTTCAGTCCGCTCGAGTATTCTCGAGAATTGATTTGCGGTCGGGTGACTATCAGCCGAGAATTCACGAGTCCGATGTGGAGAAGACTGCGTTTGGTATAAGGTACGGGCATTATGAGTTTCTGGAGATGCCGTTTGGGCTCACCAATGCCCCCGCAGCCTTCATGGACTTGATGCAGAGGGTGTTTCGTCCGTATTTGGACCAGTTCGTGGTCGTATTTATGGACGACATCCTTGTTTATTCACGGTTTGTCGAGGAGCACGCATACCATTTGGATGTGATGCTCCAGACGTTGCGAGATCACCAGTTGCATGCGAAGCTCAGTAAGTGTGAGTTCTGGCTTCGTGAGGTGCACTTGATGCGGGACGACAATGAGACTTGATGTTGTTGGTGCGATCCTTGGACGTCTACTAGATGGTGTGACTTGTTGGACGACGCGACCAGTAACAACACAAACAACTCGGCACCTAATGTGGCTCCTGAAGAGGCGACTGTGCCCAAACAAGAAGCATTCACTCACGGTCGTTCCTGGCGAGGGAAACGAGTCGATCGGCACGGTTGAGAAACTGGTAATGAGTCTCGGGTGGTCAGCTCACTCTCGTGCTGGGATCGAGCCACGGGACGGGTCTCGCACTCACAACTCACAGCGGTGACTAATTTGAACGATCTAGGGGCCTAACATGCTCACGAGTGACGGCATCAAGAGCCTATATTAGGAAAGCAAGCAACTAAAGAGGGGTGACGAGTGTACCTCCACGCTCGGGACGTGGGGAAGACTTCCCGGCCGAGATCCGAAACTCCCGGTACAACAATAATTAATAATTACAGAAATGATGCTAAAGCCCACTCCACGTAGGGAGGTAACAGGCGACACGTGGGGTCCGGGAGCACCAATCTCGGGTTGGCGGGCAGCAGTCGATGGCGCTCGGGTGGACGCAGTCGGCCGGTTCAGCTCCCTTCACTCGGGCCCGTCGGATGGGACGTGGGACCCGCTGCTGGTACGGTGGCGTCGGGGGTGGCTCCTGGCTGCAACGACTGATGGGGATGCTCCTGGAGTGTCCCGGATCGATCCCCGGGAGCGGTGGTCACCAGAGTGGAGGCGGGTGATTTCTTGGGAATTATCTCCCAATGCTGTCCCGCAGCTGTGTTTCTGTCCAGATCTGCGCGCTCCGACGAGATCGGCTGGTACGCTCAACTCTGACGTTGGATCGGGGCACAAAAGATACCGTTGGAAAGAGGACTCAAAATCCTACGACATACTGGAAGTCCAAACTCATCCAACGGCCGGATTTAAAATTAAAACGACTGCAAGTGGACTGAGCACACTGTCTCAAAATACATAACATGCTGGACAAAACCTAACCTCCCTGATCAAGGGCTTTGAATGAGGATCTAATGGAAGAATTAGGACATGAAATTTTTATGGTGGGTAGAGGGGAGGGTTACGAAGACGCACATATCTCTTTTGTGAAATTTTGACAATATTTGAGGGGTGAGAAAATTCGGATGCCCCAAGATCTATCTCATAGATCTGCACACAGGCAGACTTTGGGGAAGATGAACAGGTGGCTGGGAACGGGGGAAAATGAGCTCTGATCGACCTAAAAATTTAACTGGGAATGGACTCTGATGGATGGAACCTACCCTCAAAGTTTCGCGACGATCCAACGGTCGGATCTCTCGTACCAGCTCTTTCACCGAGCTGCTGTCCTGTAACTCCGAATTTGGGGCAGCCGGATGAAGACCGGCTTGTGGTGGCTCACCGGCGGCACGAACGGCGGCGGTGGCAACAGTGAACGTTCACAATAGATAGAGGAAGAAGAGAAGTAGAATAAATTTGAGAGAGATTGAAGATTTGGGATGGGTCTAGAGAGAGTTGGGGGTGGGAGGAGGAAGAACACCAAGAACACTCAAGAGGGAGACGGGTGTGCACCAAACATTATGCCAAAATATTTCTTCATTAGTTCCTTTCACAATTGATACAAGAGACTATAAATAGCCACACCCTAGATCTAGATAAAAGGACATCCACTAACACCAAAGGACATCCACTAATATTGGTCAAGGGTAGGTGGGGGACAAGCATGGGGTACAAAGTGGGAGAATCCTCTACCTTTGTCTCCTTGGCCCAATTGTCCAAATCTTCTAGAAGGTCCAATTGGCCTCTTAATGGTCTTGAGGCCCAATGTAGAAATTGGACCCCTTACATGAATTGTAGCCCATATTACAAACTTGACCCATTACACTCATAAATACTCAAATACACACCAAGACACTCATAATACATATATATAAAAAAACTCAATACCCAGGTGGGGACTCCATGCTATCACCCAGCCACAAGGAGGTCGGCGTCGCTCGAGTCGTGCTACGTGTCTGATATCGACGACTAGCTCTGGTGTCCTCACCAGTTCTCCCCAGGTGGGAGAAGGTCGACCCCGTCGAGTAGGGGTCCTGGTCGCTCTGGTATCGATCCAGCAGATCTGGATCTACCATCTGTAACTCTGCCCGGGTGATCCAGGTGTCATCGGACGCAGGTCGCCCCTTCCATCGCACCAGATAACGTTGGTACACTCCACCCCGGGTAGTAGTCACCTACTCGTCTAGTATATGCTCTATCTGCTCGCGCTGCTGAGGTAACAAGCCTGGTGGTGGATGCTCTGGGGTGGTGTCACTCACAAGGGGTGAAAACGGCTCAAAAGGCTCACTGGGTATCACCGCGGGGTCCCTGTAGGCGACTAGGTCCGAGACATTGAAAGTGGAGCTGATCCCGTACTCCTCTGGCAGGTCGACAACATATGCTTTAGGACCAACTTGTTTCACTACTCAGAAAGGACCGGCACCGCGAGCATGCAACTTCTTCACGGCTCCTGAGGGAAACCGTTCAGGTCTGACCCTGATCATGACAGAATCGCCCTCCTGAAACTCACGGTGGTGCCTATGGGCGTCAGCCAATTCTTTGTATCGTGCGTTGCTGGACTCAATGTGACGACGAATATGCTCATACAACTGTCTAATATGGCTAGCAAAAGACTCGGCTGACTCAGACACACGGGACTGGATGGGAGATGGGACTAAGTCTATGGGTCTCCTAGGTCTACGGCCAGTGACAATCTCAAAGGGGCTCATACCTGTAGACCTATTGACCGAATCGTTATAGGCGAACTCGGCCAAGGGTAAGATCAAATCCCAATCCCTGACTCGATCTTGGACAAGACACCTAAGAAGATCCCCCAAACTTCTATTGACAACCTCAGTCTGACCATCGGTCTGAGGGTGATATGCAGTGGAGAATTTCAATTGGGTGCCCATCATGTGCCATAGGGTCTTCCAGAAATAGCTAGTGAAGCGCACATCCCTATCGGACACTATAGTGCGTGGGAGTCCGAACCTGGAGACACAATGTGAAAAAAATAGACGGGCAACTCTAGAGGCATCTGAGGTTTTGAAGCATGGGATGAACAATGCCATCTTAGAGAACCGATCGACAACCACAAAAATTGAGTCATGCTTTCAGAGGGTGCGGGGCAATCCTAATACAAAGTCCATGCTAATGTCCTGCCATGGACTATCCGGGACGGGGAGGGGAGTATAGAGGCCGGTACTCTGCTTCCTTTGTTTGGCCATAGCACAAGTGCGACACTGGGCCACAATACGAGCAACATCCCTCTTTAGGCTAGGCCAATAGAATCGATGCTCAACCGCCTCTATGGTCTTGTTCCGGCCAAAGTGGCCAGCAAGACCTCCTGCATGCATCTCCCACGTAAGAAAGTCACGAACAGAAGTCCGTGGGATGCACAACTTGTCACCACGGAATAGGTGACCCTCCTGTAGTACAAACTCGCTATAATCACGCGAGGGACCGGTCTGAAGGACGGCATAGATCGGACCAAAGTCCGGACAGTCAACATAGGCGTCCTTTAGCCTCTCTAGCCCTACCACCTCAACACTCATGGTGGTCAACATCATCACCCGACGACTCAGTGCATCGGCGACCTTGTTCTCCGCCCCTGCTTTGTGCTTGAGCACAAAGGTGTATTCTTGGAGATACTCCACCCAACGACTATGGCAAGCATTCAGCTTCTTTTGGGTATGGAGGAATCGTAAGGCCTCATGGTCAGAGAAGAGGACAAACTCCTGGTGTAACAAATAGTGCCTCCAATACCTCAATGCCTGGACAACTGCGTAAAATTCTTTGTCGTATGTGGAATATCGCAGTTTGGCATCATTAAGCTTCTCGCTAAAGAATGCAATGGGGTGGGACTCCCGACTCAGAACGCAACCAATACCCACACTAGAAGCATCACACGTGACCTCAAACACCTTAGAAAAATCAGGTAAAACAAGGACATGTGCCTGGGTCATACGCTCCTTAATGTCCTGAAAGGCCGTGGCTGCAGCCTTAGTCCATACGAATGTCCCCTTCTTTATGCAATCAGTGATCGGGACAGTGATAGAACTGAAGCCACGAATGAAGCGACGGTAGAACGTCGCTAAGCCATGGAAACTCCGGACATCGTGGAGCGTGCGGGGCTCGGGCCACTCCCTGATGGCCCTAATCTTCTCCGGATCAGCGGAGACTCCATCTCTCGACACAATGAACCCGAGAAAAGTGATCTGATCGGACATGAAAGCACATTTCTTCGGGTTGGCAAATAAACTCTCTCACCTTAGCACGACACAGACCTGCCTAAGATGGTCTAAGTGGTCCTCCCTAGTGCGGCTGTAGATAAGAATGCCATCAAAGTAGACGACCAATAAGACCCCTATCATAGGGCGTAAAATTTGGGTCATCAACCGCATGAAGGTGCTAGGGGCGTTGGAAAGCCCAAAGAGCATAACCAACCACTCATAAAGACCATCCTTGGTCTTGAATGTCGTCTTCCATTCATCTCCAGGCCTAATTCGCACCTGGTGATAGCCACTATGAAGGTCTATCTTTGAGAAGATAGTGGCTCCCGCCATCATATCAAGCAAGTCATCCATCCGGGGAATGGGAAAACGATACTTCACCGTGATCTTGTTGATTGCACGGCTATCAATGCACATCCTCCATGTGCCATCCTTCTTTGGGGCCAATAATGCGGGAACAGCGTAAGGGCTCTTGCTGTCCCGAAGAGATCCCCGACTCATCAATTCCTCGACCTGCCGCTGTAGCTCGGCATGGTCTGTGGCACTCATCCTATAGTGGGGAAGGTTGGGCAAGGACGAACCCAGGACGAGGTCGATCTCATGCTGGATATCCCTCATGGGTGGAAGGCCTCCCGGGAGGTCTTCGGGAAATACATCGGAGAATTCCCGCAATATTGCAGCTATCTCCGGGGGATGCTCATCCTCGGACCTAGGGGCAACATCTTCAACACCCCTGACGACGACAGCTAGAATAGGGTTACCCTTGGTTACCTCCTGCTCCATCTCTCTCGGACTGATCATCATCAACCTCCTAGGTGGAGGGTCCACTCTGCTAGGAGCAGTCGAAGAGGTGGATGCCTGTGCCAAGGACAAAGTGGGTGGACCGGCCTTCCCCTGACCAGAAGTGGTCGTAGTGCTGGGGCCTGCTGGTCCGCAGATAGATGGGTCCTTCGGCTGGACTGGGTGGAGGGTAATCCTATGGCCATCATGGTCGAAGGTGCAAGTGTTCGACCTGCCATGAAGGGTGGCATCTCGGTCAAACAGCCAAGGCCTACCAAGGATGATACTACCCACCTCCATAGGTAGTACATCACACCAGATCGCATCATGGTATGCCTGGAACTGCAGCGGCACCAGGCACCGCAGTCTAACCGGGATGGAAGTGGAATCCACCCAAGAAACTCTATAAGGTGCAGGGTGATCCACGGGCGTCAAACCAAGACGCTTGACGGTGCCTGTGGAGATAGCGTTGATGCAACTCCCGCTATCTATAATCACCTTACAGGCTTTCCCTTCCAGCCTACAAAATGTGTGGAATATGGTGGTGCTACGCCAGTCGTCGCTCACCTGAGGCTGGGTAAGGATGCACCTGACTACACCCAAATGTACGTCATCCTGATACGAGGTACCAGGGACGTCAACCTGCTCGCCCTCCAATAACTCGTCAAAGAATTCCTCGGCCAATTCTTGGTCCGGCTCGTAGCTGACTGGCACTAACTCAGGCATGGGGTCACGGGCCGGTGTGTCGGCAATAACAAGTGCTCCCCGGGTGGGACACTTGCTGGCAAAGTGGCCAACTCCACCACAAGTGTAGCAACGGTCTCGTGGCCCATTACCCTGAGATGTTCCACCAATCATTGGCCCCTTACCCTTGTCCTCTCGATGGACTGGGGGTGTAGGAAGAAGAGGCCGAGCTGGTACGGCGGGCTGATAAGGCCGAGTGGCAGGGATGGGTGCCTGCGGGCGAGGGGGAGGGTCCCTCGGAGGGAAAGTGCGGAGCCTAGGAGCAGTGGGGTCCTGCCGAGGGGGTTCAGGGGGACGGGCCACCTGAAACCGGCTATAGGAGGTAGGCGTGGTACAAGGGTCGGTCCCATGCTGATAAGTGAACCCCGGGCACTGGACGGGAGCAAACTCCGCCTCGAACTGCTCCAACTCTAGAGCAACATGGTATGCGTCTTCCAAGGTGGTAACATTGCGGCGAAATAATTCATATTGGTAGTGGGGCCGCAAACCACGACGGAAGCGCGATACAGGCATGGTGCTCTCCTCCATAACTCCACAGCGCAAAAAGTACTCGTCAAACTCCGCGATGTAGTCTGACACGGATCGGTCCCCTTGGGAGAGACTCTGCCACCTATCAATAAGTCGCTGACGGTATGTGGCAGGAAGGTACTTACGCCTAAGCTTGTCCTTCATCTCATCCCAAGAACCTATCTGAGGCTCATGACGCTGAAAGAGTAAGCTCTCTACATTGCTCCAGTAAGTCTGTGCTTGCCCCAACAACTTCATCTTGGCATATCTGACCCTCCGGTGGTCCGTCATCTCGAACCACTCAAAGTACCGGTCCATGCTGGCCTCCCAATCAAGATAGATCTTGGGTTCCAAAGGCTTGGACCCATCAAACGTGGGAGGGTCCACACGGACGGTCTTGAGGATCCGTTCGTCCTCATCATCCCTATGTGGTCGGTGACCATGTCGGCGTCGGCCATTTCCCCCGTAATCGTTGTCGGACTCGTAGTCCTCAAAATGGGGGGCACGTTGCCGTTGCTCCTCAGCCCGAGGTTGTGCGAGCTGGGCAGCAGGTGCGGGCTGGGCAGCAGCCACGGGCTGGGCAACATGTGCCTGAGGGGCCGGGAGAATGCCGGGTAGGTCTCGGCGAGGGGTTCTCTCCACACTCTCTAACCTTCCAACCAGTCCTTGGATAGATCGGTCAGAAGCCTCGGCGCGATCCTCCATGGCTTTGAATCGGCTCTCCATACGCTCGGTATGCTCCCTAAGAGTTTGCTCGGACCTATCCATGCGCTCCATGAGTAGAGCTATCATGTCCTCCAGGGAACGGCCTCCCGGGTTGGCACCTCGGTGTTCACCCATAGTGTCAGGGCGATGGTACTGGGCACCTCTACAGGTGGGCATGCAATGAGGCCTAAAGAGAACTAAGGGTGACTCACTAGACCTATGTGGATGGACCGATGCAAGTTGAGGACCTTTGACTTAAACCGATATCCGGTATCTGGCGGAGTCTGGGAATCCGAAGATCCTCTCACGCGAGTGAATCACCTTCCCGATAGGCATAACCTAACGGTCGGGCAACACCTTTTCATATACCGAATAAAGGTATGCAATGCAACCTTAGACCGACTTAAATGACTCTTTTTTATTTTTTTATAAACAAGACTACCCTAGACTCAACCTGCTCTGATACCAATTTGATGCGGGACGAAAATGAGACTTGATGTTGTTAGTGCGATCCTTGGACGTCTACTAGATGGTGTGACTTGTTGGACGACGCGACCAGCAACAACACAAACAACTCGGCACCTAATGTGACTCCTGAAGAGGGGACTGTGCCCAAACAAGAAGCATTCACTCACGGTCGTTCCTGGCGAGGGAAACGAGTCGATCGGCACGGTTGAGAAACGGGTAATGAGTCTCGGGTGGTCAGCTCACTCTCGTGCTCGGATCGAGCTACGGGACGGGTCTCACACTCACAACTCACAGCGGTGACTAATTTGAACGATCTAGGGGCCTAACATGCTCACGAGCGACGGCATTAAGAGCCTATATTAGGAAAGCAAGCAACTAAAGAGGGGTGACGAGTGTACCTCCACGCTCGGGGCGTGGGGAAGACTTCCCGGCCGAGATCCGAAACTCCTGGTACAACAATAATTAATAATTACAGAAATGATGCTAAAGCCCACTCCACGTAGGGAGGTAACAGGAGACACGTGGGGTCCGGGAGCACCAATCTCGGGTTGGCGGGCAGCAGTCGATGGCGCTCGGGTGGACGCAGTCGGCCGGTTCAGCTCCCTTCACTCGGGCCCGTCGGATGGTACGTGGGACCCGCTGCTGGTACGGTGGCGTCGGGGGTGGCTCCTGGCTGCAACGAATGATGGGGACGCTCCTGGAGTGTCCCGGGTCGATCCCCGGGAGCGGCGGTCACCGGAGTGGAGGCGGGTGATTTCTTGGGAATTATCTCCCAATGTTGTCCCGCGGCTGTGTTTCTGTCCAGATCTGCGCGTTCCGACGAGATCGGCTGGTACGCTCAACTCCGACGTTGGATCGGGGCACAAAAGATACCGTTGAAAAGAGGACTCAAAATCCTACGACATACTGGAAGCCCAAACTCATCCAACGGCTGGATTTAAAATTAAAATGACTGCAAGTGAACTGAGCACACTATCCCAAAATACATAACATGCTGGACAGAACCTAACCTCCCTGATCAAGGGCTTTGAATGAGGATCTAATGGAAGAATTAGGACATGAAATTTTTATGGTGGGTAGAGGGGAGGGTTACGAAGACGTACATATCTCTTTTGTGAAATTTGGACAACATTTGAGGGGTGAGAAAATTCTGATGCCAAGATCTATCTCGTAGATCTACACACAGGCAGACTTTGGGAAAGATGAACAGGTGGCTGGGAACGGGGGGAAACGGGCTCTGATCGATCTAAAAATTTAAATGGGAATGGACTCTGATGGATGGAACCTACCCTCAAAGTTTCGCAACGATCCAACGGTCGGATCTCCCGTACCAGCTCTTTCACCGAGCTACTGTCCTGTAACTCCGAATTTGGGGCAGCCGGATAAAGACCGGCTTGTGGTGGCTCACCGGCGGCACGAACGGCGGCGGTGGCAACGGAGAACATTCACAATAGATAGAGGAAGAAGAGAAGTAGAAGAAATTTGAGAGAGATTGAAGATTTGGGATGGGTCTAGAGAGAGTTGGGGGTGGGAGGAGGAAGAACACCAAGAACACTCAAGAGGGAGAGGGGTGTGCACCAAGCATTATGCCAAAATATTTCTTCATTAGTTCCTTCCACAATTGATACAAGAGACTATAAATAGCCACACCCTAGATCTAGACCAAAGGACATCCACTAACACCAAAGGACATCCACTAATATTGGTCAAGGGTAGGTGGGGGACAAGCATGGGGAACAAGGGGGGGACACCCCCCATTAAGGGTAGGTGGGGGACAAGCATGGGGGACAAAGTGGGAGAATCCTCTACCTTTGTCTCCTTGGCCCAATTGTCCAAATCTTCTAGAAGGTCCAATTGGGCTCTTAATGGTCTTGAGGCCCAATGTAGAAATTGGACCCCTTACATGAATTGTAGCCCATATTACAAACTTGACCCATTACACTCATAAATACTCAAATACACACCAAGACACTCATAATACATATATAAAAAAAAAACTCAATACCCAGGTGGGGACTCCATGCTATCACCCAGCCACAAGGAGGTCGGCGTCGCTCGAGTCGTGCTGCGTGTCTGATATCGACGACTAGCTCTGGTGTCCTCACCAGCACTTTTTGGGGCACGTGATTTCTGGTGATGGCATGTCCGTGGACCCCGCCAAGGTCGAGGCAGTAATGCGATGGCCGAGGCCGAGGTCTGTGACCGAGATCTGAAGTTTCTTGGGGCTTGCGGGTTATTATCGTCGGTTTATCCAAGATTTTTCTCGCATTACGACCCCGATGACTAGACTCACACGGAAGGATGTGCCTTTCGTCTGGTCTGAGGAGTGTGAGCAGAGTTTCAGGGAGCTGAAGAGATTGCTCACCTCGGCTCCGGTGTTGGTTTTACCTTCTGGGCCGGGAGGTTTTGTGGTGTGTACAGATGCTTCCGGGGTCGGACTGGGTGCTGTGTTGATGCAGCATGGTAGAGTGGTGGCTTATGCATCTCGGCAGCTGAAGCCCTATGAGGAGAACTACCCTACCCATGACCTTGAGTTGGCGGCTGTGATATTCGCGCTGAAGATCTGGAGGCATTATCTGTACAGTGAGAAGTTTGAGGTGTTCACTGACCATCAGAGTTTGAGGTATGTGTTCACGCAGAGGGACCTTAACCTCAGGCAGAGGCGTTGGATGGAGTATATGAAGGATTATGACTTCACCCTGTCTTATCAGCCGGGCATGATGAATGTCGTAGCCGATGCCTTGAGTCGGAAGGTCGCAGTCAGTGCCTTGATGTTGAGGAAGCGAAGGCTCTGCGAACAAGTGCCTAAAGTTTCATTCAGGCTCAAGATTTCCCAAGAGCCAGGGTTAGCAGTGCTTGCGAGTCTGACTGTCACGCCAGATATCCGTCGTCAGGTGACAGAGGCTCAGCATGCGGACCCTGAGTTGCCCTGGATTTTGGCCTTAGCTGATGTGGAACTCGGCGAGGACGGTGCTACGCGGTTTCGTGGCAGGCTGTACGTCCCAGCCGAGGAGCGGGTTCGGCGTGCGGTGTTGCGCGAGGCTCATGGGAGCAGGTACGCCGTACACCCTGGTGCGACGAAGATGTATCGGAACTTGCGGAGGCTATTCTGGTGGCCTGACATGAAGAGAGATGTTACCGAATTTGTGGCCAGGCGCCTGACCTGTCAGCAGGTGAAGGCGGAGCATCAGCGACCAGGAGGTACTCTTCAGCCCTTGGATGTTCCCACGTGGAAGTGGGACCACGTGACCACGAATTTTGTGGTGGGTTTGCCGAGGACTCCGAGTGGGCAGGATAATATTTGGTTGCTGGTGGATCGGCTGACGAAGGTGACTCGGTTGCTACCGGTCAAGGTCAGCTGGAGCGTGTCCAGGTTGGCTCGTCTTTATGTGGAGTGGATCGTTCCGTTGCATAGGATTCCCATTTCCATTGTGTCGGATCGGGATCCGCGCTTCACTCCTAGATTCTGGAGGAGTTTCCAGCGAGCTCTTGGCATAGAGTTGGTGTTTAGTTCAGCGTACCATCCTCAGTCATATGGTCAGTCTGAGAGGACCATCCAGACTTTGGAGGATATGCTGAGATCTTGCTGCCTGGAGTGGCAGGGGAGTTGGATTCACCACCTACCGTTGGTGGAGTTTGCCTACAACAACAGCTATCATTCGAGCATCGACATGGCTCCTTATGAGGCGTTGTATAGGCGTCCGTGTCGGACTCCACTTGACTGGTTTGAGGTTGGTGAGCGTATTTTGACGGGACCGGAGTTGGTGCAGCAGTGTGTGGATGTTGTGCATGTGGTTCGTCAGAACATGTTGGCGGCCCAGAGTCGGCAGAAGAGCTATGCTGACCGGAAGAGGCAGCCTCTCGCGTTCGCCGTGGGTGATCGTGTGTTCTTGAAAGTTTCTCCGATGAAGGGGGTGATGCGCTTTGGACGGCGTGGGAAGCTGAGTCCCCGCTATGTTGGTCCGTTTCCCGTTGTGGAGCGCGTCGGTGAGGTGGCTTATCAGTTGTAGTTACCCCCTGAGTTGGCATCAGTGCATGACGTGTTCCACGTCTCGATGTTGCGGAGGTATATGCCCGATGACTCTCATGTTCTTGAGGATTCTGTTTGGTCCGAGGTGACTCCAGATCTTTCTCTTCCAGAGTTTCCCGTCCGCGTTGTGGATAGGCGAGAGCAGCGCCTGCGGAGCAAGGCCATCCCCTTGGTGAATGTGGTGTGGCAGCGACACTCTGGTGGTGAGGCTTCTTGGGAACGTGAGGACGAGATGCGTCAGCAGTTCCCTTACCTGTTCGAGTGAGTCTTCCTTTTCTTTCCCCTTGGGTTGTTCTCAATTTCGAGGACGAAATTCCTTTAAGGGGGGAGGGCTGTAATATCTCGGACCTTTCGGATCCTTCTTCATGGGTCTCGGATCTGGTTTCTCAGAGTGTTTGGTTCCGTTGTGTCTGAAATTTTGTTTCGGACATCTTTCGTGTTCGGATCGGCGCGATCCGGAGTTGTTTCGGAGACCCGAAAGCATTCCGCGGCTTTTTCCGCGTGTGTTTTCTGATTTCCGGTGTGGGTTTCGGTAATTCCTTCGGAACCTAGCTGCGGGTGAACCGGGTCGTTCACCTGGGCACGAGTGGTACCGTTGCGATCGGTGCATTCCGAGGATCACGGAAACGTAATTTTCTATTTTTCAGTATTTTTTGGAATTTTTGAATTTTCTATAAATATCTCACTTTTCTCTCTCTCCCCTCACCCACTTCTTCTTCTTCTTCCTTCTCTACTCCCCACCGTGACCACCGCCCCTCCCTCTCTCTTTCTCTCTCGTTCGGCGGTGACGTCCCCTTCCGGCTGCAGACGGTGCGGGGCGACGGCGTGACAACGTGGGCGACGGTGAGGTGATCATGGCGGTGTAAAGCTTGTGGGGAACCGTGAAGGGACGAGGGTTTTCAAAGCGTTCTTCGTGATCTCGGTATTGATTCGGCGGAGCATTCGCTCCATTGAGGTAGGGTGACGTTCCCTAGCTCCCCGCCGTTCGTTTCCGTGGTTTATAGGCCGAGGGGAGGCCGAGAGGGGCTTGATTAAGCGGGTTTGGGGTTTTCCATGATTTAGGGAGAGCTCGCCCGATCTATAGATTTAGCCCGTGATTTCACGTTTTGGTGGCTTAGTATCATGCCAGGGGTCCTCAGGGGTCTTCCCCTTTGATTTCCCCCTCTCCGGTGGAGGCATGGGGGCATGGTTGGGTTTTTTGGGCTTTCCCCGCCGTTTCACTGTCGGGCAGGAGTGGCGGTCCTTCCAGTGACCGTCACACCGTGTGACGCGCCTGGGCGGGTGCGTCACAGCCCTTGTTTAGCCAACTGGGGTATGGGAGTGTGACGGTCCCACGATAGACCGCCACAGGCGTGTGACGCACCTGGGTTGGGCCGTCAGAGCGTCCCGACCTTTGGCATCCGACCGTTGGTTTGACCGTTGGGGGTCAAGGCGCGTGACGCACCAGGGCTGGCGTGTGACAGCCTTGTGACGGCCCAGCGTGGGTGCGCTAGGGTTATTCGACCCCCAGGCAATGTGACGCTCCAGGGCTGGATCGTCACATGCTGTGACGCACCGAGTGGCACACGTCACGGCTTGCCTTTGTTTTTCCCTGTGACGCACCTGCATAGGCGCGTCACAGTCTGTAACGCACCAGGGCAGGTGCGTTACACTTTGTTTTACACTGGGAGTGTGACGGCCTGCGTTGGACTGTCAGGGTCCTGTGACGGTCCAGCCTAGACCGTCAGGCGCTTGTGACGGTCCCGCCAAGACCGTCAGAGTCCTGTGACACGTCTAGGGTAGACCATCAGGCACTGGGTTGCCCCGGGTGGTTTGCAACCCCATTTCCGTTCCGACCGTGGTCGCCGTGCGACGGTGCCGGTACGTGGGGTGGTCCCCGTATGTCGTCGGATGCGGACGTGATTTTCCGTTGACTTGAGAGTCTACTCCTTCAGTGACCCTCCACTAGTCGTAGCCCACCAGTACGCGGTGCTGGTCTCACTAGGGAGTGGTGTACGGGCCGACCCTTAGAGACGGTTTTAGACTGGTTTCCGTCGGGCCTCTCGTCGTTAGCCAGAGTCTGGCTACGGGGGAAAACCAGTCAGAGGGCCAGACCTAGGACGCATGGTCTGTGTGTGCACATGTGGTTGGGGGCAGTTGGACCCACGCTGACGAGCGTGACCCCAGCTAGTCACTTGTTTGTGGTACTTGTTCGGTGTCCGTGCCTCTGGTAGGCACTACCATGTCAGGTAGTTCACCTGCGGTGTAGTGTAAGTCATCAGGGGACACTACCGGCTGCGCTTCTAGTGGGAGGTACTCCTGTCGAGTCGGGAGTGTCAGGCTGTCAGTCGTCGCGGCTTCGACCTTCGGGTTTCGTCGTGTTGACCGTTGCGTTTCGGTCTTCCCGCCGTGGTGCGTGTGTCGACTTGCGTGCCGTGAGACCGGTGCTTCATAGATGGCAAGGTTTCCCTTTTTGAGGTACTCGCTTACTGCTAGCGTAGCGGTTTCTCCGTTTGCGAGGTAGGGTTCGAGTGATCCCTACTGAGTCTTGTTCCGAGACTCATTCCCTGCATATTTTCACCGTGTTTCAGGCGAGGCGAGGCTTCAGGGGAGTTCGTCTAAGGCTCAGCGCGGTTCAGGTGCCCAACATTAGTGCCAGAGGTCAGAGTCGGGGTATTCCCCGTGTAGCTGTACTTTCTTTTCTTGTCTATGTACTAGTTGTGGACTACTGTTGTTATTTTATTGTTATATTGTGGACCATGTAAAACGTTAATTCATTTCTTGCTTATTTATATAACTGTTTAATTCTACAATTATTTGTGATACTTGTGTAGTTTCCACACCATCATTCTAACCCTTCCGAGTCTTCGGACTCGTGGGTGGCGGTGCGAGTCTCGGGTTATCGGGCCTTCCCGGTAATCGGATTCTCGGGTCATTACAGGGCCTGTGACCCATTGGTTCAGGATCGTAGCCTTGGTTGCTACGGGAGGATTTCTTGACTTTGCATGGAGCATCGGAGGATTGGTTCCTCTGTGTGAAACGTGTTGTTGCCGTGCCGTTGCTCGAGGTATTGTGGTTCTTGGCACTGGCAGGATGGAGTGTTGGGGAATGTGCTGGCTAGTGCACCGCAAGAGTACCATGTTCCTGTGATGGAAGCCGTGTCAGGCGTCGGTGTTAGTCCCGGATGGGGTTGTTGAGGATGTCGCTTGACGGAGGTTGAGGGATGTGATGAGACCGGACAGAAGAGAGACGCATGTGGGCGGAGGCCTTTTAGTGAGATTGGCGTCGGAATGGTGGTCCTTGATGGGACGTTGGTGTCGCAATGGTTATCCCGGGTTTGGTGACTAGCGTGGGATGGTTCCCCTGTGAGTCTGAGTCAAGTGAGGTGATGACTGAAGACACGAAGATCTCATCAATTGGTTTCATCGTGCTCCCCGAGAGGGTCGAGTTGGCGCGATGATTGAGATCGGATGCGGAGTCCGAGAGGAGTGCGGCTCGAGATGTGGTATCGATCTGTGTGTGAGTCAACGGATGGCTTGTCGAGGTTTGGAATGTTCCCTTCGGATCTGGTGGAGGAACAGGAAAGAAGGAAGAACCTGAGCAAGCGTAGGTTTCCCGTTGACGTGTAGCTGGCGACCATTGGATGGTCTTTTCACAAACAGAAGATGCTGGTTGTCGGGGCTCGAGCGTGGCAAGAGCAGTGTGCCAGCGAGGCCTTGGGGGGCTGATTTTGAGGTGTGCCTTTCCGTACGGGATCTGGGCTTTGTCGAAGTTTGTCTTCTGACAGAGTTGGCACAGTGATATGTCTGGCTTTCAGCTTGCCATGTGTAAGGTGGCCCTTGGCGCTGAGCCGATGAGCTGGTTGCGGTCTGTTGAGATGGATGCGTGAGCCGATGGAGGCTCTGTGTTGGTTGTTCCCTTGCGAAGGGTGTGCGACCTGTCAGCTGGTTGTGAAGCTGATGTGTGTTTTGTTTGCCGACCATAGGATGGATCGGTAGCTATTTCTCGTGTCAAGGGTGTGTTTCCTCGGTGGGCGAGATGGTGGCAGCAGTGTCATGATTGGTTTTCGTGGTGTCTGAGGTGATGCCGAATTGTGTCCTTTGGTATATGCCTGCTCTGATGGCCGGTGTGTGCGGTATGCGGAGTGAGATGTCGTTCGTGGTTGTAGTCTGGCTGTGTCCCTCAGGATCGGTGTTTTTGTGAGAATTGAGGTTTTCTGTGCTGGGGCTTTGACAGTGTTGTCAGTTGGCTAAGGTGTTCTTCCCCTGTGACGTGGTGCTAGTCCTGAATTTCGAGGATGAAATTCCATAAGGGGGGAGGGCTGTAATGCTCCGAATTTTTTTCGGATCATTTTAGTGGGTCTCGGAGTGTATTTTGTGCTTCACACGTGTTTTTCCATGATGTACCTTCGGAACTCTGTGCAGGGCGAACCGTGGCGTTCTCCGACTCTGGGACAGTACCACTGCGTTGTGTTCCTTCCGAGGATCGCGGGGGTGTACTTTTTTATTTTTTTGGTATTTTCTATATTTTCTGGATTTTCTATATAAACCCCCCTCCCCTTTTCTCTCTCTCCCCATCTCTCATTTCTCACCCTCTCTCTTCTCTCACGCTCTCTTTCTCCCCTCTCTTCTCCGGCGGCCGACGGAGCGAGGCGGGGGAGAGGCGGAGGCGGCACGGGCGAGGACGCGGGCGAGGATGGGCGAGGATCGGGGCGGTGGAGGCGAGTGGGAGCTCGTGGCGCGATCGCGGGCGGGCGAGGGTTTCACGACGTTTCTTCGTGGATCGGCGTCCACGGCGCGTCGTTTCTTCGGTGGAGGTAGGGAGATGGACCCCCAGCTCGTGCATTCCCCTTCCCGGATGTTTTGTAAGCCGTGGTGAGCCGAGCGGGCGTGTTTGGGATTTTTGGGGCAAAATCATCTTTTGGGGAGAGTTCGCCCGATCTATGGATTTGTGCCGCCATTCGGTGTTCTGATGGCTTAGAATCATGTTAGGGGTCCACAGGGGGCTTCCCCCTTGATTTCCCTCTCTCCCATGGAGGTATGGGGGCGTGGTTGCCATTTTTGTGCTTGTTCGCCGTTTTCACTGTCGGAGCGCTGTGGCGGTCGTTCCAGTGACCGCCATAGGGTATAACGCGCCCAGGGAGGTGCGTTGCACTTTGTTAGCTTTTGGGCGTGGCGTTCGTGGGCCTGACGGTCCCACGATAGACCACCACAATGCTGTGACGCCCTGGTGTTAGACCGTTACAGTGATTCCGACCGTTGGTTTATGACCGTTGGGGGTCATAGACACCTGACGCACCCAGAGTGGGGCGTCATGGTAGTGTGACGCCCCTGGGTAGGAGCGTTAGAGTTAACGGATCCACCCCTCTCCCTAACGCACTTGGGTAGGTGCGTTAGAGAGCGTGACGCACCGAGCGGCATGCGTCATGGCCTGTGCTGTCCCGTGGCCTAACGCACTAGCGTGATCCGTTAGGTTCTGTAACGCCCCTAGAGGAGCGCGTTACGTTCAATTTTTACTCGTGCCCTGACGCACCTGTTTAGGTCCGTCAGGTGCTGTGACGCACCAGCGTGGGCGCGTTACAGTTCGTTTAACACAGAGTGTCTGACGCTCCTGAGTTGGACCGTCAGGGTGCTGTGAAGGCCTACCTTTGGACCGTTACGGTCTATGACGGCCCAAAGATAGACCGCCA
Source organism: Amorphophallus konjac (assembly GCA_022559845.1). NCBI lineage: Eukaryota > Viridiplantae > Streptophyta > Magnoliopsida > Alismatales > Araceae > Amorphophallus > Amorphophallus konjac. Next base: position 14,483,560 of record CM040125.1, read on the forward strand.
GGCACTGTGTTATACCAAAGTGGTTCTTCGTGCTTGCCGCGATCGTTTCGCGTTGTGTAGGTCCCTAGTCGACCCGGTTGGGACCCAGTGGTCGACTTGCGGTCTCTTGGATGTCCCAGACACCCCGAGAGTTTTGTGTCCGTGTTTTGAGGGTGTTGGGAGGACCGTGTTACCTCGTTTAGCGTGCCCATGGGTTTGAGAGTCCGGGTGACTCCTCGTGTTTTGGGATTTTGGTGTTACGCTTGATTGAGTCACCGTGCGTCGATGCGAGTGCGGCGAGGGTTCCCCGCACGTCGTGAGTTTCTTCGGGAAGAGGTTTCCAAGTAGGCCATGAGTAAGGCCTGGAACTGTGAGTCCAGTTGTCCAGCCTAGGGCTGGAGGGTTCCCGCTTTTCCCTGAGAGTGGGATTCGGTTTGGCGGCATGTGAGCTACCTTGGGAACCGTGCTTCTGCGGTTCTGCGTAGTCGGGTGCGTGGCCCGTGGACTGTGAGTCCCGTTTCTTCTTCGACTGTGGTCACCGGGCGACGGTGCTGGTACGTGGGACGTTTCCCGCACTTCGTCGGGTTCGGACGTTGTTTTCCGTTGACTTGAGAGTCTACTCCTTCAGTGACCCTCCACTAGTCGTAGCATGCTTACACGTTTAGTCGTCCCACCAGGGAGTGGTGGACAGACTACCCTGAGGACGATTTTTAGACTGGTTTCTATCGGGCCCCACGTCTTGCAGCCAGAGTTCGGCTGAGGGAAAAACCAGTTAGAGGCCAGACCTGGGACGCATGGTCTGTGTGTGCACACGTGATTGGGGGCGGTTGGACCCACGCTGACGGGCGTGACCCCAGCTAGTCACTTGCTTTGTGGTTACTTGTACGGTGTCTCAGTTCCCACTGGGCTGGAGGGAGACACCTGAGGCGCGGACTAAGACGTCAGTTGACGCATCCGGCCTTGCTTCTAGTGGGAGGTACTCCTATCGAGCCGGGAGTGACAGACTGTCAGTCAGTCTCCGTGACTTCGACCTTCGGGTTTTTGGTCGTGTTGACCTTTGAGTCCAGGTTGTTTCACCGTGATGTGTGTGTCGGTTTTCGTGCCGTGAGACTGGTGCTAGTAGCTTTACGAAGGTTGCGTCTTGTTGGTGCTGTGTCCGCGATCGGGTGGTCGGGGTTGCACCTTGGACAGCGTGTCCAGGTTGGCCGTGTCCTGGGAGACAGGCCTCTACGGCGGGATTGCCGTGGGTTTTTACTTCGGTAAGTGGTACTAGTGTGGTTCGGTAGCCCCCGATCGTGAGATCGGGATGTGTTTTCTGGTACAGTAGGAGTAGCTGTAGTGCCGAGTTTTGACCGGCCACCGATTCGCTGTTCCTGCTGTTGTTGTAGCTTTCCTTTCCGCTACCGCATTTGTTTCCGATTGGGGTTCCGCGGGTTCCCTGCTGAGTCTCTGTTTTGGAGACTCATTCCCTGCTTTTCAGGTGTGGCGGTTCTTCCTCTAGGTTCGAGGGTGCGGTACGGAGGTGTTGCCAACTCGCCGGGCCGAGTGTTCACTTGGCATGTGGTACGTTTTACTACTTTAGACTGTATTTTCTGTTGGACTTGACTCTGTTGTAGCAGTAGCTGTTTATTTATTTCTGTTAATTGTAGAATTGTTCTACTTTATTTCCTATTTCTTTGTGCCTCCACGCTCTTTTTAGCCCTTCCGAGCCCTCCCGGCTCGTGGGCGGCGGTTCGAGTCTCGGGTTATCGGGCCTTGCCGGTAATCGGATTCTCGGATCGTTACAGGGGGGGTATACTTCCTATAAGCAGCTCCCCCTCTCGGCGCATCGCGGTCACAACGCTCCCTCTTGCCGTGATCACGTCCGTGGAGCTCGGCTGGGCACTTACTGTCAAAAGAGTTGCCTTCTACCACTCGGCCGAGCGCGGTAGCATTCTCCTCACAATTGGCATGCTTCTGGGCCAGTGCGAGAAGCTCCAGGATTATTGTAGGGGCTTGGACCCCTAGGGTCAACCAAAGAATGGCATCTCGTATGCCTTTCGTCAGCACGGTTGTCACGATGCTGACGTCTAGGAGGGAGATGCAGAGTGCCTCCTCACGAAAGTGGGTGGTGAAATCCCGTAAGGGCTCATCGCATCCTTGGCTGATGGCAAGGAAGCTGACGGAAGTCCTCACCACCTTCTTACTGCCGAGGAAGTTCTCTCTGAACATCCACTTCATGTGTTGGAAGGAGGAGATGGATCTCGCGTGGAGAGACTCGAACCATGCTCGGACATTTTCTCGATGGGTAGTAGTGAAGGACAAACACTTCACAACATCCAAAGCCCAATGGAAGACTAGGTTAGACTCAAAATTATGCAAGTGGTCGGCCGAATCAGTGGTGTTATCGTAAGGTGTAAACAACGACAACTACAGCTTCGGGGGAATCAGTGCTTCCAAGATTTCCCGTGCAAAGGGGGCCTAAAAATCGACCTCATCATCGACCAGGCCCTTCATCTTGGATGCCTAGATGATATCATCCAGGTGGCGCTCCTTCCCCTCCAACTCGCATCAGACGTCATCGTATCGTCGAAGTCACCTCGCCATCCTAGGGTTGGAATGGAGTGGGCTTATTAGGCAGTGAAGAGACTCATCTCGAGGACGCGAGGTACGTGCATCGGACGCCACTGATGGCACCTGTTCACAGTGGGCGTTGGTCACCGACTTACTTTTCCCGTTAGGCGGAGGAGCTGCCACGACGCGATCCTGTTTCGCCTGTCGGTTTAGGAGGTCATGATAGGCCTTCGTCAGGAATTGGAATTGCTCCCGCGTCGTGGCTGACTCCTCGGCCGCAGGGTCTGTCGGAGGCTACTGACGAGCCCCATGAGCATGGTAGTCACTCTCTGGGCCATCCTGGGATGTCCTTCGGGTGACAACCTCATTCCGACAGTTGCTCACGTTCTGGTTAATTCCCTCAAGGGACCATGACTTTCCTTTGACTTCTTAAAGATGGCGTCAAGAAGTGTAGACGTCGAAAGTTGGTTCTTCGAATGGTGTGCTACACCTTTGAGATTTATTTGTCGGGGAAGAGAGCAAGCTTTCGGAGTGGGAAGCTTGCGAGCAAAGGGAAATACGTCAAAATGAATCCCGGGAGTGATCCCAGGGGACAACCCTATGATACTTAAGTGAGGTAAGTGTTTGGGAGAGAGAAAGAGTGCTTAGAAAAAAAAGTGGAGGAAAGGGTGTTGTGGGCTTAGAGCGCTTCCTACCTTGGCCATCCAACGAGGACACTTCTTATAGGGTCTTCCCCCCGAGCACATTCTATCGTCCCCCTCTTCTGACTTACCGGAGACACGATTGTCTAGGATCATGGGGTCGTGGGTCACCTCGTTCTTCCGCCTTACAGGGGGCGTGGGTCGCCACTCAACACCCACTAATCTCCAAGACAATATCCGCCATTATTGTGATAATAGCTTCCTGATCATGCGCTACGTGGTTCATGGGGCAGTAATGCGTACGAGACATAGGCCTAGATGTTGGGCCAGTCATTATTGAGTCTTAATGGGCCAGGCGAGGTTCCTCCCTCCTCAATAAGAAATGAATAAAACAATTGATTTAATTTTATAGCCACCTAAATAAAATACTCTAGATTTTAAAATTTAGAAAATTATACATTGATTTTAAAACTAGAAAAAATGCATTGAAACATGTTTGAAAAAACGACTGCAGGCCGAACCTACGGTTGATTGGGCTGAAGTACGCCGATTTGGGCCAGAGGATGTCATGGCTGTGATTGATAAGAGGACGTAACCCCACATGAGAGGTTTCTCCTGTAAGAAGAAGGTCCATGCAAGGCCATGGAGGTAGTACAGCCTAGAGCATCCTTGTGGGCCAAGGACGAACCTCCTCTTGGCCCAGGTTCTGCATTAGGCCCAATGGACTCGGGTCCACTGAACACACGGAGAAATGGCAAATCTGTGCGGCAAGTCCCACAGACACCTCTCGCCCCTTGACTCAGCTTGACACCAATGGGGTAGGAGTAAAAGGCATTGGGCATGCCAATGCATTGTTGGCATGAGAGAATTCAGAGGCAAAATGAATGTTAATATATCACAAATTTGTCAATTTTTTTTAAACACTTTATACATCCTTATACAATCCGATCGTCAGTTGGATAGTTAAAAAAAATAAAAAAAAATAAAAAAATAAAGGTTGTACAGTCTTATACGTCCTAAACAAACAACGGGCGTTACTTTCGACCAATTAAGGACATATGGTTAATTTTTTATTTTAATTTTTTGATTACAACCTAAATATCCGGCTCTACTTCCGACTAATTAAAGATGTGTGATTTTTTTTTATTTTTGTAACTGTCTGATCAGTAGTTGGATTGTACAAGTATGTAGACAACAACGGTGTTGGTCATTGCACTTTCTCTGTCCTTCATGCCCATCAAACAAGATGGGAGTAGCCAAAAGATGGCATTAGCAAATTGTTGACATTTGATTCACTTCCATGGCCCAATCTCATGTTCCGTTTGGGCCCTCGCTTCCAAGCCCACAGTCTACATGATTAACAGATCATCGAAGAAGTAATAATCGCGGTTCCCTAATCAACAGGGTTGCTCGTTCAAAACACCACTAGAGAGATGCTTAATCTTGGTCCCTATGAATTAGGGAAAAAGAATGTTAAATCGACGATAAAGTCTCCTTACATTTTTTTCCGGTCGAATTATTAAATTTATATTTTTCAACTTCATACAACATATGTGCAAAAAAGTTGTTAACGTTAGAATAGTATAGGAAAATAAAATAAAATAAGATGTAGTTATAATAGCGAATCTTTCTCCGTTCGACACCTTAAGATTTTAAGTCGGATGATCTAATCTAATAAATTTTAATATGATGTAAGAGTCCGATTATGATCTGAATCGGGTACTGCATTCGTGATAGTCCACGTGACAGAAGTCTAACACGTGAGGGGCGTGTTAGAATAATATACGAGAATGAAATAAGATGTAATTATAGCAGCGGAGTAGTCTTCACTTAATATCTTAAAATTTTGAGTTAGATGAAGATCTAATTCAATGAACTCTAATACTTAATCAGAGTATTCTTCGTTAACCATGAAGAGAGAAAAAAAACTGAATTTTGGTGAGAATAACGTTACTAATCAGGTGGCAGCCAAAGATAATAAGTTAATAACCATCCAAGATGACACAGAGAGAGAGAGTTTGTGTGTGTGCGCACGTGTGCGGGCAAAGGAGGGGAGAGAGAGAGAGAGAGAGAGTATGTGTGTGTGCGCGCGTGCGGGCAAAGGAGGAGAGGGCCACCCACGCACTTCGACCCCAAGCCATGCAACGCCAAAGCTACGGGTTCCAGATGCTGACCGCTGTGGCGACAACTACGAGTGCCAAAGTTAGTCTCCAATTCTTAAATCCTCCGACCTCAAATTGGGAACAGGTGCAACGTAGGTAACTCAGTTTAAGTACTTAATAGCTTATCATTTCCTCTCTCTCTCTCTCTCTCTCCACCATCATGGCACCGTCATGCATGCGTAAGGAAAACAGGTAGTTTATATATACGTAGTGGAGGCAAAATTGGGAGCTCTTATCAAAGCGGCCCAAAGTGTGCATATAAGATAAGTGAGAAGCCCCGTCCAATGGTTCGTGGGGTTTGTTGGTTTACGTGAATGCATACAATTAGCTAGTGGCTCACCGGAGACACATAAACGAAGAAGCAATGGGGTCGGGCAGGGACTGTTTTGTTTAGAAAAAAAAAAATATTTAGTGCACATCTTAGGTTAATTATACACTCAGAGTGTGTATCAAGTAAAACTTTTTTTTTTAAAAAAAAAATCGTGACGTGGGACTCATGTCTCCCAACCTATTGTACGAGACACATTCTGATCCGACGGCTCAAAAAAAAATTAAAAGAAAAAAAATCAGATTCAATGAATAATGTCGAGCTCAATTTTTTTTGAATCGTCTCTTTTTGCTTTGAATTTTTTTGAACCGTCGTACGAAGATATGTCTTATATGATAATTTAGGGTTCATAATTTTTTTTTAAAAAATAATAATTTACTTGGTACACACTCTGAGAGTCTAAGTGTGTAGTTGGGCCAAGTGGTGTACACTAAGCACAACTCTTTTGTTTAATATATTACATGGCGCCCAAGTTGTTCGCAAACAGACAGAAGGGAGCAGGCCCAGGTTTTCACGCCGACAGGCCCACTAGCGTTCCGGCGGGAGGGGAAGCTTATTGGTGCTTGCCCCTTCGGTACACGTCGGCATAGCACGTAAGACGTCACTCCCACTGAGCACACATCTGGTTGGTCCACGTTGGATTGGGCTGCACGGGGGCGCAGCACACGGTTCCATTGGGTAAAGGAGAGGCCCAAAACCCAACTGGGTGTTCGGTAGGTGACCGTGAAAGAAAGCACGTGGCCCGTTGCCAAGGTGTGGTCTAGACTCCACGCTCCATCTGTACCGTAGACTTGCCCGGAATAAAAGAAGCATTAAACACATGCTCGTTGTCCCCGAAAACAAAGGCACCGAAGTCAGCATCTTCGACATCTCTCCACTTCCGAATTTTAAAGCAGACAAGAAAAGGAAAGAAGGCAAATGAGGTGACACCATGACATTCTTCCCCCCCTCACAACGAGACAGAAGCAAAGGACGTATTCCATCCCACCCTATACGTCGTATTATACCCGGAGTTGTCCAGTCTGTACGTAATGGATCTGCTTAGTGGAGATCCGCAAATCTCTACACCGTACCCAATGGGCCGACCCGTTGGTCAATTGGGCGCCTCCTAAAGCAACGCCTCCGTAACGCGTGACGCAGTACGGTGAGCAGGCGACGCACACACCCCCTCCCCCACCCTCTCTTCCTCTGCTGCCCCCCAATTAGTTTTTAGAAGTATATCGATCAGCTGTCGGGCATTGCCTCGGTAGCCCACGTCAGTGCTTTGGGTGGCCAGCCAACCAGGTGACGTTAACGTGGTTGTCGTCCTGGTTTAGTTGCTAACACGGTCACCTCCGGCTAATCATGCGTGGCCTCCCCATATGGCCACCCCTCCCCAATCACACCCACCTTGCTGTGTGCATTTGGATTGGTACGTGTATACTATATGTATATGGTTAGTCTTTGTGGGAAAGAGGAATCTTTTGGTTTGATTTTATCAAAGCTAAGTTATCATGGCGCAGCTCTCCCCTTCGTTGAGACCTTTCGGCTTCTTATCTGCTTCTGCAGGTGAGGGAGAGAGCTAGTTGCAGTAGTCGGTTTTAGCTCCCCTCTCGCACCCTTCTTGTTTTCTTACCTATCATCCCCTTCTTGTGGGGATTCACGAGCACATCTGAATTTTGTGTCTATAATCTCTCTCATCTAGATTTTTTGATGGCTCAAAAATCTAAATAAATCTAATACCATTTGTTATCACTTAAAGTATGTCATAGATTTTCCACCTTGAAATCCGTGATGCGGCATTTTTCAAACGCAGCCTCAGGGGGTTGCAAAAGGGGGGGGGGGGGGGGGGGCCTAGGTAGCTAGTCTTACGAGAGACTGCGTCAGCAACATGCATGGGGGCCCAATCAAAGATGGGGGCTGATACGGGGGCAATCCCCCAACTGGGAGAGTAGGGACTTGGACCACTGGCCACCCTAATTAAGGACCCGGTGCTTTAGTGCAATCTTATCATGGTGGAGTCAAAAGAGGGGGGCCAGCGGTGGGGAGGGCCTTTGTTTGTTTTGCAAAACTTTATACATGTCTGCCATTCATCTGCATCTGCAATGCCACTGGGTACATGTTTTGTTTGACTTGGTCTCCCCAAACAATGTGACACCTCAATACCTACTGTTTGGAGAAAGATAAATAGTTCAGGACAAATGATGTTTAAGCGTAATTCTTATCGATCTAACGTGGCGCATCGATACACCCTTTAATCGACGAGAGCGTCGCGCCGAACTTTTGAAGGGGAGATATTATTTGGGGAACGATAAATATGACTCGTACCATAAGGAAATAGAGAGTTTTTTTTAGACGGAGAGCGAAGATGGACGTCGAGAGGGAGGCAATGCCAAAAGGATCTCTGAGTAGAGCCTTGAGGCTTTATATTAGGACTTGAGAACCAAACCAAGAGAGAAATTAGGTTAAAAGCAAGGCACCAACATCAATTTTTTCTTTGCCCTCCAATTGGGGCCCTACCCTACAGAAGTTAAATGATGGGGACTCGACTAAAAGATGCACATAAATCCCAGTCTTCACGAGGAGCATGTTCTCTTTACAACCTTCCATTGCCTTTCCAGGCCGGCTGCCGACCCTCTCCAAGTACACGGCAAGGGCATGGGTGGATGGACGGTGGAGCACAAAATGCTTATTAGAAGGGGAAAAAGGAATACAAACCTAGGTGGGGGGGGGGTGTGCATAGAATAAAATGGTTGGGATAATAATAGGATATGATGAGACAAAAGGGGGGAGTGGGTCTTTGGACTGTTACTCCCTCGTCCCTCCGGAGAGGTTAAGGGGCACCCCCGAATAGTTATCCCCCTCCCCTCCCCTCCACAGGCTCCACATGGGTTGGTGACTTCAGAAGTGTACCCATCCCACCCAATCATCTCTGGAGTGGGCTGCCGTACGCAAATACAAAAATATTGTTCCTGTGCCCAATGAGACGACGCCCACGTGATTTCTCCATTAATTAAGCATCGGATTACACAGAGAGCGGGGAAAGTTGTCTCCTCTGTTGCCAAAAGCGGTCCTTCCAATCACTGTGATGGACCTTGTTTCGTCGTGAGAATAAGCCCCCCACGGCCGGAAAGATGCCCCCCAAAGATTCCATGCCATGACGCATGGGCGAGTCAGTGACCCCCCACCCCCCTTACAACCTATGAGTTTGATTCCTTACTATACAAGACTAATGAGGTCATCTTTGGGAACCGATTCGTCGTACGGGGGTTTTGAAAAAATCCTGCCACCCAACGTCTGCTCTGCTCACAACCGATTTTGAAAAAAAAATTAAAATTATATTTAGATGGGTTCAACGTCAATCTGAGCGAAGAGTAGTAGATAGAAGCAGAAGGAGAGCAAGGTCAAATATGTAATTTTATTTCAAAATCTATCGTCCCTGACCAGAAAACACTTTTCGTCGAGTTTTTCATATTTAGGTTGAGGATTTTTATGTGTCTACACTCTCTCTCTCTCTTCATATTTTTAAACTCATACACATGAAGGTCGACGGGGGTGCATTGGGCTTGGCTCAACTCTTGTGGGAGGATTCTAGTAGTGGTTACCAAATGCGGCCTAGTAATAGATGAATGTGCTTAAAGTACGCAGCTCCACGCTGATCATATTCGGGTTCATCAACGCAACAATATATATCGACTCGATCCGACTCAAATATAATACGATACGACATACGACCTAACTTAAACAGATTCTAATCAGACTCGAAGTCACTCAGATGTAACTGGCACCGACTCAACCGTATCGATTTAGTCCAAATACGATATAGTATACCTAAGTCGACGTGACTCTTTATGTTGGACTAATAGTAGACGAATATGCTTAAAGTGTGAAGCCCCACGGTAATCAAATCAGGGTTTGTCGACTCGACGATACGTATCGATTCAGTCCGACTCAAATACGATATATATGATTTAATTTCAAGACATTCTAATCTGATTTGAAATGACTCGAGTGTGAATCTCATTGACTCGATCGTATCTCTTCGACTCTAACATAATATTATAAATTAAGTCAATGATAGTCACATCAATCGTAGATCATACAAGAGGAAGTGTCCCATCACCCTCCACCAAACCGCTTCACACTTTTAAAGACAAACACAACAGACTTCTACATTCTACTCTTAACAGCTAAAAATAAGGAGCTTTTACCCAATCAAGACTCTTCACATCCTACCCGCACGTGGAACCGGACGACTGTGCCCGTGCCCGGCTACATCTAATGGGACACCCCCACACGTGTGATGGGGGAACCAAAACCCACGGGAGGTAGCGGACACGAATGACTGATGTGATGGGAAGATGGGTGACAGGATGAACCAAAGGCGAGCCCTCGCCCATCGGGAGCAGCCCATTCATGTTACATTACTTGAAGCAATATATTAGCACCGTAAGTCAAAGGAAGGGAAATAAGATTTTTATATGCGGGAGGGGAGGAGAAAAGAGAGAGCGGTGTGACGTGCATTGCTGCCTGAGACCGCATCCAGCCTCAATGCCGCCTGAACACACAAAGAAGTAAATAATTAAAATCAGGGTGTTTTTTATATAATTTGTTATTGATTAATTATTTATAAAATATTATAATTAAAATATATTAATAAAAATAATTTTACTTTTATCAAAATAGTACGAAGATATAGTCGTCGTGACCCTCCATTATCGACTTCGAATCTGTTTAAAATTTACCTGAGAAAAGATAATAATACTCGTAGATTAAAAAAGAAGACTCATCTTTCTTTCAACTTCGTCTCCCTCTAGTTGATTCTTAAAAATCTTAATCAATGGGGTCATGTCGCTGGAGATGATTCGTCCGGGAGAGGGGCGCACCTAGAGGGATCAGCAGGCAGACTCCCACCGGAGAGAGTGAGAGAGCAAAGACATGAGAGGCGTAGTCTGATCCCTACCCCTCCCCTCCCCCATGTGAGCAGACAGGTCTCTAGCTAGATCCCCCCTACCTACCCCCGCCTGCCTCCGTTTAAGCCGTTGCAGTCGGATGTGAGTGAGAGTAGGTTAGGGATGATCATGTGTGCTACAAAGAAACGACAAGTTGGCACATTGCGCAGGGAGATCTCAGACTTCCCATGTGGGTCTTCTCCAACGAGGCTCCTCACGGAATGCATCAATGATTTTTAAAAACCTTAATCAATGGGGCCATCTCGTCGGAGAGGGTTCGTCGAGAGGGGGCGTACCTAAAGGCACTAGGAGACGCGGCCGCAGTCGGACTCCTATGCAGTCGATCCCCATCTTGTCACTGCAAAGCACTTCCATGTCGATCATCCACGTCTTGTCACTGCATATCCCCCTATCACCGTTGGCTGCCCTCCTGAGTCATGATCTCTTCTCCCCGCCCTCTTCACCACTGTCAGTTCCTATCTCTCTCTCCCCGCCCTCTTCTCTCTCTCTCTCTTATGTGCAACTTGCCCCCCACTTGGTGGGTTGCCGACGTCGAAGGGGGGACTTCCCCTATGATGCCTCCCTCTCTCTTCTTCTCTAAGTCTCTTTCATCTCTCTCTTGAGAAGAGTGAAGAATTTGAAATTGTGAGATATTTTAATCTTTGAATTATAAAATAGAGAGAGTAATCAAATCTTTATAGAATATTTGTGTTGTCACGACGAAAGTTAATCATAATGATATTTTTACATTATTTTGTTAAAAGTAAAGATATTTTGTTAATATATTTTTAATCATCATATTTTTGTAAACAAATATTTAATAATAATTTATATGAAAAAACTTTTAATTAAATAAGGTAGAGCCTTTGTCTTTTGTATATATGGGAAACGTCATGTTTAGATAGATTTTTTTTTTGGGGGAGAGGGGGGGTGTGGGTTTAAGGTTGAAGTGCCCCGTGCTTGACCGGCGACTATATGACCCCGCCATTCCACTTCCTCTTGTCTAGTCTCCCGACCACTCTTTAATTAATATATTCACTGTAACGGTGGGTAATATTAGTAAGAGTAATATTTTGTGCGTTGAATTTGACGTATAAAATTATGTTATTATATACCATATCTTCTCGTTGACTTAAAAATTAAGTGAAATAATTATTTTTATATAGAAATTGACACGCGCATCAGATTCGTACGGTCTATTTTTTTACGTATTAAATGTAAAACGTATTCGACGGAGAAATATAAGATTAAAATATTTTACGTACGAACAAAATATTTTGTTATAAGAACGAAATATTTGTTACATGAACGAAATATTTTACTCGATTATAAAAATAAAGTAAAAACATATATTTTATAGAAATAATGTTATGCTATACGAACGGAATATTTTATTAAAAAAATAAAATATTTATTAAATAAATAAAATATTTTATTTGATTAAATAAATAAATAAATAAAAAATTTTATAAAAATAATAATTTACTATACGAACAAAATATTTTGTTATAAGAATTTAACAAAATATTTCGATCTTATATTAAATATTTTATTCATACGGAACATATTTTAATCTTACAAAATATTTCGATCTTATATTTTTTTCGTCGAGTGTGTTGTTGGAATCTATGTTTAAATTTCAAAAGGTTTGAGTCTCTCTTTATATATTATTTAATCCCACATTGGAAAATGGAAAAATTTCTATTTGTTTTTAGTTGGGACTTGTGTCTTTATTGTGTATACCTTTGAGGAGACTATGGAGGTTGGCCCGTTTGGGCTAGTGGGCTCCTTGGCCCGTATCCTCTATTTCACACACGCGCGAATTGCCTTGCATTGCCGTGGCCGTGTCGTGCGTGCGTGTGATTCTCAATAGATTATTTTATTTTATTTTTCTTTTATTTTGTGACCCTTTGACTACGCGTCTCTTAGATTCTCTCCGCGTCTCTTCGGATTCTCCTCCTTGGGCGGTTGTGTGTGACTCGGTTTAGGGTCGCTTCCCAATAGGGTATTTGAAGAGGGTCATTTTTCTGTGAGAGGCACGGTTTTCGGTTCTCTCTAACCTGAAAACTATCTCTCACGAACTCCTCTCTCCCATCGTCTTCTTCCTCTTACAAGAGCCGTCGGTCACTGTGGTGTTCGCCCCCGGCAACGCGAGTTGGAGTGCACCTTCGCGTCGCCACCGGTTTTGGGTCGTCGTATCTTGGGGGAAGTTCCGTCGCGAAGCTTATCTGTACCGGAGTAGGGGCGGAACGACTCTAAAGAAAGTGACTACGCGCTTCGACATGTGTTTGCTCTTCTTGATCTTGATTCCCTTTGATTTTCGTGCTAGATCTAGTAGAAAATCTCTACCCGTGAAATACTATTTTTCTATCATGTGTTACGTATTTGACGAGTAAAACTCTTTTTGTCGAGTTTTTCATATTTAGGTTGCGGATTTTTATGTGTCTACACTCTCTCTCTCTCTTCATATTTTTAAACTTGTACACATCAAGGTCGATGGGGGTGCATTGGGTTTGGCTCAACTCTTGTGGGAGGATTCTAGTAGTGGTTACCAAATGCGACCTAGTAATAGATGAATATGTTTAAAGTACGAAGCTCCACGCTGATCATATTCGGGTTCATCAACGCAACAATATATATCGACTCGATCCGACTCAAATATAATACGATACGACATACGACCTAACTTAAACAGATTCTAATCAGACTCAAAGCCACTCAGATGCAACTGGCACCGATTCAACCGTATCGATTTAGTCCAAATGCGATATAATATACCTAAGTCGACGTGACTCCTTATGTTAGACTAATAGTAGACGAATATGCTTAAAGTGTGAAGTCCCACGGTAATCATATCAGGGTTTGTCGACTCGACGATACGTATCGATTCAGTCCGACTCAAATACGATATATGACTTAATTTTAAGACATTTTGATCCGATTCGAAATGACTCGAGTGTGAATCTCATCGACTCGATCGTATCTGTTCGACTCTAACATAATATTATAAATTAAGTCAATGATAGTCACATCAATCGTAGATCATACCAGAGGAAGTGTCCCATTACCCTCCACCAAATCGCTTCACACTTTTAGGGCCGGTTTGGTAACAGAATTATCGGCGAATACGGTATACGAAGAGAGAGAAATAGAGATGGGGCCCACCCTCCCTCCTCACACACAACCCGTTGTTCGGTGTCGAGCGGCGTGTTCGACCCTCTGGGGTCGAACAACGCTATCTTCTTCGATAAACAAAGAAAGCCTTAAAGACAAACACAAAAGACTTCTACCACAGTTCTACTCTTAACAGCTAAAAATAAGGAGCTTTTACCCAATCAAGACTCTTCTCCGATCACTTCCTACCCGCACGTGGAACCGAACGACTGTGCCCGTGCCCGGCTACATCTAATGGGACACCCCCACACGTGTGATGGGGGAACCAAAACCCACGGGAGGTAGCGGACACGAATGACTGATGTGATGGGAAGATGGGTGACAGGATGAACCAAAGGCGAGCCCTCGCCCATCGGGAGCAGCCCATTCATGTTACATTACTTGAAGCAATATATTAGCACTGTAAGTCAAAGGAAGGGAAATAAGATTTTTATATGCGGGAGGGGAGGAGAAAAGAGAGACCGGTGTGACGTGCATTGCTGCCTGAGACCGCATCCAGCCTCAATGCCGCCTGAACACACAAAGAAGTAAATAATTAAAATCAGGGTGTTTTTTATATAATTTGTTATTGATTAATTATTTATAAAATATTATAATAAAAGTATATTAATAAAATAAATTTTACTTTCCTCAAAATAGTACGAAGATATAGTCGTCATGACCCTCCATTATCGACTTCGAATCTGTTTAAAATTTACCTGACATGAGAAAAGATAATAATACTCTTAGATTAAAAAAAAGACTCATCTTTCTTTCAACTTCGTCTCCCTCTCGTTGATTCTTAAAAACCTTAATCAATGGGGTCATGTCGCTGGAGATGATTCGTCGGGGAGGGGGGCGCACCTAGAGGGATCAGCAGGCAGACTCCCACCGGAGAGAGTGAGAGAGCAAAGACATGAGAGGCGTAGTCTGATCCCTACCCCTCCCCTCCCCCATGTGAGCAGACAGGTCTCTAGCTAGATCCCCCCTACCTACCCCCGCCTGCCTCCGTTTAAGCCGTTGCAGTCGGATGTGAGTGAGAGTAGGTTAGGGATGATCATGTGTGTCACAAAGAAACGACAAGTTGGCACCTTGCGCAGGGAGATCTCCGACTTCCCATGTGGGTCTTCTCCAACGAGGCTCCTCACGGAATGCATCAATGATTCTTAAAAACCCTAATCAACAGGGCCATCTCGTCGGAGAGGGTTCGTCGGGGAGGGGGCGTACCTGAAGGCACTAGGAGACGCGGCCGCAGTCGGACTCCTATGCAGTCGGTCCCCATCTTGTCACTGCAAAGCACTTCCATCTCGGTCATCTACATCTTGTCATTGCATATCCCTCTATCACCGTTGGCTGCCCTCCTGAGTCATGATCTCTTCACCACTGTTAGTTTTTCTCTCTCTCTCCCCGCCCTCTTCTCTCTCTCTCTTCTGTGCAACTCGCCCCCACTAGGTGAGTTGTCGACGTCGAAGGGGGGACTTCCCCTATGGTGCCTCTCTCTCTCTTCGTCTCTAAGTCTTTCATATCTCTCTTGAGAAGAGTGAAGAATTTGAAATTGTGAGATATTTTAATCTTTGAATTATAAAATAGAGAGAGTAATCGAATCTTTATAGAATATTCGTATTGTCACGACGAAAGTTAATCACAATGATACTTTTACATTATTTTGTTAAAAGTAAAGATATTTTGTTAATATATTTTCAATCATCATATTTTTGTAAACAGATATTTAATAATAATTTATATGAAAAAACTTTTAATTAAACAAGGTAGAGCCTTTGCCTTTTGTATACATGGGAAACGCCATGTTTAGATAGAAAGAGTAGATTTTTTTTTTTGGTGGGTTGGGGGGGGGGGGGAGCTATGGACGAAAGGCTACGAGCTTCTTTAGAGTTAACAAAATCAAGACAATCACATGAGAAGGAAAGGGAAGCTGAAAAATATTGGGGTCTCTCTTTGCTTCAAATTCATGAGCGAGGATGCCCAAAATTTTAAAAAGGGACAGTCTCGCCTACCCTCTGCAAGTTTTTCAGGTCAGGAGAAAGGAAAGGTTGTAAGGATCCATACTAGGTGTGGGTTTAAGGTTGAAATGCCCCCAGCTTGACTGGCGACAATATGGCCCCGCCGTTCCACTTCCTCTTGTCTAATCCCCTGACCACTCTTTAATTAATATATTCATGGGTAATATTAGTAAGAATAATATTTTATGCATCGAATTTGACGTATAAAATTATGTTATTATATACCATATTTTATCGTTGACTTAAAAATTAAGTGAAATAATTATTTTTACATAGAAAATGACGCGTGCATCAGATTCGTACGGTCTATTTTTTTACGCATTAAATGCAAAACATATTCGACGGAGAAATACAAGATTAAAACATTTTACGTACGAACGAAATATTTTATTATAAGAAAAAAATATTTGTTACACGAACGAAATATTTTATTTGACTATAAAAATAAAGTAAAAGAAAATATTTTATAGAAATAATGTTATGTTATACGAACGGAATATTTTGTTACAAAAATAAAACATTTATTAAATAAATAAAATATTTTATTTGACTATATAAATAAATAAAATATTTTATAAAAATAATATTTCACTATACAACCGAAATATTTTATTATAAGAATTTAACAAAATATTTTAATCTTATAATATATATTTCATTCATACGTAACATATTTTAGTCTTATAAAATATTTTTATCTTATATTTTTTTCGTTGAGTGTGTTACGTATTTGACGAGTAAAAAATTGTATCGCACGAGTCTGACGCGAGTGTCATTTTTTTCATAAAAACAATTATTTCACTTGATTTTTAAATTAACGAGAAGAGATGTTATGTTATGACTCGACTCTGTGCGTCAAATTCTGCAAACAAAATATTACTCTACTGGTAATGGATCCACGGGAACGGAGTGGCCGGCTGCACCACACCAGTGGAGAGTTGCGAGTGGGGTTTGTGAGGGAAAGGCGAGTGGGGTTTGTGAGGGACTGGGGGGTTGGGTCTTGTAATTGAGCAGCCCCGTCCTTTAGCTCGTCCTTTTCTTAATCAAATGCCATAAAATCTTGTTCTAGATACCACCTCTAATGTCGTCGTTGGACCTGGTCGCCAAGCGATGGCATACATCACACACATATATGTATACGTTATCCGATATCATACGACGAGGGGTCGACTGAACTCGACCAATTACCATAAGACCCCTTGATAACCAGGTAGGGCAAGCTGGTTAGGTAAATTATTTTATAGTTAAGTCTAATTGAATTTATTAATTAATTTTTTTATGTTTAAAATATAAATAATAAAATAATAAAAAACACGTAATATTATGATATATATAGAGGACGAAAATTGTTACCCGAGGTTCGTACTGTACATTTGAGATTTTTTTAGAGGGAAATAACATCTATGTTTATCTCGAGAAAATCTGTAAAATTTGAATCGTGCATAAGATGAAGTATTGGATATAATCTCGAGGGATAATCTTCCGATACTTAAGTTATAACTGTGCGTAGATAAATGCTAAGAAGCAAAGAGAGGCAGAGGCGATGGTTCTAGAGGAAGAGAAAGTGCTTGGAAGAGTGGATGAGTGCTCTGCGAAGAGACCTAGAGCTTGAGATGGTGGCGATCATTTCTTATCTCTCTCTAATAGCAGAAGCGTGATTGTGCGGACGTCTTTAGACGAGGGAGTAGCTCTGTGTCTCCCTAGATATGTTGAGAACCCTATTTTTATCGGTTGCTGTGACGTCGCATCTTTCTTGACTTGGGGAGGGCATAGTTAGTAGAGTGATGTTCTGCTCAATCGTGGGGATCGTCTGTTGTCCACTCACCCGTTCTTTGAAGAAGGATATCGTGGCGGACATCTCGGTAACGTAGATGTGATCCTGTACTCGTTAAGATAAATCCCGTAACTACAGTCTTAATGCTCGTCTGTTAGCGAATCTTACGGCATCTGAGACGCATGTGTGCGAGAATCATGACTGCGGACCAACCATTCCTGAGTGAATCGCGATTGGACTACGTTAATGGATTACGGATTGACCGACGATGACCGTTTCGGACCTGACGACATCGGACCGTACGGATCCTGATGTTACCGGACTTTGCTGAATGAGATGATTTTTCTCCTCTACTTAGAATAATTAATTCAATCTTTTTAATTGAATTAGTTATCCGATGTTAACTCGGAAAAAATTCACCCAACTCCGAACAGACTGTCTGTATGCTACTAAACTCGGTAAATCGGAGTAGCATGAATAACTCACACTATTACATTCTTATTCAGCTATCAAAGTAACCATGTGATATATATATATATATATATATATATATATATATATATAAGTTCAGCTCACGATCGAGGTATAGCACATTTCGGATAGGCATCGAGGCATCCGTTTCCTGTCATTTCTAAGCTGATGTATTGTTATCGTATTGTATAGTATCATACGGGTCCACAGATCATGCTGGAATGAAAAATTAGAGCATGTAAAATGTGTGCAAGCTTTACTTCATCCTTCCCCTACTCCGTGTCCTCCCCTCCAGATTAATGGACGGTGGAAGTCATCCAAGGACTCATTAGTTTACATCCTGACGCCCAACTCCTACTATGATCTTCAACTGTAGTGTGCTGCCCATGTATACACATTTTTTGTCACTCTCCTCCTCTTGATCACGTGATCACAATATCAGTTAAATAAATTGTATAACTTAAGTTCGTTGTTCTTGAGTTCTAAATCAACGAACTTAGGACGCGTTTGGAAAAGACGTAAGGTGGAATGATTTTTTCAAAATCTATTAGAGAGAAGAATCACTTTTTAAATAATTTTTGGAGATTTCTCAATTCTCTTTTCTTTCTCCCTATCACTCGTTAAATCTTGAAATCTACTATAAATATAAATAAAAGTTGATGGAACATTGAGATATTTGAAAATTTTTTTTAAAAAAGAGAGATGCTGATGATCGAAGAATTCAAAATTTCTCCCTTACTTCTTTTCCAAACGAGCTCTTAAAATATATTTTTTTCACTGTTTAATTTTCAAACGAAGTGGAAAAAATATGTTACAAAAATATGTCACAGAGGGGGGTTACTACAATTGAATCTTCTCCTTCACTAATAATTAAAAGAAAGAACCCAACAACTCAAATCCCTCTCTCGAGTGCTGCCAATTCTGAACCACCCAAGTCTGCTGACCATCGAGCAAGACCCCATGTTAACCCCCCCGCCCCCAGCGGTGTCAACATCTGGGGTGGGACCCCTGATATGATCAAATATACGATTTTTTTGGGGGGTATGAAATAGAGAGAGAAAATGAATAAACAAAGAAAGAACTTGGATGGGAGTTTCATGCCCCGCCAGTCCCCCGACAGCCAGCGGCAGCGCCCACCTCCTCCCCGGCCAGCCTTGACAACGAAGTTTTCGATTTTTTTTTTAAAAAATTCAGCCCATAGACCGTCCGTCAAAGGACAGAGGAGAAAGAAAAAAAATACAAGGGAAAACAAAAAAACAGGTTAGGTTAGGGAGAAGAGAGAAGGAGGGAAACCAAATAAATCTGGAAATCCTTATTATTATACGTGCACAGGACAAAAAAAAAAAATAACAGCCCTCTTCTCCCTCTCCCCACAAAAAAAAAAGAAGCGGTGGACCCCACATGCTGTGTGCTGCTGTTCGACTTCGAGGAACATCGGCCTTCGTGAAAACGGGGGAATCGTTTTCATCACCACCCTCCAAAGCAGCAACAGCAGAGGCAGGGAGAAAATGGGGGGGCGAGATGGTGGGCCCCAGAAGAGGGGGTGGGCCCCCTGCTCCGAGCCCACGAGGACTCCGAGTCGGGGGACGGATCCGCCGAGGCCCGCTATGTCCCGCCGGGATCTCGCACGCAGGGCCGGCCCAGGCGGGGGGGAGGATGAGGAGGAGTCCGTACGACTCTCCCCGGACGACTAGTCTCCCTTTCCTTTCCGAGATTCTGAACTCAACCCCCCCCCCCTCCTCCTCCTCCTCCCCCGACGGCCCGACCCGGCCCCCATTTCACTTGGCTGGTTGCGGTGGCAGAACCGTCGTTAGCCTCCGCCGTCCACCGATCTCCGTCGCCTCCCTGCTCTATTTGTTTCCCCCTCTGCTTCAATCTCCGACTTCTGTGGGATGTCTCATATTTGATGCTGCTGTCTGTCATAACACGAATTAAACCATGTTTTGTTGACAGAAGATGTATAGGAAGAAGAGTACATGGCCGGTGTTCGGTCTCCCCCTTCCTTTTAGTTTCTATCTTTTTCTCTCTTTTCTTCCGCCTGGCTTACTCGTGTACCTTCCTCGCAGAACAAAAGTGGGCCCGTTTCAGACAAAGAAAGAGGGTCCAACGCAATATATAGATATTTTTTAAATCCTTTTTTAAAGTGGTTCAATAATCGGAATTATCACAAATATTCGTCACGTAACAACTATTTCATCGTCAAACATCGCGTCACTGCAGCGAAAAAAAAACAGAAATAAAAACACGATAAAAATGCCTGCTTTCCCGCAGCCGGCCTTTTCGCTACTATTATTATTATTATTTGTTGGGTGCGTGGTGGCGGTGGTGGTGGGCGAGGCGAGCCCAACATCCCTGCTGCCTGCCCAAGAGCCGGCAGCGTTACCACCGCCCCTGACGCCGTCATCAACGCTGACGGCACCCCGGCGTTACCACTGTGGCGTGCGCACACAGAGGCGCCGCCCCGCGGAATCAGTTAGTAGTGAAATCAATTAATTATATATTTAAAAAAAACTGATCCGCCGCCGTTACAAGACGGCGGGTCGCCTCTCCACTGCCCGGGCCGGGCCGGGCCCGTGCAGCCATCCCGGGCGGTTTCCTTTCCCCCACACTGTGCCGCCTGTGCCCGTGTTCCCCACCACCCGTACTACCACCACTACTCCTTGGGGGTGGGTTAAGTTCAACCGCGGTTAGCCTTGCCCTCGCGCGCCTCTGGTATCAGACGAGAGAGAGAGAGAGAGAGAGAGAGAGAGAGAAGAAAAAGGCAGCGGACGAGGAGGAGGAGCTCCGCAGCACACTATAACAGCGCCCGAGGAAAGCGGTTTTTAGCGATTTGACGACCGGCTCCCTTTCTCTCTCTCTCTCTCTACTCTCTCTCTACTTCTGTCGCAGAAGGAGGGGAGGGTAGCTGGTGGAGCAGCTTGGCGGCATTTGAGGAAGGTGGTGTGCGGTTTTGCGGACACGAAGCGGCGGCATTCCGCCGTGTTGGGGAGGTGGGCGGCGTGGTTCTCTGCGGGACGGGGATCGGGAGTTGAAGGGTCGCCGTCGCCGTTTTCCTCTCGCTCGCTGGCACCTCGCTTTTAATGAGGCGGCGAAAAGTTGAATGTGAGTGAGGAGTCGGGGGCCGGAGGCGATTTGGACGGTTTCGGGAAGCCGGCGAGCGGGGGCGCGGAAGTCGGGGGGTTAAAATCTTCTTCTGCTGCGGGATTGCGGAGGTGGTTTCCATGGCGTATGGATCGGCGGCGATGGCGAGCTTGCCCGGCGAGAGGTCTGCGGCAGGTGGGTGAGGGGGTTCTTCTTTTCTCTTCTTTCTCAGGGAGGAAGCTTCTGGAGGTTATTTGGTCAATCTTTGCTTGTTGGCTGTGTTTGTAGGCTTTGGCAGCAGCGCCGGGGCGGAAGACGAGCTGTACGGGGAGCTATGGAGGGCGTGCGCGGGGCCGCTGGTGGAGGTGCCCAGGGAAGGGAGCAAGGTCTACTACTTCCCGCAGGGCCACATGGAGCAGGTGAGACTTGGGAGGATGACCCAAGGCACACGCACACACGGGAGAGGCGAAGTGTCTCCACAATATCTGTTCCTCGAAGGGAAATTCGGATTAACTCGAGGAATTTAGATATGTGGCCTTGCTCATTTCTCAATTCTTTTTCCTATGGAATTTTGTGTATCTGCAGCTGGAGGCGTCGACGAACCAGGAATTGGATCAACAGATTCCCCTGTTCAATCTCCCACCCAAGATCCTCTGCCGTGTGATTCACGTCCATCTTCGTGTGAGCGCAGAAAAGTCCATCTTTTCTTCGTCTTCTTGCTTGCATCTTCATGGAGTTCTTGATTCATTGTTTGATTCCTCTTCCTAAACAATACAGGCGGAGCCGGAGACGGATGAGGTCTTCGCTCAGATCACCCTGCAACCCGAGCAACATGTAAGATTTTGTTTCTTCTTCTTGTTCCTGTCTTTCTTCTATGTGATTTTCATGTGCTTTTTGCTCTTCCCGTTTTATGGATGTGCTTTATCGGCTCTTTTCCGGCAGCAAACCGAGCAGTCGAGTCCTGAACAATGCTCCGCAGAACCCCCGAGACCCACCGTACGTTCCTTTGTCAAGATCTTGACGGCGTCGGACACAAGCACCCACGGCGGCTTCTCTGTTCTCCGCAGGCATGCCAACGATTGCCTCCCTCCCCTGGTGAGTCTCTCTCTCTCTCTCTCTCTCTCTCTCCCCCCGTGTGGGACTTTGTGGTGATGGCGATTGTTGTGACCTCCCATTGCCAGGACATGTCCCAGCAGATTCCGACTCAGGAGCTGGCCACAAAGGACCTCCATGGCTTCGAGTGGCGGTTTAAACACATTTTTAGGGGTAAATCCAGCGCCGTCCTATATCTCTGAATTAAGAAGATCCAAGGAAGAGCACACCCTTCAACTCCTGAAGCGGAAATTTTGTGTTTCTGTTTTTCTTTTTACCATTACCCTGTTCAATTTACTTTACCCAAATCTATTTGTAGGTCAACCCCGGAGGCATTTGCTCACCACTGGCTGGAGCACCTTCGTGACATCCAAGAGATTGGTTGCAGGGGACGCGTTTGTGTTCATGAGGTGAGCTCGTCTGCTGATGTAGGCGCATCTCATGGCTTAATTGTGTCCTCATGTGCGGTTACTTCGATTCTTGTTCGACAGAGGGGAGAACGGGGAGCTGAGGGTCGGAGTCCGGCGGCTCGCCCGGCAGCAGAGCACGATGCCGCCCTCTGTGCTCTCCAGCCAAAGCATGCACCTTGGCGTGCTGGCCACCGCATCACACGCAGTCATGACCCAGACAATCTTCACTGTCTATTACAAGCCGAGGTTCGCAGTTAATCCCCCCCCAATCTCGGTCTTTATCTTTCTTGGTTGCTCTATTATTAGTGAACTGGGTTTATTATTTTGCCTCCCAGGACTAGCCAATTCATCATAGGTTTGAACAAATACCTGGATGCTGTTAAACATGGTTTTGCCGTTGGGATGAGGTTTAAGATGAGATTTGAAGGGGAGGACACTCCTGAAAAATGGTGACTTTATGCAATTTATTCCGAGTGAAACGGTCACTGCAACACCCTGGATTCTCAAGTATAATCATGGTTGTGTCCATTTCCCAGGTTTGCTGGTACCATAGTTGGAGTTGGAGATATCTCTTCTCAGTGGGTCGATTCAAAATGGAGATCTTTGAAGGTTGCTTTTTCAATTTTTGTTTGTTCAGCTATAGTGTAGTGGGAGCGTTTTTTGTTCACTTCTCTTGTTTTAACCACGACTGAGATTTTAACAGGTGCAATGGGATGAAGCCACGACCATTCAGCGCCCTGATAGGGTTTCGCCTTGGGAGATAGAGCCATTCACTCTCTCGCCACCAAATTTGACTCCATCCCAACCAGCTGTGATGAAGACTAACAAGAGGCCCCGGCCGGCAGTGGAACCCCCAGTTCTTGGTACTCCCCAGTTAAATATTTTAGAGATGTAACTCAGTCTATAGTTTAAAATGTAAATAATGTCTTTTTGACCTAATGTTGCTGTACTCTGTTTCATGCACAGGTGTTGGCCAACATTACTGGTATCCAGGGGCCACCCAGTCACATGATCTAGGTAACATGGGTACTACTAACGAAGCTTACATCCCCGAAACCCAGGTCATTTGGCCTCCGGTTTCCAGAGAAATCAAGGGGAGGACAGCCATGAACAGCGGTGGGCTGTCCAACGCCGCAGGACTGGACGGCTGGCGTCAAAACCCAATCAAGACCCCCTCGCACCCTCTTACAGACGTTTCTCTCAAGCTCTTCCAGGACGTCAATGGCGGCACCAAGATTGTTCCCCCGTGTCCCTTCCCACCGTCCGCTTTTGTGGCGGAGGAATCTACGTGCGCCGTGGAAAATGGAGTGGAGAAGTGGAAAAAGCCCGAGACCAGTGGTGGGTACCGGTTGTTTGGCATCGAGTTGGTAAGCAGCTCCAACAACACTGTAGCTCCAATAGAGAAGGGAACCACGATGGCCACCGTCAGTGTGTCCAGTGCCACCACTTATGAGGAACATGCCGCCCATGCTACTGCATCTGCAGGGGACTCAGACCAGCAGTCCTGGCTCTCGAAAACCTCCAAGGAGCAGAAACCGATGCCGCAAAAGGACGCCAAGGCCAAACAGAGCTGTTCCACTAGAAGCCGCACCAAGGTAAATCAAAAAAAAAAAAGTTGCAGCCATGTAGTTCCTACCAACTGCGATGTTTTGTAGTTGGGCAAATTAACAGAACTTCCCACTCCATGGAGCTCTAAAGTCTCAATTTTTGACTTGAAAAAAAATAAATAAAAGGTTCACATGCAAGGGCTTGCGGTGGGGCGGGCTGTGGACCTGACCGTGCTGCAAGGCTATGACGAGCTGAATTCAGAGCTAGAGCTGATGTTTGAGATCAAAGGGGAACTCCGTGATCGGAATAAGTGGGAGGTGGTCTTCACAGACGACGAAGGCGACATGATGCTGGTGGGCGACGACCCATGGCCGTGAGTCTCTCTCTCTCTCTCTCTCTCTCTCTCTCTCTCTCTTACATGTCTGCATGAACTTGTGCAAATATATGGACGATAATATGATGATGGTGTCTGCTTGAACTGCTGTCGCAGGGAATTCTGTAATATGGTGAGGAAGCTATTTATCTTCACCTGCGAAGAGGTCAAGAAGATGCAGCCCAAGTCCAAGCTTCCTTCCCTCCCTTACGACGACGAGGAGGACGAAGGTGGTGGTCATCAATCCGTGGTTGATGAATGCCCGGACATGAAATCCGAGTAGAGCACACTCGCCTTTCTCGCGCGCAAGTGGATTGGCTCAACTCGAGTTTTTTCTTCGGATTGGTTTTAGAGTTTCGGCAGCGGGGTGGCGAGGCCTCTAATTAGTTTTTAAAATGAAACGAACGGGCGAGAAACAAAGGGGTGGGGGTGGGGGTGGTTGGGTTCCATTATGTGTAGTGGCTACCGACGGCAAAGTAGGAGGCTAATTTGCTACTGCTCGTTTTTTTTTTTATTTAGAGCTTCGGAGGGAAAGGGGCTCATGCGGGGGGAGGAATGCGTGGATGTAATATTTGGCTTCTTTTTTTTGTTGGTGCATCGATTGGTGTAACGTGTAAATATTGCTGCTTATATATATATATATGTATAAATAGCATATGATGATCTTGTTGTGGATATGATTTGGTGGTTGTGGCTGCTAGTGTGTCCTGGTATGTAATCGCTACTTGGCATTTGTTGCCATTGCTGTTGAACCAGGTAAATACAAGAGGAGCTTATTTTTGAGTGGGAGAGGGAGTGATGAACGTGACCTGATCTGGATTGGATCGTTGGATCGTTGTAAAATGATAGAGTAAGATTTGACAAATCGATGATACAATATGGTCTGTAATATCAGTCTGTGATGGGATATGGTTGGTGTGTAATATGTAATTGATATATTATATATATTATTTTAAATAATAATGATTATTTATAATAATTTTTTTTTATAAATTAGTTAGTTGAGAATGTGACGTTTGAACGTGAGTTCTTTGTATTCTAAACATGTCTTTGATATGTTTTTATTATATTTTTTTAGAGAAGTGTTTAAAATTTAACTTAAAAACATTGTGACACGTGAGTTTAGAATCGAGGACACTTCGCGTAAAACACATGTCAACTAATTAACCAAGTAAAACACATGTCAACTAATTAACCAAGATAGAAGAGTATTTAAATAATTTTATTCTATAACATATATATAGATATATAATATTTTTTATAGAGATGAGTAATGATATCGATTCGTATTATACTATATCAGTAAAAGATCGGTACGAATAAGTCAGACAAATTATGACATAGAGAGTTCTCAAAATTATAGCTTTCACAAAATATGGGTGCCAAGAATTTCTGGGTTCTCTTCTCCCGAGAATTTTAAAAAAAAAATTATCTCCCTTACTCTTGGGATTTATAGGGTGTTTGGAAGCACGTTTTTCTTTGAAATTATTTCTCTTAAAAATTTATGTTATGTCTGTTTTTTACTTAATTTTTGAAAGTGGTGTAAACGATTCACTATTTGTTTGGTAAAAATTATATAATTTTTTGAAATTGTATATACCTGTTTGGTAGTTAGTTTTTCCTTTTTTTACTCAAAAAGTAATAGGAACAAGACAGTCTGACGGGCCTTCTCATCGGACGCATCGACCGGGTGGTATGGGCGAACGCTACGTTCAGGAGGATGGTGGGGGTGGGGGAAGCAGTCGAGGCGGGGGTGGCGCTGGAGACGAGAGGGAGGGTCTTGACGGGGATCGCCTGCAGAGGCTTCTCTTGCAGGGTGGGGTGCGGGCGTCCAGTGGTGCGCCCGAGTTCATCCAGCCCGGCTGCGGCTTCACCCTCGACGGCCTCCTCCGCACCTACGACGACGGTGCCGGCGACAGAGAAGCTGTCCATGGTGTTGCTACTGTCCCCCGCGATGGCTTCACCCTCTGCCCACACGGTCATCCGTTGCTGCAACTTTGCCTGGAGGGGAGGGAAGGCGGGCGAACGTAGGGGGAAGGGGGGAAGGAGGGGTCGGCACACGCAGGGGGAAGGGGGGAGGGAGAGGCCGGCGGGCGAAGGCGGCCGGCGGACGCAGGGGGAAGGGGGAAGGAGAGAGAGGGAGAATACGTGAGAGACGTGAGCGATTTAAAAAAAAATAGTCGACCCTTATTTTTATTCCGAGAGAATTTTTTAAATGGTTTAAATGGTGAAATTTCTTCTTAAAAATTAGAGGAGAGTTATCAAATACGTTTAAGTGAGTTATTTATTCATATTTTTAAATTCGAGAGAAGAAAGAGGTACCAAACACCCTATTATCTTTCTTTCGCTATCTATATTGAGCAAATGAAATCCTTTTAAAATACTGCCACGCTTAAACGTGAGAATCGTTTGAGATCGCCGAATGGGGGCACCTGTCTCTGAACCGTTTAAAAAAGATTAATCTGATAGAATCAGGGATGTCTGATAACACTGCACAAGAAAAAGTACAAGATCGTGTCCGCAGCATCAAGCAGAGGAGGACAGAGGCACTCACGCGGATTCTTCGCGTGGGTTCTCCTCTATCAGTTGCTTTAAGATCGAGCTTCTGATTGCCATTCCCAATAGTCACGGATAGGATCTTCTTTTCTGCCCAAATCTCTCTCTCTCTCTCTCTCTCTCTCTCTCTCTCTCTCTCTCTCTCTCTCTCTCTCTCTCTTACAGCCCTAAACAAAACGGTCCAAACCCAGGACACTCGTGGCAACCCCAGACGTCAATGGCGAATTTAAGTAGCCTGGGGACGGACTAGTGGGGAAGAGCAGTAACTAGCTAGCCGTGATCACAGTAGCGCACACGTTGGTCAGATGCCACACTGGTGTGTAAGCAGGCAGGCCAAGCAGTGCGCTGCTGCGCCGTACGAGGTTCGCTGAGAAGAGAGCATCCGGTCCGCCTCACCCGCCTGACAACGGCGAGTGAAGCAGGGGGCGGCCTTTTCCGATTCCCCTCCCTTTCCTCAGAACGCGTCCACCGAGCTGCTGTGACCGTGAAGACGTCGTACGCCCCCACAACCTGCCGACTGCACTGCGAGAGCACACATGGCACCTCGCCATGGAGAAGAAGAGGAGCAGGCCTGCGCCTGAGGGGGAGCACATCCACACCCCCAGTGGCCGTCCCATCGCCGCCTCCCTGTAATAACAGTACTCTCGTGCTTATCCGTCAATGCAAAGCAAGAGACTACTGCACTACCGTTGAAAGGCGCTGGGATGGCACCAGCGCAGGCCTTACTATCACACTGCATCTGCATGTTTATGAGTAAGGCTTGTGATTTTATTACAAATCTTCCTTTGAATTGACTGACCCATATGTAACCGTCAGGATATGAGGGACAAAGAAAGAGTTTAGAAATACTTGCTACGAATCCTGATTTAATTACAAGCATTACGACTAATAAGAAGCTACTACCACCGACTTTTCTGATGGGTCAATTTAGATGACTTTTGTTAACAAATGGGCCGAGGCCCATTAGGGCAACCTATGCCGGGCCGGGCGCACGTGCATGGGAGCACATCGCGAGCCCCGCCCCGGCATGCTAGATCTCACTTGATGTGAGATACACGTGCATGTCGGAGGGGAGGAGGTTTCCTCGCGTAGGAAACCTCCCCCAATCGCGATCCTCGTGATCCAAGTCATGTCGAGACCGGCGGGCCGACCTCCCCAAGTCCTTGTCGGACTTACCCCTCCAAGGTCTAAGTTCGACCTCAACTCACCCCCTCCCCCGCTGGCTACTCCAAGTCCCGTTGGGACTCTACCGAGACTCTACTGTGCCAGGCGCTCTCCCTCTCCCTGCCCAACTGGAACCCCCCTCCAAGTCCCATGCGGACTTAAACAATATTCTATATATATATGGGTGTGTGGGGGATGAGAGGGTAGAGGTTAGTGTGTGCAACCCTAGAGAGAGGTCGTGCACTTTACGTGAGCCGCCCTACGCCTACCACCAACTTTTCTAATGGGTCAATTTAGATGACTTTTGTTAACAATTAAATGGACACCCATTATAGTATTGGGTGCCCATTAGGGCAACCCATGCTCGGGCAGGCGCACGTGCATGGGAGCACATTGCGAACCCTACCCCGGCATGCAGGATCACACTCGATGTTGGATACACATGCATGTTAGAGGGGAGAAGGTTTCCTCGTGTAGGAAGCCTCCCTCAATCGCGATCCTCGCGATCCAAGTCCTGTTGAGACTTGTCCTCCTACTAAAGGGCCGACCTCTCCAAGTCCCTGTCGGACTCACCCCTCCAAGGTTTGAGTTTGACCTCAACTCACCCCCCTGCGGCTATT
Source organism: Amorphophallus konjac (assembly GCA_022559845.1). Classification (NCBI taxonomy): domain Eukaryota; kingdom Viridiplantae; phylum Streptophyta; class Magnoliopsida; order Alismatales; family Araceae; genus Amorphophallus; species Amorphophallus konjac. The sequence goes on from CM040125.1 coordinate 14,512,417, forward strand.
CCAAGTCCGGTTGGGACTCTATCGTGCCAGCCGCTCTCCCTGATCTCCCTGCCCAACTCGAACCCTCTGTAAGAATTTGAGCCGAGATAAGGAAGAACACAATAGAAACATGAAATTAAAATTTTATCTCGGTGTCGTTGATCGCCCGGGCGTGATTCTTGTCATACCTCTGACATGGGGAATTACACAGCCTATGACATTTCTTGGTGCGCAAGGCGGTTCCCTTACATGCTGGATGATGTCACCGTCATCATGACGATGTCGTTTCATGCCTAGAGAAATGAAACAGAGTAGCCATTGGCGCGACTCTTAGTTTTTACGCCGAGTGCACTGGTGGTGGCAGTTGAGCCTTCGACCGTTCACCTATCAAAATAATGCGGATATGTCTCTCCCTGGAGACTTTATAAGAAGGTCAAGAGATACCTAAAGTGGCACCTCTACACTCTTCCTTTTCGGCGCTGGTGCTCACTACCTCCTTGCTACTTACTCAGTGTCTCGTGAGGCTCTTTTCCTCCTTCCTCTTCCCATCAAACCCCTAGCGCCTCACAGGAAGCTCATCTGGGTGGCTCTGAGTCTTCTGGCGAAGGGGAGAGCAACCATGGTGGCTTTTCGAGCACCTCGGGCGCTCGCCATGGTCCTTGTCTTCCTTATTTCAATGTTTCCTATCGAGTAGTTTATGGGCTAAGAGAGGCATTTCAAGTTCTGACAGATATCGATATCTTCTTCCCCTCCGTAGATGATTACTTAGGGGGTACCTTCGTGGGGGGATCAGTGTGTCAATAGAGGCCTTCAAGGCTAGCTTCCGTCTTCTCATTCCCCCCTTCTTTGAGTCGGTTCTACATTTCTATGATCTGGAGCCAGGACAACTGTCGCCCAACTTCTGGCACATATTTTGCGCCTTTGTGTATAGCTGCCATCAGGTGAATGCCACCCCTACCCTATGACTCTTCTGTCAGTTCTTCAGCGCTCAACGCTGCCCCGGCTCCGATGTCCTTGCCTATTACTTTTGGGCTCGGAGCAAGAAGACCTTTCTACACCTTTCTCCCACTGTCTCGTATGTCAAGCACTGGTAGGAGCGCTTCATCTTTTTGACAAAGGTTGGTGGCACTAGGTGAGCTGGCGATTGAGGCTTTACCACTCTCTGCCAGATTTGCATGGCCAACAAGTTGTGATCGCCAGCCAAGGAGGAGGTGATTGCAATTGAGGCGATGCTCCGCCACCCCATTTGGGATGTCGACCAAAAGTTGACGCCCATGCTTCTCAGGTCATTGGGGTTGAGCACCCCATTGCTATACAGTAGTACTTTTCTTGTCAATGTCATTTGCTTCGAACTTGAGTCTAACCTTCCTTTACGTCATTTGTAGGTACTCTTGAGCCTCCTTCGAGCGTTTATGGGGTAGAGCCGAAGTTGAAGTTTAAGACGATCATGATGCGGTCAGTCGTTCCCCATCCACTCGATCACGTCCCCTCACTCGCGGGTGCTCAAGTAAAGGCCACCACCCTTCAGTCTACCTCATCGACTGCTGTGCTTGCACCGACGCACCTAGTATATCGCCCCCTACAAGTGGAGGCAACAGAGGGGGTGTCACACCATCGGACGTGACCGCCATCACCTCCGGCGCCCACTACTGTCCCTAGCCTTGGGACAGAGATGTCGGAGGCCACTCCGAGCATGGATGTCAGTGCTCTGACTATCTCCCACAGTATACTAATCGAGTCTTCTGCAATGGTGGGGGACAAGCACAAGGCTGTGGACCTGGAGGCTGTGGCGGGCCAGCGGCGCTGGATTACCAGCATCGCCAAGAGAAGAAGAAGAAGAAGGCCTCGCCGTTGACCCCGGCGTGGACGCGCTTTTCGTTTGATTTTATTCTTTTTATTTCTATTGTTTATTTATTGGCGTGCCAGTCACATATGTGACGATTTCATTGTGCGCTCGACCTGACTTCTAATCAGTCGATTGTGAGTGATCGTGTCTGGACCAAAAGTCCGTCATACCATAAATGTTATGACGTTAATTACGTCCTCCCTAAGAAGGACAACCCTTGATTAAACGCCAAAGTAAGAGGAGACCGGCGGCAAAAGCCCAAATGAGAGCATGCTAATTTATCTGCAAGACATTGAGTAGACCGGATAAAGCGAGGGTATATCAAGTGCGGAGCAAATCCGGCAGCATATCCCCATTATCTTGGACTATGCCAAGTGGGAATAGACCATCATCCACGGGATGCCAGGATGAAGGCCGAAAGAGAAGGGCACTAGGCCCAGGAACACAGTTTGCATTTGTAGCACCGGTTGATATTCCCTTGGAAACCATCGGAGCACATGCAGTGGCAGAGCTCCTTAGGTTCATAGGGTTACAGACGGATCTGATTCGGGACGAGGTAATGTAGGGGAGGTCATTCCCCGTTAATTTATTTCCCAGGGTGTGCATGATGACCTCTGGATATCACTCAGACGAGTACAGTGGAGTGGCCGGGAGTTGGAATGAGGTGCGGATGAAGGTTCTCGACGCAGCTTTCATATGAAAAGGGGGTTCTCGGCGCGCAAAGTGCCACACCGGGAACTATTCACCGCGCCGGGAAGGTTTCATGCCGGGAAGGTAGTGTAGAAGGGCTTCTCGGCATGGAGGCAGGTGGGTTCTCGGCACGCTGGGTTGAAGAGGGCTTCTCGGCGCGCCTTTTAGCATGTTCTCGGCACAGCTGGAGTGGGCTTCTCGGCTGGCTAGAAGGTGAGGGTCCTCGACGCGCCAGGTTCTCGGCGCATAAAGAGCCGCACCAGGAACTATTCACCACGCCGGGAAGGCAGGGGCGCCGGGAAGCCTTCTAGGCTTTTCAGGGTTTCTACGGAGCTCTGTTCTAAGGGTTTTGGGGTCCAGATTCCGATTGGGATAGGATTTAGGACACAAATGGGGGGCTGAGCCAAGGGCTTTGCTGGAGTAATACCAAAGAATCACAGGGAGGTAGGGTGTATCGAGGGATTGAGGTCATCGGCCATTTGAAACCCTCTGGAAACAGGTTTTCTTTTTATGTCACCGGTCGTCCAGGGAAATCAAGAGATAACTGTCTCTGATTCCTGTGATGACCTTGATGGCTTGGGAAAAGAAGATTAAACGAGAGATAGGAGGGCTTCGTGGTATCGGTATCACTGAAGGGGGGGAAAGGATAGAGTCCAGGAACCCATGGAAGCTAGGATCGGGACTCTACCTTCGTTGTTCCTCCAGGAATGGCAATCAGAGAGCAAAAATCATCCGAAAACCCCAAGCATCAGAACGACTATTCAATACATCGAAAAGCATTCATCCGAGAGAGACAGAGAAAGGAAGACTTCATCATTTCACATTCAACCGAGCCATCATAGCACTATATCTCAGCATCTCATTTCATCGCTTACATCATTTACAAGAAAAGCGGGAGGAAAGAAAGAAAGGCGTAGAAGCTATAGTATCTTCCCAGTAACAGAAGGACTTGAATGCCTTAAACGTAAACATGAATACATATAAAGAAGGAGAATAAAATGGGGGAGTGCGGAGCATTGACTCCTCTCCCTCCCCCTCTGCCCACCTATGAGCTTCCTCCTAGGGACACTCTCTTCTCTTCCCACGATCTCTTCTCTGGCCTCTCTTCTCTCTTTTTTTTCTTGTTCTCTCTTTTCTGCTTCTTCTTCTCTTTCCGCTTCTCTTCTGTTGTTGTTACCTCTCCGTATATCTCTCTTCTGTCTATCTCTCCCCTCCTCCATCGATAGAAGGGGGTTTTATAGCCCCTGATGAGTATCTTCTCGGCGGGCATGTCTCGGCGTGCCTCCGTCGATGGGATACCTCCCGGTGTGCAAGAGTCTAGCTTCCCGATGCCAACTTTGGGCCTTGGTGAGGAGATCCCGGCGCCACACTTATGGGCCCATTTAGGGCTTTTGACGCTTCAATTCCTCTTTTCAGCGGGTTCAAGCTGTAAAAGCTGTCCAACCTGTCTTTTCAGAACTGACGAAGGCCTCTTCGTTGGTGAGTGGGTATAGTTTCATCAGAGCATTTCTGGAGGTTTTCATCAGTCAATAGACTGCAGTTTTCATCAGTACTGTCATCAGGGCGATGACAACGCCGGACATCAGCTTGGCCGGGGAAGGCTTCAGCCGGGTGAATAGCTTTAGTGACGGCTCTTCTTTAGTTCTGACTCTGCAGGAATTACATAGGTCTTTATTACTGGTTCTGTTCTCATCTTGGACTCAGCTCATATTTCATTTGTCAACAAATGCCCCCCACCTGTGGATGGCGTAAGCGCAGAATAAGCGGCACGGTGTCCACAGGTGCATCACTTAGCATTTGATTGTATCTTTCTCAGCCTTTCAATACTGGTTTTCTTTGATCTTCAGCCTGATAGCTTTACTGTAATGGCTTCAGTATATTCTTTTTCTTTCTTTTCCATATTTTCTAACAATTTTCCGCTTCATTAATAGCTTCAGATGGCTTCTTGGCGCATAGGGCCTGGTTCTCGGCGCACCACAGCTTCCCGGCGCGGAGATAGATGGTTCTCGGCGCACCTGGGTTGAATGAGCTTCTTGGCGCGCCCCTTGAGTGTTCTCGGCGTGCCTCAACCAAGGGAAGAGGCCTCCCGACGCGCAAGTGTCCAACTGGACTTGATTGAAAGGATCCCGGCGCCATACTCATAGGCCCATTTAGAGCTTTTTTGATGTTTACATTCCTCTCATCAGCGGGCTTAAACTATCAAAGCCGTCCACCCTACCTTTTCATCTGTTAACCCTTCTGAGTCTGTCAGAACAGGCGAAAGCCTCTTCATCAGTGAGTTAGTATAGTTTTCATTAGAACATTTTGGAGGCTCTCATCAGTCAGTAGACTGTAATTTTCATCAGTACTGCCACCTGGGCGATGACAACACCAGACATTAGCTTGGCTGGAGAGGGATTCAGCCCGGTAGATGACTAATAGTGATGACTCTTCTTTAGTTCTGACTCTACAGAAACGTCAAGGGCCTTCATTGCTGATTCTGGTCTCATCTCTATCTCTACTCATATTTCATCTGTCAACAAAATGCCCCCCACCTGCGGATGGCGTAAGCGCATGTGCATCACTTAGCATCTGAGAGTATCTTTCTCAGCCTTTCAATACTGGTTTTCTTTGATCTTCAGCCTGATAGCTTTACTGCAATGGCTTTGAAGTTGCAGAAGGTAGAGTGCAAATCTGAGCTGGGGAAGATGAGCTCTATCCTTCAGGAGCGCCGAGGCCAACTACAGTCTCTGACACAGCGGGAGCAGTTTATATGCAACCGGATAGCATTCTAGAAGCGGAACTGGCTGATCTCCGAGCTAAACTGTCGCAGATAACAACCTCTCGGCCACAGTTCGCAGAGGAAGTAGCTCTGTTGGAGGGGCAGGTGGTGTCTCTTCAGGACGAGTCCGCTCGGCTACAGGAGGAGGAGGCTCGTCTACATGAGTTGGGGGCTGCTCCGTATGTGGGTCTTCTGGCTTTCGAAGACATCTTCCGGCGCCAGTGAACATCTCTTCTTTTTTTTCTTTTCTCCTCTTTTTGTAATACAATTCCCCCTCAGGGGCTCTTCTTGTACTCTTTTTCTTCTTTATATAGTGAAGAGGAATCTTTATGCTGGTCTCATGTGTGGTTGTTCTTCACTTATTGCATCACCATTACTTCATGATGATTCGGTAGCGATTTTAGCAATCCTCATGCGGATAGCCCGTATTTAGCAGGAGAGCATCCACCCCTTCAGAGAAAGGATGGGGAACTCGCTCCACCGCGTGACGGTATCTGGAGGGTGCTTAAACCGAATTTTGTAGGTAGTAGCGGATGTCTTTTTCGGCCATATGTGCCGCAAGTGAGGTTGTTTGCAGAAAAGTGAATGAAAAGGTTTAGAGTATCATCCAAAACAGACAAATGGTCCATCTCGGGTAGGTTTCAAAGTCGGTCGGGGCAATGTGCCAGTCGACCAGTGAATGATTTTATCATCAATATTGGGTTTATATCGATGCAAAGAAATTTTATAGGTTTCATCAGAATAGACGTAAGGTCTAGACTGGGTAGACTTTATCGTAGGTGGGATATGAAAGGGTATGCGGTTTTCGTCAGGACAGACGTAAGGTCTGAATTGGATAGGTTTCATCATTGATCGGGCAAGGCGCCGGTCGACCAACGGTTGGTTTCATCATCGATATTGGGTTTATATCGATGCAAATGAATTTCATAGGTTTCATAAGAATAGACGTAAGGTCTAAACTGGATAGGGTTTCGTCATTGATCGGGCAATGTGCCGGTCGATCAATAGCTGGTTTCATCATCGATATTGGGTTTATATCGATGCAAAGGAATTTCATAAGTTTCATCAGAATAAATGTAAGGTCCAAACTGGATAGGGTTTCATCATTGATCGGGCAAGGTGCCGGTCGATCAATAGCTGGTTTCAGCATCGATATTGGGTTTATATCGATGCAAAGGAATTTCATAGGCTTCATCAGAATAGACGTAAGGTCCAAACTGGATAGGGTTTCATCATTGATCGGGCAGGATGCCGGTTTATATCGATGTAAAGGAATTTCATAGGCTTCATCAGAATAGACGTAAGGTCCAAACTGGATAGGGTTTCATCATTGATCGGACAAGGTGCCGGTCGATCAATAGCTGGTTTCATCATCGATATTGGGTTTATATCGATGCAAAGGAATTTCATAAGTTTCATCAGAATAGACGTAAGATCTAAACTGGATAGGGTTTCATCATTGATCGGGCAAGGTGCTGGTCGATCAATAGCTGGTTTCATCATCAATATTGGGTTTATATCGATGCAAAGGAATTTCATAAGTTTCATCAGAATAGACGTAAGGTCTAAACTGGATAGGGTTGCATCATTGATCGGGCAAGGTGACGGTCGATCAATAGCTGGTTTCATCATCGATATTGGATTTATATCGATGCAAAGGAATTTCATAAGTTTCATCAGAATAGACGTAAGGTCTAAACTGGATAGGGTTTTATCATTGATCGGGCAAGGTGCCGGTCGATCAATAGCTGATTTCATCATCGATATTTGGTTTATATCGATGCAAAGGAATTTTATAAGTTTCATCAGAATAGACGTAAGTTCTAAACTTGATAGGGTTTCATCATTGATCGGGCAAGGTGCCTGTCGATCAATAGCTGTTTTCATAAGAGTGGTGATGGGTTTTATCGTCGGTGGGGACTTTTGAAAGAGGTATGAAGACTTTATCAGGACAGACGTAAGGTCTATCCTGCAAGGGTTTTATCGCTGATCGGGCAAGATGCTGAGCGACAAATGAAAGGTTCTTGTAAATGGTAGGAGATGAAGGTAGCATGTCATTGGCATGGAACTTTTTAAATTACCACATTACTGACCCAAGCGCCCTTTCGGGTTTTCGTCGGAGCCAACCCCCTCTTGCTTTTTTACCCACGCGCCCTTTTGGGTTTTCACGTGGCGGGGTACCCAATTTTGCTTGCAGTGCCCTTTCGGGTTTTTCACCACAGCTGGGTTTTGGCCATTTTTGCCCTTGTTCAGAATGCTTGAACAAGTCTGGCGGGACATCTCTATTTTTAGTCCCATTTTGTCTATTTTTTTTTCTCTTTCTTTTGTTGAACTGGGACTTTGGCTTTGTAAATTGTTAATCCATGTGCTCAACTGTGTATGCATCGTCATTGATGTGGGTGTTAACATCAATGCAAGGGGTATGGGATTTCATCATCCACCCAGGCGGAAGGCCTGGGTCGACTTGAGTGTGTTTTGTGACTTTGGCGCGAAGCCGTTCACCGAGAGCATGACTGTAATCGTTAATGTGGGGATTGACATTAACGCAAAGGAACGGGATTTCATTATCCATCCAGACGGAAGGTACGGATTGACTTGAGAATGTGGGTAGCAGCTTGGGCATGAAGCCGTTCGCTGGGAATGTAGGTTTCATCGTTAATGTGGGGTTTAATCATTAACGCAAAGGGATGGGATCTCATCATTTATCCAGACAGAAGGTCCAGATTGACTCGAGAACGTGTGTAGTAGCTTAAGCATGAAGCCGTTCGCTGGGGATGTAGATTTCATCGTTAATGTGGGGTTTAACATTAACGCAAAGGAATGAGATTTCATTATCTATCCAGACAGAAGGTCCGGATTGACTTGAGGAAATATGTTGTGTTTTTATCAGAGCAGACGGAAGGTCTACCATGGACGGGTTTCAGCATCGATCAGGCAGTGTGCCGCTCCATCAGTAGCTGATTCCACCACCGGTATTGGGTTTATACCAATGCAAGGAGTTCCATAGGTTTCATCGGGATAGATGTAAGGTCTAAACCGGATAGGTTTCATCGTTGATCGGGCAGTGTGCCAATCAATCAATAGTAGGTTTCATCGTCGGTGGGACATATGATAGGTTTCATCAGAATAGATATAAGATCTAAACTGGATAGGTTTTACTGTGGTGGGTTTCGGGCAGAAAGTGGAAGGGTTTTATCAGAACAGACGGAAGGTCTATTCCGAGATGGGCTTTAGCATTGATCGGGACGATATGCCTTATGATCGACGGGGTTTCATCATCGGTGGGACATGCGGTGGATGTGCTACCGAAGGAGATTTATGAAGAGAACTTTTTATATTACCACATTACTGACTCAAGTGCCCTTTCGGGTTTTCACCGGAGCCAGCCCCCTCTTGCTTTTGTCCACGCGCCCTCTCGGGTTTTGACGTGGCGGGGTACCCAATTTTGCCCGTAGCGCCCTTTCGGGTTTTCGCCACAGCTGAGTTGTTTGCCATTTTTGCACTCGTCCAAGATGTTTTGGACAAGTCCGGCGGGGCACCTCTATTTGAAGCCCCATTTCTTATCATTTTTATTTTTTTATCATTTCTCTTTTCTTTTTTTTGATGCTCGCGTTATTTTCTGAGCATGTGCCATTCATTGATGTGGGGTGAACATCAACGCAAAGGAGAGTAGGGCTTCATCATGCAATTCAGACGGAAGGTCTAAACTGAAGTTGGTGGATGGCGGCTTGGGCATGAAGCTGTTTGCCGGGAATGTGGATCTTATCGTTGGTGCGGGGATAAACATCAACGCAAAGGAGAGTGGTTTTATCGTCTACTCGGTCGGAGGGTCTGAGTGACGTTGTCATGTAGCAGCTCAGGCATGGGGCCATTTACTGGAAATGTGCATAAATTTTATCGTTGACGTTGGGCGAACATCAATCCAGAGGAGAATGGGCTTTTATCATGCAATACAGACGGGAGGTCCGAACTGATGTTGATGGGTAGCAGCTCGGGCACGGGCCTCCTGATTGTCATCAGTCTTCATTTATCTGTCCATTCGCCACTCCCCCAGCAGGCAGTGGGGTGGCATGATAGAGTTTCATATGTTTCCCATTGAGGGGTGAGAATTGCACATCTCCACGGTAGTTAACGACCACGTAGGCTCCGCCTTCGTAGACTCTTTGTACTACGTAAGGACCTTCCCAGTTAGCGGTCAACTTCCCTTTTGGGTTGGAGGCCATGACCTCCCTCTTCTTGACAATAACGAGGTCGCCTTTCATGAATTCTCGTCCTCTCACGAGTTTGTTGAAGGCATTCGCCATGCGCGCCTGGTATATCTGGATATTTTTTTGGGCTTGCAGACGCTTCCCCTCCAATTCAGCCAGTTCTTCAAGTCTTCTTTCAGCATTGGTTTGTTCGTCACGAACTAGGCCATGCTGGACTGCAATTCTGAGTGACGGTACTTGCAGCTCTATAGGGACTACTGCCTCGGAGCCGTATACCAGTGAATAGGGCGAACAACCCGTGGGGGTTTTATAGACGGTGCGGTATGCCCACAGTGCTTCATACATCTTTTCAGCCCAGTCCTTCTTATTAGAGCTGACGATCTTGGCTAGCAGGGTGCACAGCGTCTTATTGAAAGCTTCGGCCAATCCATTTGCTTGTGGATTGTAAGGAGTGGAGGTCCTCCATTCAATTTTGTACTTCTCGGCAAGCCGATATATTTTCTGGTTCTTGAAGTGACTTCCATTATCAGATATTATTCGGCTGGGGACCCCGAACCGGAAGATGATATTGTGCTTGATGAATCTGGCAACCAACTCGCCAGTCACTTCTCTGAGTGCTACTGCCTCCGCCCACCTGGAGAAGTAGTCTGTTATAGCCAGGATGTACCTGTGTCCAACTGAGGAAGTCGGTAGCGGCCCGACCACATCAGTTCCCCATTGAGCAAAAGACCAGCTGAGAATTGTTGGGTGTAGAGCTACAGGAGGCCTCCTGGGTATAGCGGCATGCTCCGGACATTTCTGGCATGACTTTGCAAACTGGCAACAGTCTTCGAACATAGTGGGCCAATAATAACCTAGCTTCTTGATTTCAATCTTCATCTTAGGCCCAGCCTGGTGTGCCCCTGCTGTTCCAGCATGTATCTCTTTCATCGCTTGCCAAGCTTCTTCAGTAGACAGGCAGCGAAGCAAGATCTTCTTGCGGGCGTCAGCCATAATTCGGAACAAAGTTCCATTTCTACATTCATAGGAATCTTTGACCCTTAGGAGTTTCATTCTCTCTTCTTTGTTCTTGGGCAGCTGTTGGTATAGGAACCACCGCAATAGATGATGTCTCCAATCAGACCCATGTACTTTGTCAATGGCATCAACCTCATACTCTTCAGGACATGTTTCCAACATGCTGGGGACTTGCCCCCTATTCATGACAATGATGTTGAGTGTCTCATCTGGCGGGACTGATAGTGAGCTGGCCAGCTTTGCCAGTGCGTCAGCTTGAGCATTATGTCCCCGGCCCACATGATTGAGCTCAATGTGGTAGAAGTTCACCATGAGGCGTATAGCCTTTTGGTGATAGGGGTTCAATTCTGGCTTTCGCACTTCGAATTCCCCCTGCATTTATTTTATTACTAACATTGAGTCACCGAATACCTGAAGCATCCGAATGCCCATACTGAGGGTGATCTGAAGACCAATTATCAGAGCTTCATATTCAGCTTCATTGTTGGTGCAGGGCTTGTTTATGGAACATGAGGTGTGGATTACTTCTCCCTCTGGCGATTTCAGCACAATGCCGGCCCCTGCACGTATTCTGATTTTCCCATTGTAATCAGTTTCTATTCTTGATGCCCCATCGAAATATAATTGCCACATGACTGGTTGGGTTTGGCATGCTTCGAGCACTTCATCATCAGTGAGCTCGGTCTCCAGCATATCATTTTATGGTACAGGGTGTTCTGCAAAGAAATCAGCCACAGCTTGACCCTTTATAGCCCTCTGAGGTATATAAGTGATGTCAAACTCCATCAGAATCACAGCCCATTTGCCTAATCGACCTTTGAGTGCCGGCTGAGTCAATATATATTTGAGCGGATCTGCTGCCGATATCAACCTGATCTCATGTGACAGCATATAGTGTCGGAGCTTCTTAACAGCGAAAACTAGTGCCAAGCAAGTCTTCTTTATGTAAGTATATCATTCTTCAGTTCTGATCAACCTTCTGCTAAGGTAGTATAAGGCTTGCTCCTTTCCCTCTTCATTTATTTATGCTAACATTGCCCCCAACGAACAATGTGTGGCTGCTATATAGAGGATCAAAAGGCTGCCCTTGATTAGTGCCCCCAATACCGGAGGGGTCTTGAGATATTCCTTCAGCTTTTCGAAAGCCTCTTGGCATCCGCCGTCCCACCGGAATGGGACATCTTTCATCATGAGCTTATCAAAGGGGTGGCACCGACCCGACAAATTTGATATAAATCGGCGGATGTAGGCCAGACGCCCTTGCAGAGACCTTAGCTCAGACAAATTCTTCGGTGGAGGGAGTTCTTGAATAGCCTTGATCTTGGACGGATCGATCTCAATACCCCTGTGCCGGACAATAAATCTGAGAAATTTTCCGCTGGTCACGCCGAAGGCGCACTTCATAGGGTTCATCTTCAGCTCATATTTCCACAGCCTTTGAAATACTACCCTCAGGTCCTGCAGATGATCTTCTTTCTTTCTGGTTTTCACCACCAGGTCATCAACATAGCACTCCACTTTTTTGATGAGCAAATCATCAAAAATCTTCGTCATGGCTCTTTGGTAAGTAGCGCCGGCATTCTTAAGGCCAAACTGCATTCTTTTGTAGTGGAATATTCCTTTTGGAGTACGAAATGCAGTGTGTACTCTGTCTTTTTCAGCAATCCAAATTTGGTTGTATCCGGATGAACCGTCCATAAATGACATGGCTTCATGACCAGTGGTTGCATCAATCATCACTTTAGTAATTGGCACTGTGAAATCATCCTTCGGGCAAGCCTTATTAAGGTCTCGGAAGTCAACACATATTCTGATCTGCCCATTTTTCTTCTTTAGGGGCACTATGTTCGCCAGCCATGTGGTGTACTGATTTTCTTTGACGAAGCCAACATCAATAAGCTTGTCGACCTCTTTATTGATTTGGTTGATCAGCTCAGGTCGCATCCTCCTGGGTGGCTATTTTATGGGGCTGGCTTCCGGATTAATCGTCAGCAGGTGTTGTGCCACATCGGGGTTTAATCCCGGCATTTCATCATACGTCCAAGCGAAGCAGTCTCTGAACTCCCTCAGAAATTGTATATAATGTTCTCGGACCTTTGGTTCCAGCAGAACACTAAGAAAGGTTGGCCTTGGTTCCTCTTCTATCCCCAAGTTTACTTCTACAAGCTCATCAACAGTGGCCTGGCCACCATCTTCAACTTCGGACGGAGCCTCCTGTAAATCGACGAAACCTCCCGGGATATAGTCTTCTTCAGTCTCAGAGTTCTCTAATTCTTCATGCTGGACCCCGGCCGATGATGACTCGTCATACAGGGCAGAAACCATTCGACTTTGTTCAGCTTGCCCGTGGGATATGATTGGCTCCGTGTACGGCTTAAAGATCAGGTCTTCCATTTCCGGAGGCTTTACTGGCGTAAATTCCTCTGGGGAATCTATATTTTGCAGAGCTCGAACTTCTTCCAGAATACGTTCGAACTCTAAGCATTCTCTTGTATCATCAGAAATCCGGTCTTCATCCGGGGTTCCTATGTCAAACTTTGCTTCGGCCTGGAACAGATCTTCTTTGTAAGATAACTCCTCCCAACACCGACATATGTTTGCTTCATCAGACCTTTCTACCTCTGGCTGGCTATCGGGATGCCCATCATCCATTATGGATTGGTATATAATCTCCTCATCTTCTGAGGGGTAATCATCATAACCCACCTCAGTAGGGTTTTTATGTGAGAAAAAGGCGGAGATGACATCTACCTCGGCCTCATAGTATTCCTGAAGAGTGTAACCCAATCCTGGGTGCTGGGTGATCTTCGTTAATTCCTTGTTGTTCTGGGGCGGATCCCAAAGCTCCTGGAATGCTTTCTTCTGGGCGACAGACTGCAGCGAAGGCATCTGTATTTTGGAGAACATCTGCAAGACCTGTTGTGTGGTGTAGTCCAAGCCTGTGATTGGCACCATTCGGCTTGTGGATTCTTTCGGGACCATGCATTCCTGATCGTCTTCCTCAACAGGCTCTCCGGTGTAAAATATGATAGGAGGCTCGCAGAAGCAAGGGGCCTCCATAATCTTGAGTGGCAGCACTGTCTGGCATTCCAAACTGGCGATGGGCTTGACTAGCCCTTCCGGCACCCCGACTTGTGTATATTTTTCTTTCATTTTTTTACCAGTATCATTGGGATGAATGCTTGGAGGTGCAATCCGTGCAAAATCCCCAACATGAGAGATATGGGATACCTCATGCTCCTTGACATAGCCCCATGGTGGTGGCAGAGGCCAATCCTCTATCTTCACTACCGACTTCTCCTGGCTAGTCACAGCTTCTTTCCTCTTATCTTTTTGCGGAATGTCCGCATAATAGGACGCATCGAGCATGTGACACTCGAAGACTTCAAAGGGGTGTAAATCTACGAACACCCTTTCTTCTTTACCATCATGACAGTACTTAATGCACTGATGCAGCATGGACGGCACTATCTGGTATTCATGCAGTCACGGTCGCCCCAACAAGGCCTTATATGTGGTGTTAGACTCGATCACATAGAATCGCACCACAGTAGTGAGGTCCCCCAATGTGAGGTTGAAATCTGCTACCCCCAAAGGTGTCTCACACTTCTGATTAAATCCCGCAATCTTTATGTCTCTGACCTTAATGAGTTGCATATCAAAGTAGTACTTCTGATAGATGCGGTATGGCAGAACGTTTACAGTAGCCCCTGGATCTATCAATATCCGACTTAATGGCTGGCAGTTGAGATGTCCTCTCATGTACAGCGGCCTTTTGTGGCTGGGATTTGGAATCAACATGTCGTCTTCAGTGAAAGTGACTGCTGGCCCAGAATTTACTTCTGTCAGTAGTGCTTCATACTGTGCTGGCGACTATAAGGCGTCGATAATTGCTTGGCGGGCATCCTCGCTCAAGGAAAGAATGTCCCATATAGAGAATCTGGTAGGGAGCTTCTTCAGCATTTTCATAATTCGGCTGCCTACCCGGACATTGGAGAGCCGCATCTCTTCTGCCCAGCGGGGCTTTGGAGGCTCACGAGGTGCTTGCGGCATTGCCTGCCCACTTCTTGTCTCAGTTTCTTGGTTGGTTTCTTGAGGGGCTTCTTCCGTAAAGACGGCCCTTAGTGTCGCTGGGGGATCTTTTTCTTCTTCCTCACCCTGCTTAGGCTTCAGAGCCGCTAACTGCTGGTGCTTGTTACTTCTGACTGGTGCAGCTTGTACCGGCTTTTTGCCCTCTAAACTGGATAAGAATTCAGGGAATGACGGAGCTCCATCCCCTTTCTTCTCTTCTTGGTATAAACTAGCAGGAGGAGGAATCTGGACACCTCGCACTTCCGGCTCTGGTATCTGATAAGGTTGCTCTCCCCTGAAAATGATATTGTGATTGGCTGGTGGGGGACGTCCCCATCTTCTCCCAGAACGGGTAGCATGCGCTGAGGTTGAAGCTTCAACATGGTTGGCTTCCAGTGGCGTGGCCGATGCTTCTGCATCATCATCTTCCCCAGGCAAGGTGAACAGCACCGAGAGGGTATTGCAGTGTACTGTTATGACTTTCTTTTCTTTTCTGATCTTTAGCTGCCTTTTCTTCTTCTGGTGCTTTGGCTTTGCCGGCTCTTGCCCCCAGAAAGGTTCAGTCTCATCTTTTTCCTATTTTTCCTCTGGTTTCTCTTCAATGGTCAATCCTTCCAGCTGCTCCCAGAGTATACAATCTTTTACCAGCAGGGGCTTCGGCTCAGTCTGTTCATATTCGTCGAGCCCGTTGATGTACTGTTGGAGACGTTTTGCCTCAGGACTTATTTCTTTATATGTGGGAAGCGGAGTCTGCCTCCTCCGATTGTGGGTGGGGATTCGGATGACCGGCTTTGTCTGAGTTACATGCCAAATCGACTTTACTGGAGGTGGACCCGGCTTCGGAGCAGTATTCCGAATGGATGGCCCAGTTGTTCCGGCAACAGGTGTCCTCTTTCTTGTCTTCACCAGCTTCGACTGCCACCCCTCCTGATCCCTTAATGGGGTAAGGAAGCATGCCTCATAAGTGTGCCTAGTGCATTCTTCAACAGCCTCTTCGGGTAACTGCTGATATACAGAAATCATATTTGCAGCCATCCTCAGCGCTGGAGGTTCATGAGGGCGTGGAGGGTTCACCTGGTAATCTCCCAATTGCAGCTCACCCCTTTTGAACATACTCTCCATAACATCTTTGAAGACATAGCAGTCTTCTATAGCATGCCCCAGTGCCCGGTGATATGGACAGAACAGTGGGTCGTCTTTCTTTGTTGCATCAGCGGGTCTCTTTGGTTCGGGCAACGTTATTTTGTTGAACTTGTAAGCCCAATTAAACAGTGCACCCGTCTTATCTTTGGGGAAGGAGTATGCCTTTCTCATCTTGTTCCTTATGGAGACCTTTTCTTTCATTTCTGCTGGGCCTGCTGGCGGAGGAGCATCAGTTGCCTTATTTTTTTCTTTCTGTTGTTCAAAGGTCCCGAAATCAACAGTGTTGGCTTCTGAATGTGATGGCCGTCGATCAACAGCTTTCCCTTTTTGCATAGCAGGGACATTAGCGGCCGGACGCTTAGATAGGAACGTCTCGACCTCTGTAACTATGTTATTTAACCAGTCAAATATTCTGACATATGCCCCGATCATCTTTTCCAGTACCTCCCTTCTGAGACTCTGTTTGCATATTTGTACTGCATCTTCTTGATGGGGAGGTCGCCTACATCTCATGGCCAGATTCCTCCATCTTTTTATGTAATCCAGGGTGGTCTCATCTTGTTTCTGCCTGGATGCATATAGTTCGGCTATTGTGATTTCTCTTTCTATAACATGAAACCTGTCTCGGAACTTCCACTGCATATCGGGCCAGTCAGCTACCGACCCAGTTGGCAAACTGGAGTACCATTCAAAGGCTAACCCTGTAAGGGACGAGCAAAAGAATTTTAGCAAATATGCTTCATCGACCGCTAGGTCGCCCATAACTGTAGTGTAATAGGCTATATGCTCCCTGGGAGAGCCTTGGCCATTGAACTTTTCGCACTTCGGCGGCTTGCTGATGCCTGGTGGTAGTCTCTTGGAAGCATAATGTGCAGGGTACGGTACCTTGTAGACATCGTAAGTACCAGAATCATCCCCGACTTTCTCGGACAGCTTCATCTCGACGATCTTTTCTATCATCAGTTTATTTTCCACAGCTGGATCCACTGGTTTCGGAAAGAAGTATGCCTGCTGATGGCTGAAAGGGGTCGTCATGACCGTTGTATGTAGCGTCGGCTGAGGTGCTGGCACAGCAGACTGCGCTTGAGATGCAGAGGGCTGGGCTGCCACCTGCTGTGGGAGAGGTTGACTTGGCGCCCTGCCTTCGTTATTCAGATGAGGAACAGCTGGAACGGCCACCTCCGCTGAGCTGGAAGTCTGCCCTGTCGGCTCGGCCTGTTTAGAAACAGGTGTCTGTTCATTTCTCTCATTCAACTGTCTCCTGAGAGAGCCAATTTCTTGCTGATATCTCATGAACATCATCTGGATCATGGGATCCAGGGTTGTTGGAATCTGCATTTCTCCCGAAGTCCCTTCAGCGGGGTCTAAGAGA
Source organism: Amorphophallus konjac (assembly GCA_022559845.1). Taxonomy (NCBI): domain Eukaryota; kingdom Viridiplantae; phylum Streptophyta; class Magnoliopsida; order Alismatales; family Araceae; genus Amorphophallus; species Amorphophallus konjac. The sequence continues at coordinate 14,529,504 of CM040125.1, forward strand.
GGATCGTCTTCTTCTTCAGCAATCACCACATTTACTGTCATCGCGGTGATCCTCCGGGCTTCATTGACGGCCGAGAGATTGCCTTGATTAGCAGCTACTATCTTATCTTTCACTGCTTTGCTTCTTCTTGTGACTGCACCCGGCCTGTGCGCCAGTCTGGTCAATTCTCCTGGTTGACTCGGTAGCATACCATATCTTCCGACGACGTCGGCCATATTGCAAGCAAGAATCTGCATTTTCCCTCTCTGCCTGCTAATTCTTCTCTTGACCTGTCCAGGATACGTCAGATGGTCAAATACAGACATTCTTTTTTCTTTTCCTTCCCTTTGCTGGATATCTTTCTCATATCTGGCCCCGCGGCCATCTTCATAGTCATTGGAGTCCGAGGACGAGACTCCTAGCATCACTTCTTCTGGAACTTCTTCTTCTTCCTCCATAGTGCCCATGGCACGAGATAGTCTTTGTTGCCCCAGGGAGGAGTTCCCTAGGCAATGAAAGTAATCCTGAACCACCCGGTTCATCTCTTCCTGACTGTGCCCTTGTAGCTCTGAACGGGGCAGCAGTCTCTCTTGAGTCTTCGGCTGATAGGCCAGCCTCGAGACTTGAGCAGCCAAGTACTCTGACTTGGGGTATCTGAATACATCGGCCTGTCTAGCGCAGGCCCTGGGTCTCTGCGGAACAGCAACAGAAGCAATTCCCTCCATTCTTCTTTTATCTTTCTTTTGAAAATCTCCGCCCCTCCTCTCGGGGTGAGTGGCAGCAATATCTTCCTCCTTCTTCTCCCATCTCCTGCCCCCGGCCCTGGGGCGGACAGCAGCAACATGTTCTTCTTTACTCTCATATCTCCTGCCCCCAGCTCTAGGGCGGGTGACAGCAACATTTTCTTCTTGAGCTGGTGCCCAGCTCTGAATTTTCTTCGGCATCTAGACTTGTTTAAACCTTGCCGGGTTAGGTGCCATCGGCTATTTTCCCTTGTTCTCCCAGTCGGCCATCCTGGTGGCCAACACCTGGAATATGTTGTTGGTACTTACTGATGGAATGACTCTGTCAGGCCGTGCATCTATGGCGCAGCCGTTGAGGTTCACCCTCATGTTCCCAACCATCATAGTTTTTCCTGAGGCCGAGAGATGACCTCTAGTTACAGCAAACCGGTTCCTCCGATTGTTTCTCCTTCCCTTACTAGCAGTGGCAGAGGCAGCAGTCTTCCTTTCCATGTGATGGACAAAGCAAGAAACGACAGTAGGAACAACCGCCGTCTTCTTCTCTTCAGCTCTTGGTGCCGTCGTGGCCTTTACCGTGGCGGTGTTTCCAGCTCTGTTGTTGACTTGCAGTAGGTCTACGAACACTAGTCCCAAGCAGTTGGGCAGACCCACGGCTGGTGGCATGGAGCCGAATGTTGTGGGCACCGCCAGGTAGCCCTCCCGCACATGGGTATCAACGACTTGCTGGCCGAAGCGGACAGAGACAATCCCGCTTGCCATTTCAATTCCTGAAAATAAGATTAACGCACAATTAGAATTTGAGAGAGGCCGCCGGGCCTCCTGCTTTGGCGTAGAGATGAAGGGAGACTAGGTCCCACCGGGCGTGCCAAACTTGTGGAAGCGCTTTTCGTTTGATTTTATTCTTTTTATTTCTATTGTTTATTTATTGGCGTGCCAGTCACATATGTGACGATTTTATTGTGCGCTCGATCTGACTTCTAATCAGTCGATTGTGAGTGATCGTGTCTGGATCAAAAGTCCGTCATACCATAAAGGTTATGACGTTAATTACGTCCTCCCTAAGAAGGACAACCCTTAATTAAACGCCAAAGTAAGAGGAGACCGGCGGCAAAAGCCTAAATGAGAGCATGCTAATTTATCTGCAAGACATTGAGTAGATCGGATAAAGCGAGGGTATATCAGGTGCGGAGCAAATCCGGCAGCATATCCCCATTATCTTGGACTATGCCAAGTGGGAATAGACCATCATCCACGGGATGATGGGATGAAGGCCGAAAGAGAAGGGCACTAGGCCCGGGAACACAGTTTGCATTCGTAGCACCGGTTGATATTCCCTTGGAAACCATCGGAGCACATGCAGTGGCAGAGCTCCTTAGGTTCATAGGGTTACAGACGGATCTGATTCAGGATGAGGTAATATAGGGGAGGTCATTCCCCGTTAATTTATTTCCCAGTGTGTGCATGATGACCTCTGGATATCTCTCAGACGAGTACAGTGGGGTGGTCGGTAGTTGGAATGAGGTGCGAATGAAGGTTCTCGGCGCAGCTTTCATATGAAAAGGGGGTTCTCGGCGCAGCAGGTTCTCGGCGCGCAAAGTGCCGCGCCGGGAACTATTCACCGCGCCGGGAAGGTTTCGCGCCGGGAAGGTAGTGTAGAAGGGCTTCTAGGCATGGAGGCAGGTGGGTTCTCGGCGCGCTGGGTTGAAGAGGGCTTCTCGGCGCGCCTTTTAGCATGTTCTCGGCACAGCTGGAGTGGGCTTCTCGGCCGGCTGGAAGGTAAGGGTTCTCGGCGCGCCAGGTTCTCGGCGCGCAAAGTGCCGCGCCGGGAAGGTTCCACGCCGGGAAGGCAGGGGCGCCAGGAAGCCTTCTAGGGTTTTCAGGGTTTCTACGGAGCTCTGTTCTAAGGGTTTTGGGGTCCAGATTCTGATTGGGGTAGGATTTAGGACACAAATGGGGGGCTGAGCCAAGGGCTTTGCTGGAGTAATACCAAAGAATCACAGGGAGGTAGGGTGTATCGAGGGATTGAGGTCATGGGCCATTTGAAACCCTCTGGAAACAGGTTTTCTTTTTATGTCGCCGGTCGTCCAGGGAAATCAAGAGATAACTGTCTCTGATTCCTGTGATGACCTTGATGACTTGGGAAAAGAAGATTAAACGAGAGATAGGAGGGCTTCGTGGTATCGGTATCACTGAAGGGGGGGAAAGGATAGAGTCCAAGAACCCATGGAAGCTAGGATCGGGACTCTACCTTCCCTGTTCCTCCATGAATGGCAATCAGAGAGCAGAAATCATCCGAAAACCCCAAGCATCAGAACGACTATTCAATACATCGAAAAGCATTCATCCGAGAGAGACAGAGAAAGGAAGACTTCATCATTTCACATTCAACCGAGCCATCATAGCACTATATCTCATCATCTCATTTCATCGCTTACATCATTTATAAGAAAAGCGGGAGGAAAGAAAGAAAGGCGTAGAAGCTATAGTATCTTCCCAGTAACAGAAGGACTTGAATGCCTTAAACGTAAACATGAATACATATAAAGAAAAAGAAGAAAATGGGGGAGGGCGGAGCATTGACTCCTCTCCCTCCCTCTCTGCCCACCTATGAGCTTCCTCCTAGGGACACTCTCTTCTCTTCCCACGATCTCTTCTCTGGCCTCTCTTCTCTCTTTTTTTTTCTTGTTCTCTCTTCTCTGCTTCTTCTTCTATTGCCGCTTCTCTTCTGTTGTTGTTACCTCTCCGTATATCTCTCTTTTGTGTATCTCTCTTCTGTCTATCTCTCCCCTCCTCCATCGAGAGAAGGGGGTTTTATAGCCCCTGATGAGTATCTTCTCGGCGGGCATGTCTCGGCGCGCCTCCGTCGATGGGATACCTCCCGGCGCGCAAGAGTCTAGCTTCCCGGCGCCAGCTTTGGGCCTTGGTGAGGAGATCCCGGCGCCACACTTATGGGCCCATTTAGGGCTTTTGACGCTTCAATTCCTCTTATCAGCGGGTTCAAGCTGTAAAAGCTGTCCAACCTATCTTTTCGTTCGTTAACCCTTCTGAGTCTGTCAGAACTGACGAAGGCCTCTTCGTTGGTGAGTGGGTATAGTTTCATCAGAGCATTTTTGGAGGTTTTCATCAGTCAATAGACTGCAGTTTTCATCAGTACTGTCATCAGGGCGATGACAACGCCGGACATCAGCTTGGCCGGGGAAGGCTTCAGCCGGGTGAATAGCTTTAGTGACGGCTCTTCTTTAGTTCTGACTCTGCAGGAATTACATAGGTCTTTATTACTGGTTCTGTTCTCATCTTGGACTCAGCTCATATTTCATCTGTCAACACCCGGTTGGTTTGTCGAGGCCCTTAGCGTCCCCACCCTTGCTGCCACCACCCTTCACTAGTAGAAAAATAATGCCACCACCCGCCACTAGTAGAAAAATAATAATATAAGGCAAAACTCTTCTGCCTTTTAAAGTGTCAAAATCTGCCATTTATTCTATTATAAGGCGAAAATAGGGCGAATTATATTTTGTCTTCTATTAGACTGTATTCTATGTAAATAGAAGGTGGAAAGTGTATTTTAGAAGGCGGAAACTTTAAAAGGCGAAAATGATAGTTATAGAAGATGATTTATTGTTGCCATATAAACTTATGATTGAGGGAATTTATATGTACTCTCTATTATTTTTTAGAAGATGATAATTTCTGCCTTCTAATATCTATATAGAAGGAAGATATTTTTACTTTTTATTCCTTTTAGGCGGCAAAATTTTTTGCCTTATAAGTTATCAAAATAAGTCACTAGAAGGCAAAATTTTCTGCCTTCTATATTAACATCAAAATATAAACTATTATCTTTGGAAGGAGTCTTGTTCTCCATTTAGCATGTTATAATTAATGATACATCTTCTAAAAAAAATTCCTCACGAGTAAAATTTAATGACACATATAAATTTCTTACAAATATACAATGAAACTATTTTTCCATGAAAGAAGATTGTAAAATTTAAAATATAGTATCAGATGACAAAAAGATACAAAGACATAAGCCACAATATGACATCTATAATATGACATCCATAATATGATATCCATATGGTTCTGATAATATACACTCAAACTTCATTTGACATACACAACTCTACTTATACATCTTCAAAAAAAATGTCCACAATTTTTCAAATATGATATCCACATAATCTTCATATCTTTATAAGCATTCTTCATAATCTTCTCTTGGAAGTACCTACAAAACGATCAATAATTATTTTTAAAAAGATATTATAAAAATTACTAAGAAATAGAAATATTTTATATAAAACTTATAAAATACTTACAGTGGCATAAGAGATCATGTAGTTATACCGAGTATCTCTTTGTTAATCATTCCTCTCGAGTAACTGAAATAAAATTTAAGTGTGAAAAAATAATAAATAAAATATATAATAAATAAAATATAAATTTTGTAAATAAAAACGCTGAGAACTTACAAGATTTTTAATCCATGGAATATACTTTTCTTCGCATTGTCTTAATATTTTTTGCAAGTTTGTAATCAACCTCATATTAAGACATAAGACTTTAGTCACATGAATTTCATAATATTCTTCACCCAAAGGTTATTTATCCACTTTTTTCTAGATCCTTTCTAATTATTTTTCCTTCAGCCACACGATCAAAAGTAAACCCAAGTAAATAGCATATGCTATTTTCGTAAAAGATATAAAAAATAATTAAATAATAGTAAATAATCAAACATCAATTTCTTTGAACATAGATTAAAAACACATATATATAACATAGCGATTCTTCTTGTTCAATATTATTGTGATAACTTGGTTGACTAGGTTACAAATATAAAAAGTCCATCATTTGATTAAGTTGAAATTAAATCTCACTAGATAATCAATATATAAGATCATCTTAAATCACTTTTCATAACTTTATAAAATAGTTACCGGTGAAACAATCACATAACTACCAGCCAAAAATCAAGCTATTGTAGCACGATTAACATCATTTTCCATATTAGATCTCTCATCTAAGGGATCAATATTTCCAACAATTACCTAAAACTCAAAAGATAAATTTTTGTTTGTAATTTAGTATAAGATAAAAATGTCAACTCAACAAATTTATAAAAATATTGAAATAAAAATGTCTACAAGAAATACATACATGTTCATTTCTTCCATTGATCAAATTTTCTAACTTTTCTTGTAAAGATTTGTAATTTGTTTCCATCTCAAACATTTTATTTTTTATAGAAACAATTTTTTCTCTCATTTCACGTACATTTCTTCTTTGAGCCATACATATCTGTAGAAGTGACAAATGAACCATAACATCTATGTTTGTCTGGATGTTCTTTTTCTAACGTTTGAGTTGAGATTTTATTTTCATTTACATTGACAACATTCTCAAAATCATCTGTAGAATGACTTGCTACTATTTTATCTATCTCAACCTAAAAATAAAATATAAACATAAATATTAGTCAAAATTAGAAGTTAAAAAATTTGATATCAACTTGTAAGAATATGAACACATATACAAATCTTTCAACTGCAAGGTCAGTGGATGGCTCTCCATTTTTCTTTGTGTACATCATTTTAAATGTTTAGATCAGTGACATTTTTTATGCCATTTGCTCCTCCTTTAGTCATAAAAAATTATCAAGTTAATAATAACTATACATCTATATATATATAACAAAAAGATAATATATAAATCATCATAAATAATAAGATAATATTTATATAGTCACGTTGTCGGATGTCAATACTCTTTGGTTCGTCGTAGAAATCATCCCTTATGCACGATTCATCTTATTGATATCTGAAATTCTCTTTATAAACTATCAAAAAATATTAATTATGATAAATTAATAACAAATATTTCATAACACATATAATTTTAATTTTTTTTACCTTTGCAGTATCACTTATCCAATCTTGGACTAAATTATTCCATTGTTCCTCGTAGAGTTATTCATAATTTGGCTCAAACCGAAAAATCGAACCGAACCGTTCGGTTCGGTTTGGAATCGAATTCAGTTTGGTTCAGTTTCATAATGTGTGAAACCGAACCAAAAGGAATAAATCGAATTTATTATTTATATATTTTTATTCATATTATATAATATAAATATATAAAAAATTAAAAATTTAGTTATATACATATAAAAGCATACAAAATATAACTATGTTTATTTTTATTTTTATTTTATATAAGTCATTAAATTTATATATATCATAATAAAATATGAAAATTCAGTTTGAAACCGAACCAAACCGAATTTTTTTGGTTTGGTTTGGTTTGATGAGTAAATTCGGTTTGGTTCGGTTTGAAAACAAAGGTCCCAAACCGAACCATGTTCACCCCTAGTTCCTCGCTCGACTATAAATTGGTGTGGACATGGATTATCTCTACCAGAATTGAAATAATCTTTCTTTAATATTTTCTTGTAATATTTTCACTTCTTAGATAGTGATGCAACCACATAATTCTCATGACGATAATGAAGTTCATACTTCGACTACAAAATAAACAGTAAATTTGTTAATATTTTGAGAGATAAATTACTATGAAAATAATAAAATCAGATGCAATGTAAATTATCCTCACTAATTCTAAACATTTATTGATAATTTATTGTTGCATGTATCTCCAATCGAATATATCAATAGGCAACAAATCACCATTGCGAGTCATACTGCCTAAAAAATGTGCAAAGATGACATGAGAAATTCCCTTGCATTTTTTTAAATTCTCTTGCATTCGAAGTATGCACTAATGTTAAAAGATTTATTCTTTCTATTCTCGCTTATGAATTGTCCATGTCTTCTGGTTTTTGGGTTGAAGTTAAGCTGTTTCTAGTTATGCATGTCATTTTAGTTGCCCTTCTCACAAAAAAAATGCAGAAAATTATGTGAAGCTAGTTATTTCAGCTACTCTTCCCTTCTTTTCTTATCTGTGTGGATATTGTTGAGTTTAAATTGAACATGTAAATTATCTTTCCTTCCTGAACAAAAAATGTTATCTTGTCTTTAAAATTTATCAGTTGAAGGTGTTCACATATGCACTGATTTTTTTGCTTCTCATCCAGGGAAATCATGTAAAATTACTTATGGTTCTGGAACTATCTATGGCTTCTTCATCCAGGATAATGTACTAGTTGGAGACCTTGTTGTCAATGATCAAGTGGGTTCTTTGTTTATGATTGCTTCTTCTGTTGTCTGCTTGTTCCAATTTCTTTGTGACTTTGATCCTAATGTGCATGGCTGATTAATAGGTTTTCGTTGAAGCAACATGGGAGCCAAGTCTTGCATTTGTTATGGCAAAGTTTGATGGCATTATTGGGCTTGGCTTTGAACATAATACTGCATCACTATCTTTGTTCCATTCTTTTCTATTTCAGTTTGAGATGGGAGATTTTCTCATTGGAAACCAGACAACCGGTAAGGCATTAACATCAGCATCTTTCCCTCTCTTCATGCAGGTGCACACAAGTATGTGCATATCCCATGCATGTGGTAGCTTATTTTAATGCACACATCTTTTTCAGGTCATTGTGTTGCTGGTTGCTCTGCTATTGCAGATTCCGGGACATCCTTGCTCACTTGTCCAACTGTATGTGCCTTTACATTTCTACGAACCGACTTTTTCCCATGAATATTTGCCAGAGTGTTCCTCAATATTCATTGGTTTGTGGTTGAGCAAGTAACAAGTACGATAAATTAACAATGATTCTGCAATTAGTGTGTGTAGAAGTGGAATGAATCAATGTGATTTGACACTTTAAAAAGGTAATCAGAAGTTGAGATTGGCCTATTTTCTGTGTCTTTCATTGTATCAATCTTTCATTGAAGGTAGCTTAACCAAAGAACTAAGATTCATTCTGCTACTCAAGGGGAACCATTAGAGACGAGGAATTTAAAATCATACACATGGTTGAATCAGCTATTACTCAATCTTGATTTGGATTGGATAATTTGGAATGTCCACGATAAACCAAGTAGGGGGGAATCATTTTGAATTAAAAGAATAATTCATGTGGATATAAGAAGTGGAGCCTCTAGATGAATTATTTGATGCCCTATCGGACACTTATTGCTGAGGAAGGGATTTTAGGTGATTTTTTCTTTTTTGTCTTTACCAGAGAGTATTTGTGGTGTGTCAATGGAGGGATGCAGTTTTCTTTTCTTTTTTCACAGGGGTGGTGATTATTGGAATTGTAAGGATTCCAAATAAAATAAACTAAGTTAACAAGTGTAGATTAATTTAGCTGGTGTCCATGAGGTTATCATCCTTCACGTGCCCACATCTCATTCTCATTTCCATTTGTAAACTTATAGTAACATTTCCCTTGATCCATCCATGTTCAAAAAAAAAATTGATCTGTAAACCAGACTACTTTTGTTGTTCCCTTAATCCCTTTCATTATTGGTACTGCCTGTGCTATCTTACTAGGGCCATTGGAGTGTTTATGAAATGTGCTTCTGAGTTCTGAATTCTCTCAAAATGATGTAGTTCTAATACATAGATGGAAATTTGATTGAAGTTCAAAGTCAAGTCATTTTGTTTAAAACTTTGAATGAAATGGTTTTGTTGCGGTGTTTGAAAGGCTTTTGGAGGTAAAGCCACTACTATTCTGTAAATAGAGAATTGTATTTTATTTTTATGATAGTTTCTCTTCATATTTTCATTCTCGAAAGGAATTCACCGTTAAACATAATCTATGCAGTTATGCATTGTTTGATATGGACGGGCAGCAACTTCCCCAAGAGTTGGTGGTTGAAGTGACAGAAACATTTAAGAGGATTCTCAAAGAGGTATTGTACAATTTCCCTAGACCTCAGTTAGACTTAGTCCCATTGTTTACTGCATTTATCTGATTCTTCCTTTTAATGTATTAGACAAAGAATGTTAGTAATGAACATAATGTGGACATGTCTGTTCTTCAAGCTGTTTCAATTGTCTTGGACAGGCGTCCTGATTTAAGGTGCCGGCATTTTCTTTACACATCATTTAGTTGTTATTATGTAATGATCTGAATGCATGTTTTGTCTTCTTACCTGACCTTGTTTGGCTTATAGGCAACATGGATTGGCTTATGAAGTGTTGCAATGGTATATCTGTAGAATGGAAGCATGGTTTGCAACTGATGTGGACACAATATCGCTAAAAAATTGGGATCAGGTAAGGACTCAGAAAATAATAGCCTATTTGACTATTCATACCCTAGAAAATGTTTTCCTCGTTGAATTTGAAAGCTCTTGCATGACAGTAGTTTCCAATAAGAAGAGGCTTAACCATGTCTCCTTTAGTTTTAGTTCTTGTGGTGGGAGTGAATAGAAAATTTGTATTTGAGGCTGTGCATTGTAATCACTTTCTGATATTCAACTTCATTATATGAATGTGAATGTTCATAGAAGCTAAAATTTAGTTCTTTACAAACCATGCTTATACTTTAGTGATGTTGCTCAATCTAAATGTGTTAAAATGTAGGAGCATGTTCTTTCTGGTGGTCATGGACTTATGGTGCAAGGGTATGACCAGTTAATAAAAGCACTTGCAGAGGACATTGACATATGCTTGAACCACAGGTATCCTCATGCTTTCATTTTCAAATGTTTATGGAAATCTCGCCGTCCCATGCTTAGGCAAGAAATATTCACGGTCGAAGCTCCTCCTTGGGCTGTTTAAGTCAGGATGTATATATTCCTGCCAGTTGGACATGCTCTTGGGCTGCATAAAGTCCAATGTTCCACCCTACAGCAGGGTCATGCTCTAGGAACTTGTTGCTTTATGTTGCTGGGAGTCTTTGTAACTTGTGTTCACTTTTTTTTTTTGAAGAAGAAGAAGAAGAAGCTGAAGCATGCCACCAAATGTATGGATTGATAAACAGAGGATATACATCCAGCCAGTTGGGGTGATAACCCATGAAGAATCTAGACCCCAGACCATACACAATAGTGCACAAGTATAATGACACATCAGTGGATGCACAAAAAGGTATCTCCCTATGAAAGCAACTGTCACACTGCAACAAAACAAAACTCTAATTAATAAGGCCCATTTTGATAATAGGTTAGGATAACTCATATGAGATGGGTTAGGATGAGTTATTCTTTGACTTTTCACTTTTTCAGTTTGATAACTTATTCTTACCCTAGGAATAACTCATTCCATAGAAATGGTAGAATGAGTTATTCCTAGAATAAGAACTTTAATCCTAACCGACCCTTGGTAACTTGTTCCTACTATCAAACTCGGTTAAGGGTGAGAAGGTGGAATAACTCACTCTATTCGCCCCTTATTCCGTTAACAAAGCGGCCCTAAAAGAATAACACTGGAACACTGAAAGGGGATAACTGTGAGTAACAAGACAGATCTCTCTATCTATATATGTACACCCACACGCTATTTTATTTGCATAATTACCGCTGCATATTGTGTGATGGTCTTGGTTTTGTGATATTATTTGCCTGTGAATGATTATTTCATGAGTTTTGTGGACTCAAGGATGAGGTATAACAACATATTTCTCTCCCTTGCATACTGGTTTGTTGACAAGTAAAAGCTTGCTCTCAGATCTCTTTCATGAGTAGTGGGCCTAGTGGCAACATGTTCATGTTCATTTTGAAAACTTGAAGAAATTGTTAGATTCTGTAGCAAATATTATCTTCTGCCAATAAGATTTATGTTTCTCATCAGGAGAGATGTAAAGCAAAATCTTTGATCACTTTCCTCAAGCAATTTCACAATTCAATTTGTTGGAGTCATGATCTGCAGGGCCACGTGAATTGCTCATAGCTGTAACAAAGTGGTCCTCACTGTTGAGGGCGGGAAGAATTTTGTGGCAGATACTGCTGTATAGTAACTGTTCCTCTTGGGGTTCTGAAGGCCAATTTTTTCGCATGGCCAGACATCAAGCATTTTCAATTTTGCACTGGATAAATTCATGTTTCGGAGGGTAGCTGAAAGCTACTGTAGTGGTAGTGGTGGCATGAGTGATCGAGGCAGTCTTTATGGTTCCCTTCTATCCCTCTATTCATATTCTTCTAATCCAAAAATGGTTCTCATGCCAGCAGAAAAAAACAACTGCCCTGTTGGATATTTGGGTTTAGTTGGATCTATGTCCATAATATCATGGACATGTTTGCTGGTTTAGAATTTGTAACACTTGGGAAGTTTTATCTGAATCTAATCAACACATGCTTTTCTAGCAGGCTAGTCTGGCAAGTAGCAGATTGCTTAAGATTTCGTCTGATGTTCTGTAAAGCTTTCATTATCCAATGTGGACTAGTGTGAGGAGGATAGTGGAGTCTAAAACATGATGTTACCTAAATTCTTACTTGGTGACACACGAGCACAAGAAAAAAATGAAGAAAGATCTCATACTCATTTAGGTTGGTGTATCTTAGGGGACTCTGACGACCGTCCATTTTGAACATATTTGTATTGTGATGACACTTTGTTTTATGCTTATGAGAGTGAGAGAGAGAGAGAGAACTCTTGACTATCGTCCATGTTGCACATGTTTCTGCTGTGATGACACTTTGTTTTATGCTTAATGAGCACAACATAGATGTTGGGGATTTAAAACGCTTGTCATTGATGTTTTGTTACCTAAATTCTTGCTTGGTGACACACGAGCACATGAAAAAATTGAGGAAAGATCTTACACTCATTTAATTAGGTTGGTGTATCTTCTTCTAATTTATGCCATTTGAAATTGTATAGTGCTGGATAATTGGCTGGGTGTCCAGTACTGTTGCCTTTGCTGAGTGTTGATTTGTTTTCCCTTGTGCATTTGGATGTTGACATCCCTTCCAATGCTTGCAGGGAATAGGTGTATTGCTTGATGGCCTGTTTGGTACAGGGACTGGTTCTACTGTTTCCATGTAAGGATTAGCATTTATTTAAGTATGGCGTCATATTAATTGCCATCTTGATTGCATTGCTTTCTTTTGTAATTCTGATGATCATTAAACATTTTTTCATGTGTCATTGAAAGTGTGTGGCTTCTTGGATTACCTCGAGTAGGGAGTCAAAGAGTTGTACAGATTTCAACTGGCTTCATGATCTTTTTCTCTACCTTGGGTCTAGCTCTCCTAACACAGTTTTGTTCTTTCTCATTTGAGATGCCTAATGGTTAATGCTCACTGATTTTATTGTTTTCTCACAGGAATATTTGGGGCTATCTTTGCTTCAATTCCATTTCTAATTTTTACTGCAATGCACTGTGTGTTTTTTGGCCTCGTAGGTATGTATAGCACTTATTTAACAGGAAGACATTATGCTGTTGACTTTATGTTACCATCCGGCGGAATCTTGCAGCGTCTGTTGGCTTTATATTACTTATTTAATAGGAAGACATTACTTTTTGTTCTGAAGGATACCTACGTTTGTTTTTTGGCCTTTGTCAACCTTCCTGTAGATTGCTTTGAAATACGATAGAGATTGTCTCGTGCAGGATTCGCATGCTACGTGATGGTGGTATACACGGGTTTAGCAGTTGGCTGGTCATGGGGAAGGTCTTTGAAGGATTGGTATACGTTGCACGGGTTTGAAGGCAACGAAGAGGCGCTCCCGTGTTTGAATGGGTTATATGTAAAGCATTGCATGGCATCCGTGGGATCAATGGCAGGCGTTGGCTGAGCGCGGTTTGCTGGACGCCGTTGTCACCCATGCATGGATGGATAGGCGTCGTGGGTTGTTGCGTTTGCATGTCGGCTGGCGTTCTTATCGCTGGGCGTGGGAGATCCCTTGTTAATTGGCGGAGTTTGCGGTTGCATGGGGTGCGCCATCAACGGCAGGTTGCCGTGGGAAGACGATTTGCACGGAAGGTGGACGACCGGCGGCGGGCATTGGTATGGGCCATGGGACGTGTGGGCGTGGTGGTACGAGGAAGAAGTGTGCGAACACGGCAATCTGCTGTGATAAGGCAGGGAATCGTGGCGGTTTTGTTAATGGCAGCGTGGAGTCTCTTAGTCTGCCGTGGACTGTTGTTAGCAGGATGGGTTTGTTACTGTGCATGGTTCTTTCCTGGGGGGCTGCTCTTAGGAGACGAAGACGAGGGAGGGGGCGAAGGCCTCCTCGTTATTTGCTGCTATTTGTTCTTCATTATTCTTTTAATGCTTTCAAAGACTTCTTCTCTTATAGTATTTCTTTAGTAGTTTGTTTTAGTTCTTTCGTAATTGAACATTGGTCGTCTCTTGTTTAATTCTTTTTGTTAAGTTCTTTGTAAGCCTGCGTTTTACATTTAGTGAAAGTGTTATTTTGATTATCTTATCTCCTCATCTCTCTCTTTCTCTTTTCTGAGCGTGGTGTTTTTTTGTTATTTTTCTTACACTTAATGTAATTTAATTCTTAGTTTTTAACGTTTCTTACTCTTCGTTAGTTAATTTTAATTTCTCAATTTTAATCTTAATATGTTCAACTCCAACTCTCTCACGGATTTTAATCTTAAAAATTTGAAATTTTCAATTCTGAAATTTAGATTTTCCGTGGATTCTACTCGATCTCATTATTTAATTATTCTATTTTTAATTATTTTATGAGTCAGATAACTAAATTTGATAGAGAACATATTAATGACGTGTGTTTTCCTATATCATTGCCCCCTTCTCCGATATCTTGTATCTAGCCAAGGGTTAGCCACCTTCCTACTAAATCGTTGTGAATCGGAATATTCACAACGCAGTCAGAGGCCAAACTATCTATACTTATAATGACACAACATACCGTTCTCGTCAAAGTAAACGTGCATAATTCACGTAACATATTCAAATGTACATTTCTTAACTTTAAAAAGCATTGATATCATAAACCATAACATGCATCCCTCAATTCACGGTCACAAGTATTCTCCAATCTACAAAACACTCCATTCTACCTCGTACACACACGCCACACTTTCTAGAAAACTCCCATGATCACTCTCTGACTTGTCTTGTCAGAGTCAAGCTCTAAAATTGATTGATTTCTTAAAAAAAATAAAAAAGTGATGCACGTGAGTCAAAGACTCATTAGATATCAAAACTAAATACATGCTTACTATATAATAATTTTTTTACAGATTATGTCATAATACTCCTTTAATCATAATTATTTGAATACTCTAAATATATAACACAAAATCAAAGGACGCAGTCACGAATCAGAACACTTATCAATTATATGATAAATTATTCTTAGTTAATCAATTAAACTATCAATCAATTCAATATTTCAACCGACTTGCCAATCAATTCAATATTCATCCGGACTCAACTCAGGTTCAATCATATCAATCAATCAAATATGCAAACCTTACAATAAATTTTACACCATGTGCCTTTATTTATTAAAGTCAATTTCAATTCAATCAATCTTGATTACATAGAAAATTATCACAATAGTCGGACATACATCCAAACCACGACATAAGAGACCAATCAGTATCGAGATTTCATACGATAGGCATATAGATAAATGGCCCACATGGTGTGTGCCGATCAATCTTCATCAAGCGCAAGATGAGGCAATTAGTGCATGACAGTCTTCCGTTTGTCCTCGGACATTAGGCTAATCTATATGGACACTTACTACATATTGCCACAGTTCTCCTTAAGATGGCACTATCTATGTACTCAATTTCATATAAATCTTTTTTATCAAATTTTATCTGAATAATCTTTAATTAAATTGAATATACATATAATTATAAATACATCAACTAAGGTTGACGACTAATCAAAAAAGTAAACATAATTAATTAGGTTGTATATATATAATTCAATATGCAGTTCATGGGATTCTAACCATGCATGATCTTCTTAACATATGTAATTAGTTTTCATGTGGTTTAATCGATCTTTTGAATACATACAGTATCAAACTAAGGTTAAAACAATCATATACATAAAGAATAGCATGGGTTAAGTTCATCATGTGCCAACTTGTACTGCGAGATTCTCAATCATCGTAAGTTCCCTTCAAGCTCCACTGGTCATCCTAGAACTACTTCTAGCCATTCTTCTCAAGTTAGGGACGATTATCTACTCCTGACACCATAAGTAATACTGCCTAGTTAGGTTTTACCCATGGATAACAGAGTCAACAACCTAAAAACTCACTTTCTTGCCCTTCTTCTTTTTGTCATTCCTACGTCTCCTTCTTTCTGTCCTTACGTGGGATGCTCAGGGTTAATCAAAGGATAATAGGAGGGGTAACAAAGGTTTAAATAGGTTGTCTTTAAGTCTAGTTAGTGGAGAATTATTTTAAGTCAAAAAAATTTCATTCATGACAGTTTCCACATGTCGTAACTATCCATAACACCTAACAGATTTGCTCTCCACCTGTCGTAATTATCCATAACACCTGGCAGATTTGCTCTCCACCTGTCATAACATCTTTATTTGTAACTAACACTTATCATACACACAAGTCTCCCATCACTAACCCCTATCATTCATCTCTGATCCCTGTCGAATAACTCTGATTTATGTCAGATAGCACTTGAGTTCATTTTTTGATTTTTAAATTCTTAAACTTAAGCTAACTCTTCCACGCCAGCCCCCTCTTAACCCATACAAAATAACTCCTTACTCTATTGAGTTGCAAAATCATAATTGTACTTGTAACCTAATTTTATTTTTGTCATTTTTGACCTAACATATGTCATAATCAGTGAGAGTACTTAATACGAGATTTAAAGATAATTATGTTACCTTTCCATTACTGAATCTAATATCGACCTGTTTCGATGTTCTTACATGTAATTAACCTTGATAAAGGTAATTTCATAATTTAAATAAGTTATTAATCACATTCGACAATTAACCATAATCTATTTTTTATTAATTATCCTTCCTATTGTCTTCATCTTCAATTTATCGTCTATCTACTTATTATATCATATATTCCTATAATATATCGTCTATCTCTCTAATGCATCATCTATCAGCTTCCAGATTAGACAATATTTCATCTATCTTTAGATCATCTAACTCTTAGTCACGTCATCGTCTGGCTGCTTCTCCTTTAGAAAGAACATCGTCTATCTCTCTCCCACTTAGAGAAAAAAAGAAGAAATGAGGAGGAGGAATGAACGCACAGGAATCACAAATTTTGTAGTTGCTTAACAGCAACTCAAATTGATCACCCGAGGTGATCAATTTAAAGGCTTCAAGGGATGCGTCCAAGGAAAGAGCATCTGCAATTGACGCTCCTTAATTAGAGCTTTCCCCAATTGTCTATAGTTGCATAAAACACGTGAACGTCGCTTTCAAAATGCGGAGTTCAAAGATGCATCTATGAAAGATGCCATGAATCACGCGAGTGACATTATCACTCAACGGTAATGCACAGTGATTGAACAGTGACACACAGTGAGTGAACTGTGTGAGTGAACAGTGACACACAATGTCAAACAATGAAGGTTTTTAATTACCTTTTTAAAACACTGCTAACAATCTCCCACATGATTTAAAACTTTTAAATCTCTTAAAATAAAATAATTAATAAACAAAAGGCTGTTGAATCGTTTATACTATGTAATGGGTGAAAATATATTTCAGTTTAAATTTTCACTTAGTGATATTTGAGATTGTCTATGGGAACGCTTGGTGGACTATTCCTTAAATCAGCTCCCATGGTTCAGACTTTTCCAAATTCACACATTGTATAGATTAATCAAGATTCTAGACGAGTTGCGCTATTAATGGTCTTGCATAAGTATCTCATGTGTGTTTTAGAAGATAACTCACATCTCATAGTCACGGCCTCACGACTCCACATATGTCGGTGAATCTTCAAAAGATGTTAGCAAGGTAACACCCTGCCTCTTGGGTCTTGGATTCATTAAGAGTGTAAACTCATCCTCACATCTTACTTCTAAGTGAGCATTGGCGTCATAGGGATGAGAGCAGAATATAGCAATGCTTCACATAGTTACCTATCAAGTTGTTTCTACCCATTAACCTCTGTGAGGTTGAGTTGTCACCGTGATAACTAATTTATTTTATGGGCCCAATTTCATCTCCCTTGACGCTTCTAGAACCGTCGTTCTAGATAAACCTTTTGTGGACACATCTGCAAGATTTCTTTTTGATATCACAAAGTTCAAGGCTATCAAATGTTGTTTCATTTTCTCTCTTACAGACTTGTGTCGCACTTTTAAGTGCCTATTTATTTTCACATCAACATTTGCCTATATATATTTATCAATTGTTGATTTACAATAACATAAAGTGAATATAGAAGGTAAAGGGCATGTCATCAATGGAATATCAATTAAAAGATATCTCAACCATTCAGCTTTTGTGCATGTAGTGTCAAGTGTAATTATTTCAGATTCCATTGTACTTCTAGCTAAGATAGTTTATTTAGTATATTTCTATGACACTACACCTCCTCCTAAGAGGAAAATAAAACCTCGTGTGGATTTGACATCTAGAGAATCACTAATCCAATTTGCATCACTATATCCCTCTAGAATAGAGGGATAACCAGTATACTATAATCCATAAGTCATAGAATCTTTTAGGTATCTAAGTACTCTTTTTAAGGCATTCCAATGACTCTCATTAAGGTTAATGGTATATCTACTAAGCCTATTAACTGCATAGATAATATCAGACCTCGTGTAGTTTGTAAGGAATTCAAGTGATCTTATAATTTGTGCATATTCACTTTACATCATTGGGTTTTCTAAGTTCTTATTTAGGTGAACACTTGTGTCATAGGGAGTAGATATAGGTTGACAATCTATGTGATAGAACTTCTAAAGATTTTACCTATATAGTGCGATTGTGACAAGATTATTCCAACAGAATTTCTTATGATTCTAGTGTTTAGAATTAGGTATGTTTCACCTAAGCTTTTTATGTCAAAATTGTAAGATAGAAATTCTTTTACTTCCTTTACAACTTGCATATTAGATCCAAAGATTATAATGTCATCAACATACAGGCATAGGATGACAATGTATTCACCAAACATTTTATGGTGTACACATGAGTTTGTTTGGTTGATTTTAAAATCAAAGGACGGAATAGTTTCATCAAATTCTAAGTGTTTGGTGGGGACACAGGACCAGTCACACGGAGCCGACACCGTACTGCCCCGACACCACCGAACTTGTGGCTAGGATACTCGACGTCCTGAAGCCCATTTCCATTTTTCTATATATTTTATCAGCCCATTTGATTGTATTGTGTGCATTGGGCTATATGTATGCTTTAGTGTCTTTTAGCCCATTGTGGTTATATTGGGCCATTTACTATTTAGCTTATTAGGCCTTTGTCTTTTAGGCCCATTAGTTCATTAGTTCTTTAGTGGGCTTTTGTCTTATTAGGCCATATAGTCAAAGGATATGAAGGTCCTTAGTTGAATTATCTAGGGGTATTTGTGTCATGGTGTAATTTGGCCATCCTTATATAAAAGAGGCTAGTTGTATCATTTGCTTCAATGAAAACCTTTGAATGAATGAGAATTTCTTCTTCTTGCTCCCTTCTCTCCAAACTCTCCGTGAGGTTCGAGTGATTGCCCGGCGAGAGGCCGTCTGGTGAGAGACCATCCGACAAGAGGCTAAGCTATGTGAGACAGTATCTATCCCCTTCCCGTGCTACCCACCGTCCCGTTCGTGCTATCGGAGTGCCGACGATCGCTTCCACGCCGCCGCCAGCGTCAAATTTGGTATCAGAGCCCAACAATGGCATCTCCGTCAACCCTGACATCCTCGTTGTTCCCCTCCACAACGTGATTGACTTCAGTACGTGAAATAAAAAAAGAAGAAGAAGAAGAAGATATCTACTTCTCTGGGCTGAGAGAGGGGAAAAAAAGCAGAAGAGACTTGCTTCTCTCGGCTGAGAGAGAGAAGTGAAAAAAAAAGAGTTCAAGGGGGGGCATTGTCGAATGTACCCCCCTTTAAAAATTTTCCCAGCCGCAACGTCTCTCCCCAACCGCCGCGGCCCGGCGCCCCCGCTCGCCATCCGCAGCCAGCGGTCACCCGCGCCCACGCCTGCCCGCGATCGCACCAACACCCCACTGCCACGCGCCCGCGCTCGTCGCACTGCGCCTGCGTGCACCTGCCCCGCCCGCCAAGGTGATCGCCCGTCTGCGCTGACCAGCGCCAACCCCGCCCCACTCCCCGCTCCAGCCTGGCCACACGCCCGTGCCCACCGTCGTGGCCACCCGTGTGAGCTGCCTGTGTTGACGGCCTCGCCCACACGGCCGCTCGCATCCAGCGCTTTCTCGCCCGCGCCCGCATGAGACAGGCGTTGGCCGCCCGCCTCCTGCCGCATGGGTTGACCGCTGGGTGGGAACAGAAGTGGAGAGCACTACCAAAAAAAGTGGAAATACAGACGGATATTTCAGACTGATATTTTCCGTCTTAAAATCTGTCTGCATTTCTGACGGATTAGTTTCCGTCACAAATTCCGTTGGTATTAAGGACAGAATATACTCTCTCTGAAGATCCGTCTATAATTATAGACGGAATATATTCCATCTTTATATACTTCACAAATTTGGGACAGATATTCAGACGGAAATAATCCGTCTGAAATTTCAGACGGAATTAAGTTCCGTCCATATTTCCGTCGCAAAATTCCCCCTTTCCCGCCACCATCGACCCCTCCCTCCCACCCCTTCCACCTGGCCCCATTTCCACCCCCCCACTCTCCCTCTCACTCTCTCCTTCTCCTCTGCCCTCTGCTTGCGGACGTCGCCGCCGGAGCCGCCGGAGCCGCCGACCGCCGGAGCCGCCGTCTTCGCCGTCGCCGGAGGCCCCGCCGTCCTCGTCGTCACTGGAGGCCCCGCCGTCCTCGCCTTCGCCGCCATTCGCCAACCTCCCTCCCTCTCACGGTCGTGGTCGTCTTCTCATGGTCGCCATCGCCGCCAGCCGGTAAGTGGTCTCCCTCTCCCTCTCTCTCTCCCGATCATGTTCCCCTCCCTCACTCAATCCCTCTCCCTCTCCCGATCCTGTTCCCCCTCACTCAATCCCTCTCCCTCTCCCCTGTCCAGCTCCCTCACTCCCTCTCCCCTCTCGCGTTCCCTCACTCCCTCTGGCCGCCCTCCCCCACCCCCTCCACCGCCCTCTCTTCCCCTGTCCGTGGCCCCCCTCCCCCTCGCAGACACACACACATACGCACAGCACACACCTCAGCCCCCCTCTCCCGCTCCCTCACTCCCTCTGGCCGCCCTCCCCCACCCCCTCCACCGCCCTCTCTTCCCTTGTCCGTGGCCCCCCTCCCCCTCGCAGACACACACGCACACACCTCAGCCCCCCTCTCTGTTACGGAGGAAACCCATAGAATTGGGTGAACCACCAGGTTAGTGAGCTGGAAACGGCTCAAACAACCACTGATGTTGCTCCAACAGTCATAACAGTCATCCACATATACGGTTAGCATTCCATTGAGCAGTGGGCGATATACCTTTGTTTTGTATGTTAGAAATGGTTGAGGAAGAATAATGACAGGGAAATGTAATTCTTGATTTCTTGTATGAAAATAGTTGTTACATTCTTGGAAGACTTGCCTACAAGAAATGTGGCATAGCTTCCGGAGCCATGTAAATACCAGGGAACAATATAAATAGCAGAGGAAGGAAGGCCGTAACATGCCTTTTTGGCTCCAGTCTTCTCTTCTATTCTGTCCTCTATCTCTCTCAATCCTCTTCCTTCCTATTCCTCAACTCTGTTCTTCCAGTTATTTCTGTTCTTAGCAGCTACGGCTTCCTCCGCAAGAACTCGGAGCTCTTCCGCGAGACCTCTTCTGGAGGGCATTGACCGGGAACCTAGGAGGAAACACAACAAATTGGTGTCTGAGCTTCTCTCCAGCCCCAGTTCTTCTTCTTCCGCATAGATGGCCATGGGCGATTCTGATGCTTTGAAGTCCATGCTGCTTGAGATTCGTCAGGAGATCGGGTCTCTCCGGCAAGAAGTCTTCCAACGGGTGACGGATCTAGAATCCATAGTTCACCGCTCGGGTAATACCGCTCCCTTGGATGATCATGCTGATTCTATAGGGTCTTTTAGACCCAAACCTCAAGAATTTCCACGTTATGATGGATCCACTGATCCTGCTGAATGGAAATTCAAAGCTGCGAGGTTTTTTCACCATCACAAGACCCCTGAGGGTCATAAACTCAGCACAGCTTGTTACTATTTGGAGGGTGAGGCCCTAGAATGGTATTGGCACATTACTGCTACTCGAGATTCACTTACCTGGTCTGAATTTTTAGCTGCTCTTGATTCAAGATTTGGATCTGTTTCTTTCCTTGATGCTCATGGTTCCCTTAGTAAACTCAAACAAACAGATCTGTTTTAGAATACCAAAGGCTCTTTGAAAAGCTATGCAATAAAATCTCTGGAGTACCTGAAGAACACCTTCTGGGCACATACCTTAGTGGTCTGAAGGAAGAACTTTCCTGTGAAGTGAGATCCTTCCAGCCCAGAACCTTGACTCATGCCATGGAGTTAGCTAGAATTCAGGAAACCAAACTGCTTTCTAGGCGACGGTACACTGGTCAGTCCTCTTCACTTCCCCCATTGTTACCCACGCCATCTGTCCACCACAATCCTCCCATTAGGAGGCTAACTAGTCAGCAATTGCAAGAAAGGAAGTCTAAGGGGCTTTGCTTCAATTGTGATGAAAAATGGACCCTTGGTCACACATGTCAGGCAAAGAAGTTGTTTCTTCTGCAGTTGATTCCAATGAGTGATGATTATGATCTTGTTCAAACAGAAGTTACAATGGAGGAAGACACTGAGTTCTGTCAGCTTGAGAACAACAATCCTTCTATCTCATCACAAATAGTGGGTAACATGGCTACTCCTGGTACAATGAGAATATTGGGTACAATCAGTGGGGTGACAGTTATAATATTAGTTGACAATGGGAGCACCCATAACTTCATTGACCCTTCAATAGTTAAGAAGCTTCACCTCCGCACAATACCCTGTGAAAATCCAGCAGTCAGACTTGCATCTGGTCTGCAAGTTCCTTCTGAAGGACTGTGTCCTAACGTTAAACTTCAGCTCCCTGAAGTATCTTTTGACTTGGATTTTTTAGTTCTTCCATTGGGCGGTATTGATGTGGTACTAGGAGCAACTTGGCTACAGCTTTTGGGTGACATTGTGTTGAATATCAGGGAAATGACTATGACCTTTGCATGGCTGGGTAAACAGTACAAGTTTACAGGCCTCACAGACGACAAGGTCAATATGATTTCTGGCCCCAAATTGCACAAAGAGCTCAGAAATGCCAGAGCCTTGTATACAATTTAGCTGATTCCAACCCAGCTAAAACCCCCTACCCCCTCATTTTCTTCTCACCCACCAGACTTGGCTATACTCTTACAAACCTATACTTCTGTCTTTGATGAACCTACAGGTCTCCCTCCTGCTAGGAGTTGTGACCATCGTACACCCCTCATAGATGAGTCAAAGGCCATCATTGTTCCACCATACAGACATTCTCCATTCCACAAATCTGTAATTGAAAATCAAGTCAAGGAGCTCATGCAACACACACACTTGCAACATAGTAACAGTCCATTTTCAGCTCCTGTACTTTTAGTACAGAAACGTGATGGGAGCTGGCGCATGTGCATTGATTACAGGGCTTTAAACCAACAAACTGTCAAGGATAAATATCCTATACCTCTGGTTGATGACCTCTTGGATGAATTATATGGGGCTCGATATTTTTCGAAGCTGGACCTTCGTTCAGGCTATCATCAAATTCGAATGGCACCTGAGGACATTCATAAGACTGCCTTCCGTACTCATGAAGGGCACTATGAATTCTTAGTAATGCCCTTTGGCCTTTCTAATGCTCCTTCCACTTTTCAAAGTCTTATGAACAATATCTTTCGACCTCATCTCAGAAAGTTTGTTTTAGTATTCTTTGATGACATTCTAGTTTATAGCAAAACATGGCCTGAGCATCTGAACCACCTAGAGAAGGTCCTACAATTACTAAAGGACAACCAGCTATATGCCAAACAATCTAAGTGTGACTTTGGAGTCACCAAGGTGGAATATTTGGGTCATGTGATATCTGATGGTGGGGTATCCATGGAGATCAACAAGCTGTAGTCTATTGTGGGCTGGCCAGCTCCCAAGTGCCTCAAAAACCTGAGGGGATTTCTAGGCCTGACTGGGTACTACAGAAAATTTTCAAGAATTATGGTTCTTTGGCAGCACCACTCACTCAACTTCTAAAAAAAGATAGTTTTGTCTGGACCCCAGAGGCTGAGGACCCAGTCAAGGAACTTAAGCAAGCCATGATTTCTGCCCCAGTGTTGGCTTTACCAAAGTTTGACATTCCCTTCATCCTTGAGTGTGATGCTAGTAACTCAGGTATGGGTGCTGTTCTCATGCAACAGGGCCGTCCAGTGGCTTATCTAAGTAAAGCTTTTACTACTAGACAATAAGGTTTGTCAGTATATGAGAAGGAAATGGAGGCTATCCTGTTTGCTGTTCAAAAATGGAAATCATACTTGATTGGTAGAAGATTTGTGATCAGAACAGATCATCAAAGCCTCCGACACCTGCTGCAACAAAAGGTTCACACTCCGGCGCAACAGCGATGGTTGATTAAATTGATGGGGTTTGATTTTTCCCTGGAATATAAGTCTGTTCACCATAACAGAGCAGCAGATGCTCTATCCAGACTTTATGAAGAACCCTCCATAGAAGCAATCACAGTTTTAGTGCCTGACTGGTTTTCGGAGATTCAGAAGGCATACTTTCTGGACAGTTACTTTATTCAGTTGCTCAAGGATTGGAACTCAGATTCTTTGAACCCTAACCACTATTCATTGCAAGGTGGTGTTATATATTACAAGGGCAGGATACATCTGCACCCAAATTTCAGTCTCTTACCTTCTATACTCCATGCACACCATGATGCTCCAACAGGTGGACATTCAGGATACCATAAAACTCTCCATAGACTAAAAAGAAGTTTTCACTGGAAGGGCATGGAAAGGACAATCAAAGACTATATTCAAAATTGTGATATTTGTCAACGAACAAAGTATATCACCCAATCTCCAGCAGGCCTGTTGCAACCCCTTCCTATACCAGAAAAAATTTGGATTCATATTCACATGGACTTTATTGAGGGTCTTCCACCTTCCCATTCTAAAACCACTATTCTTGTGGTAATTGACAAATTGTCCAAGTATGCTCACTTTCTGGCTTTGCAACACCCATATACAGCTGCTACTGTTGCTACAGCATTTGCTATCCATATTGTCACTCAGGAAGTCTATATTAGCCACATTCCCTCCTATCCATCTGCTGTTAGAGATAATAATATCTTTGGCCTGTCTAAAGACAGTCGAAGGCATTCCAACTGGGAATGTTCTTACACAGTTGGCTAGATGGGCGGACTAGCATACTATATTTTTCTCTCCATACCAAAAAAAAATTGCACATAGCCGGTCAATGAAACTGATCACCTTCTTTGGGATAAAAGTGACTTAGGCAAGGAAAACTGGCATACTATATATGACTGAGTCAATCAATACGGCTCAAAAATATCTTAAGTAGGAAAGCACATATCTTAAGTAGATATAGAGAAATGGAATGACCTTGTCTTATGATGATAAGAAGATATAGAGAAATGGAATGACCACATATCTTAAGTAGTACATATATACAAAGATGTGGATAAATGCAAAGAAATCAGAATTCTCTATAGCAATAGGTAAATACCCAAAAAATTCGTTTTGTGATTTAAAACTTTGTGGATTTTAATTGCATGTAAATATAATTTTAAATCTGATTTTAATAGAAATTTGATGTTAATTTGACTCAAAAATGTAGATTGTTTAGCTTCGATGTTCTTCATTTGAAAATTTTTGTAATTTGGGTGTTATTTAATTTGATATGTGCATAATGATAATTACGTTGTTATTTAATTTTATGTTATATAAATGCATGGGGTATTCCCTGTGAGTTGAGGTGCGTGGGTGCGACCTAACATTACACGCACCTCAAGAGAGCGCGTTAAAACCGTGTCAATGTGCCTTCCCGTTCAAGACTTTGGGATTGATGTGTATGTTCTCATTTGTTTATGAGAATGTATATATCTACCTCAAAGTCTTGAATTGTCCCGTTTGGACAGTCTGTGAATGTTTGATCGCACTTAGGCAGTCATTTACTATATATGTTTGTATGGTTTGTTGAGAATTTCGGTTGCGTCTCCTCACTCTTCTCTGATATACCATTATTGATTTTGAGTGTTTTCTTAACCACTTACTTGTAAGTGTTTAAGAAAATTTCAAAATCAATAAATATATTTGGTATATCGGAGAAGTGTGGGGAGATGATGCCGAAATTTTTAGCAAATCGTGCAGCACATATAGTAAGTGATTGTGCGATCAAACCTTCATGGATGGGTTAAAAAGTGATAATCTAATCAATATTCCTCTTCCAACTGCAAATGGTCTATGATGAACGATGTGAGGAAAGGGTCGGGTGTAATATTATGAGTAATGATTTGAAAGTTAGGATGTGTATTGTCATTTATTGGGTGCAGGTAAAATGTCGACAGATCGTTCATGGATGTATCGTAGAATAGTTGACCGGGTGGTGTCAGATGACTTTAAGCTTGGGGTTGAGAGTTTCATTCAATTTGCATTGGGGAATCCAAATGCAGCAATAGATCGCGACGGTCACATTCGATGCCCTTGTTCAAGTTGTAGAAACTTGAGGTGGTGTTCAACATGGGATGTGCAACATCATTTGTACACGAAAGGGTTCGTGGATGGTTATACGAATTGGACGTGTCATGGTGAGCAATTCTTGAGGTATGAGCCCGACAATATTGCAGGCACAAGTGGGTACGTGGATATGGTTGTAGATGCTGCTGGTCCTAGTTTTAATATTCACGATGAAGCGCCGAATAAGACAGCCGGAAGATTTTATGAACTACTTAGGGATGCTGATGAGCCGCTGTGGGATGGTTGTGAAAATCACACTCGATTGTCTGCAGTGTCACAGTTGTTGAACTTGAAATCTGAATTTCACATCAGTGAGACTTGTTTTGACCGTCTCCTCCTCTTGATCAAGAGTATGTTGCCTCGAGACGAGAAGTTGCCAGAAACTTTTTACCGTGCAAAAAAGATGGTCAATGACTTAGGACTTGGATATGTGAAAATAGATGCATGTCCGAATCATTGTATGTTATATTACAAAGATGATGCAGATAAGATATCATGTTCCATTTGTGGCCATGACAGATTCAAACCTAAGGGGGGGGGTCAATTCAAAGGCAAAAGATGTACCTTACAAGGCGTTGCGATACTTCCCTCTTGTGCCTAGGCTGTAGCGACTGTATATGTCCTCAAAGACGGCTCGACATATGACATGGCACACCGAAAGAGTACGTCGTGCCGATGATATAATCAGTCATCCTGCCGATGGTGAAGCTTGGACTCACTTTAGTCGTACTCATCTTGCCTTTTCAAGGGAGTCACGTAATGTTCGATTGGGTTTATGCACAGATGGCTTTAATCCATTCGGTGGTTCAGTGGCAGCTTATTCTTGTTGGCCAGTGTTCATGACACCGTACAACCTTCCGCCGCACATGTGCATGAAGCGAGAAAATCTGTTTTTGTCCCTAGTAATTCCTGGTCCAAAAAGTCCCGGAAAAAATTTGGACATATATCTCAGGCCGTTGATTGATGAGCTCAAATTTGTATGGACTGATGGAGTTGTTACTTATGATGCATATAGGAAGAAAAATTTTATTATGAAGGCTGCACTGATGTGGACAATAAGTGACTTCCCTGCATATGGAATGCTATCTGGTTGGAGCACACATGGGAGGCTAGCATGTCCTTACTGTATGGAAGATACCAAATCATTTGTATTGAAACATGGGGGGAAAAGCTGCTGGTTTGATTGCCATCGGCGATTGCTACCAAGTGACCATCCTTTTCGAAGGCAAAAAGACTCGTTTAAAAAAAATACTGTTGAAATGGATGAAGCTGACTTGCAACGGGTGTCAGGTCTACATATGGCGTCACGGGTGCACAATTTACCAGATGTAGTTCAATTGTCTGGTAGCACACGGCAACTCCCTAATTTTGGAAAGGATCACAACTGGGTCAAGAAAAGCATTTTTTGGGAATTACCTTATTGGTCAACTCTTCTTGTACGACACAATCTGGATGTCATGCATACCGAGAAGAATTTTTTTGATAATGTGTTCAATACGATCATGAATGTTAAAGGGAAAATAAAGGACAACGCCAAAGCACGTATGGATTTAAAGATGCTTTGTAGACGTCCAGAACTGGAACTACAAAGTGTCAATGGCAAAACTGTGCAGCCTAAAGCAACTTATGTGCTTCATGATACACAGATCAAGGAAGTATGCCAATGGTTGAAACAGCTGAGATTCCCAGATGGATATGCATCCAACATAGCCCGTTGTGTGAATGTTAATGAGGGGAAAATATATGGTATGAAAAGTCACGACTGTCATGTGTTCATGGAGAGGCTACTGCCCATTGCATTTCGTGATTTGTTGCCAAAGCAGATATGGGGAGCACTAGCTGAGATGAGTCAATTTTTCAAGATTTTATGTGCATCTGAACTCAGACTTCGGGATGTACAAACTATCGAACAAGAAGTTGTCACAACCATTTGCAAGCTAGAGAAGATATTTCCTCCAGTATTCTTTGATTCGATGGAGCACCTGGTCGTTCATTTGCCATATGAGGCTATCGTCGGAGGTCCAGTACAATTTCGATGGATGTATCCATTTGAGAGGTATGTGACAATTTTTGTTAACTTATAAGTCGTCCATAGCCGCTACATATTGTTGCCATCTGACTTGTTGTTGTAGGTGCATGCATGAATTAAAAATGAAAGTTCGCAACAAGGCACAGGTGGAGGGTTCGATTGCTGAGACATACATTCTTGAAGAAATTTTGAACTTCTGTTCTATGTACTTTGAGCCAGAGATTCAAACTCGTCGTACTCGACCTCCACGTAATGATGATGGGGGAGTGGATGAATCGTCCGATCGGCTCTCCATATTTAAACATCCTGGACGTGCGTTCGGACGTTGCTTGACTCGCACGCTCGAAGATAGAGAGTTGCACGCCGCTGAGATATATATTCTTTTGAATTGCCTCGAGATTGAACCTTATGTTGAGTAAGATCTTAATTCACATTTCCAGCAACTCCATAAGTCTATACATCCTCAAAGTCTATACAACATTGACTTCACAAAGTCTATACATTGGCTTCCTCAAAGTCTATACATTGACTTCCTCAAAGTCTATACATCCTCAAAGTCTATACATTGGCTTCCTCAAAGTCTATACATCATCAATGTCTATACATTGGCTTCCTCAAAGTCTATACATTCACTTCCTCAAAGTCTATACATTGGCTTCCTCAAAGTCTATACAACATTGACTTCACAAAGTCTATACATTGGCTTCCTCAAAGTCTATACATCCTCAAAGTCTATACATTGGCTTCCTCAAAGTCTATACATTCACTTCCTCAAAGTCTATACATTGGCTTCCTCAAAGTCTATACAACATTGACTTCACAAAGTCTATACATTGGCTTCCTCAAAGTCTATACATCCTCAAAGTCTATACATTGGCTTCCTCAAAGTCTATACATTGGCTTCCTCAAAGTCTATACAACATTGACTTCACAAAGTCTATACATTGGCTTCCTCAAAGTCTATACAACATTGACTTCACAAAGTCTATACATTGGCTTCCTCTAAGTCTATACATTGGCTTCCTCTAAGTCTATACATCCTCAAAGTCTATACATCCTCAAAGTCTATACATTGGCTTCCTCAAAGTCTATACATTCACTTCCTCAAAGTCTATACATTGGCTTCCTCAAAGTCTATACAATATTGACTTCACAAAGTCTATACATTGGCTTCCTCAAAGTCTATACATCCTCAAAGTCTATACAATATTAACTTCACAAAGTCTATACATTGGCTTCCTCTAAGTCTATACATCCTCAAAGTCTATACATTGGCTTCCTCAAAGTCTATACATCCTCAAAGTCTATACATTGGCTTCCTCAAAGTCTATACATTCACTTCCTCAAAGTCTATACATTGGCTTCCTCAAAGTCTATACAACATTGACTTCACAAAGTCTATACATTGGCTTCCTCAAAGTCTATACATCCTCAAAGTCTATACATTGGCTTCCTCAAAGTCTATACATCCTCAAAGTCTATACATTGGCTTCCTCAAAGTCTATACATTGGCTTCCTCAAAGTCTATACAACATTGACTTCACAAAGTCTATACATTGGCTTAATCAAAATTTTTAATCATTTTTTTACGGGGTGCTACATTTATATTGCAGACAATTTGATTCAGAATTAGCTGAAAAATGTCCAAATATCCAGGATGTGGAGATTGAAAAAGAACGCGAGAAGTTTTTTTCCAAATGGCTAAGAAACCGAGTTAGTGTGAACTCTGAATATATATGTTTGTATTTACGTATGTTGAGGTAATTGTTATTATTTTAACTACTCTAATTTAGATATAGGTTGAACAAGGTCTCATTACTGATCAAAGAGTACAACAGATAAGTTATGGCCCCTCGAACCAGACACGTGCCTATCCGGGATATATTGTGAATGGATACAAATTTCATACAAGGGATTATGGGCGAAATAAGTCTACGATGAACAGCGGCGTATGTGTGAAGGGAAGTTTATACAATGAAATGGAATTGGACTACTATGGTATTCTTGAAGAAGTCTTAGAACTTCAGTATTTGGGACAAGACAATCATGTACACATATTTAAGTGTCAATGGTTTGATCCTAATTCTGTTCTACATGACACAAATTATGGGATTGTCAATGTCAAGCATAGGTCTAAACTTAATACCTATGAACCGTTCATTTTAGCCGCACAAGCCAGCAAGTGTACTATTCAAGCTATCCATCATCCAAGAATAGAGATTGGTGGGCAGTTTGCAGGGTTAATTCAAAACTCTTTCCCACTTATGAGTTAACTATGAGTGGAGATGTCTCAGAGGTTGCTCGTGCTGAATATTATCAATCAGACGAAGTTGGCGTTGTCGGTTCCTCTAGGTTTAATCTGGACGAATCTGATGAGCCACTGTCATTACGTACGCGAGATGGAGTGGAAGAAGTCGATCCGACGGAGCTAAATGTTGATGTTAGAGGGGAGGAAGAATCAGATGAAGACGAAGATTTTGAATCTCATGAGACTACTATGGATGACGAAGATGATGAAGTTGAGCTAGATATATCAACATGAGGGAGGCATGTTTTGATAATTTAGTAAGAAGATTCTTACTTTTAAGCATAATTTTAAATAACATTTGTCTAGCCTTATATAATTATGGATTAATATGTATTAATTGTTTTGTTATTAATAAGGAAATGGTGCGAGGAGGTCGTACTAGGGGTGGGAGGAGATCTAGCAGTGAGAGGGGCGCTACTCCCTCCTCGCCACCATCTTCTTCAGACACAGGTATATTTGATCAATAAGTTAGCTATATAAATATTTTAATTATTTACAAACTTAAAAGAATTTATTTATAGGTGTAAGTGTCGGCTCACCACCACTTGTACATACGCCACCACCTCCCGCTACAGGTATGTATATTTTAATTTAAATTCTTGAACATTTGTTCTACTTATGAAAATAAGTTCTTGCAGGTCTCAGTGGCCTCCCACCTGTTGTGCATACGCCACTCCCACCACCTCCCGCTGCAGGTATGTATATTTTAATTATATGTTTGTAATATTTGTATCACTCCACATGACAATAAATTCTTGCATGTCTCAGTGACAAAAAGACTCGAGGATCATGTATGTATATTTTAATTTAAATTCTTCAATATTTGTTCTACTTATGACAATAAATTCTTGCAGGTCTCAGTGGCCTCCCACCTGTTGTGCATACGCCACCCCCACCACCTCCCGCTGCAGGTATGTATATTTTAATTATATGTTCGCAGTATATGTATCACTCCACATGACAATAAATTCTTGCAGGTCTCAGTGGCCTCCCACCTGTTGTGCATACGCCACCCCCACCACCTCCCACTGCAGGTATGTATATTTAAATTATATGTTCGCAGTATATGTATCACTCTACATGACAATAAATTCTTGCAGGTCTCAGTGGCCTCCCACCTGTTATGCATACGCCACCCCCACCACCTCCCGCTGCAGGTATGTATATTTTAATTATATGTTCGCATTATATGTATCACTCCACATGACAATAAATTCTTGCAGGTCTCAGTGGCCTCCCACCTGTTGTGCATACGCCACCCCCACCACCTCCCGCTGCAGGTATGTATATTTTAATTATATGTTCGTAGTATATGTATCACTCCACATGACAATAAATTCTTGCAGGTCTCAGTGGCCTCCCACCTGTTGTGCATACGCCACCCCCACCACTTCCCGCTGCAGGTATGTATATTTTAATTATATGTTCGCAGTATATGTATCACTCCACATGACAATAAATTCTTGCAGGTCTCAGTGGCCTCCCACCTGTTGTGCATACGCCACCCCCACCACCTCCCGCTGCAGGTATGTATATTTTAATTATATGTTAGCAGTATATGTATCACTCCACATGACAATAATGGGGTGTTTGGTTACGTTTTTTTATCCTATTTCTCTCTTAAATTTAAAAAAAACAGAGATAACTCATTTAACTGTGTTTGGTAAGTATTCTTTAATTTTTAAAAGAGAAATCAATTCTATTCAAATCTCTTTCTAAAACAAAACACCTCCTGAGTTATTTTTTTTTTTAAATGTGTCTCGTGAGACCCTTCTCCCTCTTCTACTCTCTCTCTCTCCCACTCCGTCCTCTCTCTCTGTGCAACTGCCGGAGGTCCGACGCACAGCAGGGGAAGACCCCCTCCCCCCTCTGGCGGCCCCCTCCCCTCCCCCGGCGGCTCCCCCCTCCCCCTGCGGCGCCCCCCCTCTTCTGCTCTCTCTCTCTCCCACTCCGTCCTCTCTCTCTCTCTCTCTGCAACTGCCAGGTGCCGACGCCGGAGGGGAAGACCCCCTCCCCAGCCCTCCGGCGGCCCCCTACCCTCCCCCGGCGGCTCCCCTGTCCCCCTGCAGCGCCCCCCCTCTTCTGCTCTCTCCCTCTCTCTCTCTCTCTGCAACTACCAGGTGCCGGCGCCGGAGGGGAAGACCCCCCTCCCCAGCCCTCCCCCGGCGGCTACCCCCTCCCCCTGCGGTGCCCTCCCCTCCCCCGGCAGCTCCCCCAGCGGCTACCCCCTCCCCCGGCGGCTACCCCGGCGGCTCCCCCTCCCCCTGCGGTGCGGTGCCCTCCCCTCCCCCGGCAGCTCCCCCCTCCCCCTGCGCATCCCCCTCCCCAGCCCTCCGGCGGCTCCCCCCTCCCCCTGCGGCGCCCTCCCCAGCGCTCCGGCGGCTCCCCCTCCCCCTGCGCGGCGGCTCCCCCCTCCCCCTGCGGCGCCCTCCCAGCGCTCCGGCGGCTCCCCCTCCCCCTGCGCATCCCCCTCCCCAGCCCTTCGGCGGCTGCCCCTCCCCCCCCCTCTTCTGCTCTCTCTCTCTCTCCCACTCCGTCCTCTCTCTCTCCCCCCTTCTCTCTGTCTGCAACTGCCGGCACCCCGGAGGTGACGGCTCCGACCACATGGAGAGTTATCTACCAAACACGTCTACATAAATTTTAAAATTTATAATATTACTGCCAAACAGATATTGTCAATTTTTATCAATTTTAAATTTTAAGTCAAAAATTATGTTGACACAATTTTTTAGATAGAAATAGATTTATAAAAAAAACTGTTCCCAAACACCCTATAAATTCTTGCAGGTCTCAGTGCCCTCCCACCACCTCCCACTTGTACAGGGCCCACCCCCACCAGTCAGCCCATTGACGATGTCGGCAGTTGTCACGAGGGAGGCACGACCCATGATAGACGTCGCCCGTGTTGGGTATCCGGGTAAATCTATAAGGTTATATTACATTAATTAGCCATCAACTGTCTAATATGAATATTTTGACATTTGCAATTACAGTATGAAATTTGAACCCCACAGCGCTGTCCATCATTCCACCGAACTCATGTTGGCACATGTGCCCGGGGCAGCTTCCACTTTCAGAGATTTTTCGATGTCCGTCCGTGATTCATTGTACAACATGTTCTTAGTAAGTAATTACGTCATTTAATTCAAGTATTTCCCAAAGTCAATTTACAACTTTATACTAAGTGTGAAAAGCAATTGATTTACAGCGGTCTTTTCAATTCACATGTGGACATGACGCGGCGAGATGTCATCGTGCCTGGGAGTCTACTATGCTCTCAAGTTACAAGAGGAAAATACATGAGGCCCGAGCACACGCTAAAAAATTGAGTGGGGGGAGTGAAGACCGACAATTGTGGAAGGCGCATCGCCCTCTATGGATGAGGCAGGAGGATTGGGAGATATCTTGTGACCATTTTGCCGACCCCAAGTGGATAGAAAAGTCTGAAAAAGCCAAAGCAAACAGGGCCTCAAAACCAGGTTCAAATTTGCATACGAGTGGGTCCATCTCTTATGCGGCTCATAAACAAAAATTGGTAAGTAATATACCAATTTATCTTCTTACAATTTATCCCAATATTTGACTTTTTTTTACTATGAATTGTATAACAGGCTGTGGAGCTTAATCGACCTCCGTCGTTCCTCGAGGTGTTCGACAGAACACACAAAAAGAAGGGGACTAATGATTTTGTGAGTGACACAGCTAAGTCAGCAGCGGTAAGTTTATCTACATATGTAACTTGTACCGCTCATTTAAATCGACATGTAATTCATATGAAATTGACTAGTTATTTTATTCAATTTGTAGGAAACATATAGCAAAGCAGTGACAGAGAAGTACGGGGAGGGAGACACGCAGCAGCCGGAGTTCGATCCGGTGGAGTGGGTGGCAGCAGCTGGCGTACCGAAGAAAGGCCGACTATATGGTTTTGGGGAGAGCCTAGACGCAAGCGCGGTGACATCAGCGTGTGCGAGTTCTAGCTATACTTATTCCAGTGGCAGTGCCTTCACTATACCTTCCGTTGCCCCCAGCGCTTCTGCCAGCGACATGATGGACATGGTCCGATCGCAGATTTCTGATATGCAGCGGCAGCAGCAGCATTTCCAGCAAGAGATCTCTAGCCAAGTGTCAGTATTCTTGCAGGCAATCAGTGGCCTCCTCTCCCAGAGCGGAATGGTCCCTCAGCAATCCACCACCACCACAGCACAGCCCGCACAGGTGAGTGTTTACTATGTTTTTATTTTGATGGAATTACTCAATTATGTTCATTATTAATTTTAAAACTCAGTTACTTCAGAAGAATTGAGAAAATCCGGGGGCCGGGGGTCTAAAACTTGAAATACCGGCCGGATGCCCGTGCCGATCGTTCCAACACAACCGGGGAGATGAAAGTGACTTGTCAGAACTGACGGAATCCAAATCGGATGCCCGGTTTGAGCTCGGCGCTCAAAGTTCATTTCTAAAATACACTTGGTTCAAATGAACTGACCGGGGAGATGAAAGTGACTTGTCAGAACTGACGGAATCCAAATCGGATGCCCGGTTTGAGCTCGGCGCTCAAAGTTCATTTCTAAAATACACTTGGTTCAAATGAACTGCCAGGTCAGGGCCGGGGGTCTAAAACTTGAAATACCGGCCGGATGGCCGTGCCGATCGTTCCAACACGACCGGGGAGATGAAAGTGACTTGTCAGAACTGACGGAATCCAAATCGGATGCCCGGTTTGAGCTCGGCGCTCAAAGTTCATTTCTAAAATACACTTGGTTCAAATGAACTGCCAGGTCGGGGCCGGGGGTCTAAAACTTGAAATACCGGCCGGATGCCTGTGCCGATCATTCCAACACGACCGGAGAGATGAAAGTGACTTGTCAGAACTGACGGAATCCAAATCGGATGCCCGGTTTGAGCTCGGCGCTCAAAGTTCATTTCTAAAATACACTTGGTTCAAATGAACTGCCAGGTCGGGGCCGGGGGTCTAAAACTTGAAATACCGGCCGGATGCCCGTGCCGATCGTTCCAACACGACCGGGGAGATGAAAGTGACTTGGCAGAACTGACCGAATCTAAATCGGATGCCCGGTTTGAGCTCGGCGCTCAAAGTTCATTTCTAAAATACACTTGGTTCAAATGAACTGCCAGGTCGGGGCCGGGGGTCTAAAACTTGAAATACCGGCCGGATGCCCGTGCCGATCATTCCAACATGACCGGGGAGATGAAAGTGACTTGTCAGAACTGACGGAATTAAAATCGGATGCCCGGTTTGAGCTCGGCACTCAAAGTTCATTTCTAAAATACACTTGGTTCAAATGAACTGCCAGGTCGGGGCCGGGGGTCTAAAACTTGAAATACCGGCCGGATGCCCGTGTCGATCATTCCAACACGACCGGGGAGATGAAAGTGACTTGTCAGAACTGACGGAATCCAAATCGGATGCCCGGTTTGAGCTCGGCGCTCAAAGTTCATTTCTAAAATACACTTGATTCAAATGAACTGTCAGGTCGGGGCCGGGGGTCTAAAACTTGAAATACCGGTCGGATGCCCGTGCCGATTGTTCCAACACGACCGGGGAGATGAAAGTGACTTGGCAGAACTGACGGAATCCAAATCGGATGCCCGGTTTGAGCTCGGCGCTCAAAGTTCATTTCTAAAATACACTTGGTTCAAATGAAATGTCAGGTCGGGGCCGGGGGTCTAAAACTTGAAATACCGGCCGGATGCCCGTGCCGATCATTCCAACACGACCGGGGAGATGAAAGTGACTTGTCAAAACTGACGGAATCCAAATCGGATGTCCGGTTTGAGCTCGGCGCTCAAACTTCATTTCTAAAATACACTTGGCTCAAATGAACTGTCAGGTCGGGGCCGGGGGTCTAAAACTTTAAATACCGGCCGGATGCCCGTGCCGATCGTTCCAACATGACCGGGGAGATGAAAGTGACTTGTCAGAACTGACGGAATCCAAATCGGATGCCCGGTTTGAGTTCGGCGCTCAAAGTTCATTTCTAAAATACACTTGGTTCAAATGAACTGCCAGGTCGGGGCCGGGGGTCTAAAACTTGAAATACCGGCCAGATGCTCGTGCCGATCATTCCAACACGACCGGGGAGATGAAAGTGACTTGGCAGAACTGACGGAATCTAAATCGGATGCCCGGTTTGAGCTCGGCGCTCAAACTTCATTTCTAAAATACACTTGGTTCAAATGAACTGTCAGGTCGGGGCCGGGGGTCTAAAACTTTAAATATCGGCCGGATGCCCGTGCCGATCGTTCCAACATGACCGGGGAGATGAAAGTGACTTGTCAGAACTGACGGAATCCAAATCGGATGCCCGGTTTGAGCTCGGCGCTCAAAGTTCATTTCTAAAATACACTTGGTTCAAATGAACTGCCAGGTCGGGGCCGGGGGTCTAAAACTTGAAATACCGGTCGGATGCTCGTGCCGATCATTCTAACACGACCGGGGAGATGAAAGTGACTTGTCAGAACTGACGGAATCCAAATCGGATGCCCGGTTTGAGCTCGGCGCTCAAAGTTCATTTCTAAAATACACTTGGTTCAAATGAACTGTCAGGTCGGGGCCGGGGGTCTAAAACTTGAAATACCAGCCGGATGCCCGTGCCGATCATTCCAACACGACCGAGGAGATGAAAGTGACTTGGCAGAACTGACGGAATCCAAATCGGATGCCCGGTTTGAGCTCGGCGCTCAAAGTTCATTTCTAAAATACACTTGGTTCAAATGAACTGCCAGGTCGGGGCCGGGGGTCTAAAACTTGAAATACCAGCCGGATGCTCATGTCGATCGTTCCAACACGACCGGGGAGATGAAAGTGACTTGTCAGAACTGACGGAATCCAAATCGGATGCCCGGTTTGAGCTCGGCGCTCAAACTTCATTTCTAAAATACACTTGGTTCAAATGAACTGCCAAGTCGGGGCCGGGGGTCTAAAACTTGAAATACCAGCCGGATGCCCGTGCTGATCATTCCAACACGACCGGGGAGATGAAAGTGACTTGTCAGAACTGACGGAATCCAAATCGGATGCCCGGTTTGAGTTCGGCGCTCAAAGTTCATTTCTAAAATACACTTGGTTCAAATGAACTGCCAGGTCGGGGCCGGGGGTCTAAAACTTGAAATACCGGCCGGATGCCCGTGTCGATCATTCCAACACGACCGGGGAGATGAAAGTGACTTGTCAGAACTGACGGAATCCAAATCGGATGTCCGGTTTGAGCTCGGCGCTCAAAGTTCATTTCTAAAATACACTTGGTTCAAATGAACTGCCAGGTCGGGGCCGGGGGTCTAAAACTTGAAATACCGGCCAGATACCCGTGCCGATCGTTCCAACACGACCGGGGAGATGAAAGTGACTTGTCAGAACTGACGGAATCCAAATCGGATGTCCGGTTTGAGCTCGGCGCTCAAAGTTCATTTCTAAAATACACTTGGTTCAAATGAACTGCCAGGTCGGGGCCGGGGGTCTAAAACTTGAAATACCAACCGGATGCCCGTGCCGATCGTTCCAACACGACCGGGGAGATGAAAGTGACTTGACAGAACTGACGGAATCCAAATCGGATGCCCGGTTTGAGCTCGGCGCTCAAACTTCATTTCTAAAATACACTTGGTTCAAATGAACTGCCAGGTCGGGGCCGGGGGTCTAAAACTTGAAATACCGGCCGGATGCCCGTGCCGATCGTTCCAACACGACCGGGGAGATGAAAGTGACTTGTCAGAACTGACGGAATCCAAATCGGATGCCCGGTTTGAGCTCGGCGCTCAAAGTTCATTTCTAAAATACACTTGGTTCAAATGAACTGCCAGGTCGGGACCGGGGGTCTAAAACTTGAAATACCGGCCGGATGCCCGTGCCGATCCTTCCAACACGACCGGAGAGATGAAAGTGACTTGTCAGAACTGACGGAATCAAAATTCATTTCTAAAATACACTTAGTTTAAATACTGTTTCAGGCTAGTGGTTGATTTATAA
The DNA here is from genome assembly GCA_022559845.1 of Amorphophallus konjac. NCBI lineage: Eukaryota > Viridiplantae > Streptophyta > Magnoliopsida > Alismatales > Araceae > Amorphophallus > Amorphophallus konjac. The sequence continues at coordinate 14,568,269 of CM040125.1, forward strand.
AATATGCAGTTATCAATTTGATATGTTTACTTTCAATTTATGCTAATTTCTTCGCACTAATTTTTTTATCTATGAATGAATGTTATTATTTTTTTAATATAGGGGGATCCTTCTGCGGGTGGCGACAGAGGAGATGAGCAGGGCGGTGAGGATACGAACGATGAGGATATGGACGATGTACCATATATTTCTTGATATTCAGACGGATCAGCAGGGTTAATGTCTTTTTTTTGTGGTATTTATTTGATCAGAATTTTATTTTTCGGTGGTGTTTATTTGATTAGCAGGTTCCCAATATTTTTTTTTCAACATGTAGAATTTCTTGATGTTTATTTATGATTAAATAGGTTTTGTAAAATAATTTAAGATTTTAAAAAAAAAACGTAGATTTCAGACGGATTTTCAGACGGGATGTGCGACGATTTTTGTCCGTCTATTATCCGTCGTAAAATCAGTTTGAAATATAGACGGATTTCAAACCACATTTCGGACAGGAGATGAGTTGAATTTCAGACGGTTATTTTATCCGTCGTAATATCCGTTTGAAATAGCGACGGATTTCAGACGAGTTTTCATACGGTACATGATTTCAGACTAAGAGTTGGGCTTCATTTTAAGACGGTAACTATATTCCGTCGTAATAGCCATCTGAAATTTCAGACGGACTTTCACACGGAAAATATGTCCGTCGTAAATTTCAGACTGATAATTTCAAATTTCATATGGAAATGTCTCGTATGAAAGTCAGACGGAATTTGTGACTGATTAAATTCTGTCTTAGTTTCAGACGGAATTTTCGACGGAAACATAAACTGTCACAAATTTGTGACTAAGAATTTCAGACGGTCGGTTTCAGTCTTAAATATGTCGCAAATCCATCACAAACGTGGTTTGTGATGGATTTTCAGACGGATTTCAGAAGGATACGGGCCGTCTGAAATCCCGCTTTTTTTGGTAGTAGAGAGAAGACCAGGAGAAGTTTGAAAATTTGTTGGAGTGTTTAGAAAAAAAATATAGTATTATATAAATAATATATCAATGATATACATATATATATATATCATTTGATTGAATTGTTAATTGTGGCACCCGAGTCTACTACGATGGCTCGACTGGCGCAAGCGTCACGTGGTCGTCAACGGATAGTCCGTGACTTACGGAGTGTGAGTGGCCCTGGGTCTCCCTGCGCGGAGAAATTCTGAATTGGTTTGTTCCCCTACGCGGGAAATATAATTAAGTGATTTTGTAATAATTGAACCTTCACTGCGTGTAGTGAATTTGTTGTAATCATTCAAGCTTCGTCAATGCCGTGCGGACACGCACATCTGCGCTCACCTTCGTCTCCGGTCAGAGCTAGACTTTTCAGTCTAGCTAGGTGCGTGCTCCACTCACTTGCTCATTTAGCATCTTTATCAATTACCGTACGACGAAGTGAGAGAGAGCCATATCCATACAACCTGTCTCCTGAGTGCATCGCTGTGGACAGAGAAAGAGAGAGCTTGTATGACCCTATCCTTAAGCCCTAGAACTGTCACATTAGGGCACCGTAATTGTCAGGAGGTAGTTCCACAGCTACTTCGCCTACGGGCGAGCAACTCTACCTAGCTGGTCCCTTTGCAAGTCAAAGTGACCCTTTGAGTATTAGCCAACAAATAGGTCTACACATTGCTAATCTTCGGTCCTAGGATTACATCAAGTAGGTCCGAGCTCGTGCATGCAACATTGGTCTAAGAATTCATCAGGCCGTCTAGAGCGCGTTTCAACACTACAACCACCCATGGCTCAGGATAGCGTGAACACCGTGTTAGCCCAGCTCGAGCAGAATCTTACGGCCCAATTTGAAGCATCTATAGGCCAATTGCGAGCGGAGCTAGATGATAGGATCCGAGCCTTAGAGGATCATGTGAAGGGAGAGGAAGGAAGGTTGAATGGTCACGGAGATCCCGTCGCCAACCATAGAGAAGAGAGAGACTGAGCCCACCTGAATCAGGCTCCTCGAGGTAGAGAGCAAGATGATCGTGCGTCTCGAGGAAGAGACCACGAAGATGAGGAGATCATCCTGAGGAATGTCAAGATAGACGCTCTCAATTTTGATGGGTCCCTAAATCCCACCACATACCTTGATTAGGAGACTGGGATGGACCAATAATTTGATCGGCATTACCGCATGACTCTTGCTACAAGGGTGAGGTTTGCCAAGATGAAGCTCCTAAGTCAAGCCAAGACCTACTGATGCAATATTGAGAATCTCCTAGCAAGGAGACGAGAAGAGCGCATACACACGTGATAAGAAATGAAGGAGAAACTGAGGGAGAAGTATTTGCCACCCTCCTACCATCAGCGTCATTTAGATCAATGGCAGAAACTCACCCAAGATGGAAAGCTCGTAGATGAATATATCGCCACAAATTCGATGAATTCTTCCTTCAGAGGCATCAGAGTCATGTCGTGGAGGATGCCTCTGTCACCCTCTCGTGATTTAGAGCTGGCTTACACGAGAGCATTCAGCGGGAGCTATTTTTGCAAGATGTTAACACCCTCGAGCACGCCTATCAGGTTGCTCGAGACGTTGAGCGGTTTCAAAGGGTGGTCCCAGTTCGGGTTTCCACCTACCGCCAACCTGAATCCCGAAACCCCATGACCCACTACCCTGAGAGGCCAGGCCCCTCTACTTCATATGTCCCTACTGCTACCCCACTTCGGGCCGTTGCCCCTATTGTTCCTTTCATAAGGAACCCCTTACCTGCACCTGCTGTTGTGCCCAGGCTGGAGTACACTCCGCCAACCGATAGGAGGGATGACAAGGGAAAGGGAGCCACCCCTAGCACCTCCCACGCAGTCCCTACCTCGGGAGTTCACTGCTTTAGGTGCCATAACTTAGGGCATGTTGTCACCAATTGCCCCACCTAAGCCTTGGTCATCACTAACCCCCAGCCTGTGGAGCTTTCACCTCAAGAAGGAGAAGTCATTGAGAGGTATGAGGCCGATCCTGACCCCATCGCCTAGTTTGAGGAAATAGACGAGGGATTTGATGGAACACGTGTCGAGTACATTCAGGTTGGAGATATTGCCGAGAGCTTTAACCAGGGAAGGTTGGGAGTAGTTTGTTGTATCTTAGCACACCCCCAGGAGGAGGACTGGCGTCGAATCTCCATCTTTCAAACCTACATCATGGTAAAATCTCAACCCTGCAAGGTGATCTTTGACAACGGGAGTTGTATCACTGCAGTCTCTTCAGATTTTATCTCCCGTCTAGGTCTACCTACGCACTCTCATCCAAGGTCATACAACGTGGCTTGGGTTGATGACACTTCTATCCCAGTCACCACTTTATGCGTCATTCCCATTCAATTACAGTCCTACCAAGGACAGTGTGAGCGACGTCACGCGGTTCGGAGTTCGATGGTGCGGGGAAGAGGATGCGGAGAGCGCGCGGGCTCCTCTTTTTGTTTGTTTTACTGTTTGCTGCAACACAGAGATGAGAGAAGAGAGAGAAGGGGCCACCACGGGAGATTACTCCGGCGGGGCGAGCGGGACAAGTATAATATAGCAAGATATGGGATTCAAACGGCCATAGCGGGAAGTGACTCGCCGCGACCTCGGGGGGACGGGAATGGTGCAGAAATTAAATAACAAAAATTGAAACGGCCATTGGGGAAGTGACTCGCCGCGGCCTCGAGAATATGAGCAGAATATAGCAGAATATAAAAGAGAATATAAGAACAGAGATTTAAACGGCCATTGGAGAAGTGACTCGCCGCGGCCTCGAGAATATGAGCAGAATATAACGGAATATAGAGAGAGTATAAGAACGGAAATTTAAACGGCCATTGGGGAAGTGACTCGCCGCGGCCTCGATGATATGAGCAGAATATAACAGAATATAGAGAGAATGTAAGAACGGAAATTTAAACGGCCATTGGGGAAGTGACTCGCCGCGGCCTCGATGATATGAGCAGAATATAACAGGATATAAAGAGAATATGAGAACAGAAATTTAAACGGCCATTGGGGAAGTGACTCGCCGCGGCCTCGATGATATAAACGAAATATAACAGGATATAAAGAGAATATGAGAACAGAAATTTAAACGGCCATTGGGGAAGTGACTCGCCGTGGCCTCGATGAAAAGATGTGATCGCCAGGGGGCGAAAGACCCCAAAATAAGAAAGTGATCGCGCCTACCTCAAGAGCGGGAGATGGCGGGTTGCTTCTTCCTCTCCTTCCGGTCGGCCGACGGAAAGGGCTTTCCTCGGCTACCCTTGCAAAACAACGACAAACAAATGACAAGTGGCTTAGAAAGATGAATGTGTAGTATTCATATCCTTGCAATAAAAATGACGAAATAACGGGAAGACACACACCTGGTTGGTGTTATCTTTTAAACCCCTCTCGGACTCGAGTAGGAGAAAAATGAGATGATTGATGCGAGATGATGAATGCAAAAGAACTACGAAGAAAAGGAAAGAGTTGGCTTATTGGATGTGCCAGTGGTGAAATTCGGCGGAGCTCCGGCAGCGTGGGGACGACGTAGAAGCGCGGTGGATGAAGACGACCTTCCTCTCGCGAGCGTGGGCACCCGAGAAGCTGGCAGAACCTCCACCTACAAAAGACCCCACGGGTTAGAAAAATGACTCCGTAGCCTCTGGGCTCCGGCAGCCTATCGGATCACTGCTTAGCTCCCCTAGAACTGAGGGGGGGGGGCTCTATTTATAGAGTTCCGGAAGGTGGAGGCGTCCAGGACCCTGGACACCTCCATCAGGGCCGAAATAATATTTTATTCTATTTTTATTGATTTTTTTGGAATACTTTTGTGGAAGCGTCCAGGGTCCCGGACGCCTCAAGCAGGTCCACCGAAAACCGACGACGGCCGCACGTGGTTCGGCACAACGCGTGGTTTTGTGAGCGGCGTCTCGTGATTCAGAAATGGGCGCGTCCAACTGACCGGACGTCTCTATTTTTGGCTTTTCACACACGACAAACCGTCGTTCGGTGGCCGGCGCCCGTGAGGGAGTTTATGGAGGCGTCTAGAGGCCTGGACGCCTCTAAAATATATATTATTTTATTATTCCTTTGTCTTTTTATGATAGGGCTGGCATTTTTGATTTTTTTTATTTGTTTTCATGGAGGCGTCCAGGGGCCTAGACGCCTCCATTAATTATTTTTATTTTTATTTATTTTTTTGTTTTTTGTATGCCAACTGGCATTTTATACCTTTTTTATATTTTGTTTTTATGAAGGCGTCCAAGGGCCTGGACGCCTCCATTAATTATTTTTATTTTTATTTATCTTTTTATTTTTTCTATGCCAACTGGCATTTTACACATTTTTTATTTTTGTTTTTTTATGGAGGCGTCCATGGGCCTGGACGCCTCCATTAATATATATATATTTTATTTAATTTTGGGCCCTGAGAAAATAATAAAATAAATTAAAATTATGGGGGCGTCCAGGGGCCTGGACGCCCCCATTAAGACCCACCCGGGTCCTCGGATTAGGCGTCGGCAGCCGCCCGGTAGACACCCTTCTTGGTTCCGGAACCTTTTGATGCGTCTGACTGGTGTTGATGCCGTCCGAATGCCGTGACGAGACGATTCCGGATGCCGAAAAGGGCGGAAGAAGACTCAAGAAAAGGAAGTACTCAAGTGATTCGAAATGCGTAAGCCGTCGCGGGGCGTCGTATAGTAATATGAGACTTCCTCAGGAGACGTCAGGAATGGCGTGTCTACAGCTGCCCCGCCTTGGCGTCTGCTTTGCAAGGGAGCGACACGTAGTTGGAAATGGAGTGGAGTGAAGTGGGAGCGGACTGATAAGTTGATGCCAAGGTGTGATGAGACACGCTTTTGACGTTACTGTTTGGAATCTTTCCTGGAGTTTCAATGAGGCGACCTTGAAGAAGGTCTTTCAAATATTGACGATTGCTTGGACGGAGATCAAATAAAGGAGGGTGAGATGTGCGCTCAGGCACGAAACAAAAGGGGACAAACTTCTCGGTGTGGAAGTACCTGGGTCATAAAACCGGAGGTTTCACCTTTGGGGAGCGGTTACCAGCCAATGTGGAAGTGCTGCGGCCAAGGTGGGTCAAAAAAAGGTAAAGGAATATCTGAGGGTCTGTCCAAACAAGGGTCTCCTTTGGAAGAGCAGCGTCGGGGCCGTCTCTAGGAAACTTGGTATTTCATTCGGAGTGGAATATCTCATATTTGTGGGAATTGAAACACAATGGCTTTCACAATCGAATCACTTGAATGATCTTCCGCAATAAATCAAAGTCCTATATGAATGCATGCTGGGTTTAAAGAAAAATTCAAAACAAACTAAAATAGAAAATAGCCAAGGATAATATTGCCAACTTGTGAAGAACGGGTCAGGACACCGATCTGGTGAGCTGATACTGGGCTGGGGCCCGTTTATCCACGCACCAACTCACTGAGCGGAACCGTCGTCCCCATTCTATCACAAATTGACGGCCTATCCGTACAACCCAAACTCTTCCGGGATCATCACCGTTTTTGTTGAAGGGGAACTCCAATCCCAGATTCGTTCGGGCCGCACGGTCCTTGACATGTTCTAGTAGCGTAGGTATCATATACTATGATGCATGACATGGTGGGACCAACCAATGAAAGGTGGTACATGAGATAGGACAAAGACGTCCGTTAGTAAAACCTGCACAGGCCAGCAAAGGTTAGCAACATCAAAAGGTAGCAGAATCGCACCACAGTTCAAAGGAGATCTAGACAAAATCTTGACAATGACCACTGATGTGACATGTTCTGTCTTGAAGCACCCTCCCCTTCCTATAAGAACTCCCCTTAGGCTAGCTCATTCAAATGCACCAAGGTGGGTTTTGGAAGCTCAGGAGAGGAAGGAGAGGAAAATTTAGAGATTTCAGGATGGAAGGAGAA